>CAWUFW010000949.1:2082147-3360760 GCA_963921515.1 Calotriton arnoldi | reverse complement strand
GGAAGACATGGCTTGGCAGTTCGGGCTGGACTGTTCCCATGAGGCACAGGGTCAGACTGATTTGCATATGGCCATGTCTGAACTGGGGTGGTGGAGTGAGCTAAAGAATGATGATGGATTAAACCCAGATCAGTTGACTGGGGGTGAGTGTTTGATTGGCTCAAGCGTTCCGTCCATCATCCCCTTTTGTATCGCTTTGTTCGCCCTAAGTTGGCGGGGGTATGCCCAGACGTGGGTCCCTTGCTCACTTTGCCACTGGATTCAAGCAAGCCTGGCTGATGACGGCTGGAATGCCAGAAACCGGTCCTAGGATGCTTGTTTCCGGTCCAGGGAAGACATGGCTTGGCAGTTCGGGCTGGACTGTTCCCATGAGGCACAGGGTCAGACTGATTTGCATATGGCCATGTCTGAACTGGGGTGGTGGAGTGAGCTAAAGAATGATGATGGATTAAACCCAGATCAGTTGACTGGGGGTGAGTGTTTGATTGGCTCAAGCGTTCCGTCCATCATCCCCTTTTGTATCGCTTTGTTCGCCCTAAGTTGGCGGGGGTATGCCCAGACGTGGGTCCCTTGCTCACTTTGCCACTGGATTCAAGCAAGCCTGGCTGATGACGGCTGGAATGCCAGAAACCGGTCCTAGGATGCTTGTTTCCGGTCCAGGGAAGACATGGCTTGGCAGTTCGGGCTGGACTGTTCCCATGAGGCACAGGGTCAGACTGATTTGCATATGGCCATGTCTGAACTGGGGTGGTGGAGTGAGCTAAAGAATGATGATGGATTAAACCCAGATCAGTTGACTGGGGGTGAGTGTTTGATTGGCTCAAGCGTTCCGTCCATCATCCCCTTTTGTATCGCTTTGTTCGCCCTAAGTTGGCGGGGGTATGCCCAGACGTGGGTCCCTTGCTCACTTTGCCACTGGATTCAAGCAAGCCTGGCTGATGACGGCTGGAATGCCAGAAACCGGTCCTAGGATGCTTGTTTCCGGTCCAGGGAAGACATGGCTTGGCAGTTCGGGCTGGACTGTTCCCATGAGGCACAGGGTCAGACTGATTTGCATATGGCCATGTCTGAACTGGGGTGGTGGAGTGAGCTAAAGAATGATGATGGATTAAACCCAGATCAGTTGACTGGGGGTGAGTGTTTGATTGGCTCAAACGTTCCGTCCATCATCCCCTTTTGTATCGCTTTGTTCGCCCTAAGTTGGCGGGGGTATGCCCAGACGTGGGTCCCTTGCTCACTTTGCCACTGGATTCAAGCAAGCCTGGCTGATGACGGCTGGAATGCCAGAAACCGGTCCTAGGATGCTTGTTTCCGGTCCAGGGAAGACATGGCTTGGCAGTTCGGGCTGGACTGTTCCCATGAGGCACAGGGTCAGACTGATTTGCATATGGCCATGTCTGAACTGGGGTGGTGGAGTGAGCTAAAGAATGATGATGGATTAAACCCAGATCAGTTGACTGGGGGTGAGTGTTTGATTGGCTCAAGCGTTCCGTCCATCATCCCCTTTTGTATCGCTTTGTTCGCCCTAAGTTGGCGGGGGTATGCCCAGACGTGGGTCCCTTGCTCACTTTGCCACTGGATTCAAGCAAGCCTGGCTGATGACGGCTGGAATGCCAGAAACCGGTCCTAGGATGCTTGTTTCCGGTCCAGGGAAGACATGGCTTGGCAGTTCGGGCTGGACTGTTCCCATGAGGCACAGGGTCAGACTGATTTGCATATGGCCATGTCTGAACTGGGGTGGTGGAGTGAGCTAAAGAATGATGATGGATTAAACCCAGATCAGTTGACTGGGGGTGAGTGTTTGATTGGCTCAAACGTTCCGTCCATCATCCCCTTTTGTATCGCTTTGTTCGCCCTAAGTTGGCGGGGGTATGCCCAGACGTGGGTCCCTTGCTCACTTTGCCACTGGATTCAAGCAAGCCTGGCTGATGACGGCTGGAATGCCAGAAACCGGTCCTAGGATGCTTGTTTCCGGTCCAGGGAAGACATGGCTTGGCAGTTCGGGCTGGACTGTTCCCATGAGGCACAGGGTCAGACTGATTTGCATATGGCCATGTCTGAACTGGGGTGGTGGAGTGAGCTAAAGAATGATGATGGATTAAACCCAGATCAGTTGACTGGGGGTGAGTGTTTGATTGGCTCAAACGTTCCGTCCATCATCCCCTTTTGTATCGCTTTGTTCGCCCTAAGTTGGCGGGGGTATGCCCAGACGTGGGTCCCTTGCTCACTTTGCCACTGGATTCAAGCAAGCCTGGCTGATGACGGCTGGAATGCCAGAAACCGGTCCTAGGATGCTTGTTTCCGGTCCAGGGAAGACATGGCTTGGCAGTTCGGGCTGGACTGTTCCCATGAGGCACAGGGTCAGACTGATTTGCATATGGCCATGTCTGAACTGGGGTGGTGGAGTGAGCTAAAGAATGATGATGGATTAAACCCAGATCAGTTGACTGGGGGTGAGTGTTTGATTGGCTCAAACGTTCCGTCCATCATCCCCTTTTGTATCGCTTTGTTCGCCCTAAGTTGGCGGGGGTATGCCCAGACGTGGGTCCCTTGCTCACTTTGCCACTGGATTCAAGCAAGCCTGGCTGATGACGGCTGGAATGCCAGAAACCGGTCCTAGGATGCTTGTTTCCGGTCCAGGGAAGACATGGCTTGGCAGTTCGGGCTGGACTGTTCCCATGAGGCACAGGGTCAGACTGATTTGCATATGGCCATGTCTGAACTGGGGTGGTGGAGTGAGCTAAAGAATGATGATGGATTAAACCCAGATCAGTTGACTGGGGGTGAGTGTTTGATTGGCTCAAACGTTCCGTCCATCATCCCCTTTTGTATCGCTTTGTTCGCCCTAAGTTGGCGGGGGTATGCCCAGACGTGGGTCCCTTGCTCACTTTGCCACTGGATTCAAGCAAGCCTGGCTGATGACGGCTGGAATGCCAGAAACCGGTCCTAGGATGCTTGTTTCCGGTCCAGGGAAGACATGGCTTGGCAGTTCGGGCTGGACTGTTCCCATGAGGCACAGGGTCAGACTGATTTGCATATGGCCATGTCTGAACTGGGGTGGTGGAGTGAGCTAAAGAATGATGATGGATTAAACCCAGATCAGTTGACTGGGGGTGAGTGTTTGATTGGCTCAAACGTTCCGTCCATCATCCCCTTTTGTATCGCTTTGTTCGCCCTAAGTTGGCGGGGGTATGCCCAGACGTGGGTCCCTTGCTCACTTTGCCACTGGATTCAAGCAAGCCTGGCTGATGACGGCTGGAATGCCAGAAACCGGTCCTAGGATGCTTGTTTCCGGTCCAGGGAAGACATGGCTTGGCAGTTCGGGCTGGACTGTTCCCATGAGGCACAGGGTCAGACTGATTTGCATATGGCCATGTCTGAACTGGGGTGGTGGAGTGAGCTAAAGAATGATGATGGATTAAACCCAGATCAGTTGACTGGGGGTGAGTGTTTGATTGGCTCAAGCGTTCCGTCCATCATCCCCTTTTGTATCGCTTTGTTCGCCCTAAGTTGGCGGGGGTATGCCCAGACGTGGGTCCCTTGCTCACTTTGCCACTGGATTCAAGCAAGCCTGGCTGATGACGGCTGGAATGCCAGAAACCGGTCCTAGGATGCTTGTTTCCGGTCCAGGGAAGACATGGCTTGGCAGTTCGGGCTGGACTGTTCCCATGAGGCACAGGGTCAGACTGATTTGCATATGGCCATGTCTGAACTGGGGTGGTGGAGTGAGCTAAAGAATGATGATGGATTAAACCCAGATCAGTTGACTGGGGGTGAGTGTTTGATTGGCTCAAGCGTTCCGTCCATCATCCCCTTTTGTATCGCTTTGTTCGCCCTAAGTTGGCGGGGGTATGCCCAGACGTGGGTCCCTTGCTCACTTTGCCACTGGATTCAAGCAAGCCTGGCTGATGACGGCTGGAATGCCAGAAACCGGTCCTAGGATGCTTGTTTCCGGTCCAGGGAAGACATGGCTTGGCAGTTCGTGCTGGACTGTTCCCATGAGGCACAGGGTCAGACTGATTTGCATATGGCCATGTCTGAACTGGGGTGGTGGAGTGAGCTAAAGAATGATGATGGATTAAACCCAGATCAGTTGACTGGGGGTGAGTGTTTGATTGGCTCAAGCGTTCCGTCCATCATCCCCTTTTGTATCGCTTTGTTCGCCCTAAGTTGGCGGGGGTATGCCCAGACGTGGGTCCCTTGCTCACTTTGCCACTGGATTCAAGCAAGCCTGGCTGATGACGGCTGGAATGCCAGAAACCGGTCCTAGGATGCTTGTTTCCGGTCCAGGGAAGACATGGCTTGGCAGTTCGGGCTGGACTGTTCCCATGAGGCACAGGGTCAGACTGATTTGCATATGGCCATGTCTGAACTGGGGTGGTGGAGTGAGCTAAAGAATGATGATGGATTAAACCCAGATCAGTTGACTGGGGGTGAGTGTTTGATTGGCTCAAACGTTCCGTCCATCATCCCCTTTTGTATCGCTTTGTTCGCCCTAAGTTGGCGGGGGTATGCCCAGACGTGGGTCCCTTGCTCACTTTGCCACTGGATTCAAGCAAGCCTGGCTGATGACGGCTGGAATGCCAGAAACCGGTCCTAGGATGCTTGTTTCCGGTCCAGGGAAGACATGGCTTGGCAGTTCGGGCTGGACTGTTCCCATGAGGCACAGGGTCAGACTGATTTGCATATGGCCATGTCTGAACTGGGGTGGTGGAGTGAGCTAAAGAATGATGATGGATTAAACCCAGATCAGTTGACTGGGGGTGAGTGTTTGATTGGCTCAAACGTTCCGTCCATCATCCCCTTTTGTATCGCTTTGTTCGCCCTAAGTTGGCGGGGGTATGCCCAGACGTGGGTCCCTTGCTCACTTTGCCACTGGATTCAAGCAAGCCTGGCTGATGACGGCTGGAATGCCAGAAACCGGTCCTAGGATGCTTGTTTCCGGTCCAGGGAAGACATGGCTTGGCAGTTCGTGCTGGACTGTTCCCATGAGGCACAGGGTCAGACTGATTTGCATATGGCCATGTCTGAACTGGGGTGGTGGAGTGAGCTAAAGAATGATGATGGATTAAACCCAGATCAGTTGACTGGGGGTGAGTGTTTGATTGGCTCAAGCGTTCCGTCCATCATCCCCTTTTGTATCGCTTTGTTCGCCCTAAGTTGGCGGGGGTATGCCCAGACGTGGGTCCCTTGCTCACTTTGCCACTGGATTCAAGCAAGCCTGGCTGATGACGGCTGGAATGCCAGAAACCGGTCCTAGGATGCTTGTTTCCGGTCCAGGGAAGACATGGCTTGGCAGTTCGTGCTGGACTGTTCCCATGAGGCACAGGGTCAGACTGATTTGCATATGGCCATGTCTGAACTGGGGTGGTGGAGTGAGCTAAAGAATGATGATGGATTAAACCCAGATCAGTTGACTGGGGGTGAGTGTTTGATTGGCTCAAACGTTCCGTCCATCATCCCCTTTTGTATCGCTTTGTTCGCCCTAAGTTGGCGGGGGTATGCCCAGACGTGGGTCCCTTGCTCACTTTGCCACTGGATTCAAGCAAGCCTGGCTGATGACGGCTGGAATGCCAGAAACCGGTCCTAGGATGCTTGTTTCCGGTCCAGGGAAGACATGGCTTGGCAGTTCGTGCTGGACTGTTCCCATGAGGCACAGGGTCAGACTGATTTGCATATGGCCATGTCTGAACTGGGGTGGTGGAGTGAGCTAAAGAATGATGATGGATTAAACCCAGATCAGTTGACTGGGGGTGAGTGTTTGATTGGCTCAAACGTTCCGTCCATCATCCCCTTTTGTATCGCTTTGTTCGCCCTAAGTTGGCGGGGGTATGCCCAGACGTGGGTCCCTTGCTCACTTTGCCACTGGATTCAAGCAAGCCTGGCTGATGACGGCTGGAATGCCAGAAACCGGTCCTAGGATGCTTGTTTCCGGTCCAGGGAAGACATGGCTTGGCAGTTCGTGCTGGACTGTTCCCATGAGGCACAGGGTCAGACTGATTTGCATATGGCCATGTCTGAACTGGGGTGGTGGAGTGAGCTAAAGAATGATGATGGATTAAACCCAGATCAGTTGACTGGGGGTGAGTGTTTGATTGGCTCAAACGTTCCGTCCATCATCCCCTTTTGTATCGCTTTGTTCGCCCTAAGTTGGCGGGGGTATGCCCAGACGTGGGTCCCTTGCTCACTTTGCCACTGGATTCAAGCAAGCCTGGCTGATGACGGCTGGAATGCCAGAAACCGGTCCTAGGATGCTTGTTTCCGGTCCAGGGAAGACATGGCTTGGCAGTTCGTGCTGGACTGTTCCCATGAGGCACAGGGTCAGACTGATTTGCATATGGCCATGTCTGAACTGGGGTGGTGGAGTGAGCTAAAGAATGATGATGGATTAAACCCAGATCAGTTGACTGGGGGTGAGTGTTTGATTGGCTCAAGCGTTCCGTCCATCATCCCCTTTTGTATCGCTTTGTTCGCCCTAAGTTGGCGGGGGTATGCCCAGACGTGGGTCCCTTGCTCACTTTGCCACTGGATTCAAGCAAGCCTGGCTGATGACGGCTGGAATGCCAGAAACCGGTCCTAGGATGCTTGTTTCCGGTCCAGGGAAGACATGGCTTGGCAGTTCGTGCTGGACTGTTCCCATGAGGCACAGGGTCAGACTGATTTGCATATGGCCATGTCTGAACTGGGGTGGTGGAGTGAGCTAAAGAATGATGATGGATTAAACCCAGATCAGTTGACTGGGGGTGAGTGTTTGATTGGCTCAAACGTTCCGTCCATCATCCCCTTTTGTATCGCTTTGTTCGCCCTAAGTTGGCGGGGGTATGCCCAGACGTGGGTCCCTTGCTCACTTTGCCACTGGATTCAAGCAAGCCTGGCTGATGACGGCTGGAATGCCAGAAACCGGTCCTAGGATGCTTGTTTCCGGTCCAGGGAAGACATGGCTTGGCAGTTCGTGCTGGACTGTTCCCATGAGGCACAGGGTCAGACTGATTTGCATATGGCCATGTCTGAACTGGGGTGGTGGAGTGAGCTAAAGAATGATGATGGATTAAACCCAGATCAGTTGACTGGGGGTGAGTGTTTGATTGGCTCAAACGTTCCGTCCATCATCCCCTTTTGTATCGCTTTGTTCGCCCTAAGTTGGCGGGGGTATGCCCAGACGTGGGTCCCTTGCTCACTTTGCCACTGGATTCAAGCAAGCCTGGCTGATGACGGCTGGAATGCCAGAAACCGGTCCTAGGATGCTTGTTTCCGGTCCAGGGAAGACATGGCTTGGCAGTTCGTGCTGGACTGTTCCCATGAGGCACAGGGTCAGACTGATTTGCATATGGCCATGTCTGAACTGGGGTGGTGGAGTGAGCTAAAGAATGATGATGGATTAAACCCAGATCAGTTGACTGGGGGTGAGTGTTTGATTGGCTCAAGCGTTCCGTCCATCATCCCCTTTTGTATCGCTTTGTTCGCCCTAAGTTGGCGGGGGTATGCCCAGACGTGGGTCCCTTGCTCACTTTGCCACTGGATTCAAGCAAGCCTGGCTGATGACGGCTGGAATGCCAGAAACCGGTCCTAGGATGCTTGTTTCCGGTCCAGGGAAGACATGGCTTGGCAGTTCGTGCTGGACTGTTCCCATGAGGCACAGGGTCAGACTGATTTGCATATGGCCATGTCTGAACTGGGGTGGTGGAGTGAGCTAAAGAATGATGATGGATTAAACCCAGATCAGTTGACTGGGGGTGAGTGTTTGATTGGCTCAAACGTTCCGTCCATCATCCCCTTTTGTATCGCTTTGTTCGCCCTAAGTTGGCGGGGTATGCCCAGACGTGGGTCCCTTGCTCACTTTGCCACTGGATTCAAGCAAGCCTGGCTGATGACGGCTGGAATGCCAGAAACCGGTCCTAGGATGCTTGTTTCCGGTCCAGGGAAGACATGGCTTGGCAGTTCGTGCTGGACTGTTCCCATGAGGCACAGGGTCAGACTGATTTGCATATGGCCATGTCTGAACTGGGGTGGTGGAGTGAGCTAAAGAATGATGATGGATTAAACCCAGATCAGTTGACTGGGGGTGAGTGTTTGATTGGCTCAAACGTTCCGTCCATCATCCCCTTTTGTATCGCTTTGTTCGCCCTAAGTTGGCGGGGGTATGCCCAGACGTGGGTCCCTTGCTCACTTTGCCACTGGATTCAAGCAAGCCTGGCTGATGACGGCTGGAATGCCAGAAACCGGTCCTAGGATGCTTGTTTCCGGTCCAGGGAAGACATGGCTTGGCAGTTCGTGCTGGACTGTTCCCATGAGGCACAGGGTCAGACTGATTTGCATATGGCCATGTCTGAACTGGGGTGGTGGAGTGAGCTAAAGAATGATGATGGATTAAACCCAGATCAGTTGACTGGGGGTGAGTGTTTGATTGGCTCAAGCGTTCCGTCCATCATCCCCTTTTGTATCGCTTTGTTCGCCCTAAGTTGGCGGGGGTATGCCCAGACGTGGGTCCCTTGCTCACTTTGCCACTGGATTCAAGCAAGCCTGGCTGATGACGGCTGGAATGCCAGAAACCGGTCCTAGGATGCTTGTTTCCGGTCCAGGGAAGACATGGCTTGGCAGTTCGTGCTGGACTGTTCCCATGAGGCACAGGGTCAGACTGATTTGCATATGGCCATGTCTGAACTGGGGTGGTGGAGTGAGCTAAAGAATGATGATGGATTAAACCCAGATCAGTTGACTGGGGGTGAGTGTTTGATTGGCTCAAACGTTCCGTCCATCATCCCCTTTTGTATCGCTTTGTTCGCCCTAAGTTGGCGGGGGTATGCCCAGACGTGGGTCCCTTGCTCACTTTGCCACTGGATTCAAGCAAGCCTGGCTGATGACGGCTGGAATGCCAGAAACCGGTCCTAGGATGCTTGTTTCCGGTCCAGGGAAGACATGGCTTGGCAGTTCGTGCTGGACTGTTCCCATGAGGCACAGGGTCAGACTGATTTGCATATGGCCATGTCTGAACTGGGGTGGTGGAGTGAGCTAAAGAATGATGATGGATTAAACCCAGATCAGTTGACTGGGGGTGAGTGTTTGATTGGCTCAAACGTTCCGTCCATCATCCCCTTTTGTATCGCTTTGTTCGCCCTAAGTTGGCGGGGGTATGCCCAGACGTGGGTCCCTTGCTCACTTTGCCACTGGATTCAAGCAAGCCTGGCTGATGACGGCTGGAATGCCAGAAACCGGTCCTAGGATGCTTGTTTCCGGTCCAGGGAAGACATGGCTTGGCAGTTCGTGCTGGACTGTTCCCATGAGGCACAGGGTCAGACTGATTTGCATATGGCCATGTCTGAACTGGGGTGGTGGAGTGAGCTAAAGAATGATGATGGATTAAACCCAGATCAGTTGACTGGGGGTGAGTGTTTGATTGGCTCAAACGTTCCGTCCATCATCCCCTTTTGTATCGCTTTGTTCGCCCTAAGTTGGCGGGGGTATGCCCAGACGTGGGTCCCTTGCTCACTTTGCCACTGGATTCAAGCAAGCCTGGCTGATGACGGCTGGAATGCCAGAAACCGGTCCTAGGATGCTTGTTTCCGGTCCAGGGAAGACATGGCTTGGCAGTTCGTGCTGGACTGTTCCCATGAGGCACAGGGTCAGACTGATTTGCATATGGCCATGTCTGAACTGGGGTGGTGGAGTGAGCTAAAGAATGATGATGGATTAAACCCAGATCAGTTGACTGGGGGTGAGTGTTTGATTGGCTCAAACGTTCCGTCCATCATCCCCTTTTGTATCACCATCTTACATTAGGCATTGAAAGTCCAGTTTCCCTCTAGATTCAGCATGATAGATTGGGTCATTTTGTGACATTTCATTGTTTTTGAGGCAGATATGGAGGCCAGACTGGGAGGAGAAGCGCCGATGGTATGCAACAATGGTGTTCAAGTTCGTCCACAAACGGTGCATTGCACAGAAATATTTAAGATCATTATACCTACCGTTTTTGCGGATCATTGGTCAGATTCAGTACGTTTACATTTAATGGATGCCTACAGGGTTGGTTTTCTGTAAGTAACAAACCATATGGAAGATTTTTGTGCAAACTGCAGGGATGATGGTTTGAAAAGATAAGTGGAATGTTTCTATTTGTAGGTTTTTGTAAAGTGAAAGAAAAAGTAGTCCTTTGTCATGTCTCAACTGCAAGGTGAGGAAGTTGATTTCTCTGCTACTACCTGCCAAGGGAAATGTAATGCCTTTAGTTTGGTAATTGATTCAGATATGGAATATATTATGTTCTTCCCTCGTGCCATTCCAACTGCTAACTGCGTCATAAGTCTAGTGCTTTCATGGAGCTAGGTTGTCCTTGAACGGATTTGTCATGAAGACCGGTGGAGGATACTGTTTAAAAAATATGGTGCGGCGCAATAGCGTCAAGCTCACCCTATATGCTACACTTCTCCCCGGCGTTCCACAAGCAGGAATGGAAGGACTTCTTTCCTGCTCAGTGGAACACAAATCCAACCAATCCTGGAGCAGCTCTCAACACGTGAGAGCAGCTCCAGGATTTGGTGGGAGCAGGCTAACCCAGCGCTCATTTTGAAGCTAGGGGCCTGTGCTGGGTCTACAGTGCGCATGTCGGGCAGGCCGTGGGTAGCCAGCCAGTCAACTCGACATGAACACTGAAAGGGGCAGCAGTAATCCTGCAATAGCAGGATTCAGCCCCGCCTGCTGCCTCACGCTCGTGCAGTATGCAGCGCGAGCTGGGGCAAAATAAAATTGCATTATTATGCCATTTTATTTATGTGTGTTTGTCTGCTGCGCTGTGGAGGAGCTGCTGCTGATGAAGACCCACTTTTTTGATAGTCGCCAATAAAGAGGTTAGCTGACTCCGGCACAAAAGAACAGTCCATAGGCGCCCCTGCTGTCTGTATGAAATATTGGTGTTGGAAGGTAAAGCAGTTCTTAGTCAATAATATTTTGCTAGATTTAAGATTAAATCCGTTATAATTCTAGGACACACTCTTTTCTCAATACACATTTACATCACTTGTCATGCCGTGCTGTGGCAAATATTTGTCTCCAGTATACTAGTCTGTCTGTAGAGCGTAGCTGAAGCCCTGCCTAAATTGACAAGTCATCCACTCTTTGCAGTGCTCTGGAACGAAGTGATCTTTGAAAAATGGTGTTGATGGATGAGGACAGAGGGCCTATAATTCAAGTCGGGCTCCTCAGTTTAAGTGATCACGGATAGCTAAACCAGGCCTCCATGGTCTCCCCGGCTAAGCAATGCTGTGCATAGCCTCCATTTGCCCATCTCCTGGACAAAACGCCTCCTTTTAATCTGCCAACTCAAACCTTACCCCATCTCGTGACCCTGGTACTGCCTGTAGCATGCCAACCTATCTTGTCGCCCCTTTCTTCCAACGCTGAGAGCAGGCGACCCATTCTCGGCAACTAAGAAACTCGTCCACTTTTGCAATTTGGAGGCTTTGACAGTCTTTTGTTATGTGGAGAAGAAATTGACAGCAGTGCAGTGTGAGCAATGGCCACCCGAGCAAAAAAGTAGGTGTGCATACATTCATTTAATGCACAAGAACAGTAGATTACGTCTAAGGTTATGAGGTGTGACGTCTCAGTACTAGGTATTCCAGCTTCCCACTGCTCTGTTGGCCATATATATAGTATCATAACCAAATAGATTTGGAAAATACATTTTTGCATTGATCCTAATCTTTAGGTAGTGTCTATTCGTCAGCCCGATGCAGACCTCTCCAAGATGGCGCGTGGCGTGTCACTGGCGCAGATTGGAGTATACTGCAATAAGTCTTGATGCCTCTGACGTCCTGGCGCGGTGCTCTTTTCCAGGACATGGCGCCCACGGACCTGCCTTGGGAGCGACTGGCTTCCTGGATCCAGAGCCCAGAATAGAAGCCACATGTTTCCAATTATCTGTAATCAGTTTAGTGTCTGTGTGTGCAGTCTGGAGGCGGGGGCTCCTGGGAGGAGAAGCCATCAGGGAGCGAGGGCCCTGTCGGCAGGGGGTGCCAAGGCAGCGGGATAAGCGGTGGCCCACAGTGCAGCACTGTTTACAAGCTCTCTTTTCGCAGGCACTTAAAGCTGCCGCCCTGCCCACAAACATACCCACATTCCTGCGTGCAAGTAAGCCTGTTAATGTCCCAGCATGGCAGCTGACGCTGTACCGTGGGGCTTGTGTGGGCTGCCACCCATATCCTGGCACACTCGCAGTAAAGCAGGCAGATGTGCGCGGAGAGTTGTGGCAGCAAGTCGTAGTTGATAAGTTTCACCCCCATAAAGCTCTACCCCTTCCATAATTTACAGTATCCCCACTTTGACCTGCCCTTGATGTGACGTAGTACCGTAAAGGAAGTTGATCGACAGTTTTTTTGCTGTAGGTATACCAGTGTGAGCTTGTCACTGGGCCTGTACCGTATTTTCTGGTCGTTACCTCGGCGTGAGCCCCTCTCTGTAGTTTCCATATGTGAGGGGGCCCGCTGCCTCTACCGTATTTCCTGGTCGTTGCATCAGGGTGAGCCCCTATCTGTAGCTTTCATATGTGAGGGGGCCCGCTGCCTCTACCCTATTTCCTGGTCGTTGCATCAGGGTGAGCCCCTCTCTGTAACTTCCATATGTGAGGCGGCCCGCTGCCTCTACCGTATTTTCTGGTCGTTGCATCAGGTTGAGCCCCTCTCTGTAGCTTCATATGTGAGGGGGCCCGCTGCCTCTACCGTATTTTCTGGTCGTTGCATCAGGGCGAGCCCCTCTCTGTAGCTTCATATGTGAGGGGGCTCGCTGCCTGTACCGTATTTTCTGGTCGTTGCATCAGGGTGAGCCCCTCTCTGTAGCTTCCATATGTGAGGGGGCCTGCTGCCTCTACCGTATTTTCTAGTCGTTGCATCAGAGCGAGCCCCTCTCTGTAGCTTCCATGTCCCACTGGCCCTCTTCCCGCTTCTCTCATCTTTCTCTGTTGGTTCCGGTGCCCGCCCGGGTTTGTCTGCTGGACCAGCACGGATCTGTTCGGTTTAATGCAGTACTGTTGCCTCCTATATACTGTTTATTGTCAGGATTTGCTCACATCTGGTTTGCTTTGAATATGTATATTATATTAATTTGGTTACACATAGAACCCTTTGCAGCGTTGCGTGTTTGTTCTTATTACTGAATATAAATGTAATTTCCTTGCTGTAAAGAGCGCCGACGACCCTATGTGGGCCTGAATCGGTCTGTGTTGAAAACTGCTAAAAAAATAAAAGGCCTCGACTTGGGCGTACCTTTTCTTGCGGTTATCGTGACTCGTCGTTACCTCACTTAGCGCCTGAACCCGAATGCTAGATTTAGTGTTAGGGTGTCACACATGCCCCATCCCCGTCGAGAGCAGTCGCAGTCACTGGCGCTTGGGGGAGCTGTTGTGGCCACGAGTGCTTAATTTGTTAAAAAAAAACATAAGTAAGCGCAGGGGCTCAAGGCTTTTCGTCGGCGCCTGTCAGTTGCACTGCCCAATGCAGGGACTCTCAGATCACAAGGGTGCTGGTTTTGATTCCACCTCGTGCCTCTTTCTCCCACCTCGTGCCTCTTTCTCCCACCTCGTGCCTCTTTCTCCCACCTCGTGCCTCTTTCTCCCACCTCGTGCCTCTTTCTCCCGCCTCGTGCCTCTTTCTCCCGCCTCGTGCCTCTTTTTCCCGCCTCGTGCCTCTTTTTCCCGCCTCGTGCCTCTTTTTCCCGCCTCGTGCCTCTTTTTCCCGCCTCGTGCCTCTTTTTCCCGCCTCGTGCCTCATTTTCCCGCCTCGTGCCTCATTTTCCCGCCTCGTGCCTCTTTTTCCCGCCTCGTGCCTCTTTTTCCCGCCTCGTGCCTCTTTTTCCCGCCTCGTGCCTCTTTTTCCCGCCTCGTGCCTCTTTCTCCCACCTCGTGCCTCTTTCTCCCACCTCATGCCTCTTTCTCCCACCTCATGCCTCTTTCTCCCACCTCATGCCTCTTTCTCCCACCTCAATGCCTCATTCTCCCACCTCAATGCCTCTTTCTCCTACCTTTTGCTTCTTTTTCCCACCTCGTGCCTTTTTCTCCCACCTCGTGCCTTTTTCTCCCACCTCTCGCCTCTTTCTCCCACCTCTCGTGCCTCTTTCTCCCACCTCTCGTGCCTCTTTCTCCCACCTCTCGTGCCTCTTTCTCCCACCTCTCGTGCCTCTTTCTCCCACCTCTCGTGCCTCTTTCTCCCACCTCATGCCTCTTTCTCTCACCTCAATGCCTCTTTCTCCCACCACCCTACACTACCTGTCTTACGCTTGTTGGTTCTTTTTCTCCTCCTTCTTGTTCTCTTTTTCTGCCTCAAATCCAATGAAAGGTAAGTTCAGGTCCCTAAAAATAAGTGCAGTTGAAGTTCTACTGCAACCCCGGCACAAGCTGGAGCACTGGTAGTAACCTACATCCGCAAAATGGGTTGATTTGTGTGTAAGAAACCCGCACGTGCTCGGAATGAAGAGCTCGTGACGTCTGCAGACCGTGTGCGCATTACACGTAAACTGACGGAAACCTTAAGATGATGCATAAGTTATGTTAAGTGGTTTAAATATAGCATGCTTTACCAATGATGTAGGCTGTTAGGGCCTGGGGAAAAAGTTGTCTGCATTTGTTTATGGAAACTACCTTAAAGACGTTCTGGGAGGCTCCCACTTTAGACAGAACCCATAGCATGTGACATACACCATCCCACCAGGGACACTCTCTGTAGCCCACTCTGACGTCTCTATTCTGGCAATGCCTTTAAGCTTTGCATGGGGAAACCCACACACCTCAGCCAGTAAATAATATTCACTAAAACACACTTCAGCAGCGGGATTAGAGCCACTAGATTAATAAAGTGCCATTAAAGACCAGCAGATATTAACAATTACAGTCCCCGACACGTGTTTCGCTCTCATGAATACCCATGCCAGTGCCAGACAAACTGTTCCACAGTTCAGAATGAGGCAAAACGTGTGTAATTAACAAAAGGAGTATGAAATGCCCCATAATTAATATTGTTAGTTGGTTTTCGTATGATAGCTCTGTGCAGGCATGTCTTATTGTTCAGTTGTATCACTGGGTCACAGCTGGTGTTATTGTACAGTTGTTGTATCACTGCCCCATAAAGGTGGTGTTGTATCACTGCCCCATACAGGATGGTGTTATAAAAATGATTGGTTCACTACCACGTTATTGGTGGTGTTACACAGTGTTATAACGGTTACACAATTGTTGCTGTTATGCAGACATTATATCATGTTTGCTGTTGTTAAAAGTCGCCATAGCGCTGCCTTAGATACCTATCAATAGGTAGTAGCGCTGCCTCGCCACTGGTGTTGTCATAGAGACATTGTATTATTGTACCGCAGCAGGTATTATTAAACAATTGTTGTTCCGCTGCCCTGTTTCCTGCTGTTATGCAACAGTTGGTATAATTGTGGTATCAGTCCCCCACACTTGCTGCTGTTCTATACTCAGTGCATCTCTGACCCATGATTGATATTACACAGTTGTATCACTGACTGATGATTGTTATTCTACTTCTTTCACCAGCCCATGCTTGCTTTTTGTACAAATATATCACTGACACACAATTTTTGTTCTTATACAGTTGTATAGTTTTCCCACAAATATTATTTTTCACTTCATCCTGTTTGATTGTATTGTGCCACAAGAATGTTATTATTACTATACTGCCTTTGTATCACTACCCAAGTTTATTGTCTTTGTCCAGTTGTTCTAACGCTCCCACCTATTATGTTCCCATAGTCAGGTATTGTCTGTTCCTGAACCTGTCGCACGCCCCTGCCCACCAATAGGTGTTTGTTTCATCAAACCATAGCCCCCTTGGGTGGGCTTTGTTGCATGGAACCGTGGTCTCTGTTCACCATAGTTTGCTCCGGAGCGGCCATGCTGCGAGCTCTTCCTGGTTCCCACACATTGACTCTGTGCTTCGGTTTTGTGTTGATCTGAGAAAGTCATTTTTGATTCCCACACATTTAATCTTTGGTTTTGAACGGATTTCCCTTTCACCACAAGGTCCTATTGACCTATTGTGTTTTCTGTTCCTTGTTTTCTCTTCAGGCCCTGGAGGTTCTGACGTCAGCGCTGGAGTATGGCTTAGAAGAGCTGAGAAAGGTAAGGCATGGCATGTGCCCACAGGCTGTGCTATGATCTCGTTGGCTAAGTATGTGCCTCCGTGTCTTCTGGGGCCTAGTGACGCGAGCCGGGAAATGTATATACTGGGAATCTGTCTCACCTGCCTGAAGGTGTGGAGAGCGAAAAGGAGGAGGGTGTCGGCAGATTCACTGAGCCAGAGAAAAGAATTCCCTAATGTGGCTGACATGTGGCCACACACCTGCGCCAGGTAACTCTAAACTGTGGTGAGAAGGCAGTCTGGGGAACAGAAGCAATGCTATGAGCGGGTTCTTATTCACTGCTGTTGAAAGCCCTCCAGCTGGGCATGCAAGGACAGAGCGCAGGTAGTACATGTGGCGACTTAGACAAATCACTAAAGTAGTAATCATTTCAAACATTCAAGGCACATTCCTGTTTGATTAACCCAAAGCTAAGCAACAAGTGCAACATTTAGAGGCTCACCTTGGAGATTATAACAAACAGACTCGTCTACTAACCTGGCACAGAAACAAGGGACCAACAGTACTGAGTGTGCGAGGGGAACTCAGGAGACCTGAGACCGCCTACTCTGTATGGGTAAAGAGCAGGAAGGAAGTGGTCAGGACAGGAGCTGGGGGAGTCAAACTCATCTGACTTCTCGGTTGTTTCTACCCCAAGTCTACGTTCAATTTGTGTATCCAACAAGCTTGGACTAGCAAGACTCGCAAATAGGGTTGTGGAAATTGTTTTTGGGCTCTGAAAATGGCTCCTGAAAGTGGAAAGCAGGCTTTGATCTGCTGCAAAAAGTGAAGGTGCACAGAGCACAGTCAGCCTAAGTCTCCTCTAATTCTAGCACATCTTCCAGATTTGGGAGCCATCGCCCTGATTTTTAAATGAACCTCCTTGAAACAAGTGCCCCTACACAACACCCCCGCAGAAAGAAGTTCAGAAGGTCTTTTTCAGGATGCTTGTGGACGAATCCCTCTGGCCAGTTCCACTGTCCTGGCCTGGAGCCCCGACAGAGACCAACCTGAGGCTGGCGGAGTCCCTCCTGCTGTCACCTGCATTTGTTTCTGAGGGTGCTGCTGTGCTGGGCCAACTTGCTGAAGAGACAAGTACTCGCACAGGGGTGCTGCAAGTGGCCACATTATCACTATAATTAGGGAAAAATTGCACAGATGTCATTGTTTCACTAGAACTTCATATCCACTGCACTACCGAGTAAAGGAAAGTTAGACCGTGACAGCTTGCTTTGATCTTATTTTGTTTGCCACAGTATGACTTCCACCCTCAGCCAGAAGAGTTTGCAGTACACCTGGGCTCTCTCTTAAGTACTTGGACACAGCCACAGATGCCGGATTGCAATTACTGAATATTCAGAAAATCAGTCCATTGCGTTCCTTCCACAGTGCCGAGATATTCCCATCTTCACTTGACTTACATATGAGTCTTCTGGTGGGTCTATAGTGAGCACGCCAGGTGGCTGTCTTCGAACCCTGAATTATTTCACCTCTCTCATCAGAAGACACCTTCCAGCTCGTACCTAGTTCACCCAGTCTTTTAGGACCTGGACCCCCCCAGGTTGTTTCCGCCCCCGGCCCCACAGAACCCACAAATCAAGACTTGATTACCAGAGCTGTGGGTAAAAAGAGGCCATGTTTATTCCAAACAATCACATATAAACATGACAATATCTATCTAATCATATTCACATTCCCTAAGATGCAGATTTATCAACTTGATCACTAAGCAATATTTACATTTTACATTTTTGATCATAGCATCATAAACCATCAGCATAAGATGACAGACTTAATTTATATACAAAAGGTTCTCTATCGCTCCAGCACTAAGGGGCCCTCTGGCTCGCGTCCCCCAACTGAGAACCACGCAAGGCGCAACCCACCTGCGTCCTTGAGAGGTGAGCCCCTGCCATCTGGTCCTTGTCCGCAACCCTAGGGACCCACCTCTCCACCACCAGGCTGTCCAAGGGGGCTCGTAGGGTATAACCAGGGGCTGCAGCCCCATGTCCTAGCTTGTAACCTGGCGCCCTAGCCCCCAGCCGGTGTCCCCATTCTCTCTGGGGTGAGCTTACCGTCTCTCCCCCTCAGTGCTGGCCTAGGGAGTATGCAGAAGGACTCCCCTTAACAATGTAAGTCAATTTCTGTGGCCTCCTTACCACCACAAGGGTGACTAGGGCCAACCGGTCCTTCGCCCGCCCCACCACAGAACAAATTCCTCACAAATGACCAAATGCCATCAATCCATAAGTCCGTTCCAATGTCCGACAAGTGCACGCCATCGCAATGGAACATCTGGTCCCCTCTGAGCAATCTGTGAGGTATGTGACAAAGGCGGCCCTGCCCGGAACACAGTTTGGCCAATTCTCCATTCAGGCGCCTTACAGAAACGTTCAAAGCCCTCGACCTCACTCCGGGCCCCCATGTACGCCGCGGGATCATGAACGACCATGCGATCCGCGCCCCAGGGAATGTTCTCCCCAACCATGCGAACTCTGTCAGTAAAGCCTCCCTGACAGCCCAACGACCAAGAGTCCCCATGTCATTCCTGCCCAAATGCAGGATGATTAAATCCGGGGACTGGAGTCCCTCGTGCGCCCTCGTCTCTTCCACCAACTGCCGCAGCTGCCCGATTCGGAGGCCCCCAGTGCCCCGCCAGTGGAATGACATCCCTTCCAAACACGCCGGTTTCGACCCACGCTGCTGTTGCAATCGGTAAGCGGCCCACCGCACGAAAGAGTGTCCCAACACCCATATCACTTTAGAGGGCATGCTACTGCAGAAAGAGATAAAAGTCATCAGAATGTCCACGCACGAACATTTTGAGCAATATCACAATAAGTCAGGACGCACATAGCGCTTGAAACATGAGGAAGACCATCGACCCACACGCTTAACCTCGTCAACTGACAGACCTGCTCCCGCTGCCAAGGTTGCCGCCCCAATCCTGAATGAGTGGGAAGAATAACCGGTGGGATCTATACCCAGACTTCACAAGGTGCTCCTGAACACTGCCCTGAATTGATACTTCGATAAGCACCCTCCCTGTTCATGGATAAACAGGGCGTGCCTCCGCCCTTGCGGCCGAATAGCCAAGTAAACTTCCATCCGCGTAACTGGGCACACTAGGGCCCCCGTAGCAGGTTTAAGCCGAACTGTAGTCCCTTTGCCTAAAGGATCTGTCTTAGATCTACGTAACGTAATGGCAAGCCCTCCCTGACACAGTTTTACATCCTGCCATTGCAGACCCCCAGCCATATCCACTCTCGAGGTCCCCACCAGTTCGCTCACCCTGAAAGCCCCATAAAAGGCTAGTGTGAAAACGGAGGCAAACAGGGTCGTCTCATAAGCGGATGAGCACACCAACTGCAGGGCCTCTAACATATCCCCCAGCATGCGCCAGTCCAGGGGCCTTCTGCCGTCTTTCTTCACACCCTCTTTTCTGGCCCACCCTGCGAGTGCCTTCCTGACCAAGAATGAGTTCCCAGCATCCTGAACCCCTGACAGTTTTGCAAAAAACCCAACCGCTGCTAAGTGAGCCCTCGCCTAAGACACTGGTCTGCCTTGCTCCCTCAACGCCTGTAAGAAAGCACATATGGCTTCTGATGAGAACAAGCTCACAATCCCTTGCCATTGCACATAAAACCTGTAAGCTTTAAAATGATGTTGGTATGCCTTCCGGGTGCGCTCGCTCAGTGAGGCCCCTACGAGACCCGCTAATGCGGTGCTCCAGTCTTCCACAGAGCTCTCGGGAACACTGTCAATGAGAAAAAGAAAAGAAGGCTCCTCGACACAACGAGATTCAGACGGATTCCACTGTGACCGGGGCCGGCGCTGCAGAAAGAGAGGATGAAGGCCCGGGCAAGGTGCCCTAAATAGGCCCCCACCAACTCCCCCCTCCCTCCCCATCGCCGGTCCCGGCAGGAAGTGACGTCACGTCCTGCCCCGGAAGTGATTCCCGCCGCTCTGCCGCCAATCGAACGACCCTGGAGTCAGGAGGGCCCTAATGGCGCGCTTTCCTAAAGCCGGCGCTTTTCCAATCTCGGTGGATTCTGATCCTTTCGATTACTCAGACCTCTGTGCTGGAATCTCCTCTGGGTGATATGTGCTCCAAAACCTCTGCTTACCTCCTTCAGAACTCTCAAGGGGGACCTTGGTAGGTGAATCCTAACTAGTTTCCACACACCAACCTCGCCGTCTCAAGACATCGGGCTTTGTAAATACGTATACAAGAGATAGGTGGCGAGGATATGGCTTAACGGCCAGAGCTGCCAGATTTGGGGCTGGGAATCCAGGTTTGAGTCTCGGCGCCGGCTCAACATCCTGTGATTCTGGGCAAATCACTTAATCTCCCTGTGCCTACCAAAAATGAATGTGTCCGTCTGTAATGCAACTGGTGCTCATGTGATACTGTTGAGGCGATACTCTGCATACACGTAGGTCGTCCTCTGATGCTGTGGGTATTCGCTCACAGCACTTACACGTGGGAGGTAGGTTCCTCACCCCCCACGGTGTGTAGATAGTATTGCACTAGGTCCTGATGAATTGCCACTGATCCTCCAGACTATTTGGCAAGAAACATGTCGACCCCCTAAGAGTAGAGCGCAGTTATCCTGAACCATTAATTCAGATAGTCGCCACTCTTCTTCTTCTTTTTAGTCAGGTGGAGAGCCAACCAGAATAAAAATAGCTTTTTGGATTCCCCAACCTGTTTTAATTACGTTTCTTTACACCACATCTACACCTTCATTGTCCCTCACCCCCACTGCACCAAACGGCGAGGAACAAAAGATCTCCGCTAAAGAGCCCCTTTATGGGTGCCCGTCGGGTATTGCAGCGTCGACCCGACGAGGAGCAGGCCCATATGATGAAGCATGACACCTAGCTCGCTGGCTGTGTGAGGGCCCTAGTTCCGAAAGGAGGAATCCCCCCCCCTTTCTTTGCTAACTTTCATAAGGACAACCACTTTGTGACACCGCTACATTGTTTATCTCCTCCCTTGACCCACTCCCAGGAACTGCATACTCTCTTTCTCTACTACAGCTCATGTAAAGCCTCTGATGCCTTCGGGTCGAGTTCTCGCCATATAAAACTGCAAAACAAAACAAAAAATTGTGTTCTCATGTCTATGTCCAACTTCAACCACCTATCAACTAAATAACCATTACTGTATGATTCCACCCTAACTGATAGACTGCTCATGTCCCCTGCAGCTGGTACTGTGGACAACATTTCTTGTTGAAATGCTTCTTACTATTAATAAATAAAAGTGAGATGACATTCCAACTAGCAGTCAATAGCAGTGACTGCTTTTGTGGTGAGCAGAAGCTGCCATTAGATTTCGTGATGCTCACTGTGCGCTGCACTGGAGCAGCACTAGTACTGTTGTGCTGCTTCTGTAGACCAACCATCCGCATCCAACAATAGACCTCGCAGGAGCAGAGATCCTGCAGCAGGCCGAACCTAATAAAAGGTGAATGAGTCCAGGGGGGAGGAAAAAGTGCAAGGATGGAAACAGGCCCAGAGCATTGATATCACGAGCCAGGTGCAATAAAACAGCAGGTTTTTGTGTTTTTGTGGTGTTATTGTGTCTGCACTGGTGAACGGTGGTTGGAAAAGAGAGCCTCACAACGCTCATTATACAATTTTTAAATATTTTAATTACATTTTACAATTGTAAAATTTAATTAAAACATTTAGAAATTATATAATGCATTTTGTTTACCACTCTCCCTCTTACATAAAATAGAGAAAGTATCCACATTATCCAGAAATGTAATACAGCTTTATAGCCCACTTCCAAGAGCTATACCGCTTTGGCCTATAATGAGGGAAAGTGCCTTTAAAACCCTGTATAGCTAGAGAGCGAAGGGATATAAGGCTATTAGAACATTTCAAATGTTCTAAATTAAAATGGGAGAAACAAAGACCCGCATTGGAATGTTGGAGCAGGAGGCTTACACACCCATTAAAAGTTCTGCCCTGAGCCACTTCACTATCTTTAGGGCAGGCTTACACACCCATTAAAGGTTCTGCCCTGAGCCACTTCACTATCTTCAGTGCTCTCTCAACATTCCAATGCTCTAATATATATAAGAACATTGTAGCTCTCCATTGGGCTATAGTGCACCACATGTACAAATACTCATTATATATGGGATAAAGTACCCCGCTGAACACTACAAGGATTTTGCAAGTCACCAAGGAGTGCCAAGACTATATAGAGGAACAAGGCTGAAGGCGGAGTTCCTTTACAAGGTCATGGATCGCCTTCCTTTATAAGGTTATCTAAATCCTTATCATGTATGGCGGGGGTACTTCATCTCATATAATACATGGTCATACCATCACCTTCCCCACAACCCACTTAAATCCTTGTTGTGTAGCTCTTTCATATGAAAGAGAGAGAATGTTTGTAATCATAAAGTATCAAAATAAAATCTACTAAACACATCAAAAAGCTGTTAGATATTTGTTGTAAAAAGATAAAAGAATCAGTTTAATACAAGTCATTTAAAAAAAAAAAAGCCACAGTAGCTCGGAATATGTGGACACATGCAGAAAGATTCTAACTTTTAGGTTACTTTTATCCAGAGTGCTCAAAACAAGATGCAGAACAAAGGATGTTTACATGGCAGGATACAACTCTACACGGTACAACATTTAGATGAGAGGAAAGAAACAGAAAGCCACAGGACACAATGGCTTTTGTGAAGTTTTTGCGAGTGTGCAGCCCTTTTGGCAGAAAGCTTTACACCGAATGTGCGCGGTTTGGGGGAATCTTGTTATCTTGGTTCCCTTTTTTATTTATACACAATACATTTTGGTTTTAAAGAGTTAAAACTAACTTAGTAGTATAGGCAATCATCAGCTTGAAGTTAAGGCAAGACAGCCTGCCTACCCAAGAAATTCCATTCTCAGCCTGGAAAAAAGCTGTGAACAGGCAGGTGTTAATAACCTCGTTTGAACGGGACATCGAAAGACTTCTGCCAGCCCCACCACTGAGACCTTGGATGCATCTTACACCCCAGGGAAGGCACAGCCCTATTTTCAACACGCTCTCTCAGCCGAGGCTCGCAGGAAAATCCTTTATATGAGGCTCATTCCTTTGCCAATCTTGGACTTTAATCCTGTCGGGTCCACGAGAGGAGGCAACATTATGCAGGTTATGCAACTACCGCAAAGAATCCTGGCTTCACCTACTGTTGCTGTCCCAAACCTGCCAACGAGCGACGCCACCTGCTTTTCCCTTCGTTTCGGTCTAACGGCGTCAGACACTGCAGGGAGGCCTTAGACCTGTGCTTCTCTGAAAACACACCAAGTACACTAGCCAGACTGGGGAAATTTCCAAACTCTATTCGACATGTACTCACTGAAGTTGCTACAGAATGATATTAGCTCCTTGCTGCGCACGTCACGTTCGGCACTCCGATTTGAGGAGAGCAGCCAACCAGCATCGATAACTCCAAGGACTACACGCAGCGCTCTTCATGGCGACGTGGACCTGCGCTCTGCAGGTTGTTGCCATCCAGTCCAGATTAGAACATCCTGAAGTGCCCGTCTGCCAAGCAGCCCGAGCCTGAAGCTGCAGGAAACCCCACTAGTTTCCACTCAGCACATTATCTCTCTCCTCCCTCAACCCTGGACGCTCTCTTTTATGCTTGAAGGTGTGAAAACCATCGGAACTATCTTTTATCATTGCTTTTAATTTTGACTGCAATTTTTTTAAAAGCCTTATTAATTAGGTGCAGGTTGTATTAATTGTCGTATTCGTTCACATGTAATTTTAACTGTACAGTTTTCAGACATTTAATGATTTTAATGAATCAAACATGAATAAAATGTCTTAATATATACATTTACATACATATATACATACATATATATGTATATATACATACATGTGTATGTGTGTATATATATATATATATACACACACATATATATATAATCCTATGCTTAAAGACTTTGATAGAAAAGCAGACATTTGAGGTGAGTAAATTTAGAGTGTCGCTGGTGTTGAGAGTGCTCTATACTGGAGCTGCTTTCCACCTAAACTTGAGAACTACCCAGAGTTCTCTGCTTCTTATTTTGCATAATTTATGCGTCACTCTATGCCTGAAAGGAATTGTTTTTACATATATATGTATATATATATATACATATATGTATACCAGTAAATGGCTACTTTATATATGTTGCCCATCAAGTGTTTCAAATATACTGTTTAGTTTGGTATAGTAAACAGATCAGAACAGTTTTTCATTATGGAGTTCAGAAGTGGGTTTTTTAGTAGAAATATGTCTTCAATTCTTACAAAATACATTTTCTACATAGACGTCATAGGTTTTTAAAACTGTTGCCTAATAAACACAATATACACATTTATCATGCTAACTGCACTAAAAATACCAAATGTAATTAAAAAAAACACATAACATAGAACATGTAATATGGGCCAGTATTGCAATCTCGGGGTTCTGATGACATGTACCAACCACTCAGCCTTCAGCATTATGGTTTATTACGTCAGTAGATCTTCTCGATGGCAATATAAGACCCTAGCACTCATTACCGGTTAGGTTTCCTCGCTCCCACTGCCTCTCTCTCCTGCCTGAAAAGGATGACCTTGCTTGCTTCTGTAGTGTGGTTGTGGAATGAAATCCATGGGGCATTAGGCAGTGTTTTCTCAAGACAGTTAAGCTGTACTTTGGTGATCATATGCAATTAGACCGTTGCTCTGTGAGGGAGCTTTTGTTTTTTTATAAAATGAGCATTAATATTAGTTGCTCTGCACTTGAGTGTGTACTGACATAGGTTTATTACAATTGAAACCAAATTATTATGATGTGTTTGTGTGTGTTTTTCTGGCTTGGCCTCTGCCGGCCCTCGAGGCCATATTTGTTTAAAATGGATGCCATATCATGATTTTTGTTCTCTGTTTATATTTATATGCTGACCTAACATGCAGCAGGATGTGCGCCGTTTATTTTGTATGAAATATTGTTTTCACTGAAGGAAGCTTCCTGCTTGCACACTGTATTGCATTCATTCACATTTGTTTTCTGTTGTTTATGTAAATAGTTTGTTCTAACCCCACTGGACGACATTAAGTCAGAAGGTGCGAATCAATATTCATGCAGTGGGTTAGTGCTAAGATGGTTGGGTTATGTAACGTTTAAAATTAATTGAGTGTGATCTCTTGTAAGATGTTCTTTACAGTTTCTGTGATTTCCTGTGCTGAAAATATTTATATAAACCCCTGATTTGGGGGTGAGACAAAATATGTTCGCCGATGGGTCTCTCCTGAGCTTGTAGAGATGCTGCCCGATTTTCTATTAATTTTGCTGCATACTTAATACTAAGGGCCTGATTTAGATCTTGGGGGACGGGTTACTCCGTCACAACGTCCGCCGAAATCTAAATCCCATTCTATCCTATGGGATTTATATTTTGGCAGATGGGATATCCGTCACCGTTGCGACGGAGTAACCCATCCACCAAGATATAAATCAGGCCGTAAGTCTATTCTGATTTTTGCTCATTAATGTATTATTCTGTTTTTGAGGCCCTTCATGGCCACTGGCCTTTATACATTTCATCCAGATTACTGCTGCATTGCATTTTTATATTTTCTATATTACACTTTAAATTGTAATAAAACTTAATGTTTTTTCTTACATTTTCTGATCTCGAACTCCTTTTTGAGATGTTCTTATTTGCTGTATTTTTTAAATGTTGTTTGAATATTGTATGTGGGATACAATACCTCATGGGCTCTGAGGTTAGCACGGTCCCGGCCCCCACAACCCACATGTGCCACTGATGTGTGAATTGTCTACGGACAGCACGCCCACAACTGCAATAAAAAATAAAAGTGTGAATCTGTGTTTATTAGTACCCTTGTTCTCAATACTGTTGTTGGGTCACATTATTTTCTGTTAAGTGGCATAAACGTATATGCTCTGAACATTACTGTTTGATCTTTTTCTAACAATCCAGCCTTATCGGGTGGAAGGATACAACTTCTTACGCCTTTGCTTCCACGTCTTGATGCTGGTATCTTTAGCTTTGTGCAGTGCTCCGTTGCTTTGTAGCAATGTTCACCCAATATAAATCCATACACGTACATGCATACTCCCCCCACCACCAGTGCTTAATTTGAGCTGGTGGTTTCTGGTGCTCGGTGCTCATCACCGGCACTTAATCATCAACACCAGCGCTTTTCATGATCACCAATTATGGACACATTCATTTACGATGAGATTAAGTGATTTGTCCAGAATCACAGGATGTTGAGCCAATGCCGAAACTTGAACCTGGTTTCCCAGCTCCGAAGTAGGCAGCACTGGCCATTACGCCACATCCTCTCCCCACTTTCATGGTTAGTAGTTGGTTCTGTTTTAGGCAGTGCTAACAGGAGCCCACAGCTGACCCCACCGACCTCAAGAACTATCGGCCCATCTCGCTCCTCCCCTTCGCAGCCAAAGATGCAGAGAAAACAGTCAACAGGAAACTGACACGATTCATTGAAGAGAAGGCTGTCCTCGACCCGTCCCAATTCGGATTCCGAAGCAACCACAGCACACAGACCGCCCTGCTCGCTGCCACAGACGACATCCGGACCCTCCTGGACCGAGGCCACTCTGCAGCCCTCATTCTACTCGACCTATCAGCGGCCTTCGACACCGTCTCCCACCGCACACTAGTCGCCAGACTACACGACGCAGGCATACAAGGAACAGCCCTGGACTGGATCCGATCATTCCTCACCGGAAGAAGCCAAAGGATCAGACTCCCACCCTTCCTCTCCGACCCCACGAAAATCACCTGCGGAGTCCCACAGGGTTAATCACTGAGCCCCACCCTCTTCAACATCTACATGGCCACCCTCGCAGCCATCGTCCGACAACACGGCCTCAACATCGTATCCTACGCCGACGACACCCAGCTCATCCTCTCCCTCACCAAAGACTCCACCACTGCCAAACTCAACTTCCAGAAAGGAATATAAGACATTGCAGTCTGGATGACCAACAGCTGCCTGAAGCTCAACGCCGAGAAGACAGAAGTCCTCGGTACCACCCCTTCTGCATGGGACAGCACCTGGTGGCCGACCGCCCTCGGAAGCCCACCTACCCCCGCAGACCACGCCACGAACCTCGGCATCGTACTCGACTCCTCTCTCACCATGAACCGACAGGTCAACGCAGTCACCTCCACCTGCTTCAACACCCTCCGCATCCTCCGCAAGACCTTCAAGTGGATCCCCCCAGAGTCAAGGAAGACAGTCACCCACGCACTCATCACCAGCAGACTGGACTATGGAAACGCACTCTACGCCGGCATCAACAAGTCCCTATTCCGCAAACTCCAGACAATACAGAACACAGCCGCCAGACTCGTCCTCGGCATCCCCCGACACGAACACATCAGCCAACACCTACGAAGTCTCCACTGGCTCCCCGTGGAGAAAAGAGTCACTTTCAAAATCCTCACTCACGTCTACAAATGCCTACACAACAACGGACCCAAATACCTCAACGACAGAATCAACTTCCACGTACCCAAAAGAAACCTCCGATCTTCCAACCTCGCACTGGCCGAAACCCCGCGCATCCACAGAGTCAGAGCAGGCGGAAGATCCTTCTCTCACATTGCAGCCAAGACCTGGAACGAGCTACCGGCAGACATCAGACGCGCCCCCTCCCTGAACACCTTCAGGAAGACCCTCAAGACCTGGCTCTTCGGCTAAACAGATCTGTGGACCCCCTCTCCCCCTCAGCGCCTTGAGACCCTCACGGGTGAGTAGCGCGCTTACAATTCCCTGATTGATTGAGAAATGGGCTGGTGCAAGCTGCCTCCTACCTACACTTATTGCCCCAGCACTTATTTTTTTTACAAATTGACCAGTGCCCACCACCCCAGCCCATCCCACCAGCACAGAGACATCAGACATGCCATTCTAACACCGCCAGATGAACGTCACTAGTCCGTCCGAGCGGATAAACATTTTTCTAGCTGACACGTCAAGAATTTTCAATTCTATTAAGGACACGGAGGCGAGGATTATGCTTCTCTTTCTTTACTGAAGCAACACAGCTGGCAATAAAGTTTAAACAGCATAACCCGGAAGGACTGCCCGTCCATAGTATGCACCAATCACAATACCCCCCATAGGTATAAATGTCTTGAACACTAGTCTTCTTCCTCTTTCTTTGCGAACCATCAAACTCAGTCCTTTAACTTGACTGTTGAACCTTGAACATCGCCGATTACGACATCGACCCGAACCAGAACATCAACCACAGGAGCTTCATCCCTTGCTCCAAACAGGATTCCATCTTGACTCCTCAAGTTGCTTTGCTCTGATCTCCTGAAAAGAGATTATCAGCCGTAATATACCACTCACTGGATATACCTTCAACAATAATACAGGCGGGAAGAAACCCAACATCAATATATACATTGTTGCATCATATCACAGTCCCAAACATGAACAATCCATATCACATAATGTACAATAACGTTTCAAGGGTGGGATAATCCTCGCCTCCGTGTCCTTAATAGAATTGAAAATTCTTGATGCGTCAGCTAGAATTTTTTTAATTCTTTGTCAGTCCACGGAGGCTTCGGAATATGCTAGTTTAAAGTTGAGCCACCACCGTAGATGCCACATCAACTATTGGTTTGTGAAAAAACGTCTTAAAAGTTGAGTCAGAAGACCTATCAGCCGCAGTCATAATGTCCTCTAAACGAGAACCTGTAGAGAAAGCTTTAGAAGCCATAGCTCCCCTTGCGGCGGGAGCTCCGAATGCTGAAGTATCAATACCTGCTTGACTTAACAACCAAGTGACCCTCATGGCCAAAGTCGCTGCAGTGACTGGGCGAAAAGGTCTCTGTAATGAAATCGGCAACTGTCCTGCTAAGTCATTTCTAAATTCCCTAGTACAATCCTCATAACATTTTAAACATTGTACAACACACAGTTTACTATGATGTGGAAAAGCAGGATAAGAAACACACTTAGAGTTCGTTTTAGTTCTTTTCGAGATTGTAAAAGACACCCCCGAAGGAGCAAACACTCTACCTGCTAAATCAGGCACTCGCACGTCAGAAACTCGTCTGCATGAGATCAGACATAAAAGTAAAGTAAGCTTTGCTGACAGTTACTTACGCAATAGGCCATCATTCGCGGGCCTATTCCTGAGAGAACGCAGAACCACATCTACATCTCACAATTGTGAATATCGAGGTTGTGGAGGATTCACCAATCTGATGCCTCTCACTTCTTTACAAACCAAAGGGTGTTCCCCTACCGGTTTACCATCCACATGGGGATGACCGGCTGAATTCGCTGACTGGAAATTATTAACCGTCCGGTAGGCCATACCTTTACTCGCCATCTCTGACAGGAAATTAACTATCATATGAATTCCGGATCCCACGGGATCTCCCTGTCGTTCAGAACACCAACCAACCCATCTACGCCAAGCTGATTCATATCGCTTATGCGCAGAGGGAGCCCAAGATTGGGACAGGAAGAACATTGCTTCCTGCGAAACTCCCGGCATTTGCCAACGTCTCCTGAAAGTCTCCATGCCATAAGAGACAACTGTTCCTGAACCACTAAAGGATGGGGTTGACCCAGAGGGTCCATCAATATCTCTGGGAACGAGAGCAGACGGATTGGGGGAGCACAAGACAAGGTCAGCGCCGCTGGGAACCACGCTTGTGCCCTCCAACACGGGGATATCAACATCACCTCTGCCTTCTGCCGGCGGATCTGCGCCAACACTCTTTGGATCATGACAAACGGAGGAAATGCATACAGCATTCTCGTCGTCCACGATTGAAGAAATGCATCCGAGTTGATCGCCAGAGGATCTGGTCGCCACCTGTAAAACTGAGGCAGTTGTGTGTTCAGTCTGGACGCAAACAGGTCTATCGAACAAGGACCCCACTTGTCGTTCAATTGTTGGAATACCCTGGGATGTATTCTCCAATCGCTGGAGTCTCGGAGGAAACGTGAATTCCAATCCGCCACCACATTGAAACTGCCCAGAATGTACTCCGCTGTCACCGAAATGTGGTGTAGGAGGCAATAGTGCCAAAAATCCGTTGCTATTTCCACTAAAAGACGTGACCTCGTGCTACCCAGACGGTTGATGTCTCTCACTGCCAAGACATTGTCCATCCGCAGGAGTATACAGCAACTCGCCTTTTGCGGAGAAAGTGTTCTGATCGCAAACGAGCCCGCCAGAAGTTCCAGACAATTTATATGGAGTTTCAATTCCTCAGAGGACCATCTGCCCCCTGTCTCCACTGAGCTGCAACGGGCTCCCCAGCCCCATCTGCTGGCATCTGATTCGATCACTACTTCTGGGACTGAAGCGAATATGGCCTTGCCATTCTATGCGTCCATGTGCTCCAACCACCAAGAAATCGCTGTCTTGTACTCCGTGGATAGGAGAATCTGTTCTGCATAACTCAGGCCTTTGCGTAAATGCATAATATTCAACCTATGGAGTGCCCTGTAGTGTAGAGGACCCGGAAAGATTGCCTGAATCGATGAAGCTAAAAGGCCTACTAACCGTGCCAACGTCCTCAGGGATATAGACAGAGAGGCAAGTGCTCTCCTCAACTCCTTCTTGATCACTATTCTCTTCTTCAATGGGAGTAATAACTGTGCCACTATCGAGTTCACCTGGAACCCCAACAACTCCATCGATTGGGCCGGAGTCAGAATAGACTTGTCGGCATTGATGACGAACCCCAACTCCTGTAGGAGTTGCGTCGTCCATGCTAGATGACGAAGCACTATATTCACACTCTGTGCCATGCTAAGCATATCGTCTAAATAAATGATGAGTCTCACTCCTCTCTCCCTCAAGTATTGAACCACTGGTTTGAGGAGTTTGGTGAAACACCAAGGGCGGACGAAAGACTGAACGGCATGGCGGAGAATTCGTACCATTTGGTCCTCCATTGGAATTGCAAGAAGCGCCGATGTGGAGGGAAAATGGGTACTGCCAGGTATGCATCTTTTAAATCGAGACGCATCATCCAATCCTTCTCTAAGAGGAGATCTCGCAGTAAGTGTATGCCTTCCATCTTGAAATGGCGATACACAACCCAAGAGTTGAACTTCTTGAGGTTTAACACTAACCTGAAGCACTGATCCTTTTTTGAAACTAAAAACACGGTGCTGGTGAATCCGTGACTGTGAGGGACTGTCTCCACTATTGCCCCTTTTCTCATCAAAGAGGCCACTTCGTCGTCAATGAAAGACATTTCTACATGGGAAAAATGTAGGGGCTGAGGTCTGTGTGTCTGTTGTGGGGACGCATAAAATTCTATCTGGAAACCCTGTAGCGTCTGAAGTACCCAAGGGTCGCACGTCAAACTCTCCCACTTGTGTAGAAATAAAGCAATCCGGCCACCCACCGGTACTTCCCCACACTGAATAAGGTTTACCTGAATAGGAGGCGTCTCCGTTGCTATTCTGGCCTCGATAGCCTCCTCTGTTCTGTCTGCCTCTGCCACCCCGGTTTCGGGTGGGGTAGAAATTGGAGCGCTGGGCTCCGCCACGTCCTCTTTGGTCAAAGCCTCGAGAGGTCTGAGTGAACCCACGACCGGTCGCTCGACTCCCTGAAGCGGCCGGCCCTGGTAAAAAGGCCAGTGTGGAAAACCTGTTTGATGTTACTTTGGGCCTTGTCTAGTGCTGAGAATGTCACCACATATTTCCCCAACTCCTTCACGAATTTGTCACTGAATAGTAACCCATTCGCCAGAGTACCAGCCTCCATCGTGGCCATATCTGAAAGTTGCTGGTCTATTTGCATGAGGTACGAGCGTCTCCTCTCAGTTGACAGGGCGCAATTCGCATTGCCTAGAAAACACAGCGCCCTCTGTGCCCATTTGAGGATCTCGGTTGCATCCAATGGGGTGTTGGAATCCTTGGCTCTAACCGCTGAATCTAGAATCTTTGTGAGGGGCACCGATATGTCTAGCAGCTTATCCTGGCACACTCTCCATGCTCTGTCTAGCCCCTTCTTTGGATCTTTCGCAAATTTTTTCATGAACGTGGCCATATTAGGATCCAACTCTGGCGTATCCGCCACTTTGCCCAATTGGGATGGCCTGGGGCATTCTGACTTTAAAGTAGTGCGCACCTCGCGCTCAAACCCTGCCTGAGGTTCTCCTGTACATAGTGTGCCACTTCGACACATGGCACCCGTTCGGTAGACATTGGGTGGATAATATTTTGGGGGTCAAACAGCAGGTTTTTATTAGGTGGGGCACTGTCCACATTGTGAGTTTTGCGTTTCCTTTTGGTAGCCCTCTTGGGCTCCTCCATATCCTGCTCCGAGTCAGTGGTGTCTGGGGCGGCCGGGGACGATTCCTCCGCATCCCCTCGGGTCAACAGGGATGAATTACCAGAAGGGAGGGAGCCGCCATAACCATTGTCTCTCATGACACTAGACGCCACCTGGGAAAGGACTTCAGCGGAGGTGTGGAATGAGGACTCCCCCAAAGCTGCCTTAAACTTGCGTTTCCCGTAACTTTTCAGGGGTTTAGTAAATGGTTGCAGAGCTTTGACCAGAGCCATGTTCACCGACCCTTGGACATGGGTATCCAGGGCTTCCACCAGCTGCTCCTCCATCTGGTGCTCGTAGAGCACCTCTTCAAATTCTGCATAATCATTGTAATCAGCCCACTGGTCAACCTCCTCGGCGTAGTACGCCATTGTGCTATTGGAGGTGTGGAGGAGGTTCGGGGGGGTGAAACCCAAGGGTGTGAAAACCCAAATATCCCTCACTAACCTGTATAGAGCGTAGATAAGGCACAGTCTATGTGCCACTTGCAAGTCTGCCACTAACTAACTAACTTGTTAGCAGTTCTAAATCAAGTGTGGAGGGAGCCACCCCTTCAATCCCCCTTAGGCAGTGCCCTGATTGCTTTTTCGCCGCGTCATGCGTTCAGAAGGGACCGATGATTGATACAGTTCCAAACGCGTGTGCGCGAAGAGCCGATCGTTAATAAAACCCGATCCGGCTGTTCGCGCATGCGTGCAGCACGTGGCCACAGAAAGAGGACTGCTCCCCGAGTGCGCAAAGCGCCTCTGTCCCGCTCCCGCTCCACCGAAGGCCACTTGTAAGATCGATAAGATTACAATCGCGCTAAATAAACAATGCGTGCCGTAGATATCACTATGCATACGAAATGAGCATCAAATACCACAAGAAAATACAACTCACTGCTGCAGCAGCAAAGAAAGAGGAAGAAGACTAGTGTTCAAGACATTTATACCTATGGGGGGTATTGTGATTGGTGCATACAATGGAGGGGCAGTCCTTCCGGGTTATGCTGTTTAAAGTTTATTGGCTGCTGTGTTGCTTCAGTAAAGAAAGAGAAGCATAATCCGAAGCCTCCGTGGACTGACAAAGAATTCCCACAGTATCAACCGGGCACTGTCGTGAAAGGTCACGTGGCTGAACCAGATTCCAGAAACCAGTTCTGAGATCTGGACGGCGGAGGCCGTGCACGCGCACTGGAACTAGATCCCAGCTTGTTGTTTTTTATTAAGCCAATGATCCTTTTGAATGTTATGAAAGCTGCGCATTTCGAGCGCGTGATCCGCTACTTTGACAATGTTCCAAATTTGTCTTTATGACGGAAGTTGCTGTTTGGTGGGCGGTGTATCAACGTTAAGAGTTTGATCAATGTCATTACGGGACCCACCACCGGGTCATATTCGATGTCGTAGATTATGACGGGACTTAGGGTGGGGTGTTCAATGAGCATGTTAACTAATATTGTGACAGATTATCGTGCGAATCTTTTTACTTATAATGTTAACCGGCATTTGACACAACCAGTCACGATCACGTATGGGGATGTATTAGCTTATCTCTATGATGTCCGTACATGCATTAAAGTATTAAGTTTGTTGAGATTGGGTTTAGGTGGGGATGCCGCTTTGTAGGGGAATTACTGATAACAATCCCACGCAGTTGTTTGAGAATACGATGTGTAACTTCTGTGAATGGGATAAATATTTGTGGTAACTAATTGAAGATGTGTGGCTGCGATAGGAAGATGGAGATACGGTGCATAGTGGTTTTAGACCGCGTTGACGGGGAAATTTATAGACATCAGTATGATGTCTGATAATTTAGAGAATGGAATCGGTGGCGCTCAGATGTGTTACTTATGAGTGCCATATTTGTTTACAGCCCCAGGTGTATCACCTATCATAGTGGTCACCAGAAATTAGAATTTGGATTACACTACAGAATTTGGAATACTGAAGACTTAATACGTCACGGTTTTAAGGTAAAGATGGGTGTTGGTGTCTTAAGTGACATATAGTGGAAGTGTTCCAATGATTTTTATTTACCATGGTGGCAAATGCATGTATCTTATTACAGTGATCTACGGACCTTTTATCCAAAGCGAGATAGAAACTGGAAGAATACGTTAAGACTACTTGCTTTTGTGGAATGAACACGTACCAATGTGAAAGGTATTGATGTAGTGCGCTTCGTAAAAATATTGATCAGCGCATGCGATACGAATTTAAATATAAGGCCATATCGTTGATACTATATATACACATCTTTTCTCTAGTTTTTTGGAAGTACTGATCCGGGTACCACTTTGACCATCATAAGATTAGAGTAATTTGTCGACTGGTGAGGACTGAGTTTTGCTGTTGTTATTGGTTTTAATTGATTGGCACATATGGGTGTTTAATATATATGTATGGGAGCGATGTATAATTAATTTTGGTGTTGTGAGTAATATTTCCTTTAGCACTTGTGCTTGAAATTGGCTTCTTTTGTCGGGCTTCTCGCTTGTATCTTTTAAGAATACACTGGGTGTGTATATAATTTTCTGTTTTCTCTCTTTTTCTTGGGCTCTTCCTTTTTGGTTTTGACACATGCAGACCAATTTGAACCACTGGTGGTTAATATAAACATGATGTTTTCAATACTAGGATTGACGGCATAGTGTAATAGGTGAATACAAGAAATGTAATTGACTATGCTGATGCATTTTCTGTGAGTGTATTAGGTTACCAACATAATATCTGATTGTACCTATGTTATGCTTGCAGCCCTGAGGAAGCCCTATTTAGGGCGAAATGCGTTGGCTGCACTCTGGGTGTACTATTCATATGTGGTCCAAGAATCCATTAAAGGATCATGCCTAACATCATTTGAAGAGTCCGGATTGATTCATCTATTGTGCATTTGTGCATTTTGAAATGTTTATGTTGCCTCTCTGTGCTTTTTTATGTGTATTATAACTGTGTGGTCTGTTGGCAGAAGACTAGTGAGGTGGGCAACTCTGACCTAGAAGGGAGTTTACGATTTGTGTATAACTAGGTGGTGCGGCTTGTAAGTATCCCTTTGTGCCTTTGTTCCTGTTATTGGAACTAGATGCAGGCCTGCCCCAGGGGCTGTGGACGCAGCAGGTACTCATAGACTCATGTCAGTTTCTAAGGCTTGTGTAATTTAAATGTATTGAGTGCACGCCTCTGACCCACATTCACTATGCAGGACGCTGGCATTCTGCTTGCGTCACAGGAGAAGGGCAGACATTTTAAGCCGGGTGAAGAATAGATTCTGCGTCTTACTGAGTCAAAGATAGTTCTTTAACCAAAAACCTATACTTTAGAGGCACCCTTTGAAATGTAAGTGAAGGTCAAAGAGGTGGTCTCAGCAAGTCGTGAATGGAAAGGTGCCCTGTTCTTTGTGAGACAACAATGCTGTGCGTGAGTGGACTGTGAGGCTAAAACGCGTAATATGGCGCACCTAACAATAGCCACTAATTGCCGGGATGGTAATAACAGCCTGGCTAATGAGACACCTTCTACTGCAGCCAGGAGGACAGTGAAACTACCTGCCAAGGACTCCTGTTATTAAAGTCCACTAATACCGATGCACAGGTGTGTGCGCGTGGGCACCACGCCTTCGTTGCTTCTATTTCTGTCGCTAAGTTGTGCTTAGTGGTATCCAGGCAGCTCCGGGTAGACAAATAAACTGTGCTGGGCTGTGCCAGGGTGTCAAGGCGTAGTGCTGAAAATACCAGGTACTGCGGGCAGGCCCAAGGGCACCTGCAGGGATGGCGCCAAGCGGCAAGGCGTGATTGTGATGGGCGAGGCTGGTCCAGATGCTTGTGTTTTTAGTCTGCCGCAGTCGAGATGACCTTACTAGAGTGCAGAAGTTAAGATATTAACTGGTGAGAAGCTTCTCTGCAAGTCCTCATGTTTGGAGTGTGTGAGAGGGTCGGGAGCAGTGAGTTTCACAGAATCACAGCAGCAGAGTGTGAGAGGACCACTGAATCCTTCCAACGCTGCGGTGCAGGATCTGCCACCATAGCAAGGTACCAGCCCCGGTCACCTGGGTATCAAGACACCAAGCTTCATGCTAAGGGCAGGATCCAAGGACCTCTGGCGTCATCGCACCCTGTCCCCTACTGTCGTGCAGGATATAAGGACCTCTGGTGTTATCGCACCATGCCCCCTACTGTCGTGCAAGATCCATGAATCTTTGGCGTCATCCCCATGTCCCCCGCTGCCGTGCAGGGTCTAGCACTATACCAAGGCACTAGCCCCGGCAGTCATCACACCATGTCCCCCACTGCTGTGCAGGATCCAAGGGCCCCCGGCATCATCACACCATGCCTCCTGCTGCTGTGCAGGATCCAAGGGCCCCCGGCATCATCGCACCATGTCCCCCACTGCTGTGCAGGATCCAAGGACCCCCGGCATCATCACACCATGCCTCCTGCTGCTGTGCAGGATCCAAGGACCCCCGGCATCATCACACCATGTCTCCCACTGCTGTGCAGGATCCAAGGGCCCCCGGCATCATCGCACCATGTCCCCCATTGCTGTGCAGGATCCAAGGACCCCCGGCATCATCACACCATGTCTCCTGCTGCTGTGCAGGATCCAAGGACCCCCGGCATCATCACACCATGTCCCCCACTGCTGTGCAGGATCCAAGGACCCCCGGCATCATCACACCATGCCTCCTGCTGCTGTGCAGGATCCAAGGACCCCCGGCATCATCACACCATGTCTCCCACTGCTGTGCAGGATCCAAGGGCCCCCGGCATCATCGCACCATGTCCCCCACTGCTGTGCAGGATCCAAGGACCCCCGGCATCATCACACCATGCCTCCTGCTGCTGTGCAGGATCCAAGGACCCCCGGCATCATCACACCATGTCTCCCACTGCTGTGCAGGATCCAAGGGCCCCGGCATCATCGCACCATGTCCCCCACTGCTGTGCAGGATCCAAGGACCCCCGGCATCATCACACCATGCCTCCTGCTGCGGTGCAGGATCCAAGGACCCCGGCATCATCACACCATGTCTCCCACTGCTGTGCAGGATCCAAGGGGCCCCGGCATCATCGCACCATGTCCCCCACTGCTGTGCAGGATCCAAGGGCCCCCGGCATCATCGCACCATGTCCCCCACTGCTGTGCAGGATCCAAGGACCCCCGGCATCATCACACCATGCTTCCTGCTGCTGTGCAGGATCCAAGGACCCCCGGCATCATCACACCATGTCTCCTGCTGCTGTGCAGGATCCAAGGGCCCCCGGCATCATCACACCATGTCCCCCACTGCTGTGCAGGATCCAAGGACCCCCGGCATCATCACACCATGCCTCCTGCTGCTGTGCAGGATCCAAGGACCCCCGGCATCATCACACCATGCCTCCTGCTGCTGTGCAGGATCCAAGGATCCCCGGCATCATCACACCATGCCTCCTGCTGCTGTGCAGGATCCAAGGACCCCGGCATCATCACACCATGTCTCCTGCTGCTGTGCAGGATCCAAGGGCCCCCGGCATCATCACACCATGTCTCCTGCTGCTGTGCAGGATCCAAGGGCCCCGGCATCATCACACCATGTCCCCCACTGCTGTGCAGGATCCAAGGACCCCGGCATCATCACACCATGCCTCCTGCTGCTGTGCAGGATCCAAGGACCCCGGCATCATCACACCATGCCTCCTGCTGCTGTGCAGGATCCAAGGATCCCCGGCATCATCACACCATGCCTCCTGCTGCTGTGCAGGATCCAAGGACCCCGGCATCATCACACCATGTCTCCTGCTGCTGTGCAGGATCCAAGGGCCCCGGCATCATCACACCATGTCCCCCACTGCTGTGCAGGATCCAAGGACCCCGGCATCATCACACCATGCCTCCTGCTGCTGTGCAGGATCCAAGGACCCCGGCATCATCACACCATGCCTCCTGCTGCTGTGCAGGATCCAAGGATCCCCGGCATCATCACACCATGCCTCCTGCTGCTGTGCAGGATCCAAGGACCCCGGCATCATCACACCATGTCTCCTGCTGCTGTGCAGGATCCAAGGGCCCCCGGCATCATCACACCATGTCCCCCACTGCTGTGCAGGATCCAAGGACCCCGGCATCATCGCACCAAGTCCCCCACTGCTGTGCAGGATCCAAGGACCGCGGCATCATCACACCATGCCTCCTGCTGCTGTGCAGGATCCAAGGACCCCCGGCATCATCACACCATGTCTCCTGCTGCTGTGCAGGATCCAAGGGCTCCCGGCATCATCGCACCATGTCCCCCACTGCTGTGCAGGATCCAAGGACCCCTGGCATCATCACACCATGTCTCCTGCTGTACATATTTGGGAAACAAACACTCCATGTAGTAGAATTTAGCTTATTGGGAGGAGTAGTTGGCCCAACCCTTACACAAGTTAAAACATTTTCCTATGACCTATTACAAAAATAGAACAGTGGTGTTAGTGAGTGGATACGAGTGAATTGGGCCTCTCAAACAATACTGTAGACTTCTGTACAGAGTAACTGCCCCTGGCTTTGCTGCTGCCGCCTAACCAATGAAGTGCTTGATGGAAGAGGGGAAGGGACATGCTTGCTGTGCCTCTGGCCGTGTGCATTCAGTGGGGGGAGAGCAGGGGTATCAGGAGACTGCAGACTGGCCATGTTACAAAAGGAGGAATCTCAACGGGATATAAGAGCCCCTGTAGGTAACCTGTGGCCTAAAGGAGGCAAGTTGTGGTTGCAGTTTGCGGATCACTGGTCTTATAACTCCCACTGCTGTGTTGCCTTGTCCAGCAGGACTTGCTTTCTGGTCGGTGCCAACCGGGGTTCATCCGTGAAATCCTGAGGGACGTTTTTCCAGGCGGAGTTTCTGGCCACGGTAGGGTCCTGTAAAAAGGGGGGGGGGTTCCTGTGTCCCCAGAGACCTATAAACGTGTAGGCCCTGATCTGGCAGTCGATGACGGTCACTGCTCGTTGGGATATTCCAGCTGTAACTTCTCTTAAAGCAGGAGGGGATGAGGTCTGCGCCGGTGTTCCTCTCCCCTTGGGAGGAGTACGGGGTACGTGATCGGAGTATGTCGGCCTCAAGCGTAGCTTGTCCCAACATATCAGGTCCTCTACACAGGCCCTTTATGTGTCTTCAGCGCTCCCGTCTCCCAAGGAGGTAAGAGGAGGTAGGGGGCGTTAGATGGAAAGGCCTCTGCCGGTTCCATACCCACAGCCAGTCATGGTTGTGCCCGGGTAGTGAAAGAGCAATGTCCGGTCCGGGTTTTTACAAATCTTCACCTCCCGCAATGAAGGATTGTGTACCTGGGCTGGCGCTACACCTCCGGGGCCGCCACAGGTCTGCAGCACGGAGAATTAGGGCCTAGAAGTCTCTTTTTCTGCTTTTAGTTTCAGCTAAGGGTGGGCGGAGCTAATTCTACAGAGTTACATAAAAACTGAGCGGGTGGAATTCAGCACGTCGCGCTGCTCATGCTGATTTTTAGCAGCAGGAGCTTGTTCTGTGCTGTCAAGATCAGTGTAAATGGACCACGCTGCGTGCCAGAGGGCGCAGCTTCTTTTTGCCACTCGAGTAGATTTTCTACTCGAGCGGCAGCCTTCTCAACACGAACGGTGGCGACCTGCCATGACCGCCGCGTTGAAAAGTCTCACAGGGAGGCATTCCAGTGCCCGAAAATCGCGCTAGGGACGCAAATTCTTACTTGTGCTCACAAACTTAATGTTGGCAAGAAAAAACTCCGCCACGTTCACATTTTAAGCGGAACGCGGAGTGGGCAAAACTCCACCGGCGGAGCAGAATTTTCGTCCACCTCTAGTTTTAGCCCGGGCCGCTAGGTCATGCATTCTTGTCTGGTCTTTGGGACGGTGAGAGGATTCTCCAAGGCTGAAAACTTTCCTTCATTGGTACCCCTCGGTCTCGATTCTCAGTCTCCCCCATCAGGGACAAAGAAATGTGCCATTGATGCTGTTCGGGTGACTCTTCTACCCTTGGGCCCACAGAGCTGTACAAGGAGGCGCCATCTCCCATCCTCTCACTTTAAACAGCAAAAGAATATACATTACTGGACGCTCATGCAGCATTAGAAATTCAAAGACTGACCCATCCAAGGCGGTGCCAGATGGTAAAGGCTGTGCAGAAACACGTATCGGATGCCATGTTACAAGACTTACAAGATGACACTACAGGTGGATTTGGCCTGATGTCAGCTCTAATGTGGAATCAAATTGTGATGCAGATCTGAGAAAAACATCAATTCCAGTATTGGGAATATGGCTTCTCTGCACAAACCCCAGAAGCAAGACAGTGCTTTAAATGGAAACAGATAAGTGCAGGTGCTCCTAATTTAGAGTACCTGTTTGCTTCTGAGAAGTGCCAGTACTCTTCCATTAAATGTATTGCAGCAGTCCTAAAAAGTGCCGGTACTTTCCCTCTCAAATGAAAGAAGGGCAGGTACTTAGCACCGAACAGTACCTGCCTATTTAAAGCACTGGAGTAAGGTATAGATCCTAATTTCAGAATGTTTAAATGTAGGTACTATTCTTGAGGACTGGTGGCACCAAAGTGATCCTAATTGGTTACGCTTGTATAGAATTTAAGGATAATGTGTATAAAGTGTAGTTAGAAAACAAATGTCTAGGATGATAGAATATGAGAAATAGGATGACAAACTCTATTTTAGAGGATACCGAATGTTGCTTTTCAAAATATCTATATGAACTATAGTATCTTGTTTAGTCACCTATTGTTTTATAGCCCAACCCTTGCCTTTAAAAATGTAGAAACATTGACTTGGGATAATTTGTACAACTTGGTACATCTCGTATTTCACTGAGCACTGAATGTTGTGATGAGTGTTTGCAGTGTGTATATATTTGCAGGAACAGAGCATCTACACAAGAAAACCAATCGGTTAACCCAGGCAGCTTGTGGTGATGGGAGTTTGGAGCAGTGAATAGACATGTGAGCCATGGGCAAGATGGGTCTAGAAATGGTGGATGGATACATAATCCAAAGAGGTGAAAGGGACTGGAATTGATGGATGGATACATAAACCTAGGGAGTGCCAGGGATTGGAAGTGTTGGATGGATACATAAACCTAGGGAGTGCTAGGGATTGGAAGTGTTGGATGGGTACATAAACCTAGAGAGTGCCAGGGATTGGAAGTGTTGGATGGGTCCATACACCTAAGGAGTGCTAGGGATTGGAAGTGTTGGATGGATACATAAACCTAGGGAGTGCTAGGGATTGGAAGTGTTGGATGGGCATAAACCTAGGGAGTGCTAGGGATTGGAAGTGTTGGATGGGTACATAAACCTAGGGAGTGTCAGGGATTGGAAGTGTTGGATGGATACATAAACCTAGGGAGTGCTAGGGATTGGAAGTGTTGGATGGATACATAAACCTAGGGAGTGCTAGGGATTGGAAGTGTTGGATGGGCATAAACCTAGAGAGTGCCAGGGATTGGAAGTGTTGGATGGGTCCATACACCTAAGGAGTGCCCGGGATTGGAAGTGTTGGATGGATACATAAACCTAGGGAGTGCTAGGGATTGGAAGTGTTGGATGGGCATAAACCTAGGGAGTGCTAGGGATTGGAAGTGTTGGATGGGTACATAAACCTAGAGAGTGTCAGGGATTGGAAGTGTTGGATGGGTCCATAAACCTAGGGAGTGCTAGGGATTGGAAGTGTTGGATGGGTACATAAACCTAGGGAGTGCTAGGGATTCTCTGCTGGGCAGTCCCCAGAGTCAGGGGCGTCATGACCCCCCCCTCCCACCACCTCTGGTTCAGCAGCTACAGCAGGGCGGAGTTATTTCTGGACCTCTTCTGTCTCCAACTTGGCAAACAAATGCTCATAATTAATGTCATAGAAAGATGTGTTGATAGAAAAGCGAAAGAAGGGTGGAAGGGGTGGGTGGGTGAAAGAAGGCATGGGTGGGAGAAAGGATGGGTGAAAGGGTGGATGGGTGAAAGGATGCATGAGTGTAAAAATGCATCAGTGAGTGAAAGGATGCGTGGAAGGATGTGTGGAAGGATATGTGGTTGGGTGAAAGGATGGATGAGTGAAAAGATGCCTGGGAGGGTGAAAGGATGGGCGAAAGGATGGATGATTGAAAAGATGCGTGGGTGGGAGAAAGGATGCATGTGTGAATGGTTGCATCACTATAGTGATTCAGCCCTGCGCCCCCACAGTCTGTCCCACTTTGGTATGTTCCCACTGAGGCTGTGCCGAACATTAAATGACTGTCGGTGGGATTCAGGGGAAGTAGGTGTTTGGGCCCATGTATGGTGAATAAATCTCCGTCCTTTTCTACTACCTCGGTATTTTTTTCAGTACCCCGCTCCTTCGATAAGAGCATTCCCTTTGTTGTGTTTGCTTTGTAAACTGTAAGGGATTATTAAAGTCCTCCTCAAAAGCCGAATTGCTCGCATTATGTGCAGTATTTTCCTACAGTGGTGCGTGCTCGGTGTGACGTGTTGTTCAGTAAGAGAGTAGTGAGAGTCGTGGCTCGAGTGTAGGGCTGAGGCCGCTGGAGCAGGAAGTGGAGCTGGGCAGGCCAGACGATTTCAAGGAAGAGCTGATCCGGGGTACGGGTGGCTCTAAGGGCCAAAACACGAGCCGAGCCAGTTATAAAACTCGACATGCGGTAAGACCCCGGGGCAGGGGTGGGAGGGGTTCACATGAGGGAGGCACAGGCAGACCTCGCATACCTGGATAGGGACATGCTGGGGCCCCTGGCAGACCTCGCATGCCTGGATAGGGACATGCTGGGGCCCCTGGCAGACCTCGCATGCCTGGATAGGGACATGCTGAGGCCCCTGGCAGACCTAGCATGCCTGGATAGGGACATGCTGATGGATAGGGACATGCTGAGGCCCCTGGCAGACTTCGCATACCTGGATAGGGACATGCTGGGGCCCCTGACAGACCTCGCGTGCCTGGATAGGGACATGCTGGGGCCCCTGGCAGACCTCGCGTACCTGGATAGGGACATCCTGGGGCCCCTGGCAGACCTCGCATGCCTGGATAGGGACATCCTGGGGCCCCAGGCAAACCTCGCGTAGCTAGATAGGGACATGCTGGGGCCCCTGGCAGACCTCGCATGCCTGGATAGGGACATGCTGAGGCCCCTGGCAGACCTCGCATGCCTGGATACGGACATGCTGGGGCCCCTAGCAGACTTCGCATGCCTGGATACGGACATGCTGGGGCCCCTGGCAGACCTCGCATGCCTGGATAGGGACATGCTGAGGCCAGGCAGACCTCGCATACCTGGATAGGGACATGCTGGGGCCCCTGGCAGACCTCGCATACCTGGATAGGGACATGCTGGGGCCTCTGGCAGACCTCGCATACCTGGATAGGGACATGCTGGGGCCCCTGGCAGACCTCGCATCCCTGGATAGGGACATCCTGGGGCCCCTGGCAGACCTCGCATGCCTGGATAGGGACATGCTGGGGCCCCTGGCAGACCTCGCATGCCTGGATAGGGACATGCTGGGGCCCCTGGCAGACCTCGCATGCCTGGATACGGACATGCTGGGGCCCCTGGCAGACCTCGCATGCCTGGATACGGACATGCTGAGGCCCCTGGTAGGCCGATAGTGCAGGGCGCAACGGTCAAAATACTGACTCTACCCCAGCCCTACCTGCCGTTCACACCAGACTATCTCAGTATCACTCTTGTATGACGTACCTTTCCTCCCCTGCTCTTTTGATGCTGACCCATTTAATTCTGCTTCCCATACAAAATGACCCTCTGTTCACCAAACCTGCCTTGGTAAGTGTGACCAGTGCACAGCCACGTGGCCGTAGGCCTGTCCATCCTCGTCTACTTGTTAGATCAGGTAGCCCAAATCCTGCTTAAAGTACACGTACTCGTCGTGTAAAAAACCATATTCGTTTACTATTTATATCAGTCTCATATTTATAGCAACCATCGTAATTGCCCTGGTGACTCCCCCCTCGTACAGCATATGCACTTTGTTCTGTCCGGGGCTGGTAAGGTAGCTCGGCGCGCTAGGCGCTCGCTGTTGAGATCTGTGTGCCCCTCTGCACCTCACACTGCACCAATCTCGGCGGGTGCGCGCAACTGTCACACACGAGCCCGGTCAATTGAGTACTGTTGAGCTGGGTACCAGTAACACCAGTTGTCTGCCCACAGCGCCACGAGGGACCTGCCATGGCAGAATGCGCTACATAGAGCATTCCTTATTTAACGTGCCAGTGCAGTCGCCGCGCGGATGCGACAGCAGTCCCCCGGCACCCACCCTCCCAATATGCTGGCTGGGTCCCCGCCTAGTGCCCTGAAAGGGCACGCTTTGCCAATATGCTGCTGGGTCCCTGCCTAGTGCCCTGAAAGGGCGCGCTCTGCCATTTACACTGCGCCTACCAATGTACTGGCTCTCTGCCCTTCACAGTTTACACTTTCCTTGGCAAGTGCCCAGATGTGTCTTGGCTCACATGGTGCCCTCTGTACAGACTCATCAGGAGAATAGACTCTCAGTCAGGAACGGGAGGGAGGGCTTCTGTGCTGCCTGTCCTCCCAACCCTTGCCAACTGCCCAGATGTGGCTTGGCACTCCGTGTGCGCCACATGCGGACTCGTCGTGATGGCCGCCACTCCGATGGGAGGGGTGAGCCTCCTGTGCCCGCTGGACCGCTCTACCCTGTAATGTTTGGACTCTCACTGCCCAGTGCCATGATCTGGCTGGGCACCGAGCGCCCTACATGCAGACTCATGGTGATGGCAGCCTCTTACGTGGGGTGAGAGGAAGGGGAGGGGGGTTAGGGGGGGGGGACTGTCTTCTCCACCTTTTGCTCTTTGCTGTTTACACTGTAGCATTTTCTGTTTACGAGTCTTTACTCCGCAGTTATGGTCCTCGCTGTGCCTGGGAGAGGTTTACAGCCTGGCTTCCATCTAGCCAGGTGCTGTGTTTCTAGGTGCCCCCTGTTTCCCCAGCCACCCCTGACTCCCCTGAGACCATGGCTGTGACCACCCAAGGAAGAGCCTGCGTGGTCCAGAAAGGTTAGGAAAAAAATATATACCTAAAGAAGTATCACCATTGCTAGATAATTTTTTAGACTTTATTTTTCTTCAGCCAACACCGTGTTCCCATGACCCTTCTGAGTGTCCTTTATGGGACAGTAGTCGGGGTCACTGGTGGCGTTGGCAGCCTGTCTTTGACATTTGACACAGTTGTTCTCGACAAGAAGCATTCGCTTGGATTCTATCGATTATCCGGCTATTTCAGGACTGTAGCAGAGTAGGATTATTTTGACTTTGGGATTATCCTGAACTGCATCGATTATCTGCCCCTTGACACCGGTATCTCGGTTCTATGTGATAGCCGCCGGGATTAACGTAAAGTATATTTACTCCCTGGCTTGAATGAGTGCCAAAGATTAACAGGATGGGATTCTGCCTTATCCGAACATCTTTTTCCATCCCACAGCACACTGAGTCCTAGCTATTGACTGTCTCGGGCTCAACGCCATGTGTTGGGACACAGAAGAATTAAGACGTTCTCGGTCTGACTTTGTTTAGGGTAGGACGAAGGGTCCTCACAGTGCCCCCATTTGCCTCCCCTAAATATCTATCCCACAGCCACAAGGGTGCTGCGCTTACCTTTCTTTTTTTTGGCTTGGCCATGCTTTCCGTACTCCGATGCTGGTGCTTCTCTGGTCAAATAATTTGCAATTTTTTATGGGTTTGGCTGTTTTTCCATTGTTGCGTGGCCTCGAAGTCTGTCTTTTGAGGTTTCCCATTTTCCCTCTTCGGGTTTTCTTTCCTTTCTCTGTCGATTTTTGCTGGTCCCTGCAAGTGATGGCGACACGCGGCGAAGGGAAGAGATCTCGAGCAGTCATTGGATCCAGATGATCCGGTGTTTCAGAAAGCGTCCTCACAGATGAGGTCAGTCTTTCTGCTTGTATGGTCTGCTTGTACAAAAATCACTGTCACAATCTGAGATTGTCCAGGGCTAGGAGTTGCCATGTTGAATGCTCAGGCACAGTGAGCAAATCTGCTATTCACTTGTCCCCAGAGAGGAAGCTGGAAAAGATGGAAGAAAGTTCTCCAAGGCTTCTAGTTCTGTAAATGGACAATGCCAGAAAGGTGGGGGGCAGGGGGGAGGGGCATTATGGCTTATAGCAGTGTCAACTGGTTGCTTCAAGGGTTCTGACCGCGCTAGCAAAGGCAACTTCATGACTCGTAACAGCGCAGCAAAGTTGACTTCATGACTTATGATAGCGCCAGCAAGGCAAATTCAAGGCCTCTGACAGCGTTGCCAAGGGCGACTTCATGATATCTGACAGCGCCAGCAAGAGTAATTGCTAGCTCCTGATAGCACTTGCGAAAGTGACTTCAAGACTCCTGGTAGTGCCAGCAAGTGTCAACTTGGGAGTCCTGACGGTGTCTCCAAGGATGACTTCAAGGTTCCTGACAACTCTAGTGATAGCGACTTCCAGGCTTTTGTCATCACCAGCAAGGTAGATGTCAAGGCCTCTGACAGAAATCCCAAAGGTGACCTTAAAGCTTCCGACAGGTCAACCAAGGCAGATTTCAAGGCCTCTGACAGTACAGGATGAGAGATTTCACGGCCTCGGACAGTATCAGGATAAGAGATCTCAAGGCCTCTGACAGTAACAGAATAGCAGTTTTCAAGGCCTATGACAGAATCAAGATTTGAGATTTCGAGGCCTCTGACAGTATCAGGATGAGAGATTTCAAGGCCTCTGACAGAATCGGGATCAGAGATCTCAAGACCTCTGACAGTATCAAGATTAGAGATTTCAAGGCCTCGGACAGTATCCGGATTAGAGATTTCAAGGCTTCTGACAGTATCAGGATGAGAGATTTCAAGGCCTCTGACAGCATCGGGGTCAGAGATCTCAAGGCCTCTGACAGTATCTGGATGAGAGATTTCAAGGCCTCTGACAGTATCAGGATGAGAGATTTCAAGGCCTCTGACAGTATCTGGATTAAAGATTTCAAGGCCTCTGACAGTATCAGGATGAGAGATGTCAAGGCCTCTGACAGTATCGGGATGAGAGATTTCAAGGCCTCGGACAGCATCAGGATGAGAGATTTCAAGGCCTCTGACAGCATCTGGATGAGAGATTTCAAGGCCTCTGACAGTATCTGGATGAGAGATTTCAAGGCCTCTGACAGTATCAGGATTAGAGATTTCAAGGCCTCGGACAGTATCAGGATGAGAGATTTTAAGGCCTCTGACAGTATCAGGATGAGAGATTTCAAGGCCTCTGACAGCATCTGGATCAGAGATCTCAAAGCCTCTGACGGTATCAAGATTACAGATTTCAAGGCCTCTGACAGCATCAGGATGGGAGATTTCAAGGCCTCTGACAGTATCAGGATGATAGATTTCAAGGCCTCTGACAGTATCAGGATGATAGATTTCAAGGCCTCTGACAGTATCAGGATGAGAGATTCCAAGGCCTCTGACAGTATCAGGATGAGAGATTTCAAGGCCTCTGACAGTATCAGGATTAGAGATTTCAAGGCCTCCTACAGTATCAGGATGAGAGATTTCAAGGCCTCGGACAGTACCGGGATGATAGGTTTCAAGGCCTCTGACAGTATCAGGATGATAGATTTCAAGGCCTCTGACAGTATCAGGATGATAGATTTCAAGGCCTCTGACAGCATCGGGATGAGAGATTTCAAGGCTTCTGACAGTATCGGGATGAGAAATTTCAAGGCCTCTGACAGTATCGGGATGAGAAATTTCAAGGCCTCTGACAGTATCGGGATGAGAGATTTCAAGGCCTCTGACAGTATCTGGATGAGAGATTTCAAGGCCTCTGACAGTATCAGGAAGAGAGATTTCAAGGCCTCTGACAGTATCAGGATGAGAAATTTCAAGGCCTCTGACAGTATCAGGATGGGACACATGGAGACCTCTGAGAGCATTATCAGCGGTGAATTCAAAGCTGCTGCTCAGACATCGATCCATGCCACCCATGCCACGCTGGGCTGCCAACAGCAGCAGGGAAAGCACCCGGATAGGATCTTTTGTTTCAGAGTCTTTGGAGTCGATATCTCAAATAGCAGAAATATCTGAGGTTTACCCGCTATGTCTGATAGTCTTTGTTACTTTACTGTTTCTTGTACTCATCATACGATTTTTTTCTCATTATAGAAAACAAGTGATTGAGTCCCATTTTTAAATTCGTGGCCTCACCCCGCCATGGTATATACCTTTTATACCCATTTTTCAGATTAACTTTCCTCCTTTATCCCTTTACAAGGCTCCACGTGCAGCCACTGTTGTTAAATTTATTTCCCATTGTTGTTTAATGTATTTATTTCCCATTTTTTTCTTCTTTTTTTGTGCGTGAATGCATGTGGACTTCCAGGCATATGGATATTGAGGGAGAGCTCCCTGGTCCTGCTCAAATGGGAGCTTCCCAGCACACAAGTATTGCATGTAAGGCTGCAGGCAATGCACACATGGGGGTTTCTAAGCACATGGATTTTGAGTGTAAGACCTGGAATTATGCACACACGGGCTTCCAAGCATATATGACCCCTGGTGATGCAGGCAAGGTGGTTTCCAAACACAAGTGTATTAAATGTGAGACCCTTGGTCATGGACCCTTGGGGGCTTCTGTGCACAAGGATATTGAGAGTATGGCCCCGGGTCATGCACATAGGGTGGGTTTCAAGGCACACTGATATTGAGAGATAGACCCCAGGTCATGCACATAGGGTGGGTTTCAAGGCACACTGATATTGAGAGATAGACCCCAGGTCATGCACATACAGGGGTTTCAAGGCACACTGATATTGAGAGATAGACCCCAGGTCATGCACATAGAGTGGGTTTCAAAGCACACTGATATTGAGAGATGATGGACCCCAGGTCATGCACATAGGGTGGGTTTCAAGGCACACTGATATTGAGAGATAGACCCCAGGTCATGCACATAGGGTGGGTTTCAAGGCACACTGATATTGAGAGATAGACCCCAGGTCATGCACATAGGGTGGGTTTCAAGGCACACTGATATTGAGAGATAGACCCCAGGTCATGCACCCAGGGGAGTTTCAAGGCACACTGATATTGAGAGATAGACCCCAGGTCATGAACCCAGGGGAGTTTCAAGGCACACTGATATTGAGAGATAGACCCCAGGTCATGCACATAGGGTGGTTTTCAAGGCACACTGATATTGGGAGTACGGCCCCAGGTCATGCACATACAGGGGTTTCAAGGCACACTGATATTGAGAGTATGGCCCCGGGTCATGCACATAGAAGAGGTTTCTAGGCACACTGATATTGATAGTAAGACCCCAGGTCATGCAAACATAGCAGTGTTATGCTTGTTTTGCACATACCTGCTTGCCTCGGTTAGTGAGTCCTTCTACATACTGATTCTAGAGCCCCCACAAAAAAAGCTGAGGATACAGATTCTTCACCGGTTGCATCTGAGCTCCATCCTCCTCCGCAGTCTGTTAGGCTGCAAAGAAGGTGAGCTCCCGAACCCATACTCTTCCCTAGGCGCTGTACACGCAGGCTCACTCGCTCTGTCCAAGCGGCTATTCCAGGGTGGCCTAGGGGGCTAGACAGAGACTGAGCGGACATTGAGTCTTCTCTGGTTTCCATCGTTGCACCTGTGCATTAAGGGTACAAGCCACAAAGACTGACAGTGGTCCCTCCCAACACAGTTTGGGGCCCATCAAAGAGCTGGGGTGTAGTGCCTGTTGGTATCTTCACTCTATCATTAATGGTATTGGAAGCAGCAGGGGTGCGATAGAACCAGGAAGGACACTGCGTTCTTGTCTTGCACCTAAAACTACTCATGACATGGTGTCTTGGGCTCAGACTGGATGTCAAAGAGATTTGAGCCTTGCGTGAAGTCTGTGAACTGCAAACTATGTATATAGCAAACAGAAAAACCGCGGTTCTATAAAGCTCAATACAGGGGTCTAGAGCACAAACAGTACAAGCTTAGAACTCCTACTTAAACATAGGGGAAGTCCTATTAAAAGGACGGAATCCCATCACCCACCGAGGTGGCATGCTTCATCATCTGGGATCTCCTCTTGGTTGTAAAACCTAGTACAACCAAGGGCTACAACCCCCTCACTGTGAGGGAGGAGCACAGGGATGTTTTATAGATCAGTTGATCGGATCTCCTAAAATCCGTTTAATGTGAAGCATAAGAATGTAAAGGGTGATGGTTGCAGTGCAAAGAGTCGTGATGTGATAAGTGATGTCAAATTGGCTACCAAGAGGAAAAAGAATTTATTGGTTAACTCTTGGTGTCAAGATTAAACAAGCATTGGCATAGCCAATAGGTCTCGCCTTTGGGACTTTATAAGTGTTTAGCAATGCAACAGTTGATGTTGTTGCTTTAAGGATATTGTGCTGCATGACTAAAAACTTGTAATGTCCCAAAAGCGAGACTTATTGGCGATGCTAATGTTTTTATAGCATAAGTATGTTTCTAAACAGTGCTACAAAGTAATGATATGTCTGCTACTACAAATTGCACCAGGTTAGTTTTTGTATTGGCAGTGTTTTGTATCATATAAACGAGCACAGTAATAAGCGCAGAGATGATTTGGAACAGCTGAGCTAATGCGCGCGCTCGCAAAAAGCACCAGGTTAGTTTTTGTAGCGCCAAAGAGGTGTGCGCAAATGTATGTAAGCGCTTTGGTGCCGGGCGTTCCACAAGATGCGAGCAAATACTTTAAAGAGCCAGCCCTGCCAGCATTAGTGTTAATGTATTGGCAGTGTTTTGTATCATATGTTCGCACTGCTGGCCTCAGCCCAATTGTGAGTCCTGTTAACGACTGGAACAAAATGGTTGGGGTGGGGGTAAGGGTGGGAGTAGGTGAAGGAGCAGACATGGGGCGAGCTGAAATGAAGCCGCAAGAGGAGCTAGAAAAAAAAAGAAACATGGAGCAGCACATGCCCAGGAGGGCGCCTCGCCAGCGATGCGAGGAATGGAAACGTTCTCTCTGGTGAGGGAGGGGGAGGAGGGCTGACGTGAGGGAGGGGGAGGAAAGGCAGATGGCGCCTCGCCAGCGATGCGAGGAATGTATGGCAGCTGCGCGCGTGCACGCTCTCGTGAACGCAAGCTGGTCGCCAGCAAAAGCCACCGTTTGCACTTCCAAAACCCGCTTACTAAAACTCTCGCCAGAGCAGCGCATGCGCTGGCTCAGGCGACACCTAAAAACAGTGCAAACGCAGTCTGAATTTATTTTTGACTGCGCTGGTCTAAACAAAAGGTCTACATGTTTCAGCCATGGTGATCAATGTCTGATCGTGGCCTTCCTCAGGACCTAAATAGTGATTGCTACTGCATTATCTGTGAGATAAATTATAACAGTGGTGTTGTTTACAAAGATACACCCTGCAAAACCTGTGTTCTCGTTTTGTGTAGAATCCACAGGACTTCTGTTGTCACCTGTGGAGAAAAGAACACAATGGCAGAGAAAGTTCAAACAAACATTTAAAAACAAGCTTGTACTGTATAGATTGCTCAATCTGTAGATAGATTATCCTTTTTGTAATACCTTCCGTGTATGTGATTTTTTATGTAGAAAAATTCATTAATTATATCCTTACCCGTAGATGTACGGGTGGACGCCTCGCCTCACCTGGCAACAGCTCAGGGCGTGAGGCACCGCTCTGTTTAAAAGGAAAAACTGTAATTATAGACACTGTATTCTATAAACCAGTTATCCAAAGGAATTTACTTGTCAACTCTGTCATATCAAATATAACACACATTCATGAAATGGAACCAGGCTATGGGTGCTTGGATAGATATAAACGCATTGTATCAGAAAGCATGCTTAAGCGTTAGTTGGAATGCATGCTTGAGGGACCCGTAATCATTGCTCTGTGACCATAAAGTGACATTCTGAGTAGAGAGAGAGCAAGAAAAAATCACATTCTCAACTCTACTCATTGTATGTTAATAGCTACTGACTGCATTCCAAGTATGGCGAAAAAAAAGAAGATTAAACATTAGGCTATATCATGTTGGAGCCATTGAGATAGCAAACTCCTTATTAGTTCAAAGTCTGGCTTATGTTGTCAGGGACTGGCGAGTTAGTCAGCCTCTTGCTTTGAAGCTACAGCGTTAGATTAACGGAGACTATAGATGACAAATAGAAATATGCTCAAAACACTGTCATCTCTATGGTAAAAAAATTATTATCCTTTTTACTAGTGTTAGCGGCGGTAAGCATCCCCAAACTCATATCTCACTTTAACAGGACGAAATGCACTCACCTTTCCATCGGTACCCCGGACCTTCAACAGGCTGCCACCGGAGGTAACCGGCGGAAGTAAAGGGTGCCTTTATATACCTTTTAAGATTGTTAACGAGAACCTGCTGTGTCTCATTAGTCTCACAGTGTGTCGCATGCTGATTGCATCATGTAGTTTAAGGACTACAGAAACAGGCCAGTAATCATGGGAAATGTAGTCTATCTAGAGCGACAACGTTTCCGTACTACACAGCGCTCAAGAAAGCTGGAAATTGTAGTTAACGGACAGCGCATGTTTAATTTTTATGTCTGATGCAAAAAGGAAGGACTCTGATCTAGTCTATTCTATGCCTGCCTGGCTTGTGATCAATTGTATTTTGTTATTTATTTTCTGTCAGCCTGATACGGCATGCAGTTGAAGGACTACAAAAACGGGTCAGTAATCATGGGAAAAGTGGTTTATATAGAGCAAAACGTTTCCGAACTACACAGCGCTCAAGAAAGCTGGGAATTGTAGTTAACGGACAGCGCGTATTCAATTTTTATGTCTGATGCAAAAGGAAGGACTCTGATATAGTCTATTCTATGCCCGCCTGGCTTGTGATCAGTTATATTTTGTTGTTTGTTTTCTGTCAGCACAATACAGCAAGAAAATAATAAGCCTATCAATAGATGACTAAAGGCCCAGTTTGCAAAAAAAGGTCTGATCTGTGACCAGGAGTTCATACAAAACATGTCCCTGTGTTGGCATTAGGAAGTCAATAATAAGCTATGCTAAGACCAGGAGTTCATACAAAACATGTCTCTTTGTTGACAATATGCGAACAGCTTTATCAATGCTAAGCAAATGACTAATGACATTGAGGATGTCATCATGGAACTGAGATTTAGTGAATTGCTGCCATATGTTAAGATAAAGTATATCCCCGAGTTTTCTCAAGCAGACCCAAAGGCAAAGTGGGACTATAACAAAGTCCACGGAATGTCGTCATTCAAACCCAGAGTGTCACTTCTTAATTTGAAAACCCATCTTTGTTCCTTCCGGAACAGGAATTTCGTTATGTCTGTGACATGAGGGGGGACAAAAGGTTGTTCAAGAACCGTCCATTTCAACTCCTCAGCTTTATGTTTCATAGTTAAGAAGTGATTGGTAAGTCTCGTGGATTGTTTATTACAACGGATAGTACTTTTATGTTCGTGTATCCGTTGTTTCACCTTCCGGGTGGTCATTCCAACGTATTTTAGTTGACAAGGACATGTTATCAGATAAATGACCTTCTCACTGTTGCAATTTGTGTGTTTCATTTGAATCCAAGGCCTCGCAGTGCTTATATCCACTGTCGTTGTATGTTTGGTTTGTGGACACGCCGCACATGAGCCGCATGGGTAATGTCCCTGCATGGCTGGCAAATCCCATAATGTCTCTTGTCTACTGGGTGGTATTGCTCTAGGTCTCGTGTGGACCAAACTGTCACGCAAATTAGAGCTTCTTTTGAAGGAAAACAAGGGTAGAGGTATGTTTTCTTTTCCGACATTGAAGATGCGCCAATGTTTACGCACACTTTTCTGAATTCTGTTGGATAGTGTGCTAAACGTAAGTCTCGTCATTGGTGGCTTTGGCACTGATGGTTCCAAGAGCGCCTCCCGGTTGTTATTGGAAGCCCGCTTATATGAACGGCGTATGAGTTTTTTGGGTAGTTCCTTTCATGTAGATGACAAGACAAGATGCTGGCATGGTGTTCATAGTTCTCTTTCGTGGAACAATTCCTTCGGATACGAAGAAATTGCCCATATGGCAAATTGTCACGAGGCGACTTCGGATGGAAACTGTCGAATGCCAGTAATGAGTTCCTGGCCATAGGTTTTTTGTATAGTTCGGACTCCAATCCTCCAGCCGATGGAAAGATCCGAAGATCCAAAAAAGGCAAGCTCTCCTTGCTGTACTCGACTGTGAATCTGAGAAAATTGTTCTGCGCGTTCAGCCAGGATTGAAATGCCAGGATGGTGGTGGCATCGCCTCTCCAGATAACAAAGATGTCATCTATGTACCTTTTCCATAGAACAATCTGTTCATGGAAAGGATTGACATCGGTGAGTACATGCTCTTTTTCAAAGAGATGGACGTAGAGGTTGGCTAGACTGGGCGCGAAAACGCTGCCCATCGATGTTCCAGATGTTTGAAGATAAATGTTATCTTCAAATTTGAAAAAGTTCTTTCATTGCCAACCTCGCACACTCCATTATGAAGTGCACTGGTGTGATGGTGTCCAACTCTCTTTGGTCCAGAAGCAATCTTATTGCTTCCAGGGTTTCATCCTGGGGAATGCAGGTACATAGAGACTCAACGTCGAAAGAGACGAGGTAGTCAGTTCCGACGTCGAACTCTGCCCCCGGCAATATCGTCAGGATGTCTTTGGTATCTTGGAGGTAAGTTGGCATCTCCTTCACCATTGTTAATGTTAATGAAATTTATACAGCGCAACTGTTACCCGAAGGTGTCCTGGTGCTAGTTACATCTCCTGTGGCAAAAAATGGAAGAAGTTTATTGGGCAAAGAGCCAGGTCTTAAGGCTTTTCCTGAAAGCTAGGAGGTTTGTGATATTTCTTAAGTGAAACGGCAGTTCGTTCCAGGCTTTAGCCGCACCGTATGTAAAACTTCTGCCTCCCCATCGAACTTTTTTTATGCGTGGCACTAAGACCAGCCTGGCCCCCAATGAACGGAGTGGTCTTTTCGGTGTAAAAAGTGATCAGCAAAGGTGGATAAAGGTTCCAACAAGTAACCTATCCCCGAGATAATCGGTCAACCTGGAGGCGGTCTTTGAGGATTGTGTATTTTTGGTAATACATAAAAATATGGCATAACCGGATGTGTAGTGATCAGAAAGCTTGCCTTTTTCGGGGTTATCCATCCTTCAGTCTTGGCTTCTCCTACCAAGTCGTAGATCTCTTTCGTTATCCTCGCTGTAGGATCCATCTTAAGTTGTCGATAAAATCTTCTATTGGTCAACTGCCTCAAACACTCTGTGCGATAGTCAGCGGTGTTCATAATCACAATCGCACCGCCTTTATCCGCTGGCTTGATTGTAATTAAAGCATCCTTAGTTAGCGATTCTAGTGCCTTTCTCTCATTTGAGGGTAAATTGTGAAAGTAACGACTCTTTGTGGCACTCAGTGTGGAGACATCTTTAATCACCGCTTTTTCAAACGTCAGTACCTGGTCTGGTACAAGATGAGTTGGAGGATTGAAAGTGGACCGTGGTTTAAGTCCGCTATTCGGAGATTCAGTTTCAGTGGTGATAGTATCTTTATCTTTCTCTTTGAAAAAGAAATGGAGCCGGATTTTCCTAAACAATTGGGCCAGCTCACATTGAGTTTGAAAAGGGTCACCACTGTAAGTAGGGACAAATCCCAGTCCTTTATCGAGTACTGCTTGTTCATCCATTGTGAGTGATCGGTCGCTCAAGTTGACAACTAAGTTGTTGTGTCGGTGCTGGTTCCTGCTTGTTGAGGGCCTTTCTTCTTGCTGCGCGTGCTCCGCGGTGATGGTGGAGGGCTCCAGTGTACCTGTGCCTGCTGTCCTCTTCTCCTTCCTCTGGAGCGTCTGCGGCCAGACCCTAAAAAAGGCTGGTTTGTAAAAAAATTGAGGTTGTGGATTATAAGGCAGCATTTGCGGATGGAATGGTGCATTGGGAAAGCCCCAGGGGGCTGGGGGCCACCATTGTGCTTGATGGGGACCTTGTGGACCATTTCTCCACTGTGATTTGTTATTCCGGCCCGACCTCTGGTCTGTTGTCCACTTTGGTTTGAAGAATCCGAATCACTTGACCGACTTGAACCAGAAGAAGAGTAATTAGAGCCATATTGTTTACCCCTTCAATTGAATTCTGGTGGAATGAAGTTGTCGATAGGATAGGATTTTAATTTATAAAGCGCTCGAATGCCAAGGCGTCTTGGCGCTGATGTGAGAAAGAAGTGATCTGAGCAATCCCGGTACTGATCACTTATGACTCCGGAAATAACCATGTTTTTATTTGCTTCCTGAAAACTGTCATGTTTGGTTGAAGTCTGAGTGTAATAGGCAGTTTGTTCCACAACCTAACTGCATAGTGCGATAGGCTTTCCCCCCCCCATCTAGCTCTGCGGACTTTAGTGGCACAGATGAGGCCAGAATTAGCAGATCTAAGACTTCTAGTGGGAATATACCACTGAAAGATTTTTCGCAGATCGGAATCACTTCTGCCATATAATGTCTTATGTACCAAGCATAAGGCCTTAAATTCCATACGTTGCTGTATTGGAAGCCAGTGTAACGACTTAATGGCAGCAGAAGTGGGGTGACCTTTTGGGATATTCAATAGTATTCGTGCGGCCGCATTTTGTATGGACTGCAGTTTGATCTTTTGTGCCTTGTCAATGCCTAGGAATAGAGCATTGCAATAGTCTAGACGGGATAAGACTAAGGCCACTACCACTGTTTTTCTTAGCTCCTGAGGAATAAAAGGGAACACCTTGCTCAGAAGCTTCAGTATGTAGAAGCAAGTGGAGGTTACGTGGTTGATCTGGGCAGAAAACCCCAGTAGGTCATCAAAGATGATCCCCAAGTTCTTAACTTTCGTGGATGGTGTTGGGCATACACCCGCCTCTATCGGCCACCAGGTGTGATTCCACAGGGACGGGCCACCACCAAACTCCATGACCTCTGTCTTATCCGTGTTTATCTTGAGGTAATTATTACTCATCCAGCTCATGATGTGAGCCAGACACGCATGGAATCTAGCGGCCACCGGCTCCGACTGTTTTGATATGGAGATGATAATCTGTGTGTCGTCGGCGTAAGACACAAACGAAAAACCATGCTGTCTGATGAGACTGGCGAGTGGGGTCACATAGATGTTAAAGAGCGTCGGTGACAATGCCGAGCCCTGTGGGACTCCGCATGGCAGATGGAAGGTTTCAGACTGTAGACTTTCCCAGTGTAGAGTTTGCTCCCTATCTTCTAGGAAAGAGGAGAGGAGGGACAGAGCCGCCTCCCCAATCCCAACCGCCTTCAGCCTCCGCACCAACACCGTGTGATTCACGGTGTCGAATGCTGCTGATAGGTCAAGGAGGATGAGGATCGCTCTTCCCCCCCCCATCCACCTGTCTCCGAATCTCCTCCGTTGCCATAACTAGCGCCGTCTCGGTCGAGTGACCTGACCGAAAGCCATCCTGACTTTGATCCAACAGGTTGTTGATGTCTAGGTAAGATGTCAGCTCCTGATTTATTGCCCTCTCAAGGATTTTTGCTGCAATCGGTAGGCACAAAATGGGACGATAGTTCTTAACCTCCAGTGGGTCAAGCGCTGGATTTTTCAAAATGGGTCTTTTGCAGGCCTTTTTCCAGACCATCGGATAACTCCCTGAAACGATCACCTGATTTAGAATGGGAGTTAGATGTTTACTAATGGCCTCGGACACCCTATGTATCACAGTCGGAGGACAGGGATCCCACGGGGAACCTGACTTGGTGGAAAGTATAGATTTGTTTACTTCAGTGGGAGTGAGTGAGCAAAACCTGTTCAGCTGACAGTGCAACGACGTATCCTCCATGGTATCGGATTGACCGTCATCGCCTCCCTGACTGTTATTCCGTAATTCGTCATAAATCGTATTGATCTTATTTTGAAAGAAATTGGCCATTTTGTTGCAAAAAGCGGAATCAGGACTGAAACGCGTGTTCTGACGCGATTTTGTTAGTACTTCAATATTTTTAAAAAGTTGCTTAGTGGAGTTGCTAGCCTCCGCTATTTTTGCTGAGTAGTAAGTGGTTTTTGCTAGTATAATAGCTTCTTTATATTGTTGTAGCGCTGTATTATAGGATATCTTGTGTTCCCTCCTATATTCAGTTCTCCATGTACGTTCGGCTTTCCTGCATAAAACTTTCAGTTTTTTCAGTTCCGGGCCATACCAAGGAGATGGTGCCAGCGCTCTTCTAAGTTTAATTTCTTTCAATGGGGCCACTTTATTCACAGCCGTGATTATCCAGTTGTGAAATTGGCTGGCAGCCTCGTTGTTATCCGGGACCTGAATCGGGGGGCAACTATTTAGTACCTGCTCCAATTCACTGCCTTGGATTTTGTTCCACTGCCTGATTTTTATGCTAGCTGGTTTCTTTCTATCCAGCTGAGCGGGTAGTGAAAACTGAAGGTTAAAATTGATTGCAGAATGGTCAGTCCAGGGAAGAGGGGCAGAGTTACTCAGTGTGACATCCGAGTTAGTGGCAAAGATCCCATCAAGAGTATGACCAGCAGAATGTGTGGGACCCACCACCTTTTGATGGAGACCATAACCTGCTAAGTTGTCAAGAAGCCGGCTGGTATCGGGGTTGTCATTAAGTTCAAGATGGAAATTAACATCACCCAAAATGATAAGTGAATTGGAATCTGTAAAAGATTCAAGCAGGGTCTGTAAAGCCAGAGAAAAAGGGGCTCTAGGGCCCGGTGGCCTATAGAGAAGTATCCCATATACTGTGGAAATGTTGTTAATTTTCACTGCAAAACGCATTGCCTCCGCAGGCAGTTGTGTTATGGGCTCACTGTGCACCTTCAGGTGGTCACGGTGGATTATTGCTATCCCGCCCACTATACTCCCTATCCTGTCCTGACTAACTACAGAATATCCTGCCGGAAGGGCACTATTCCAGTCCGGGGCAGAGGCCTGACTAGTCCAAGTCTCTGTGAGGAAAACTAAGTCTGGTGCCGAGACCTGGAGCAGGCTTTCGAGATAATACTTATGCTTGCCCAAGGATCTGATATTGAGCAGTACACATCTTAACTGTGGTACCTGCCCCAATCCCACATTGCGGAAGGCCCGACTATTACTGCTGGCAGCATTGCTACTGTCCGAGGGAACGATGTCTGCTCCAGCCTTCTCCTCAGACCTTTTCCCCTCAGTGTTCCCGCCCTCCTTATCCGTGTTTCTGGCCGAAGGAGTGGAGAGGTGGAAGCCGCATCTAATGCAGGAAAACTTCTCAAGTCCCTCCTCTCTGAGACCCAGTTTTGGCCCGCAACAATCACCACTTCTAAGCGCCATAATCTGAGCTCTGTTAAGAAGGTGGGACCCCGAACGACCAGGGGTTCTGGCGCTGGACGCGCTCCGGGCGCCGACGGGCATAGAAGGGCTTGCATTTGGCTTGCCTTTGGCGCGCCCGCGGCGCGCTCGCGCCAGCGTACCTTTTATCCCCTGACAGACTAGAGCGCTGACCTAGAAAACTCTGCGGGCCCGCTGTTACATACGGGAACCGCGAGGTCAGAGCTAGCTTTAGTCTCCCAAAAACGTATTTTAAAAACAGGCTGTCAGCCTGTTAGTGTACAGATACACCTTTTCAAGAGAGAAACGTGCTAGATCTTTTTTAAATTTTTCAATCTTCGTGGTCAGGATGGTGTCCTTAAACTCTTTGTTGGATTTGTTGGACTCCTCTAGATTCTTTTTGTATAAAGTGGCAGATATGGTGGTTTTGATCTGACCCGCTAGTGTTTGAATCTCAATTAAGATGGTGTCTGCCACGCGCTTGGTGGTACTAATGATTAAGATAAGCCAATCACGCGTGCATCGCCACGCTATAAGCGACCAATCTTTGAGAAATGCTTTATCTTGGAGAAAAAGCCTAGGTGTGTTTGTAACTATTAGGCCTGTGGGGGCACAGTTACCTCAAAGGTACTCAGTCATGATCGCCCCATGAATCAAGGTGCGTGAGTGTGATTTCTTAAGACCTAGTAACGTGGTCCAATCATCACCACTGATGGTGACCGCACCTTGTAATGAGTCGATGATGCTGGGAGTTGTTAAATAGCCTGGACTGTGGCATCATCAAATGCCAAGCCTGTTAGTTCCGTCATGATGGAATAAAGAAGTGAAAAAGTTGACTTATAGAGCTGAATCCACACTTTAGAAGAAAATGTGGCAAATCAAAAGACCCGCAGCCGTAGCTGCTCTAGAACAAACAAAACAATACGATGGGTAGAGGGTCTCAGGGAGAAAGTTTAAAGACCCGCGCAGATGAATTCCCCAACACATGTATATAGCAAACAGAAAATCCGTGGGTCTATAGAGCTCAATACAGGGCTCTAGAGCACAAACAGTACAAGCTTAGAACTCCTACTTAAACATAGGGGAAGTCCTATTAAAAGGACGGAATCCCATCACCCACCGAGGTGGCATGCTTCATCATCTGGGATCTCCTCTTGGTTGTAAAACCTAGTACAACCAAGGGCTACAACCCCCTCACTGTGAGGGAGGAGCACAGGGATGTTTTATAGATCAGTTGATCGGATCTCCTAAAATCCGTTTGATGTGAAGCATAAGAATGTAAAGGGTGATGGTTGCAGTGCAAAGAGTCGTGATGTGATAAGTGATGTAAAATTGGCTACCAAGAGGAAAAAGAATTTATTGGTTAACTCTTGGTGTCAAGATTAAAAAACAGTGCAAACGCAGTCTGAAATTGTTTTTGACTGCGCTGGTCTAAACAAAAGGTCTACATGTTTCAGCCATGGTGATCAATGTCTGATCGTGGACTTCCTCAGGACCTAAATAGTGATTGCTACTGCATTATCTGTGAGATAAATTATAACAGTGGTGTTGTTTACAAAGATACACCCTGCAAAACCTGTGTTCTCGTTTTGTGTAGAATCCACAGGACTTCTGTTGTCACCTGTGGAGAAAAGAACACAATGGCAGAGAAAGTTCAAACAAACATTTAAAAACAAGCTTGTACTGTATAGATTGCTCAATCTGTAGATAGATTATCCTTTTTGTAATACCTTCCGTGTATGTGATTTTTTATGTAGAAAAAATTCATTAATTATATCCTTACCCGTAGATGTACGGGTGGACGCCTCGCCTCACCGTTGTAATAAACAATCCCCGAGACTTACCAATCACTTCTTAACTATGAAACATAAAGCTGAGGAGTTGAAATGGACGGTTCTTGAACAACCTTTTGTCCCCCCTCATGTCACAGACATAACAAAATTCCTGTTCCGGAAGGAACAAAGATGGGTTTTCAGATTAAGAAGTGACACTCTGGGTTTGAATGACGACATTCCGTGGACTTTGTTATAGTCCCACTTTGCCTTTGGGTCTGCATGAGAAAACTCGGGGATATACTTTATCTTAACATATGGCAGCAATTCACTAAATCTCAGTTCCATGATGACATCCTCAATGCCATTAGTCATTTGCTTAGCATTGATAAAGCTGTTGACATATTGTCAACAAAGAGACATGTTTTGTATGAACTCCTGGTCTTAGCATAGCTTAGTATTGACTTCCTAATGCCAACATAGGGACATGTTTTGTATGAACTCCTGGTCACAGATCAGACCTTTTTTTGCAAACTGGGCCTTTAGTCATCTATCGATAGGCCTATTATTTTCTTGCCGTATTGTGCTGACAGAAAACAAACATCAAAATATAACTGATCACAAGCCAGGCGGGCATAGAATAGAATATATCAGAGTCCTTCCTTTTGCATCAGACATAAAAATTGAATACGCGCTGTCCGTTAACTACAATTCCCAGCTTTCTTGAGCGCTGTGTAGTTCGGAAACGTTTTGCTCTATATAAACCACTTTTCCCATGATTACTGACCCGTTTTTGTAGTCCTTCAACTACATGCCGTATCAGGCTGACAGAAAATAAATAACAAAATACAATTGATCACAAGCCACGCGGGCATAGAATAGACTAGATCAGAGTCCTTCCTTTTTGCATCAGACATAAAAATTAAACATGCGCTGTCCGTTAACTACAATTCCCAGCTTTCTTGAGCGCTGTGTAGTACGGAAACGTTGTCGCTCTAGATAGACTACATTTCCCATGATTACTGGCCCGTTTCTGTAGTCCTTAAACTACATGATGCAATCAGCATGCGACACACTGTGAGACTAATGAGACACAGCAGGTTCTCGTTAACAATCTTAAAAGGTATATAAAGGCACCCTTTACTTCCGCCGGTTACCTCCGGTGGCAGCCTGTTGAAGGCCCGGGGTACCGACGGAAAGGTGAGTGCATTGCTTCCTGTTAAAGTGAGATATGAGTTTGGGGATGCTTAGCGCCGCTAACACTAGTAAAAAGGATAATAATTTTTTTACCATAGAGATGACAGTGTTTTGAGCATATTTCTATTTGTCATCTATAGTCTCCGTTAATCTAACGCTGTAGCTTCAATGCAAGAGGCTGACTAACTCGCCAGTCCCTGACAACATAAGCCAGACTTTGAACTAATAAGGAGTTTGCTATCTCAATGGCTCCAACATGATATAGCCTAATGTTTAATCTTCCTTTTTTTCGCCATACTTGGAATGCAGTCACTAGCTATTAACATACAATGAGTAGAGTTGAGAATGTGATTTTTTTATTGCTCTCTCTCTACTCAGAATGTCACTTTATGGTCACAGAGCAATGATTACGGGTCCCTCAAGCATGCATTCCAACTAACGCTTAAGCATGCTTTCTGATACAATGCGTTTATATCTATCCAAGCACCCATAGCCTGGTTCCATTTCATGAATGTGTGTTATATTTGATATGACAGAGTTGACAAGTAAATTCCTTTGGATAACTGGTTTATAGAATACTTGCAGTGTCTATAATTACAGTTTTTCCTTTTAAACAGAGCGGTGCCTCACGCCCTGAGCTGTTGCCAGGTGAGGCGAGGCGTCCACCCGTACATCTACGGGTAAGGATATAATTAATGAATTTTTTCTACATAAAAAATCACATACACGGAAGGTATTACAAAAAGGATAATCTATCCACAGATTGAGCACTCTATACAGTACAAGCTTGTTTTTAAATGTTTGTTTGAACTTTCTCTGCCATTGTGTTCTTTTCTCCACAGGTGACAACAGAAGTCCTGTGGATTCTACACAAAACGAGAACACAGGTTTTGCAGGGTGTATCTTTGTAAACAACACCACTGTTATAATTTATCTCACAGATAATGCAGTAGCAATCACTATTTAGGTCCTGAGGAAGGCCACGATCAGACATTGATCACCATGGCTGAAACATGTAGACCTTTTGTTTAGACCAGCGCAGGCAAAAGAAATTTCAGACTGTTTGCACTGTTTTTTAATCTTGACACCAAGAGTTAACCAATAAATTCTTTTTCCTCTTGGTAGCCAATTTTACATCACTTATCACATCACGACTCTTTGCACTGCAACCATCACCCTTTACATTCTTATGCTTCACATCAAACGGATTTTAGGAGATCCGATCAACTGATCTATAAAACATCCCTGTGCTCCTCCCTCACAGTGAGGGGTTGTAGCCCTTGGTTGTACTAGGTTTTACAACCAAGAGGAGATCCCAGATGATGAAGCATGCCACCTCGGTGGGTGATGGGATTCCGTCCTTTTAATAGGACTTCCCCTATGTTTAAGTAGGAGTTCTAAGCTTGTACTGTTTGTGCTCTAGAACCCTGTATTGAGCTCTATAGACCCGCAGATTTTCTGTTTGCTATAGACATGTTTCGGGGAATTCATCCGTGCAGGTCTTTAAACTTTCTCCCTGAGACCCTCTACCCATCGTAGTGGTTTTTTTCGGTTTTTTTAACTGCAAACTATGGCCTTCCTCATGGGTGGCGCTGCCATCAAGCTGGAAGCAATCCACCGATGGCCAGCAGGCCTGCTCCATCTAGTGCTGCACCAGCATCCTGTGGTTAGTAATGTCAGCACCACTGATTGCTTCAGCCCAACAGCAGAAGATAGCCGAATGGAGTCCATGGCAGGGAAGGGAACCTCTTCACACCATCAGACCCTGAATCCAAATCTGGTTTGAACGAAGAGTCTATTAGAAGCGACTTCAAGATAGGAACAGGATGGGACGGAACCAAGAAATCAATATCCATCCCAGACCTAGTCAGTAATAGGTGGATCAGAAGCGCTTTCTTGTTCAAAGGGGCACTACAAAGGAAAGGTTGAGATGAACATGACAAGGTGCACTGGACCAATAACTTTAACTATTGCTTAAAGCGCTATGAGGCCAAGAGATTGTGTGACTAACCTTTCCGGGGATCGCCATGAGGAAGAATGGGCAGAGCAGGACTCAAGTTAACATGGTGAACATTATCCGCGCTACTAGGTCAATAGCTAACGTGTTGGAATTGCGGAAGCAAATATATATATGTATGTATGTGTGTGTGTATATGTATGTGTGTATATATATGTGTGTATATATATATGTATGTGTGTGTCTATCTATCTATCTATCTATCTATCTATTTATCTATCTATCTATCTATCTATCTATCTATCTATCTCTATGACCAAGGTAATGTGATCGCCGAAACACGTCTGGTGTTGTCAGTGCTACCTTAGCACTCTGTTCCGTGGTGTTTATGGGGCAATAAACACTTAATACAGCAACTTTGAGTGCACGTCTTTCCTGACCTTAGGGAGACTTGCTCCAAGTATATATGAATATATATTTTTTCATATATTCTTATATATTCAAAGCAAGTCACCCTAAGGCCAGGAAAGACGTGCACTCCAAGTTGCTGTATTAAGTGTGTGTGTGTGTATATATATGTATATATATTTTTTTTACTGAGTTTTATATAGCGCAAACTTAACCCGAAGTTTACGGGTATCAGAGCGCTTTACATAGCACCAGTTGCGTTACATGAGGACACATTCATTTTTGTTAGGCACAGGGAGATTAAGTGATTTGCCCAGAATCACAGGATGTTCAGCGTCATTGCCAAGACTCGAACCCAATTCCCCAGATTCGAGGTCGACCGCCCTAGCCGTTAGGCCAACTCCTCTCCCCCATATATATATATATATATATATATATATATATATATATATATATATATATATATATACGTGTGTACACTCAAACACTCTCTCTCTCTCTCGCTCTCTCTGTCTCCCTCTCTCACTCTCTCACCCCCCCCCCCAATGCAATTTATGTAATCCATAGATGAAACAACATGCTGGTGGTGCATCCAGGCTGGCTTAATCTGTCCAACATCCCTGATGTGGTCTGTGGGCCTGTCCTCTGCCCTGTAATGGGCTGGGACGGAAATGTCCCCCTACATGGTAAAGAACAGGTACCCCTGCCATGAGTGGCCCAATTGCAAGTGAATCTGGTATCCTGACTTTATTTAGCATCTCCACATGTGAAATCGTTCCACAAGACTAGGTCTGAAATTGACATTGACTCCCAGAACCTGGCTGGGCACGAGACTGCCATCTGCATCCCTGGCTATATACCGTGAGTGATGGTGACAGCGTAATGTATTTTCAGCGGCGGCCGGCACGGATCAGAGGTAGGGGGGGCAGTGGCGGGAGGGGGGGAGGACACGGAGGAAGCGGGCAAAAAAACTTACCTTCTCGCTGCTTCATCACCGCGTCTCTCCTCCGTAGTCCTCCCTCGCTCGGCCTCAACAGGAAGCACACCCAGGATCCCAGTCAGCCAATCACAATGCTGCCTTAGCAGCGTTGTGATTGGTCTAAGCGCCGTGTTTCGCCGCTCAGGCGCTGACTGGAGGCCTGGGCCTGTTCTCCATTCAAGACTGTTTTGGGCGACCCGAGAGGGCCTGCCAAGCAGTCATTGTACACTTAGGAGGGTGCTGCCTACCACTCCTCCCCTGCCTCCGCCCCCTCCTGCAAAGCTGTTTAAGTAGGAGAAAATAAACTGATAATAACGCAAGTTATTATCATTTTATTTTCCCTTTGTTTCACTGCAAAAAAGCAGTGGGGCGAAGCTTCTCCGCCTTAGCGGAGGAGCCGCCACTGTGTATTTTTAGAGCTCAGTAGCTGAACTGGCATCTTTACTTGTTTATAGCCCACTCGAGCACATTCCTTTTCTATGTCCTGGCTAACTCTGCGCCAGCACCCCTGTGTGAATGTTGAGTGTGTGCAGGTATGGTGTACAGTATCAGGACTCCACATTGTTTGTAAGTTTGTACACATGCTGTTATCAGTAGGATCTATTTTGATTGACCCTGGGCTAGCATGGTACAAGATGGAGGCAGTGAAGTGTAAGTGGAAGAGTATTGCCTGCATTCATGTAGAGGAGACTGTAACTCTAGACTGTGTGGCGGGATGGAGGCAGGACTATCTGTAGAAATTCTATGTGACCTTTTTAGCAAGGGTTTGCTGATTAGTCCTTAGTCATTCCTGAGTGCTGCCATTCGGTTTGTAGTTGGGGAGATGGGGGTGAATCAGCAAAGAAAGTTGCTAATGAAAGACAAGTTTCTGGAAAGAGCCTGGCTGCTTTGCTTTCCTTTGACCTCACCTCGGAGCCAAAGAAGATCCTGTGCAGTGTCCCCCCAAGGATCGTCCCTCAGCCCCACCCTCTTCAACACCCAGGGGCTGCTCCTGCGCCCCACTACTCCCAGAGCAGGTGAAAGGAAAAATAAAATAATAATAACCCCATTTTATTTTTCACTATAGGGCTAGGTTAGGGCGGGGCTGGGGTCACATGGGGAGGAGTGGTTTGCACTCCCTAAGTGTGCATGAGTGGCCGGCCAAACAGCCATGCACACTTTGCATGTTCCCCACCAGGCTGCATTACACAGCCTGGTAAAGAACATGCCCAGGCTCCCATTCCCTGTCTAAGCGCAGAGCCACGGCGCTCAGACCAATCGCAATGCTTTATTGCAGCGTTGTGATTGGCTTAGGGGAGGGAGCTTTTATGCTTTCTGCTTCCGCCAAAGCTGAGGAGAAGGCGGCTTGGGAAGGGACCAATGCGGAGGAGAGGCGGCCGCAAAAGGTTAAGTGCTTTTTGAAAATGTGTCCACCCCCGTTCCCTGCCAGCCGCCTCTGTCGACACCTACATGACCCCCCTGGCTAACACAGTCCGACCGCACGGACTTAACATCATCTCCTATGCTGATGACACCCAGCTCATCCTCTCACTGTCCGACGACCCCTCCACCACGAAAGCCAACTTCCACAGATGCATGATGAACGTCATGGACTGGATGAAGGAAAACTGTCTCAAATTCAACACAGACAAGACAGAAGTCTTCATCTTTGGAAATAACACCTTGCCATGGAACGACGCATGGTGAGCCGTTGATCTCAGCCCACCCCGACAGACCATGCACGCAACCTCCGCATCATCCTGGATAGCATGCTATCCATGAAGAAACAAGTCAATGCAGCTTCATCCGCCTGCTTCCACACCCTCTGCATGCTCCGTAAGATTTTCAGTTGGCTCCCAGTCAACACCAGAAGGACCGTCATGCAGTCCCTCATCACCAGCAGACTGGACTACGGAAACACACTCTACGTAGGAATCACTGCATGCCTCTTGAAGAGACTCCAGACAGTACAAAACTCAGTGGCAAGGCTCACCCTCGACCTCCCCAGAAGGACCCACATCACACCCCATCTTAAGAAAATACTCTGGCTCTCGATTCAGCAGAGATACCAGTTCAAGATGCTGACCCACGCTTATAAGGCCTTGCAAAATGAAGGACCAGGCTATACCAACAAACGCCTGACCTTCCACCAAACAACCAGACACTTTGGATCTGCTTCCCTTTCCCTCGCAGACACCCCACAGATCCACCAAACCAACAGCGGAAGATGCTCCTTCTCGCACCAGGCAGCCAAGGCATGGAACAACCTTACCCTGCACCTCAGGGCCGCACCGCCGCTCCAACAATTCAGGAAAGAACTCAAGACCTGGATTTTTCGAATGATCAAACCACCATGCAGCAACCAACATCCCCAGCGCCTCAAGACCTTCACGGGTGATTTGCAGCGCTTTATAGATGTTTGATTAATTGATTTTGAGTGGCCCCTTCTGGAAGGCTGAAGAGAACGAGCAGCAGAACTTCATAGTTATGCTCCTGTTGTGGGTACTCCTGCTTGGAGCCAGCTTCATCACCGCCTGCTATGAGGAGCCCTCATCTTGCACTGAGTACCTGTGTGCGCTGCTGTGGAAAAAGTGGACTATGAAAGGAAATCGGGCCAAACCGATTTATAAACCCAGAAACTACATCCACATGCCCTGTCTGAAAATAATATAGAAAAGTGTTTCCCACTTAGTTCCAGTTCTTGAGTCTTCACAGCCCAAGGAGAAGAGCCAGTGTGTTCCGGGACTGGTATCTCTGATAGCCAGGCTTCCATCAGGGAGGGGACATTACCTGGTTTCTTTAGGCCTTGCTGGAAGTCACTGTGGTTCAGCCCAGAGGTGTAACCGTCTCTCACCTAATGCTATTGGCTGTTTGGGTATATCCTTCCACTCGAGTGCTTGCATTGAACTGCATTAGGGACTACTTTACAACTATGGCCCTCTGTCCACTCAGTTGGTTCCCTTCCATGTGTGTGCATTGTTAACTCACGAAATCCCAGACATATTGGCTTTTGCCAGTGCTTGTTGTCTTTTGCTGTCCTTCTTTACAGTCCCTTGCATCCCCTTTTTGCTTTTCATTATTTTTGTTATTATTTGCCTTTGTTATGCATGTTTTGACCTTTTAGTTAATCAGTGATCTTTTCTCATTCTCTATTTTACGAGTTTTCGTTTTTGTCACATGTTTTTATCATTTCTCGTTCTTCTTTGACTTTCATTCTGTTCTTTTTTGCTTTTTTTGCTGTGCCTGTTCTTTCTTGCTCATCTTTTTTTTTTTTTTTTTTTCCTCTGGGCCTACCATCATGATACCCCTTTCACATTTCAACATCTCTTTCACAATTGAGAAACTGCAAAGCTTCTGGACGGTATCATGTATGTTTCCTTGCCTTTCTTTTACTAATGTATTTTAATATTCAGTAGAAAGCTCTATCTACCGCTGTGGTCTTCAAACCTTTTAATGCATTGCCCCCCTGGTTAAAAAATAAATAAAAAAATCTTCGGGCCCCCAGAATGACAAACCTATTTTTTCACAATTATACTATAAAAATGGCAGCTTTAAACATATTTAACAATTCGAACATTGCAGAGAAAGCTCAGCTACCCATTTTAAAAATGAAATTTACTACATGATGGTAACGTGCTATGTGCAGCCTGGCTTCGCTAAAGGCTAAATATATTCACAGTGTGACTACTTTATCCGAAACTAAGGGAGGAAGATTGAGGACTGTTTGGACTCCCACCTCCCTGTGACACCTCCTCCCAGCCAAGACCTGAGGGACAAAAAACGTTACTGAGGCCCATTACAGATTGACACTGTGGCACTGGTTCTCCACTTAAAATGCAGCATTATTTTCAGCATGACGCTCCTCTTCACCAGCGCCTGGTCCTTCCCCTGAGATCAAATCAGGCTCCCTAAGGTGTCCCCGCCCCCAAGTTTGAAGACCTCTGAATTAGCACTTAACCTGGTTCGTCATATCGGCTAACAAACAGACCGTAATGTCTGACAGTAACACATGTAACAGTCTGGGTGGGAATGAGTACTTTTGTGTACTTCTGCTATGGCTTCACGTAGGTTCATACATCATGACACATCAGGCTTAAAGGCAACACAATCATACCCTCCCTATTCTCTCCATCTCTTCAATATATGATTTCATTTTCCTGGTAAATATGTTCTCCCATTTATTCCATCCATACCCCACTCCTAGTCTTCCTTGAGACCAACCACATCTCTTCAACATCAGATACCCTGGTTTCATGCCGGCTTTAATTCAGCCTACTTGCTTTTGCACCTGTTCTCCTACACTTCGGTATCTTTCTGGTGGTTCCCAACGGGCTCAGAAGAAGCATGGTCCACACATTCCTAAAGGAAGTGAACCATGAATGATTATCACATCATCATCAACCAGCAACCTCCAGACGACTATTAACCATGTCTGCTGATTAGTAGCTCTGTTTTGTCCTGAGTTTCCTTCAGAAAGTTGGAGGCCACCCACCATCTGATTGTTGGAAGGCAAGAGCGCAAAGATTTATTGTAAATTTTACATTCCGAAAATCAGTTGGGTGTCGGAAACCTACATATAAAATTGCTCAAAAATGTGTTCTAATAATTTTGCCAAGGATAATATACAGATGTTAAAAATAGGTGGGACACAATAGAGCCCAGTGGGGTCCCGCCTTTTTAAACCTAAGTCTCTCCAAATCTTTCTGCACCACCCACCCTTGTTCAGTCTCTTCTTCTGCTCTCCCTACGCCTCTTCCCCTTTGCTTCCTACATTTCAGTTCTTTCTTGTACCCATGTACTCCTCCCCATCTCTCTCCTGCCACCAAACATTGTATTCACTTTTTCTCCCTTCAGCTTCCATTTCTCTCCCCACATCGCTCCTCCCATCTCTACCTTCTGTTTCCTTCTCTTGCACAGTCTGTTCCTCTTCAGAGCCCTCTCTTGCTGTACCTTGCTCACTGCCAGGGCTCTGACACACAGCACATGATGGGATATAATGCAACTGGATGGAAGCCCCCTCTAGACCTTTAACACTAGCAGTAAAGCCATCCTTCACTGTGGCAACACCTGGATCCTTCCTGGAGATCTTCCTTTAACGTGCAAAGACAAAACATTACAAAACCGTACACATTACTTGTATGTCATAAGTGTATGAACATTATCTAAGGGGTATCAATTACAGGGGTAAACCAGGCACCCATAGCCGTTCCCCCGGCTGATGGTGATTCTTTCGTAGCTGGCAGTAGGCACGTGCTCTCTGTTGTCCCAACCAAAGAATGTGTTTCAAAGTTTGTAAATTAAACTCCAAGGGCAGCCACCTGTGGTCACATGTGGTCTCATGTAGTCAACTCAGCAATCACAGCACAAGGAAAGAGGTCCTCCCCAGGAATCAAAGTGCATAGTAAGAGGCTGGAACATGGTGGAATGGCAATGCAAAATGCTGGGAATCAGAAATAGTGTCGCAATACAAGGACTCGCGCCAGCCTCCCTCTTTATGTGCTCTTTCACCCAGAAGCACCTAACTACTGAAGAGACTCTTGATGACTAGGCATGTTGAGAAATTCAGCATTTGAAACAGCATGCTCTAAGGTTGTTCCAGTAAACTTCATGGCATTATAAACAACCATTTTCAATGCCAATAGGTCTCACATTTTGTACCTATTGACTTTATGAATGCTGTTTGTCAAAGCTGTTCAGCATTGGCTAAAAGAAAAAAAAGAAAAGACTTATTGGTGCGCACATGCATCATCATATAAAGGAGTGCATGTGCATGAGCCTACGAAATGATGCTTGCAACTTTTTTTATTTACGAATCTAAGATTGAAAGGTAAATTTAAAAAAATGAAATTTGACTATCCCAAAGGCACTTTTTGTAAGTGTTATTGGTAGGCAGTCGTTTGTTGCCATGTTCTTTAAAAAAAAAAAAAAAAAGTTCCACATGGAGTGATAGGGCAATGGAGCAGTGGGAGGGGGAAGCAACAGAAAGTGGGTGGGGGATCAAATAAAAATAAAGCCGGGTTGGGGGAGAGGAGGGGAAAAGTAGCACACTAAGGAGAGGGCAATAAGAAGCGCTTTCTTTCTTTTTTTCTCTCTTGGTCAAAATCTGATGATAAAAAATAAGTCCTGGTCCCCAAAAATAAGTGCGGATGCAGCTACTGGCACAAATTAAGCACTTGCTGTACTGATCTATTAATACTATTCACTTGATGCTTTTTATGGGAGCAGGCTCCAGTCTGCGCTTAACTTCAGATTGAGTTCTCAACAATGCACCCCCTTACTCATTTTCACATAAGATGGATGGCGTAACACATCCACCTCAACATTGCATCCACAACCACATCACCACCCTCAATTACATCTGCATCCACCGCACAATTCATAACCAAATCACCATCCACACCCCTGTCTAAGTGTGCATCCACCTTACCTCCTTCTATATCTACAACGACATCACCATCTACATCTTTGTCCAGGTCCACATCACCACCCACATCTAGTTATACACATCTACAGCCATATCACCATCTGTGCCCAGAACCCAGTAACTTCACCATGCACAACCACTTCAGCATCCACAGCTACGTCTCCATCCACAGCCACGTCTCCATCCACAGCCACGTCTCCATCCACAGCCACGTCTCCATCCACAGCCACGTCTCCATCCATGTCACCATCCACAGCCACGTCACCATCCACAGCCACGTGCCTTTCCACAGCCACGTGCCTATCCACAGCCACGCCACCATCTACAGCCACCTCACCATCCACAACTGCATCTCCATCCACAGCCACGTCACCATCCACAAGCACCTCACCATCCACAACCGCACCTCCATCCACCGCCATGTCACCATCCACAAGCACCTCACCATTCACAGCCACCTCACCATCCACACGCACCTCCATCCACAAGCACCTCACCATCCACAAGCACCTCACCATCCACAGCCACCTCACCATCCACAGCCACGCCACCATCCAGAGCCGTGCCACGATCCACAGCCACGCAACTATCCACAGCCACGCCACCATCCACAGCCACGCCACCATCCACAGCCACGCCACCATCCACAGCCACGCCATCATCCACAGCTACGCCACCATCCAAAGCCACGCCATCATCCACAGCCACGCCACCATCCACAGCCGCGTCACCATCCACAGCCACGTCACCATCCACAGCCACGTCACCATCCACAGCCACGTCTCCATCCACAACCGCGCCACCATCCACAGCCACGCCACCATCCACAGCCATGCCACCATCCAAAGCCATGTCTCCATCCAAAGCCACGTCTCTATCCATAACCGCGCCACCATCCACAGCCACGTCACCATCCACAGCCACGCCACCATCCACAGCCACGTCACCATCCACAGCCACGTCACCATCCACAGCCACGTCACCATCCACTGCCACGCCACCATCCACAGCCACGTCAGCATCCACAGCCACGCCACCATCCACAGCCACGTCAGCATCCACAGCCACGTCACCATCCACTGCCACGCCACCATCCACAGCCACGTCAGCATCCACAGCCACGTCAGCATCCACAGCCAGGCCACCATCCACAGCCACGCCACCATCCACAGCCACGTCACCATCCACAGCCACGTCACCATCCACAGCCACGTCACCATCCACAGCCACGTCAGCATCCACAGCCACGTCACCTTCACTATCCACATCCATATTAACTGTAAGTAAAAAAAAAAAAAAACATTCTTCGAGATGCTCTTTGATTTACACATTTCACTATTTTATAGTTTACTAATTGCATTGGCCCCTGATCATTTCAGGAGGTTGCTCTAGTCTAGCGGGTGTTATGAGCTTCTTTCACTGTGACCAGTTGTTCAACAGAAGCGGTGTAATTACACACCCTGCATTCAGCCCCCTGGGTGTGTAATCCAGCCCCCTTCAGCTTGAATGGATGTAATACGGCACTGAAGCCTGGGCTGGAAATGTCTGTTTCCAAGAAGCAGGCCTCGGAATGCAATGCTCGATGCTGAACAAAGGTATCTGCAGTCCTTGTAAAGACCTCCATGTGTTTGCGGCTCCTTAGCAGCCCGTCCATTATTTCCTCTCAGATGGGTCCATGGTCTACCAGTCTTCAGCATTCAGCAGTAAACTTGGCAAAGCCCGTGACACCCCACACCTGCTTCACAGCCTTGGGAACACGTCAGTCTTATTTCACTTCCTTTGTGCTGGACTTGGAATCCAGCGTGACCCACAGAGTGTGACAAAAGGGAACTGGAACTCACTCTTTACCAGTTCGCCATGATGCTTGGATTGCTATTCACGTAGAACGGAGGGGTCAGATCCTATAATTATGGCAGCTTTAGCCCAATGCTACCAAAAGGCCTCCTTACAGTGTGCGTCCTGTTGCCAAGGGAACGGGGCTAGAAGTGAGGGTCTCCTCGTTGGCACAAACCTTGGCGTGGTCACCGCAGAGGTGGTCTCAGGAGCTCGGAGTATTATTCGCATCTGTCGCTCCCGCTAAGAACCTGCTTTGTGCCTCTCACATTAACCAGGTTGCAGCCACCTCCTTGAACACCCTGTGGACACTTTACTCACGTAAAACTGTGGTTTCCTCCCAGCAGCACTACAGGAACTCTCTGTATCTGGGAGCACCCCAATATCTCATTCAGTGACTGCAAGGAGTCCAAAGGCAGAAGCCACTTTTATTCTGGTATTTCTAGACGAGCTTCTATTTCAGGCCACCCAGCAGAGCCGCCCTGGCTGCCTGTGAGTAGGCCCTTCATCTTCAAAGCACTTTACTTTAAGGCCTTGCATAATTTAGGTCCAGTTTATGTTAGGAAGAAATGTATTCGGCATCAGCACTTTCAACTCCCCCCTCCTCCCCCACAGCACTTTAGTTGTACTTCATAAAACTAAGCTTTCGAGAAAAGTTCTTTCAGGCACATTGTTGAACTCTCTTCTCTTGCAGATCAGAGAAACCCATACATTCAACCTTCGCAGGAAAGAGTTAACAAGCATTTGCAATGCAATAGGTCTCGCATTTACGCAAGTTTGAGCTATTGGCATTGTAAATGACAATGCCTTTTATTTATGTTTTGGTTTTTAAAACATAAATAAAAGACATTGTCATTTACAATGCCAATAGCTTCAACTTGCGTAAATGAGAGACCTATTGCATTGCAAATGCTTGTTTCATCCCAGCTACTTGGCGCTGCCCTGCATGGGAATTCCTACCTGGAGAATGACAATGCTGTCCAGAACTGCACATTCCTTCCTGACTTCAGTGACCTTGCATGGCCTCCACTTTTACCCTTACTTTATCAGTACCACAGAATCAGTACTTCGAGGTTATTTTTTGCCCAAATATTCTTCTGGGGAACAGTTCCATGGATTTACAAGACAGTCAGTAAATCAAGGCCATTACACTACAAGTCTTTGCTCATAGGCAGGACCACTGGAATAACGCAATATTGTGGCCGCAGCGTTCTCGGAGTATTTACATATTTTCCACACTCTCCGCATGATTCAGATCTTCTGTATCAGTTGCAAACATTGATTCTAGCTCAGATGGATCAAAAGAGGCTTTAAAAAGCATCAGCCGTGGTCCCCCGGGGGGACAGACGCTTTGCAAAGATTAACTGTCACCATTTCGTTGCTGACGGGTGTATTTGGGTGTTAGAGTGCTGCTAATGAGGAGAAACGTTTGCCCAGACAGTACTACTGTGTTGTAAAATGACAAAATAGCAAAATATTGCGACAGAATGTGCCATATTACGCTGCATCATTGCACCTCTTCTGTGTCCGATTACGTTTGTACCTCTCCAGTCCCTGCAGCACCTGTTCTGACCTGGTTCTTTGGCTCTACAGCAGCTCTGCTGACCTGGTTCTCCAGCTCTACAGCAGCTTGCTGAGCTGGTTCTGCGGCTCTACAGCAGCTCTGCTGACCTGGTTCTCTGGCTCTACAGCAGCTCTGCTGACCTGGGTCTCAGGCTCTACAGCGGCTCTGCTGACCTGGTTCTCTGGCTCTACAGCGGCTCTGCTGACCTGGTTCTCTGGCTCTACAGCGGCTCTGCTGACCTGGTTCTCTGGCTCTACAGCGGCTCTGCTGACCTGGTTCTCTGGCTCTACAGCGGCTCTGTTGACCTGGTGCTCTGGCTCTACAGCAGCTCTGCTGACCTGGTTCTCTGGCTCTACAGCAGCTCTGCTGAACTGGTTCTTAGGCTCTGGAGCAGCTTGCTGACCTGGTTCTCTGGCTCTAGAGCAGCTCTGCTGACCTGGTTCTCTGGCTCTAAAGCAGCTCTGCTGACCTGGTTCTCTGGCTCTAGAGCAGCTCTGCTGACCTGGTTCTCTGGCTCTAGAGCAGCTCTGCTGACCTGGTTCTCAGGCTCTACAGCCGCTCTGCTGACCTGGTTCTAAGGCTCTACAGCAGCTCTGCCCACCTGGTTCTCTGGCTCTAGAGCAGCTCTGCTGACCTGGTTCTCTGGCTCTATAACAGCTCTGCTGACCTGGTTCTCTGGCTCTAGAGCAGCTCTGCTGACCTGGTTCTCTGGCTCTAGAGCGGCTATGCTGACCTAGTTCTCTGGCTCTACAGCAGCTCTTCTGACCTGGTTCTCTGGCTCTACAGCAGCTCTTCTGACCTGGTTCTCAGGCTCCAGAGCAGCTCTGCTGACCTCGTTCTCTGGCTCTACAGCAGCTCTGCTGACCTGGTTCTCTGGCTCTACAACGGCTCTGCTGACCTGGTTCTCTGGCTCTACAGCAGCTCTGCTGACCTGGTTCTCTGGCTCTAGAGCAGCTCTGCTGACCTGGTTCTCTGGCTCTACAGCAGCTCTGCTGACCTGGTTCTCTGGCTCTAGAGCAGCTCTGCTGGCCTGATTCTCTGGCTCTAGAGCAGCTCTGCTGACCTGGTTCTCTGGCTCTAGAGCGGCTATGCTGACCTAGTTCTCTGGCTCTAGAGCGGCTCTGCTGACCTGGTTCTCTGGCTCTACAGCAGCTCTTCTGACCTGGTTCTCTGGCTCTACAGCAGCTCTTCTGACCTGGTTCTCAGGCTCCAGAGCAGCTCTGCTGACCTCGTTCTCTGGCTCTACAGCAGCTCTGCTGACCTGGTTCTCTGGCTCTACAACGGCTCTGCTGACCTGGTTCTCTGGCTCTACAGCAGCTCTGCTGACCTGGTTCTCTGGCTCTAGAGCAGCTCTGCTGACCTGGTTCTCTGGCTCTACAGCAGCTCTGCTGACCTGGTTCTCTGGCTCTAGAGCAGCTCTGCTGGCCTGATTCTCTGGCTCTACAGCGGCTCTGCTGACCTGGTTCTCTGGCTCTAGAGCAGCTCTGCTGACCTGATTCTCTGGCTCTAGAGCGGCTCTGCTGACCTGGTTCTCTGGCTCTAGAGCAGCTCTGCTGACCTGGTTCTCTGGCTCTAGAGCGGCTCTGCTGACCTGGTTCTCTGGCTCTAGAGCGGCTCTGCTGACCTGGTTCACTGGCTCTACAGCAGCTCTGCTGACCTGGTTCTCTGGCTCTACAGCAGCTCTGCTGGCCTCATTCTCTGGCTCTACAGCAGCTCTGCTGACCTGGTTCTCTGGCTCTAGAGCGGCTCTGCTGACCTGGTTCTCAGGCTCCAGAGCAGCTCTGCTGACCTGGTTCTCTGGCTCTAGAGCAGCTCTGCTGACCTGGTTCTCTGGCTCTAGAGCGGCTCTGCTGACCTGGTTCTGTGGCTCTACAGCCGCTCTGCTGACCTGGTTCTCAGGTTCTACAGCCGCTCTGCTGACCTGGTTCTCAGACTCTACAGCAGCTCAGCTGACCTGGTTCTCTGGCTCTAGAGCAGCTCTGCTGACCTGGTTCTCTGGCTCTAGAGCAGCTCTGCTGACCTGGTTCTCTGGCTCTATAACAGCTCTGCTGACCTGGTTCTCTGGCTCTACAACGGCTCCGCTGACCTGGTTCTCAGGCTCTACAACGGCTCTGCTGACCTGCATCTCAGGCTCTACAGCCGCTCTGCTGACCTGGTTCTCTGGCTCTACAGCAGCTCTGCTGACCTGGTTCTCAGGCTCTACAGCAGCTCTGCTGACCTGGTTCTCTGGCTCTAGAACAGCTCTGCTGACCTGGTTCTCTGGCTCTAGAGCAGCTCTGCTGACTGGCTCTACAACGGCTCTGCTGACCTGGTTCTCTGGCTCTAGAGCAGCTCTGCTGACCTGGTTCTTTGGCTCTACAGCAGCTCTGCTGACCTGGTTCTCTGGCTTTAGGGAAGCTCTGCTGACCTGGTTCTCTGTCTCTAGAGCGGCTCTGCTGACCTGGTTCTCTGGCTCTACAGCAACTCTGCTGACCTTGTTCTCAGGCTCTACAGCAGCTCTGCTGACCTGGTTCTCTGGCTCTAGAGCAGCTCTGCTGACCTGGTTCTCTGGCTCTAGAGCAGCTCTGCTGACCTAGTTCTCTGGCTCTACAGCAGCTCTTCTGACCTGGTTCTCTGGCTCTAGAGCGGCTCTGCTGACCTGGTTCTCTAGCTCTACAACGGCTCTGCTGACCTGGGTTTCAGGCTCTACAGCAGCTCTGCTGACCTGGGTCTCTGGCTCTACAGCGGCTCTGCTGACCTGGTTCTCTGGCTCTAGAGCAGCTCTGCTGACCTGGTACTCTGGCTCTAGGGCAGCTCTGCTGACCTGGTTCTCTGGCTCTAGAGCGGCTATGCTGACCTAGTTCTCTGGCTCTAGAGCGGCTCTGCTGACCTGGTTCTCTGGCTCTACAGCAGCTCTTCTGACCTGGTTCTCTGGCTCTACAGCAGCTCTTCTGACCTGGTTCTCTGGCTCTACAGCAGCTCTGCTGACCTGGTTCTCTGGCTCTACAGCAGCTCTGCTGACCTGGTTCTCTGGCTCTAGAGCAGCTCTGCTGACCTGGTTCTCTGGCTCTAGAGCTGCTCTGCTGACCTGGTTCTCTGGCTCTAGAGCGGCTCTGCTGACCTGGTTCACTGGCTCTACAGCAGCTCTGCTGACCTGGTTCTCTGGGTATAGAGCAGCTCTGCTGACCTGGTTCGCTGGCTCTACAGCAGCTCTGCTGACCTGGTTCGCTGGCTCTACAGCAGCTCTGCTGACCTGGTTCTCTGGCTCTAGAGCAGCTCTGCTGACCTCGTTCTCTGGCTCTAGAGCGGCTCTGCTGACCTGGTTCTCTAGCTCTACAACGGCTCTGCTGACCTGGTTCTCAGGCTCTACAGCTGCTCTGCTGACCTGGTTCTCTGGCTCTAGAGCAGCTCTGCTGGCCTGGTTCTCTGGCTCTACAACAGCTCTGCTGACCTGGTTCTCTGGCTCTGGAGCAGCTCTGCTGACCTGGTTCTCAGGCTCCAGAGCAGCTCTGCTGACCTGGTTCTCTGGCTCTAGAGCAGCTCTGCTGACCTGGTTCTCTGGCTCTAGAGCGGCTCTCCTGACCTGGTTCTCTGGCTCTACAGCCGCTCTGCTGACCTGGTTCTCAGGTTCTACAGCCGCTCTGCTGACCTGGTTCTCAGACTCTACAGCCGCTCAGCTGACCTGGTTCTCTGGCTCTAGAGCAGCTCTGCTGACCTGGTTCTCTGGCTCTAGAGCAGCTCTACTGACCTGGTTCTCTGGCTCTAGAGCCGCTCTGCTGACCTGGTTCTCTGGCTCTAGAGCGGCTCTGCTGACCTGGTTCTCTGGCTCTACAACGGCTCTGCTGACCTGGTTCTCAGGCTCTACAGCCGCTCTGCTGACCTGGTTCTCTGGCTCTAGCGCAGCTCTGCTGACCTGGTTCTCTGGCTCTATAACAGCTCTGCTGACCTGGTTCTCTGGCTCTACAACGGCTCTCCTGACCTGGTTCTCAGGCTCTACAACGGCTCTGCTGACCTGCATATCAGGCTCTACAGCCGCTCTGCTGACCTGGTTCTCTGGCTCTACAGCAGCTCTGCTGACCTGGTTCTCAGGCTCTACAGCAGCTCTGCTGACCTGGTTCTCTGGCTCTAGAACAGCTCTGCTGACCTGGTTCTCTGGCTCTAGAGCGGCTCTGCTGACCTGGTTCTCTGGCTCTACAACAGCTCTGCTGACCTGGCTCTACAACGGCTCTGCTGCCCTGGTTCTCTGGCTCTAGAGCAGCTCTGCTGACCTGGTTCTTTGGCTCTACAGCAGCTCTGCTGACCTGGTTCTCTGGCTTTAGGGAAGCTCTGCTGACCTGGTTCTCTGGCTCTAGAGCGGCTCTGCTGACCTGGTTCTCTGGCTCTAGAGCGGCTCTGCTGACCTGGTTCTCTGGCTCTACAGCAGCTCTGCTGACCTGGTTCTCAGGCTCTACAGCAGCTCTGCTGACCTGGTTCTCTGGCTCTAGAGCAGCTCTGCTGACCTGGTTCTCTGGCTCTAGAGCAGCTCTGCTGACCTGGTTCTCTGGCTCTAGAGCGGCTCTGCTGACCTAGTTCTCTGGCTCTACAGCAGCTCTTCTGACCTTGTTCTCTGGCTCTAGAGCGGCTCTGCTGACCTGGTTCTCTAGCTCTACAACGGCTCTGCTGACCTGGGTCTCAGGCTCTACAGCAGCTCTGCTGACCTGGGTCTCTGGCTCTACAGCAGCTCTGCTGACCTGGTTCTCTGGCTCTAGAGCAGCTCTGCTGACCTGGTTCTCTGGCACTAGAGCAGCTCTGCTGACCTGGTTCTCTGGCTCTAGAGCGGCTATGCTGACCTAGTTCTCTGGCTCTAGAGCGGCTCTGCTGACCTGGTTCTCTGGCTCTACAGCAGCTCTTCTGACCTGGTTCTCTGGCTCTAGAGCAGCTCTTCTGACCTGGTTCTCTGGCTCTAGAGCAGCTCTTCTGACCTGGTTCTCAGGCTCCAGAGCAGCTCTGCTGACCTGGTTCTCTGGCTCTACAGCAGCTCTGCTGACCTGGTTCTCTGGCTCAAGAGCAGCTCTGTTGACCTGGTTCTCTGGCTCTAGAGCGGCTCTGCTGACCTGGTTCTCTGGCTCTACAACTGCTCTGCTGACCTGGTTCTCTGGCTCTAGAGCAGCTCTGCTGACCTGGTTCTCTGGCTCTAGAGCAGCTCTGCTGACCTGGTTCTCTGGCTCTAGAGCAGCTCTGCTGACCTGGTTCTCTGGCTCCACAACAGCTCTGCTAACCTGGTTCTCTGGCTCTACAATGGCTCTGCTGACCTGGTTCTCTGGCTCTACAGCAGCTCTGCTGACCTGGTTCTCTGGCTCTAGAGCAGCTCTGCTGACCTGGTTCTCTGGCTCTACAGCAGCTCTGCTGACCTGGTTCTCTGGCTCTACAGCAGCTCTGCTGACCTGGTTCTCTGGCTCTAGAGTGGCTCTGCTGACCTGGTTCTCTGGCTCTAGAGCGGCTCTGCTGACCTGGTTCACTGGCTCTACAGCAGCTCTGCTGACCTGGTTCTCTGGCTCTACAACGGCTCTGCTGACCTGGTTCTCTGGGTATAGAGCAGCTCTGCTGACCTGGTTCTCTGGCTCTAGAGGAGCTCTGCTGACCTGGTTCTCTGGCTCTAGAGCGGCTCTGCTGACCTGGTTCTCTGGCTCTACAACGGCTCTGCTGACCTGGTTCTCAGGCTCTACAGCTGCTCTGCTGACCTGGTTCTCTGGCTCTAGAGCAGCTCTTCTGGCCTGGTTCTCTGGCTCTACAACAGCTCTGCTGACCTGGTTCTCTGGCTGTAGAGCAGCTCTGCTGACCTGGTTCTCAGGCTCCAGAGCAGCTCTGCTGACCTGGTTCTCTGGCTCTAGAGCGGCTCTGCTGACCTGGTTCTCTGGCTCTACAGCCGCTCTGCTGACCTGGTTCTCAGGTTCTACAGCCGCTCTGCTGACCTGGTTCTCAGACTCTACAGCCGCTCAGCTGACCTGGTTCTCTGGCTCTAGAGCAGCTCTGCTGACCTGGTTCTCTGGCTCTAGAGCAGCTCTACTGACCTGGTTCTCTGGCTCTAGAGCCGCTCTGCTCACCTGGTTCTCTGGCTCTAGAGCGGCTCTGCTGACCTGGTTCTCTGGCTCTACAACGGCTCTGCTGACCTGGTTCTCAGGCTCTACAGCCGCTCTGCTGACCTGGTTCTCTGGCTCTAGCGCAGCTCTGCTGACCTGGTTCTCTGGCTCTATAACAGCTCTGCTGACCTGGTTCTCTGGCTCTACAACGGCTCTGCTGACCTGGTTCTCAGGCTCTACAACGGCTCTGCTGACCTGGTTCTCAGGCTCTACAACGGCTCTGCTGACCTGCATCTCAGGCTCTACAGCCGCTCTGCTGACCTGGTTCTCTGGCTCTACAGCAGTTCTGCTGACCTGGTTCTCAGGCTCTACAGCAGCTCTGCTGACCTGGTTCTCTGGCTCTAGAACAGCTCTGCTGACCTGGTTCTCTGGCTCTAGAGCAGCTCTGCTGACCTGACTCTACAACGGCTCTACTGACCTGGTTCTCTGGCTCTAGAGCAGCTCTGCTGACCTGGTTCTTTGGCTGTACAGCAGCTCTGCTGACCTGGTTCTCTGGCTTTAGGGAAGCTCTGCTGACCTGGTTCTCTGGCTCTAGAGCGGCTCTGCTGACCTGGTTCTCTGGCTCTACAGCAGCTCTGCTGACCTGGTTCTCAGGCTCTACAGCAGCTCTGCTGACCTGGTTCTCTGGCTCTAGAGCGGCTCTGCTGACCTGGTTCTCTAGCTCTACAACGGCTCTGCTGACCTGGGTCTCAGGCTCTACAGCAGCTCTGCTGACCTGGGTCTCAGGCTCTACAGCGGCTCTGCTGACCTGGTTCTCTGGCTCTACAGCAGCTCTGCTGACCTGGTTCTCTGGCTCTACAGCAGCTCTGCTGACCTGGTTCTATGGCTCTACAGCAGCTCTGCTGACCTGGTTCTTAGGCTCTGGAGCAGCTTGCTGACCTGGTTCTCTGGCTCTAGAGCAGCTCTGCTGACCTGGTTCTCACGCTCCAGAGCAGCTCTGCTGACCTGGTTCTCTGGCTCTAGAGCAGCTCTGCTGACCTGGTTCTCTGGCTCTAGAGCGGCTCTGCTGACCTGGTTCTCTGTCTCTACAGCCGGTCTGCTGACCTGGTTCTCAGATTCTACAGCCGCTCTGCTGACCTGGTTCTCATACTCTACAGCCGCTCTGCTGACCTGGTTCTCTGGCTCTAGAGCAGCTCTGCTGACCTGGTTCTCAAGCTCCAGAGCAGCTCTGCTGACCTAGTTCTCTGGCTCTAGAGCAGCCCTGCTGACCTGGTTCTCTGGCTCTAGAGCGGCTCTGCTGACCTGGTTCTCTGTCTCTACAGCCGGTCTGCTGACCTGGTTTTCAGATTCTACAGCCGCTCTGCTGACCTGGTTCTCAGACTCTACAGCCGCTCTGCTGACCTGGTTCTCTGGCTCTAGAGCAGCTCTGCTGACCTAGTTCTCTGGCTCTAGAGCCGCTCTGCTGACCTGGTTCTCTGGCTGTAGAGCGGCTCTGCTGACCTGGTTCTCTGGCTCCACATCGGCTCTGCTGACCTGGTTCTCAGGCTCTACAGCCGCTCTGCGGACCTGGTTCTCTGGCTCTAGCACGGCTCTGCTGACCTGGTTCTCTGGCTCCACATCGGCTCTGCTGACCTGGTTCTCAGGCTCTACAGCTGCTCTGCGGACCTGGTTCTCTGGCTCTAGCGCAGCTCTGCTGACCTGGTTCTCTGGCTCTATAACAGCTCTGCTGACCTGGTTCGCTGGCTCTACAAGGGCTCTGCTGACCTGGTTCTCTGGCTCTACAGCAGCTCTGCTGACCTGTTTCTTAGGCTCTAGAGCAGCTTGCTGACCTGGTTCTCTGGCTCTAGAGCAGCTCTGCTGACCTGGTTCTGAGGTTCTACAGCCACTCTGCTGACCTGGTTCTCTGGCTCTAGAGCAGCTCTGCTGACCTGGTTCTCTGGCTCTAGAGCAGCTCTGATGACCTGGCTCTACAACGGCTCTGCTGACCTGGTTCTCTGGCTCTAGAGCCGCTCTGCTGACCTGGTTCTCTGGCTTTAGGGCAGCTCTGCTGACCTGGTTCTCTGGCTCTAGAGCGGCTCTGCTGACCTGGTTCTCTGGCTCTAGAGCGGCTCTGTTGACCTTGTTCTCTGGCTCTACAGCAGCTCTGCTGACCTGGTTCTCAGGCTCTACAGCAGCTCTGCTGACCTGGTTCTCTGGCTCTAGAGCAGCTCTGCTGACCTGGTTCTCTGGCTCTAGAGCAGCTCTGCTGACCTGGTTCTCTGGCTCTAGAGCGGCTCTGCTGACCTAGTTCTCTGGCTCTACAGCAGCTCTTCTGACCTGGTTCTCTGGCTCTAGAGCGGCTCTGCTGACCTGGTTCTCTAGCTCTACAGCAGCTCTGCTGACCTGGTTCTCTGGCTCTACAGCAGCTCTGCTGACCTGGTTCTCTGGCTCTACAGCAGCTCTGCTGACCTGGTTTTTAGGCTCTAGAGCAGTCTGCTGACCTGGTTCTCTGGCTCTAGCGCAGCTCTGCTGACCTGGTTCTCTGGCTCTATAACAGCTCTGCTGACGTGGTTCTCAGGCTCTACAACGGCTCTGCTGACCTGGTTCTCAGGCTCTACAGCCGCTCTGCTGACCTGGTTCTCTGGCTCTAGCGCAGCTCTGCTGACCTGGTTCTCTGGCTCTAGAGCAGCTCTGCTGACCTGGTTCTCTGGCTCTAGAGGAGCTCTGCTGACCTGGTTCTCTGGCTCTAGAGCGGCTCTGCTGACCTGGTTCTCAGGCTCTACAGCCGCTCTGCTGACCTGGTTCTCTGGCTCTACAGCAACTCTGCTGACCTGGTTCTCTGGCTCTACAGCAGCTCTGCTGACCTGGTTCTCTGGCTCTACAGCAGCTCTGCTGACCTGGTTCTCTGGCTCTACAGCAGCTCTGCTGACCTGGTTCTCTGACTCTAGAGCGGCTCTGCCGACCTGGTTCTCTGGCTCTAGAGCGGCTCTGCTCTGCTGACCTGGTTCTCTGGCTCTAGAGCGGCTCTGCTCTGCTGACCTGGTTCTCTGGCTCTAGAGCAGCTCTGCTGACCTGGTTCTCTGGCTCTAGAGCAGCTCTGCTGACCTGGTTCTCTGGCTCTAGAGCGGCTCTGCTGACCTGGTTCTCTGGCTCTACAACGGCTCTGCTGACCTGGTTCTCTGGCTCTACAGCAGCTCTGCTGACCTGGTTCTCTGGCTCTAGAGCAGCTCTGCTGACCTGGTTCTCTGGCTCTAGAGCAGCTCTGCTGACCTGGTTCTCTGGCTCTAGAGCGGCTCTGCTGACCTAGTTCTCCTGCTCTAGAGCGGCTCTGCTGACCTGGTTCTCTGGCTCTACAACGGCTCTTTCTGACCTGGTTCTCTGGCTATACAGAAGCTCTGCTGACCTGGTTCTCTGGCTCTAGAGCAGCTCTGCTGACCTGGTTCTCTGACTCTACAGCAGCTCTGCTGACCTGGTTCTCTGGCTCTACAGCAGCTCTGCTGACCTGGTTCTCTGGCTCTAGAGCGGCTCTGCTGACCTGGTTCTCTGGCTCTAGAGCAGCTCTGCTGACCTGGTTCTCTGGCTCTAGAGCGGCTCTGCTGACCTGGTTCTCTGGCTCTACAGCAGCTCTGCTGACCTGGTTCTCTGGCTCTACAGCAGCTCTGCTGACCTGGTTCTCTGGCTCTAGAGCTCTGCTGACCTGGTTCTCTGGCTCTAGAGAGGCTCTGCTGACCTAGTTCTCTGGCTCTAGAGCGGCTCTGCTGACCTGGTTCTCTGGCTCTACAACGGCTCTGCTGACCTGGTTCTCTGGCTCTACAGCAGCTCTGCTGACCTGGCTCTAGAGCAGCTCTGCTGACCTGGCTCTCTGGCTCTAGAGCAGCTCTGCTGACCTGGTTCTGTGGCTCTAGAGCAGTGCCCTTTGCTTTTCCTTTCAGCCTGCGCAGTACGTGTAAAAATTCCTGCGTGCAAAGAAAACTCCAAATGATTTAAAAAAATATATGAGAGTCGTTTAGGAACACAGACATGATAACGGCCTGGCATAGAAGGAAAAACGCGGACAACGGCCAGCATTCAAATCCCAACATGCGACTGACTCTGACCCAACCCCACTGGCGTTTCAGAAGTCTTCCACATGGAAGAAGAAAATCGAGGATCGGTTTACAGTTTTCTCGTATATTTTTGGAGTCCTGGTCGTTTCTGCACGTTTTAAATCCAGATGGCCAACAATGACCGCCTCCCTCCTTAACACCCAGCGCCCTTTGCTCCTCCTTTCAGCCGTGCAGTGCGTGTAAAAATTCCTGCGTGCTATTTGGAGGCAAGGTCAGTGTGAAAGGGCATGGCTGGGAGCCAATATGTGATCAAGCCATGTCACACTGGCTACCCTTCCAATAAAAAGAAAACTGCAAATGATTTAAAAAAATATATGAGAGTCGTTTAGGAACACAGACATGATAACAGCCTGGCATAGAAGGAAAAACGCGGACAACGGCCAGCATTCAAATCCCAACATGCGATTGACTCTGACCCAACCCCACTGGCGTTTCAGAAGTCTCACACATGGAGGGAGAAAATCGAGGATCGGTTTACAGTTTTCGCTTATATTTTTGGAGTCCAGGTCGTTTCTGCACATTTTAAATCCAGATGGCCAACAGTAAGCGCCTTCCTCCTTAACACCTAGCGCCTTTTGCTCCTCCTTTCAGCCGCGCAGTGCGTGTAAAAATTCCTGCGTGCAAAGAAAACTGCAAATGATTTTTTAAAAAAAATATGAGAGTCGTTTAGGAACACAGACATGATACCGAGGCAGCCGCTTGTTTAGCCGAATGATAAAAATGTAGTGCCTACTGACTTATGAAGGAGACCGTGTCATGCCGCAAGTAAAAAGATCCAGTCCGGATGGGCCGTCCAAAAAGGAGACAGGGCGGTAACAAAGAAGCCTCATTTTGAATCGGAGGCCAGCGTTTACCATAAACGATGACGCCAGCCAATCAGAATGATGGGCGGGGCTTGAACTCCACTTCTGAAATATCCCGATTACAAGAAGCTTTGCAGAGTGAGCAGCGCATGCGCGCTGCAACGCAGGTCTGCGAGACCTAAAAACGTGACTTTTTAACCTCTTTAATTGTTCTTTGCCTTTTTCCTCCTTTGGTCGGAGTTGGTTTCAGCGCTAAGGCGCCATATAAGTATTTGTTGCACTTTGGCACTCCGCAAGTCCAATGTCCTTCCTTCATTCATGGGACTCTTTTCCAGCGCGGCATAACACCTGAAGATCCGGTTAGAAAGCTTGTGACGTAGCTGCTACTGAAACTTGGGCGGGACCTACAGTCACCGGCAGGGCCCATGAGCCCTTCATCCTCCTGCGGACCCTAACAGTGCTTTATACACATCCTGATGATGCTCCTGCTACAATAAAAATGTCCTCTGGACAGAGCTCTGCACCTTGGAGCTCGGTCTCTTGCATATGAAATACAGAAAACAAATTGAAATGTCCCCCTTCTTTATTCCGTCTGTGAGGTGGGAGAAGGAAGATCAGCACAAGTTGGATGAGACAACCTCAGAACATGGGCCGCAGCCAGACCATCACAGCTTCTGCCGCAAGACCTTACACACCGAGGAAGCTGTGGCCAAGGGAGCGAGGACGATGCGATGCATCGAAGAAGGACCTGCAAAAAGGGTTTGATCTGATCCCTAACTTTTCCAGGATCCTGTGGATTTGGTTGGTGTTTCCAGCTGGATCCAGTGCAGTTAATGGGGCTTAGGGCCTGTGCCCCAGAGATCCTATGGATTTCATATGGGTATAGCACAGTTCTTGCACTGCATGTCACGCTGTGTTAAATGTCTTTGTAAAATGGAGCATTGACCTCAAGATGGCTTTTTCAAGGTACCACTAGGGCATAGTGCCAATATCGGCAACACTCAGTTCTCATACAGTGACATACATAAATAAACCACACGACACCTTTTTAGTGGAGAAATTTGCTGCAGGTTTATTTGCATAACCAATATGCCAACATGGTGGGTTATCTTACGGGCGATCCCAGGGCAGGCCAGCCCTTATGCCGCCTGCCCGCCTGATGAGCCAAATTGCACTGTGGCCGTCGCCAACCGGTGGTTACCAATTATTGGGAGAGGCCACCTCTCCCATCAGTGGACCGCCAGTCGACTCCCTTACTCATGCCCCCCAACAGGTGGGCGGAGCGTTCCAGGCAGCCCCCGGTTGCTCAGACCCACAACCGCCCGTAGGACTAACGGGGCGCCATAGTTCCTCCAGGGGACACGCTAAGACATCCCTGGGTATCCTTGGCTTAGCACCCTGTTGTGCTGCTGCAATATAGTACCCTTCTGTACCTTGCAGACTCTGGATCGCCCTGTAACTCCTCCTGCAACACAAAACAATAAGTTAGATTCTTCCCCTCCCCGTACCACCCTTTGGCCGTCCGCAGGGTAAGCGGTAGGGCGGGAAACAGCGAGACGGGCAACGGTCAAGAGACCGTCCAGTGGGCGGGGGAAGGCTTTTGTACCCCTGTCCCCCTCACACGGCCGGAAGTGACGCGGCCAGCAGACCCCCTGGTCCCTAGCCCAGGGAGCCTAGTCTGCATACTTCTGTGCCTTCCTGTGGCACTAAGGCGGCCGCCCTGTTGGAGGGTCCCCTACGTGGCCCCCCGGGCAGCCTTGGCATAGTGCCAATATCGGCAACACTCAGTTCTCATACAGTGACATACATAAATAAACCACACGACACCTTTTTAGTGGAGAAATTTGCTGCAGGTTTATTTGCATAACCAATATGCCAACATGGTGGGTTATCTTACGGGCGATCCCAGGGCAGGCCAGCCCCTATGCCGCCTGCCCGCCTGATGAGCCAAATTGCACCGTGGCCGTCGCCAACCGGTGGTTACCAATTATTGGGAGAGGCCACCTCTCCCATCAGTGGATCGCCAGTCCACTCCCTTACTCACGCCCCCCAACAGGTGGGCGGAGCGTTCCAGGCAGCCCCCGGTTGCTCAGACCCACAACTGCCCGTAGGACTAACGGGGCGCCGTAGTTCTTCCAGGGGACACGCTAAGACATCCCTGGGTATCCTTGGCTTAGCACCCTGTTGTGCTGCTGCAATATAGTACCCTTCTGTACCTTGCAGACTCTGGATCGCCCTGTAACTCCTCCACAGCTCTGGGGTGGCCACCGTCACCACCAGGGCCCCCCACCAAGGCAGATATTCCTACCTACAGCCTGTTGCTTCCAAGGCCTCCCCAAGGTCCAGCAAAAATAAGTCCATGCCTACCCTTGAGAGGTGAATCCCATCCACTTCCCAACATCCAGTAGACTTGGCATGAAGTAAACCATGCCTGATGAAGCCAAATCCCCTTTGTTCCGTGAATTTACGCATGGCGCTGTTCACTCTCCTACGTGAGATCTCGATGGCGTCTCCAGATCGGGCTCCTTGCCAAACTGGGCGAGGTAAAATTTCGGACCACCACAGTTCACATGCCCCCAGCTGATTACTCAAATGACACATGATGTCCCTCATGTCTTGGAGCAGTACCCTGAAAAGGAGAGACATGGTAGGATCGACCTGGCCCCCCCCCCCATTTAGTATAATGGCACCTTCCAACCGGTGCTGTGCTGCCACCCTGGTGTCCCTACCCTTCGCGAGTGTATATGCACCCAGGATGACCTAAAACCATTAGCTTGGTGTTGGTTAGATGTTACCTTGCCTGGCTGCAGAGCAATACCTTTGACCAGTCCCTCCTGACAAGATGTGCCAATGCGGGTAGAAGTAAGAGTTATCAAGCCCGCCTTACTTCCACTCACCCAGTTATCTGTGTATAGCGCTTGTCGGAGCAAGTCCCTCGAATTCAGCCAGTCGCCACCCTAGGTGACACCTTGCCCTCCCAAACTTCTGCTAGTACACCAGGGAGCAAACAAGGCAGTGAACCGGAGGGGAACCATATGTATAAATACCTGCCCCCTTTACTGGGAATGCCAGGTGTTCTTTAATCTTTTGCAGCCCTTTTGTGCTTTAACCCAGAGTTTCCCCCAATTTTTGGACCGTAGCCCACTCGATGGATGACAACTTCCACAACCTGCATGGCTGCCAGCCATGGCTATAGGGCGGGAGAATTTACCCAACTTTGTTGTTACTCAACTCAAAGGTACTCGTATTATCGACCTCAAAAGGATGAAATGCTAAGTGGACCTACCAGAATCTGTGACCAAGATGTCGAACAAAGCCCCTTTCGGTTCTGCCGCTCCACATGCCTGTGAACTTGTGTCCCAGGGCAACCTTCAGGCACCTAACCCTTACTTGGACATGCATGGACTAGAAACCCACATCTCAAAGGCCTTCCAACCGGCTGACCCCAAAATTGCAGTCCCAGTGTTAGCTGCCAACTCCCAAGGAAAATTCGCTTAACTGGAGCAACTGGTGACATGCAATCAATTCTGGTCAGGGGACTTGGAGTAAACATATGAGTGATGTACATGCACCCTCCTAACTATGACTGTAAAATGTGCTCTGGTAGTTGTCCGTATTAGTGCTCCATCCCCTCCAATTCAGCACTATCAAGGCAAACCGCACCCTCTTGGGAATGTCACCCTCACGCCCCAGCTGACAGAAAGTGCCTATTCGTGTGTAGCCCATTAACCTTACGTTTTTCACTGACGGTATACCAGGATTATGCTGAAACTTAGCTTGCTTTACTGCTGAGTGCGCGATGCACAATCACATATTTGTCTTTACCTCAAAGGGTTGCCCTCGGTAACTCAGAATTCACACTGGACATGATTCTCTCCCTGATTGGCTTACGGACGGAAGTACCGTTAAACTTTGGAATACCCAGTCCCACTTGCATAATGCGCTCCGCTCCAGGCCCGCCCTGCAAGCTGCTGATGCTGCCCATCCAGGAAGAGAGACTACAGAAAGCTAGCCATACCCGCAATGCCTGACACTGTAACGATGCCTCAATATCTGCTCTACCTGAACCAAGGTAAGAGGCGAGCGGTCAGCATGCCACTGGCAATACCCTCTCTTGGAGCGCGAGGGCCAGGCCTCCTAGTAGACGCAGCACACGCATATCTAGGAAGACAACCCCTGACAGCCCATTGCGAGCAGAGGAAACGCTGCTCCTGGCACTGTATCCTTCTGCACATGTATAGCCAGTGTAATGTCCTGGTATCCCCCTGACCCCCGCAACTGGCTTGAATACCCTTCATCCCATAGTATCTTGGCGCTGCATAACATGTTTATTGTTACACAATGGTACTTGTTTTATCAACCTCAGCAGGATGAAATTCTAAGTGGACCTACCAGGCTCTGAACCTGTGACCAAGAGTAACCCAGGGCAGACTTCTGGCACCTGAACCCTTACTTGGACATGCCCGAGCTAGAAACCCACATCTAGAAGGCCTGCCAACCAGCTGCCCACCTCAAACATTCGAGTGTCCCGCAGCCACTCCGTAGCCAGGATACTAAACCAGGTACAGATGTATCGGAAGACCCATCTCTTGGCGCATGCCTGCCACCAATTTCCGTATCCTAGTCTGTTAAAACCAGGGCGCAGGGTAGCCTGCAAGGCTAAGCTCCCAAAGCAATCGCCCGCCCCTGCGGAGGACAACAGGCAGGCAAATTCACGACACTTCGGATGCCGTGAGCCGCCAACGAGGTTAGAAAGAACCAGCAGATCTGAAAACAGCACCGAGGAGGTAACCCAGTTGACCCCTAGCCCTGCTTCCCACTGGTCCGGAACTGGAACAACCGCATGTGTTTAAACGTGGCAGCAGACCCTCCGCCACAGAAACTTACAATGAGCAAAATTGTTCGCTGAGATTTTGACCCCAGACCAGATGAAGCTGCAGTTAGATAGATATGAAGCTGTTCGCTGAGATTGTGGCCCCAAACCATGTCAGTCTCTGTCCCTGGCCTTCCATCATTGTGCTTCTTTTCACCCAATAAGGCTCTTCTGGGAAGCCGCTGCATCCCTGCCTACCCACTGCAATTGGTAGGCCATTGCAACACTTAATTAAAGTCCATGGGTAACTTCCTCACAGTGTGGCCTTAAACCAAAGAATTGCAAATTGTGTGCTGGGATTTTAGCCCCAAACAATGTACGTCTTCTATCCTGTCACCTCCTCGGTGCTTCACCTTGGCCTTCAATGACAGAGACCCTCCCGGGTACCTCCCAAGCCCCCTGTAGGCCCGCCTGCCTCACTCACTGCAACCTGCTGCAAGACAGTCGTGCAACTATATGCCAGGCCTCACCTCAGGCGGCCGCTTCAGTTTGGCCCACACCTAGCTCCTGCCGTGCTGCCAATCATCGTAACATCACAACTACTAACCCTGAGTTAGTGCAAGTGTGACAATCCTACTATAACAGGCCACCAACGCTTGCCAGGTAGGTCGCTCCCCCACCACACAGCTCCGCCTGTGCTGTCTGCCCGCTGCTCCTGTAGGTAAGATCGCCCTCCGCTTGTGGCCCCGGTGCCAGTTTTGTCTGCTTGTCTCCCCTTTTCCTTTCTGTGCCCCTCGCTGCCCCACTGTTGTTGTGCCCGTGATTTGCCTGCTCTCCCCCCGTTTTTCCTTCTGTGCCCTTCGCTGCCCCACTGTTGTTTACCCGTGATTTGCCTGCTCTCCCCCGTTTTTTTCCTTTCTGTGCCCCTCGCTGCCCCACTGTTGTTGTGCCCGTGATTTGCCTGCTCTCCCCCGTTTTTTCCTTTCTGTGCCCCTCGCTGCCCCACTGTTGTTGTGCCCGTGATTTGCCTGCTCTCCCCCGTTTTTCCTTCTGTGCCCCTCGCTGCCCCACTGTTGTTGTGCCCGTGATTTGCCTGCTCTCCCCCGTTTTTTCCTTTCTGTGCCCCTCGCTGCCCCACTGTTGTTGTGCCCGTGATTTGCCTGCTCTCCCCCGTTTTTCCTTCTGTGCCCCTCGCTGCCCCACTGTTGTTGTGCCCGTGATTTGCCTGCTCTCCCCCGTTTTTCCTTCTGTGCCCCTCGCTGCCCCACTGTTGTTTACCCGTGATTTGCCTGCTCTCCCCCCGTTTTTTTCCTTTCTGTGCCCCTCGCTGCCCCACTGTTGTTGTGCCCGTGATTTGCCTGCTCTCCCCCCGTTTTTTCCTTTCTGTGCCCCTCGCTGCCCCACTGTTGTTGTGCCCGTGATTTGCCTGCTCTCCCCCGTTTTTCCTTCTGTGCCCCTCGCTGCCTATCGCCATTCCCGCCGCTGCGTCCCCTGCGGCCCCGCCCCCTGACTGCCCATTCGCTGCCCCTGCCTCCCGCCTCCCAGCTGCTCCTCCCTCCCACCTCCCCATAAATGGCGGCCGCTGCACGGTGAGGAGAGCGACCCTTGACCTTGCCAGGTAGGTCGCTCCCCCACCACACAGCTCCGCCTGTGCTGTCTGCCCGCTGCTCCTGTAGGTAAGATCGCCCTCCGCTTGTGGCCCCGGTGCCAGTTTTGTCTGCTTGTCTCCCCTTTTCCTTTCTGTGCCCCTCGCTGCCCCACTGTTGTTGTGCCCGTGATTTGCCTGCTCTCCCCCGTTTTTCCTTCTGTGCCCTTCGCTGCCCCACTGTTGTTTACCCGTGATTTGCCTGCTCTCCCCCGTTTTTTTCCTTTCTGTGCCCCTCGCTGCCCCACTGTTGTTGTGCCCGTGATTTGCCTGCTCTCCCCCGTTTTTCCTTTCTGTGCCCCTCGCTGCCCCACTGTTGTTGTGCCCGTGATTTGCCTGCTCTCCCCCGTTTTTCCTTCTGTGCCCCTCGCTGCCCCACTGTTGTTGTGCCCGTGATTTGCCTGCTCTCCCCCGTTTTTTCCTTTCTGTGCCCCTCGCTGCCCCACTGTTGTTGTGCCCGTGATTTGCCTGCTCTCCCCCCGTTTTTCCTTCTGTGCCCCTCGCTGCCCCACTGTTGTTGTGCCCGTGATTTGCCTGCTCTCCCCCGTTTTTCCTTCTGTGCCCCTCGCTGCCCCACTGTTGTTTACCCGTGATTTGCCTGCTCTCCCCCCGTTTTTTTCCTTTCTGTGCCCCTCGCTGCCCCACTGTTGTTGTGCCCGTGATTTGCCTGCTCTCCCCCCGTTTTTTCCTTTCTGTGCCCCTCGCTGCCCCACTGTTGTTGTGCCCGTGATTTGCCTGCTCTCCCCCGTTTTTCCTTCTGTGCCCCTCGCTGCCTATCGCCATTCCCGCCGCTGCGTCCCCTGCGGCCCCGCCCCCTGACTGCCCATTCGCTGCCCCTGCCTCCCGCCTCCCAGCTGCTCCTCCCTCCCACCTCCCCATAAATGGCGGCCGCTGCACGGTGAGGAGAGCGACCCTTGACCTTGCCAGGTAGGTCGCTCCCCCACCACACAGCTCCGCCTGTGCTGTCTGCCCGCTGCTCCTGTAGGTAAGATCGCCCTCCGCTTGTGGCCCCGGTGCCAGTTTTGTCTGCTTGTCTCCCCTTTTCCTTTCTGTGCCCCTCGCTGCCCCACTGTTGTTGTGCCCGTGATTTGCCTGCTCTCCCCCCGTTTTTCCTTCTGTGCCCTTCGCTGCCCCACTGTTGTTTACCCGTGATTTGCCTGCTCTCCCCCCGTTTTTTTCCTTTCTGTGCCCCTCGCTGCCCCACTGTTGTTGTGCCCGTGATTTGCCTGCTCTCCCCCCGTTTTTTTCCTTTCTGTGCCCCTCGCTGCCCCACTGTTGTTGTGCCCGTGATTTGCCTGCTCTCCCCCGTTTTTCCTTCTGTGCCCCTCGCTGCCCCACTGTTGTTGTGCCCGTGATTTGCCTGCTCTCCCCCCGTTTTTTCCTTTCTGTGCCCCTCGCTGCCCCACTGTTGTTGTGCCCGTGATTTGCCTGCTCTCCCCCGTTTTTCCTTCTGTGCCCCTCGCTGCCCCACTGTTGTTGTGCCCGTGATTTGCCTGCTCTCCCCCGTTTTTCCTTCTGTGCCCCTCGCTGCCCCACTGTTGTTTACCCGTGATTTGCCTGCTCTCCCCCCGTTTTTTTCCTTTCTGTGCCCCTCGCTGCCCCACTGTTGTTGTGCCCGTGATTTGCCTGCTCTCCCCCCGTTTTTTCCTTTCTGTGCCCCTCGCTGCCCCACGGTTGTTGTGCCCGTGATTTGCCTGCTCTCCCCCCGTTTTTCCTTCTGTGCCCCTCGCTGCCTATCGCCATTCCCGCCGCTGCGTCCCCTGCGGCCCCGCCCCCCTGACTGCCCATTCGCTGCCCCTGCCTCCCGCCTCCCAGCTGCTCCTCCCTCCCACCTCCCCATAAATGGCGGCCGCTGCACGGCCGCGCAGCGGACGTGCGCAGCGGGCGCGCCGCTGGCGCGCCGAAGGCGCGCCTAAGGCAAGCCCGTCTGCGCCCGTCCGCGACTGGACCGCGCCCAGCGCCAGAACCCCTGGATCCCACCGATGCAACACCACTCGACGGACCTACGACGCCGCCACACTCACCGCACTCAATGCCGGCCGGAACCCTGCCTGCTACCGAGCCTCACCGAGACGCACCCACGGACCCTTCACCTGCCAAACCTGCCGATTCGCCTGCCCCCTGATGTGCACCACCTCCGCCAAGTCGAGCAACAGCAGCAACCACCTGAAATGCATCCTGCTGAACACCCGCTCCGTCCACAGGCACGCCGTGGAACTCTGGGACCTGCTCGACGCAACAGCACCGGACATCGCCTTCCTCACCGAAACCTGGATGAACGCCTCCTCAGCGCCTGACATCGCCATAGCCATCCCGGATGGATACAAGATCACCCGGAGGGACCGCGTCAACCAGACGGGAGGAGGCATCGCCATCGTACACAAGAACACCATCCGCATCTCGACTAACTCCGACGAGACCTTCACCGCCGCCGAACACCTACACTTCCAGATACACACGGACCCCAAGACCACCCTCCGAGGCACCCTCATCTACAGACCCCCGGGACCACGCACACTATTCAGCGAAGACATCGCAGACTTCATCAGCCCGCACGCCATGCCCTCCGCCGACTACATCCTCCTAGGGGACCTCAACTTCCACCTGGAGAACAACAACGACAGAAACACCACCGCCCTGCTGGACAACCTCGCCAACCTCGGACTCAAGCAACTGGTGAACACGCCCACCCACTACGCCGGCCACACGCTTGACCCCGTCTTCTCGTCCAGCAAGCACATCTCCTTCAGCCACGCCACCGGACTCCACTGGACCGACCACAGCTGCGTCCACTTCAGCTTCAGAAAGACTGCGACCCACCACCACCCGCAACAGGCTCCCCGCCGGAGCTGGAGCAAGATCACCGCCGAGCAGCTCACCGCCTCCCTCAGCCAGAACACACCCACCGACACAACGGACCCAAACGAAGCAGCCAGCAACCTCGCCAAGTGGCTGACCGCCTGCGCCGACGACCTCGCACCACTAAAAACCCTCCCAGCAGACCCGGAAGCAAGAAAACCCCTTGGTTCACCAACGAACTCAAGGAATCCAAGAAGAACTGCCGCACTCTCGAGAAAACCTGGCGACTCGTCCAGACCACAGACAACAGGACCGCCCTCAAGCACGCCACCCGCAAACACCACCAGCTGATCCGTGCCACCAAGAAGTCGGCACTCAAAGAACGACTGGACAACAACGCCCATGACAGCAAGGAACTTTTCAGCATCGTCAAAGAGTTCTCCAACCCCAGCGCCGGAAACAACGACATCACCCCCTCGCAAGACCTCTGCAACTCACTCTCCGCGTTCTTCCACCGCAAGATCACCGACATACACAACAGCTTCGACGCACAAACAACGCACCCTACCGCCGAACCAATGCCCGCCACCACCACCCTCTGCAACTGGACCCCGATCAACACCGAAGACACCACCCGCACGATGAACTCCATCCACTCCGGATCACCAACCGACCCCTGCCCACACCACGTCTTCAACAAAGCCGACGCCACCATCGCACCCCATCTCCGGGACATCATCAACTCCTCCTTCCACACCGCCACCTTCCCGGAGAGCTGGAAGCACGCCGAGCTTACCGCCCTCCTGAAGAAACCAACGGCGGACCCCACCGACCTCAAGAACTACCGCCCCATCTCGCTCCTTCCGTTTCCGGCCAAAGTCATCGAGAAGACCGTCAACAGACAGCTTGCCGCCTTCCTCGAGACGAATGGATCCCTCGACCCCTCGCAGTCCGGGTTTCGGGCCAACCACAGCACCGAGACCGCCCTTATCGCAGCCACCGACGACATCAGAACCCTAACCGACAACGGGGAAACAGCTGCCCTCATCCTCCTGGACCTCTCCGCGGCGTTCGACACCGTCTGCCACCGCACCCTAGTGAAGCGCCTCAGCAACATCGGAATCCGAGAGAAAGCACTGGAATGGATCATCTCGTTCCTCGCCGGAAGAACCCAGAGAGTCCGCCTCTCCCCGTTCAGATCCGAAGCCACCGAAGTCATCTGCGGCGTTCCACAAGGATCCTCACTCAGCCCGACCCTCTTCAACGTCTACATGAGCCCCCTCGCAGCCATCGCACGCCGACACAACCTCAACATCATCTCCTACGCCGACGACACCCAGCTGATCCTCTCCCTCACCAACGACCCCACCACCGCCAGAGCCAACCTGCACGACGGGATGAGAGACGTCGCCGACTGGATGAGGAACAGCCGCCTTAAACTGAACTCAGACAAGACGGAAGTCCTCATCCTGGGCTCATCACCCTCCGCCTGGGACGACTCCTGGTGGCCCCCGGCCCTGGGCACCGCACCCAAGCCAACGGACCACGCACGCAACCTGGGCTTTATCCTGGACTCCTCCCTATCGATGACCAGACAAGTCAACGCCGTCTCATCTTCATGCTTCAACACCCTGCGCATGCTCCGCAAGATCTTCAGATGGATCCCCACTGAAACCAGGAAGACCGTCACCCAGGCACTCGTCACCAGCCGACTGGACTATGGGAACACCCTCTACGCCGGAACCACAGCCAAACTTCAAAAGAGACTCCAGCGCATCCAGAACGCCTCCGCACGACTCATCCTGGACATCCCCCGACACAGCCACATCACCGTACACCTGAAAGACCTGCACTGGCTCCCCGTCAGCAAGAGAATCACGTTCAGACTCCTCACCCACGCACACAAGGCCCTCCACGACCTGGGCCCAAAGTACCTCAACGACCGCATGTCCTTCTACACGCCCACACGCCAGCTACGATCAACCAGCCACGCCCTCGCCACCGTACCACGCATCCGCAGAACCACCGCCGGAGGAAGATCCTTCTCCTACCTGGCGGCCAAGACCTGGAACTCCCTCCCCACTCACCTTCGGCGAACCCAGGACCATCTCGCCTTCAGGAAGCAGCTCAAGACCTGGCTGTTCGAGCAGTAACTTACCCCCTCCCCCAGCGCCTTGAGACCCTCCCGGGTGAGTAGCGCGCTCTATAAATGCCGTGATTGATTGATTGATTAAGAATGGCTTGAGCAGCAGGCAACGAATTTCAATGTATATAAACAGAGTAACATGTTCTGACCTAGAGCTGTTCACGGCGACACATACCTAGAGACGACCAATATTGCGCGAAACTAGGATCAGCATTCGCCCGCGCTACATTGCAGCACGGCAGTTCTACAGAAAACCTGACACTTGTGCCACTATATGCCATGACTCACGTCAGGCGGCCACTTCCTTTTGCACCACACCTTGCTCCTGTCGTGCTGCCAATCCTAGTAACACCACAACTACTAACCCCGACACTCATGCAAGCGTGACAATTCCGCCTATTCCAAGCCTCATTGGTAGACGGGAGCTGCTGTTGTCTGTCTACTCCGCCCCACCTACCCACATATCTCCCTGCTAGCTGAGCAAATCATTAGTGCAGGTTAGTGCGCTGGCATACCCATACCAAACACAGGCTTCGGCCCTACCCCCACCTTACAAAGCACATTGTAACCTTTCAATTGATCAAAACCTGACTTCCCCGCAGTGCCACCTTTCCTCGCTGTAGCTGTAACTTCCAAGACTCGTCACTTATATTTCTTTCCAATCTCTACCATCAGGATGCAGCACTGACTCACGCTTTGTCTCAGGGTTCGCCCTGCCCGTGAGCCGCTGCCCCGTGCCAGGCACCGGCCCCCGGTCAGCTCTGCCAGAAGCCACACCGCCAGAAGCAGAATACCGGGCCAGCAAAGACATTGTAATTAATTACTGTGCAAACACATTGTACTTGATTACTGTACATGTGATCCTAGATCAGGAGCATGTTGCCGCCATGCGCCGCGGTCCGAATCCCAACATGCACGTGGGTAGGAGGAGGGGCCCCCGAGCCCGCAACCTTCTGCCTATGCGGGCGGGGCCTAGGTGCCGGCCCACTGTGCTATCCCGCAGCGTTATTTTACCAATAAACCACAAAACCGGTCTCGCTCAGGCTCTGTTTTGTGTCCTGGCACAGGCGGCCCGTACTAGCTGTAGTGACAACAGCAAATACAAGTCGGGCGGCACACTATGTTAACACAGGCTTATAGCATCCGTGCAATGAAGCCATGCCCTTGATTGCATTGGCCACACCCTTTTTGGAGCCCCCGCAGATTTTTAAACCCCACTTAAAACCCTGCACGCAGCCAAATGCATTTGCTTGGGGTGACGCCAAGCGCCGCGGTCGATTCCCCATAAATGCACATCGCGTGCGAGGCGGCCGCCATTCCTGCGAGCGAGCACCTCAAGGTGATTGCATGAATGATGGGATCTAAAAACATGTATCCCATCTGGAAACTGGTTCTGCACTGTAGCTGCCGCATTTATAGGGCAATGAGATAAACACTTGCAAAAACACTGCCCCCAAGCCCATAATAACCACTCGCTAGCGTTCAACCATTCCCACAAAGCGCTGCAGACAACTACCCATGATCGAATATCACGTGTGAGGCGGCTATGCTGACAAGGCCCCCCCGCTGGCACAAGACGCTAGACTAAATGCTAGGACCAGGCCTTCGCAGCTTGCTCCGCCGTGAGAAGGCCCCTGGCCGGGCTGCATGCCAGCAGAGATGCCCCGGGCCCCCACAGGGAAGGGCGTCGGATTCGCAGGAAAACAAATGTCACATCAGCATGCCTGCTGTACGTCCTCAGCAGTTCCTCTTAGTCAATACAATATGGCAGGCACTTTGCCGGAACCTGCCCCAACAACGCCCTGCCACACGCTATACAAGCCCCCGAGCTCGCCGCGCATACCAACATTATAGGTTGCCAGGGCGGAGGCGGCCTGGCTGCTGCCATTGACGGGCCTGTACACCGGTGCCAGCGCACTCGTCTGATGCCGCCCCAGCCTGCTAATTGCTGGGGCGGGGCACCGTGGTTCCTGCTGAGACAGGGAGGGCCCACACGTTCCCGTGGTATCCTCCAGTCACTTCTTCCCGGTTGCCCACAGTATTGTCACCAGTATCTAGGCCAGTTCAGCCATGACCAGGGCCCGGGGGAGGCTCCAACCGGTTCTGCAAACCACCCTTTAAATCCAGCCGGAAACCTAGCCACGGGGTATCAGAGCGCTTTTCATGAGCGCCAGCTCCGATATTTGATAATGATTCATTTGTAAGATACTGGGAGATAGATGGCTTTGCCCTTAAACGCTGCATTCTGAATGTGGAGACGCGACTCGGACCCGGTCCCTCGCTCACCGTAAAGCTTAACCACTCGCCCTGTAGCTTGTTTAGCAGTTGTCCCCTATGGGCGCAACATATCGTGGTTGTCCAACTCCATGCCCCCATACCGGTTTGGAGCGCATGTGCGATGCCCAGACGCCCGTTTTATTTTTTTATTTTTTATTTTTTTGTATATTATATTGCGCGAAATCGTCCGAAGGTATTGGAGTGCTTTACATGGGCACCAGTTGCGTTACACATTTAGTTAGGGACGGACAGATAGCCTCTGCCGGAACCCGAGATCAAACCAGGGACCTTTGATCTTCCGTCTATGCCCGCCCAGCATAATAGGATGTTGGCGCGACCCCTGGGGGGTCAGCCCGCGGACTCGGTCGTGTGCGCTGCCCCTGCGCGGCACCCGACACGCGCGTGCACAAGACCGGGCCAGAACGAGGCAGGCGGCCCCTCCCATCCTCACCACCCACGTCGATTCCGGCACTGGAGATTAAGTGATTTTTGACCAGAATCACCGGATGTGGACGCGACCCCGGGGCTCGAACCCTGATTTCCAGACCAAAGTCGGCAGTCTAGCCCACGGACCACCTCCTCTCCAACCCCGGGATGCCGGCCCCGTAAAGATGGCACGCAGCCCCTTCACTCCTGGCCCGCGTGGAGAGAGGTAAGCCAGAACTGGCCCAGCTGGACCACCCCCGCAAACACCCAAGGTGGCCAGACCGGCCGGGGCCCGCGCCTAATAACCCGATGCTCGCGGCCTCCGTCCGCCCTACGCCCCCCCCCCCCCCTGCCCCGATGACTGTACCTGGCATGCCCCGAGGGAGGGATGTCTCCCTCCTCCCGGGCAACACACGGGACGGGAAAGTGGCATGGAGGAGATGAGCGGCTGCAGGCGCCCCGAGCACCGAGGAAAGCGGTGGGCGGAACCTGCTTTACACCGGGGAAAGCGCCGCGGACCAACTGGGTAAGACATGGGGCTGGGGGAGGGCGCGACGGCCCGGTCTGCTCTGTCTGTCCCCGCCGGGCGGGACCAGCCGCGACCGCAAACCGGTGGGCATACCCCCCCTCCCCACACGCAACAGTCCTGTCGTGCTCCTTCCACCCCTTGGAGTGGAAACCCGTGCCTCTACCCCACGGGAGGTAGGCGAAAGCAGGCGTGGGGGTCAGGGCCCAGAAGGTGGCCTGCTGGCGGGGGCCGCATCCCCCTGCGTGGCGGGCGGGAGCTACCGGCAGGCAATACACGGAGGGAGGAGGGAGGCTCCGAAGGCTCGCTATCCCCCCCCCCCTCACCCCGAGACCACGCGGGCGAAAGCCCCGGCGACTAGCAGCAGCGGCGACCCAGGGGCCCAAGTCAGGCCGGGTCCCGGCCAGTGCCTACAAATTGCTCTGGCCTGAATTTACTTAAATGCCCACTCCCCGGTCACAGCGCCGGCCACGACCCGGGGAGGGGTGCAGCTACCCTTGTCCCCCGGGAGCTGTCTCCCCCTCATGGCGGACCGCAACCACGGCAGGGGCCAGGCACAGCCGCCCAGCCTCGGGGGAGGGGGGAGGGAGGCACAGCACTCACCGCAAATAAAAGCGGATCCTGGGGACACGTCCGAAACAGCGAGACGGGCAGCGGTCAAGAGACCGTCCAGTGGGCGGGGGAAGACTTTTGTACCCCTGTCCCCCTCACACGGCCGGAAGTGATGCGGCTAGCAGACCCCCTGGTCCCTAGCCCAGGGAGCCTAGTCTGCATACTTCTGTGCCTTCCTGTGGCACTAAGGCGGCCGCCCTGTTGGAGGGTCCCCTACGTGGCCCCCCGGGCAGCCTTGGCATTGTAGCATTTGTATAGTGCTTCATGCCACTGGTGTTGTCCCAAAGCACTGTACTGAGTCATCTGTTAAGAAGCTACGGAGCCTGCTGTGATTGGTTTAGGAGAGCATATGTTTCGTATATGTTTCCTATCACGCACGTGAGAGAAGCAGGGGTTGTCGTGTGTGAGGGCCGCTCCTATCATGTGTCTGTTTTGCTACACATAGGCATGATGTGAAGTGCCACGTTTGACGTTACACACCATCTGCTGTTGAAGTCCATGGATAGGGCGATCATTGTGGGCTCATAGCACAGGCTTCAGTCGGATGATAATCCTGGTGTGAGGCAGGATCAGGTGTTTGTGAACAGCCCAGCCTTTACAGCTTTACAGAATTCCAGGAGGTAGTGAAGATTTCTTATTCTTGAGGGAGCAATTTCCAGAGCTTGTTTGTACCACGGGGGTCTCTGCAGGCTAGAACCTGTAGATTCTGGATCACTAGGGAAGACCTCTTTGGCTCTAAGGGTCCATCTTGGGTGGTGGATGTGGAGGTTGAATTTTAGAAAGACCGGTCTAGTGCCATGGATGGCCGATGGATGGTGCATAGTGCCTTGAAGCAGATGAGCTGTGCTGAGACAGCTAGTGAAATGTGGGGTGAAGTGGCCATGGAAGCTGAGTTGTAGAAGCAGCTGCGTTCTAGATTTTATAAGTTTTGTTCTAAGTTTATTAGTTGAGTGAGCGTACGCCGTAGCTTCATGGCGATGAAGAAAAGCATATCACTCTGTCGTAGAAGTTTGGGTCTTGGCTTGACTAAGGTTTGGGTACTCGCCGTATATGAGTAGAAAGCGAGGCTGGTAATCCGATATGTGATGGAAGCGGTAGAAGGCGCACATGGTGGGATCAGATATAGCTGCTGGCTTGCCACTGGGTGCCCTGCTAATAAAGGTCACTGGCCTAGGTTTCAGCACCATGGGGGCTTCTACACAAACTAGAGAGGTTCCTGCCACCATAAGTCCCCCCCCACTTGCCCATTCATTCCATGGGGTGCTCTTCCCGAGTTCTCAGTTAGGGAGGTAGAGGTGAGTGAAGCTGTTTGCCGAGGCCCTTCAGGGTGGTACATGGGCAGGAGAGCTCGATGACCTCCCGGCCCTGGCTATACTTGCCATGTCTTCGTTTCATGGTGCCATTTTACAGCTGTATTCTCGCTCTGCCTTCCTAAAGTAGCCCTCACTTCCCACTCATGCTAACCTCCTTCCCTTGTGTTAGCACTTCGAACGACCCTCAGCAGAGCTGTCAAGGCGCTACACAACAGCCAATAAGAGATGAATGCACCTCGGTTTGGGCTCCTGCACGCTCCCTTGCGCACAACCAAAGCAGCTTTTCATTCGCTCTGAGCTTCCTAACGGAAATTAGAAGGGTGGGTTGTACCCTTGTCTTTTGGTGTGGCTGCAGAAGGGTACAAATTCTTAGGTAAACAAGCATTGGCAATGCCAATAGGTCTGGCCTCAAAGAAATTTTATATGGTAATGTGAAGCATTACAAGTAAATGGTATGGGAATGGATATGTATTTGTGTGGAAGCAAAGAACTGTATAATAATATGGGTGTAGGTTAAAATATCAGGTGAACACCAAACCCAAATATCCACGTAAGTTAATGACTGCCCTCCTTCCATCTCGGCCGCTGCCAGTGAAAAAACACCATAAATTATCTGATTACGCCTTAATAGCATCACAATGTCATGCGTGTGCCCCTGAAAGTTCAAACTCAAGCAGCTGGATATTTAAAGAAAATGATCACAGCAGTCTGGAGGGCCAGCACTTTTTGTGGAATCACACAACTTCTGCCCAATCAAAACATATATTAATGTCTCTCAACATGTGGACGGAGCCAAAGCCCCTCTCTAGTGATGCTCACATAATTGACTGGCTACAGCTGCGCTGTCAAGCCAGACCACTAAAAGGCTGCAAAGAAGTTTGCCTGCACTGGCTGCCCTTACAGCCCAGGCATGTGCTGCATTTTGCTGCCTGGTTTATAAGCCATCCCGTACGGGAAGTAAAAGATATTTATGCAGGGAGCTTAGAACGCCTGGTGCCCAAGAGGACACAAAACGCTCAAATATTTCTGTTGCGGCTCGGAAGCCCATTTCACAGGGAAACGTAGCTTTGCCTGTTAACTTAAAATAGCTTCCGCTTAACGTCTGCTCAGGAAAGGATTAGAGAGCTTTCCTTTTTATAAATATCTGGATGTGTAAACCCGTTTAAATCCTTCTTGTATCCGGGGCTTCCTATGGCTATAGCGGGGTAAGCTGTTTTCACAATGGTGTGCCTGCTATTTTGGCGGTACAGGGGCTGGTAAGAACTTGTTAATTTACTTCCTGACGTTTTAAGGCACGGTAAATAACCGACGTTATCATCCTCGGAAGAATAAAAGGCCATGGTGGCCCTGTCGGTTTTCAAACGTATGACTCGGCTCACAGGTGACCCTCTGTCCCATTGCCCGACTTTTTGGCCTGCTTCTTGCTGTGATGCTTCAAATAAATGTACTCAGTGCAGTGTATGCCTGGTTTGTACTGGTATATTATGGTTTGACCCGTGTTTCCATATCTGGTGTGGCCCACTGCAACTTTGAAATGTAGAATGGCTAAGCATTAACGTGAATATTTTTTAAAAGGTGTAAATATTGAGAAAGAAAACTATATTCTAATTGAACATTTGGTTCAATCCAGCATTTCCCATTTTATTTTTTACAATAGATTATTGATTCCAGTGGCTTCCCTTTTGATACCCTAAAACTGGCCTTGCTGTCGCTGGTGTCACAGGTCGTGAAGGGAGTGACAGGAACATAAAGTAAAGAGGGTTTTAAGAGCTATACCTACTTTTGGTGGGTTCCACTGTGCGCCTTTAACCTGAACCAAATAGGAGCCTGTTGCAGGGCTGAGGGTGGGACAGAGGTCACACTGTGACGTCACACTGTGATGTCACAGTACATCAAAAGGTGGGTGATGTCACTTCCTCTACTGCTGCTATTTTGCTGAATGGACATTCATGCATTAAGTGTATTTATGAAGCGGAATCATTGCTTGAAGAGGGGAGGGCAGGCTACATACTGTGCAAAGGAAGATTAGATTGTGGGTGCGGTGTGTCCGAAGCGATGGTGAGATGGTTTCAAGCCTTTATGTGGGTGAAGTGGAAAGGGGAGTAGCTAGGATTCCCAAATATCTCCATGTCTCCGGGGCACAGCTTTTCCAGCCCTGGGCTGTCCTTTAGCAAATCATTATTGCCAGTATGTTGGTGCACCACATTTCCCAGGATGCACTGATCTGCTGAGGGAAAGCACAGGAATGAGTTGCAATATCCAGGGGTCATAGCGCAAGTCCCTCTCCGGTCTTCCTAAAGTGCTTCGAGCACCCTCAAAGCCGGGGTCCACGCAGCTGTCCGCTTCGTTACAGGGGCACAAGAAATCTGTCCACCTTTCCCCCATTCTTCGTTCCCCATCGAAGCAAATGCCCAGGGCTTTAAGTGGGATGAAAAAACTGGGGGGTCTCTCAAAGGGGGCGTGGCCAATGTAATTAAGGGTGTGGCTTAAAAACACATAAGCTAAAAATCTGTGCTTAGCATAGTGTGCCACCCGACTTGTATTTTGCTGTTTCTGTCATAGCATCTAGATATATGATACAACAAGTAACATCATACCTACAACAAGGCAGGACTATTGGCTTTATCAATGGTTGTTAGTTGCATGAGATAAATAAGCAGCAACTATGGCTTGTTTTATATAATATTGAAAAAGCTTCCACTTAAAGCCCTGGTGACACCACGACGATGTTGCTGCTCATGAGTTTCAAAAGAGAAGGGAAATCTAGAGAGAAAATGACTCTCTTTAAAGGATTTCCCTTCTCTTACAACGCTCACCTGGCATGACGTCCGTAACTTCTCCACTAGTGAGAAGTGAGCAGTGTGAGCACGCGCACATGGATGTGCCTGCTGTCACTGCAGTCCGGAAAAAACGGACCGCCTCCAGGGCACAAAACAGAGCCCGATAGAGACCCGTTTCGAGGCCCCTCTAAAAAAACTGCCGGTGCTCAGACCCGGTGAGACCCGGCCCACTTAAAGCCCTGCAAATGCCCAATCCTAGACCGCATGCATCACACATAAAGCCTCCACAACTCCATTCCCTCCTGTCTGGTTGGAAACTGAATCCCTGGTGCTCGGTGAGGATCAAGAAACCCTGAATCCCGCCTACTCCGACCCCAACTTTCAGACCAGAACGCTCTATTAAGTAGGGATTCTCAGGTTGCGCAACAAGACTCTGGAACTCTCTCCCACCAGCCCTTTGTGGAATCTACTGTCTGAGCATGTCTCAAAGGGAACTCAAGCTCCTCTCATTTGAAAGGCACTTCTGTTAGAGCGAAAACTGCTCCGAGACATCTCCTCTGTTGACTCGGTCTGTCTACCCTGAAGCCATCGGTTTGTTCCTCCTGATTTCTCATTGCTTCTTGTTGTTCTATCATGAGTGACGCCCAAGTGCCCCTGACATGGACTATCCAGGAGAGGCTCGTATCGGGGAAAAGAGGCGGGGCAGGTGAGGGGGTGGGGGGGAAACGGGGGACTACGGACATAAAAAAAAAAAAAAAAACTTACCTGCTGACCTCCAGCATCGTGGCGCGCTCTTCTGCTCCTCTCCACCACTGCAGGCAGGCCCAGGCTCCCAGCCTGCCCTGCGGCCAATCCAGAGCAGCTTCAGGGTTGGCCTGAGCGCAGATGATTTGCGCTCCAGGACAGACTGGGAGTCTGTGCCTGCTATCTCCAACCCCAGCAATGCAGCTGGGATGGAGAGAGCTTCACTACGCATGTGGGTTTGGCCGGCCTGAGACAGCCAGCCAAACCCACATGCGCAGTGTAGTTAGAGCCCACAACTCCCCCTCCAGCCTATCTTCACCCTGGCCTGCCTCCAGCCTTGGCACAAGCTAAATAAAACTATAATAAAATGGGTTTTAAACCTGTTTTATTATTGTTTTATTTTTACATTTTTAAGTCGAGCCTGGGCAGCGCATGCACTGCTCTGCGGAATGCTGTATTGGAGCATGGAATAGAAGCCCCGCCCACTCTCCGCCCATATTTATCATTGGCTTGTGTCATTGCCCTTTGTAAATGCTGGCTTCTGATTGTTAATTGGCTTGTTAGTCCCTTCTTAGTACCGCCTTGTCTTCATTTGTAACCTCCCATGAGGACTGGCCCTTTTACTTCGGTTGTTACATGATACGTCTTTTTAGGTCTCGCCTAGGCAGCGCGCATGTGCTGCTCTAGGAGGGCCTTTAGCCATCGGTCTGCTCCTTTTCCCCACACTCGTGCTTGTGCTGGCATCCAACTTGCGGGAGCGAGCAGCGGCGCGGGTGGTAATTGACAACATATGTCTCTCGCGCCGCCGCTGCTCGCTCCCGCAAGGCGGATGGCAGCACAAGCACGAGTGCTTGTCCCTCACGCTTGTTTTAATGAACTTTCACGCGCGCGCTTGTTTCTAGCCGGCTCGGGCGTTTTGAAACAGCGGCGCGCGCAGGGGCCATTTGTTTTTCAAAATACTTGTTCTGTCCTAGTCTCCCACCCTCAATCATCATTTACACTTCTACCCTCAGTCAGTTGCTCGCTTTCCATCTAGTTCATGTTTTAATACCTATTCGCCCCTCTTGCACGCTCAACTCTTGGCCTCTTCTCCATCCTCTGCTTCTCTTCCTTTCTCCTGTGCCTCTTACACCTGGGTCTTCATTTTCTCCTCCTTGCTGATACATATATGCATCTTACTTCCATTTATCTCTAACCTTTTTTTCTTTTTTCTTTACTTTAGATCTTACCTTAAATGTCTCTTTGGGTCATTCCCTACCCCCCTCCCCCCTCTCTTTGCAATAATTTCCCTCTCTGTAGTTTTTTTTTTATTAATGTCTCGGTCTCCCACTTCTCTCGTTCTTACTTCCCACTGCATCTGTTGTTCTTCCTTCTGCCCCCTCCTAAAGATCTTTCACCATGTTCCCTTTTCCTTCTGCCCAATTTCCTCATTCACCACATCTTTCAAAAGTCCCTCTTCTCTGTCCTCCCCGTCATCCTTTCTGCCTCGTCTCACGCTCTCCAGCCTGTGCTTGCAGTGTGGGTTTAAATAAATCATGCGCTGTGAATGCGCTGGCTCCGCAGGAGGTGGGAGCGCGTGGGGGTGAGGGCTGGAGGAGCACAGGGGAGGAACAAGCTGTTTGCAAAATACCACAGTGGAGCTCTTCAGCCTCGCGGCCTGTCAGGGGGGGAGATGACTCATCCTGAAGGGCAATGCGGATTATTCAGAGCCGGACTGCACAACACAACCCCCCGCCCTGCGCGACGCTGAAGGTTTGACTGAAACGGCCACCGTCATATCGCCCCAAACCTCCTTAAAACAAATAATAACTGGCAGGCCCTGACGTTGATATTATCCCACGCAAAAATAAACAAACTGCATTTAAACAAACATTGGCAAAGCCAATAGGTCAGGCTTTCAGTTTTGAAATTGGAAACTTACATAATAATGGATTCATGTTGGGGTGGGGCCTTTTGTCGCTGTTACAATAGAAGCAGAGCATTCATTTTTAAATGATGTCGGTTTTTTAGGCCGGATGTATTGATTTGCCCCATTGCTCAGTAATTATTAGTGCCTGTTCATCACTGGCCCATCTTTCATTAATCCGTAGTGCATTTTCAGATGTGCCACCTCGCTCAGAGATGCCTTTTGAGTGATCAAACTTGCCTCATGTCACACTAACGCTTAGTGAATGGTCTGATTTGCACCAACACTCAGTATTCTTTAATGCATCTTATATTTGCACCATACCTCAATCCTTAGCTACTGGACAGCATTGAATTTTTGTTCTTCTGTTGTTTTCAATAGTCAAGTTTTAATATATGTAAAATTCCAGATCCTTCCGTCCTATTTTAATTGTTTTGGTGTCTTTTTATTAATTACATTTCCCCGCTTTTACCTAAATTGATTAGGTAATTTTAGCTTATGTATTTCTCTGTTATGCTTACGGCCGGTTCAGCATTGTCCAAGGATTAGTTTTTTGTGTTGGGTTGTTATTGCTATTCGTTTACCACATGCAGTTTTATTGGGAAAAGGTTTTTCTGCTTGTGCCTGGCTGGCAAGGGTCAACTCTGGATTATTCACAGAAACCAATTTTACGTCTGGGTGCTAGTTTTTTAATGTTTTATTTGTAGCAGATCAGCCTCATCTCATGTCAAGAGTGAGGCCTTTTTCCCTCGTGGTTTAAGAACCTGGTTTTCTACAACATCACTTCACCGAAAAGATACTTTGTGGTTCATACAGACCAATGGAAGTTCTCATTTGGCAAAGAAAAAATGTGAATTGCATCAAAGGAGTTGCCTAACGGCTAGGGCGGTCGACCTCCAACCTGGGGAACCGGGTTCGAGTCTCGGCAATGACGCTGAACATCCTGTGATTCTTGGAAAATCACTTAATCTCCCCGTGCCTAACAAAACAAGCTTTTGCAATGCAATAGGTGTCGCATTTTAGAAACTTTGACCTATTGGTATTGTAAATGACAATGCCTTTTATTATTGCAGGTTTTTTAAACACATAAATAAAAGGCATTGTCATTTACAATGCCAATAGCTCAAAATCTCGCAAATGCGAGACCTATTGCATGGCAAATGCTTGTTTAGTCTGTAAGCACTATTTTCTTTAATGAATTTCTCCTACTGCAGGCACGACATGCTTTCCTGCAACACTCAGCACACCATGCACCTTTCACTTTCCAAGCAGCCCAGGACAATGGCGGCCGCTTCTTTGAATAGGTCTCCCATTTACAAGAGTTTGAGCTATTGGCATTGTAAATGACTATGATAAGCGAAAAGACAAGCTGATGGGCTTGCAATGACCGTGTGCACTACTAACACAAAATGTTATTCAATCCTTATCCAATTTTAAACTGGAGACTAACACAGTGTGACACAATGTGAATACAAGAAAAACCGTAGTCAGGGAGAGTATATCCACAAAAATCTTCATTGATTTTCAAAACAAACTCATATTAACAAATTGAATGGTTGCAATTCATTGTATTACAACTTCAAACACGTAATGTACATAATCACTCGTATACAAGGTGTATAATGAGAAATAAGATAATCTTCATGACAATTTCACTTGGTGACACAATGCCCTATGCATTTCGGGACACCCACGTCCCTTCTTCAGGGGCCACTGTAACACAAACAAAAATAGCATGTGATTGCTACTGCATTTTAGAAAACATGCTTATAAGCTACCATAAAGCCCGACACCTTACAGATCAGCACCCACTGCTGATACGTATGAAAGACTAACATAAACTGAGAAGACCACGTGCATGAAAATCATGCAGAGCTGCCAACGATTGTAGTTCACAGGTGATAGACTGGGTAGAAGTGATACAACATGCTGTGGAACCCCACAGGCTAAAGGTGAATGAGAGAGGAGAGAGTAACCATTTGGAAGAAACAATATAGTAGTACCGAGGACCCAAAAGAGCTGGTGATGGGTGAAAACAAACGAGTGCACATGCTCTAAACATCGTCTGATAGTGAGTGGAGTGACACTTACTGCCAAGCGGGGAAACAGCAACTGTTCAGTGTATATGACCACGCTCACGGCTGAATCTACCGAAGAAAACGTAAGTATAAGAGAAAAAACTACGAAAACGACTGAAACTGAAAGTGCCCGATACCAAAAATAATCAAAACAGTACCTATACAACTAGTCGAAGCGCTTAGCAAAAACCTGAAAAAAAATGCCAAAACCATAACTATCATGACTCCCTGCGTCCAATGCAGTGTGCCCGTGTCGTGTGACAAACTGTCTCTTACCTGCACCGGAGTGACAGTGACTTGCTAAGTTGATCCGCAACCAAGTATGTAGAAAAGGCTAGCTGCTCGAGGAGTTCTATTTAAATGGCTGTGACCGCGCCGAAACAGCGGCCGGTCACGTGGGTCAGAAACGACACAGACATGAGAATGCCACAAATACTGAATTCTGACACCGCCATCTTGAAGTGGAGTCATAGGTAACCACGAACAGATACGTAACTCATAACTAATACAGAGCGAATCTTAGTATGCAAATAGCACAACAGTAATGCGGTAATGAATATAAGTAATTAACCAAAAATAACGGTGTGTGTTAATGCTCGCGATGCTCCACAAACCAAAGATCAATTGAACACTCGCTAATAAAGCAAATGCTGCAGCCAGAGTAAACTGCGCCTCCTGGCTGCAATGTACACAGATAACCAACTGAAGACACGAGTCTCAAAATGGCAGCAACCAGATGCTAAATGCATTTGTGCGTGTATACATTACCAAAAGTTAGATAGTAAAATGTGACATGGTACACATAATGACAGCAATGCATATATTACAGGCGCTGTACAAGAATATGAGGTTATATTCATTGCAGTTGATGATAGCATGAATTGTGACACGTAATCAGATAGGTGCTAAATGCGTTTGTGCATATATGCATTACAACAAGTTGGATGATAAAATGTGACACAGTACACATGATGACAGCAATGCATTTCATACAGTCATTGTACAACGATATGAAGTTAAGTACATTGCGGTGGTGGGAGATCAACAAAGTTCTCATGATGATTCTTGATAAGGCCCTGGACATGGATTGGATAACGTCAAATACAAGGAGTTTTCACATCAAACAATTTCCCAAGCGACCACACATTTACATGTTACCCAAAATTCATAAAGATCCTGTTGACCCACCATTCAGACCCATCGTGTCTGGATGTAGGTCCATATTTGAGCCATTGGGTAAATACATAGACCAATTTTTACAGCCATTTGTATGCGCTTGGAAATCATACATCAGGGATACTACTGATTTTTTTAACCACTTACAGAATCTAGATGTTACGAACATCAATGAATGGGTGCTGTGCACCATCGACGTTACCTCACTGTACACGTCCATCCCCTTGCATGAAGGGATTGACGCAGTTGAATGGGCCCTGCTGCAACAACCACATATACGTGCTCACAAAGTTTTTTTACTAGCACTCCTCCAATTCTGTCTTCAGCACAGTTATTTTCGCTGGGAAGAGGAATGTTTTCTCCAAATCAGTGGGACCTCCATGGGTTTCGGGGGGGCTCCCACGTATGCCAACATCTTTATGGCGGCTTTTGAAGAAGAACATATCTTTAAAGACCCGACATGGAGTGAACATCTAGTGATGAATTGTCGATACATCAACAACATTTTTCTAATTTGGTCTCACACTCAAGCATCCTTGGAACAGAACATCACGTCACTAAACACCAAAAACAACCGAATACAATTCACCCACAACATCAGCAACACTCAACTTTCGTTCTTGGATGTATTGATAGAGAAAAACGAAGGAGGGATTAACACCAGTGTATTCGTAAAACCTACAGACCGCAACAACACTCTGCTGTTTTGCAGTTTTCATTCACCAAAGTTGATTCAGAACTTACCTTACTCCCAAATGTTGCGCATCAAAAGGATCTCTTCCACACAAGAGAAATGTGACCGCGATATCATTCGCATCAAAAATTGATTTTTACTACGTGGTTATCCGAATGAGACAATCGATAAGGCCGAAGAACGTATGGGAAACATCGCTCGAAGCGAATTATTAACCATCAAACAGAAACCTACAACCAACCGTATGGTCTTCGTGTCGGAATTTTCCACGAGATCCAGAAGTATTAAAAAAGTGGTCACCAAGAGGTGGGAACTGCTACAACACGAATCTGACTTTGGCAAATCGTTTAAAGAGCGGCCATTATTTGCTTTTACTAGAAGCCAAAATCTTAAGGAAATACTCGCAGTTAAAAAAAACACAAGCATGAACAACTACGCAGGCATGAAAAAATGCAGTAATTGCACCCACTGTAACAATGTAATGCAACAGAATTTCATAACACATCCAGGACCAGAGAGAAAATAACCCTGAAACATTTGTCTGATTGCAACACTGTTAATGTGATCTATTGCATTAAATGTCCCTTTGGACTTTTATACATAGGGAAAACCGAAAGAAAAAGAAAAATCAGAATTGGAGAACATAAAAGTATGATTCAAACCAAGAACACCAACTCCAACCTGGTGGTACACTGGCTCGAACAAAGTCATAACATATCTCAAGTGCGTTTTCTAGTTTTGGAAAAAGTACACCCCAGAGAGGGTTCAGATCCCAGTCAAATTTTATCCCAGAAAGTAGTGTTTTGGATCAAAAATTTAACACCATGATGCCATTTGTCTTAAATGATAAATTAGATTTAAGCTGTTTCCTGTAGACAGTCGCACACCCCACCCAGTACAGGCTAATGTCATATCCTAGCCACGTCTGAGCACATGCCGTTGTTTTTGCATTCGCACAATTAATATTTTTTACCATACATGCATTATTTCTCACATCTAATTTGATTATGTGCCAGCATTCATGTAATACTATGTGTTCAACCACATTCTATCTGATTATTTGTCACAATTTTTGCTACCATCAACCGCAATGTACTTAACTTCATATCCTTGTACAATGACTGCATGAAATGCATTGCTGTCATCATGTGTACTGTGTCACATTTTATCATCCAACTTGTTGTAATGCATATATGCATCAACTGCAATGAATATAACCTCAAATTCTTGTACAGCGCCTGTAATATATGCATTGCTGTCATTATGTGTACCATGTCACATTTTACTATTTAACTTTTGGTAATGTATACACGCACAAATGCATTTAGCATCTGGTTGCTGCCATTTTGGGACTTGTGTCTTCAGTTGGCTATCTGTGTACATTGCAGCCGGGAAGCGCAGTTTACTCTGGCTGCAGCATTTGCTTTATTAGCGAGTGTTCAATTGATCTTTGGTTTGTGGAGCATCGCGAGCATTAACACACACCGTTATTTTTGGTTAATTACTTATATTCATTACCGCATTACTGTTGTGCTATTTGCATACTAAGATTCATTCTGTATTAGTTATGAGTTAAGTATCTGTTCGTGGTTGCCTATGACTCCACTTCAAGATGGCGGTGTCAGAATTCAGTATTTGTGGCATTTTCATGTCCGGGTCGTTTCTGACCCACGTGACCGTCCGCTGTTTCGGCGCGGTCACAGCCATTTAAATAGAACTCCTCGAGCAGCTGGCGTTTTCTACATACTTGGTTGCGGATCAACTTAGCAAGTCACTGTCACTCCGGTGCAGGTAAGAGACAGTTTGTCACACGACACGGGCCCACTGCATTGGACGCAGGGAGTCATGATAGTTATGGTTTTGGCATTTTTTTACAGGTTTTTCCCAAGCGCATCGACTAGTTGTACAGGTACTGTTTTGATTATTTTTGGTATCGGGCACTTTCAGTTTCACTCGTTTTCGTAGTTTTTTCTCTTATACTTACGTTTTCTTCGGTAGATTCAGCCGTGAGCATGGTCATATACACTGAACAGTTGCTGTTTCCCCGCTTGGCAGTAAGTGTCAGTCCACTCACTATCAGACGATGTTTAGAGCATGTGCACTCGTTTGTTTTCACCCATCACCAGCTCTTTTGGGTCTTCGGTACTACTATATTGTTTCTTCCAAATGGTTACTCTCTCCTCTCTCATTCACCTTTAGCCTGTGGGTTTCCACAGCATGTTGTATCACTTCTACCCAGTCTATCACCTGTGAACTACAATGGTTGGCAGTTCTGCATGATTTTCATGCACGTGGTCTTCTCAGTTTATGTCATTCTTTCATACGTATCAGCAGTGGGTGCTGATCTATAAGGTGTCCGACTTTACAGTAGCTTATAAGCATGATTTCTAAAATGCAGTAGCAATCACATGCTATTTTTAGGTCTCGCCTAGCGACGCAGCGCATGCGCTGCTCGCCTTGGCGAGATCTATTGTTGTCGATTTCTTTGCCGAAGGGGGACAGGACATGTGCACGCGTACGGAAGACAGGAGATGTGCACGCGTACGGCTCGTGGCGGTAGCACAAGGGACAGCAGATGTGCACGCACGCGTCCTGCTCGCTCACTCCCTCCCTGTCTCTCAATGTGCACGCGTACGGCTCGTGGCGGTAGCACAAGGGACAGCAGATGTGCACGCACTCGTCCTGCTCGTTCCCTCCCTCCCTGTCTCTCAATGTGCACGCGTACGGCTCGTGGCGGTAGCACAAGGGACAGATGATGTGCACGCACGCGTCCTGCTCGCTCCCTCCCTCCCTCCCTCCCTGTCTCTCAATGTGCACGCGTACGTGTAATTGTATACAATGACACTGAACACTTTCTACTCTTAATGGTGGGTACCTCGTCCTACGATGAGCTTCCCCCAGAAATGTCTGTTATTACAACAAATACCACAGATTACAATTACAAATCACACTCATGCTGGTCTTCCTATTATATCACCTGCTTGCATCACTCATGACATCAAACCACTAACAAAATACATACCTACGAATGTCCTGATTGTAAATTCTCACTCTAGAAACTTTAGCACCAATGTACTCTCCATTCCCAGAACTAGCATTTGCAGATCAAATCACAGATCAATATGCACAAATAACTTTATATGCATTCACTTCCCGATATCTAATAAGATGCATGACACACTTCCTACCAGAGGTGCCAACACAAATCTGAAGGAGGAACCCGCGTCTACAGCCTCGGTGCATGTTGTGGTAGCCTGCTTGACCCCCAGCTTCCTTGGCTGACCTTTCTGTCACTCACTCTCTGGCACAATGCGGTCTGATCCGGCGCGCGAAGGCAACAGGAGGGGTGGCCTGGGAACAGCCTCCCCTGCATTGCGCGGGCGGTGGAACTTGTGCCGCGAGCCCCGCGGTGAGCTGGAAGTCACGTGCTGGACTCGCGGCAAGGGAGCCCCCTCGCTACCCAGGTCAGTTAGCTGAGTACTATTTAATTAAGTAATCGTTACAGTGCACGTGTTATTAAAATGAGGTAGCAGAAAAGAATTTCAAACATTTTAAAAAAAGTTCTTTTTAGTTCAGCTGGGTTGTAGAATTGAACAAAGTAAATATTTCAAGAGAGATTTGTGCATCTGAAAAGAGGATGCGGCGTTACGGCCACAGCTGCAGACCTTGGAGCCGGGGAACCAGGTTGGAGTCTTGGCCTTGGCTCAACATCCCATGATTCCGGGCAAATCACTTAGTGTCCCCCGCCACCCCGGGTGTCCATATGTAATGTAACTTGTGCTCTTGTAACGCGCCCCTATAACTTCGGTTCGAGTTGTATAAAAAATGCGGCCCTCCTTTTTGAGGCTGGACCGGGCATGAATCCGCTTGATTTCCAGTAGGCCCGCCGACCCTGACAGTAAAGCATTCCTATTTCGGTCACGAAGCACCACACTGTAACACACAGCTTACTGTTTGCAGCCCAGTGACTGGCATTGTTGGCGTTCGAGGTCAGTCAATATCTGGTTACCAGCGGCTGTCAGGGACTTCTTGAGCTTCATCTTTGTCCGCCTCCGCGGGTGGCGGAAAGCTCTTGCCCCCCCTTGTGAAATGTTAGTTTGTTGTGTAGGCCAGAAACGCCCCTTACTTTAGCAGGCCTGAAACCCCACTTTCGCAGGCGCTAATGTCAGCAGTAAAACTCCTTAGATGTCTGTAAATGCTGTTTCGACAAATCAATATGTATCAGTATTTTTCAGCGCAGTCCCTGCTCCTTCTGAAGCTGCAGTATTTACAGCGGTAGGCGCTTTGTGGAAAACAACGTTTGTAGGTAAATGTTGGGGTTATGCTGCCTCTTTGAAAGACACATGGCAATGTATTAAAATGCTGCGAAGATAAAAAGCTGCTATTGCAGACACACACAAACATCGCCAACACACACTGTTACTGCCTCTCGAAAATTGCTGTTACTAGTGTTCCATTTATACGCATTTGGAGGTAGTAGCAATCGCCAACCCCTAGGTTGCTGCTTGCAGCCCGTTTGGCTTAACCTTGGAATTAACCTTTCGGATTAATGATCGAAGTTCCCAAGCAGCGACCACTACAGTAAACACACTAAATAGCCCTCGTTTGATTCTGAACGCCTCCCTTGCCTAATTTCCATCATAAAGGAATGTGCACAAGTACTCTGGAAACTTGGTCAATGCTTTCCTGCCATTTGGGCTAGGGAAGGGGGCAATCCACAACCCTGTACCAGGTTGTCATACCACCCCCCCCTCCCCACCTACACACACACTGCATGGGGAGAGAGCGCGAAGTGAAAAGCGAGACCCTCATCAATACATGGCAGGTTTGAGATGTTCGTCACTCAATTTTATAAATTGGGGAAATCTGATGCATTTAGCAACATATTACTCCTCATTTACTACCATTTGCGCATCTCTTTTCTCTCTCAATACTCCTTTCTTCTGCCTGCTCGTTCCTTCTCTTGATCCCTACCTTCCTATTCTCTAACTACATCTCAATGATTACTCTCTGGCCCCTCCTTTCTTATGCCCCCCTTCAAGATACTTCTGTTGTCCTTCCACCTCTCTTATTACTTCAATTTTCCTTCTCTCCTTTTTTTCTTTGCCAGTCGACTTTTCATTGGTCGTCTCCCTGTCATTCCTTTTTTCCTGAGTAATCCTGTCTCCGCCTTTGCTTTCTTCATCTTTGCTCCTTCTCCTTTCTTTCTTGCCCCTTTTTAGGTCGAGTCTGAGCAGCACATGTGCTGCTCTGCGAGGCATGGTGTATTGAGGTACGTACTTGAAGCTCCGCCGATATTTGTCATTGGCTTGTGTCATTGTCCACTGTAAACTGTGGCTGTTCATTGGGTAAAGGCTTAGTAGTCCCTCCTTAGTACTGCCTGGTTTCATTTTGTAACCTCCCATGGCGACACCCCCTGTTACGTGTGTTTTTGCTTGGGAGGCTTTAATTACAGCCTCTGAGCACAATTTTCCTAAATAGGGTTGTCCTACCTGCTGTTGCAGGCAGGACACGCTCTCTACTAACGCTTTTAGAAAAAATTATAGTTCGCATTTGCAATGCAATAGGTCTCTCATTTGCAAGAGTTTAAGCTATTGGCCTTGTAAATGACAATGCCTTTTATTTATCTGTTTAAAAAACAAAACCTAAATAAAAGGCATTGTCATTTACAATGCCAATAGCTCAAACTCTCTTAAATGCGAGACCTATTGCATTGCAAATGCTTGTTGTTTGTGTTACAGTGGCCCCTGAAGAAGGGACGTGGGTGTCCCGAAATGCATAGGGCATTGTGTCACCAAGTGGAATTGTCATGAAGATTATCTTATTTCTCATTATACACCTTGTATATGAGTGATTATGTACATATCGTGTTTGAAGTTGTAATACAATGGATTGCAACCATTCAATTTGTTAATATGAGTTTGTTTTGAAAATCAATGAAGATTTTTGTGGACATACTCTCCCTGACTACAGTTTTTCTTGTATTCACACTGTGTCACACTGTGTTAGTCTCCAGTTTAAAATTGGGTAAGGGTTGAATAACATTTTGTGTTAGTAGTGCACACGGTCATTGCAAGCCCATCAGCTCGTCTTTTCGCTTATCAAAGTAGTATATGGGACAGGCAGCCCCTAGATACCGTGTAGCACACATTGAGTAGTATAATTTGAAAACTTTGTTGTAAATATAGTTTTATTGTTGTTTCCTTAACCTTGGTGTGCAGCACTTACATTCCTTAGTTTTAATTGTAAATGTCTATGCCTTTTATTTATGTGTTATCAAAACAGATAAATAAAAGGCATTCTCATGTACAATTCCAATAGCTTGAACTCTCGCAAATGCGAGACCTATTGCATTGTAAATGCTTGTTTAAAGTGCTGGCAGGGAGGGCAACGCTCTGGGACTATCTATACTGCTACAAATTGTTTGTTACTTTCACTTCTACGGTGGTTTTTGACTTTATTATGTGTGTTATCCAAAATGTACTTCTTACTTTGTGAAGCGCTCCAATGCTTTTAGGCCGCAGGGGCGGGCTAGGGGAACCAAAAGCAACCGGGCAAAAATGCTCAAGCCAGTCTGCTCCCTTCGTCTTCTTCCACGATCCCTCTCTTTCCATACATGCGTTGTGCCCCTCTCCTTCTCTTCCTTCTCTCTGATCTCGTCTCTCTACCTCTCCCTCCCCCCCACTTTCTCTCTCTCTTTAAGCCTCCCGGTGACAGAGGTACTAGGGGCAGCCCTGGGCTTTCAAAACCGCCTCCTAGGGCTCCGCCCACCAGAAACTGCCAGGTGGAAAAAAAGGCCTGTCCAGCCCAGGCTGCTATATATAAAATCGCAAAAATAAATAAGTTCCTCTCCTGGTACAGAGGATGATAGGCTTAAATAAAATGTCAGGCAAGTGTTGTTTCTTCTTGAATTAGAGGATCTGGGGGTACTCCAAGATTCTGCGAGTGTCCATGAAAGCCTTCAGTAGCAGCTGGCACAGATCGGCGGTGGCGGGGCGGGCGATAAAAAAAATACAACTTAGCTCCTGACGTCTCTCCGCATCATCCCTAGTCGTTGTCCCTCCACTCCAGCCGGAAGAGGAAGCTGCCAGGCTCCCCTGACCAATCACAAGTCTGCAATGCAGCGTTGTGATTGGTCTGAGTGCCATGGTTTGTCGCTCAGATGGGGAATGGGGACCTTGGCATGGAGAACATGCAAAGTGTGCATGAGTGTTTGGGCAGCCCGAGAGGGGCGGTCAAACATTCATTCACGCCTTACAGAGTGCCACCACTCCTTCCTCTGCTCTGAGAGCAAAGCAGCCCCGCAAAGACGCAGGAACAAATAAAATGATAATGATGTCCAGTTATCATCATTTTATTTTTCCTTTATTTCCAATGCTAAAAGCAGTGGAGCGACGCTCCTCTGCCTCAGCGGAGGAGCCGCCACTGAAAGCCTTTTCCCTATTTTGCACTTCCATCCGTTGTCCTGTCCTTTCTTTGTGTCACTGCCAAAAGCTGGTGCTGGAATGAAGGGGGATCCAGCCGGATACCAGATCTGACAACTGTTACTGACCCAGATCGGGGATATGTCTGGCACCAGTGAAATGTGCTGAATTTGTCCTGGTATAATTTGCCAACACCGGGACACAGTTCAGCAGCTCCGCACATTGCTTTCTGTTTGCAACAGCAACGTGCAGGTGGCGAGAGGGCTTTCTTAATTTAGTTTCCAGCTGGGTCCCAAAACAAAGACCGAATTTAATGGGGCAACAGCCCTCCTATTGTTGGAGTATAATCCTGGCAGGGAGCTATCTGGAGCCCAGCACCTAGACGAAAATGCAATAGAGGGAAACAAAAGCACATAGTGAAATATGAAAGTAATTTGAGTGGTGGATATGTTACTCAGTTATTTGGATTGAGAAAGATTGAAGAGGGAACAAGGGTTGCATTTATATACCGACATTTGTTGAGCGCGAACAGCTACCTCCAAGGAGGTGTCCCGGCGCTAGATGATGAGGTGTTAAAGCGCTTTTTCGGCTAGTAGCACGCTACTCCAGAACCCATAAAGGATTAGTGGTGAATTAGTATAGGGAAATATGAAAGTAATTTGAGTGGTGGATATGTTAGTCAGTTATTTGGATTGAGAAGGATAGTGGAGGGATAGAAGAGGGAAAAGGTTTGCATTTATATAGCACTTGCTACCCCTGATGAGGTGTTGAAGCGCTTTTTCGGCGAGTAGCACACTACTTCGGAACCTATAACCAGCACCTGCTTCCACGAAGAAACTGGACCAAAATCACCGACGACCAGCTCACCTCCTCACTCAACAACTCCACCCCAACCATCGCGGAAAACGACGACCCCAACACCGCAGCCCGAACCCTGCATAGATGGATCTCGGACAGCACCAACACCATAGCCCCCCTCAAGAAAAACAACAATACCCGCGCCAAGAAAGCCAGATGGTTTACCACCGAACTTCGAGAGTCCAGAAGCACATGCCGCCGCCTCGAAAAGGCCTGGAGGAACACCAAATCCACGACAACTTCAGAGCCGCCACCAACGCCCACCATCAACTCATCAGAGAAACAAGGAAAAAAGCGATTGAAGACAGAATCTCCGACCCACGCGCACAACAGCAAGGAACTCTTCAGCATCATCAAGGAGTTCGCCCAACCCACTAGCGAGTCTACCGACATCCCTCCCTCACAAGACCTCTGCGACAAACTCAGCACCTTTTTCCACCACAAAATCAAGAGCATCTACGACAACTTCGACGAAGACAACCAACACACTGAACCCTCACCAACCACCCCCGACATCCGGAAACCAGCGATTGACGACTGGACAGCCCTCACCACCGAAGACACACTGAAGACAATGAAGTCAATCCACTCAGGGGTCCCCACGGACCCCTGCCCCCACCACATCTTCAACAGAGCCGCCGACACCATCGCACCCATGCTCCGCCACACCATCAACCGCTCCCTGGCGACCGCCTCGTTCCCCGACGACTGGAAACACGCCGAGGTCAACCCCCTCCTAAAGAAACCCTCAGCGGACCCCACCGACCTCAAAAACTGCAGACCCATCTCCCTGCTCCCATTCCCAGCGAAAGTCATCGAGAAAGCCATCAACAGCCAACTCGCCACATTCATTGAAGAACACAACATCCTCGACAACTCCCAATCCGGCTTCAGAAAAAACCACAGTACGGAAACCGCCCTCCTCGCCGCAACAGACGACATCCGCACCCTACTGGACAAAGGAGAAACAGTAGCCCTCATCCTCCTCGACCTATCAGCGGCGTTCGACACAGTCTCCCACCGCACCCTAATACGCAGACTCTACGACGCAGGAATCCAGGACAAGGCCCTCGACTGGATCCGCTCCTTCCTCTCCGGCAGGACGCAGCAGGTCAGACTCCCCCTTTCCTCTCGGACCCCACACCTACCACCTGCGGAGTCCCCCAGGGCTCCTCCCTCAGCCCGACGCTCTTCAACGTCTACATGGCTCCACTCGCCCCCATCGTCAGAACCTACGGACTCAACATCGTGTCATACGCAGACGACACCCAGCTCATCCTCTCCCTATTCAACGAGCCCAACACCGCCAGACGCAACTTTCGAGAAGGCATGGAAGCCGTCGCCAAATGGATGAAAAACAGCTGCCTACAACTAAACACCAACAAAACAGAAGTACTCATCATGGGCCCAAACCCCGATGCCTGGAGCGACACCTGGTGGCCCCCCGCCCTCGGAAACCCGCCAACCCCCACGGACCACGCACGCAACCTGGGAATCATCCTGGACTCCGAGCTCAAAATGGACCGCCAGATCAACTCTGTCTCGTCTTCCTGCTTCCACACCCTCCGCCTCCTTCGTAAGACCTTCAAATGGATCCCCCTCGAACACCGAAAGAGCGTCACTCACGCCCTGGTCACCAGCAGACTCGACTACGGCAACGCACTCTACGCCGGAATAAACAAAAACCTCACCCGCAAGCTACTGAACATCCAGAACGCCGCCGCTAGACTGGTCCTCAACCTGCCAAAACACTGCCATATCTCCCAGCACCTGCGCACACTCCACTGGCTCCCTGTCGAGGCGAGAATCACCTTCAAGATGCTCACCCACGCACACAAGGCCCTCCACGGCACCGGACCAGCATACCTGAACAGCCGACTCAAATTCCACGCACCCCAAAGGACCCTACGATCAGCCCAGCTCTCCTACGCCGTGGTCCCCCGCACCAGAAAGACCAGATCGGGAGGCCGCTCCTTCTCCTTCCTTGCGGCCAAAGCATGGAACGCCCTTCCGCTCCACCTCAGACAGACAACATCGCTCCCCATCTTCGCAAGAAACCTCAAAACCTGGCTCTTCGACAGACCCCCTCCTTGATGGATGGAACCTGCCCCCCCCTCCCCCCACCCCATGCGCCTTGAGACCCTTACGGGTGAGTAGTCGCGCTTTAACAAACCTCCTGATTGATTGATTGATTGATTGATATAAAGGATTAGTGGTGAATTAGTATAGTGAAATAAAGTAATTTGAGTGGTGGATATCTTAGTCAGTTATTTGGATTGAGAAGGAAGAGGAAAGGGTCTAGATATTGTTTTTTGGGGAGTTTGTAGCTGTAGGAGGGATTTTGGGGTGAGTAAAGGGGAGATGGAGGGGAGTTAGTATAGGGAAATATGAAATTAATTTGAGTGGTGAACATGTTATTCTGTTTTTTGGATTGAAAAGGAATAGTAGAGGGATAGAAGAGGAAAGGAGTGATAGAAGAGGGAAGGGTCTAGAATATTTTTTGGAGTTAGTAGTAGGAGGGGGTTTGGGATGAGTAAAAGGGAAGTGGGAAAAGTTAGAGGTAAGGGTTTAGATAGGCTTGTTTGGTAGAACCGAATAGTAAGAGGTATGAGATGATGCAAGAAGGGGTAGAGGAGAGAAGAGTCAAGAAAGGGTTATTTTGGGGATAATAGTAGTGGTATGGGGTTTAGGATGAATGAGAGAGTGGAGGTAGAGGATATATTGATATAGGTATAGGGTGAGAAATAGGGTAGTGCATTAGAAAGAATAGTAGAATGAGGTTTGAGATGAGTCAGAGAGTTGAGGTAGAGGATATATTGAGATTGGTATAGGGTGAGAAATAGGGTAGTGCATTGGATATGCTGAATTTGAAGAAAAGTAATAAATATATAGATACATAAATACATGGAAGGTATATAAATGCATAAGGAAGGTAGTATATGTAGATTAAAGATGCATTTAATAAGCTCTGGCTTTCACGTTTTGTTGTACTTTACATTTTGTTTTTTTGTAATTCAATAGTAAAGCAATTGTAGATAAATAGTTATGATAAAAGATTTACTTATTTATGCAGTCACTTATATACATGTTAAAAACATAGAATAATGTAACTATCAGTAATATGTACATTTGTTAAGCAGAACTAACGAATATCTATATTTTTAAAAACATAATAATACACGTTTATACAAAGCAATTATACACATATATAGGTACATATCTAGAGTCCAAATAAATGCTCATATACAGAGGGATATGCTGTATATTTCTGTTTGCGTATGGTGGTTATGTGGGGCAGAGCCAATTATTGAGTAGTTTTCTGAAGATAAGGTGGTTATCTGTGAATCTTATGTTAGGGGTAAAGAATTTCAAAGTGTGGCTGATTGAACAGAGAAGGATGTGCCACCCATGGTTTTTTTCTTGTACGTTGGGATTTTGAGGCGAGGTGCCACTCTAGAGCGGAGGTTCCTTTGTTGAAGGTGTTTGGTGATTTTATTCCTGAGGAAGAGCGGTCCTGTTCCATGTATCGCTTTGTGGGTGATACAAAGCAGCTTGAACGTGGATTTTCTGGCAACCGGTAACCAATGCAGGGCTTTTAAGGGAGGGGAGATGTGGTCATGTGGCTTTATATGTAAGAGCAGTCTGGCAGCCGAGTTCTGAATCCGTTGCAGTCTTTTCATAGTCGTTAAAGGTGATCCGTGGTTGAGGCTATTGGCGTAAACGAGTTTGGACAGAACAAGAGAGATGGTAGCCTGGACCTTGTGTGGAAATCCCAAATGGAGGAAGATTCGTTGCTGAGTTTTTATAGTAACAAAGCTTGATCTTGCTAGTTTGTCCACTTGGGCATTCATCGACAGCTTGGAGTCCATGGTCATTCCGAGGTTTCTTACTTCCTTCGATACTTTAGGCAGTGTTCCAAGATCATCAGACCAGACGGCGAGCAGGTCAAAATTTTCCCAATCGCCACACGTGAGTATTTCTGTTTTGGAAGCATTCAGTTTGAGATGGCTCCACGTCATCCTTTGATCCACGGCTCTGAGACAACTGAAAATTGGTGAGTTTCCAATGTCTTTGGGGCATTCCAGTTAAAGGAGTATTTGTGTGTCATCTGCGAAGTTATAGCACATGAGGTGAAATTGATTGATCAGTGCCGGTAATGACTTCCTGTAGATGTTGAAAAGCATGGGCGAGATGATAGAGCCTTGAGGGACCCCTGCTTTCGTGAAGTACAGTTTGAATGAGAAAGGGGAGGGGTATGGATGACATTAGTTCTTTTGCAAAGGAAGGATGTGATCCAGTGTAGAGCAGTCCCCTCTTTGCCGGCTTCATAGAGTCTTTGTATCAGAGTGTCATGGTCAACCGTGTCAAAGGCAGTAGAGAGGTTCAAGAGAAGTAGCGCCGCAACCCTGTTGCAGTCAACTGTGTTCTTCAGGTCATCCCAGATGGCAATGAGGGCAGATTCTGTGCCTCTTCCTGGACGGAATCCCGTTTGGAAGTCTGAAAGTATGGCATTATCTTCAAGAATTGTGACATCTGGGCAAATGCTGCTCTTTCTATCAGTTTGCCAAGGAAAGGTCCATTTGTAATCGGTCTGTAGTTGACAGGGTTCAGCGGGTCCAAGTTTGTTTTCTTCAGTAATGGGCGTATGTATGACTTTTTCAGTTCTTCTGGTAATATTCCGGTAGTTAAAGAATTGTTGATGATTCTTCTTACTGGTGTGGCAGCAGAGGTTGTTAGAAGAATTCTCTTGAAGGTTTGCGGTGGATACGGGTCAGAAGGGCTGCCGGCAGGCCTGCTTGCTTTGACCAGGTCCATAAATTCATCGTGTGAAATGTGTTGGAAGGAACGGCGAGGCTAGGTTAGGGTATTCTTGGATTATTGTTTTGGAAAAGGGTCGATGCTTTGTCTTTGTTTTAAATATGAGTCCAGCGTGTCTGCTTTGGCCATGTAAATATTTGCCAGTTTGTCTGTGAAATCTTGAGTAACGGGATGAGCTCCTTCTAAGCAATTACCTTTTCTTAGCTTTTTTGATAGCTGACTTGTATGATCTGTTAAGTTTCTGTAGGCGAAGTTTGTCTTGATTGGTGTTTGTTTTGAGCCAGGCACATTGCAGCTTTCTAATTTGTTGTTTTATCTCTTTTATCTCTGTATTTCTCCAAGGTGCCTGTTTTCGTTTGTTCTGTTGTGTCGTTTTTAGTGATATTAGGATATCAAAAGCTTCCTGTAGCCACTCATATAGTTTTTTAACAGAATTTATTGTGTCTAGATCTGTACTGGATGTTAGTTGTGTTTTTAAGTGTTCCAAATTGAGTTTGTTTCACGGTCGACAGGTGGATGCACGGAAGGTGGTTTTAGGTGCGTCGCTTTGTGTTGTTTTATTTTGGAAAGCAAGTAAATAGTGGTCTGACCATGTGAATGGAGTCATTGTTTGAAATGTAACTAGTTCTGTATTTTCAAAATGACATCTAGGATGTGTCAAACGATGTGTGTGGTTTGTGGATGATCTTATGCAGGTTCAGTGCATCTAGGCCAGCTATAATTGTTTTCGGATGGGGCACATTGAGTTTGTCAAACCAAATGTTGAGGTCACCCAGAACGCACAGGTTGGAGTGTAGTGTTATCAGGTTTGAAACCATGCCTAGAAGTGTGACTGGGAATGTTGCATTGCAAGGTGGAGGTCTGTAAAGGATCAGGAAGTTACAGGAGGAAGATGGTGTAGGATTGCATCTGGTGAAAAGGGCCTCACAATCTTTTATGGAGACGTTGTCAGCTTTAGTGATATGTAATATTGGCTGGAACAAAACAGCTAGGCCACCTCTTCTTTTGCCTATACAATTTTGGGTGATCGTTTGATAGCCTAGAGGAACGGCTTCATGCAGGACTGGAGCCATATCATCTCCCAACTATGATGCAGTTATGAATAGTATGTCTGGTTTTGCATCAGTGAGAAGGTCGTAGATATAATGTTTGTTTTTAGAGAGCGATCGAGCATTTATTAGTAGGCAGTTTAGAGAACGTGCTTTGGCAATAGTGTGACTTTGTTTTGTAGTAGAGTGAGCAGTATTAGATGGGCTTGCAACAGGTGTGTCCTTAGTGTTGGTGTTAGCTGTATGAGGATAGCAATCGTGTAGCGATGTATGAGTTAGGGGTCGTGGTGCAGCATGTGGGTAATGTAGTAAGGTTCTAAATTGTCCAGTAGATGAGAGACGGTTAAAATAGAGTTGCTGTGTTGCTGTATATGGGTTGGGTGTGGGGGAAGAGAGAAAGCTTGCCATTGGAGTTTGCTCATTTTTGTAGTCTGAAAGGTGGGTGTTTGTAGTTTGTGATGTAAAGTGGTGTTTGTAGTTTGTGATGTAAAGTATTATGAGGTGTTGCGCATGAAAGATTTTGCTGTGCTGGTGTGCGTGTTATGTTTTGTTTTTGTGGGTTTTTGTGGAGTCGTGAAAGGAGGTGCTGATGTATTTGATTATTTGTTAACAGTGCATGGCCGGGAGAAACACAGTCCGAATTTAAAATGTAATGCAGTGCTTGGGGTTGTCTGTACTAATAAGACTTTATTACTAGCCAAAGGAACCCATTTTAGCTGCCTTTTAATAAGAGGTTGAGGAAAAAAGATTCTAAACCCAAGCCTTGCAGTTTGCGTGCAGGTGTATTTGATGCTGGTTAATAGCTCACTGTGCTATTAGAAGGGTTGCAATTTTTGAACTGCAAGTAATAAAAGGATCTGTGCGCCATAAGCAGGAACCAATTTACATATCGACATAAAATGAAAATCTGTGATCTGCATGTTAAACAGCGTGCTTTTCAGGAGTCACATTAAACCTCTATGCTATTTTAGGAGTCAAAACTGTGACTAGACAAAACAGATCTCTCCAGCAAGTGCATTAACCACCAGAAGTTATCTTGCCAACTATTATTATTCCCTAAGATTTACTAGTTAGACAAATCTCTCTGCAGCAGGTGTCTTAACCCCATAATATATTTTAAAATCCAGTCTTTGTCACCAATTATGTCCCAGCAGATTTACTGTCACGTTTCTACTTAAAGCCCATTTCTGTGTGTCAGAGTTTAAAAAAAATAAAGGTACACGTTGACAGTCAGACTGCTTTTCATGGCTCCGCCCCTTGGGAGTCCACCATCTTTTAGTTGTCACACCTTGACACCCAATTTATGGGTACCCGGATAGGGTGACCAGACGTCCCGGATTTGCCCGGACAGTCCCGGTGTTTGCCCGTTGTCCCGGAAGATTTCGACAATTTTGGCTCATGTCCCAGTTTTTAGAGGGGTCGACTAAAACAGTGAGAGCCACTTTTTGGGAGTTCTAAAGCTGTGATAGTTAGCAGCTGTTATAAGTAAGCAATTTAATTAATAGGTATGATGTTGGTTGTGGAAATAACATTTTATTTATTTTCTTAATGCTGCTTCTGTGATCCTATGTTGATGAGAGATGTCATTCTGCGCCATTCTGTTAATGAAAAATGGTAGTGCTTCTTCTGTTTTTCCAAAATGTCCCGGTTTTTGGTTCTCAAGATCTGGTCACCCTATTCCCGGACTAACGTTGTTCCTGTTCCAGGCCTGCCGAGAGCCGGTGCCAAGTCCAAGGCTCGCAGATTGAAGGCACCCTCCCCTGCGAGCTCCCCTCGGCCCCTGGCAGCCCAGCTCACCCTTGCGATGCCAGGCAGGCCCGGCCGGGCCCGTCACCGCCAGGGGCCTCTTCATCTGTCCTGGAGCTCGGGGACAGGCCCGGGCATGAGCGTGGAGCGCCCTCGGCGTGAACTCTCCCTGGTGTCTGAGGAGATGTCCCGAAGACACCGTGCGTGTAAGGCTCCCCCCGGGAGCGGCATCCCTGAGCCCCGTCCTGCCCCCAGGCCCTCCAGGGTCGAGGGGCGCATGCCAGGGCGGGAGCTGGGAGACCGCGGCCCTGGCAGCGGCTGCTGCCGCCAGCTACGGTCTGTGGGGGGGCTTCGGATGTGATGGGAGCGGGAGGTACATATACATCTTAAAGCTGTGTGTCTCTACGCCCTGTTTATAAGTGAAACATCTACCCTTTACACTTTACAGGCCCTCTTGGCGCTATGGGCTGGTGGGGTCTGCCTTGCTACAGTTTTTGAGTGACTCGGCTGTGACGTGAATTGGCTGTTTCTCTGTCAGTCCTCAATCTTTTTATTCGGTCCTGAAACAAAGAAAATGGGCAAAATGGAACCGAAGAATAAACACAACATAAGCCGTAAACAGGTCGAAAAGTGCACTCCCCGATTGTCACCGAGAGGGCGCTGTTCCAGCTCCATGGAGCCTGCCTGCGTCGGCAAAAGGGACTGCGGTACTCAACTGCATCCGTCCCTCTTACGAAGGCAGGCTTTAAGAAATATCAAACATCTCAGCCTAAAGCACAGTCTAAACTCAACAGGACGGATCGGAAGACACTGTGCGTAGTGGTCTTTCAACCTGGAACACAATCATGGTCTCTCCATATCATGGAGGTCGGGCCTGTCTCCCTTTCAACGTGGGACACAATCATGGTCTCTCCATATGGAGGTCGGGCCTGGCTCTCTTTCAACGTGGGACACAATCATGGTCTCTCCATATGGAGGTCGGGCCCGGCTCTCTTTCAACGTGGGACACATTCATGGTCTCTCCATATGGAGGTCGGACCCGGCTCCCTTCTAACGTGGGACACAATCATGGTCTCTCCATATGGCAGTTGGGCCCGGCTCCCTTTCAACATGGGACACAATCATTGTCTCTCCATATGGAGGTCAGGCCCGGCTCCCTTTCAACGTGGGACACAATCATGGTCTCTCCATATGGAGGTCGGGCCTGGCTCCCTTTCAATGTGGGACACAATCTTGGTCTCCTTATGGAGGTCGGGCCTAACGTGGGACACAATCATGGTCTCCATATGGAGGTCGGGCCTGGCTCTCTTTCAACGTGGGACACAATCATGGCCTCTCCATATGGAGGTCGGGCCTGGCTCCCTTTCAAACGTGGGGCACAATCATGGTCTCTCCATATGGAGGTCGGGCCTGGCTCTCTTTCAGCGTGGGACACAATCATGGTCTCTCCATATAGAGGTCGGGCCCGGGTCCCTTTCAACATGGGACACAATCATTGTCTCTCCATATGGAGGTCAGGCCCGGCTCCCTTTCAACATGGGACACAATCATGGTCTCTCCATATGGAGGTCAGGCCCGGCTCCCTTTCAATGTGGGGCACAATCATTGTCTCGCCATATGGAGGTCCGGCCCAGCTCCCTTTCAACGTGGGACACAATTATGGTCTCTCCATATGGAGGTCGGGCCTGGCTCCCTTTCAACGTGGGACACAATCATGGTCTCCATATGGAGGTCGGGCCAGGCTCCCTTTCAAAGTGGGACACAATCATTGTCTCTCCATATGGAGGTCAGGCCCGGCTCCCTTTCAACGTGAGACACAATCATGGTCTCTCCATATGAAGGTCGGGCCTGGCTCCCTTTCAATGTGGGACACAATCATTGTCTCTCCATATGGAGGTCGGGCCCGGCTCCCTCCAGGGAAGAAGTGGCCTCACCCTTCTCTCAGTGAACTCGGGTTACTCGGGAAATAAGTCCTGTATGGACTTGCCTGCTGCCCTTCAGCGGCACTGAGGGTTCTCTGAGACCTCAGTTAATATGCTACGTGGTGTTCCACGCTTCATGGGCCTTTTACTCACTTCTCAGTGGATGAACACACTCCTCCAGGGAACCTACTGTGTATTCTGTGATGCAGTCTAGCTTTTAGCTCCCTCCATCATTTCCTCAGTGGAAGGCACTTTCCCCTCAGTACATCATATAGCGCCTTGAACATGGGACATGAACTTGGTGTCTTCTTTTGAAGGAGGATCCTTTACTACGAACACAATCGTGGTCTCTCGTTCTGAAGGAGGGTCCTTTACTATGGACATCATTTCCAACTTGCCTCCATCTCTATTGGAGGCATTGAGGTTGGCTGGGCCCCAGTTTATATGCTGCACAGTGCGCCCCCATAGTCTGGTAAAACCAACAATGCCTTCTGCGAGCAACCGGGCTTCTTCTCTCTATGCCTTGGTGCTACTCCTCCAGGCCCTCCAACCCCCTACAGCCTCTGGTTTGGCTGGGGGAATCACCCAAGCCCACAGGTCAACTGGGTTTTCTCCTAGAACTAAGTGCCCTGATATTCCAAGGTCTCCGTCCTAATCTTTCAATTTTGTCTGCGATCCCCACCCTCTGGTATCCTAGCCTGTGCCCAATGTGATCAATCTCTTGCTTCAGTAATCAAAAAAGGGAACTCATGGCAGAATATCCGATTCTAGACCCTACTTTCTCTGCAGGAGTGCGTCTTTTGTAGGCTACTCGGTGGTGAGTGATGATTGTTTGCACAGCAAAAGTATGTTTCTGATGTTTCCTTAGTGTATTTTACTTTTTTTTTAGAACTCCTGATAAAGTTGGGATTTAAGTGTGTGTGTGGAATCTTGGGACTTTTCTTGCAGTCCACACCTTACGTTGATCCTTCCCACTTGATCATTTGTTTGAAGCCTAAAATTGTCACAGGACATTCAATGTACCACAAAAGAGAGAACTCGCCGGAGTCGGTATGATACCCTAGGAGTTTTTTCTTTTTGTAAAAAAAAAAAAAGCTCTCACCTGCTGGATATTCCTGTGACATGCTTTATCATCGAGTCCTCACCCAGATACTGACTGTATCAGGGTGGGCTCAAACTTGAACCACAACGGAGCTCTTTTGTGAATAGGGAGGGTAGGGTAGGTCAGTGCAATAAAAGTTCCAACGGTCCTTTTCCAACCCCTCGCTCGTGTCACAGCCCGCGAGTCATGACATCACACAATGTCCACGCGGGGAGGGACCCGCGTGGACAGGATACTACAAACTGCCTCCGAGAATATTGTTAAGCAGATGAAGTATCCAAACACAGGATTGTGTTTATAAAGGTTTATTGGTTCAAGTACATGCCATCAACCCTAACCGACCACGATCCAGCCTTCAACTGCCAGATCAACGTTTCCACACAGAACACAAGTCAGATGGAACCCCAATACATCATGTAGTGACATAGTAAACATTCCAAATACAAAACATAACCATATCACATCTTCCCCCTTATAATGAAACACAAATATCAAATAAGATGAAGAACAAGCGAAAGATTGAGGCATAAAAAAGAATATGAAAAAGAAAAACATCAAAGTACAATTCGGAATTATATGGAAAAATTGCCAAATCATGAAACATTCTTAATAATTACAAGTTATTGCAGAACACTAACAAATTATGCAAAAACACACAAAAACTTGACAATTAATGTGAAAACATTACGTAGTCTTTATGCCAATTGGGCTTAACTCTCACACTCCCAGGAGTCCGGCTAGTTGTGCCACCAAACTCATTGGCAACAGAACTTCGACACGTTTGCAATTGTTGATTGGAAACTTTCACCAACCTGGACATGTTCCAAATATCTCCAGAATCCAACACAACATTTTTTCTAACATTGGAAATCACAAAAGGACCCATAAACCTTGAACGTCCCTTCCTTACCAGACCAGGTCTTCTCACCAACACTGTATCACCAACACACCAATTGGACACTTTAGTGCAATGTTTCTTGTCAAAATTGATTTTGTATTTGTTCTGATATTGCTCCCTAGGCAAACTCAACTCATCCGAAGAGGGTTGATTAGAAACAGAGGTATCCAGTTTCAGCCAAGCTGGATTCAATTTACAATGTCGTTTTCTTCCCCTAAGAGCAGCAAAAGGTGAGACAGATGTCACACTATTGGGTGTAACTCTATGCGCCCACCAGGTTTCTCTCAAAGCCATCTTCAACGACTCTTTATTCAGGATAGCACGTTGAGCACAATTTTTAACAATCTTATTCATGCTCTCTGCCAACCCATTAGCCTGTGGCGAATAAAGAGCAGTTTTGAGATGAATGATGGCTAAACTAGAAAGGAAACACTCCATTTCCTGAGACACAAACTGTGCTCCATTATCAGTAATTAAGGTTTTGGGAATACCTTCTCTGGAAAACTCATCTTTAAGGAACTCAATGACAGTCCGAGTATTCGCAATAGGAACACATTTAGTCACAGCCCATTTAGATGTATAATCCACAAGCAAAATAACATAGAGCTCATCTTGGGTCAACAACTCAAATGGACCAGCAATGTCCAAACCCAATTTAGTCCAAAGTTCAACAGGTACCTCAACAGGTGAAATTGGTGCCGAGTAAGTTTTCATAGATTTATCATTGTTCGCACATTGCCAACAATCTTTCACCACCTACTCTACCTCATGGTCCATACCGGGCCACCAATACCATTCACGAAGTCTTGCTTTGGTCTTGTTACCACCCAAATGCCCTTCATGTGCTAGATTAATCAGTTTGCCTCCCAATCCATTAGGAGCCACCACACGTTTACCTCTAAAGATTTTACCATCCAAAATGCTCAACTCACCTTTCACACGGAAGAAATTCTCCAAAGTAGAAGACAACATCTTTATCTCCGGCCAACCTTTCACAATGAAGTCTTTTAAAACATCAAAGTCGGGGCGTGGTCAAGATGGTGACCGAGTAGGTTGTGCCTGCTCGTCGCTCCGGCTCTGATTCCGGGCCCCGGGCCTTAGCTTTGTGTAGAGGTGCCACTAAACGAGCCCCTTGCCTCTGGGGGCACTCATTAGGCAGCGCTGACGGACTGGGAGTCCTGGATCGAGATGCGGGACCCACCGACGCCAAGATACGGGCGGGTGAAGTGCTGCAGAACGCGGCCTGGAGTGAGGCTGTACTGGACCCTGTGACACAGCAGAAGCAAGCTGGGGAGACCGCCAAAGGCAGACAGCGGCACAGTAATGCAGCGCCACCATGGATGTGGAACGGCGGGGGGACCCCATAGACATCCTCGATAGCAGCGGAAGGCGTCTGGAGAGATATCAACGGACCTGTCCCGGGCTGCGACGTGCCGCCGGGACGAAGCCGTGCGGAGAGGAAGGCTGGGAGGGGACGATGGAGGCGCGGGAGCCTAGACAGCAGTGTGCGCTGGCTGAGCTTCCCCTCCTTCCCCCGAGATCTGTGACGACTGCTGCGGCCCGACCTGGGGGCTGGAGGAGGTGGGCGGGAGCTGCCGGATGGAGACACCGCAGGGAGCCGGAGCGACAGATCGGCAGGCAGCAGCTGAGCACCGTCTGGGACTGGGGCGGTGCGTCCACACAAGCGGCAGCAGGTGAGCGGGCCGAGACTCCAGGTAACGGCGAGCGAGGCGCCTGGACTATATGTGCCTCCGCGGCTGACACCGCTTCACCCCGGCTGCATTCGTCCCGCAGGAGTCGGGCGGGCGGTGGAGTGAGCCCCATCCGCAAAGCAGGAGTTTGTGCCCGGGAGAGAGCCGCGAGCAGCCCCTGACGTAACGAGCATTGGTCCCGGCCAGATGTGGGTGAGATTGCCCGGTCCCCCTCCCCCCACCCCGAGCTGGACGCAAGTGGGGAGTAGGACTGTCCCCACTACAGGACACAGACTAGTGTAGACCCAGGAGGAGCAGTCTTCCCCCATGCAGGTGCTTGGGCCCGGGGTCAGGCAGCGGTCCCCTTGGCGCGTGGGCAGCCACTGGGTCAGAGCAAGCGGCTGTGCGGAGCCGCCAGCCACTACGCATAAAGGGGGTCAGAAATACGAGGGACCTCAACTCTGCTTTAACAAAGCTTATTGAAAGGAGCAGACGGCAGAGGGGCACTTTAAAGGGGCAGATCTACCACACAAGGGATCTTCTCGACGTTTGCAGAAGGGAAGGATTATTGTCGCCTTAAACATACACACCCTCAAGTCGAAGGCTTCAAGCAAAGGGCTACTCCTGCATCACCAAGGGTGCCGGATTTCCCTCGGGCGCAGTAGCAAGGATGAGCGCCCCTGGCTCACTTCCTAAGCAGAAGGGATAGTTGAGCTCCCAGAAAGCAGATCATGTCGACCGCTAAAGGGGGGGAAGAAGGACAGGTCGGTCAGGGAAATGTTGCTTAAAACACCAGCAGTAAATATGGAGGGAAATACTGAAGCGACGGACCATGGAGACATTGAAGCCCCACTTACCCGTACTTTCATTGAGACCCTGTTTGCTTCGTTGAGAGACGATTTTAAGCAGATGAAGTCGGAAATCGCGCAGGAAATCAAGGAGGTGAGGAGAGATGTGGACTCTCTGGGAGACAGGGTTGACACCCTGGAGACTCAAAACTCAAGCAGGGATGAGGAGATCGAACTTTTACAGCAAGAGATACTTCGCTTGAGGGATCAGCACCTAGACCTCAAGGCCCACGGGGAGGACCTGGAGAATCGTTCTAGGCGCAACAACATCCGCATCCGCAATATCCCTTGGGGGAGGAAGGCCAGAACATCGCAGAGTACGTGGAGTGCCTCTCTAGGTCGATCCTTGGTGCCTCAGAGGATTTGGAGATTAAGCTAGATCGTACACATAGGGTGGGCCCCGGTAGACCCTCTCCAGCCCTCCCCCCAGACATTCTAACATGTGTACACGATTTCCAATTGAAAGAGGGAATACTGCAAAGAGCCAGAGACTGCGCCTCACTACAATACCAGGGGCACCGACCTCTCCTATTCCAAGACCTAGCAACATCAACCCTTCAAAAGCGGAGGACATTCCGACCCATCACTACGCACCTTCGGGACAGCAAATCCCGTACTCATGGGGGCACCCATTCCGTCTGATTTTTCGCCTAAATGGGAAGACCCACCAAGTCCGTTCGGTTAAGGAAGCTTGCCAATTACTGAATATCTCTGAGGAACCGGAGCTGGCTACGGATCCATCCTCGCCCGGGAGGTCAGGTCGAGGTCGAGGACGAGGGGGCTGGAGAATGGCGGGGGCGAACCCCCTGAAATCGCGTCCTGACCCAGATACAATAGCAAAAGAAAGGCAAGCAGTTTTGGCATCCCTGGAAGACGACTCCTGAATCCCAGAGTGAGTAGACAGGAGACAGAGTTTGAGCGTCTTCACGCTCCTTGTGACTATATTGGCGCATCCACTGTTTGGTATACGGCCGGGACCCGGGAGGAGCTGAGCGGCCTGATCCGGACTTCTTCCACCTCCACCTTGTGGGAATGCATCCCCGGGACATTTCTGATCTACTTTGTGTTGTTTTGTTGTATTGTTATGTCTGTTGGGGTTGTTGTTTTGTTGGGGGCTCTCCTCTTGACATTCCAGCGCCATTAGCATTACTCCTCCAAGAGCATTGGGCAGGTCGACGCACTAAGCTAGCCCACACTTTACAGCCCAAAGTTTCGAATAGCAGCTTCATAGCTACTTCCTAGGTCACCATAATGCCCCAACCTCTAAAAATTTTGACCCTGAAAGTAAAAGGGCTGAATAACCCTGTCAAGCGCCGGGCCATACTATCATATTTGGAACATTCTGACGCCCACATCTGCCTGCTCCAAGAGACTCATCTCCTAGCGGGAGACACACATAGACTGCGTTCACGTGCCTTTCCGCAGCAGTTCTTTTCCTCCCTCCCCACCAAAAAGGCGGGAGTGGCCATCCTACTATCTAGAAAGCTTCACGGGAAGATAAGACATAAACAAGCAGAACTCAAGGGCCGGTTTTTGGCTTACACATTCTCGGTGGGCCCACAAATACTCACCATAGGGACGTCTACGCCCCTAATGAGAGACAGGAAGAGTATCTATCGAAACTAGTGCAAGAAATGAGCGCTTCCCAGAGAAGGGCAATTCTTTTGGGCGGAGACATAAACATAGTCTTCGACAGTGCCCTAGATAGATCAGCCCAGAGGCAGGGGCAGACGGGGGCCCTTTCCACAGCAGGGAAGCAGATGCTTGCTGAGGCCAGGATTCGTAGATATGTGGAGAGAGAAACACCCTATATCACGAGAATATTCTTTCTATTCACACTCACACAAAACGCATGCAAGAATTGATTATTTCTTAGGCACGATGGGCCTCACACCTTATTCCCAACAAATAGAAATCCAGCCACGGACCCTGTCGGATCACTCGGCTATTACCCTAACACTTTCACTGCCACTAGATCCCCTGTATCTCCGTGTTTGGCGTCTGCGAGATACGCTGCTACACAGACTGGAGGTGGTCCAACAAATTTCAAAGACCTTGCAAGATTACTTGGCAGTAAACGATAAGTCTGAAACCCACATAGCTACATTATGGGACGCCTTAAAGGCCGTAGTGAGGGGGGAATTTATTGCTATCGCTGCTTCAGAGAACAGGATGCGCAAGGAAAAGAGAGAGCTTTTGACACAACAGACAGGGGAGCTGGAGAGGATACACCAGAGGACTGGGGCACAGAGAGTTTGGAGACAATTAGAAGCGGCGCGTTCCCAATTAGCAGCGCTTGATCTGGACAGAGCAGAATATGCGGCTCTTAGACTCCGTCACAACTTTTACACAGGAGGCGACAGGGCAGGGTCACTCTTAGCCCACAAGCTGCGCACACAGCGGCAGACATCCAATATTGACTCTGTAATAGCCCCCAATGGGGAGGAGAGGGTTACAGATCGGGGCATTGCCGAAACCTTTCGCCAATTTTATATAGAACTTTTTACAGCACAAGATCTTTCAACTCAGGCCCAGGCCGGGTACCTACAGGGTGTTCTCACCTCCACTCTCACCTCTGACCAAGCGAAAGAGATGGAAGCCCCGATCAGAATTGAAGAGGTAATTTCAGCTATTGCCAAACTAAAACCCTTAAAATCCCCGGTACCGGACGGGTTCTCGGCAACATTTTATAAAACCTTCTGTCCTATATTGGCTCCCCTCCTCTCAAGAGTATTTAACGCTGTGGGGATATCATCTACGCTTCCCAATTCGATGTTGGGTGCATCTGTGATTGTGCTACCTAAAAGTGGGAAAGATAAACAGCAATGCGCTTCATACAGGCCTATTTCCCTTCTCAATATAGATTTTAAATTGCTTACGGGGGTTAATGCGTCTAGACTGTCACCACTGCTCCCTGGCCTGCTAGATCTGGACCAGGCGGGTTTTGTGCCTGGACGCCAATGTGCAGATAACACCAAGCGCATACTCCACATAACAACGCTTTGATACCGAGCGCTTGATTTTGTCCCTGGACGCCGAAAAAGCGTTCGACAGGGTGAACTGGCAATATCTGAAGGCTTCACTGCAGCATTTTGGACTCCCGGAGAGGTTTAGAGCCTGGGTTATTAGTGGCTATACCAACCCAGTTGCCACAGTCCGAGTGAATGGATACACTTCTTCCCCGTTCCCCATACAGAGAGGGACACGCCAAGGCTGTCCCCTCTCTCCCCTGCTTTTCGTCTTATACATGGAACCAATGGCTCAACGCACTAGAGATAACCCGCTTGTTTCAGGCATTCGCTCTGGGGGAGACACGCACAAAATTAGCTTATACGCAGACGACGTAATACTGACACTAGAGAATCCCCGGAAGTCGGTCCCAGCTGTATTGTCGGAATTAGAGCGCTTCTCTCAAGCTGCAGGGTTTAAAATAAATGTACATAAATCGCAGGCCCTTAATCTCACCTTACAACCCCTACATTGAGCTCCTTACAGGGGGAACTCCCCATTCAATGGGCTACGGTAGCTATTCCCTACCTGGGAATACAACTATCAGCTTCAATCAAAGACACTATGTCGTTAAATTCTACCGCCTTGCTTCGACAGGTGAGGGAAGACTTACGTCGATGGAGACCTTATGCTTTGTCTTGGCTTGGTCGTATAGCCTCCATTAAAATGTCCATACTGCCAAGGATCTTATTCTTATTACAGACCCTTCCGCTGGAACCACCCTAAGACATGCTGCGCTCGCTCCAGCAGGAGCTAGAATCATTTATCTGGGCAGGTAAGAGACCTAGAATGCGACGACAATTGAGTTATAGACCCCCGAGAGAGGAAGGCCTGGGGGTCCCAAATTTACGAGATTACTTCTGGGCGGCTCAGATTAAGACGTTCGTAGAGTGGTCGCACCCGGAGTCTGAAAAGCATTGGCTTTTCATAGACAAAGCGTTGGCGGTGCGGTCACTATGGCAAATACCTTTTTTGACTAAAGCAGCCAGACCCAGAAATCTTTACCTCTCGTGTGTCACGAGTGTCCCCCTTAGAGCTTGGGATAAAATAGCGGTCAAAAGGAACCTTACTACCTTCCCGTCCCCTCTGACACCCATTGTTGAAAATTCCTCCTTCTCACCGGGAATGGATGTTAAGGCTTTCACACGATGGACAAGGGAGGGAAGCAAATCAATTGGGTAATTCGATGAGAAGTGCCCAATTTCTTTTGAGGACCTCCGCGGTCAGCAGGGTCTCCCCGAATCAGAGTGCTTTCACTATCAACAGATAAGACATTGGGTCATGCACCCAGATGTTCGCCCATTTGCTCAGCGCTGTCTCACTGTTTTTGAAAAATGGCTGCTCTCTAAGTCAGACGACGCCCATCTTATATCGCAGCTATACTGTTTAATCAGACAGACCCCTTCCCCCCCATAAGTCACTGTGTCAAAAGAGGTGGAAACTAGAATTCCCACTCAGAACACAAGTCAGATGGAACCCCAATACATCATGTAGTGACATAGTTAACATTCCAAATACAAAACATACTTACTCGGCACCAATTTCACCTGTTGAGGTACCTGTGTCCACGTGGGGAGGGACCCACGTGGACATGATACTACAAACTGCCTCCGAGAATATTCAATAAAGTATTTATTATGACAGCTTGTGGCAAGATTAAAACAGAACAGATGATGCTTGTGGGGTAATTAGTAGAACCACATCATCTAGAAAGGTCTACATGTTTGTAGTCTCCGTGTCGGCATATCACGTGATTGCACATCCACAATGTCACATGATGACGTGCTCGGTGTAACCAACGTTGGGCAAAGGAGAAAGTCTAGAATGCTGCACATTGTTAGATCCAAGCGTGCTAGCGCTCAAACCCATTCAAATCAAGGTGAATTTGAAGAGTTGCAGGAAGTATGAAAGTATTGTTCATAAATGCTGGTGAAAACACCGCGAAGACCGGCAATGAGACATGGTTTCATGGAGTTCTTTTCCTATAATATGTGGCAAAAAGTGGCTACGCAGACATATATCTCGTAATTTAAAATTTCCCTTGTAGATTAATATAACTTACAATCTATTTTGAAGGCACTCGTTCCACCACCGAAGTCGTTTCTGAAGGGTCCTTAGTGGACTTAAGGTAACATTGGCTTAGGACTGCTTCACTCATATTTTAAATACAAAGTCATCTGCAGGGGCGATCCAAAACCTTGACGCTAACTTCACCTAGTGATCTTCAGGAGAGTAAATACATCTACCAATGATTTCAAAGTTTGCAGAGAAACATCATTTTGGAAACTGGTATGTCATATCCTAAAAGCTGACAGAACTTTGGCGTCCAGTTTTAACTGGGAGATTGAATCACACCGTTGAACAATACTCACTGTGTCTCAGTACTGCGGTGCCTAACTATCGGAAAGATATGTTCAGTACAACTGAGTTTGAGTACAAAAATGTAACGAGCATGGTCTGTTTTTCACAAGGTTTCACTCTCTCCCAGTGTAGCAGAGTTAGCTTAACTCAGAATAACCTGCAGTGGGAATCTATACTGATACCACAAAGTTCCTGCAGGGCTGCAAACTGAGCTGGCATGCGGGGAACATCTCCTTCTGAGTATCAAGCCTTAAAATGAAAGAGGAAAACAAAAAGGCGATGGGTTGGATTCTCAAAGTAATTTCAGCCACTGGTAATTACTCAAGCTAGTCCATCCATTTTTAGTTTACTATGCCACTCTAGACAGAGGCCAGCCATATGCAAACAAGCCTTGGTCGAACTTCAATAGGAACTGCCCAGTCCAAACTGCCATGCCGTGTCCCTTCTAGAATGAAATACAAGCCACTCCAGACACGTTTCGACCTACTTTGGTCTCGGTAGTAAGTTATAGCTTAATTCTTGTGGCAAAATGAGCATGGGACACAGGTCTGGGCATACCTGTCACACTTATGGCGTCGCACTGAGAAAAACAAAAAGGGGATGGATGGGCTGCTTGAATTAACCATTGCCACTGGGAATTACTCGGGTCACATTCAACAGAGTAATTAGCAGTGGTTTATCCTAATCCCTCACAGAAGGAATAACAACATGGGTGTCCGCTGTATCGACTACTGTGTATGTTAGCATTGGAATCTTTGGTATGTGGTATTCATGAACATGGATATTTGAGGTTCAAAAACATGAGATTGCAAGAAAAAACTGTCGTCTTTTGCTTACCATATCAATGAAAGCTATTATTGAAAAACCCTGATCGTGATTCCTGCTCGCTCACCAGTCTTGCTCCCGGTTTTCTTGATTGTTGATGCATTCGTAGTCAATCAGCTCTGCTCCTTCTTAGAGACCAGCTAACTATTGGATGATACGTAAGCGGCTTCTGTCCCCACCGTAGCACTACGCTAACAAAGCTGGCTGTGGTGAATGATTTACATCAGTCTGTAGACCATGGTCAACCGAGTGCCCTGATCAGGGCCGGACTGGGATAGGAAACTAAAAGGAAGTACAACGCAGGTAAGTGGCTAACACTGTTTATTCCGTCCGACCACCGCAGCTCACTGGCAGCAACTGCCGATCTCCCCACGTTCCACGGAGGGAACACCCACGAGCTGGGGACAGCCGCGAGCAGGACACTCTAGATCCCAACACACCCCCCTTCCTTCACATTGCAAAAACAGGAAGTAAACAATAAAGATAAAACATAGAAGAAGAAAGTAGGAGTATAAAGGACATAACCGGAAGCAAAAAAAAAGAATATAGAATTAATGCGTAGCATAGTCCTGAAACCTGGCAGGGGCAACTCTCACCCTAGGGGAAATTTTCCTGGAGAAAGTGCGGTCTGCAAGGACGCCCCATCTGGGAGAAACATCCATGCGGGGAGAGCAACCAGAATGAACACCCATCTTCTCACTAACATACACAGCTTTGGACTCTGGTACCACAGAGATAGCATGTTTATTCCAGGTTTTCCCATTCTCCAACACCACCACATGGACTTTCACCCTCATTGTAGCTAATTTCTTGGTCCTTACCCAATCACCAACACGGACAGGGGCAACCCTGACACAATCGGTTTCGTATTCTGCCCAATTTGCACTGATCAACCACCTTCCTGGACATCAAGTCCTTGTTTAACTTAGAACCTGCAACCCTTCCCCTGAGTAGGGTGAAAGGAGACATGCCTGTGCTAATGTGGGGAGTGGTCCTAACTGCCCATAACATGTTGGCAATCGCCACCCTCCAGTGCAACCCATTGACCCAGGCTAATTGTAACTGGTCTTTGATAACCCGGTTCATGCGTTCAACGAGACCATTGCTGCGAGGGTGAAAGAGGGAAGTGAGAATGTGCTTAATGCCATGTTCCCTGAGAAAATCCTGCATTTCCACAGACACCAACTGGGTGCCGTTGTCAGTCACTAATTCCTCAGGAAATCCCTCCCGAAGAAACACGTCCTTAAAGAAATTGATGATGGTTGCGGAATTGACACTGTCCAAGAACCTCACCTCAGGCCATTAGGACATGTAATCGATTAAAACCAGCGCATCCTTAGGAGAATTTCCAGTGACCCCAAAAGGCCCAGCAACATCGAAAGCCAGTTTGCACCAAGGCAGGTTCTTTACAGCAATGGATCAACGGGAGAGGGATAAGTCACCTGAGTTTTATTGCTAATAACACATGAGAGTTAATGGAGACATAAGACTTTGTCATTGGGTACCATAACCTATACCGAAGGTTAAACAGAAATAACACCAATGTTACATAATTCATCAACATTTGGAGTAGATTTGGAGCGGTGAGTTTATGGTAAACAAGCGTTGACGCGTTTCGAAGGTAAAGTATGGTTGAACCTTCTTTTTCAAGGCCACAGTAAACTGTACTCTCGCTGATTAAAACATCTCTCATGCGTTATTCTTTTGAATCAAAACGCTATTTGGCCACTGATACGTAGGTCCAAGTTTCTATGTGAAGGAACCCAACGTTGGTTCCACTTGCTTATATGCCTTTAAAATCGATGGCAGATCTGCTACAGGTTTGGCTGTAGGGGTTCATGGGCCAGTTATAAATTACACTGGACTGGTCACCATCTTAGATCAAATAGTTTGGTTTGCCTTATGGCCGGTTTTCCTTCTTGCACGGGGGCGGGATAGCCGTAATTAAAATCTAAAATTTTGGTATTTCCACCTCTTTTTTGTATGGGTCCGTCTTGAACTGTGACCCTTTTCTTGGCGCATGCAGGAAACCGGCGGTATTTGGATTTATTCCGTCTCTGTCCTCTCTCCGATACAAATTTTTCTTTGTGATATTGTCATTTAATTTGCTGGTTTTTGAGGGAAAAATAAATCTTTTTTTTCTCTTTGTATGAAATGTTTTTAAACTTTGTATTATATTTTTAATAAATTGATTACCTGAATGTACAATCTGTAGGTTTTTGTGCCAATACGTGAACTATTGGTTTTAACAGTGATCCCTTTGGTTAAATGATATATGCTTGCCGGTTGAAAGAGGACTACGATTGCGGTGAAATGTTGTAAAGTTAGGTTTCAATCACTCCCAGAGGACGTTCTTTGTTGAGTTTCTGCTTCAATCCTAGTCCTTTGGGTTCCAAAGGGTCCCTCTCTTTTTTAAGAAGTAATAACACATGCACAGCAGTCCCGAACATAATGTTCAATGGATCTGTCGAGGCCAGGCCACCAGAAGTCCTCTCTGACTCTGCGCTTCATGGCACGAATGCCAAGGTGACCTTCATGAGCCAGGTCCAAAATCTTCTTCCGCATGCACACAGGAACTACCAACAAACCACCCCTTCGCAAAATCCCATTGACAAAAGACAATTGCTCACCAATTCTTTTGAAGGGAATCAACTTGGGAGCCAAATCCTTATTGTTGGGCCAACCATGAGCCACAAAATCAGCCACCCTTTTGATTTCCGCATCTTCAGACACAGCCTGCAACCATTCAAGCTTGGAAAGTGCACCCATAACAGTATCCTCAACAGAACCAACAGCACACACAATATCCAGATCATCCATTGTAATGTCGTTGACATCCTCATTGAGGCGTAGCCTAGATCAGCAATCGGCAACATGATTTTTCACACCCGCGAAATACTCTAGGCGATAATTAAATTCGTGCAATCTGTATTGCTACTTGGCTATGCATGGAGTGGCCCTACCACTACCTTTAGTAGTGAAAAGTTCCACCAAGGGCTTGTGGTTAGTCAACAAGAGAGGGGACTGTGGGGCTTTTTATCGAGGTCCAGCATAGATGCCCAGTCAGATCCTGCTACCTAAAGGTATGCTGTTCCTCTTGAAGTGGTGCCTAGACAATAAAAAATCAGAGAAACAACCACCGTCATTAGTAATGATAGGGTAGGTGGAACCTGGTTTAGGAGGGAGAGTGGAGGGAATCCCTCTTTCGGAACTAGGGTCCTCACACACCCAGCAAGCTAGGTGTCATGCTTCATCATCTGGACCTGCTCCTCGATGGGTCGGCGCTGCAATACCCAACGGGCACCCATAGAGGGGCTCTTTGTCGGAGATCTTTTGTTCCTTGCTGTATGATGAAGTGGGGGTGTGTGGCCTGTGGTGTGTAGATATAGTGAAGTGGAAGAGTGATTTAAAAGAAGTGGGATAGTCCAAATAACACTTTTATTCTGGCTGGCTATCCACCTCAATAAAACAAAACAAAAAGAGTGGCAGCTTATCTGACGTCAAGGTTCAGTTGAAGCTATGCTCATCTCTCCAGGTCAACATGTTTCTTGCCTAATGGTCAATTCAATCCGTGGCAATTCTTCAGGACCTAATCAGTGGATAAGTGAATCTATCTACACCTTGTGGTGGGGATATTTGCTACCTACCACATGTATGCACTACGGTTCAAATCCTCAGTAGTGTAGTTCAGTAACCTAAAGAAAGGGATATATGGAAATGGAAACATCACTGTAAAATCGGTATCCTGGTCACACAGTATTCCTTATTTGCTCACCAATCACCTCCTTTACTCTAATGCAAATGCTAGAGTGAGATAAAACTGTTAAAGTGAGATAACAATCTAGGCACGTGAAGTAAATAAAAACGGGGTGGGGGCACATCTTCAATGCCCCAATAAAACCATATAAAAACAATTAGAGGACTGTCCCTCCCCAGGTGGGGCGGTGGTTGGGAGGGGGCTTCACTCAAGTCAATGGTGGTTCACTCATAAATATATAGCTGGTGAATGCGACATGCTCCGTCCATGGTGATCACATAGTGGTAATGGAGCCAGTCGTGGTAAAGCTCACCTCCCTATATTGGAAATGTCACCTCAGTCGGTGTGCGGCGGTTCTAGCAGACACCTGGAACATGGTGTCCTGTAAAACAAGAGAGGCAAGGAGGGTGAAACGGTCACAAGACATTCGAAAGTGGTGCGCAACCTGTTCCTGCTCTCATCGCCTGCCCAAATGTGGATCACAGTAGGGAGCACTTCCATTTATTGCCGGCTCCCAAAGCTGCCCAAAGTACACCCAGCGGGCGGACAACAAAGGAGTACGACTAGCGCACTCACCAAAGTAGCTTAAAGTGCTTTAGAAAGGATGTTAGCTCGATCATCTACCGGGACAAATATCCCAGTCACACTCCTCCCAGTCCGCCCGTCAGCGTGCAACCAGGAGAACCAGATAGCGGCACACAAAATATCTTGCTCGAATGCTGTACCACACCTACAGCGGGTCCGGTCAGGTGCGGTCACGGGCCCTATTCCAAAAGTGTTGTTAGTACTCACCATTCCATTGGGGAACGAAGTCGAGTCACCTACCCCTCCTCGCCGGCACCGGATCAGAGTGTGTCAGCTCCCTCGGGCGCTGAAATACTGTTCCGGGTCACGTGCGGGGAGGGGGGCGGAGCCCGAATCGCGTCATACATGGTTTGGCTGTAGGAACCGCAAGGTGGTCCTAGCGATTACGGCGGCCATCTTGTAATGTGGTCTACCGTGTATTATTATAGTGCTGGTCAAGTCGCCGTTATACATAGAGGTTTGGTCAACAGTTAAGGCTCCCCGTATGGATGCCTGGCGGTTCAATTATTGCCTTGTTTGATGTAGGAACCTCTGTGGTGGTGTTCCTAGCGACCCCGGCGGCCATCTTGTAGTGTGGTTTACCGTGTGTTTGTAATAGTGCTGGTCAAGTCGCCATTATATATGGAGGTATTGCCATCAGTATAAGTTGAGGCTTCCTGTGTGGATGCCTGGCGGCTCAGTTATCATAGATGGTGTACGTCCTGTCATGTTGTAATCATAGAACATAATGGGCATATAGTTGTTACATCAAAAATGCCCCTCCAGTTTCATGCATTATCCTAAGTATCCCAACTCAGTTTTTTGTCATTGCGCCTGTTGTGTACGTAGTGGTGGTATACAGTGGATAACACATTTAGGGTAATCTCCTCATTTAATCATGCATGTAGTGACATCTAGTTGTGTCACTCGAACAGCCCAGGACCACTTATTCTCTTTGTTCTCCAAGTGGGAGAATCACCACTAAATACAGTTTGGTAATGTATTGATGGTGTCCTTAATGTGGTGACTACCCAGGTCCTGCATATGTATGGAGAGCTTAATTTTGGCATATACGGATCAGGCCACTATGGAGTCACCTGTTATTTAGAGTGGCCCAGGGTATGTCGTCATTTAAGCCATGGAGGGCAGAGGATAAGCGTTGTATCCATCGTTGTTCTATCCTGAATAGTGCGTGTTGGGTGATTTTGGGATGGGTTTCAAGTACCACCCACTGTAGCGACTCTGGGCTATGTCCCTGTTCTTTGTAGTGCGTGTACATCTTGGTTGTGACTCTCTGGCATCTTATGTTGCTCTTATGTTCTGTGATGCGTGTCCTGACTCCTCTCATCGTCATTCCCACATATCTCTTACCGCAGGGGTATGTCACCAGGTAAATGCACTTGGATGTATTGCAATTTGTATGACTTCTTATGGTCCAGGTGAACGTGTCCGATAGTGTTATTGTCTTGGTGACTCTCGTCTGTTCACAGACCACACAGGTGCCACACGGATAGTGCCCAGTGACGGGGGGAAGGTCCCAGAGTGTTCTCTGTGTACTGTTGTTCACATTTATCGGTCTCGTGTGCACAATGATATCCTTCAAGTTTCTTGTTCTCTTAAAGGCGAATCTGGGTGTGGGAATCTCCATCTCCCCAGTATTCAGAATGCCCCAATGTTTCTTGATGATTCCCTTAATGTGTGTGGAGTCTGGTGTATATGATGTGACGCATGTCAGGGTCTCAGTGGGATCTCTATGGACAGTATGTAACAGTGCATCCCTGGGATTATTCAGGGCTCTCTTAGAAGATTTGCTAACCAGATGTTCTGGATAACCTCTTTGTTTTAGATTCTTTTCCAGGGCCTTTGCTTCAGTCCTGTAGTCAGTGGTGGTACTACAGTTCCTCCTGATGCGAAGGAACTGTCCAAACGGGAGATTATCTTTGAGGGCCCTGGGATGGTGGCTCTTGTATAGAAGCAGGCTGTTCCTATCTGTGGGTTTTCTATACAGGGTGGTCCTAAGTCCTGTATGATCGAGTCTCAGGTTCAGATCCAGGAAGGGTATACTGGTCTCTGAGATGGTATGCGTAAACCTCAAGTACTCATTTTGTGTGTTTACCCACTCGCAGAACTCTTCACAGGTCGATCGATCACCTTTCCAGAAGATTAAAATGTCATCAATAAACCTCTTCCACAAGGTTAGGTTATTGATGTAGGGGTTATTCGTATTCATGATGACATTTTCTTCAAAAGTGGCCATGTATAGACAGGCTACACTCGGAGCGAAGGTACTCCCCATGGAAGTACCTTGTGACTGATGGAACAATTGTTTCTGATATTCAAAGTAATTCTCAGTCAATGCCAATGTGGCACACCCCATAATGAAGGAAATCGGGGTGGGTGAGGTCAAGTTTTCTTTCATGAGCAATGATTCAATGGCAGTCAGTGTAGCACGCTGTGGAATGTTTTTATACAACGCTTCTACGTCAAGCGTGACTAGAAGGTTGATCTAAGTTGTCTCATATATTTCATCTATGATATGTAGTATGTCAGTTGTGTCACGTACGTATGAGGGTTTTTTTTTCACTATAGGCTGTAGGAAGTGGTCACAGAATCTTGAAAGTGGCTCCAAGAGTGACCCTATTCCTGAGACTATAGGCCTCCCTGGTACAGGTGTTGTGCCCTTGTGGATTTTAGGGAGTGTATAGAAATAGGGCACTCTTGGGTCCTTTGTTATCAAAAAGTCAGCTTCTTTTTTTAGAAATCCACCCATTGGCCTCAGCCTCAAAGACCATGCTGCTGACCTCCGTTTTGAGTCTGGTGGTGGGGTCCTCGGAGATCGGGGTGTAGTACCTAGTGTTACCCAGTTGACGTCTGCACTCACGATCATAATCATCAGTAGATTGGATCACAGTGGCCCCTCCTTTGTCAGCTTGCTTTATGGTTATACTGACATCTTCTGCTAGAGATCGTGCTGCTGTTTCTTCAGCTTTGGATAGATTATGGAAGGGTTTTCTCGTGGGGATCCCTGCCAGATCCTTTAGTACTGCTTTTTCAAACGTCAGTACTTCGGGGGGCACCATCCCATTGTTTGGGGTGAAGGTTGAGGGATTCCTCAAGTCCGAATCCCCAATGTCAATTTGGGGTGTATCAAGAAAAAAGGCTTTCAAACTGAATCTGTCTGTTCTAGGTGTTGGCACATATCCTAGTCCTTTCTCCAGTACTCTTTTCTCGGTTTCGGTCAAGGTCCTATGGGACAAGTTGACCACTAGTTCCTTTTCCCCCTGGTCCGACTCCTGGTCTCTACAGTGTGTGCTGTTTGGTCCTGCCACTGCACTCCTTTTTGCATCCCTCTTTTTCGCCCTCTTCCTCTGCCCCAGCCTCTGCCTAAAAAAGGGGGGTTGCCCATCGGGTAGTATTGGGATTGGCCCTGAGGGTACATAGGGAACTGCCAGAAGGGCGGAGGTGGTGGTGGCCCTTGGTATGGGGGTGCATTGTTGTAATTGGAATGAGGAGGATAGTAACCCCTTCTCTGGGTGTTGCTGCCCCTGCTGTCAGTGCTCGAGTCACTATTGGAGGATCCCCTCCTGCTCGTATCAGTGCCCTCGTCGGATGAGTATCCATTTCTTGATTAGGTATAGTCATCCTTAAGATAGGGGTAAACTGTCTCCTTGTTAAACCTCTGGATGTCTTTCTGTAGTTTTGCAATCTTCTGCTTCAGTAGATATTCTTTGTTCTCAGTGATTTCGCTGTTAATTTCAGCCAGTTTAGACTTAAATGTGGTGGATTGTATGGCTGATTTCAGAACTGCCTCTGCTGCCTGGATCTTGGCTAATAAGGCGTCTGCCAGCCTTTTAGCGGTGTAATAGTGAGCCTCAGCAAGGCCTACCAGTGCTTAGGGGTTCTCCCTTCTCTGCACAGAGTCCTCAGACACTTAGGAAGAAGTTGGCACAGAAACTGAAATATAAAAGACAGAGTTTATTAAACCTTATAAGGTGGAGCTAACATTCACACATCACCCTTCAGTAATGCATGAAGTAGCACACTGAATGGAAGGATCCTGGTCCTTTTATACCCACACAGGGGCTCAAATGAAGGCGGTACAAACACAAATGCTGGTTGTAGGTACATATAAGGTCATACAGAGAATGCACAGTCGACAAGTGGGTGGAGCTAACAGTTTCTACTTTTAGTAGACACATCCTGACATTTATAAACTTGAAACAGCTGCAAGCTCAACTGAGCATGTGCAAAGCAAGAGGAACTAAAGTTAACTTGTCTCTAGGCAGATTTCAAGAGCAGTTGACAGGAAGGTAGGACAGAGCACATGGTGAGCACATGGTAGCACATGGCAGCCAAAATGGCTGCCAGAAATACAAAATGGATTCCACAAAGCGGACAATTTAGCCTCTAAATACAGGCTGTCTTCAGCCAATGCTTAACTTAAGTGCTGCCAAATTACAACAGACGGCCCTTTCAGCATTGGCTGAAGACATTCGTTTATCTGGGGTAATCTAGATATTCATCCCGTACATCTATTAACATTATTTCGGCCACCTCTTTATTCAACATTTGTTGGGCCTTTGTTTCAGCAACGTTCCCTCTTCCCAGGTATACAAGCAGAGATGCAAATGGAGCAAAGCATTGGACCACATTGGATACATACACAGCATGTAAAAAGTATTAATCATTACACACAGGATAGTCAGTAGCTTCCAGCCCCAAGCAGAAACAAGAGTCCAAAATCATCTAGTCTAATTCTAAGTTTCAGGGCTCTGATGTATTTCAGTGACTATCTATTTCAATTAATAGCCAACAGCACATACTTAATAAAAACATTTTCAATAGACTTTTCCAGTATTTCTTTTGTGAGGGCTAAAATATCAATTTAATATATTTTTAGGAGGAGGGCAAAGTAATATTTGTCAACTGCTCAGGAAAACATTTTTCGTGTAGAATAAGCATTATAAGTAATGCAAATATTAAAGAAGTCAGACAGATTATTACAAAAACTATCCTGGCTCCAAAGGACCAGGAGGACCACACAGGGCCATAGGAATTAGGACAAGGAGCCGCAAAGGGCTGCTCCTCCTCAAAAATGGGACGACCAAAGGGGTACATTACTAACAAAAAAAAGAGTCCTTGGGAAATTTTAGCTGCTGTGGAACCAGCCAGAGGGGAGTCTTCTCCCTGTGTCCGTTTGAGCCTCACAGGCAGGCTCTTGTTGTTCCCACGGTGGAGCTGCACAACTCGCAACTCAAGAATCACGGCCCAGTTTGAGAAGAAAAAGTCTTTCAACGATCCTGTCCAGTGTCTCAAGCAGTGCACAAGTTCTCTTCACTTTAATCTAACAGGCACCAGAGGCACAGCACCTGTACCCTAAACTCAAGTCCTTCCCTAACTCCTATATTGCTCTGCTGGCGCACTGCTCTTTTGTTAGGGCCACAAATTGCATCCAGTGTGCCCAGGTATTTCTTGATCAACAAACAAAGGTGCAAACTTGCATTCACTTTGGGACCAGGATTAAGAGGCCTGATGCTAGGATCTCTGAAGCAACCCTTGTTTCAAAAGGGGTCACCTCAAGCAAAGCCTCCTTGCCGTTCTGGTCGGTCTGTGACTCTCTCAGCTGGGCATCAAAAACTTGATCCATGATTTCTCCTTTCTGATTTGTGACCCCGTCTTTCGCCCAAGACAGTGGCAGGGGTACACAATTCACATCCCAGGGCTTCCGCCTTCACTGAGGTCCTAGTTGCCAGCAACGCCTGTGCTGGTTACCTTCACTTTGGCTTCAAGCTGCAGTGGCGCTGACTCCCCAGGCTGGATCTGATGTCCGGGCCCCTCTGGCAATGGTTGTAAGGCAGCAAATATCTATTGGTGGACAGAACAAGAGGTCTTTAGACAAGGCACAGAAATAATCTATCAACAGAGAGGATAGTCTCAGAATACTTTCTTAGTCCTGGGGCACCCCATACATTAGCAAGGCACCCAAGAACCACTTCATCTATCTAAGAGTAGAAAACCCTGGACCTATTGGCAAGTATAAAAGGAACGTTTTGGTGAACTGACAAGAGTAATACATCACCCAATCCCAAACAGCCAAGGAAGTCTGTGTTCATTTACTAAATTCTGAGGAAAAGAGAAAAACAATACAGACATACTCCAAATACTTACATTGGTGTATTCCTATATTACTAATCTGAAGAACCCTCAAGAAAAAGGAAATGTTCTACACTTTTACTCATAGATTTTACATTACTTAAACAGGACTGCAGACACTTGTAAAATAATTTCTCTTACATGTTATGCTTAGGACCATGCTCTCATGTTATAGGCGCAGCAGGAAAATCTAAAACTGCTAATTTAACAGGGATTCTTATTGCAAAAAGAACTAAACTTCAACATAGTGGGTACATTTTCTTCAGCAGAACATGTTATGACAAACAAACTCCTATAAAACAATATTTTCCTTCAAAATGTTTGCTAAGGATCACATGAGCGTCTTTCCTGCATTGTACTTTTCACGATCTGGACTATGTAACATCATTTTCAAAAGGAAAAAAAACCCTATCTCCAGCTCTAATAAGGGCTGTCAGCTTATTGACAGAGACTAGCTAATAAAAAACTAGCAATGCCCTTGCAAAACTGTATAGAACATGAGAATAACATAAACAATAATAGTGTTGCCACCTGAGATTTTTGAACAGAAACCACCACTATACAGTTCTCCTTAAAGATCAAATAAGGGAACATCAATCTGTTCTACTCATTCTTTCATACAGGATGGGCAGTAACATAGCTTAGATTGTATCATTTTATTAATGCTAACAATTTTAAAACAGTATTACAGAATAGCCAATAACTGTCACATGGCCATTTCCTAGACAGCTTTAGACAGACTCAAAAAAAGTGAGAAAAAGAAGAGAGAAAACATAATTTTGCCTACCCTTAATTTGTAGAGGAGCTAGCCTCCTTCCCCCATTTTGACAGTAGGAAAACCTGAAACAGGTTTTACTTCTGTCAACACTTTCAACCCCTATTTGTAGCAACTGGGCACAAACAAACTTGTAGGAGATATCTTAGAAAGTGGCTGTTCTCTGATTCAGCCTAACACAAGCAAATTGAGTTAACTTTAAACCAATTCCTACAGCAATTGTACTAGATTAACATGAGGGCGCATGAATGCAAACTAAAATCCATTTCCTCCTTATCTTAGCCCCTACACAGTATTCTTTAAACTAAAACCATTATTTTTATATACATGGCAGATCAATGCTCAACTGAGGATTGTTTTTCCTTCGTTTCATATGACTGCGCGTGTTTGCCAAAAATAGGAAGCAAAGCTTCTCTTCCTCTCTTTGCGCTATCATCTCGTCTTTCAAAACCTTTCGGAGGTCGAAGTGTCCCAGCAAACATTACCCTTCACCCTGCTAAGTTGCTAAATGCAGAACTCCGACCTTTGACCCGTTCAGCAGCTGCTCATTTGTGTGTGCAAGGCTTGCCATGCGGTTTTGTAATGCAAAGCAACTCTGGAGAATCACAGCTAAAAGGCAGTCCTGTCCGATCCGTTTGCCAGTAATTTAAAGGTAGGATAATAACGTCTGCTGGTTTCTGTATACTTATTTTCATTTGTGTACAGTGTGTGGTGTGCAGTCTAGTAAGACAGAGGTCAGCTGTTTGTTCTATATTTGCATATGTACTAGCTCTAGCTTGAGAATCAGTTTGAAACCTGCCCTGAGTGGTAGAACTGCTTGTAAAATAGTGACTTTAGCTCAATTTCGACTTTGGTGGTAGGGGCACTTAAAAATGAATATCCTACAATATTTTTGCATAATAGGAACCCCCAGAGTGTTCTCTAGATAGCCCAGGAAGGGGAAATCAGAAATGTATAAGGTATACCCTTATAAAAAATGAGTTTTGTACGGCTGGGTAAAGTGACATTTCACATTTAAGTTCCCTTTTTTCCGGTACAGCACTGCTTAAATTCAACTTTGATGCTAGGAATTCACAGTATGATGATTAGGCTTTATAAAGATTAAAAAACGAATTTAAAGCATTTATTTTTAATAATATATTTTTTTCATATAATTATTATTATTTTTTTTTTATCAAAACCAACCATTTTGATGATTCCACATTGGAAAAGCAAGCTTCATTCGTAGCCTATCATATTTAAACGCATTCATTCATAACCCTAAGCACAGAAGCCTTACTTGAAACATGAAAAGTCTGCGCCACTTTTAATGGACAGTTATCATTTAACATCAGAACCACAGATGTACTTATGTAAAAAAGGCATTAAGAAAGGAAATCCCTACTTTCAATTTTGTTCTCTATTATCTAAAATAATGAAACTGGTGTTTTGAAACTTTTCAAATAAGGCAGGCCTGTATACCAGTTTTACACTGACTTAAAATTGTGCTGACTCAGCATTCCTGTCTGTGGCCGTGAGCAGGAATAGCCATATGCTATTTATGCAGCTGTTGTTTGTCAGCAAGCGTCGAATTTTCACGCCTTTCTCAGGAAAAAAACCCTTTATTATTTGAAATACCCTGACAGAGTTAAATCCCCATTTGCTGTGTCAAACAGTTTCTTTTCAGTTAGTCAGTTTAAACACAGCTGTTGGAAAGCTTTTTTTCTCGGGTGCTGAAAGAAAGCATGTCACAGTCTATTTAAAAACTGAGGCATTTCAATGCAGTCAAATCTATCTTTCTATAATGTGTATTTAGTTCAGCAACGACCAAATTCACTCAGGTGATGTGCATGCCTTTTAATGTCTAATACAATGTATTTAAGGAAAATGCTGAAACATTGTGTATTTTAGTCTATTGATTACAAAACACACAATTTCATTTTTCTTCCTCTGTATGAGGCCTATTTTAATCCTATTGAATACGAATTCTAATTTTATCTTTAGCATTGTGGCAATTTGCACACATGTATAGTGTCTTACTCTGTCAATTTAATAGTAACATGCAGCTGTTTAGCGTATGTTATATAATTCATTTCTGGATTTTTATTTAATATATAAGTAACTAAATGACAGTTTGCATAACAGAATGATGACAGCAAAAAAATATAAACAAACTCATTGAGCTCATTCCAGACTTTTACAAAAGGGGGTCATATACTCAGAGCACACAATACAGCGCGCTTAAAGCTAGCCATTCTTACACAAAGAGCGCAATCGCTATTTACTCACACAAGTATCACCAATGTCAAACCACATAGACATTTAAACACACATTTAACCCACAAATCAACACTTAGGACTTTAAGACAGCTTACAAACTGTACGCAAAAACCAAACTATTTGTAAATACTAATTGTAAGTCATATTTACAAGAAGAGCTCTCAAAAGTAGCCCAAAAGACTGTTCCATGTTCAAGAAGCCAAAAACACCAAATTCGCCAGTTTTGGCTGGTAGAACACTCAAAAAGCGCTCTGCATATCACCACTTATGAATGTTACTAAGTGCGCAGATCCGGATCCGTTTTATGTACATATTTAAGTCCATGGGGTACTTAGTCACCAAGGAAGAAATATCTTTTTACTATACGTAAACCTATTTAGGTTTCCCCTCTGAGGGGAGTCAACTAAGTACTTACTAAATCCATATCGGTACCTCCAAAACAGCAACACTTTCTGCGAAGTGTACTGGAAACAGGCATGCCAAAAATAGTGCAGAATATGCAGTATTATAATCAAAGTAGCGCTTAAGGTACTCTTTGTATGTTGCGCTGTTCAAACAATTTCAAATAGAGAAAAATCTCCTCATTACCTGCCTATATGTATTGCAATGCATATATAATTACAAAACAAATTCCAAAATTGGCCAATCATACAAACAAAGCCACAGTAAGTGTTTACTAAAACTACCTTACCAATCAAAGGCATCAAACCAACAGCAAGTGCCGCAAAACGGCTCTTACCAATCAAATGGTGTCCAGGTTCCAACTGCCAAGTTCTCAAATTGACCAAATGGTCACTGCACGGCAAATCAACAGAAGAGATCTCAGTCAAGGACCGGCGCCGCCGGGATGGTCAGATCAGAAAGAAAGGAAAACGCCATGGGTGCCAAGACTCAGGTCTCCTCAGGCAGCGATCGCGTCCAAAAGCGAGATTCCAATCCTTCGTCGCGACCAGTCCTTCGGGCATCCGAGTCTTTTGATGAGTCCCACGTTGGAAGCGCCAATTTGTAATAGTGAGCCTCAGCAAGGCCTACCAGTGCTTAGGGGTTCTCCCTTCTCTGCACAGAGTCCTCAGACACTTAGGAAGAAGTTGGCACAGAAACTGAAATATAAAAGACAGAGTTTATTAAACCTTATAAGGTGGAGCTAACATTCACACATCACCCTTCAGTAATGCATGAAGTAGCACACTGAATGGAAGGATCCTGGTCCTTTTATACCCACACAGGGGCTCAAATGAAGGCGGTACAAACACAAATGCTGGTTGTAGGTACATATAAGGTCATACAGAGAATGCACAGTCGACAAGTGGGTGGAGCTAACAGTTTCTACTTTTAGTAGACACATCCTGACATTTATAAACTTGAAACAGCTGCAAGCTCAACTGAGCATGTGCAAAGCAAGAGGAACTAAAGTTAACTTGTCTCTAGGCAGATTTCAAGAGCAGTTGACAGGAAGGTAGGACAGAGCACATGGTGAGCACATGGTAGCACATGGCAGCCAAAATGGCTGCCAGAAATACAAAATGGATTCCACAAAGCGGACAATTTAGCCTCTAAATACAGGCTGTCTTCAGCCAATGCTTAACTTAAGTGCTGCCAAATTACAACAGCGGTGTTGATAATCAGCACTAGAAGATCTCTGGTGCATTTCCAGGAGACCATACACCGGTCTTTTTTAAAAACCGGGTCTTCCAGAAAAATTCTGGGTAGGATGTTAACAATGAGGCCACTGGGGGCGATGTTAGCCCGCAGATATTCTGTCATCATGGCCCCATGTAGGGTGATTTTCAACCATTCCCTCTTGAGTGAAGATAAAGAGGACCAGTCCTCACATTGTGACCCTGAGGCCACACTCGCTCCGATCCCTAGCAGGGAGGGCGTCTTTTGTAGAATATCGGCTACAGCTTCATCATTGAAGCTGAGGCCCTGGTTGTCCTCCATGATTGGTAGGTCACCAGGCTATCCTGTACAGGGACATAGCCCAGAGTTGCTACAGTGGGTGGTACTTGAAACCCATCCCAAAATCACCCAACACGCACTATTCAGGATAGAACAACGATGGATACACCGCTTATCCTCAGCCCTCCATGGCTTAAATGACGACATACCCTGGGCCACTCTAAATAACAGATGACTCCATAGTGGCCTGATCCGTATATGCCAAAATTAAGCTCTCCATACATATGCAGGACCTGGGTAGTCACCACACTAAGGACACCATCAATACATTACCAAACTGTATTTAGTGGCGATTCTCCCACTTGGAGAACAAAGAGAATACTTGGTCCTGGGCTGTTCGAGTGACACAACTAGATGTCACTACATGCATGATTAAATGATTACCCTAAATGTGTTATCCACTGTATACCACCACTACGTACACAACAGGCGCAATGACAAAAAACTGAGTTGGGATACTTAGGATAATGCATGAAACTGGACGGGCATTTTTGATGTAACAACTACATGCCCATTATTTTCTATGATTACAACATGACAGGACGTACACCATCTATGATAACTGAGCCGCCAGGCATCCACACAGGAAGCCTCAACTTATACTGATGGCAATACCTCCATATATAAATGATATACTAACAACACTTTTGGAATAGGGCCCGTGACCGCACCTGACCGGACCCGCTGTAGGTGTGGTACAGCATGCGAGCAAGATATTTTGTGTGCCGCTATCTGGTTCTCCTGGTTGCACGCTGACGGGCGGACTGGGAGGAGTGTGACTGGGATGTTTGTCCCGGTAGATGATCGAGCTAACATCCTTTCTAAAGCACTTTACGCTACTTTGGTGAGTGCGCTAGCCGTACTCCTTTGTTGTCCGCCCGCTGGGTGTACTTTGGGCAGCTTTGGGAGCCGGCAATAAATGGAAGTGCTCCCTACTGTGATCCACATTTGGGCAGGCGATGAGAGCAGGAACAGGTTGCGCACCACTTTCGAATGTCTCGTGACCTTTTCACCCTCCTTGCCTCTCTTGTTTTACAGGACACCATGTTCCAGGTGTCTGCTAGAACCGCCGCACACCGACTGAGGTGACATTTCCAATATAGGGAGGTGAGCTTTACCACGACTGGCTCCATTACCACTATGTGATCACCATGGACGGAGCATGTCGCATTCACCAGCTATATATTTATGAGTGAACCACCATTGACTTGAGTGAAGCCCCCTCCCAACCACCGCCCCACCTGGGGAGGGACAGTCCTCTAATTGTTTTTATATGGTTTTATTGGGGCATTGAAGATGTGCCCCCCACCCCCGTTTTTATTTACTTCACGTGCCTAGATTGTTATCTCACTTTAACAGTTTTATCTCACTCTAGCGTTTGCATTAGAGTAAAGGAGGTGATTGGTGAGCAAATAAGGAATCCTGTGTGACCAGGATACCGGTTTTACAGTGATGTTTCCATTTCCATATATCCCTTTCTTTAGGTTACTGAACTACACTACTGAGGATTTGAACCGTAGTGCATACATGTGGTAGGTAGCAAATAGCCCCACCACAAGGTGTAGATAGATTCACTTATCCACTGATTAGGTCCTGAAGAATTGCCACGGATTGAACTGACCATTAGGCAAGAAACATGTTGACCTGGAGAGATGAGCATAGCTTCAACTGAACCTTGACGGCAGATAAGCTGCCACTCTTTTTGTTTTGTTTTATTGAGGTGGATAGCCAGCCAGAATAAAAGTGTTATTTGGACTATCCCACTTTTTTTAAATCACTCTTCCACTTCACTATATCTACACACCACAGGCCACACACCCCCACTTCATCATACGGCAAGGAACAAAAGATCTCCGACAAAGAGCCCCTCTATGGGTGCCCGTTGGGTATTGCAGCGCCGACCCAACGAGGAGCAGGTCCAGATGATGAAGCATGACACCTAGCTTGCTGGGTGTGTGAGGACCCTAGTTCCGAAAGAGGGATTCCCTCCACTCTCCCTCCTAAACCAGGTTCCACCTACCCTATCATTACTAATGACAGTGGTTGGTTCTCTGATTTTTTATTGTCTAGGCACCACTTCAAGAGGAACAGCATACCTTTAGGTAGCAGGAACCAAGGGCTTGTGATCAGTTCTAAAAACAAATTCATTGCCCCACAAAAAGTTCCGGAAGTACTGCACACCCCACCACGGAGCCAGGACCTCTTTCTCAATCGTAGAATATGTGTTTTTGGCCCCATGAAGAGTTCTGGAGGCAAAAGCAATGGTCTCCTCACGCCCATCACATCTCTTCTGCATGAGAACAGCTCCCAACCCAGCATTACTGGCATCGGTAGTAACAATGCACTTATCATTGATATTAAACAATTTGAGGGGTCGCGCTGGCACAGTTTCTTTTTTAAGGAACTTGAAATGATTACCACACTCATCAGTCCACACAAACCTGGCTTTTTTCTTGAGGAGCTCACGCAAACACGCCGTTTTATCAGAAAAGGTATATACAGATTTGGCGTAATACTCCACTAGCCCTAGAAAGGAGCGAAGTTGGTCCTTGTTTACGGGTTCAGGTGCGTTTTGAATGGCATCCAAAATTTTCAATTTGGGTTCCACCCCCTTGCTGGAAATGTGATGACCTAGGTAATCCACCCCCTCTTGAAAAAACTTGCACTTAGCCTTCCTTAGGGTCAACCCACTAGATCTAACTATCTCCAAACCTGCTAGACCCTGCTGTTATGTTCACATTCAGTTTTGCCATGAATGAGGATGTCGTCTTCGAAAAACACGACTCCGACTGTGTTCTTAAATAGGTTCACCATAAGGCGCTGAAACACTGCCGAAGCCGATGCCAGACCAAACGGCATTCGTATGTAACCAAACGCCCCTTCGGGCGTTACAAATGAGGTAAGGTGTCTGGATTGAATATGCGATGTTACATCGCATGCGGTACAATGCATGCGATTACAACGCGGTCGTTACAACGACCGCGTTGTTACAACGCATACCATTACATCGCAAGTCGTTTCTACGACTTGCTGTAGAGGGTGCGCTGGACTTAGGAATAGTATAATTTACTATTCCAACTCCAGCCTGCGCAACAGTAGGGAAGGTGTTGGAATAGTAAATGATACTGGGACAGATGTATGACCGTTTTTGCATGCGCAAACGGGTTTGCGAACTCGTTTGCGTATGCAAAAACAGCATGGGCCATGTACAAAGCCTATTTAGCGAGTTGCAATTTATTTGCGACTCGCTAAAGAGGTTTTGCGACTCGCTGTTAGGAAGGGGCTTTCCCTTCTTAATAGCGTGCGCAAGCCCATGAATGAATGTTTTGCGTCCGCAATTGCAGGCGCAAAATACCACCCTCTTCATGTGGGTGGTAATGCACTCGCAAAAGGGAAGGGGTCCCCTGGGGACCCCTTCCCCTTTGCAAATGCATGGGAAAATATTTTTTAAGGGCAGGGAGAGGTCCCAGGGACCACTACCTGCCCTTAAAAAATGAAACGAAAACGTTTCATTTTTTTCTTTTTTAAAAGCATCCCGTTTTCCTTTAAGGAAAACGGGCTGCATTAAAAAAAAAACTGCTTTATTTAAAAGCAGTCCCAGACATGGTGGTCTGCTGAGCCCAGCAGGCCACCATACCTGGGAGGGCCTGCCATTCCCAATGGGGTCGCAAATTGCGAGAGGCTCATTAATATTCATGAGCCTCTTAATTTGCGACCCCATTGGGAATCGCTAACAGTGTGTTACACACTGTTGTACATCCAAAATAGCGCCTCGCAAATTGTGAGTCGCAAAAAACTCGCAATTTGCGAGGCGCTATTTTGGGCGTCGTACATCTGGCCCAAAATTCCTTTGTTTAGAGCGCCCCGTACAGCAAGTCGTAGAAACGACTTGCGTTGTAATGGTTAACGCTGTAACAACGCGGTCGTTGTAACAACCGCGCTAAAATCGCATGCGTTGTACCGCATGCGATGTAAACGCTGATTCACGTCTGGATTCCTTGCTCAATTCGACCTGGTGGTAAGCTGAGGAAATGTCAAGTGAGATTTGATTTGATTTGATTTGAACATTTATAAAGCGCTCAACTGCCCATGGGCGTCTAGGCACTAGTAACATGAAGTTCAGCGAGCTTGCCAAAAGGAATGTGTAGGCGAAGTTGGTTGATGAAGAGCCAGGTTTTTAATGCCTTCCTGAAGGCTAGCAGTGTTGGGCTGTTCTTTATGCCATATGGAAGCATGTTCCAAGTTTTAACAGTCCCTACCAGGAAACTTCTTCCACCCCAACTCGCTTTTTAAACCTGGGTGTTTGTAGAAGTTTGCAGTGAGCAGATCTTAGGTTTCTGGGAGGTAGATACCACTTCAACTGATTCTTCAGGTAGTCAGGACCAGAACCATGCAGTGCCTTAAACTCTAGGCATTGGGATTTGAATTTGATCCTCTTGTCCACTCGAAGCCAGTGCAAGGTTCTCAATTTGAGAGAGACTGGCTGAAATTTCGGGATATCCAGCAGCAATCTGGCTGCTGCATTTTGAAGTCGCTGCAATTTTTGAAGGTGTTGCCCTTGGATACCTACATACAATGCATTACCGTAGTCCAATCTGGACAAGGCCAATGCTGTCACATGAAGTTTTAATGTGTCCGAAGGAATGAAGGGGCGAACTTTCCTGATCATCTTTAAAATAAAGAAGATTGATGAGGTGAGGGCACTAATCTGGTTTTTAAAAGTAAGCTTATCATCAAAGATAAAACCTAGATTTTTTGCCTTGTGCACAGGGACCGGAAGGTCTCCCAGGCTGGATGGCCACCATCTAGGTGATCAAAAAGAGGTATCTGAACCCAGCAAGAGAACCTCAGTCTTTTCACCATTCAATTTCAGGCAGTTAGAGCACATCCATTGGTTGACCTGGGTCATACAGTGATTAAAACGATCCGCTGTCTCTTCGACGTTGCTGGAAACAGATACTACTAGCTGGGTATCGTCAGCGTAGGATACCACTGAGAAGCCAAACTGCCTGATGATTTTAGCCAGAGGAGAGACATATAGATTAAACAACGTAGGGCTTAAGCTCGAGCCCTGCGGGACCCCACAAGGGAGAGAAAACCTTTCGGATGAGAAGGCTCCGGCCTCTACAGATTGCGCCCTATCAGAGAGAAAGGAAGTCAGCAGCTTAAGGGCAGTGCCTCGGATTCCTAATTCTGAGAGCCTGTTGATTAGGATTACATGGCTCACCGTGTCGAAGGCCGCCGATAGATCTAATAGGATCAGTGCGGCCTTTCCCTCAGCGTCCAAGATTGATCTCAGTTCTTCGGCCGCCATGACCAGCGCTGTCTCCGTGCTATGTCCCTCCCGGAAACCATATTGTGATGGGTCCAGACTTTCCGTGGAGGAGATAAATGTTGTAAGTTGCATGTTAAGTATTTCCTCCAGCACCTTTGCTGGGAAGGGTATTCTCGAGATGGGTCTATAGCTACTGGGGTCGGCTGTATCGAGATCAGGTTTCTTCAGAAGTGGAAGAATTGAGGCTATTTTCCAGGCATCAGGGAAGATGCCTGAGCGGATAATCTCATTAGGAACGACCCCCAGTTGTTCACTGACAATTTCAGGAACAAGGTGCAGTATTTTTGGAGGGCATGGATCAAGTGGCGTCCCAGATTTGGAGGTCTTAACCACTTGGATGATCTGCTCAACGTGGGGGGGGGGGAGAAATGAAGTCAGCAGATTTGGTATGGGGGCGGGGGGTGCTGTGCCTACTGGAGGCTTCCCAATTATGGTATTGCCATAATCTCTGAATGATTTGTACACAGCCTCCACTTTGTTCCTAAAAACTGTGCCAAAGCGTTACAAAACTCAGCACTACTTTCCATTCTGGGGGCTCTGGTAGTTTGGCTAGGCTTTTAACTGTTGAAAACAGTTACTTACTCTAGTTCTTTGCCTGCAAAATTTTGGTTTTAAAGTATTTGCTTTTCTCTTCCATAATCAATTTCTTATAAACTGCCTGAGATTGCGCGTATTGTGTTTTATCTATTGGGTCATAATTCAGTCTCCACCGCCTCTCCTTCCTTCTACAAATTTGTTTCTGGGTTCTTAGTTTGTCGGAGAACCAGGGTTCTGAAGGATTTTTCCACCTGTTGGAAAAGGTCTTAACCGGGGCCAGGGTGTCCACTGCAGCTTTAATCCAGGTGGAGAACCTGTGTGCAGCCGTATTGGCATGTGTGGTGAGGTCGAACTGAGTTCTAGAAAGGGATGCTTGTAAGGAGGGAGCATCAATGTTCCTCCAGTCCCGAACTTTGACTGTAACATAAGGGCTATGAGATCTCGTGGAGTGCTGCTTGATATGGAGAACATTATGGCATTATGGTCTGACCATGGAACGGGTAGTACTTCAGAGACCTTCACATCTGGATTAGAGGTAAATATACCATCTAAGGTATGAACTGCGATGTGAGTTGCGTGCTCTACAATCTGTCTCAGACAGAAGCTGGCCATGGTGTCCACCAGTAGGGCCGTGTCGCGATCCTCCTGTTCTTCTAAATGGTAATTAAAGTCTCCCAGTACCGAGAAGTCGGCTGCATCACAACTAGCTTCAATGAAGGGACTAATGGAATGAATAAAGGTAGTTCTAGCCCCAGGTGGCCTGTATAACAAAAGGCCCTTGAACGTGTAAGTTTTACTCAATGTGATCCGGAAGGATAAAACTTCACAGTCTGGGGTGCTTCCTGCTGCCGACCTCGTGACTAATAGGTGGTCTCTAAAGATAATTGCTAGCCCCCCACCCCTCTTGTTCGCACGGTCTGCCCTGCAAATCGCATAGCCCGCAGGAATGGCCAGCCCTAAATCAGTGCTAGAAGAATTGTCAGCCCATGTTTCGGTGACAAACACTAGGTCGAGCTTGTGTGAGCCCACCATCTCTGCGAGTTCTACATTGTGTTTTAAAAGGGAACGTGCGTTAATCAGCATGCCCTGGAACAGCTTTGTGCCTCCTAAATAGGGATTTTTGTTAGAAAGCGAGGAGAAATACTTGGCACCATCCAAGGTTGCCAGCATTTCATTGATGTTGGGCAAGGGTTGGCGATCCACCCAGATGTTAGACTTGAGATCGCGTAAATCCACACACATCCTGAGGGACTTATCCGCCTTGCATGCCAAAAAAATGGCAGCCAACCACTCGGACCCTTCAATGGGTTCAATCACACCCATGGCACACAAACGTTCCAACTCTTGCTTAAGTTCATTGTGCAGACTCAACGGTACCTTGCACACCTTATGTGTAACTGCCTTTGCACCTTCCTTGAGAATGATGCGGTGCTGAAAACCTTTAAGTTTCCCTAGGTTGTCATTAAAGACCTCAGGATACTTTTGAATCCATTCATCACCAGACAACCATCCAACAGTGTCTGCAAGAAGAGGGATGACCAATGGGGAAGCCCTTTAAAACTGTTTCGCCTTGCGTCTTGACAAAAGCATGTCAGGATGATTGGGATCAAGAATGATCCCCAGTTCCCCCTACTCCTCCCACCCCAACACATTTGCTCCGCCCTTCACAATGTACACAGTTCAAAAGCAAGATCCCCCCTAAATTCTAAATTAGCCTCAAATTACCAAGGACTTCCACCCTTTTACCACCGTAAGCAAAGATTCTTATGTTGGACTGGTGCAATTGGATGCCATCTAAACCATCAAAGTCTTTGGCATTGATGACGGTGAATGGGGAACCAGAATCTGCTAAAAAATTTACATTCTTGCCATTCACACAAATTACACAAACAGGGGACTTTCTTTTACGTAACCCAGCCATAGAAGCTATCTCGACAACACCTTCTGACTGCAAAGGTGAAGAAGATAACATAAGTAAAACATTATTCTCACTTTCCTCCCCAGAATCCACAAGGTCCTCTTCAATGGTTTTAAGTCTGCATAGTGCCTCTGTGCAACCCTGTAGCTTTGCACACACGCGCAAAATGTCTTTTTTTCCACATTTGAAACAAGTCTGATTCAAGGCAAAGCAAAACTTAGCATTCCCAAGATGCGATTTGCTCCCGCAGCGGAAACATGAGGGTTCTGTTTTATCTATTCTGGATTTAGATAAACTAGGTGCAGGTGCAGGATTACGCGTGGAAGTTACATTGGTCCCCTTGGTAGGTTTGGTGATATGTTTCACACTAAGGTGCTTGACTTTGCCAGATTGTACAGTTCCACTCATATCCCTCATGCAGAACTGAGAATGTTCAATGCTTCGAGCAATAGTGCGTGCAGTCTCCAGGAATGGGTCCTCGGATGATAGCAGTTTTTCCTGGATCTTCTTTTTGCATGCGCGTTCTATCAGCTGATCACGAATAATCTCATCTCTGAATTCCCTATAATTGCAGGAGACAGCAAGAGTACCGAGTGCAGCGACAATATCATCAATGGATTCACCAGGAATTTGGGCACGCTGTAAAAACTTGTGACGTTCTAGCACTATATTTTTCTTGGGGTTGAACCTTTTGTCCAGTGTTGTGATTACAGATGCATAGTCATCAACAATTAGGGAATCACCGTCATCACCACCACTCACATGAGTACTTACTAGTTCCAAGGGTAATGTTTTCAAGATATTTCTACCTTCAGAGCCTAAACTATAGATCAACAACGCATTTTTTTTCTTTGAAGTAAAAGTGTCACCATCAATGGCTTCAAGGTAAGTATCAAATGTATCCTTCCACTGTTGCCAACTGAGTGGAGAAGTGCCAGGTGATTGTAAAAAGGGTGGTGGTGCAAGAATGCGATCCATTGGGTAGCCGTGCGTGGGTGAGTTGGTGCCAGAACACGACACAGGTTAGACAAGTAACAAAGTCAGATGTTGCAGTATGTGTGCACACATGAAGTGAGGAAAAGATGTGTGCATCACCGATCCCAGATAAATGCACAGATTGAATGAAACGATAAAATTTACCGTAAGGGTGTGCGCATCACCGTGAGTGCAGCACTGTGAGAGGAAACAGATGAGGCAGCTATTGCGTTTGTATCGGGAAGCGGTTGCCTCGCTTAACACTTCTGGTGATGTCCGGTGATGTCTTGATGAGGAGCTGCTACGTGCACCTTGGCTATGGTAAATACATCACACAGGACTCGTCTCAGCCGGAACGAAGAGACAGCTCTGCCCACAGGAGGCACGTCACAACCAGGAACCAAGAAACTGCTCCGCCCACAACAGGCTCATCACGAACAGGAGCATCGGGACTGCTACGCCTACAGCAGGCACGTCACAGCAATGGGCCCTCCGACGTTCAACGACAACTGGCAACCACGGACACAAACTCCCGCACCAGAACTGACCTCTGATGCTCGTGGCAAACAGGGTTTTGCATGGGACCTCAGAGGGACGTGACGGGAACTCCGCAAGCAACTGGAACTCCAACTGGAACTTAAAATCCAACCACATCCAGGTGGAGACGACCAGGGGAGGTAACAGGAATCCACAGTATGGGAGACTGGGGGCCAGACAACTCATCGCCACTAAAAGGAAGTACAACGCAGGTAAGTGGCTTTACACTGCTTATTCCGTCTGACCACCACAGCTCCCCGGCAGCAACTGCCGATCTCCCCACATTCCACGTTCCACGCAGGGAACACCCACGAACGGGCGACAGCCGCGAGCGGGACACTCTAGATCCCAACAGAAACCGGCCGTGGCAATTATGTCCGACCATGAGGGGGAGGGGGCAAAAAGGTGGGGGTGCTGGCGAGACCACTGCTGCTGCGCTTTTATTACAAGGGGCCGATTTTGCAAAACCGGCCCCCAGTAACAAAAACGAGGCCCACCGGTCAAAAACTGGCCCCCACCCTTCCGGCCTACTGGGGAAACACCAGGTGCCAGCTACGGCCAGTTCGGCCCTGGCCCTGATGTTATTAAACTGGCCAGCAGCATTTTACACCATCGACCACAATATGTTCACAAGCCAGTGACGCTCTGCAGGCTTTCAGGACAAGGTGTTAGACTGCTTCATCTCTTTCCTAACAATAGATTTCAAAACAGTTAGACAGACACTCCTTGCAAAATAAGTCATCTGTGGGCATATTACAACACATGCTTTTTGGTAAACTCAGGGAAAGCGCATGCACACCAGGGACAACATCTGTTATATGAATGTTCAAAACAATGCTCCTCCGGCTGTCGCTGACAACAGTACGATAACACACTTTAACAGAATTTTATTTCTCCCAATAAAATTGTAAGTCCTGGAAGAAAGCTAGACTTGTGCAACATCTGAAGGACTAGGTTGTTTTGCATCACTTCTCTTAGGTTCAGATAATAGTTCTTCAAGAAACCATGTCAACAAACACAAGGGTTTTGTTGTCCGTCACCCCCTCTGAAAAACCCTGGGGGTAGAAGATTTTCCCTGTGATCATCCTCATCAGGACCTTTTGAGACGTGTACATTGTTTTACCTCTGTAATTCTGTGTATATTTACAACTTCATAACTGTGTGTCTGATTGTTGCCAGTCTATGTCCAGTTCAGTAGGCTTGCGTTGGTTATGGTGGCAACCAGTGGTAAAATCTGTATGCCTTATTGGTTCATTGGGAAGAGTTATGCCAGATTCCATAGGTGTGATCTTTTTAGTGTGAAAGGTTACAAGCGCCAGTAGGTCTGACTGTGAAAAGCTTGTGTTAAATACGCTTTTAAGGATGTATTGTTAATACACTATGCTAAACCTTCTAGGCAGGAATTATGGTATGTGTAGTTTCACAGATTACTGTCGTAGGCAGGGGTTTTGGTGTTGATCACCTACTCAAACTGTGGAGACAGAATATTTGCACTATAATAACCCTTGTTAAGATGCTATTAAGAGCGATTTTATATTGTTTAGACCACTGTAATTTTGTACATATTTTTAATTTTATTACTTTATACTTGATGGTTGTCTTGTAGGAAAATGTACACTGAATCATGACTGTGATATGGTGGCAAGCTAATAATCAAGGCTATTGGCCTGACCTGTTTCCTACAAAAAGAAGTGACTAAGGTAGTAAGTCTAGCTGATATTTACTATGAAAAGTATATGTTAAAGTCAATAGGCTTTTAAGGGTGGATTGTAGGCAGGTATTCTGTTACAAGGAATTTCAGATTACCTTAGTAAGCAGGGATTTTGCTGTTGTTTTAACCCTTTGACAAACTTAGGACAAACTTTGCACTGCAAAGTTTCTTGGTGGAATCTCTCTAGAAGGCCTGACAAGCTTAGTTATCTGTCAAGATCTTGTATTCAAACAAAATATTTAAAAAAACACACTCAAACAGGCACATTCACTCTTTGAATCATGCTGTTGGTCTGTATGAGTAGCATTTGCACCAGGGGCGGCTCCTCCATTAAGGCGGAGGAGCATCACCCAACTGATTTAAATGCCCCCACCCCTTAGACATGAAAAATAAAATGGTAATCAAGTTAATTTATTTCCATTTTGTTTTTCAACAACTGCATCCTGAGCCAAGTGTCAGGATGGGGGCGGGCCACTGCTGACTGGCAGCAGCAGAGAGCAGTGATGGACAGGGCATTGTAAGTTTAAAGTGTGCATGTCTCTGTGGCCGGCTGCCTTACAATGGCCAGCCAGACAAGCGCACTTTAAACCTCTCAACCAACCTGTCTTAGACAGATGGATTGAGAGCAAGCAAAGGCCTCCAGTGCTATTTGGAACGCTGAGAGGGCCCACCCTATCCAATCCTGGCGCTGCTCTCATGCTGGTTAACAGCATGTGAGCAGTGTTAGTATTGGTTAGGGGAGCTGTCTGGGGCCAAAGCTAGAGGAGAGAAGGACATCGGAACGGAGCAAGGACGTGCAGCAGGTAAGTGAGCTTTATGTTTTTTTAATGTTTAAAATATATTTTATGTGTGGGGTACTGTGCACTAAATCGCTGACATGCATTACATTACCATTTTAAAGTTACGATAATGTAATGCATGTCGTCACTTTTGTCAGTGTAATTTTGTGCCGCATTCACCCACCACCCATTTGCCTGCCCTACCACTCTCCCTGGGTGGCAGCCGCCACTGATTTCCACTCTGTTTCCATCATGGGACAATGGACCAGCCCACTCCAGCCATTGGCTCTATTGCCCTTGAGCGACAGCATTTGTCTGATAACATGCACGTCTGCATGAAAGTGAGTGCGTTTCAGTGCCAATGCTGGTCTTCCATTTTCTGTTGTTTTAGGTCTCCTGTCATTCTTCTATTTTTATTCGGTCGAGTCTGCATGCAGGGCGCATGTGCTGTTGTTGCTTGGCGACAAACTGGTGCATCGAAATAAAAAAACCTCTCTACAAAGGGACTTTTAGCCCGCCCATTACTTACCATTTGTTGGCATCATTATCACTCGATACTATAGATATAATCTTTATTGTATATAGTTAGTTAAAACCTTTACAATATACAATGTGATAAAAAACAAGCCGTGTTATAAAAATAGACAAATCTTGAGATGATATAAAGTCCGGTTAAAAGTGAATAAATACATAAAATACAAAATCGATTTTGCAAGTGCCTTCGAGTGCGAGCAGCGATCTAATTACATCTAACTCTTCTTTACTGCCTTGCAGTTCGGCACCGTGTGTGATGCCGTCACTTCCTTGTCTTTTTGTGGAGCATGGACCATGTACATATTGATTTAACTTAATTAGTGGCCATCCGCTGTGATGAGATACTTTATCTTCTTTTCTTTTTTGCATCTTTAAATAGGGCAAACTCGACCCGTCCAGAAGGTATTCGGGCATTTTACATGAGCAACAGTTACATTACACAAGTTCATCTTTTTTTTTTTTTATTTTATAAAGGCAGGGAAAATGTAAGTCATTTACCCTGAATCACAGGATGTTGAGGCGACACCAAGACACAAACCTAGTTCCCCAGTTCCAAATTCGGCATCTCTGCCCATAGTGCCAAAAAACAAAAACACAATTGACAAAGCCAATAGATCTTGCATAGGCGAGACCAATTGGCTTTACCAGTGCTTGTTTTCATTTTTAAGAGCACATTACAGCCGCCAACACAGTGCAGGCCGCCTATTTCATTTATGGTGGTCACATCCTGCACAGCCTTTAAACTAAGCAACAGTCTTGGAATGGTCTTATCTATACTATATCTTTGTCTACTATTCCAAGATGGACTAGAACTTGGTTTTAAATTTGGCGGCCACGCTGTAATTTTAACACACCAATCCATTATTTGTAGTACTTTTCCAGTGTTGGATTTCATTTGGAATTGCCATTTTTAGGTGGCAGCGTGTTTCCCTTTTTCTTCTTTTACTTTATCTTGCAAATATTAGTACGTTTTTGTGTTGTGTGTTTTATTGTGGTTGTGTAAATTGGTGAAGGCAAGAATGAGTCAGTGGATGGGTGAATGTTTCAGGAATTCATTGGAGAGTGGCTGGGTGCTCGTCTGATGACTTATTGCATGTCTAAACCGGGCCTTTCATTTAAAATCTATGTCCGTTTCAGCTTGCGGGCCACAGTGTACTGAGTAACTCATCTCCGAAGTTGGGTGTTTCTTAACTTAGAATGTTTCTTCAATTAGTAAACACCACTCCTCTGCAAAGGTTTATAGAAAAGAAAGTGGAAAAGCATCTTTAAAACAGCTGTTCTCCAAATATAATTTACTTTTTCTCTACTTAGACAGATGTAATGAGCTAAAGAAAATCTATAAGCATTATTGGTACTTGAACTAGGAAAAAGCCGAATCCATTTCGGGACACAGTGTTTTGCGATTGTAAAATAAGATAGCGCGTGATAGCAGCGGCACTGGACAAGCGCCCTCCAATCACTCGTTATCATAGATTCAGTGAATCTTAATCCTTTTATCTGGGTCCGTAGATTGGGCAGGAATGGTTTCCAGTAAATCGGGGGCGTGGCTTGGATTCGTTTTATAGAAAGGCAGCACATGGTACGGTTCCTTAAAAGGAAAAGTAATCTGATTATAATTTACATCTACGAAAAGACTGCTTCTCCTCCTACGTCTCGTTTGTCTGAACCCTCAGGGCGCACTATTCATGTGAGCGCTTTGTTTCATTGTAAGGGAAGAGCAAGGCCAGCTCCTGCTTCCATACCTTTTTTTAAATCAGTTTTTATTATTTCACAAAAACAACAGTGAACCCATGTCAAAGGCGCCCAGCTCAAAATGATGCTCACTTTGTACATAGTCGTAGTGGAGACAGCCTTGGAACAGGAGGAATAAAAATCCAAGCAGAAACAAAGGCAGGTGAGTGAGATAGGAGCTCATGGGGTGGAGGAGGGGTAAGAGTTGTGCGATGGGAGGGATCGAGTAGGGCAGATGGCACGTGATGATCTAACTAGAGATGGGCACATTCCTCAGGACTCTAGTGTTGTGTCACTAGGGTTCAACCGTGCAGGGGACCTACGGGCCCGATATGAGGTCACCAAGTGGTTAATCTCACCATAAGCACTGAGTGTCCCCTTCAAAGGGGGCGAGTGTCGTTTTTGGCTTCAACGTTCGCAATGTAGGACTCCCAGTTCCCACCTCCCACTCTTGTTGTCCCCTATCACGGAGGGAATAATGTAGTACATTCGCTTCCGCACGTGCCAATTGCAGTAATGTGTTCAGCCATTTAGCAGTTTCCGGGACTGTGGGTGCTTTCCATTGCATTGCACTTTGAATAACACAACCGCAAGGTCACTAAACCTGTGTAGATGCCGGTCTCCTTTGGCTTTAGGGCGGAGCTGAAGGAGGCATGACTCGGAGTGGGGGGTCAATGCATGGCCCAACAATTCCACTGTGGTGGCCATAATCTCTGTCCACATCAATTGCAGTGGGGGGGAAGTCCCAGACCATGCGATAGAAGCCGGCTTCTACGTGCTTGCATCGCAGGCACTCGATGTGGATGTAGGGAACATATGCTTGATGCATTGGGGGGAGAGATGTGCGTGATGTGTGTAATTGTATTGTGTGAAAAGGAATCTGGGAATCCTTGACACCTCCTTCACATGTTGGAGAGCCCACGTCCAAGCCATAGCCGTCAGTGGTTGTGGAAGAACTGCGTTCCAGCAAGTCAGTGCTTTCCCCACCTCTGCCACGGCATTAGCAGTGAGTGCCTCATATAACATTGAGATGGCTCGATGCAGTCTGCCATGTGTGAGGGGGACGTGTAGGATAGGCGATTGGGATGGCTCCATGTCACCAACCCCCCAGGTGGTTCTCACCACATGCTGTATGGCATGGTAAGTCAGGAAGTGGCTTGCACCCATGGCATAAGTGTCCATAATGTCTACGTAAGGCATAAGACTCCCCTCATGAAAGAGATCTCCTAGGCTATGCATCCCCGCCGTCTCCCCTGGTGTCATGGTATGGCACTCAGCCAGCACTTGCATGCCTGGCAATTTGGAACACACCATGATGCTAATGCACGCTTTAACTGATTTTGCAGGCTGCCATTTTCTTCCTTATCTCAGTCCTGATGAAGACCCGCTGTGATGATTTAAAATCGCACATATAGGGTTGAAACGTCGACGCTACCTTTTGGTCCAGTTCAAGTCCCTACTCGAAAAACACTGAAATTATACAGAGTAGTAGGGTCATTGTATCTATTCTGGCCTTTCACATTTTGTATATATTTTAATCATTTTTGTATATACTATGCACTTATTGTGTCACTTATCACACTATGTCACTTGATCACGATTTTGGCAGCTGTTAATGCAATATAAAATGTGGGTTAATATAAATGATGTAATTTATATTAAATATTGAATTTCCCACACAACCGGATTACCTCACTCTTATTATGTGTTCCTTTGTTTAATGTATTTTCATTCAGTTTGTTTAATGAATAATCTGTCCATGTAAACTGAATTAGATGAAAACATTGTATTTATAAGAAATATTGTGCCTATACCCGACAGAACCATTGTACCTTTATAATGGCAACTGCTCCAAGCAGATCGAAGGGGAGTAGGGCACAACGAGAGTCTGCCCATGCACAAATCTTTGTCAACACACCCGTGCTGTCTGCATCAGACTAGAAACACTCTGTGGAGGACAAGTGCGATGGGATGGCCAGGTGTACACACCGACACTGCCCTGCTTGAGGGCTCTGTCGGTATAGTATATTTGGATACCCAAATACTTGAATAGCACCATTTGAGTTGGTACTCCAAAGAAGCGACTCTGAGGGGCCCAAGAGTACGGGCGAGAGGGAACAAGCAGGACTTAGGCCAGTTTACTCTGAGGCTAGAAACAACTCCAAAAGCATCCAGCAGGTGCATCACTTATGGGAGAGAGACTCTAACATTATTCAGAAAGATCAGTGCATCATCTGCATAAAATGATATGATGTGGTGGGTGCTCAATTCCCGAATCCCCCAATGCTGTGTGTGTAATCGCAAATGACAAGCGAGCGGCTCTATGGCAATCGCGAAGAGCAGCAACAACAGCTGGCACCCATGCCTAGTGCCTCTGAAGATTGGGAAGCTGTCAGAAATCAACTTTCCCATTCCCACTCTGACTATCGGGTTTGAATAAAACATATAAATCTACCCTAAGAATCCCTGTCCGATTCCCATACATCGTTACGTAGTTAGTAAAAACTCCCAGCTGAGGGTGTCGATGGCTTTCTAGATATCCAGAGACACCACTACCCTTTCGTATGCCTCCGGCAGTGTGTCGTGGATGATCAGCAAGAGTAGCCTTATATTGAGGAAGGTACTGCGACCCGGTATGAATCCCGACTGATCCTCATGGATCAATTTACCATTCTGTGGGAGCAGCCTATTTGCGAGGACTTTACCCAGGACTTTGCTTTTGAGGTTAAGAAGGGACGATAGGATCGCACATCCAGTGGATCATGTCCCGGTATGGGGAGAACCACTGTCAGCACCTCGCACTGTGAGTCTGAAAGTTAGCCACTGGATTTTACTGCATTGAATACCTCCAGAGGAGACTGAATGAGAAGAGCAGAGAATGTGGCTTAATATTCGACCGGCAGTCCATCCGTGCCCGGGATTTTGTTTCGGCTATTTGGGCTATGGCCGCTCTATTCTCCTCTCGCCAAATGGGTTAATCAAAATCGGCCCTCTGGAGCGGGGATAGGTGAGGCAGACGGAGGCCATCCATGAAGCCGTCCTACTGTTCAGGGGTCAGGGCTTCAATTGTACCACACAGTGTGCGGTAGTAGTCTCAGAATGCATCATTAATATCAGCCTGTGTCGAGGCCATGGATCCGTCGTCGCACCTGATAGCTCCAATCGGAATGTGCTGCTGGTCCTCCCTAACCAACCACGCCAGCAGCCTGACCGAGCAATTGTCCTCCGTGTGTAGCTTGGTTAATCGGCGTTTATATTCGTGTTTGCTCAAGCACGTCTCTGCCTCCCTGTATTGCCCACAAAGGTACTGTAGGCGCTCGATCCCTACCTCCCGGGCAGCCACTGCTCTCTCCAGGTGGCGCAACTCCCTTTCCACCGACGTACGTTAGTCCTGTAATACCTGTTGGACTCCCCAAGTGGCCGCCAGGGAATGCCCCCTCATCAAGGGGGAGCGACCCTTGACCTTACCAGGTAGGTCGCTCCCCCGCCACACAGCTCCGCCTGTGGTGTCCTGCCCGCTGCTGCTGCTGGTAAGCTCGCCCTCTGCTTGTGGCCTCGGTGCCCGTTTTTCGTCTGTTTTTCCCTCACTGCCCCCACTGTAGTGTGTCCTTCTTTCCTTCTGTACCCTCGCTGCCCCCATTGCTGTGTGCCCGTTTTCTCTCTGTTCCCCTCGCTGCCCCCACTGTACTGTGTCCATTTTTTTTCTTTCTGTACCCTCGCTGCCCCCATTGCTGTGTGCCCGTTTTATCTCTGCTCCCCTCGCTGCCCCCACTGTACTGTGTCCATTTTTTCCTTCTGTACCCTCGCTGCCCCCTTTGCTGTGTGCCCGTTTTCTCTACTGTTCCCCTCGCTGCCCCCAGTGCTGTGTGCCCGTTTTTTTTTTTCTTCTGTCTCCCTCGCTGCCCCATTTCCCTGTGTCCTTCTTGCCTTCTGTACCCCTCGCTGCCTCTCTCCAATCCCGCCGCTGCGTCCCCTGCGGCCCCGCCCCCCTGACTGCCCATTCGCTGCCCCTGCCTCCCAGCTGCCCCTCCCTACCACCTCCCCATATATGGCGGCCACTGTGCGGCCGCGCCGCTGGCGCGCCGAAGGCGCGCCTAAGGCAAGCCCGTCTGCGCCCGTCCGTGCCTGGATCGCGCCCAGCGCCAGAACCCCTGGGCCGTGCGCCCCCGGCACCAGCCTCGAGGACCGACGCCGATACGATGCCACCACACTCCACGCTCTCAACCCCGGACAGACGCACAACTGCTTCAAGGCCGCCCCGAAACGCACCCATGGTCCCTTCACCTGCCGGAACTGGAGCTACACCAGCCTCAGAGCCACCGAGGCACCCGCCAAGAAGGACCGCAACCACCTCCGATGCATCCTACTGAACACCCGCTCCGCACGCAAACACGCCGTCGAGCTCTGGAACCTGCTCGACACATCATCACCAGACGTCGCCTTCCTGACAGAGACCTGGATGAACGACTCCTCCGCCCCCGACATCGCCATCCCAGACGGCTATAAGATCACCCGCAGAGACCGCGTCAACGCAGTAGGAGGAGGAATCGCCATCGTCCACAAGAACACCATCAGGGTCTCGACCAGCACCGACAACACTCTCAGCACCGCCGAACACATGCACTTCCAGATCCACACGGACCCCAACACCACCCTCAGAGGCACCCTCGTCTACAGACCCCCTGGGCCCCGACCCCAGTTCAGCGACTCCATCGCCGACTTCATCAGCACGCACGCCCTGACCTCTACCGACTACATCCTCCTCGGAGACCTGAATTTTCACCTGGAGAACAAGAACGACAGCAATTCCACCACCCTGATCGACAACCTCGCCAACCTCGGTCTGAGCCAGCTCGTCACAACACCGACCCATTCCGCCGGCCACACGCTCGACCCCATCTTCTCCTCCAGCTCCCACGTCTCCTTCAGCCACACCACGGAACTCCTCTGGACCGACCACCGCTGCATCCATTTCACCTTCCAGAAACCCACCACACACCACCGCACCCAACAGATCCCACGCCGCTGCTGGAGCAAAGTCACCGAAGACCAACTACGGGCAACCCTCGCTCCAGCCCTCCCTCCGACCCATCCAACACCGACGACGCTGCCTGCAACCTCAGAAGATGGATGGACGACTGTGCCAACACCCTCGCCCCGCTGAAAAAACCCACCTACGCTGACACCACCAAAAGAGCCAGCTGGTTCACCTCGGAACTCCTAGCTTCCAAGCGCACCTGCCGGAAACTAGAGAAGAATTGGCACAGTGATAAGACACCGGACAGCCACGCAGCCCACAAAGACCCCATCCGTAACCACCACCACCTCATCAAGTCCGCCAAGAGAACCTCCTTCAAAGACCGCGTCGACAACAACGCACACAACAGCAAGGAGCTTTTCAACATCGTGAAGGAACTCTCCAACCCCAGCTCCAACACCAACGACATCCCACCGTCGCAACCCCTGTGCGATTCCCTCGCCACCTTCTTCCACCGCAAGATCGCCGACATCCACGACAGCTTCAACACCCAGACAGCCCCAACTAAGATCGATGCACCAGACCCGCCGCACACCATCGACCACGATCCCCTGCCAGCCTGGGCCAGCGTGAACATCGAGGACACCATCAAGACCATGAGCACAATACACTCCAGCTCGCCGTCAGACCCTTTCCCGCACCACATCTTCAACAAAGCCAGCAGCTCCATCGCACCCCACCTGTGCAACATCATCAATCTCTCCTTCGAGACCGCGACCTTCCCAGAGAGCTGGAAACACGCAGAGATGAACGCCCTACTCAAAAAACCCAAGGCGAACCCGAGAGACCTCAAGAACTTCCGGCCCATCTCCCTGCTTCCGTTCCCAGCCAAGGTCATCGAGAAGATCGTCAACAAGCAGCTAACCCGATACCTCGAAGAAAACAGCATCCTGGACCCATCCCAATCGGGTTCCGGAGCAACCACAGCACTGAGACTGCCCTCATCGCCGCCACCGACGACATCAGGATCCTGCTGGACAACGGTGAGACCGCAGCCCTCATCCTGCTGGACCTCTCCGCCGCCTTCGACACTGTCTGCCACCGCACTCTACGCGCACGCCTCCACGACGCAGGGATCCGAGACAAGGCCCTGGAATGGGCCACCTCCTTCCTCGCCGGCAGAACCCAGAGAGTCCGCCTCCCACCATTCCGATCCGAAGCCTCCGAGATCATCTGCGGCGTACCCCAGGGATCGTCCCTCAGCCCAACACTGTTCAACATCTACATGGCCCCGCTCGCACGCATCGCCAGACAGCACGACCTCAACATAATCTCCTACGCCGACGACACCCAACTGATCCTCTCCCTCACCAAGGACCCCCTCGCCACCAAATCCAACCTCCATGAAGGGATGAAGGCCGTCGCCGAATGGATGAAGATCAGCCGACTAAAACTGAACACGGAGAAGACAGAGGTCCTCATCCTCGGCTCCAACCCCTCAGCCTGGGACGACTCCTGGTGGCCAACGACGCTGGGAGCAGCCCCGACACCCACCGACCACGCACGCAACCTGGGAGTCACCCTCGACTCAACGCTCTCCATGGCCAAGTAAGTCAACGCAGTCTCATCCTCCTGCTTCAACACCCTCCGCATGCTTCGCAAGATCTACAGGTGGATCCCGACAGACACGAGAAGAACAGTCACCCAGGCCCTCGTCAGCAGCAGACTCGACTATGGGAACGCCCTCTACGCGGGAGCCCCGGCCAAGCTCATCAAGCGACTGCAACGCATACAAAACGCCTCTGCACGCCTGATCCTCGATGTACCACGCCACAGCCACATCACCCCCACCTGAGGAACCTGCACTGGCTCCCCGTCGACAGGAGAATCTCCTTCAAACTCCTCATCCACGCACACAAGGCACTCCACAAGACTGGCCCAGCCTACCTCAACAGACGACTCCTCTTCTACATCCCCAACCGCCAACTCCGCTCCGCCGACCTCTCCCTCGCCACCGTCCCTCGCATTCGAAGAACCACCACCGGCGGCAGATCCTTCTCCCACCTCGCCGCCAAGACCTGGAACACCCTTCCACTAAGCCTACGACAGACCCAAGACCTGCTGACCTTCAGGAGGCTACTCAAGACCTGGTTGTTCGACCAGTAGCAGCACCCCCCACCCCCCTTTTTTTTTTCTCCCCCAGCGCCTTGAGACCCTCGCGGGTAAGTAGTGCGCTTTACAAATTCTGTGATTGATTGATTGATTGATCACTACTTTTATGCACTTCCCATTCTGTAGCCTAAGTGGGGTAGGCTCCTTATTGACCTCAATGTACTGTGTAATGCACGTGGAGAGACCCTAGCTGAACAGGGGTCGTCTAAGAGCGTACCAGTCTGAAAGCGTCAAGTAGGAATTTGCAGACGTGGTCTGCCCAACTGCAGCAATACCTGCAGCGGGCAATGATCCGAAAGGGTACTGGCCAAGTACTCCGGTTGATCAGCGTACCCAATTCAACAGAACCAAGAATCAAATCGATCCTGGTGTGAGGGTCAAGAATAGAAGGAATATTCACGATCCATTGGGTAACCAAGTCGCCATATATCATAGAGGTGCCTTCGTGTCAGCCAGTTATGGAGGTCACTGTGTCTCGGAAAAGCGCAGGGTGAGCGTATCGAACAATTCCGATTGATTGGAGTTGGGTGCATAGATCCCTACCAATACCAAATGGGAGCCATCTAAGTGTCCCTCTAGTCCCACGTACCTATCCCCTGTGTCTACGCTGTGTCATCCTACCACTTACTGGTCCCCTGGTGCTATCCATATCAGCAATCCACAGGCAAACGCTGATGAGGATGTGCCATATACCTGACCTTGCCATTTCACCTGAACTTTCTGGAGTTCCGTGGCTGTGAGGTGAGTTTCTTGCACCATGACGATATCTGTATGGCGTGCTTAAGGTATGCGTGGATTCGATAGCGTTTGGTAGGGGTTGCCATGCCGCGCACGTTCCAGGTCATCACATTGTAGTGCGGGGTAATGTCATCAGGGCGCATACCCATAGTGTATAGTGATAGTCTGTGTGCTAGGTGGTGGACGGAATACCCAAGGTGACCCCCGCCCCCTGTACCCGGTAGTGAGCATGTAAGTACTGCAGCTGTCTCCTCAGCCAGTACATCCTCCACCAATACCAATTTACATACAAAGGCTTCACATAAACTCAAAATAACAAGCATAACTTTGCAGAAGGATTCCCCCCAGGTGAGGTGACAAACATAACCTAACAAACATATTCCCCCTACTCAGATGACATGCGAGTCCCTGACCAAATGCCCCTGTACGGAAACCATAATGCAAACAAGGTGTAAAACGGGCAAAACATGTACACTTTGGAGCCTCTCTGTGGAACGTGGAAGTGCTAATTTCAACTTTTCCCCATAGATTGGGCCAAAACGGAGGATACAGCCCTCCCAGTTTTTCCAGCTTGCCTTCGGGAAGATCAGGCACATCAGTAATCAAGATGACCAGTTCGTTCATGCCGGAGCCTGCAATACCTGTATTAAAAGTCATCTGCAGATCGTGGGGTAACTTTAGGGTCCTGGTAGACACCAGCTGTCGATGAAACAGAGCCGCCTGAGTTCAATCCCGACTCCGATGGGTGCTCAGATCGTTGTAGGGTGAAGGAGTTTGTGCTGTGTTGTGAGGCCTCCGAACCTCCTGTGCCTGTTCTACCGCCACTTTGTCCCGGGATGACTTTGTCCTGATGGGTCTTCGCGTGCGTCGTCAAGGCCTAGGCACCAACCATTTCCCAGCATTCTACACCTCGGGTGGATCCTGTACCAGTCCTTTAGCATTCAGCCAGGTCCACACATCCTCCGGTGAGGGGAAGATGTGGGTCGTCCCTCCATCGATCACTCTGAGTTTTGCTGGGAAAAGAAGTGCATACTTAAGGTCCAGTTCACGGAGGCGTTGTTTGACTATGGAGTGAGAGCCACAGAGCCGCTGCACTTCCATCGTAAAGTCTGGGTATGCCGTGATCACTGCACTGTTGTATTACCAGGGGCCCTTGGTACAGAACTGCTGCTGCAGCAAGACACGGTCCTGGTAATTAAGAAGTCGGGCTATTATGGGATGCATTGGGGCACTCCGGAGGGGTGGTCTACCCGGTATCCGATGTGCCTTTTCTATGAAGAAGAAATTTGGCAATTTATCTACATGTACCATCTTCATCAGCCAGTCTTCAAGGAATAACTCTACGCTGGGGCCCTAGTATCATTCAGGGAATCCCAGGAAGCGGATGTTGTTATGCCTAGAGCGCCCCTGCGTCCTCTGCTCTTCGGTGTAGGTTGGCCACTTCCTCCCCATGGCCTTCAGCCACGCCTGCTGCTCCTGTACTGTAGGTCTTATCGTGGTGAGGGTGGACTCTGTTTCGTCAACCTGGTCAGCCAGCTTGCGGTGGTCAGCCCTCAACAGATTCACATCCAATGAGACAGTGTCAATCTGGGCCTCCAGAGAGGTTTTAGTGTCTAAAATGGCCTGCAACACCTTGTCAACTTGGGTAGAGTGGGTTCGGAGAGTTGCTTCGAGGTGGTGCAGAGTGTCCAAGGTCCAGTCCGCAGGAGCAGAGGATGTCATTATCTTGCTGATACTGTGAAGCAGTGGTTTGGAGGCCTTAGGTTTCACCATCATTATGGCCTTTACAAAACAGCCCCAAAAGCAACGTGGAGAGAGTGGTAGCAACAGACAGTGCCTGGGACACACATTCGCAGGTCTGTTAGTTGAGAGCAGGTGACGGTGCGCCCTGTGCGCTAACCAGAGCATATGTCGTGGATGATAGCAGATGTGGACAGCGACAATGAGCTTCCCCTTCACACCAGGACTCCTGAATCTCCGGGCATGGAGGAAAGTGCACAAGACTCGGGCAGGGCACCTGGCATCAAGAGCCACAATCCAGACACACGAGGGCAGATCAAGACATCAAGGACAAAGTAGGCTCTTGCACTGCACATTTGGTATGTAGTCCAAGGCCCTACAATCCGGCAAAGTCCTGTGTGTTGCGCATCCCCATGGTCAGGGCTGAGGAAATTGCAGGTCCGTAATCCAGCAGTGTATCACTAGGGAGCCCTAATCGGAGGGGTGGGGTCTGTGCTTGTCAATGGTGACAAGCTGTAAACTGAACACTCAATATTCCAACACAATAGAAATAAAGAACTTACTACTACACAAGCCTTGGCTGAAATGGGGGTGTTACCCTAAGTATTACTAGCTTTGGAGACAGCCGCAACAATAAATGTCTGCTGCAGTGCCCTCCTCGTGCAGTGTCTTGCGCCGGTGTCTCCTGGGGGCTCCCCTAGTATGGTAGACAGTACTCACTGCAGCCCCATCAGATGCCAAGTGAGGAGGGACCTCTATGTGAAACCACAGCCAGCAATACAGTGAACGTGTCCCCTGCAGTCAGTAGTGGAGCGTGGGTCCTATGGAGCCGGAACCAAGGGATTTGGGGGCACTGCAGAGCAAAGCGGGATCACTGGTGCACAGGCCGGCCGCCGGAGCACGCACAAGCAGGGGCTCCGAGGCAACAGGTATCTGCAGCTCCGACTCGCCTCCAGGTCAGTGTCAAACACGCACCAGCGGTGCACGTAGCCTCACGCACCCCTTATCATTGGGCCGATCGGCGGTTCGGATGCCGCAGGGCCGTTCCAGCCGAGCAGAAGCGCTCCGCCTGCTCCGTTCCAGTCCTCAATCCCCGGGGGCCGCCGAGATGAAGCCCCGGAGATCCTGACTCCAAAGGCGGCAGCAGGGTCAAAGCGGAACACGGTGGGCGCAGAATTGCAAGCACCCGGGGCAGCTCTCCTCAGCGCCGATTTGGGCGCGGAGCACTTCAGGCAAGGCAGGCGCCTGTCGGGGAGGCAGGTACCCTGCAAGGAGCCCCCATAGCAAAGTTCTTTAGCGCCCCCACCGACAGCACTTGGTGGCTGCAGGTTCCAGCGCGGCAGAGCGAGGTCTCCCAGGGCCTGGACCGCAGCGACCAGCCGCACCCACGGCCGCAGGAGCAGCAAGCAGTCCTCAAAGGGTGGCACGCATACAGCGGTGATGGAGGGGGTCTCCTCCCCGCCTCCAGTAGTGACGGGCACGTGGAGCGATCCATGTGTGGTCCAGGGCCACGTCCCAAGAGGCCTCGTGGTAGGCCCCGCCGCTGGACACCTCAACGGACCCTGTAGACAAGCAAGGCGTGGTGGCACGTGATTGCCCGTCACTGAATCGGTAGCCTTCGATGATGAAGATAAGCCCGGTGGTTGTAGATCACAAATGGGGGCTTGACCGGAGAATGATAGAAAGATTATGTCTGGGCCTTCCACGGAGCTCTCTAGGACGCCTATGATGCACCTGCCACCTTCGCCATGCCCCCACTTCCACACATAACTCTGGAATCCAACTATGCTAAATTGTCTTTGCGTGACTCCGCTGCCTGCTCTCCGAGCTCTCCATATTTTTTTTTTAGACCCTCAGTGTTGGTGTCCGCTTGGATATCCTGCCCTGATCAGGTCTCCGGACCTCTCACTGAAGATGGCTCTGAAATTTGACCCTAGGTTGGTGGTTCCCATGAGTGGGTGAAACGGGTTACCCTCTGTCGGTCATCTTGTCCGAGCGCACACTTTAAAGCTATCTTAGACTAGTCAACGCCTGTGAGGAGCGCATGCGTCTGCAAATACACTTCACATACTGTAGGAGATGCCTATTGGGATGTTGGGACCACCAGTGGTGAATGCGATGCGACCAGGGGTCTGTAGCAGTGGTCTCACTGTCTGTGGAGACCAGGTACTGCTGGTGCTCTGTGGTGGAGATGTTCTTGAACCAGACAAAGAATGTAAGATGCACTACCCTGTGTGGGGAGTAGTGCATTGAGGCCTGGTGCAGTGGAGGGCTACCCTCCACAATAAGTGCAACGTTGAGGTTGCTTTGAGAAGCTTCTGTGGTGCTTATTGCTCAGGAAGCTCTTACCCGGTGGGGTTGGGAGCCTGAGGTGCTGCTGACGTCACAGGTCTCTTATCCCACAGAAGTGACAAAGGGGTATAGAAAGCGCTATGCTGGAGACCCAGGAGTCTCGCAGATGCCACAACACTTCCGCATAGGCCACACTGCTGTGCAACAGCCTTCCAGCCAAGAACTCCCCACAGTGTAGTGTGCCGCCTGTCCACTGATGTGCTTCGAGCCCCGCCAGGGACATTAAGCACTATATAAGTGAAATTACCACACAGTACTTTAAGGAGACTTAAGAAATGTGTGTGTGGAAGGATCGAGGATGTATCTACGTATTTCGAACAGTGTGCTTTCAATACATTTTTAGATACAAGTTATTTATTAATCGAGTCAGATAAATATAATTAGCGCCCTTAGATGTTCGGTATTTTGTTATTTCGTTATTTATGGCATTAGCGAAACCGTGATGTATATTTTCACGCTTGAGTCCACACTTTTCTTCAGATTTCCCTTCAGCTATTACCTTTTTTCCTGAATTTATTTACAAAAAGCTGTGCAGATTAATACATGTTGCCAAAGAGGTTTGGTCCGCGCCTCTTCCTTTCGCACTGCTTTTTTGTGCGGCGGTTTATAGCGCTGGCCCCCGGCCTGATCCCTCAGCTGTTGGAAACTCTTCTGGAAAGTGAATGCGAGTCCCGGATGCTTTCACAGCACGTCTGTTTACAGTCACAACTTCACACCTTTCTGAGGGCTACCCCGTGTTTTCGCTGGTGGGGTCTAAGCCTCCACCCCCCCGCGCCTGTCGATGGTTCGCCCCACCGTGCGGCACCTGTGCTGGGAGCGAGTTGGCCCAGTCCCTTCCCTCCGTCTCCCGCCCTCATGCTGGGAAAAGACTGAACTTCCCTGGCCTCTTCCCAGGCAGTGAAGTCCAACAGCTGAGATCACCTCCCTGGGTTACTGATATGTTACATCATTTACTTCCCCAGCTGGAAGCCCCTCCGCCCCCCACAGGGGCTGATCGCCACCCGCCCCCGAGGAAGTGCATGGGGGAGAGATCTGCTGTAGCCATTACCCGGGGCGGCCCCTTTCCAGGGGCCCCGCAGGCTCCAATACTGTCCTCTGCGAGTCTCAGGCAGACATGTCCTTGTGATAATAATTCTCTCGCTGCCCGTGTAACCTCCGCACACGGGGTGGAGTGGAGGAGTATCCGAGCACGAACGCTTGACTGTGCGACGGACGCACGCACAGATTTCTGTGCTGACCCCCGGATCCATGTGCGGACCCCCGGATCCATGTGCAAACCCCCGGATCCATATGCGAACCCCGGGATCCATATGCTGCCCTGAGCCTCAATGAGGTGCCCCTGAGGCTCCATGTTCTGCCCCTGGCTGTGTGTGCGCCCCTCTGCCCGCTTGCCGCTTTTCCACCTGGGTTAATTTAATGAACTGCAGCGTAGCTCTGTGTGCTTCACCCCTACTCGGTGTGCTGCCCCCTGTGCCTGGCTCTGTGTGTTGCCCCCCCTGAGCCTGGCTCTGTGTGCTGCCCCCCTGTGCCTGTCTCTGTGTGCGGCCCCCTGTCTCTGTGTGCGCCCCCCTGGATCTGTGTGCTGTGCCCTGGGTCTGTGAGCTGCCCCCTGGCTCTGGGAGCTGCCCCCCCTGGTTCTGGGAGCTGCCCCCACCTGGCTCTGGGAGCTGTCCCCCTGGCTCTGGGAGCTGCCCCCCTGGCTCTGTGTGCTGCCACTGGGTCCGTGCTGCCCCCTGGCTCTGTGTGCTGCCCCTGGCTCTGTGTGCTGCCCCCCCGGCTCTATGTGCTGCCCCCCTGGCTCTATGTGCTGCCCCCCCCGGCTCTATGTGCTGCCCCCCCCTGGCTCTATGTGCTGGCTCTATGTGCTGTCCCCCTGGCTCTGTGAGCTGCCCTTGTGTGCTGCCCCCCTGGATCTGTGTGCTGCCTCCTGGCTCTGTGCTGCCCCCTGGTCCTGTGTGCATCCCCCGGCTCTGTGTGCGGCCCCCTGGCTCTGTGTGCTGCCCCCCTAGTTATGTGTGCTGCCCCCCCGGCTCTGTGTGCTGCCCTTTTTTGCTGCTCCCCTGGATCTGTGTGCTGCCCCCCTGGCTCTGTGCTGCCACTGGGTCCGTGCGGCCCCCTGGCTCTGTGTGCGGCCCACCTGGCTCTGTGTTCTGCCCTCCTGGCTCTGTGTTCTGCTCCCCACTGGCTCTGTGGTCTGCCACCCGGCTCTGTGGTCTGCCCCCCCCTGGCTCTGTGTTCTGCTCCCCATGCTCTGTGTTCTGCCCCCCATGCTCTGTGTTCTGCCCCCCATGCTCTGTGTTCTGCCCCCCTGGCTCTGTGTTCTGCCCCCCTGGCTCAGCGTGCTGCCCCCCTGGCTCTGTGTTCTGCCCCCCAGGCTCTGTGTACTGCCCCCCAGGCTCTGTGTTCTGCCCCCCTGGCTCTGTGTTCTGCCCCCCTGGCTCTGTGTTCTGCCCTCCCCCCCCCACTGCTCTGTGTGCTGTCCCCCCTGGCTCTGTGTGTTTCCGCCTTAGCTCTTTGTCCTGCCCCATGGCTCTGTATGCTGTTCCCTGGCTCTGTGTGCCCCCTGGCTCCATCTCTGTGCGGTGGCCTGTGGCCCCTTGTGCTGCACTTCCCAGTTAAGTGGATTGGTCCCCTAATTCTGTGAGCTGCTCCAGGGCTTTGTGTGCTTCTCTTTATGCCACCCCTCTGGCTGCATGTGCCGCACCACTGGCTCCATGTGACACCCTCTTTGTCTTTCTGCTATTACCTCTGGATTTTAGCCCCTGCCCGCGGCTCCATGGGCCACCTCCTAGCCCTATGTCGTTCTGATGTACTTTTCTCAAAAATATACATACAGCGCCACAATGAATATTGAGTGATGGCACCATTGCGGCTGGAGGCTGGTGGTGCCACCCATGTGCTGCTCCTTGGTCCATGTGCTGCCTCCAGTCTCCATGTCATTAGACCCCTGACCTGTCCAGCGTGCTCCATATTCCACCCCTAGCTGAATGTGCTACCTCCTAGACTTGTGCGCTGTCCCTTGGCTTCATACGCGCCGCCCTGGTCGTTGTGCAGCTTTCTAGATCCATGCAAGGTCCCCTGGCTCCATGTATTGCTCCCTGGATATTGCACCCACATATTCAATTTCTTCCTGAACAAATAGTAAGGATTCAGTCATCCACTGTCCAAACCAAACAGCCAAATTGCCCTTCCCATTGTACCTGACTTTTAAGGCATTAGTGCTTTATGAATAAGTGCGCGGATGCCCATGTTGCAGCCTGACAAATGTCCAGACACATACTCCGCCTGCCACCGCAGTGGTAGCAGCCTTGGCCCTGGTAAAATGGGCCCTCTGTCTTTCATGAGTTTACAAAAAAGTAATGGATGAAATACTTGAATTAATTTTAGGCACTGGTAATCACTTGGGCCACATCCCACCGTTCTTTTGTACACCATGCCACCTTAGTTTGGAATCAGCTATGTGCAAATCAGTCTTGACCCTGCTCCAATGGGAACAGTCCAGCCTGAACTGCCAGGCCAGGTTCTTCCTGAACCAGAACACAAGCTCTAGTTAGGGCTCACCAGCCAGGTATAGCTTGGTTCCAGTGACACGATGTGCACAGGGCCCACGTCAGGACATACCTGTCCAACTTAGGCCGACACAGTAAAGTATATAAAAATGTGATGGATGGAGTGCTTGAATTCATCTCAGCCTCCTGGACTCATGTGCTGTCCCCCAGCTGCCTATGCATCTCCCAGGTCATTGCGCAGCCGCCTTATTCCATGTAATGTCCCCTGGCTCCAAGTGGTGCTTCCTGGATATTGCCCCCATGACCCAATGCTTTCAATTACTTTCTGAACAAATAGTTAGTCAGGCTTCAGCCGTCCACTGTCAGTATATTTTTAGATGGAGTTTACCGTCAGAGAATCACAAAACAGTGTCTCTTCAAAAATTATGAGCACTCTCTGAAGATAAAAAAACTGCAATTTCAGCTTCAGGGTCGAACTCAGTACAAGAGTTTCCGGCCTGTCATCCAGGTCTCTGGTAGATGGTGAGTAGTGGGCAGTATCTGGTGTATGATAAGGGTGGGCGTAGTTGGTGGAGTACCACTACATGGAATTCTGCGGAATTGAACATAAACTCTCTCATCCCAATTAATAAAACAAAAACCTCACATACCCTTGATAAAATAAGAAGTAACTCTATCTTTACACGCAAAAATGCATATAGTCATCTCACAAAAGTGAAAATAAAAATACAGCAAGCAGTGAGAGAGGTGATGATTTTGGTGTCCTCCCTAACCTAGGGAGAGAACCAAGCAGATGCCTTGAACACAAAGAGCACATCATGCTGAACGATTCGGTGGTGGTCCCATCCTCCTAGGACCACCCCAAGCACAGTTATGGGCAAAAATACAATCCCAACCAAAGGCCCTGCAAAGCATTATGGGACGAGATTCTAGAGGGCAGTGAATATTATAGTATCCAATATCAAAACATTCCTCAAGGGGCAGGCTCTCCGGGCTCAGCTGAGAGCTAATACTATAATATTCACTGCACTCTAGAATCTCGCCCCATAATGCTTTGCTGGGCCTTTGGTTGGCATTGTATTTTTGCCCATAACTTTGCTTGGGGTGATCCTAGGAGGATGGGACCACCACAATCGTTGAGCATGATATGCTCTTTGTGTTCAAGGCATCTGCTTGGTCCTCCCCTAGGTTAGGGAGGACCCCAAAATCATCACTCTCTCATTGCCTGATATTTTCAAAGCTCACTTTTGTGAATTGATTATATGCTTTTTAGCATGTAAAGGTAAAGTTGTTTTATTAAAGGGTTGTGGGTGCACTAGCTTACTCCAGAGTTTGTGCATGAATTCCCTGTTATGCATATTAATAAAACAAAAATATTGTGTTTTCAATGTAATGCTGTATTAATAAAACAGAAATCTCACATACCTTTAGTAAATCAACAAATGATTATGTTTACATGCTAAAATACATATAGTCATCTCACAAAAGTGAAATACTAATATGCATATAGTCATCTCACAAAAGTGAAAATATAGCAAGCAGTGAGAGAGGTGATGATTTTGGGGTCCTCCATAACCTAGGGAGAGAACCAAGCAGATGCCTTGAACACAAAGAGCACATCATGCTGAAGGATTCGGTGGTGGTCCCATCCTCCTAGGACCACCCCAAGCACAGTTATGGGCAAAAATACAATCCCAACCAAAGGCCCTGCAAAGCATTATGGGACGATCTTCTAGAGTGCAGTGAATATTATAGTATCCAATATCAAAACATTCCTCAAGGGGCAGGCTCTCCAGCTCAGCTGAGAGGTAATACTATAATATTCACTGCACTCTAGAATCTCGCCCCATAATGCTTTGCTTGGCCTTTGGTTGGCATTGTATTTTTGCCCATAACTTTGCTTGGGGTGGTCCTAGGAGGATGGGACCACCACCGAATCGTTCAGCATGATATGCTCTTTGTGTTCAAGGCATCCGCTTGCCCTCACCCTAGGTTAGGGGTGACCCCAAAATCATCACCTGTCTCATTGCCTGATTTCCCCCCAAGATCACTTTTGTGAATTGGTTATATGCTTTTAGCATGTAAAGGTAAAGTTGAATTATCACATGTTTGTGGATGCAATATTTAACTTCACTACACAGTAGAGTAGGAATTATTACATGAATTCTGTGTTCTCCACAACCTCAGTTTGCGGAGGTGTCAGTAGGTAAAAGTGCCGGGGCTCACGTGTCAGGAGGCAGCTTGCACCAGCCCATTTCTCCTTTTAACGCTGCCTTAAACAGAACCAACTACTAACCATGAAAGTTGGGGAAGAATGTGGCGTATTGGTTAGAGCTGCAGACTTTGGAGCAGGGGAACCAGGTTTGAGTCTTGCCGTCGGCTCAACATCCTTTGATTCTGGGCAAATCACCTAATCTCCCTATAAATTAATGTGTCCTTAACTGGTGCTCAGGAAAAGCGCCAGTGTTGAGGATTAAGTGCCGGTGCTGAGCACCGAAAACCACTGGCTCAAATTAAGCACTGATGTTTCCTCAGATACAGCGTAAAGTACCAGTAACCACTCTTAATAAAGTTTATTGCATATGAATGTCGGGGTGAAGGCCATGGTAGCAAGGTTAGTAAAAGCGGGTTCTCAGTGTTTCTTGATAGCCATCAATAACAAGCATTGGCATAGCCAATAGGTCTCGCCGTTGGGACCTTATAAGTGTTTAGCCATGCAACAGTTGATGTTGTTTTACCAAGGATATTGTGCTGCATAACTAAATACTTATAAGGTCCCAAAGGCGAGACCTATTGGCTATGCTAATGCTTGTTTACAAATGGATCTCATCCGGGGAAACGTGGCTTGGATGAAAGGAGTCGCTCTGTGCACCTCTGGCCAGGATGTGCTGCAGTCTGATACTTGTGCACATTTGCACATAATCCAGGGCAGTGGGAGAAGATGTTAAACTGGAGTTACGTAGGAGCAGAGCTTACCTTTAAAGAACGTCACATTTCTGGTTGAGTACCGTGAATTTATGACTGAACAGTATTTTGTGTTATAAAGATAGATTGAAAACAATACAACTCCCCACAATCTTGAGAGGTCCTTGTGTGCTCCTAGTGCCCTGTGAGCCTGTTTCCTTCTCTTTCACAAAAGTGGTCATTCAGTCTTAATCCCTGTTTGACATCTCACTTGTTCGACTTGTTTGCTTTGGTAACAAAAGTGTAACCCAAACCTGAGGCTCTCGTGACATGTGTCTGGAGCCCAGATTGAGAGAGGCGAAAAAGTCTGAAGAGAGTACCTAAATCCTCATGGGAAAACTGTCTTTACTGTTCCTCAGCAACAGGGCCAGACTGCTCACTGTGCCACCCTGGCATTTTCCCATCGGGCTGCAGGCTAGCTGGCTGTTTTCAGGGCAGGGTGGGCTGCTGTGACCCACCCTTGCCTTCATGGCCCCATTCTAGTCATAGCATCCCGCTGTGCCGGGCTCTGACCCTGAGAGAAGTGTCACTCAAAACACCTCACCCTCTTAGATCTGGGGGATAGCGCCTCCCAACCCACTGAGCTTTGCATTACAGATGTGGCTTCAGATTAGAAGGCACTGAGCACTCCTCAGCAGCGACGGGGTCCAGTGCATAGTGGATGGCCAGCGTGAAGCAGGAGGCGACCACAGTGGGCCAGCCACAGTGCTGGCGTGTGAAGGTCAAGAGGTCGGAGAGCTGGCTAGCTCGAGACAAGACCTGTGCCAATGGTGCGCAGCTATGGGGTCCGCTCCTTCGTGCCAGCGGGTGGCAGGCATACCCTTGTAGAGCTCTGTGGGCAGAGCACGGGGCACAAGTGCTGCTCGTCCCTCTGCCCATCCACACCAGGGGCAGCGTTGGCTCTGCCTGTGGTGTTGACTCTGCCTCGGCCCCTCTGACTCATTCTCTCAGGGTGTTTGCCCTCAGCTCTGCTCGTCCTTTGAATACAGTGAGGCCAAAGAAGCGGGTATCACATGATTAAGTTTTATCTCGGCGGGGTGCGGATAACAAACTCATCTTATCGTCTGCCACAGTCCACCAGTGACAATGGGGCAGCTGGGGATGGGGGGTCAGTAAAAACATGCCGCCCCCATACGCTGGCCAGTTTCTTCTGTGTCTTTAACGGTGCAGGGATCTTTTGCTGGTGATGGTGAGCGTCTGCCAATGTTTTAAAGGCGGCGCCTCGTCCGCTTGTCCACAAACGGGTCTGGGCAGAGCGAGGTGCACTGCCTCTGAGTGCTTTCAGTTTCCTTTATTGGAAATGTCACTGCCCACATGAAAGGTATGCTTTGGGGGGTTGTTCCCCAGAGGGTGTGTGATGGTGGTGCTAGCAAAAACAAGTGATAAACAAGGGGGGGGGGGGGATTGACCGCATTGGTAACTGATATATCTAGAGTGACCTGATCTTGAAAAATAAAAACTAGGACATTTTAGAACAAGCATTGGCATAGCCAATAGGTCTCGCCTTTGGGACCTTATAAGTATTTAGTTATGTAGCAGGTCCCAAAGGCGAGACCTATTGGCTATGCCAATGCTTGTTTTCTACTGCATGCAAGACATGCTTTCTGCAACATTCAGCGCTTGCATCCCCGAAATTATGAATCACTGTATGAGACATGCTCGTGGCTCAAGGTGGAAATTAATTCGGACGTGGCGAAAGAGGAGGGGTTTGATGAGCAGCGTGCCTTCCATATAGGGTGGTCTTTTACTGGAACAATAGACACAGCTATTACGAAGACCACTGTGCCGCCCACGTGCACTGTGTACAGAGAACGGAGCGCAATAGCAAACTGGTTTACACACTCGCCGGTGTCACTCTGCTCGCACGTGACTAAGGGGATTGAGAAGATTCGAAATGAATCCATCTCCATGTGCTCACTGCTCTTCTGCTAACCATTGGAGGAGCGCCCCACCACTCACAGGACCGAGCAATCCCTGCATAGTGTATTCTTGAAGAAGCAGGTCGGGGAAGCATTCTACTCTGCAAACGAGTCAGTGCCTTCATTATGCACTTTAAGACTACAGGGCTAGCAGAACCCGAGCCTCCCCTAAATTGTAAGGGTCCATGAGGCTGTGTAGCGAGAGCTGAACTCGGGGGAGGGAAGTCGGCTGCCTGCTTGCAGCAGAGAAAAGACAGATTAGGGAGGAGGGAGGAGGCGTCAGCACAAGTGAAGCGCTGGACAGCAGAGACGTCGGCAGCGTCAGAGAGGAGCGGGGCGAGCGAGCGCGGCAGCCTGCTGAGCTGACCACACGCTCGTGCACAATGGCCATGTGTTTTCAATTATCGCGCCCGCGTCTGGGCACGATAATTGCAAACAGATGGCGGCCGTGCGGGTAACCGCACGGAAAAGGCCATGACGCAAGAGCGTCTGGTCAGCTTTTTGAAGCCCCTACATAAAGTCTTCACCAGAGCACCGCTTGCGCGCTACTCTAGGCTCGACCTAAAAAGAGACATAGAACTACAATCCTGAATTAGCCGAGGAGCACACAATGACTTGATTGGCAGCGCTCGCCAACATATCAATCACAGACAACGAGGCACTATGGTGGATTCATTGCATCTTTTACATCCAGTGACAGCCTATCCCAGCAGCTGCTAACAAATTCTGCCCCGTATCACATAAATAATAACGAGTAGTGCGCGCGCGCACTTCCAGGAATGTAAGGAATGCAGCTGGCACCCGGCCGCGCTGCTGCTCGCTCCCGAGACCCCTAGGCCATGGGAGTCAACGTTTAGAGAGAAGGCGGGACATGCACCCGCCTTTGGCCAATTGCGGGCTTTCAATTTTTGAAAGCCACACGCAATGGCCAATCACTTCAGCTTTTCAGCAAACTCGTGCGTATGGCTTTTTTTAGCCACTCGCACGAGTTTGCTGAAAAGCTGAAGTGATTCCAAAAGGTCATTTTCTAGAGCAGCGCATGCGCGCTGCGCTAGGCTTGACCTAAAAAGGGGTGCTCCCTCTCGGCTATCAGTGCACAACAGGATCCTTAGGTACTGCAAGTAACTGTCAACCAAAGAAGGCAACATATAGACATTATAATTGGGGCTCCCGGTTTTATGGTATTTATTTCTTTGTCATTTCCACATGTTTTTATCCATATTTAATTTTGCCAATTTTGTCTGTGTTTATTGCTATTTATTTTAGGCTTTGTAAAAAAAATGAAGCTAGAACTAATATATTCCCACATTCATTTAAATGATACATGCACACTCATACTTGTATGCCTGGCAGGGTTCAATTATTTGAATACCCATTGAAAAAATGTACATTTTAGTATCAACCTTGTGCACATCTAGAGCTGTTCATGCCTCATTAGCAAACATTTTTCTAGTTTTAACTCCCTTACCTGTCCACCCCACTGCTGTAGACCTGGCAGTCCTAACTGACAGTATCTGGAATCACTCAAAAAAACAACTTAATTTACTTTTTCATCCACATTTAAAAACACATACTGGCTGGAAAACAGATGGTTTTCTGTAGTTGTAAAAATCAGTAAAAACGGAAAACTGGAAGCCTTGGTTCTAATCGCTTGGCAGCCACTGAGCCACTCTGAATTCAGCTCGTAAATTGTTCCATAGAGAAGCGCTACCTATTCTACCACTCGGGCACTATGTTAAGTGGCCCCTGCACAGTGCTTAATTTGAGCTGGTGCTTTCCGGTGCTCAGCACCGGCACTTAATTGGTATCCGGTGCTCGGCACCAGCACCTAACTGTCAACACCATACAGAACAGTCTACCACATGGTGGCGCTGCTCATCTAATTTAGAGATGAGAACAACGGTTGTTTAGGAATACAATATACATTAAAAAAATTGCTAACACTTACCTCCCCAGCCATTCCATTAGCTTTGGGGACCAGGAATAATCTGAACTGTCGCATTTACATGCGAGAGAGATGGTTAGTAGTTGTTTTGGCAGCAATGACAAGGGCGATGGGTGGTGCAAGCTGCAGTGGCCTCCTGGTCAGAGCCCTGGCACTTAATATTTTACAAATTAAGCACGGCCCCTGCGACTTGGGTTCCTTGGGTGTCCAAAGAGAGAACCATAGGAGACATCATCCCATGTAGCTGTTTGGGCCACATGGCTAGACCTACTGTGTAGTAACGCCTGCAGCAGCACTGTGAACCCTGCCTTAACCATTGAAAGAGATGCGTCAACCTGGTCCACGTCAAGAAATGAAGCATCACAGACAGGTGTCTCAAGACCTGATGCAGATGATATAGGACACAAGATCTTCACGAAGCAGGGTTTGTCCACATTCTGTTGTGCGATTAAATCTGAAATGTAGGAGGATTTATGCAAGGCCTCTCCACCTTGCAACTGGACCTCTACTCTAAAAGTAGAAGGAAAGACATTGACTAATTAATAATGAACTAGTAGGTGAAGTTTGGATATGAGAAGTTAAGTATTACCAAGGTTGTTACTTACACGTATTGTATGCGCTGGAAAAATAAGCATTCACTGCACCATTCAGGTATGAAAATCTAGAAAAGTGGTGATGCAGGAATAATGTACCAATCAATCGCCTGGCAGATGGAGCAGAGCGAAAGAACAGAGGTCATTGTGTTAGGCCTGTTGACCTCTGTGACGAGATCACTTCAAGCTGGAAAGACTTCTTGGAGTGTGGCCCAAGACCAACAATGTGGCCAGGTGCACTATAGACAAATTAGCAGATTTCCATCATTTTATGGTAAAAGAAATTATACCTGCAGCTGCGCACACAACGGCAAGAGATAGTATTTAAGATCTGCTCATGGACAACCTTAAAAAATAGTAAGCATTTTCAGTACCTCTTTCACCTATAATGCCAAAATGTGGCAAGAAACCTCCAGATATGAGGCATTCCATCTTTTGGGAAGCAATGTAAACTAAGGTTCAGAAATAGTGCCTCTGACTTGCAGGATGGGGATCAAGAAACTGAACAGGGGGGCATCTGGGGTGGAAGGGAAAAACTGGGCACTTTGATTAAGAAACAGTCACAATAGTCTAACATGACACAAAGTACCTTTAGCAGATGGAGGGGCTGAAACGGTTGCAAGGCCGAACACTGAGCAGAGTATCTTCAAACAAAAAAGAAGCTCATAGGCTGTCCATGTGGGCAAAGGCCATTCTGTCACATAAACTGACACAGACCTTGTTAAGTCGTGAGCATGTTATTTAAAGATTCATAAAGAATATATTTGAGTATGTGGATGGGAGATGGAGAGAAGGATTAAGGAGTAGCTGGTGGCGGGAGGGATAGCAAAGCCTCATTATAGTCACAGTTTAGGACTCCTGTCAGAGAATTCAGGGAATACAACGACAAGTTTGCTCAGCCTAGGAAGACCTCGATATGAGAGTAGAAATGAAATTAACTACTAGTCGGCTTTATATTCATGGGCTTAGGCAGGCAAGATTGGTAGGTTTTGGGAAGGGGAAGGGATGGAATCTTGGTGGGTGACATTTACACCTCAAATTACGTATATTATGCTTTTGAATGTTGGTGGAATCAAAGTTGATCATATTATACTGCCCAATTGTTAACCTTGTTTTGCCAGGAAAAAAAGAGGGACCTAAATTTCCCCCCAAAAAGCATTAAAATACGGAAACGCTTAAATGAACCCACAAAGAAATTCTATGTTTTCATAAGACCTATCTTCTTATAGCAAGTCAGAGTCAGTTCAGGAATCAGCTGTACCCGCAGACATTCACAGTTGGGCCGCTATAGCCTCTCCTTCTAGATGATGGGGGTCAGTAAGGCTAGAGAAAGATATCCAACATCAAATGGCTTTTTTATTTACAAAATAAACCATGATGGCAGCAAGAACTCAAAGCAGGAAGCTGCCTTTTTTCCTCCAAGTATTGACAGGTTTTGCTGATGGTGAGATGGTCCTAGCGGTGAGGATAAAGCCCCTAAGTCTTCTCCGCAGACCACAAAGCCTGCTTAGGGAAAGGCCCAAATTACCTACACTCTAGCCCCCCACTACTGACCAACCAGGAGTGTTCACTGATCAACACTCCAGTCATCATCTGAGGATCCTACAGATGGCTTCAATACAGAGGCGGATCCTTAGGAGTCTAGAGTCCTAGGCTCTGGAAACCCCTAAATCCAAACTTGAGACCCACTGAACTACAAGCAGGTCAGAAAACAGCAGAAAGCTAAGCTTTTCATATTTGCCTTTCAGTAAATCTGCGCACAGCGAAGGGCTTGTGAACATTGGAAAGGCGTCTCCATATTGCTCCTGCTAATAAAAAAGGTTGATTTCACCTCATCAAGATGTAGTGCTCTGAAATAATCTTAAGGACACATACAGCGCTGTATAAAACTTATAAATAAATACTTTGAGAAAGGGGCATTTCTGATGCCAAGACTTGGGATGAGCTCAAACTGTTGTTTGCAGGAAGGGAATCCCTAATAAACATTGCAGCTAACCTCAGAAGATTGAGCAAAATATAATCTATATCCGAGGTCTCCCACCTTTTCTGTAATAAGAGCTCATTATGGTCAATGAAAATCACCCAGAAGTACTAATATTATCAGTGTTGTAATAATGAGCATGTCAGAGAAAAGCGCATTATTGGCCAGTACATGCAAGATTACCAGCAGTGATCAACTCAGTGCATCAGACAGGGTTCCAGCAGTAATATAATAAGTCTATTTCAATCTGAAATGCCTCTACATGGGTTATAATTGACAGCAATTGCTGCCCCGCCTCCCCACCCGGCACCAAGGTACTAATATTGGTAATATTGTATGATTTATCACTCAAATATCAGCTTTAAATATGTTTTGGAAATCAATTTTTCTCCAAATATTAGTTTATGAATTCTGTAAATGTACACATTTTCATCCCAAGTACACACTTTTCAATTTTGGGATACATTCAACACTAATCCTTTATGGGTTCCGGAGTAGCGTGCTACTCACCAAAAAAGCGCTTCAACACCCCATCAGGGGTAACAAGCGCTATATAAATGCAAACCTTTTCCCCTCTCCCATCCCTCCTCTACCCTTCTCAATCCAAATAACTGACTAAGATATCCACCACTCAAATTACTTTCATATTTCACTATACTAATTCACCACTAATCCTTTATGGGTTCCGGAGTAGTGTGCTACTCGCCGAAAAAGCGCTTCAACACCTCATCAGGGGTAGCAAGTGCTATATAAATGCAAACCTTTTCCCTCTTCTATCCCTCCACTAGCCTTCTCAATCCAAATAACTGACTAACATATCCACCACTCAAATTACTTTCCTATTTCACTATACTAATTCAACACTAATCCTTTATGGGTTCCGGAGTAGCGTGCTACCCGCCCAAAAAAGCGCTTCAACACACAATCAGGGGTAACAAGCGCTATATAAATGCAAACCTTTTTCCCTCTTCTATCCCTCCGCTTTCCTTCTCAATCCAAATAACTGACTAATATCCACCACTCAAATTACTTTCATATTTCACTATACTAATCCTTTATGAGTTCCGGAGTAGCGTGCTACTCGCCAAAAAAGTGCTGCAATACCGCATCAGGGGTAACAAGCGCTGTATAAATGCAAACCTTTTTCCCTCTTCTATCCCTCCGCTATCCTTCTGAATCCAAATAACTGACTAACCTATCCACCACTCAAATTACTTTCATATTTCACTATACTAATTCAACACTAATCCTTTATGGGTTCCAGAGTAGCCTGCTACTCGCCGAAAAAGCGCTTTAACGCCTCGTCAGGGGTTGTAATCGCTAAATAAATGCAATTACAATACAATATAATACATATATTAATTCAGCCAAAGAAACGTTCTAATTTAAGAGGCTGGGCTGCACACAGGAGAGCTACTTCCAGGTAGCTGGAGAGCTACCAGTAGCTACCAGCTGGAGAAGCCTGATCCATATAAACTTGAATTAGATTTGCAAACTATAGACAAGAAGCAGTCGAGCTCAAAACTCAGAGCCAGCTCAGTCAGCAAAGGTGAAGTTGAACTCATCGGCAACCAATTAGGCATAGCTTACTTTGGCTAAAACAGACATTTGACAAGCATGAGCACTTGATAAGCATGAGCACTTGTCCGGTGGAATACTGGCACAGTGTACTATGACCACAATTAAGGAGATATCTCAGCTGGGTGCCTTTATACATTTTTGCTGATCGTTTGCTTAGCTGAACTCCTTGATGTAGCCAAACCAGGTAACTGCTGATGGTATCCCAGTCCCCCACATCCAGGGAAGAGATCAATCACTCTCTGAAGCACAGTACTTCTCAGGGCCAGGCCGATGTATGGAAGTGGGGGGGGGGGGGGGGTGTTGGCCTAGTTATCCGCGCTCATTGAAGCACACAGTTACAATATTAGGCCTGGTGTACAGGCTGGCATGGATTTGGGTCTTCAGCGTGTTGCTGATCGTCACAGCACCCAGAGACTGACCCAAGAAGGGCCACCAAGAAAAGCGATTTGAGAAAGGTGGAATAGACTTTTATTTTTACTCTTATCAAACAATCATTTGCTGAAGCTGTTGGGATTTAGGAGATAATTCTTTAGGTACACAATGGCTAATGTACCCTAATTAACACAAACGCAAGAGCAACTCGATTGTCTCCTTTAGTGTTTCCTTGTCCTAAAGTACAGTTACAATGACTGTGGATTTCTTTTATTTAACACCATCAACAACCAACCATGTAAGAGTTTACACTGTGCACTTAGCGATAACTGTGCAGATGATCAGATGCCGTTTAGAGTCTAGTTTTGAGACCGCTTGTCAAATCTTCACCTAGAGCCTGATTTGGATCTTGGCGGATGGGATACTCGTCACAAACGTAACGGATATCCGTCCGCCGTACTACAGGTGCATTATATCCTATGTCACTTGTCATATGGCTTACGGGATATCCGATCTACCAAGATCTAAATCAGGCCTTTAGTTGGTTACAGGTATAGGCACAACAATGTCTCAAATGCAGCACATAGGGAACACAGTTTAGAATTGGCAGAATGATATGAAGGCTTTACTGTGCTCTTGGGGATGTGTGAAGAGCATGGCAATGATATAGTTAGTATAAAAGGGCTGCAATGCATGTGTTGAATTTGAACAGCACATCTTGAATCTCGGTCCCCAAATGACTCCCAATTATATATGAAGGCCTTAAACATAAAGTGGAAGCAAGGCATGTGGAGCCTAATATAGCTGTCAATACAATTCAAGCTTGCATGGAGCAGAGAGAAACTAGTTTGATTGGTTAATGCTGGGAGTCTTTGGTCAATGTATCTTACACTGAATTATTGATAGCAGTAATATCTCCCAGGAAAGGTGTCCTTGCCTCCGGTTGGCTGATCATTGGAGGTTCCAGCTGCTTAATGCAGTGTCACAGTCCTAGAGAATACTGCCTATGGATTAAGGAGTTGAATTTATCAAAAAACACAAAAGCCTTTCCAACAAAGATATCACAAAGAAAACAGAAGTGCAGAAAAATGGAGTGAAGTGGTATCTTCACATGTTAGGCCAGCAGTCATGTTTCCACTGCCACTGCACTGGGTGGCACAATGGGTGCTGTTTCCTTACAGGCCCTGGTATACTTTGTATCATATACTAGGGACTTACAGGTACGTTAAATTTACCAATCAAGGGTATGCCAGTTTCAATATGTTGAAACTGGGAGCACAGGCACTTTACCTCTGGTTAGCAGGGGTAAAGTACACAGCGTTCTACAGCCAGTAAGAATAGGGTTCAGCAAAAAGACCAAACAATCCCTGGAGACCCTGCAGAAGGGGTACATTTCCACAAAGCCTAATTTCCAAGCCTGGGAATTACCCTGTACTGTGCCCCCCCCTACATGCCCATTGTTTGGATCATCCTTTACACAAGCATTTAACCAAAGAGAGATTAGATTATGTGTTACTGTAGTTCTTTGACCCTGATCTGGATTGGTTGAAGCCTGCAGACACATGATAGTGATGTTCAGAAGGTCGTTCGCCTCATAGCAAAGGTGGAGAAACAGAAGATTTCTGTAGAAATGATATCCCAGGACACTGAGAAGGCATTGAATCACACACGTTAGGTATTTTCTTGGGCAAGGTTATGGAAGTGTGTGCCTGGGCCCTATGTTTAGGATATGGATAGCGTAGCGTCTAATTCACAAAAAGCAAATGACCAGAATTGTCCTCAGTGGTCCAACTTCAGGGAAAGTGAGAATTAACAAGCGAACAAGAGGGAAATAATCACTGTTTTTCTCTTGCTTTCTCTTACCATCAAAACACCTCCCCTGAAGATTAGAATCTCGTTATCCAAGCAAGGATTCCATCGACAGAAACATATTACCTCGATGCTTTCAGATGAGGTCTGGATAACTTTATACACATAATGTAATTGTGTCATTATAATGGTCTCCAGTTACTGGTACATCGACACCAAATACTTTTATATACATTCAACTGGCCCCTCTGGTAAGAACTGCAACTCTGTGTGGACACTGCAAGATTCAAGTTGAAAGCCAGGCGTATTATGCTGAAGCTTCAGATTTCATACATAGAGATTAGGAAAGGGATCATGCCCTGAAGTGTGAAACCAGTACCACCCGTACTTCACTAGCTAACGCCAAATTACTCTCAGATGCAGGGTAAGACCAGGTGAAATGTCAAACACATACGCCATAAGTTGGCAGGACGGAGTCCATTAAAGTGAACATGTTACCAAGGCTTCGTTATATCTTCCAGCCCTTCTGGTACGTGGTGATAGAAATCTATCCACTCAGTTGCAGGCAGAATGTGGGCTCACGTGGACCGGGCAGATGTGGAGAGAGAATGGTGGCCACTCTGTGGGCGAGGCTTGCCTGTATGTATAGGGATGCTTCTCAATGACCCCGGAAACAGACTCTTAGACAGATGCCATAAAAATATCTGATATCGTTTCCCTTCCCTTTGACGCTTATTCCCTTTCATGGTGACATTGCAGCAGCCAAGCACGAGGTGCCCTTTAGCCAGAGCATGGTTAATAATTGTCTAACCATACAAGATAGGCACTTCAAAGAGACCATAAAAGCCTTCGATTGGGGTACAAAGGAGTTCATTCTCCGAGAGGAGAGTTTGCACCGTGCCCAGATATGGCCCTGGGCGACATCCCAGGAAAGCAAACCCTGTCAGCTTATGAAAATGTATTGCCTCCAACCCAGATTCTAGGCTCCTCTCAGCTGCACACAAAATCCTTATGAATGTTCTACTGCCACCTACGGGGTCCTTCATTTAAAAATAATAAGCTAATTTAAAATGGTCCAAAAAGAAAAGAATCCTTGGCAAAATTTTTGGGGAACATTTTCCAAAAGCCTTCTGTCCAGACGAGGTTAACTAGAAACACGCATTCAACTGTTACAAGCCCCAGTGAAACGAGGTAAGATGTTTTCGCGTACTCTTCTGAATGCTGGGCACAGTTTTGGGGACTGTGGGGCACAATGAATAAGTGGCGGAGATGATCAAAAGTGAAAAATATTTGGAAGGAGGTGCTCAGTGCCTTTAAATGAGCTCTGCAGTAGCCTGTCCTAGAGGTCCCGGCCATAGCCTAGTAGGATTAAGAGAGATTCTACTTAAATCAGCAGAATGGGGAAACTTCTCTGGTACTTCAAATCCCCTAAATAAATTACAAGTATTTATTAGCAGGTTATTTTGTTAGAGCAGTTTTCTTTCATTTCGTGTAGAAAATCAACAAACAGAACTCATGTAACAAAACAGACAAAACACAAGGGTGCTCAATACAAGATCGCACAAATTAATGCATTAAAAACATGGTGACAAACCAATAACGAACGGAAAACATTATATAAGGGATAAGTAGCCCCTGGGAGGTTACCTTCAGTGTACCCCTGCAGGCTCTCCTTAGAGATGAAAAGTTCTGCGTTGTTTCTCTTTTGTGGTTTCATTAGGTGCACAGTCATTGTTGGTCTGTGGTCGTTCGGCTCCTCTGGAGCTGCACCCAGTGTACAGGAGGTTACCTTCATCCTTACCGTGATCTCAGACTTACCTTTTCACAGAAATCAGGCCGACGTCTATGGCCTGTGGCCTTGTCACCCATATGAGGTCCTGCCATTCAACTGTGCCTACTGCTGTACGGCCAGTCTGTTTCATTGCTCCAGGTTCTTCTGCATGTTGGCAGCTCCATGTTTTCATGAAAATTGCCTTTTATATTCATGCGGAAATTGCTTGACTGCAATCCGCTGCCTGGTTCTAAAATGGCAGTGCTCTTTCCCGAGACCGGTCCACTGGTTGTTTTTGACTCTATCCATAGGGGCTTGGATTGTCCCTCAATATCATGGGTCCCCAAGAGAGGGAGGAGAAATAGTGGTAGGGAGCCTGTGCTCACCACGTCATACGAAGGGGCTCGGCCTAGTCTCTGACATTTAGCACCCCGGGTACTCTCAGGTTTCTTCCACTTTCATTTTGGTACTGCAGCAAGTTGTCCGACTCAGTGAAAAGCTCCCAGAGACATACGGAATCTTTGTCCATGCCAGATCACATTGCAGCTCTTACCTGAGCCAAGGCTCCAGTTCCCCCTCCAGCAGCCTTCAGGCTCTGGCAGCATGCAGGAATGCAAATCCCATTTTAAGAGCATTGTGGGCTCTCTGCCATGAAATCCCACACTATAGTCAATTAGGTAGCATTATGTGTGCCGCCTATAGCCTAGTGGTGAGATAAGGAATGGTGCTGCAAACTCCAGCCAGAAGACAGAGCAACCATGCAGTAGACGAGTGCGTGGCGGGAGCAGTGGAGTCTGTCTCGATGAATGGCAGGATTTAGGCTCGACAAGGAAGAAGAGCATAATGTGCATCTCACATGCCCATCAAAAATGGAATCCCTGCGCTGGGCTCCTCAGGCGCCCTGACGCACTATGTCCCGCCAGCAGCACCTCAAGACTTTGAGGAGGGAACCCCAAAGGTAAAAGAGCTGCAGGGGTCAGGATGCGGTGGACGCAACACGAGCACATTGAGCAGCCTCCATTGAATCTGATCAGCCCTAGTGGTACATTGAGCTAAGCCTCTGGCCACTAATCAGCACCCCTGGCTTATGACTATTTGCACATTGAAATTATATAGGATATTTAGGTGGCACATACACAGCTTCACGGCGCAACAGGGTGCTTTCCTGAGAAAAAGCATGGCCTGGCTATCTTAACCTCATGTATATGTTAGCATAAAGTATAACCATTGATATCTGGGGGGGGGGGGAGCAAGGCCTATGACTTGGAGTCATTTACAAAAGATGAGTGTGTGGAAGCAACAAGTCCACTGTGTGCATATCGCTCTGGAGGAGAATGCACAGCGGTCCTCAGTTTATTAATCTCTGAAGGATATATGAGAGTACAGGCTTTCCATGTGCTCCCTAGAATCTGACCATCAGTGATTTGATTTGGTTCTTATAAAGCGCACTGACGTCCAAAGGCTCCCTGGTGCTAGGAGGACCAATAAATTGAGCATATCTAGTGAAACAGGTTATCAGAACAGGGCATATATGTCTGCTTTGCACGGTCCACCTATGAACACTACAACAGTCTTTTCGGTTGTCTGTACGCCTGCCTGCGGTTTCATATAATACTGACATGGTGCCTTAGGACAGCACCAAAAGGCTCCCTGGTGCTAGGAGGACCAATAAATTGAGCAAATCCAGTGAAACAGATTAGCAGAACAGGGCAAATGTTTGCTTTGCTCGCTTCTCCTATGGACCCTGGAGCTCAGGGGCCTATAATATGCCTGCCGGTGCTTTCATGAAGTATTGATATGATGCCTTAGGACAGCACCAAAAGGCTCTGAGGCACTTCAAATAAATTGACGCAATAAGCAAAATAGGATCTAGATTTCTCAGGTAAGATGGTGAGCATTAAAGGGTATATCCTGGGAGGGGGTCTGACGGCATGTGCCCTGGGGCTCTCAAGAGTGCTCTTTTCCACATCGCCCCATGAATGCCCAAGTTCTCTAGGTTGTTTACGTGGATGGGACCCTGAACCCTCTTTCTTGGGTCCCATGTCTAGTGTGATGCCTTGCACCTGATCCCTTGGCACTGCTCGAGTATTGCTATGGAACGTTTCAAGGACAGATGTGGATGAGGGAGACTGTACCGTTACTACTCGGCCCACTATGCTTGAGCCGCACCACTAGCATCTTTCAGACATCTGTTATTGTAACTTCCTCAGTCTCGTCTTGAACAGCTCTGCCTTATTTGATCATCTTCCTGGGAAAACAACTGGCACCAGGTGTACTGCAGAGTCACCACTGGCATAGCTAGCAGCACACCTGGCACAGTGGACTGCTCTAGCTCACTAAATGATATCACTAGTGCATTAAGTGACACTGTGACATCCGAGTAGTGCAACTATCATATCAAGCAGCATGCGGGCCCATTCAAATAGCACCCCTGGCACACCTAGCATTCCACTGTGATATTTGGGCAGTAGAAGAGGTATATTTAAACATCATCTCTGGCCTATTTCAGTAGCACCAACTGCATACAAAGCAGCATCCTGGTGTAATGAGCAGTACCAATGGCCTGCTGAGGAGCACAGATGACCTGACATATTGGTAGGACCCCTGGATTATTCAAGCAACTCTGGCAGGCTGCTCTGGCGAGCAGCACCTTGAGATCATGGTGCTTCCATTTACATCTAACAAAGTATCCTTTTCGTTTTAATCACCACTGATGGAGCCCGGAGCCAGCTTCAGACAGCTCTATGCCTGCTACATGGTCTCAAGAAGATTGACAAGCAGGGGCGGCTCCTCTGCTAAGGCGGAAGAGCGTTGCCCCACTGCTTTCAGAGCAGTGCAGAGGAAAAATAAAATGATAATAACGGGACGTCATTATTATTTATTTTTGCTGTTTCTACGTGCGGGGTGGGTGGGGCTGGCCAGAGCAGGGGGCGGAGTGGTGAGCACAATTTTAGTGGGCATGACTGTTTGGCCAGCCGTCTTGGCCCGGCCAAACAGTCCTGCACACTTTACATCTTCCCCAACAGGCTGCATTACACAGCCTGGTGGGGAACATGACCAGTCTCTCTGTCCCCGTCTGAGCGCCGAATCACGGTGCTCAGACCAATCACAACACTGCACTGAGCATTGTGATTGGGTTAGGAGAACCAATCACAACGATGCATTACAGTGTTGTGATTGGCGGGGTGCCCGGGTGATTCCTGCTGCGACGGAGGAGAGGCGGCGGACAGACAGCGGCTGGCCACGTGAGGAGGAGGTAAGTTTTCTTTTATTTATTGTTTTATTTTCTACCCACCTCCCAAAGCCCCCTGCCCCCCAAACCCACTTCCGCCACTGTTGCCTACTGGCCACCACTGTTGACGGGAGTCAAGAGTGACATGTAAGCTAGTGTGCAGATATAGGCCCTTATGTACGAAATTTCCATTTTGCATTTCCTTAATAGAGAATCCTAAGAAATCGCTATTTAGAAAATGCAAAACGGAATGTACGAAATTTGCGATTTCCTAATAGTGATTCCAATAGAGTCCCAATCCCTATTAGGAAATTGCTAATTTGGAAATGCCAAACCATTCATACCTGTGACCCATAGGTACGAATGGTTTAGCATTTCCAAATTAGCGATTTCCTAATAGGAAATCACAAATTTAGAACTGGAAAACCTTTTGTGCCTTAGGCCACCCTTCAATCTTAGCAACCAAAAAAATGTGCTCGTGTAAAGCGCTCTAATGCCCTCAGGGCAAGTACGCGTTATATAAAACTGCAAAAAGTGCATTTTGGGTGCCTGTTTAAAAAATTCACCTTGTTACCATCGGATTGGATTCGATGGTAATAGTATTTCCTAAATGCCCATTTCACATTTAAGGAAATGCTATGTACATAGGGTTAGGAAATCGCCAATAGGAGATCTCTGTTTGCGATTTCCTATTTCGGGAATCGCATTTTGCGAGCAAGTTTCTACCGTTCGTACATAAGGTAAGGCTATTTAGCATTTCTTAACAGCCCGAATTTGCGATTCAGTCCGTTAAGAAATGCCAAATAGCTTCATACATATGGGTCATAGTGCCTTGAAAAAATGCCAAACTGTTGTGAAACATGTCAGAAATGCACATAAAGCATGTTATAAGAAGAATAAATCGACTGTGAAATACTGTCAAAAGATTAATAGCCAATTCACATTTTTATTGGGGAAAGTGTCCCTGCCGTCCTTGTTTACTCGAAAAGCAAATGACCATAACTCAAGGATCTGATGGGAGTCCTGTGGCCAGCGATGCAGCTTCTGTCTTATTTCAGAGACTTTGATCTCTCTTTTATGATGAGATGTTCAAAGGCCTGAAAACAATCACATTTCATTGCACACTGTTTCAGGGTGGTTTTGTTTGATATTTGAAAAACAGATATTCATTCTCCTGGCGCAGTTTTTAAGATCTACGAAAATGTTCTTGCTGCAGTAAAATGTGTTCTTTGTCCTTCTGTGTCCCCTAGCAGACCTTTTATTTTGGAGGATTTCATGAGCGTCCTTCAAAGCCGCCTCTTAAACTGATGACGGTTTAGCTAATATATTTTGAAAATTCCTTAAAATGCAATACCTGGTCCACTTTAGAATAGAATTGGATTGGGGATGAAGTCACAACTCACAAACAACTCTTGGAATGGGCAGGCTCGCTCACTCTGCTTGTTGCAGTTTAGGGCTTGCAGTATGGCTGTTTTCAAGATGGATTGTGGGTTCGAGTATAAACCTGTGCCTGTCGCAGTGTTTGCAACCAGGGCCGTGCCCTGTTATCTCCATTTGCATCCTCATGGACTCCAGTACAGGCTTGAAGACCTGAAGACCAGAGCCATCGGCAGGCAAGAGTATGTAATCACTGATATTCTGCCTCATTCAACCTAAGAGCGATGACATCACAAGTGTGGCATGGTTCAGGGACACTAGTAGACAGGTGCATGGCTGCAGCGGAGAACCGAGTGATAGTTTGGCAGCTGTTGGGTACACATCTCTGAGTGAAGGATTGAGTCACAAGGGGAGGTACTTTTAAAAGATATTTTGAGAGAGTCCCATTTAAAGTAGATACAGGCATGAGTCATTGTGCCATTTCCAACATCTGTAAAATGAACTGTTTGTTTTCTAAATAATAAGTATGTGGACAAGTTCCAAGCTGTTAACATGTCTTAACTGTAAGAACAGGTTGTATCTCACCCGTCCGCAGAGGCCCCAAGCATACCTGATTTTTAGGATCACCCCTCACCATGTTAATGATCTCAAAATCTGGCATGGTTCCAGCCTTCATAGACCAGCGTTGGATAACCCCAGTGTAGGATAGACTTCCATGTGTGTCAGCAAGGCTCTGCTTAGTGCAGAATCCAGCAGGCCCGGTGCGGAGATGAGTCTCTGGCTCTGAGCTCATAACCTCATGTTCTGCACTCTTCTTATAGTACCCGAGATAAGATATTTCACATTGGCATTACAGCCCCTAAGGTGTGGCAGAGTAGGAGCTTCTGTATTTGTGATCTAGTTGGGGCGCTGAGTGTCCGCCATCTTACATCTTCGTCAGAAACGTGCGTCTGACGTGGCTGGTGATACGAAGCTCCGAGACGTTCTCATTCTCAATGGCACATCCAGAAGTGCGGCACTTGTGAACTACTTGGCCCATGTGCAGGACGAGTTTTGCAGTCTTCGGCTTCCACTGCAGATTTGAGGTCTTCCTTCAGGATTGTGGGGATGCCTCTGATCCTTCTAATTCATATAATGTGAGCGGAACCTGGGGTGTTTTACTATAACATTAATAAATGATAGGGACCATGGCCCCGCGCCTGGCAGCGTAATCAGGGCTCAGGTCCTAAAAAAAAAAGTGGGGGGGACTCGCCAAGTTTGACAGAATGGGTGTGACATCACAGGAAGTGACATCACATGTGGAATCACAGGAAGTGGTATCAAAACCCATGACCTAACAGGAAGTGACATCAGATCTTAATACCTTACATATGTTTAACAGGTCTATCATAAGTACATTTGAAAGCACTACAATTTTTAACAAATTAGATTTTGCATTGGGGTTGTGCCAAAATATTGACTCAACCCCGACGCAAAATCTGGGCCTCAACTTATACATTTATGTTTTTTTAAAAACCTGACACAAAAAAATTGGCAAAGAGGAGAAAAAGTAAATCTGTTCTGCTTAATTGGTTGAAATGTCTGTATTTTAAAATAACTAATGGGGTTAAGGCACCTGCTGCAGTCTAATCTGTGCATGTGATGTAAAGCACTCTGACACCCTGCATTGGGATGAGTAATGCTAAAGTGCTAGAAAAGAAATAAAACAAAATAGTGGTATTAAATTATTTGTGTAAATATTGGGGCGACCGAAACATCTGACGTTCTTTAGTGTATGCATATCTCTTATATACAGGGACTGAACAAAGTCAAAAGCCTTTCTCTCTCTCAAGTACCTGTGAAGTGATAAGCGGTGAGCCTTTGTTTCCACTCCATTGCATCTAGGTGTTAGGCTCTCGATAGCTCTCAGTCAGGATACTCCAACAAAACAAGCAATGGCATAGCCAATAAGTTTCGCTTTTAGGACCTTATAAGTGTTTAGCCATGCAGCACATTATCCTGGGTGCTGTGCCGCCAGGGATTGAAGAGCTATACAATTACTACACTGGGTCATGCAGTCTGATTCAGGAATACATGCTTGATCTGTTGACGCTGATCTCCTGTACATAGTGTTTTACTACATTCAGATTTATGTCTGTCCTTCCTGTTTTTGACCTTCATACAACAACTCACTTAACAGCAGATATAACCACATTGCTATTTATAATTCACTCCATCCATCTATTATCTACCCCAAAGCATCCGTACAAGACAACAGACCTAAAAATAAATGTTAATAGTCAGCAGGGTTGTTTCATAATGATAACCACGAACCCAGCCCTGCCTTCTCAAGACCCCGCCCATCAATCGATAAGAGCAGGATATCCAGGTGCTGAAATGTTCAGTGGAGATTAAACAGTCCACTAAAGACTTTTTTTTGCTTATTTCATAGTGAATTCTTGAGCTTGTACAGCGCATGGGCACCAATAATTTGCTTCCACTTCCCACAGCATACATTTTGTCTTTTTTATTTGTGCACTAAATATAGAAGCACCACATTTACATACATTGCAGTGTTGATGAATTTAGTTCATTTCAGTAAAAGTTTTTGTGTTTGGTAAAGCTCTGCTTGCCAGCGAGACTGCTCCCGAGTGATGAAGTGACATGGTACCAGTTATGGAGAGTACACCACATACACAAGTTGGGCATGATGCAGTACTACCTGGTAGGCATATGCCTTTTGGTGCACGAGGTTTAAATTCTTAAGGTGTATTTGTTTGTGAGGTAGTTTACAGCACCTAGAAGTACTTCCGGAGCTCTGAGCACATGAACCGGCTTTGGAGAAGTGCACTTGCCTGCTAACCCTGAACTAGTTATAATAAAACCCGGGGCAGTGCAATGTGCACAGCAAAAAGCGGGTATTGGTGTGATGCAGCGGTAGGCATTCTTGGCAAAATGGTGCAGTGGAAGGTCACCACGAGCGCAGTGTGACAGGCAAGTGAGTATGTCACGAGTACAGCGCCCACCACAGACTTAAAAGCCTCTGGGCACAGGCTGGGCGAAGAAGCCGTGACGTTTTCAGCTGTGCAACCGGGGGGTAGGGGTGGATTAGGCTGAAGTCTGCAACTTTCCTTACTTGACTTTATCAGGTGATCTTGACCATTTCCCGTCATCTCCTGGCATCAGTTTGCCTCTCAAGTGAGCAAGGGAGTGCAACGCGGAACTGTTGATCCATTGATTGCACGGGCAAGGCTCGGCTCATAGGTCACACTGGCTATTCTTGGCAGAGGCCTGCACACAGGCAACTGCAACCCTCTGACGTCAGCAATGTCTCCTGACCACGGAGAATAAAGTATGAAGATAGTGAGCCTGCTAGAGGAAATAAGGCTGCAACAGCATCCTGAGAGGCGGAGCACGTGAGACCTCCAGCAGCTGCTGTCTTCTTTCTAACACACCATGGAGATAGGAGATCAGCATAGATGTTGGCACATCTCCCATCGTTTCTGCAATAAAAAACATAATATTTAGTATACAAAAAAAAACACCACGCATCCAGAAAAGGGAGAGGATGAGGGACAAGGGAGGTGTTCAGCACGGACTGCGGAAGGGGAGGCGGGAGCAAAGGCAACATGGACAACCGGTAGCGCTCGGAGATAGGAGCAGAGCTCGGAACACAAGCAGGAAACTAACAAAACAAGCTGAGGCAAAAGAAAAAGTAGTGCCTCAACACTATTTATGGCCGATCGTGAAATAATCCATGTAACAGGGTCAGTCTCCAGGGCAGGAACAAAACAGCCAAAAGGCGGGACAAACGTAAAGCATTTACCAAACAAACCAAAGGAATTTTGAAAGTCGGGCCAAGGAACGAATGAAAGTGATGGGCGTGGTTAAAGCACACAGAAGGAGATACAGCATGTCTAGAGACAGCGCATGCGCGCTGCCTAGACTCAACCTAAAGAGGCCTAATGGCCCCTTAGCTACAGACTTTGTTATGGGCGAAGCTGGAATCTGATAAGCCCCTTCCCTGCCTACACGTTGCTGCTCAGAACAAAAGCAGACCACATGCAAGCGCTGCTGTAAGTGTCCTGGTGTCAGAAAATTACACCAGGACGAAGTTCAGCATATTTCTGTGAATTCCAGGAGAAGTAGGAAGGGACCGTGGTACTCTGCTGAAAGAGGCCAGCTTTTCAGCATGGTAGAAGGTGCCTACCCTGTGAAAATAGTGGGTAGACGGCGTCTACCCACGTCTACCCTTGACTCGAGTCCTGAACATAATGCTACAAATAGAGATACACTCTCGCCTGTGTCCCAGTGTCACCTGTGGAGGTACCTGCAACCCATGGACAGGACACATGGAGGGGGCCATTGGGCAGGCTTTTGTCTTTCCTCTGAATGGTTTCAGTATCCCTGGCAGGTGTGCAGCCCCAGCTGTCTTTCGGCGCTGACCCATGCACACCCAGTGGGTTCGGCACAGTATGTGCTTCGTCTCCTGATGCAAAGCGGCTCTGCAGTAGCTCCCACACAGCTCTGTGTGCGGAAAGAGATGGTGTTCTGGGCTCAGAGCCAGCCCCAGGGAGGAGATCCATTGTTGGAAGCTATGCTGGGGCTCTTCCAGGTGAACTACCCAGCAGATGTTATGTGGCTGCTTGCGAGAGTGAGGACAGGCCAAACAAGCTGACTGAGTGCAGGCCCCACCTGCCCTGCACTGCTGTTGTTCTGTCAGGCTACCCCTGCCCTGCTGTGCTGCTGTTATGCCAGGCTGCCGCTGCCCTGCAGTGCTGTTCTTATGCCAGGCTTCACCTGTCCTGCAGTGCTGTTGTTAGGCCAGGCTGCCCCAGTCTTGCAGTGCCCAAGCGGACCCTGCCTTGTGAACCCCTGCAGCTCTTGTCTCTCTCTGCCCAGTATCTTCCTGTCCATGGGGTGCCAGGCTCCTCCTGCCCCAAACTACTTGTGCATCGACTATTCATGGCCTTGCTGTGCCAGGCAGCCCTTGCTCTGCTGTGCGCCAGACTCTGCTCTTGGTGCCCATATTCCTGCTATCTCACTGTTTCACAGGTGCTTATGCCCTTTTGTGCCAAGTAACTGCCCCTGCACTCCACCCAGAGTAATGTTCTTGCACAGTACCTAGGCGTCTGTTACCAGCTTGCACCTGCCTGCGGTGTCCAGGCTCGGCCTGCCCCAGGATACCCAGCCTTCTCTTGTTCATGCTCTGACCGAGCTGGTCCTCTCCTTCAGTGCCTCTGGCCAAGCTGCTGCCTGCTCTCTATTTTCAGTCTGCTCCTGCCAATGAATCCCCTTTTCCTCTGTGCCTGGAGTGTTTCTGCTGCCTCTGCTCAATCCAGGGTGCTCTCCCCTCCCTGCATCTAAGCTTTGCTTCGCCTCAGCACTTGTTGCTTCTGCCCCCACCTGTGAGGGAGTCAGTGACCACCTACATTTATGAAGCAATCTTCCCTCACTTACTGGCACCTGCCAACTACAAACACTAACTAGACCAGATTGTGGCTAGAGGTCCTTTCAAGAGTGGAGCCCCATTAGCAATGAAGACTGTAGGTATTAAGTATAAACCTGGGGGTATATAAACCACAAGTCGCAGACACACAGAGCCTTTGCTCCTAGGGTCAGAGGATGTGTGTCTGTGACTTGTGGTATATATACCCCAGGTTTAGAATTGACACCTTTTCAGATTTTGTTGAAGATGCAGTATGTTGGTGTTTTAAATTGATGGGCAAGGGGCTTTCCCTGCTTTTACACTCTGAGCAAGTAGTCTCCATCTGAAGGTAGGGAAATTAAATTTAGTAATATTTAGAAGCCATGACTCACTGATCTTAGCGCCTGGAAGTGTGTGTGCGCGGTGCAGACTTGTACAAGTGAGTTTTGTGCTGAGGGCCCGGAGAAGATGTAAAAGCCATACAGGCAAACTTGACCACCGCTAGACTTTGCTTGGGAACCAGTGAAGGGGTTTCGGGCTCCCCTACGGCGAGTTCCTTTGATTAGTGACTGCCTCAGTGTTGATATTTGTGTTACCTGGACGGATAGATTATTTGGATATTACAATCATCAAAGTGGGAATTTACCTCGCTCCCATGAGGGCTTTCTTGGACTAAAATACTGTCTTTTTAGGTCTGGGATTTAAAGCGCAGCTTTCAAACAGACCTATTGCTAACAATGTATGCAGTGGCTGCTGCCACCGAGTAGTATGGGTGGGCCGGGGGTATAGAAAAATTAATTAAAACGTACTTACCTTGCTGCCGGCCGCCGCCTTGCCTCCATCCTCTTCTGTTACTGCAGGAAGCAGACACAAGCTGCCCTAAGCCAATCACAATGCTGCTGTCACCTTGACAGCAGCGTCGTGATTGGTCTGAGCGCCACGGTTCGGCGCACAGAGGGGACTCTGAGCCTGTGCATGTTTTCCAGCCAGGCTGTACAACAGCCTGGCTGGAGAACATGCAAAGTGCACATGACTGTTCGGCCGGCCCAAGATGACTGGCCACTTAGGTGCCCCAACCACTCCTCCCCTGCTGGCTGTGACCACAGCACAGCCCCGCCCCGCCCCGTAAACCTGCCTGACAACGGAAAAATAACATGATAATAACATAGTGTTATTATCATGTTATTTTTCCTTTTTCCAGTGCTCAAAGATCAGTGGGGCGGCGCTACTCCGCCTTAGCGGAGGAGCCGCCGCTGAATGTATGTAGAGTAAGAGTTGTCTTTTTCAACTATTGCCTTTTTTTTAAAAAAAAAAAAAGCCTTTTTCATACATTGACTCGAGACTCTATCAATCGCATTTTGGCTTAGGCCAGTTCAGTATTCATCTCTCATCTAAACCTATTTGCTGTTTGGTGTATCCTTGTGCCTCCACTCGATTGCTTATATTCAACTGCATGAGGTGCTGCTTTACAACTATAGCCCTCTCTGTCTACTCCTACAGGCTTCTTGCACTAGACCAAGAAAAGTGAGTCCTCAGACCCCGGAGCCCCCTCAGCAGGACTGGGCTCTAGGGCAGTATATCCTTCTGGTGGATAAGACACTGGACCCTGAGGTGTGAAAGGCTGTGCCAGAAGAAACTCTCAGACTTCGAAGAGGTTGGTCTGCTGAGATCCCCGGCTGTCCCTGACTCTCGGTAGAGGTATCAACCTTGAGTACCGCACAAGAGAAGGAAGGTGAAAACTGGGAAAGGAGAGAGAAGACACAAGAGCTCCGGCTTTCGCAGGTCGGTGTTGGAAAAGTCAGGGCGAGGTAATGTCTACTTGCAGATTAGTCCACTTACTTGCTCTCAAGTGAAGTATTTGGGAGCAATGGCTAAGCTGGAGGAGTAAGAGGTGGAGGTCATTAATCAGGTAGTATTTAGATATGTCAGATGGAACAAGACCTTGGCCACAACACAGAGTAGATGTCACCTATGATACCAGCATTTGTCCTAAGGACGCCCAGGCATTGGAGACCAACAGATAGCAATGGATGGTTGTGCTTCAAGCAGCATATGATTGTGCCCCAGCAACAAATATCTGACACAAACGGGAAGGTCAAAGAAGGGGTATGTAGGATAGGCCATGAGAGAAAACCAGAAAAGGAGCAAAATAACCAGGTGCGGGGGGGATCATGTTTAGGTGAACAAACTATATGAAGCAGCGAGCCAATGCAACTATGAATTACTGCTAGACAAAGAGAGATGTATGTAGTGCGGTGAAGAATACTCTACCACTAGCGGCCCAGAGGCGTGTACTGCAATCTGTAAGTTCCTATCCTGCAGTGGGTAACAGCCTAGCTTTCTTACTCCCCAGTTTCCATATTTTCCATGTCTCTGGGAGCTTTCATTCTCTTCCCTATCTGAGTCAAGTGATTCTGAAATTAACACGAGGGATAGGCAAATTTGGACTTAAACCCTTCCCACAGAGCTCTTGACAGAGTCTTTCGATCAGGCAAAAGGTTTGTTGTGAGCTCTCAGCATAGTAAACAGAGCTTTGTACGGGACTGGTGTAGAAGCAAAATATCCACAAACACATCAAACATCTTTCTGCTCGACTCTGAAACAGCAAATTACATTAAAAAATACAAATAAACCTCCCTGCCACTTTTACTGACAAAATCTCAAACTTTCGAAACTAAACAACTAAAACCCCTGAAACCCTTCCTCTTGTTCTAACTTTCTGGCATTTGCCAGCCACCACCACTAACTGGACCAGATTGTGGCTAGAGGTACTTCTTTCAAGAGTGGAGCCCCAGAAATAAGTGTTGAAGATTATAGGTGTTAACTTTGAACCTGCGGGAATTCCACAAGTCACAGACTCGGAGACTCTGTCCTTAAGGACTCTCCATCAATTTGCGATAGCGGTGCACCTGAGGTTTCTGAGCAGATGAAGCCCAAGGTAGAGGTGCTTCTGGTGTATCTGAGCTCATGGCACCCACGGTAGAGGTGCACCTGAGGTTTCTGAGCTGATGAAGCCCAAGGTAGAGGTGCTTCTGATGTATCTGAGCTCATGGCACCCACGGTAGAGGTGCACCTGAGGTTTCTGAGCTGATGAAGCCCAAGGTAGAGGTGCTTCTGATGTATCTGAGCTCATGGCACCCACGGTAGAGGTGAACCTGAGGTTTCTGAGCTGATGAAGCCCAAGGTAGAGGTGCTTCTGATGTATCTGAGCTCATGGCACCCACGGTAGAGGTGCACCTGAGGTTTCTGAGCTGATGAAGCCCAAGGTAGAGGTGCTTCTGGTGTATCTGAGTTCATGGCACCCACGGTAGAGGTGCACCTGAGGTTTCTGAGCTTGTAGCGCCGACCGTGGAGGCACACTTGAGGTTTCGGAGCTCTTGGCAGCTGTGGTACCGGGCTTAGTGCAAAAGTTGAACACAGACCTGATGCATGAGTGACACCTGAAGTTTCTGATCTCATGGCACCCACGGTAGGAGCGAACCAGAGTTTTCAGAGCTCATAGCTCTCCTGGAAGAGGCGCATCTCAGGTTTCAGACTCCATGGCGCCCACTGTAGAAGAGCAACTGAGATTTCAGATTTCTGAGATAAAGGCACCCACAGTAGGTGTGCACCTACCATTTTGGAGCTCATGGCGCCCACAGTAGAAATGCATCTGAGATTTCAGAGCTCTGCGCCCACAGTAGAAGACGTCCTGATCTTTTAGCGATCATTGCATGCACGGTACAGATGCGCCTAAGGTTTTGAAGTTCATGATATCTACAGTAGAGCTACACCCGAGGTTCATGAGCTGAAGACACCCAAGGGAAAATTCAGGGCTCATGCTATCCACGGTAGAATCACACCTGAGGTTTCGGAGCTCACAGCGCCCATGGTAGGAACGTACATGAAATTTAGGAGCTCTTGGCACCCGTGGTAGAAGAGCACTTGAGACTTTAAAACGCTTGGCGCCCACGGTAGAAAAGCACATAAGGTTTTTTAGCTCAAAGCGCCTATGGTGGAGGTGCACCTCATGTTTGTGAGTAGATGGCACCCACTTTAAATGCACACCTGATATTTGAGCTCATGGCACCCATGAAGAGGCATAGCTGAAGTACCTGAGATGATGGCGCTCACAGTAGAAGCGCTCTGAAGGTGTCTGAGCTTATGGCACCTGTGGTAGAGACATGCCTGAGCTTTGAGTTCATGGCGCCCACTGCAGAACAACATGCCAGGATTCGGAGTTCATGGCGCCCACAGTAGAAGGGCTCCTGAGGTTTCGGATTTTTGGAGCTCACAGTAGAAGCAAACCCGAGGTTTCTGAACTGATGGAGCCCAAATAAGGGAGAGCTCTTGAGGTTCCTGAGCAGATGGCGTACCTGGTAGAAGCGCACCAGTGGTGTCTGAGCTCTCGGAGGACAAGGTAGAGGCGCATCTGAGGTTTCTGAGTTTATGGCGCCTATGGTAAAGGGACATCAGAGATTTTTTGTAACCTCCTGCAGAGGGGACACAGTTTGCTGTGCAGACTGGACTGCTCGCTTGGTAGCTGGGTCAGACTGAGTTATATCTGCTCAGTCTGTGTTGCGATGGCACAGATGAGCTAAGGGATGGCATGTCACCCAAGAGTGGTTCGGAAGTAAATGCACAGCGTTTCTTTCAGATTAATTTGCTCCACTCTATGTAGTTTGTATCTGCATCACAATGTACGATTTATAGAATTTTTGCAAGCCTGATTCTGCACCATTTCATGCGGTACACCACAGTGACGCTGGTGGATGGTAACAGCGCTATGATATGTATATATAATAACATATACGTATAAATTAAACAAACTGTCAGCTGAAACAGCTAAACACCACAGCAAGCACACAAACATAAAGGAATATGAGTTGTGGCAGTGACCACCACCCGGGTTTTCCATTTGATTACAGTTGGGGAACATTTGGAAAGTAGGTTGACTGAGCTCAGGTCTTCTAGATTTTCCAAGGATCTGCTTTCTGTAGAAAGAGCTTTGCAGGCTGTCCCAGTGAATACTTGGAGATACCTTCCTGCAGGCTGTGCCAGTGAATACTTGGAGATACCTTCCTGCAGGCTGTCCCAGTGAATACTTGGAGATACCTTCCTGCAGGCTGTCCCAATGAATGCATGGAGATGCCTTCCTGCAGGCTGTCCCAGTGAATACTTGGAGATACCTTCCTGCAGGCTGTCCCAGTGAATACTTGTAGATACCTTCCTGCAGGCTGTCCTAGTGAATACTTGGAGATACCTTCCTGCAGGCTGTCCCAGTGAATACCTGGAGATACCTTCCTGCAGGCTGTCCCAGTGAATACTTGGAGATACCTTCCTGCAGGCTGTCCTAGTGAATACTTGGAGATACCTTCCTGCAGGCTGTCCCAGTGAATACCTGGAGATACCTTCCTGGAGATGCCTTCCTGCAGGCTGTCCCAGTGAATACTTGGAGATGCCTTCCTGCAGGCTGTCCCAGTGAATACTTGGAGATGCCTTCCTGCAGGCTGTCCCAGTGAATACTTGGAGATGCCTTCCTGCAGGCTGTCCCAGTGAATGCATGGAGATGCCTTCCTGCAGGCTGTCCCAGTGAATACTTGGAGATACCTTCCTGCAGGCTGTCCCAGTGAATACTTGGAGATACCTTCCTGCAGGCTGTCCCAGTGAATACTTGGAGATACCTTCCTGCAGGCTGTCCCAGTGAATACCTGGAGATACCTTCCTGCAGGCTGTCCCAGTGAATACCTGGAGATACCTTCCTGCAGGCTGTCCCAGTGAATACTTGGAGATACCTTCCTGCAGGCTGTCCCAGTGAATACCTGGAGATGCCTTCCTGCAGGCTGTCCCAGTGAATACCTGGAGATGCCTTCCTGCAGGCTGTCCCAGTGAATACTTGGAGATGCCTTCCTGCAGGCTGTCCCAGTGAATACCTGGAGATACCTTCCTGCAGGCTGTCCCAGTGAATACCTGGAGATGCCTTCCTGCAGGCTGTCCCAGTGAATGCATGGAGATACCTTCCTGCAGGCTGTCCCAGTGAATGCATGGAGATACCTTCCTGCAGGCTGTCCCAGTGAATACCTGGAGATGCCTTCCTGCAGGCTGTCCCAGTGGATACTTGGAGATGCCTTCCTGCAGGCTGTCCCAGTGGATACTTGGAGATGCCTTCCTGCAGGCTGTCCCAGTGAATACCTGGAGATGACTTCATGCAGGCTGTCCCAGTGAATACATGGAGATGACTTCCTGCAGGCTGCCACAGTGAATACATGGAGATACCTTCCTGCGGCCTGTCCCAGTTCATCTTTGGCAGCAGTGCCCGTGCAAGTGAACCCCGGGAAGGCAGCCATGTTTAGGCTCTCTGATGTCTGTTCTCACGAGCGCTGCCTGAGACTCTGTGGCTGGTGCGGACCCTCCCTGCATCAGCCCCACTTACCCGTGGGCTCCTGCCAGGCTCCCACCCACAGGTTCTGAAGGGGGAAGGAATGTTTTTCCTAACCATGTTTTAATTGTTTTCCTACACCGAGAGCTCTACGCTCCCTGACTGGCACTGTGGGAGGATGGATGGGAGCCTGGCCCGGGAAGCTGAAGAAGAGAGACTTGGCTCTGGTTTGACTGCACCTGCCAGCTGAGCTCCTAAAGAAAAACAAAGCCCTGATGTCAGCCATTAGCAGACAGTTTCTCCTGGGAAGAAACCTCCCTTCCTTGCTTTGATGGGGGCCGAAGGCCAGGAAACGGCTGTCAGCGCGGGCCTGTGGCACATTCTTGGAGTGGCCATGTCCTGGTGTTTGTGCTTCCGTCGGACTCTCGCTTCTCTTGAGGGGGCACCTGTCATGTCTGAACACTTGTGTCCGATGATGGAAGGAGAGGCAGACGCTGGTGCTGCCTGCGCGCGGCCATTCACTGGGCCTTTGTTGAACCAAACCTACCACAGGAATCTACCAACAGTAATGAGGAGCGGGGTCAGAGCATGTGCAGGCCCCTGCACTGCTGCACCTAACGCCCCTCTCATAGCAGATATAAGTATAAACAGACAGCCCATGAACTACGAATCAATTATTGAACACGTCATCAAAACGGTAAGGCCCTAATTATGAGTGGCCTGTTAAATTCCGGGAATGTGTGGTAACTCCCGTTTTTGCAGCAGGCACTGCACCTTTCCCAATTTTGTCCAGGTAAATTTTGGCAGGTCAAACTTGCCGAACTTTATCAGGTGGTGGGGGGAACGCTCAGTAAATCCTGGGACGTGATGATTTTGGTGTAGTAAGCACCAAAACCTAATTGTTATGCCCCATTTTGAAGGCAAAACGTATAACAGGTAATAATTATCGCACAAGATTAACCCTAGACAACTTAGGGTTGAATTTTTTCTGGTACGATAATTGTTGCATCGCTCAACCAGCCAATCATAATGAGGGCCAGAGTCTTGGAGGCAAGGGTGGCGGGGTTGAAGCCGGGTTGCTAAGTTTATATAGGCATGTGAGCCATATCTCTGAGACTGGGCATACTGTTCTTGGCTGTTTGGAAAAGTCTCACAGCCAGGTTGGCTCTCTGTACCTTGGGCGTCAGATGACACAAGCTGCCTCCGCATCATCTTGTCAACGCTCCTCAAAATCCTCCACTGTTTTATATCACCATTGTTTGACTGTTCTGATACAAATAGAGTTTTGAGGGTTAGCTTGGGGACAAGCATTGGCAGAACCAAAAAGGTCTTTCCTTTTTACCCTATTGGCTTTGCCAATGCTTTTTGCCTGTGCTGTGTTGCACCAGAAAAAAGTTGCATGCTGCTGGCAGCTGTATCATTTTGTATGCCTACTCCTACAGAATAACACAGGTGCCATTTTTTAAAATTAATTTTTTGTACTTACGATTCCAAGAGATCAGTCGCCACTTGGAGTGGTAAATAACTTACACAATAGCACTTGTTTTTTAAAATGAAGGTGCCGGGCCTCCAAAACAAAAATAAAAAAATAATTTTAAGTACCATGAGGGGTGGCCCAGCAATGGAGTAGCAGCTGAGGGTAGTAGGCGTGGGGAATCAATGGAGGAGTGGGTGAGGGCAAGGGGAGGGTGGGTGAAAGAAAGAAAAAGACACTTTAAAAAAGCCAGGGTATGGTAAATAGTGGACGGGGTTGAGGGAGCAGGAAGCAACAGAGCGCGCATGAGGTGGGAGCAGATATTTGTGGGGGAAGCCGCACGAGAGAGAGAGAAAGTGAGAAAACACATGCAATCCCATGAAGTACTTAAGGAAAAGAAAAAAAGTAGTTCCCTGAATATGAGCAGTGGTAGGATATAGGTCATCTAATCAAAAGGATGGGAAAGAAGTTGTGCTGCATGGGAGAAACAAGAAGAGAAAGGAAAATCATCGAAAAAGACACCAGGAAATGAATCATGACAACAAAGCCAACCGATGGTAAGCGGTGGGCGGGTTCTTAGCCCACGGTAAGTTTTTGGTATGGTCCACAAAATGTCCTTCGACAACGAGTAGCTAAAAGCTGCAGGCAAGACCTAATGACTCATTCCTTGAGACCACCTACTGACCCCTCTGAGCATTGATGAGAGTTCCCTTTCTACCCACCACTTGCCATTGGCATTGCCCTAAGGGGAGTCTTCATTTATTTCTAAGGTGAAGTTCTTTGACAAGTACCTTATCCACCAGAAGGATGGCACACTCTTTCACTTTTCTCCAAGAGCTCTCGTTCATGCTTGGTTGAGTGCACCTATTGGAAAGGAATGTGGTTCAGGGGATGCAGCAGTAGCGGCTACTCGTATTGCAAAGTGGTGCGGCGGGGGAAGGGGAAACACAAAAAAAAACTTAATAAATAAAAAAAATTGCACTTACCTACTCCGACGGCCTCTGCCTTGCTCCCGATCCTCGCATCCCGGCCAGGAACTGCTGTACACTGCGCAGGCTCCCAGCTCCCAATACTTGTCTGCCCTGAGATTGCGTGTGAGCTCATGGGTGGCTGAGAAATTCTCAAACTTTAGAATTACTTCCTTGGCTGCGGTCAATTAAGATGTGATGATTTCCACTTAGGGATCTTTTGATGAAGACATCCACTGTAACTCATATATGACACCTCTCAGGTAGACACACGGAGTCACCACTTACCTAAGCTAATGAAATGGCTGGAATGTGTTCTTTGTTAATGGGTGCCCGGGGCCCACTTGTAAAGCAGCTTAACTAGCATGGCAATTTCTAACCAGTTCTTCTAATAGGCTGTCCAGACTTGACAACTAAACTTTATCCAGGACCCTGGTCTTTCTCTTAACACTCCCTAGTGCCCTGCATGAGTGTTCTGTAGAGCCTGGGTGACAAGGGATGCTGGAATAACAAAGTGCGTTCTTCTTAGCAGTAGCCTGTCAGGGGTCGACGGTTATTGCTACACATGTGTAGGGCTGTTGATATGGTTTGTGCTTTGAATAAGCATTTAGGGAAAATTTACATTGCATTTCTCTAGAAACTCTGAGTCAGCGCCATAGCCAACTGTAGATGGTTACCTGCACCAGCCCTTTTCACTATCTCCTCCAGGGAGATTGATACGGGTCCGGAGCTTTGAGCCTTGAATGCGACATCCATTTCAATCTCCACAGCTTTGGATTCTTTGTGTCTAGTGGTGGGTGATAATGCTTCCCGGTCGCAATTCAATATATAAGGCAGCACAGAGGTACTAGAAGTGATAGCGACTCAGTGTTTGATGTTTTCATTAGTTTGTGCTGGGTTAGCAACTATCATCTTCTTTTGTGTATGACCCAGAAACCGCAGATCTATAGACAACTCGAAATGAATATTCTTGTAACTGCAGAATCTATTTTTCATTGGTGATGATAGCTACAGAGATGAACCTCGAATGAGGGCACTAGCGGCCTGTGATCTGTGAAGACTTGGAACATGACCACTATAGCGGTACAAGTGGGAGTGCTGACACCCCCTTAAGCTGGATTATTCCCTTTTTCTTGTTATAGCAATATCTCTGGATCTGCTGGCATAAGCCAAAGCTCACTCACCATTGTGTTGTTTCTACTACAGGACCGCACCTAACACAATGGGACTGGCATCAACTGTAATTCCAGTAGGCTTGTTTTGGACGCTGACAAGGCATAATTGATGCTCTTGAATGCTTGCTCTTCATCACTGATCCAGGCCCATATTGCTGCTTTTAGAAGGGTGCAGAGAGGGCTTATCAAAAAAAGCCAGATGTTTTATGAAGTGACCATAGCAGTTTACCATCCCATAGAAACTTCAGATACCAACTGCACAGCTGATGCTGCTTTTACCTCTTGGGATCTGGTGCCATACCTGCAGCTGAGAAGTGGTACCAGAAGAAACAATTGCCTGACCATAAAAAGTGACACACTTAATGCAAGGCCTCTGTCTTTCATATTCTTTAGCAAGACTCCAAGTCGTTCATTGTGCTTGCCAATAGAGATGGCACGCGCAAGTATGCCCAGAGTAAAACTGATCACGACGATTAGCCTGGTAATTACCTCTGATGCCGTTTTGCAAAATTTCTACTTCACTGGCAATACAGAAGTTTAGACATTTATACCGGTTGAGGCCACCGATAGTGGATAGTGTAGTTCAGTTTATTCAAGCGAGGTCTAGCATGAACAGGTAGTATGTTGAGTTTTTAAAATCACAAGACCTGTTCTCCTGAGTCACTAATTTCGACTGCTCTGATTGTCAAATCGATCTTCCTTTTGTAATGTAGTTGCCAAATCTGGTTCTCTTTTGATCGCATCACTGTGTAGCCGCTGGTCAGTGCATAAACGGACCATACCTGATGGTTTTGGTTTCCATGAAACTACAATTGGGGAGATCCACATTGTTTGGGATCTCTGCTCTTTCAATTGTGCCTTTTTGCAAGCACTATCTCCACCTTGCAGCTCATTTGAAAATGCTAATCTTCCATGCCTCGAAAAAATTGTTTGCAGTGTTTCATCAATATGATTTGTCCTTAAAACATCCTATCCCAGAGTAGAGGCATTTGTATTCTTAAGAGTCCTTCACACTTGCACACTAAAGGCAAATTGGTTGAAGCTGTTAAGCAGTCCTACAGCTGAGAAGAGTGTTGTTTCCTTGTTGGGTAAAGATGTCTGATGTGGTGCACTGAATGTTTTAACCTCTTTTAAAGGGAGAGGTGATATTTGCATATTACTATATTCTGATGATTTTGATTTGTAATATAGATAACACAGAGAGTGCTTTCAGATTAATATTCTTCCATGTCATCAGCTTGATTTTCAGTTTTGTCTCGTTTCGCTGATCTAACAGCCACTTACGTCCTTGGGTCATGTAGGCTCTTTGGTTTGGCATACATTGGCAAACTGATTTAGTTTGCCACACGAAGAGCATTTATTGCCTTAGGCTGGTCAGCCCTGTATGCATATGTGTTGCCACAGTATCTGCAGCTCTATCAGCTGCCAGGTTTGCGCATCTCAGGATGTTTGGTTGTCAGCTTTGCAACTTAGTGACATGCTTCCATTTTGATGTGGACCTTGTGCATTGCAGATTCCATGTGAGATGTTCTCAACTCCGATAAAAGGTTAGGATATTCTGAAAGGAGATGCATAATTCTCTTGAGTAAACGGCAGCAACGTTTGGCAGACCCACGGCCTTGTGCCTTTTTCCTTTTGAGTTGCTTAGTGAGTAGAAATCTTTCTTAGGCATGATTAGCTATCGGTTCAAAGTGCGCCACGCCATCAGCGATTGCTTGACTTCATCATCTGTGTTTGGTAGCTTAGTGGTAATTTTTGAATCAGGCTCCCTGTATCCATCTATGTGCTGAGACTTCATGTTTTCCAGACTTATCTAAGCTCTCTGTGGGGACAATGCCATTTTGTTGTACTAGACCTTACAGTCTTGGACTGTTCTATTGCATTATGGCTAATAACTCGTATTATGTGGTGTGTGTATTCAGTCCCTTCTCTCATATGGAGGGTGTTGATCAGCTTTATTTCACCTGTACCACTTCTTTTCCATTCCTCTCCCTCTCCTCCCCACTCGCAGTTCAATATATTATGCAGGCCCGGGGTCTGGGATAATGATAGCGACTTAGTGTTTGGTGTTTTCAGTAGTTTGTGCTGAGGTAGTAACTATCATCTTCTTTTGTGTATGACCCAAGAAAAGTCAGATCTTAATTTGTGGTGGTGTTTGCAGATGGTGGGCATCGGCACTCCTTTTTTGGGACCGGGGTTTATTTTTCTCATAAGACTTTGACCCAGAGCAAGAGAGTGACAGGCAGTAAAGGGAGACAGGAGGAGGAAGAGAAACGGGGGAGAAAGTGAACAAGGGAGAAAACAGGGATGAAAAAGAACCTGCAAGCATAAGATAAAGAGACGGGAAGTGTGTGATGGTGAAAGAAAGGCATGAGTGGAAATCAAGACTAAACAGCCTTGGTGTTCGGCAAGCGAGGCATTCTGCAGGGCCACCCAATGACGCCTAAGAAAAACTGCAGCAAGTAAAATAGCACCATAGGGACCTTCATGGTTGGATCATGGCAGCCCATCCAGCTCTGAATGCAGCCCCTAGCCTGCAGCCCACTAGGAAGTTGCCAGAGTGGAAGAATAACCAGTCGGGCCGTGACAACTGTATGTGCACACATGGTTCCCAAATTCAGTTGCACCCATTTGAAGTGCAGCTGCACTTACTACCAAAAGACTTTCACCAAGGTGCATAGGCTGGGATGATGAGACGCTGTACTAGAAGATCTGGACCTTGAGAATGTTAGAAGGAGACCTAGACCCTAAGAATCTAAAAAGGAATCCTGCGAAAGGAAGTCCCATGGCCGGAAAGCTTGTAACGCAACAGTACACACCCAGGAAGCTGCTCTGCGCCATGATGCCCTAACAATGCCAATAGGGTGCTATTCAGACACAATATAACATATCTGTGATATGCTGTACGAAGTCCTTGATAGTGTGAGCTACACAAAAGGTAACAGGAATACACATTTTCATGGGGCTCCATAATTCTGAATTTAGCCACTGGCTCCAACCTACATCACTGCCCTAAGAGAGGTGTCCTTTTTCCCCCTGAGCTCCACCCACTCCTCACAACTTTCACTATCTCTGCCGGAAAAGCCGGTTGACCACTTAAAAATGTTTCTAAATTAATCCACTTTCTATGTATGGATTTATGTTCACTGACCTATGGGTTCAGTGGGAAAAGCCTGGGAAATTCTGCTGGATCTACTAACTAGAACCAGTGAACCTCAACCAAACGTTCTAAGATGCAACAGGAATCAGATGCTGTGTTCTTCATAACCCATATGCCTACTTATATAAACAACTGGATCTAACAGAAACCACTCCTGACAGGTCATCTGGCATATTCCACATTGGGTGCCATCATGGCTGTAAATATTGTAATTGTAAATTGTATTTATTTAGCGCTTACTACCCCTGACGGCTTTATGGCGAGTAGCACGCTACTCCGGAACCCATGATTAGAGATTAATAGTTGGTAGAATAGTCATTTATTTGTCTTTCCTTTCTGCATAGGTTGTGTTAGGTTTGTGCTCTTAGATTTCTTGTGTGTTTAGTAGAGTTTGGAGTAGGAGGAGAATGATTGGAATGGATTTGCGAGGGGAATTAGTGAGTTGTTTTTGTAAGAAGTGATCATATGTGCCTTTTCGTTGGGTGATATGGCTAAAAAAGGAGGGGAATGTTTGTGACGGATATTTGGGAATTCATAGTAGTCAGAAAGGTTTGGGATGAGTCCGAGAGAGGAGGGATGGGAAAAAGGTTGGAAGGAGGATTTTTTTATATGTAAAGAAATTAAATAAACTTATACATACAAATATGCACATGACACTTGGTAAGGTTGTGTTGGCTGAAGAAAGTCCTTCTCTATAAACACCCAGATGTGCAGTCATATTACATGGTCTGATGCGCACAGTTATCTTGTGGAGAGGTATACAAATGTTTGCATGAGATTTCTCAGAGTTCTCATATTAGGCATGAACTCTTTTATATGCACCTATAAGTACATAGAAGCAGCAATTATGACATTGATCCAGCGGTATATCAACAACAGATACTCCACTACCATATACTCACCTGGGCCCATAAAAACACCCTCATTGAGTAAACCGCTGGAATGGTCAAAGTTTTATATTTGTACTTCACAATGTTCAGGTTTAGTTATTTAATTTTTCTAACTAACCTTTCACTGATCAAAAAGTTCTTTCCTCTGGTCGATGGACCATTAGTTGAACTAGTTGATGGTGATAATTAACTATCCCTTAACTATTTATTTGAAGAAAATGATCACAGACTCAGGAAGTTTTAAATTCTTTATCTAAATTAAATGCATGTGAACTATTTAAAAAATACAGTGCAGTCACCATCATTCTTAGGAGAGAAATTCAACTGATTAAACATCAATTATATACTTCGGACTCATACAATAATTAATGCTCAGAAAGGGAGAGGACAGAGAGAAAAGAACATTTGCAAATAACGTGAAATTATATTTACCAAGAATGGTGTGAAAGACCAACCCCTGGCCAAAGGGCTGGTAAGGGTCCCCCAGGATAGGTCAGGAGACAAAGACTTCAGGACAGGATTCAGGACAGGATAGTTGACCTCTCTAGAATACCGACGATTGCGCCGCACCCCTCTCTGACACTCTCTTCCTCCTCGAGATTCTTCTGCGATCTTCTGATCTAACTCAATTAATTAGGATAGAAAGTTCTTCTTCAGCGTCTGCATTCGAGTCTTCATCAGCATCTCACAGCATCTCTCCCAGACAGCATCCCGAGCTCTGCGTCCCCTTCTTCTCCTCTAACTAACTAAGGCTACCTTAATTATACCTTTGTTTCTTCACGTTCCACCCACTAAAGTTTCAATATCGTAAATATACGAAATCTAATTAGTCAGGCAAGGGGGGATGCTCCATCACACCATGCTTACATGTCACTTTATTCTGTTAAACCATTGTTCGCAAACCCATCCCCTTAATTTTTATTCAAAACTTTATTCCCATCCACTACATGTATCTTTTGCAACATTAATGACACTACGAAGAATAGAACATCTCATTGCTGAACTTTTCACCATCCGTTCCCAGGGTATTGGCACTCCAATTTGGCTTCCGTTCAAGTGTTCTGTCATTGACCTTCATGGCTTCACTCAATGAGCATGCGCAGGCATCGCGTCATTTCATCCAGTCCTGTTATACAAGAGAGGCCCAAATGCGCACTAATAATAAAGTCAAAAGACAAACGTTATTTTCACAAAATAAATGGTCTCACTGTATACCTCCCACCTCTACTCTATTCCCGTTTACTTATTAATACTTCTCCCACATTAGCATTAGTAAAATAGCTTAGTTTCAGCTAAGCAGATGCCATGCACGCGAGTCTTCAAGACTCCATTTTAGTGCCTTCTGCTCATGCGCTAGAATTTCCCTCCAAGCGTTACCTCATATTGCGTAGGTGCAGTTGACGCATGCGCACAACAGTTTCCCCGTTTAAAGCGGTATTAGTCCGTTTTCATTGTTATCCGCATTAGTACACACATAAGCAAGCTTCACTAACCCGCGTGTTCATGTGGTGCGTATTAGTTATTCACATATTACGTTTAATAACTTGTTAATGAGTTAAACGAGCGGATTGCCTCCGAGCAAGTCTCTTTCTTAAGAGACCTTGCTCCATCAACATTGTGTGAGATATTCGTCTCTTGTGATGTAACATACTTTTTTCCTTATACGAATGTATCTGATTATATATATCGGATTCTGTAATCGGTCTCTAATTTCTTTGACTTGCAACACACCCCGTCGCCTATTATAAAGAAAAGACGTCAGAACTCGACTATTATAAGTTATTACAGTTGAGTTCTGATGTCACAATGCCTGCTGCCAGAGCCAGAAGCAGAGGTAAAAGGCAGGTAAGGTCACGGAGCATAATTGAAGCAGCTGTTTAAAGCAAGGAAAACAGAATGTTGCTTTTCGTTCTGCTCTATTTTTATAGCTTACAATGACAAGCAGAGACAATATGCTTATTTTTCGCACTCCTTAGAATTTTTCTGCATGTTTCTACACAATCTGAGCTAATGCAGCTTTTTTTTAAACTGATTTTGTATTGAACTGTTTCCAATATCTGTTTGCAACAAATATGTAACAGGTTTTTGATATGTTAATTTTGCACTAGAGGTTTTTATGTTTATTCTTCATGTTTGCAATCATGCTCGTTCTTTCATATGAAAGAGCTACGCACCAAGCTCTTAAGTGTTTTGTGGGAAAGGTGATGGTGTAACCATGTATTACATGGGATAAAGTACCCCCTGGCACACATGACAAGGACACAGCGAGACACCTCGGAGCTCCACAACCCCACAAAAGAACTCTGCCTTCGGCCTCGTACCTCATTATGATTATGGAAGGATTTTGGATATGAGTATTGGTCCCATAACAGAAAATACACGAATGACTCATGCAAAGTAAAAGTAAGGATCTCTAGAGCAACAAAAATTAAGCTTATAGTATGGCTGGTCCTAGCCCTCCATTCTGACCTTACACCTCCTCAACTTTGCTTTAACCATCACCACTTGGTTGAACCCTCTCCTTACTGACTCCAGCTCCTTCTTGAGGTCAAGGCTTAGGTGGCTTTTATCAAACTGCTGAGAAACCTCCAGCAGCAGTTTGGTGAACTCTGGGACTGGGTCAGGTCACCTTCTATTCGATGACACAGAGGAATCCGGCTGAACGCGTCTTGAAGGATCCATGTTGTCTTGTACAGCGCATACCTCAGCAGAAACGCCACTGGGTGCCTGGGTGAATTTGAGAGGATTTGATGCTTGTGTAAAGTTGTAAGATGAACAGAAAGGTGCAAGGTGGGCAAGAAGTTAGCTCTGGCTCTATTCTCATTCAGTCCTTTATTCTCTAAAGAGGCTGCCAGCAAGAGTGCACTTTTGTGCAACTTGTGACACTGGTTGTGTGGAACATCTGGAGGGTTGGAGCTATATCACACAACAAAAACTGCATCAAAAAGGTGCTACAAATGAGGCTTGGGATACCTTTACGGGACACCAGAGTGTGAAGCACAGAGAGTATGGTTAGGCGGCTACGGGGAAAATTGATTTGTCACATTAGGAAACATTTTCAGGTAGATTTTTGGCCAAACCGGGTGTGTATAATGGCGTTAGACCAGGTGTATAATGGCGTTAGAATGTATGGGATCGGACACAGCTCCATTTGCAGCAGAAATTCAACAAAAAATTAAACATCTTCATCCAAAGTGGATTGAAGTGCTGAGAGGAGTGGTAGGTGTGGTGTTAATGTGTACCTAAAGGCGTGGGCAAGTGGTAGCATGCAACATCTTAATCACTTCTAAATTAACATTTTTCGTTCTTTTTGAATGTTTCTTGGTTGCGCCAAAAATACAGTGTAAAGCGATACCAAAGGGGATGATGGACGGAGCGTTAGAGCAAATCAAACACTCATCCCCAGTCAACTGATCTGGGTTTAATCCATCATCATTCTTTAGCTCACTCCACCACCCCAGTTCAGACATGGCCATATGCAAATCAGTCTGACCCTGTGCCTCATGGGAACAGTCCAGCCCGAACTGCCAAGCCATGTCTTCCCTGGACCGGAAACAAGCATCCTGGGACCGGTTTCGGGTTCAAAACCCTCATCAGCCAGGCTATCTTGAATCCAGTGGCAAAGTGAGCAAGGGACCCACGTCTGGGCATACCCTGCCAACTTAGGGCGAACAAAGCGATACCAAAGGGGATGATGGACGGAGCGTTAGAGCAAATCAAACCCTCACCCTCAGTCAACTGATCTGGGTTTAATCCATCATCATTCTTTAGCTCACTCCACCACCCCAGTTCAGACATGGCCATATGCAAATCAGTCTGACCCTGTGCCTCATGGGAACAGTCCAGCCCAAACTGCCAAGCCATGTCTTCCCTGGACCGGAAACAAGCATCCTGGGACCTGTTTCGGGTTCAAAACCCTCATCAGCCAGGCTATCTTGAATCCAGTAGCAAAGTGAGCAAGGGACCCACGTCTGGGCATACCCTGCCAACTTAGGGCGAACAAAGCGACACCAAAGGGGATGATGGACGGAGCGTTAGAGCAAATCAAACACTCACCCCCAGTCAACTGATCTGGGTTTAATCCATCATCATTCTTTAGCTCACTCCACCACCCCAGTTCAGACATGGCCATATGCAAATCAGTCTGACCCTGTGCCTCATGGGAACAGTCCAGCCCGAACTGCCAAGCCATGTCTTCCCTGGACCGGAAACAAGCATCCTGGGACCGGTTTCGGGTTCAAAACCCTCATCAGCCAGGCTATCTTGAATCCAGTGGCAAAGTGAGCAAGGGACCCACGTCTGGGCATACCCTGCCAACTTAGGGCGAACAAGCGATACCAAAGGGGATGATGGACGTTCCGTCCATCATCCCCTTTTGTATCGCTTTGTTCGCCCTAAGTTGGCGGGGGTATGCCCAGACGTGGGTCCCTTGCTCACTTTGCCACTGGATTCAAGCAAGCCTGGCTGATGACGGCTGGAATGCCAGAAACCGGTCCTAGGATGCTTGTTTCCGGTCCAGGGAAGACATGGCTTGGCAGTTCGGGCTGGACTGTTCCCATGAGGCACAGGGTCAGACTGATTTGCATATGGCCATGTCTGAACTGGGGTGGTGGAGTGAGCTAAAGAATGATGATGGATTAAACCCAGATCAGTTGACTGGGGTGAGTGTTTGATTGGCTCAAACGTTCCGTCCATCATCCCCTTTGTATCGCTTTGTTCGCCCTAAGTTGGCGGGGTATGCCCAGGCGTGGGTCCCTTGCTCACTTTGCCACTGGATTCAAGATAGCCTGGCTGATGACGGCTGGAATGCCAGAAACCGGTCCTAGGATGCTTGTTTCCGGTCCAGGGAAGACATGGCTTGGCAGTTCGGGCTGGACTGTTCCCATGAGGCACAGGGTCAGACTGATTTGCATATGGCCATGTCTGATCTGGGGTGGTGGAGTGAGCTAAAGAATGATGATGGATTAAACCCAGATCAGTTGACTGGGGTGAGTGTTTGATTGGCTCAAACGTTCCGTCCATCATCCCCTTTGTATCGCTTTGTTCGCCCTAAGTTGGCGGGTATGCCCAGACGTGGGTCCCTTGCTCACTTTGCCACTGGATTCAAGCAAGCCTGGCTGATGACGGCTGGAATGCCAGAAACCGGTCCTAGGATGCTTGTTTCCGGTCCAGGGAAGACATGGCTTGGCAGTTCGGGCTGGACTGTTCCCATGAGGCACAGGGTCAGACTGATTTGCATATGGCCATGTCTGAACTGGGGTGGTGGAGTGAGCTAAAGAATGATGATGGATTAAACCCAGATCAGTTGACTGGGGGTGAGTGTTTGATTGGCTCAAACGTTCCGTCCATCATCCCCTTTTGTATCGAAAAATACAGTGTAAGCAGATTCTGGGAGACTGCACTAGTTATGCCCCCTCATTCCAGGGGCTGGGAGTGTTTCACAGAGCACCGCCTAGAGTCTGACACTTTATTAGAAGCACCTGCAAGCTGTCTGGTTGTGAAAGACCTGTTACCTAGAACAAACAGTGAGCTTCAAGCTCATCTATTCCCTACCATTTGGGGGCTTTGTCACTCTCCTTTCCTGGTTTCTTATTCAATGGCTTACCTTGTCCATCATGAGTTTGTCCCTCCACTGGAGCATACTTTCTTTACCATCCTTTTGATTGGCTGACTTCTATTCTTCCACTGCTCATTTTTAGGAAATTACTATTTTTGTTTTTTTAGCTCTCTCCTTTGTGTGCTGCTTCCCTCCCCCAAACACCCAACCCTGCTGCTCACTTCGCGGTCTCGCCCTCTCGTGTGCTGCTCTTTCTCTCTCTTGTTCTCCCCAAACCCTGTGCGCTTCCTATTACTCTCACCCTCGTGTGCTGCTCTCTCCCTTGTGTGCTGCTCTCTCCCTTGTGTGCTGCTCTCTATCTTATGCTGCTCCTCACCCTGCCCCTCGCTCCATATGGCTCTCTCCATCATGTGCTGCTCTCTCCCTCGTGTGCTGCTCTCTCTCTTATGCTGCTCCTCACCCTGCCCCTCGCTCCATTTGGCTCTCTCCATTGTGTGCTGCTCTCTCCTCCGTGTGCTGCTCTCTCTCTTATGCTGCTCCTCACTCTGCCCCTCGCTCCATATGGCTCTCCCCCTCATGTGCTGCTCTCTCCCTCATGTGCTGCTCTCTCTCTTATGCTGCTCCTAACCCTGCCCCTCGTTCCATATGGCTTTCCCCCTCATGTGCTGCTCTCTCCCTCGTGTGCTGCTCTCTCTCTTATGCTGCTCCTAACCCTGCCCCTCGCTCCATATGGCTCCCCCCTCATGTGCTGCTTTCTCCCTCGTGTGCTGCTCTCTCTCTTATGCTGCTCCTCACCCTGCCACTCGCTCCATATGGCTCCCCCCTCATGTGCTGCTTTCTCCCTCGTGTGCTGCTCTCTCTTATGCTGCTCCTCACCCTGCCCCTCGCTCCATATGGCTCTCCCCCTCATGTGCTGCTTTTCCCCTTCTCTCCTAACCCACCTCTATTTTCTCCATACACCCTCCACTGTTGCTTTTCCCCTCTTACAACTCCACTGTTCACCCCTCCCCTCACATGCATTTACATTATTTTTCCATTTTTAGGGGCCTGGCAGCTGCCATTTGCTGCTGTGCGCTCCACTACAAAAAAGGCTGTGTGCACTTAACAATTATGTTTTTCGTTATTGACAGATCTAACTGGCATCCGCTATCTTAGATCGGTCACTAAAACAGCTAAAAACAAGCATTTACAATGCAATCGGTCTCGCCTTTGGGACCTTGTATGTATTTAGCTATGCAGCACATTAGCCTGGGTGCTGAAACATCTACTGTTCTTTAAAATGGAGGGAAAGTAAGCACCAAACTGCGTGACACGCCAGGTATGGGAACACATGGAGAGAAATATTGCCTTTCAGCTGGAAATGGTATAGTCCAAAGCTCTGTTTTTAATATAAAATCAGGGCCTTCGGTAGTTATATCACTGAAAATACAAGGCATATTATCAAGCCCATTATCGCCGCTTTAGCGGCGATAATAATATCGCCCTATCAGCAAGCTGTCGCTAACAGGCGTTAGCGACAGCTTTCAGGCGATAGCGGCCGGTTTTTACATCGCCTTGCATGCCAGCGATAATTATCGCTAATGACATGCAAGGTAGGCGTTCCCCACTAATAGCGACTGTAAACAGTCGCTAAAACAACTGCCCCCTATTAGCAAGGCAGGCGAAGCGATAATATAATTCGCGCTAAGCGCGTTTATCGCTAGATTTTTACACCTGCTACTGAGGGTGACTTACCTGTTTGTAGCATAGGGGTGGATTGTCAGGCTAAATCCACCATAGCGTTAATGCGAGAATATCGCTGGTTTTCCAGCGATATTTTCGCATTTTGCCGCTATCGCTGGAAATATTATCGCTATGGAGATAAACCTTACTAATAGGGTGTTATCTCAGCGATAATTTCCAGCGATAGGCGGCGTTAAAAAAAAAACGCGCTAAGCGCAGTTAGCGATAAATATCGCATTTCCTTGATAATATGCCCCATTATTGTCTACGGGTGCTCGTGGAAGACAATTTCTATGGAGTGGAATCTACAGAATGCTAAAGTGATTCTGGTATTTTACTGACTTCTACTGGTCGTTTTCTATCAAGACAGTTAAATAGAGGCAGTTGAACATTAAAAAAAAGTCCCTAAGTGGAAGGAGACAAGTCCTAGGGCTGATCTCCAGAGCCCACAAAGTACATACACATATAAGTATATACTAAAGTATATACAAGAGGTCTCGAATGCTCGACCTAAAAAAGAAAATAGGGAAGTCACTGATTGATGCCATCAAAAAGTCAATCTGTTGCATCACCTTAGGGTCCTCATTCTCAGACTTTGCTTCTGTCTCCTCCCATGTGTTACCACAGAGATTGTTAAGTGAACTGTTGTTTCCTCCTTTAAAGCGCCCTGACACCCCAGTGTTTGGTGCACTCTATATAAGCTGTCCATAAATAAACCCACTCTAGTGAGGAGAGACATCATATGAAATGGAGCTTAGATGGCGGTTGTCACACATCTTAATTTGCACATTGAACAGCCTCCGTTGATTGCTCAATCGGAGTACATGTTCTTTGTTCGTCTCAAATGTATATTAATATTTGATTTGCAGTTAGCGAGGTTGGTTTAATATTTCGTTCCTTGAAGTGTTCATTTCTTGCGAAGTGTCAGTAGTTTCTTACACCTAAGAGCACTTCAGTGCTTTGTACACCCAGGTGACAACAAACAAAACTAACCGCAAAAGCAAGCAGTCCTATGACTGCTGATCAATGGACCTGTAATAGATCCATCTGTAACCAGGCAGCTGGATGTCTTACCAGACACAGGCCGCTGTGCACGTGGAGGCCTCAGCATCAGCTTCAGTGCTGCTGCTTGTCTCCCCTCTTCGTCTTGAGACCTGTTTTGGCTTTGTCTACTCGGTGCACTGTTTTGTGATTACAAAAGTTTAGATTATTGTAAATTGTGTACTTCCTGTCTGTCAGACTCACACCTTTCTTTGTTTTTTATTTTTCTTATACTTCTTAGTATCATTATGTTGATTTTTTCATAAATGATTTTACCATCTCTCTAAAATATTGCAAGGCTCTTTAGTGAAAGCATTGTAGAAAGTCCACACAGTAACTAAGGCAGATCAAACACACTCTGAATCAAGTTTGCTATCTTCACATTTAGAAGACCCGACCAAGTGTAATAAAAATCTGAGTATATTTTTAAAAGATTTACGTTTCTCTTTGTGGAGTGAGGGTTGATTTTGGTTCTAAGAGCCTGATTCACAAAGGTAAGTTACACTTTTGTATAAGTTTACACTTTGCAGTAAGTTTATTACTTTCAGGATTCATAACCTCCGAGTGTAAACTTCTTACAAAAGTGTTAGTTGCATGTCTCCATCCCCCGAGTAATGCAATTGGCTTACTCTTGTGTGGATGGATGAAGTCCAACCCCTCCCTGGCCGTCCCTAAACCTCTGACTCCTCTGTAATCTTGCCCCCTTGAATAGTAAGCCTGTCCCTTTTCCCACCTACTCCCCTGTGTCCCTCACACATTTACTACTAAAATCTATACTTACATGTTGCGGAGACTCCTAAACTTCAACAGGGATTTACAGAATAAACTCCTAGTTCCTCTCAGATCAGTCTCTACCAACGTAGACTCAACACCCACACACAACCAGGGGAGACCCCTGGACCTAACACTGACCCCTCTCTTCGTACCATCAACCTTGTCGATCTATATTAGCATTTACACTGCGCACTTTACCCCTAGGGGTCTCTTGGCACCCATCTTTCTGTTTAATTTTTAAAAGAGGCGTGTTTTCATTGCTTTACTCGAAGCAGAGTTGCTGCTACTGATGATTTTCACATTAACAAGATTGGCAAGGGGCTCTGTCACTCCCTAGCTGCTTATGTACATACGAGGGCTCATTGTGCCTAGCGCTCTTGGACATGCAATCATGGATGGTGAGGTATTGATGCGAGTTCCTCTGTTCTGTATGCCAGCCCCTGCTCTGACAGACTGGATCTAAAATGTAAGATATGAACTCGAACTGACCCCTATCAGATCAAGACCTCTGGCCAAGATCCAGCTTGACCATCTCATCAGGCCGATTAGTATCTCTTGACTGTGTCCGCAGACCATGCCTGCTGCTTAAGGAACAAAGCCTATTCCACAAAATTGACATGTGCCAACTTTGCTGGTAATCTTACTTGCCACCTAGCGCAGACCCACCCACAACCAGAGGATAAAACTAACCAAAGGGTCCTGCCAGGTACATCGCCCTGTCAGCATTGTCTGAAAGTAAGGCAACAAAAATGGGAAAGTCCCAATGCAGTTCCAGTGATACCTTATGATCCCCACATCACAGTGACCATAATCAAACATGTCTTCTGCTGCCGCACCCGGGCTGTCACTCTTGGCACATTCCACACCATTGTTTTTTGCCAACTGTGGTATTCTAGATGGAGACTCGCCTTGTGCAAATCAGTCTTGGTCCTTCTGCAGTACGAACACTTCATCCCGACTGCCAAGCCAGGTCACCTCCAGACGGGAACACAAACAACCCCAGACTGGTTTCAAACTACTTGGGTCTCGTCAGTGAGGTACAGATTGAGTCCTGTGTCAAGCTGAGTACAAGATCCGTATCTGGGCATACCCATCACACTTAGGCCATCAACACAATAACAACAAGGTGATGGAAGGAATGCTTGAATTGAAGTCCAGCCACTGGAAATTGATCAGGCTGGATTCCAGACTTTTGTTTATCGTCTCCTGTGCCATTCTTTACAGAGACCCGCCTTATGCAAATCCCTCTTGGTACTGCCTCAATATTAGCAGTCCAGTCCGATCTGCCAGGCTAGGTTTTGCATATGGCTTGGATATACACATAACTAGGTCTAATCTGAGGTGGGATGGTGGGCAAAAATGTGATGGATTGGGATGTGACCCTGCTAAATTACCAGTGGATGAGATAAATTCAGGCATTAATCCATCACTTTTTTGTATTTTACACTTTTGAGATCATGGGGACACGGCATATTTCATCTCTGTATTTCACTTCTTTAGGAAGGTGTCCACAGCTGCTACATTTCAGATATAAGGCAGCTGACGAACCTCAAAAGCTGTGAATTCAATCTCATGGCAGATAGTTCACTTGCACACAACTCGGACACAGCTTTCACTTGTTCATCCCTGAAATGTTCATCCTCCAGTTATTAGAGTCCCAAAGGTATTGAGAATTCCTGCCAGCCAGCTCATTCTGTTTGCCCAGATGATGTGCTGCTCATCAGAAGACCCTTGTCAAAGCAAATATGTCGAGGCCTATTGGCCAGCTGTGCCAAGAGTCTAGACTCTCTGCTCCTAGATTGTAGTTTTAACTCACCACAGACACATTGTCCATCCTTAAGAGGATGCAGCATTTTGCCCTGTCTTGTGCCAACCTCCTTACAGCAAAGGACCCTGTAAGCAACTCCAGACATTTGATGTGAAGAGTCTGTTTATCGTCGTACTACCTTCTATCTCTAGCAATGTCTTTACAGTGAGCCTACAGCACAATACCTGGCATACAAATCTATCACTGGATCTGGAGAAATTCAAAAACTTACACAGCTGTTCCAAGCCTTCATGGGGCCCAACTACCACAAATGTTCTCCCATTGCTTTCTGAGAAAGCGATAAAGTATCTTTCTGTATGACAACCATTCTTTTGGTGCACTGCTGTCAGCCGTTGCACAACCTTATGGTGCAGCAGGCCTGGAAAATGTGCTTCTGTCAAGGATGCTGACAGGGCAGTCGTCGACACCAGCTGACGAAGAGAAATGTCTCTCCTAGCACCACCCTCAACTCCTTCCTGAAACATGTCATCTTGGAGAGGGGCAAACACAGCATTGCCATACCCAGATTTATTAGAAATTCTAGAGTCCACCTTCTGGTAGGGGTAGAGAGCCAATGTGTCCCCATTGGTGATAAAACCCAGTCGCGTCATAATTATTTCAGACGTGAGCATCAGACAGTCCTGTGTCATAATTAGGATACTGGCCAGGTAGATTATGAGGCGTTTTTCCCTGATCCTCAACAATTTCACCATGGGCTTCATTAACTTGGTGAAGCAACACAGTGCATTTGGGAGAAAGAAGGAAGGACACATACTCGTACACCTCCATAAAAACTTTAACAAACTCTGATGTGGGTTGTCGATGATGGCCAGTGTCAGGTAGGGGTCCTTGCAGCCCAGTCTCGCTATCTGTTTGCCTTCCGTTAAAATGTCTCTTAGTAGATGAAACCCTTTCATCTCGATATGATAGAATACAAACCACCCATTGAACAATCTCAGGTGTATAACGGGTAAAAATTATTGTATTTCTTCTCCATCAGATTTGTAAAAAATCCTTTGTTTGAAATTGGGAGGAAACTTGCTGCTTCCTTTGTTACCAGGTCCTAGATCTCCCTGTTTATAAAAATGCAATCCTTTGTGGAGAAAGCTATATGCTTCGAACTCCTTTTCTGGACTGGAGTGCCGTAAAACATCATATGGAATCTGGTAACTGGTTTTAACACCCAGGCAGCCCTCTTCATATGGCACCAGTTGTGGACAACTTTTCCTAGCTCTTCCTCAAACTTTACACAGGAAAAATTGATTATTCCTACCTGTAAATGTACCTGTGTTTCCTTGTCAGAAGCATCCGGAGCTGCAGAGCTATGGAGTCTCCGCCCTAGCCTGCTCTGCCTCTGAATGGGAAGAAGACTGCCCAGCATTGCTGGTTTGGCCACTGGTAGTTAGGGCAGGTGAAAGAAAGGTAGTGAGCTAAACTCAATGACCACCACCAAAGCCTAGCAGTCAGTTCATTCTCCTTGCAGCAGAGAGGAGAGCAGTTAGAGTTTATTTGACGCCAGGAGACGATAGCTGCACACGTGCCCACACAAATGGTGCTGCAGTCCCTTAATCTAGAGGGCGAATGAGCTTCCTACATCAACGCTCAGTAATCTTGGGGCCATGGCCGCTTGGGACTGATTCACAGCATGGCACGTGAAGCCCTCTCCTATGGAAAGGAAGCCATTGGTGTGTCAGCCTGATACACAGAAACAAGGTCCTGCACTTCTCAGCACTGCTGCATTACATTTAATGGAAAGTTCTTCTCAAGCAATGAGGTAAAATTAGTAAGTAAGTCCGTTTTTATATAGCGCAGCTACTCACCCTTACTGGTCTCAAGGCGCTGGGGGCCGTCGTGGAAATTAAGTGAGCTATTGCCCAGAGTCACATGGTGCTGAGCTGAGCTGCCGCCGGAGCCAGGGATCGAACCGTGAACCCTGTGCTCCGAAGTCAGCTGCCCTGGCCGATGCACCACACCTCTCCACAGGTGCTCTGCAGAGTAAGTACCAGCACTTCTGTTCTTCTGTATTTTCATTTAAAACCCTGGAAGTATTAATCTTAGAGCTACTGAGCAGCGGAGGCTGTGGAAACTGCAAAGGCTCACTGGATTTTGTGGCGGTTATTGGTACTCTCTTCTCCATAACTTACTTGGTAGATGTGGTTTGTCCTTTCTGTGGCTGCTGAGTTAACAAAGTGAATAAAGAAAAGAATACTGTAGAGTATTTGGCGGGTGCTGTAGAACTGACCTGTTTCCTTTTTAGGTCGAGCCTGGGGCATGCTGTATTGAGGAATGGAGTAAAAGCTCCACCCATTTCCCACCCATCTTTTCAATTGGACCCTGTTACAGTCCTTTCAAAAACATTGCTTTTCATTCGTGAATATGCTTACTAGTCCCTCCTTGGTACCGCCTTGTCTGCATTTGTAACTTCCAATAACGACTGGACTTTTTACTTGTGGTCTTACACGGTCGGCTTTATCTAGCCGATGAGCACTATTTTCTTGAATGGTCTTCCCCTACTCCACCAACGACGTCGCCGCCCGCTTTTAAATTGTTGTTATTACACCCACAGCCTCCCAGCGCCACGCTGCGCTTTAACTTTTATTGCTTTATCACTAGCGCGGCACGACTTGCGGCTGCACACCTTTCTTTATGCCTGACTCACCATATTTGTGTATAGCTCTTATGGCCTGTGTCTAGTGTACAAACTAAAGACAGGGTTGACTGGGTTAGAGATGAGGGAGACGCAATCTAGGGAATGGCGACAAGCATGCTGGGACTTGTAGTGTAAAATACCGTCAGAAAGTGCCTCAAAAGGTAGAATCCAGCATTTGAGGCTTAGCTTGGGCACACACAAGCTCTTCATTTGTCACCTTGCTGCTTGTTGCCAGAACATCATGTTTCCAGCAGCTTACTCTCATTTGACAGCCCTGGGATTTCTGGGGATTGTAGTCCAAGTTTGCTTGCATTGGCACTGTTGGTCTTACAGACAACAGGAGCGTTCCTAGATCCATGCGTGAGTAGCTCACCGAGTATATTTAGTTTCTTTGCATTCTATGCTTTATAGCTGTGAAAGGGAAAGAAAACAAGCATTTGCAATACAATAGGTCTCGCATTTGAGAGATTTTGAGCTATTGGCATTGTAAATGACAATGCCTTTTATTTATGTGTTTAAAAAAACTGCAATAATAAAAGGCATTGTCATTCACAATACCAATAGGTCAAAGTTTCGAAAATGCGAGACCTATTGCATTGCAAATGCTTGTTTGTGAAGCTCCTGGATCGCGTGCGTGTGAGGAGCTGCATCAGTGGCTTTCCTGAAAGGTGCCCGGATAGATGTATACCGTATTAAAGTTAAACTAAGGGCATTGGCATTTTCTGTATTGTGCGTGTCTGTCGCCTCAGAGCAGGAGATGAAGGTTGTAGGTGGAGGAGGACAGCTGACACATCTGTGAGTGCGTCCAGTGTCTGCCTCCGCCACCCACTGCTGTAAAAACAAGTCCGGCGCCGCTGATGAAAAGATAACACGTACTGGAGCAGACACTCCGAAGCAGGAGAGCTTTAACAGGCGATGGGGAGTCCTGCAACGAGATTCCCAAGCCCTGGTAATTTTTCTGAGCTGTAAAGATGACTGGGCAGGGGCTGTCTCTCCCTGTACCACCGAAGTGTTCGAAATGATTAATTTCACGAAGTGAGGAGCTGTTTCTTGGAGGCTGTGGGAGAGGCATCCATTTGGGGTCTCACTGTCCCCGGGTCGCAGGCACTCATAGGCATCGGTGGTGTGGGGCACTGCCTCCTCCTGATGCAAGATTTTCTGTGGTTCCCTGAGTGTGTTCATTGCCTGCCATCGAAGCAGGCCTTCCTTTCGTTTCTGTGGTGTGTTGCTTTGCCTGAAAATCTTTTCTCGATGTCTCTGGTGTGTGGCCTTCCCCTCTCTTTCAGTAACCCTTTGCAGAGCCCCTGTGGTGTTTGACAGTACCGGCTCTATCAGTCTGCATTGCCTGCTCCAGAGCATGCCTTCTCAGGGCTCCTCTGGTGTGTCTCTTCCAGGAGCAGATCTGCACATGATTATAGTGGTGTATGATGTTAACTGTTCCTGAAACAGGTCTTCACAAGGTCCTGCCTGCTCACAAATCAGCCCTTCACAGTTGGGCGAGACATTGCCTGCTCTGTAATCGTTTCACTGCAGTGGTTCTGTACTGCGTGGTGGTGTGTGCCCCAGAAGCAGACCTCACTATTTCTGTGGTGTATATCGCTGCCTTCTGAAGTAAGTTTTGTGTGGTTGTTCTGACTGTGCACAACTTGATGGTATGTTCTTAAGGCGCCTTTGCATGATGTATGTCACAGTGCACCTCATGGTGGTGTGTTTCTGTCATGCCTTTGGTATGGCGTGCGTTTCGGTGCACATCTTACTAGTGTTTTTCTATGGTGCTGTTGAATGCATCAATTACTTACCGGTAATTGCATTACTCTGAGTCCTACTCCCTCGCTTCTATTCATTACAACTACGAGGCATCCCTGCCTCACCAGACACTCATACCACATGATTTGAGAGTATATAACGCCCCCACCCCCCTCCAACCACCTGTAATACCACATAATCCGAAACCATACCAAAAAGGTTGGCCTGGACTACCAGGGAGGGAGGGAGGGATGTAATGAATAGAAGCGAGGGAGTAGGACTCAGAGCAATGCAATTACCGGTAAGTAATTGATCCATTACCTCCTCGTCCCTCCCTCGCTTCCCTTCATTACACCTACGAGATGTACAAAGCCAAACAGGACAACCAAAATGGAATGCACAAAAACAGGTTTATTAATACAAACACAGTCAACAAGGACACACCGCTATACAGGAACCATAGCGGAAAGAACCTTGGAACCAAAAACCTCAGAATGGTCAACCTCCTGGCCAATCCGGTAATGAGAGGCAAAGGTCAACGGGGAAGCCCAGGTGGCTGCCCGGAAAATCTCAGAAATGGAAGGCCCCTGGATTTCAGCACTAGATGCCGCCATGGACCGAGTGGAACGACCCTGCACGCCCAAGGGAGAAAGGCGCCCTGCAGACTTGTAAGCCAGAGAAATCAGAGTCTGAACCCAACGACTCAAAGAAGAAGTGGAAGGACGCAAACCTCGATTCACAGACCCAAAATTCACAAAAAGGGAATCAGAAAGACGGAAAGGAGCGACACGTTCCAAAAAGATCAGGAGAGCCCTCTGGACATCCAACGAGTGCAGCCGCACCTCAGATTCCGAGGAAGGGGAATCAAAAAAGGAAGGGAGGATCAATTTCTGGTCCCAATAAAACTGAGAATCCACCTTAGGACGAAAGGAAAGGACCGGCCGCAAAATGATCCTGTTATCAAAAACCGTACAGAATGGATGTTTGGAAGACAAAGCACCCAGCTCACTCAAGCGGCGAGCAGAGGAAATAGCCACCAAAAAGAAGATCTTAAAAGACAAGAAACGCAAATCCACAGAAACCAGCGGATCAAAGGGAGGCGACATCAAAGCCTCCAACACCAGCGACAGATTCCAAGATGGAAAGTGCTGCCGAGAGGCAGGGAGAACATTACGCAACCCTCTGGAAAGGCGTCCAACCAAACCATCAGGATCCAAGAGGTTATTCCAAGAACTCCGGAAAGCCTTGATCTCAGCCCACTGAAGACGAAGGGAGGAAACCTTCAAACCTAACGCAGCCCCATCCTGTAGAAATAACATCACCTCAAACAAAGTAGAGGAAGCCGGATCCAACCCCTTATCACAACACCATCGACTGAAAGAACGCCAGTGTCTCAAGTAAGATTTGTTGGTAGAAGAGCACCTAGCAGCCTGCAGAGTCGAAGTCAAACCAGCCGGAACCCCCTTATGCAGTAGGCCTAAGCGTTCAACCTCCAGGCCGCCAAGCGCATCCGGGACAGAACATCCTGCTGCAACACCGGGAACAACAGAGGCAACGGAGTCAGGGGCAGCAACCACTCCAACTTCGACCTCATTTCCACCAGGAGGGAAAACCAAGAGGCCTGAGGCCAAGCCGGAGCCACCAGAATCACAGACGCCCCCAAGGACCGGACCCGCAGAAGGAACCAGAGAAGTAGGGGAAAAGGAGGAAATGCATACAGGAGACCACAAGGCCAGGGGCAGGACGCGGGAGCAAAATTTGGTCACCTTGGCATGGCCCACACTCGCAAAAAGGTCCACCACCGGGACACCCCAGCGCCCTGCCAGTTCCACAAACAACTCCTGTCGAAGGCAAAAATCCACTGAGGACGGGAAGGCCCTGCTGAGAGCATCCGCCAGAGAATTGGGCACCCCCTGAATATGAACCGCCAAGATTGCCAACAGACGGTATTCCGCCCAACAGAACAATTTCCCCGCCGCCAGAGAAGAGGACCTGGTCACCTCCTGCCTGTTCACATAACTCATGGCAGTGACTTTGTCCGTCCTGATCAGATCAACCGAACCCCTCAGTAACCGCGAGAAGGCCATCAGAGCCAATTCGAAGACCTCTCGCTCTGCAAGAGGGACCAGAAGCCCCTGGTCTGACGATCCCCCATCCAGGCCCCCCACCCCGAGAGGCTGGCATCCGTGGTGACCACCAAAGGTGCGGGAGGGGAGAGAGAGACACCCCCATAGCAGGTGACCCCGAACCACCTACCAACCCAAATCCTCCCTGATCTGAGGGGACACCGGAATCGGAGCAGAGAGGGGGAGACAATAGGGAAACGAATGTGCCAGAATGTGAGCCAACAGTTTGTGCAAATTGAACCGGGCCCATGGAACCAGAAAAACAGTGGCCGCCAGATCCCCTTGGACCTGGAGCCAACGAGCCGCCATCTGGACCTGGTCGGACAACAGAGACAGAATGTGAGAATGGATTTTGGACACCGAACCTCTGGCAGAGTGACCACCCCCAAATCTATACGAAATCTTGCCCCAATAAAGAGACTATCCCGTGCTGGAACAAGGCAGGAATTTCCCAAATTGACAAGAAAACCGTGTACCCGCAAAATGCCCAGAACCACCTCCGTGTGACAGAGAGCCAACTGGAACGAGGGAGCGTGAACCAACCAGTCGTCCAAGTAGGGATGGAGAAAAATCCCATGACTGTGAACCAAAGCCACCAATGGAGCCAAAAGCTTGGTGAAGACTTCAGCCCGAATGGCAACACTGCAAACTGGAAGTGGCAGTCTCCTACTGCAAAATGCAGAAACGTCTGCCACTCCTGAGCCATGGGAACATGCAGATAAACATCTTGAAGGTCTATAGAAGTCATGAAGTCCTGGACCCCCACCAACTGAATTATAGACTGTGAAGTCACCATCTTGAAATGAATGGTCCTGACCCACCCATTCACCCGCTTGAGGTCCAGAACCAGCCTGAACACCCCCTGACACCTTTTGAACAAGAAACAGAATGGAACAGCAACCCATTCCCTGTTCCCTCAGAGAGACCGGCACGATCGCCTTCTTCTCCAAAAGAGACAGAGCCCCGTCCAGAAGCGCCCTCCTCTTCACTGGATCCCAGGGATAGGAGTAACCCCGGGCGGGTAACTCCGCTCCCCCAGCTGAGTTTCCGGAGTTTTGCCTACTCCGCGTTCCGTTGCGAACGCGGAGCTTAGGCAAAACTCTGACTCCGTGGCGGAGTGGAGTTAGCCGGCCCCTCCACCCTCCCAAAGTAATTATAATGTTTAAAAAAAGGCACTTACCTGCCGTGGCTGCCTCCTCCTCGCCATGGCCGCTCTCCTTCCTGGTCCTCGCCGTCCTTCTTCTTAGATAACCCCTACGTTGTACGTCTCACGTGTGCTTGGAGGAGGAGGCAGCCACGGCAGGTAAGTGCCTTTTTTTAAACATTATTATTACTTTGGGAGGGAGCGGAGCGGAGTTGTTTTCCAACTCCATGGAACTCCACGTAGAGGCACTACGCCTGCTCCGCCCGGGCTTAGATAGAAGTACGAATGGTGCCCCAGCCGGGTGGCAGAGCAACAAAGTCTATACGATAACCGCTCCTGACCACGCTCAAAGCCCAAAGATCCCTCACATCCAGACTCCAGGCCTCCAGAAAATACAACAGCCTCCCGCCCACGGGCCTCGAAGCTGTCTCGCCATCGTTGTCAGGAATTTCGGTTGAAGGACTCTGACTGACCCTTGGCGCCTGCCAAGGAAGAGGCCATTTTGGGCTAGAACTTACGCCGCCAGTCTGAAAAGGGCTTGGAGGATTAACGGGAGGAATGAAAGGAAGCAGAGGACGAAGGAGGATTCCAGAAACGACAGGAGTGGGAAGACAAATTCTTCCCCTTGTAGGGCAGAGCATGCTTCCGATCCTTGAAAGCTTTCGTGATCATGCTGTCCAACTGATCACCAAACAGCATTTTGCCACCAAATGGAATCTTAAGGAGAGAAGACTTTTCGGAGAAGTCTGCCTTCCAGTCTCTCATCCACAAGTTCCTACGAGCCAGGATCATGGAACCAGAAGCCATGGGAGAAGATTTAAGAACATCCAAAGAGATGTCAGCCAACAATTTGGCCTGCTGTTCCATGTGGGCCTGTAAGTCAGAGCAGTCAGTCTCCTCCTGAATAGCCGTGGCCAGTTTCTCAAAGTCTGAAACCAAGGATTGCACACCATAAGCAGAATAGATGCCTGCCTTCAAGGTCAAATTCTCAGCCGAGAAAGCCTTCTTCAGGGCCCCATCCACTTTCTTGTACGTCGCATCCGCAGGTGAACAATCCTCCGGATTGATCGCCGCACGACCAATCAAGAGTGGCCAACATGGCATCCACCTTAACCGAATGAGAGTGCTCCCCATCCTCCAGAGAGTACAGTTTCTGCAAAAAGTGTGGAACCGAAGAGCATTCCAGATTGCGCCATTCACCAGAAATCAAGTCTTTGATGCGACCATGAAAAGGCATTGCAAAACAGGGGGTTTAACATACTGTGGAAAAATGTCCTCTGAACCCTCGGGGGAAGAAAAAGGGGAAAAGCCTAAATTCTCCTGGAACCTCTTCTCTACGAACACACTTCCCTGAAGAGGAAGAAGGCCGGCTATTTTCCGAAGCCGAGGAGTCAGCAGAGGGAGAATCCACGGGACTCACCGCAGAACGAGAGACACTGCGCTTAGACGGAACCCTGGACTCCAGAGCACGAGCCACCGCAGCCTCAATCATATCCTGCACCTCAGAAGCAGACAGCAGGGCAGAAGAATCCAACGGACCCTTGGACCTACTCCAGCGAGCCGGAATGGGCTCATCATCGTCAGATGAAGAAGAAGCCAGCACATGCTTGCGTTTGGCTGCGCATTTCCCCACCATAATGACATACAGACAGACTTATAGAAGGGAGACAACTAGATATAGACGACCTATTTAATCCGAGGACCAACCAGAATAGGTGACAAAAACGAGACGGTGACCCCAGACTTCCAATATACAATGCGCCTGAATCAGTGGAAAAAAACCACATCCAATCCACAAAGAACACGCAGAAATGATAAATGATAAAAAACGGCCTTCTTTCGAGGCCCTTACTGTGCATAGGCGCGTGAAACAGCCAACCGAGGAGCCCTGCAGTCCCGACAGCCGCCTCTTCCCTTTCCGGCCTCCAACCCAGAAAGACAGCCCCAGCCACGCAGAGCCGGTGACTCCGTCAATCGGAACCCCGCCCGCTCTGCTGCCAAGAGCGCACCGCGACTCCAGACGCGGAGAGGGAGGGCAGAGCGCTGTTCAGGCCGGCCCTGCCATGCCCAAATGAGCGAAGAACCAAGGCAACACTCCAACAAGTTGCCAGAAGAAACCAAGAAAGACCTCAGCACCGCAAACGGCCATCGTGTGGTACGGCCATCGTGTGGTACGCACGTCTCATCAGGTGAGACAAAGGAAAAACAGGTGGTTGGAGGGGAGTGGGGGAGTATATACTCTCAAATCACGTGGTATGAGTGTCTGGTGAGGCAGGGATGCCTTGTAGGTGTAATGAAGGGAAGCGAGGGAGGGACGAGGAGGTAATGGTTGTGTAATGGTATTGTATTTGCATTTATATAGCGCTCACTACCCCTGATGAGGCGTTGAAGCGCTTTTTCGGCGAGTAGCACGCTACTCCGGAACCCATAAAGGATTAGTGTTAAATTAGTATAGTGAAATATGAAAGTAATTTGAGTGGTGGATAGTTTAGTCAGTTATTTGGATTCAGAAGGATAGCGGAAGGAAAGAAGAGAGAAAAAACGTTTGTATTTATATAGCGCTTGTTACCCCTGATGGGGTGTTGAAGTGCTTTTTTGGCGAGTAGCACGCTACTCCGGAACCCATAAAGGATTAGTGTTGAATTAGTATAGTGAAATATGAAAGTAATTTGAGTGGTGGATATGTTATTCAGTTATTTGGATAGAGAAGTGTAGCGGAGGGATAGAAGAGGGAAAAATGTTTGCATTTATATAGTGCTTGCTACCCCTGATGAGGTGTTAAAGCGCTTTTTCGGCAAGTAGCACACTACTCTGGAACCCATAAAGGATTAGTGATGAATTAGTATGGTGAAATATGAAATTTGAGAAGTGGACATGTTAGTCTATTATTTTGATTGAAAAGGATAGTGGAGGGATAGAAGAGTGAAGGATTTAGACTTGTTTGTGTTTTGGAGGTCATAGCAGTAGGTGGAGGCTTGGGATGAGTAAAAAGGGGTGTGAAGGGGAAGAGTCAGAGGAAAGAGTTTAGAAAGGTTTGTCTTGGGGGATCGGTATAGTAAAAGAATACATATTGGTGGTGTGTTCCTGGGGTGCCTTTGCATGGTGTGAGTGGCGAGGTACACCTTGGTGGTTTGTTCCTGGGGTGTTTGCATGGTGTGTGTGGTGGTGCTACTCTTGCTTGTGTGTTCCCGTGGTACCTTTGCTTGGTTTCTGTAGCCATGCGCCTCATAGTGCTATGGGATGGTGTTTCTTTGCCTCTTCTGAGCCCCCATGCACATAAGGCACATGTCGGATGTTTTGAGGTTGGAGTCCGGTGTGCTGGACCCAGGAAACAGCATCCTATCATTGTGAGATTTATAAACTTGTGGGATCTGTTTCTGCACCAAATGCAGACACAAGCAATGCCCAACGTTACGTTACCAAGTAGATGCTCTCGTGGGTCTTGGATTGCAAGGCCCTCTGATTTTCCTCTGACTTAAGGGTCATGCATCCTGGATCTAGCATTACATGGTCTTTGGAGGCCTGAATTAAATCCCTCAAGAAGCAATCAGCCCTAGCAAAAAAGTTCAACCTAGCCTCAAACCCAGTCTAGTGAGTCAGGGCAACACTGTAAGTGGAACAGGTATGAAAATTCGTGGGTCCCATGCTCAGTGTGCCACAGGATTTGAGCTAGACCTCACAGATGAGTCATAAATAAGACTGCGCTAGTCTGGGTTGCTTGTTTCTGTACCGAAGGAACGTGGCCTGGCAGGTTGGACTGGATTGGTCCTTATGGAGAAGGAACAAGGCTGATTTGTATATGGCTTGATTCCGTTTGAAATCTTATGGCGGGAGAAAAAAGATGGTCTGGAATGCGCACCAGAGCGTTTACCAATGGCTGAGGTTTTTGCAAGCATTCTACTACCATGTTTAGGTTTTCCTCATTTAGTTGGGCAAACCAGTCCTTGACATACGATTACCCTGCAAATTGACATTAGGCGATAACAAGGATGTCCGAAGGACATAAGAAATTTCAAAATTAGTTGGAGATTAGGTTATGGTAGTGCTTGACGGGTGGCTGTGGTCCACGGTGGAAGGGTCCGCCTGGGGGATTGAGGGATGCTGAGTTGTTAACAGCCCCAGCGGACCAGCAGGTTTGTAAATATGGAATAGTAGGTACAGGAGGGCTTTAGGGGGTCTGGTAGAATTTGTGGTAGAGAATAGGTGACATAATGAGGCCATTCACACCAACACATGCTGTGATATGACTTGTTAATTTCCAGAAACATCCATTAGGAGAGAGAACTACACAACCACCCTCCAGACCCCCTTTCCTACTCGAGCATCTCCACTCAGCTTGACATTCACCCATCTGCCAGTTTCATAGCTCACCACGCCTTTTCAAAAAAGAATTTCCTTCCAGGCACCACACACTAACTCCACAACTAACCACAAGTATATAAACATATCTACACACTATACGCACCAGAGCACATACCAGGCCAACGGGCATAGGAATGTACACTGACATACACCTGACTACAAGGGCGCAAACACACACATATACACCCAGAGAATATAGAGAAGACACCATCACCAATGGCGACAGCACACGCCATGACCAGGAGGCAACAAATCCTTATATATACTGCACTACAAAGATCACTATACATCCTAGAAATGTGATTTATTTCTGTGAACTACGATGCCATATCTCCCATCTCCTCCATTGGAATCAGCTCCAATCATGCCTGCTCTTTAATTGCAAAAACGCATTACTTCCACCCTCTTTCTGTTTATGTACTCATTCTTTTGCAGCCATGACCACCTCTAAACAAGGAAACTCTTCCTAAATCACCAATCCTAGCCCCTGTACATTTGACAACCCTTTCAAAAGCATGCACAACCTCTTAGAGAGACGACCACTCCAAAGTCCCTTTACCCGAATCATGTGGTTTCCTTACTCGTTCATGCCAGTTGTCCAGCTCTAATATCCACTCTTGTCAATGTATCCTTGATTCTTCCCATTTTTTGCTTCATCTCCCTGTCAACCTCTACCATCCGTTCCCGAAAAGCAGCTTGATCAACATGCCCTGTAAAATCATGCTTGTTTCTTAACCACCGGGAATACAATACAATTTTGACCCAGACATACTCCCCCGCATCCCAATGACTGGAATGGCGAACATCCAGAAACCAGATGACTGGGGGTATAGTATGGTATGATCTTCTAAGAGCATTGCGAGGAGACCTTTACCCCAGCGTCTGCCATTGTTGTGAGTTAATTGATCAAACATATTTAATGGCTTTACTGAATCTTTCTGCCTAACTGTTCGCTTTTTGATGGAATACAGAAATTCTTTTGTGAACTATGTCTACTGCTTAACCTCCTTTAAAACTTTCCAGAAATCCTTTAATGGCAGTCTCAACGTACAGTTACTTTGCCCATGTGCATGCGAACAGTTCTCTTTCGACCACAAAGTACTTTCTTTCAGCTTCCCTCTACATCCTAGAACCATAAGAACCAATCCATTCTTTCTTTCCTTCACTCTGCATTAGTACATCACCTATACCCACACTGCTGCCATCCATGTGTGAAGCACTCTCCTTTCTTGCCACAAAACGCCTCGAATATGGAGCACACATAACTTCCTGTCTGATATTCTCAAAACCTCTTGTCTGCGTTGGATCCCACTCAAACCGTTCATTACCCCCTCATAGGTCCTCCTCGTCCCAGTCCTTACTATGTGAGGCAATCCTGCCTCACCACAACCAATTGAAACGTTAGTATTTCTTTTATTTTTACAATTTAAGCCCCTCCCACCCACCGCCATGCCTGTTTTTTTTACTGTCCGACATGGCAGTCGGAACGTTGGTATTTGCTGTGCCGTGTTTCCTGTTTCTGCCGATTCGTGCTGAGGGACTACGGGGCTGTGAGTTTATTTTTATTTCATAACTGCTAAACATGCTTCTGTTACCTGTGTGCAGGATGACCGCACCCGTATTCCGGTCGGTGGCGTACCTGCTCCGTTGCCAGAATGCGCTCCCTGCGCATGTGCTTGGCTGGGGAGCTTTCCTTTGCGTTTTGGCTTTGGGTTGTTCCGTTGCTGAGGTTTTCTAGCGGCATCCGGCTCCCGCGGCCATGGTTTTTGTTTCTGTGGCTGTGGGGGAGGGGGCAGGGCTGTCCCTTTTGACATTACCAAGTCTTGTATTGGTCGTGACTAGGTTGCTTGGTGACAGTATTTAGTGGGAGTGGCTGGGCACTTCCTGGTTTGTTCTGTGGCTTCCTGTGTGTTTTTCTCTTCCTGCTTTTGCCATGGGAGATGAGACTTCCTCTCTGGTGCCTGCGAAGACTTTATCCAAATGGAATAATGTTCAGGAGTTGCAGGAGGATGACCTGTTGCAAATTTCCAGGTCTGATTTGCAGGATTTGATTAATTCTGCTGTGCAGGCTGCACTGCTTGAACCTTCTGCTAAAAAGTCTAAGGTGGAGGATGATGAGGACATGGACAATTCCCCTAAGAGGAAGTATATCCCGGGGAAGGTGTTTTCAGACATGTTGGTCCATATTCATGAGGTGCTGGGGTTTGATCCTAAGTCGTTGACTGATGAAGGGTTTTACTCTCAGTATAGTTCCTCAGTGGTGGATGACCTGCCCTTTCATGATGTCATCAAGGACATTCTGGCTAAGGAATGGCTTGAGGTTGACAAGCAGGGGATTCCTCGCTTTTTGGGAAAGCGGTATCGCCTGGCGGAGTTTGATGCCCAGTTACCTCAAGTTCCTAAAGTCAAATCTTTTTTGTCCTCCATGGCTTCTTCTTCGTCTTTATCTTCGGAGGAGGCTTCCCTTGCTGACCCGGTTGAACGGAAGGTGGAGTCTGCTCTAAAGCATTCTTATGCTGCTTCTCATTTTGGGGTTCGGGCTAGCACTTACTTGTCCTATGCCTCGCAGGTCCTTATCAAGGATTTTGAGAAGTTGTTTGACTGTCTTCAGGATCAGGGGGATCCTATCACTCTTATCTTGGCGCAGATGGAGGTCTTGGCTCAGTTTTTGTCTGATGTGACTTTACATACCCTGTGGGCCTTCTCCTCGGCTGCCAGGGCAGCAGTAGCTGGTCGGAGGTCTCTCTGGACCAAGCCTTGGCGTCTTGACGCGGTTCAGAAAGCCTTGATTCATGAACTGCCTTTTGATGGTCCCAGGCTTTTTGGGGACGATTTGAACACAATGGTGCAGCGGTCTGCGGAAGAGAAGAAGTTGTTGCAGCCCTTTCAGACTGTGCGGAAGAAGAAATCCTTTTTCCATAAACAAGAGTTTCAGGGTGCTCTGTCTTCTTCTCAACCCTTTTGTGGTTAGACCCGTGGTCGGGGGCTGCGTTCCGTTATAAATCCCGGCCTCAGCAGCAGCCCCAGGGTGCTGGACAAAAGTGACTATGCCATGGTGGGGGCTTGGCTCCATTTGTTCCAGGATCGTTGGTCAAGTCTGATTTCCGACCAGTGGGTCCTGTCGGTCATCGTTCTGGGTTACCAGATTCCGTTCCTGGGCCCGCCCCCTTTGGACTGTTTTCGGGTTACCCCATTGTCAAGAGACCTCATGAGAATTTCTGCCATGTTGTCAGGCGTGAACCTCTTGCTGTCAGAGGGTGCTGTTGTCCTGGTTCCGGGGGCGTAGCAGGGCCTGGGGTTCTATTTGACTCTGTTCCTGGTCCCAAAGCCCGATGGTTCTTTCCGCCCGATTCTGAATCTCAAGTCTTTGAACAAATTGGTGCAGCTGGATCATTTTTGGATGGTCACATTGCAATCTGTCATTTCCCTCATCCAGGAGGGTGATTTTTTGGCTTCTCTGGACTTAGAAGACTCCTATTTTCATGTTCCTGTCCATCCGGGAAGTCAGTGGTTCCTGAGGTTTGGAGTGAACGGGGTCCATTACCAGTTTCGGGTGTTGCCTTTCGGCCTCTCTATGGCTCCCCGGACTTTTACTAAGGTATTGGCTCCTGCTGTGGGGGTTTTGCAGCTTCAGGGTTTCTCTGTGTTTCCCTATATTGATGATTGTTTGGTCTCTGCTTCCTCCCTTCCTAAGGCTCTTCTGGCAGTGGAGGCGACAGTGGCCATGTTCCAGGGTCTGGCGTGCAAGCTGAATCTGACGAAGTCTCATCTGGTCCCTGTGCAGAGACTTCAGTTTATCGGGGGACTTTTGGACACCTTGTTGGGGGCGGTGTTTCTTACTCCTGCTCAGATCTCTGCCCTACAGCTTCTTCTGCGGGACCTGCTGAATCGCCCTTCTGCCCCGGCTCGGGTTTGGTTGCGGGTTCAGGGGTTGATGGCTGCCACCACGGCTGTGGTTCCTTGGGCTCGCCTGCACCTCAAGCCCTTGGTAAATCATCTGTTGACTCATTGGGACCCCTCCCGTGCAGATTACGACGCTCTGGTTCCTCTCTCCCCTGTTCTGGTTCAGGATTTGGTCTGGTGGATTTGCACTCCCAATCTGGAGAAGGGGGTGCATTTCCAGCTTTCTCCTCCATCTTGTCGACGACGGACGCCAGTCTTTGGGGATGGAGCGCCACATTGGGGTCTTTGGAGGCCAAGGGTCAGTGGTCTCAGGCATACAGCGCCCGTTCCTCGAAATAGCAGGAGTTGGCGGCCATTTGGCAGGCGATGCTGTTCTTTCAGGTTTCTCTCCCAGGGGCGAATCTGTTGGTTCGTACCGACAATCAGGTGGCTTGTTGTTACTTGAACCACCAGGGGGGGACCCGATGCGCGTCTCTGAATCTGCTAGCTTCCATGATTTGTGCCTGGGCGGAGTCTCCCTGTTGGCATTGAGGGCTGTTTACATTCAGGGGCTTCTGAATTTTCATGTGGACAGCTTGAGCCGCAACCTTCCATCCTCGGGTTCTGTTCAATCCGTCTGTTCCTGGACCTTTGTCTTCGGTTCAGGACTCCCTGAATCGATCTTTTTGCTTCTCCTCACAACTCTCTTCTCCCTCGGTTCTGTTCCGAGGTGATTTGTCCTCGGGCTTGGGCGGTGGATGCACTCTCGATTCCTTGGCCCTCGGGCCTTCTGTATGCCTTCCCTCCGATTCCCCTCCTCCCGAGGGCGCTGCAGAAGATTCGGGGGGAGAGTGTGTCTGTGCTCTTGACTGCCCCGTTTTGGCCCTGCCACCTTTGGTTTCCGCTGCTGATGCAGCTGGCAGGGGGCAGGTTTGTCCGGCTTCCCTTGGTTCCGTCTCCTCTTCAATTTCCTCTCCTGTCTTTACCCCGTCTTCGTCGCTTAAATCTGACGGCCTGGCTCTTGAACGGTTGACATTGAAATCTTTGGGTTGTTCTTCTTTGGTGGCCCGTGACATTCAGCAGTCGCGTCGGCTTTCGAACCTTAAGAGCTATGGTACGCATTGGGGCTCCTTTGTCTCCTGGTGCTCCTCTCATGGTGTGGATCCTGTGGTTGGGGATCCGGCTTCTATTCTTGAGTTTCTTTGAGATGGGTTTTTGAATGACCTTTCCCCTTCTACATTGTCAGCTTAATGGGCTGCGGTTCGGGCATGTAGGGGTCCAGGAGCCTCCTTGGAGGGTGTTGCTCCTTTGGTGAGTCGGCTTCTATGGAGTTTTCGGCTTTGTCGTCCGGTCACTCCTGTGATGGTGCCTTCTAGAGATTTACCAACTGTTTTGAAGGGTCTGCAGTTGCCCCCTTTTGAGCCCTTGTTGGATGCGGATTTGTTGTGGTTGTCTGCCAAGGTGGCATTTTTGTTGGCCATCATCTCCGCTAGGCGGTTGGGTGAGTTGGGTGCTTTGCTTGTTTCCTTTCCTTATTTGCAGTTTCTGTAGGACAGGGTGGTTTTGCTGCTTGACCCGGCTTTTATCCCTAAAGTCTCCTCCAAATTCCATTTGCAGCAGGAGGTAGTTCTTCCCGATTTGCCTGGGGCTGTCGATGCGGTTGTTTCTTCAACCTTGGATGTTCTCAGGGCCCTTCAGGCTTACATCCAGCGTTCTCTGGGGTTTCGTCTTTCTCCTGCCCTGTTTGTCTCCTGTGGGGGTGTTGCCAAGGGGAAGAAGGTTTCTACTTCCACCATCAGTCGGTGGTTTCCCAATCCTATAAGTCTGTGGTTCTGCCTCCTCCATCTCAGGTGCAGGGCCATTCGACGCGTTCTGTGTCTGCTTCCTGGGCTGAGGCGGCGGGGTTTTTATCCAGGAAATTTGTAGGGCGGCCACTTGGCAGTCCCATCATACGTTTGTCCGGCATTATCGCCTTGATGTTTTGCATGCCTCTGTGGACAATTTTGCTGTTGGCGTCTTGAATGCTGCTGTACCTTAATCATTTGATTTGAATAAACATTTTGTACTTTTGCATGGATCCCTGGTGTCCTGCGTTTTTCTTCCTGGTTTTTCTGCTTGTGAGGTCCTCACATAGTAAGGACTGGGACGAGGAGGACCTATTAGGGGGTAATGTCTCGTTACTTACCGGTAATCTTCATTACCCCGATTAGGGTCCTCCTTGTCCCAGTCCTGTTCCCTCCCTCCCTCCCTCCCTCCCGCTGTGTTTGTGTTTGAACTTGTGATAACAGGCATGGCGGTGGGTGGGAGGGGATTAAATTGTAAAAATAAAAGAAATACTAACGTTTCAATTGGCTGTCGTGAGGCAGGATTGCCTTACATAGTAAGGACTGGGATGAGGAGGACCGTAATCAGGGTACTGAAGATTACCGGTAAGTAATGAGACATTCTTTAACATTCTGAAACCCTCCATTTCTACGCAGATTTTTCTTCAAATTTGCAATACGGCTCTGTCAGCCCCAAAAAAAAGACAACAATTGATCTTTTTTATGACTCAAATACTCAATACTTCTGCATGCAAATTTACATTTGTCCAGCCTTAGGGGTAAATAGTTGTCAGATAATACATTCAACACATTCCTTAAACGTTTGGCATTCTCCCTCCGATTCTCACCACACAGCAGACTCTGGTCTTGAAAGGCCACATCACCCACAAGACCTTACAATGCTTCCTTCATCATTCGCTGGAACATTGAAGAGGCACTTGTGATTCCAAATCGCTTTGAAGTAATAAAAGCAGTCAAATGTTTTGATTCTTCATGATGAACCTTTGCCAAATTCACGGTTGAAAATATTGATGCGCCAGCCAAATCGAGATCATTTCATTATTGTTAATCAAATGGTGTTGGTCTACCCATATTGCTTCAGTCAAACTGCGTATGTCTGCATAACCAAACATTCCTGGATCATTACAATTATATAACCACTGGAGAAACCGACTGTGACAACTCTGTAGGCTTTGTGATTTTCCTTTTACACATTCCCTGCAACATTTCCTTCAGCTTACTATGGTTTATAAATACATGTCTAACTTTTTGTCTAATAGGTACAGTTTCAGCCTTTACAATGAAGTGATGGGTGAATCCCTCATACTAGCCAAGTTTATTGTCAATTACTAACCTAAATTTCTTTTTTAATTTCTACACAAACGTCAGTCCTCCTCCTTCAATTTTCTATTTTGTAATTAAATAAACAACAGGAACCGCCCTAGTACCCAGTTTGATGCCAGGTCCTTCTGGTGTGACCAACCCAGGATCAGTTCTCCCTAATCTGCAACAAATAACTACCCTTTAAAACATGTGCTTTTAAATTCTAAATTATCCCAAACATAACATAACCTGCTTATCTTGTGATCTGTGTAGCTACCTGGTCAGACGTCCGTGGAATTCAACTGTCTTCTTGGCCATGTGCTCTTAAACAACTCATGCCTATTATGGTATATAATGTGCATGAGTCTACCATCATGTAGATGTCTTGACCATCAAACTTGATTATAGAGAAGGGTAGTTTGTTTCATATCCTCCTATTCTCCACACAACTCAGGGATTAAGCAACTCCCCCTCCTCTTCATCTACCATCTAACCAAGTAAATGTGCACTCCCCGACTGGGCTTGCTTAGATAGTCTTCCAAAATGATCCTCCTTCTTGCACTTGTAGCACGGCTTATCTACAGCCGGACAAGATTTAAGGTTCCCTAAATGAGTATAGCTTCGACACTGAATGCCTTGTTTCATGTTCCATCCTTTAACAGCCACCCACTTCCTACTCCTTTCACCTACTTTTTCTTCACTACTGCATTCACTTCAGTGCGCCTACCCCATGTTCCTTGGACAAACTTCCCTGTATTTGCAATCTCTTTAGCTATGTTTGCAGCAGCACTGAAAATCAAATCAGAACATGCCCACAGTCCTGCATTCTTCCGATTCATTTATTTCATCCTTCATTTGCATTAGAATGTGATCTGTCATGACCCGCTTGTGATTTATATGCTCAAAATCGCACTTCGTGGCGAGTGAAGTAAATGTTGCAATGAACGATTCATTTTCGTGTTGTGCCCTGGAATAAAACTTATACCATTCAATCACTTCCTTAACATTCTTCCCATAGCATAAGTTCATCTGTTTTTTGGGCGAACTCGAAAACATCTAGTCCCACAGGCGTATTTTCTTCCAATCGAAATAATGTTTTTATTCTTTCTACCTTCCACCCCCTCAAATCAATGTTTCAACAAAGCCAACTGGTCTTCTCCCTCAAAAAACTCTACATAGGCCATGAACTCTTCATACCAATTGTCCCAATCCATTTCCACTTGGCTGGCTGGAAGGTCGTCTTAAGAGGCGTGTGGGTTGAGGATGATATATGGATAAGTCAGGGTTCACTCTACTCTGAAAGGCGATACAGCCAGGTGCACAAATACTGTAAACGCAGAGCTGTCTTATTAAATCCGGCCTGGCTGTTCTGGCTCCTTGGTTAATAGAATGTTTCCTGCCTGCAGGCGGTGACCTCAGCACTTTTCTGCATTAAATCCACGTCTGGGAGGCCGGCCTGCCTGCTTGTCCATCTGTCTCTGCGTGCTCCAGCCCCTGAGCCCCTTGCTCCAGTGACTCGGGCACGGGCTTCCCGGGTCTCTGGTGCCGCTGGGACGTGTTGTCCGCCTGCAGGCCGCGTGGAGGGGGCTTCATTGTCTGCACAGCAGACATGAGAGGCGCTGGAACCTGTCTGCACAACCAGGCACCCGAGGAGAGAGGCCTGATACTGTGCAGCCCCTCACGGCTCCACCAGACACCGGAAGGAACGCTCCTTTCCTTGGAGGTGGCTCTGGAGATTAGTGAATCTGTTAACAAGTTCCGGCCGCGCGTGGGCTCACCTCCGTGTGCACATCCGGTACAGAGAGCCTCAGAGGCAGGCGCTCGAATCCAGACTGAGACAATGAAGGGGATTTGCTGGATCCATACCTCCTTCCTTCCCCTGCTCCATCTCCTGCTTCCTCCCTCCGTTTATCGATGACAGCAGGGCTTTAAGTGGGATAAAAAAAACTCGGGGGGGGGGGCGTTCTTAAAGTGGTGTGGCCAATTAAATTAAGCATACATGCCAACATTTTAGAATAGCAAGTGGGAGATTAAAGAACAAAAATCGGGAGAATGGGGCCTTGAATCGGGTTACTGTCATGTATGGGCTTTCCGCTTAGCAAGTGTGCTGCTGCAGGATCGGACATTTGAAACGCAAATGCACATTTTTTTCTTACCTTTCAGAAGCATGGAGTGCAATGGCAGGCAGAAAGAGGTTGATGCAAGTGTTGTGCACTGGCCTGCAGGAGCAGGTTGCTGGCAGTGCATACACCATGTTACACAATACCAAGCCCTGTCAGCTGAAACCCCCGAGTAATCGGGTTTTTGCTTGAAGGAATCGGGAGGCGGGAGACTAGCCTTGAAATCGGTAGTCTCCCGCCTGAATCGGGAGTGTTAGCATGTCTGATTAAGGGCGTGGCTTAAAAAACACCTAGGCTTTAAATCTGTGTGACTGGTTTTTGCTGTTTCTGTCATTGCATCGAGATATATAATACAACAACTAACATTACACCTACAACAAGAGAGGGCTATTAGCTTTGTCAATGGTTGTTAGATGCATAAGATAATTAAGCAACAACTATGACTACGTTGTTTATAATATTGAAAATGCTTCAATTCTGAAATTATGAGACTGTGAAGAATTAAAACTAGTCTCTTTGAAGCTACATCAAAGGCAGTGAACAGTGGTACTGCTGCAGAGATAAGATTTTTTTTTCACCCTGAGGATGGGGGCAAACATGGAAAGCCCGATAGGGACCTGTCTCAGCACCCGCTTTTTAGAACTGCTGGTGCTGAGCTTCGGCAGGACCCGGCCCACTTAAAGCCCTGCCTGACAGTGACTTCCCTCCCATCCTCACTTCCCTGACTTCCCTTCCCCTCTCTGTCTCCTTCCCTGTGTTCCTCCCTTCCCCGTCCCCCGTGATGCTGAAGTTCCATCCTCTCTCATGTTGCAGCCTGCCTGTCCTCTTCTGCCCTCCTTCTTCACCTTCTTTATTACCGCCTTCCTGTGCACCATCCTTCATTTCTTCCCCCTTCCCCTTCCCGACCCCTGATCTTCTCTTCTTAGTATTACATGTCTACGCATCTCCCTTCAGACGCGGGAGTTGCTACTGCTGCAAGCATGCTGCTGCCTGCAATGCCTGGCACTGCAGAGACCAAGCAGCACATGTTCCAGTTCTTATGCAGGTTCAAGGCCATGCCTCCTGCCGCTGTGTGTGCAGAAGTCCCTGTAAATGCAGTGAATGCAGATTTGTGTCAACCACTCCCTACTTCGTTTAGTAAAAGAACTGGTACTAAGCTGTCTTGAATTTCTTGGCTATGTGTTCCTCAAGGGTGAGTGAAGTTAATGACAAGGGTGAATCTGAATGTCTTGTTGTTGGTTGAAATTTGGGCTTTGAATACATCTAGGTTCATGCCTTGGAGATAGGTTTATATAGTTGTTTGTTGTTGCCGAACAGGTTACATTTGTTTTGATGGGGTCGTTTGTGAGACACTGAATGTCCAGAGGAGAGAAGTCTTTCATGTACCATTGTGTGTAGCTGGTATACAGATGTATTTTGATGCTTTTGTCACGAAATGGGTACCCACTCCCCATCACCTGCTGAGCCGCAGGGGTAGGATTTCTAAACCCCTGGTGCATGGACTTAGTGCAGTGCACCAACACGAGTGAGAAATCCACTTGTACTGCGACTCATTCCCAACCCACTAAGCAATACTGTGCGCATGGTGTTCTCTGGTCACGATTACTCCCTTTAGATGAGTTCAGGGACACAGTGGAACTCCAGACCCTCTTTTGTAAATGATTTAACACACTCAAATTAGCACTACAAAACGTGATAAAACTTTCAAATGTTTATTTTTAAACCCAAGTCTATTGCATAAAATACAAACAGTAACCACACAGAAGGAGAAAAGAAATTCAGCAATGCATGACATGGCCAGCGAATACAATATGGACAGGCCTGACATGGTTAGTACGTTCCTAGTATCTGTAATGTAGTGGGCACTAGGCCCACATGCTGATGAATAATGCACACAGACACCGTCTCTATGGGAACTGGCCCAGGGCACGTGCGCCCGGCCCCTTTTATTATCAGGTTCACCTGAGCGGTGACGCCTGTGCTGGGTGGGTGTACAGTGTATTACATTACACTCTTGAGCTCTAGAACGTGTCCTGTAGGACTCTACATTCCTCCCCAACTTTATTGGAAAAGAAACAAACAAAGGTCCAACCTATGGGGAAAAACAAACAACAAAAACACAGCACCACTAAGTCTCTTCAGGCCATCTGCTGGGCAGTGCAGGACCTCTGGACCACCCGGTCACGAGGTTTTAGTCCCCCTCGGCGAGGTAGTTCGGACCGGCCTGGTCTCACGGTGTTGGAGACTATTTACACAGTTCAATAAGGGTGCATCCGGAGCGGTGTTGGAGTCTACTTCGGAGATCTACTTGAAGGCTCAGGCTCCAGTGAATGGCCGACTTGCAAAGACTGAGGACGACGTTGATGAAATGTTGGTCTTCCTTGAAGGCAATGATGTCTACAAGTGTCCACTGGTGGAGCAGCTTCAGACTTCCCTCTCGTGCTAGGACTTCCCTCTCACAGGAGTCTCCTTGAGGCCTTTTCTTCCGGGCTGTCACGGTGTCTATGTGGGCTTTTGAGCTGCACTCAAAGGCGTTGCTGAGGAACTGCTAACAGGACCACAACAAAGTCACTCTTGCAGCTGCAAAGGGTGGTGTCTCAGGGTCTGTGTGCTCAGGCATCAGGACTCGGGTTCACATGCCATCCTCAGACAGTCTGCGACCTCCATGCTTCCAGGTGCCTGTCGTGGAGCTGCTGCAGACGCATCTCTCTTTTCGGGACTCCCCTCTCACCGGACTTCCCTTGAGGCCCTGGCCCCTGGATTGCCACGTGATGGCATGGGCTGTGCGGAGCCTCTCGTAGGCCGCGCCAAGGGGTTGCTGTGGAATTTCCAACAGGGCCATGGCTAGCCTTGTGCACCCCCAAGGGTGAATGGTCCAATGGTCGAGTATGCTCCTTTTGTCAGGCTTCAGGTTCATGGGGGCAAGCAGAAGGTTTTTGGGTGGCAAACCTCCCACGGCGCCGGAAACGTTGCGTTGGTCTCCAGACGTTTTCGGCGTTTCACCTGGTGAATGCACCTGGATAGTGATGTTACCTTCTCATACTTGGGTTACAGGTGGGGATATCTTGGAGTGAGGCGGACTGGAGGGACTTTGTGGCCACGTACTTTGCTGGTGCCATACTTCTCTCGTGGCATCTGCGCTCGTGCTCGGGGGTGCCATCTGACTCAAACTGCCGTCTCGGGAACTGACGGTCGCTCTGGGAAGCATAGGGAGAGTGACGCGGGTTGCGCTTGCTGGTGGCTTACATGTAGTTTCCACATTGAGCTGTCTCCAGGGATGGTGCTCTGCCTTGGTGGCTGTCTTGTATCCATGGGTGCCCTCTTGTCTTGTAATGGTATGAGTCCTCGTTCTTCTCCCTTGTTCCTTGTGCACCTGTGGTGGTTGTTCACCCTGAGCATCTCTTCTCCACGGTAACACACCGTTACTACGCGGGCATTACTTCGATTTGCTTTTACTACGCATTTTTTAGTCCGCGATTACCATTACTACGCATGCTGCTACATAGCATGCTTTTACTTCGCAAATGCTATTTGTAAGCATTTTTTTACTTTTCGTTCTACATAGCATGTTATGCCTTTCCCTTGTGAGGGAAGCTAACCTAGGAGCTGCGCGATGAGGTGTTGCAGGGCTTTGGTGACAAGATTGCACCATCCGATGCTTTATGCCCCGGCAATCCCGCAGGTGGGAACAATGGCTTGGGATTGGCATAGAAACTGTGGGGGACTGATATGGGGATGGCACTCTGCGAACACTGGACTTCTTGATGGACGAGAATGGCCTGCCGGGCGCACAGTTCCTCATATATGGGGTAGTGGATGCGGGCATGTGGAGTCTGTGGGTTGGTGGCCAGACAGAACCCCGGACTCAAGAGTTCCTACAGCTACTGTTGACTTTTGGCCATGGGCGGAAGATGGTCTTGTGGCTCTATAAATCCGCGCTAGAAATGGTAGGCGTGAGTGGTGGGAGACCACAAGGTCTCGCGCAAAACCCGCATTAAATATACGCAATTGTATTACATACATGATTACTATTTTTCAATTTTATTGCGAATTTTTAATTTAAAAAAAATGAATTTAATATATGTAGTATTGTATTTTGTTAAAAAAAAAGTAATATTCCTTCTCCACCTTCCCGATGTGTAGTCTGTCCATCAATTGTTCTTTTTGCATTTGTCACCCCGAGTGGGACGGGTATGCCCAGACGTGGGTCCCGTGCTCTCCATGCCACTGGAGTCAAGTGGGCCTGGCTGATGAGGGGTGAAACCCCGAAACCGGTCCTAGGATGCTTGTTTCCAGTCCAGGGAGGACCTGACCTGGCAGTTCGGGCTGGACTGTTCCCATAGGGAGTAGGGTCAAGACTGATTTGCATATGGCTGGGTTCAAAGTGGAATGGCATGGGGAGCAAAAAAACAATGGATTTAGGCCCAGATCTCGGTACTGGGGTGAATGTATGACATTGTTCTGCATTCTTTCCATCAATTTTCTTTTTTGCATTTGTCACCCCGAGTGGGACGGGTATGGCCAGACGTGGGTCCCGTGCTCTCCATGCCACTGAAGTCAAGAAAGCCTGGCTGATGAGGGGGGAAACCTCGAAACCGGTCCTAGGATGCTTGTTTCCAGTCCAGGGAGGATCTGGCAGTTCGGGCTGGACTGTTCCCATAGGGAGCAGGGTCAAGACTGATTTGCATATGACTGGGTTCAAACTGGAATGGCATGGGGAGCAAAAAAACGATCAATTTAGGCCTAGATCTCTCTACTGGGGTGAATGTATGACATTGATCTCCATTCTGTCCATCAATTGTTCTTTTTGCATTTGTCACCCGAGTGGGACTGGTATGCCCAGACGTGGGTCCCGTGCTCTCCATGCCACTGGAGTCAAGCTAGCCTGGCTGATGAGTGGTGAAACCCTGAAACCGGTTCTAGGATGCTTGTTTCCAGTCCAGGGAGGACCTGGCCTGACAGTTCGGGCTGGACTGTTCCCATAGGGAGCAGGGTCAAGACTGATTTGCGTATGGCTGGGTTCAAACTGGAAAGGCATGGGGAGCAAAAAAACTATGGATTTAGGCCCAGATCTCTATACTGGGGTGAATGTATGACATTGTTCTGCATTCTGTCCAAAAATTGTTCTTTTTGCACTTTTCTCACTGCGGCAGACTCAAGGGTTGTTCGCTGTCGGGACTGGGTATGCTGACGTGGAGGTCGCTCAGTACTGGTGCAATGGGGCGGCTTCCTCTCCTGCTATCGCAGTCTTGCAAACTCTTGCTGGCAGGAAACTTAGGTACATGCATGCCCGCTGTAATTCATACACTCTGCACTCGCTGTGTGCGCGTGCCCTGTGCCACCCTCTTTTTTTTGTTAGGATGGATTCTGGTCAACTCCGGCATCCTACAGGCGGTATGGGGCTTAGTAGAGTCGTGAGCCCTGACATACCTTGCTGTGCATGTCCTCTGTCGGTGCCTTGACCAAGGCACTTGTTTCCGCTTCAGGGCGCTGCAGGTTCTGTGTTGCCGCACCACATTGTGAAGATGTTCTACTCCTCACTGTGACAGACATCGCCCGGCGGTGTAGCTTGCGGGCGGCTCACTAGGCAGGGGCATTACCATTCTCTGGCCCTCTTGTACCTTGAGAGGTGCCCGTGATGCGTTCCCTTGTCTGTGCTTTCTCTTCCTTATCGCGCTGCCATGCTTTTTGTCCGCAGGCACTTTTATCTTCTCTGTCCCCGCTGCTGGCACTTGGGCTGCCAGAGGGTTTGCAGTCTTCTCACCCAGCACGGGCATTGCAGGTCCTGACAGGGTGTCTGCCTCTCGCGGTGTAGGATGGCAGCGTGGGGTTGCCTCTTTGACACTGTGACACTTTACCCCGCTCTCTGGATCACTGTCCCCCCACCTGTCACCACAGCAGGGGCTGCAGGAGGGCGCTGCAGAGCACTGGTGGTGGGTGCCAGTGGCCTCCCTCACCAGTAGCTTTGTTCTCGCCTTGCACTGGTTGTTGTCATGTCGGCAGTGTGTACGAAGGTGCCTTGGACGGAGGCTACTTCCCCCCCCCTCGAGGAACAGAAAAGTAACTGCTAGCACACACGCGGTGTCAGACCCGCTCATCGCCAGTGTAATGTAGTGGGCACCAGGCCCACATGCTGATGAATAATGCACATGGACACTGTCACTAGGGTACTGGAACTGGCCCAGGGCACTTGCGCCCGGCCAATTTTATTATCAGGGTCACCTGACCGGTGACGCCTGTGCTGGGTGAGTGTACAGTGTATTACATCACACTCTTGAGCACTAGACCGTGTCCTGCAGGACACTACAGTATCCTAACTACCTATTGCTACTTTTAAGCGCTATGCTAAAATTTAGCAGAAGCAGAAATTAGCAGGGCTATACATCTAGTTTCTTAAGCTGGATCGCACAGCATACCTTCTTTCAATAAGAAAAAGCTGTTTAGCTATTCAGCTGTACTCTATCACATCCCTTTCCCGGGAATGATGAGCAGTGCAGTGCTTTACACCACTTCTCTGCTCTACTCTTGGAGTCCTGGAGTACACTCAGCTGGGGCTGATTTGCAGCAAACCAGTGTGACCTCTGACCTGATAGTCCCATCATGAAGCCTCGCCAAACTATGGCCAATTACTGGGGGTTTTATAGCATCTGATCGCCAATTTTTTTCTCATGTTTATAAGTTTGACAACACTAAAGTCCCAACAATACAAAATAAGTATGGCGATAAATGAGTCATCTCGATTCACATATTGACATTTTTGCCTCCAATGCAAGCATCCTCATGAACATGGCAGCAACCATAACATAAACAACAAAAATATGTCAGCCTAGATAGGAGGCGGACATGATGCTAATACTCCTGCACGTGTCTGAACTTCACACTCTTCTATAGAAAGACACAAGAATTTGTAGGCAAGCATACAATTAAAACAGAAGAAGTTTAAATGGGTCCTGTCACACTGTTCATGACACTGTTTTCAGTGAATAGTGTTCCAAGAGTTTCCTTGTGGAGGTTGACGATGATGGGGGACAATAAGGGTCTTTGAGGGTCTCTGCTGGAGGAGCCCATGTGAACGAATTGGTGCTGGTTGGATAGGCAGAATAAGAACCAGTAAAGAGTGCTGCTTATGAATCTGATTACAAACTTCAGGGTATGGTTGAAGTTTGTGATGGCCGACGGAGTCGAAGAAGGCCTTTAGGTCCAACAGTATCCAGAAACAGAGGTCATCATTATGTGTGGTCCGGGGGAAGTTGTCTATGATTTGTAAGGTTGCACTTGTCATGCTGCAGCATGATCTGAAGCTGGACTGAAGTCATGAAGGAGATCAGTGATGCTGCTGTGCTGTTAGAGTTGTGCGTAGACTACTTTTTTGATGATCTTGCTGCAAAAGGATAGGCAAGTGAAGGGGCAGAACCTGGCAGGGTCATCACGGTCCAGTGTGGTTTTCTTCAGGACTGACAGGGTATGGTTTGTTCTTAGACATTCTGAGAAGATGTCTTGAGTGAGGGAGGTGTAGACAATGTTGAATAGGGGTGAGAGACCCTCTCTGAAAAGGGCGTTGATGAAGAACATCCTCTTCATTTGAGGTGGTTTAGAGGGAGTTGAGGATGTCTTTAAGAGATCGGGGTTTGAAGGATGACAGATGTGGGATGCATTGGACAAGGATGGGTGTTAGAGCAGAAGTAGACTTGGTATTGTCAATGTGCTGTTGGAACTTTTGTTTTAGAGGTTGATGGCATTAAGCTTGTCATGCTTGATAGGGGGTTGTTGAAATGTTCAAAAGTCGTGAAGTGTTCTGCTTCTGTTGGCTGCTTCAGTGGCAGAGCCTAGATGGTAGCACAACTAGGATTTGTGAGGGTATGATGGTGAGCTATGTTTCTGTGAGGAAGATTGCGTTGAGGCTGTGGTAGGTGATGAGGTCTGCAATGTCTAGAACATGTAGTACTGCAGACAAGCGCGTTCATGAACATGCGTTGTGAGTGTGTGTTTCGTAGTTTGATGGTGTGTGTTAAAGTTAACATTTGGTACCATTCCACTCACTAAGACTGTACAACTACTTCTCTGGTGGGGTGGGGAATTTCCTACCGGATTTATTCCCTTTTCCTAGTTTCCTTTTTCCCTGGTGGATTGTGATTCTCCTTGGTGGATTTACTGTTGTTTTCCTGGTGGAGTCTTCTCATGAGATTTATTATTTTTTCCCTACCAGGATTTATTCCAGTTTCCCCGGTGAAGCTAAGTTTCCCAGGGGGAATTACTCCTACTTCCCTGGTGGACTTCAGAGTCTACTAAAAAGGGTTTACTCCAGTTGCCATGGCAGAGTGTGGCGCTTCTTGAGGGTTTTACTCCAAACTTCTCTCATAGTGGAATTCAATCTGGTTTCCCTAGTGGATGGCAGAGTCTACTAAAAAAATTTGTTCCAGTTTCCCTGGTGGAGAACAAAGTGACCAGTGATTGAAGTTCGCTCAAAATTCTGTATGCGCCTAGCCCTCCCCGTGTTTGCCCACCTTCCATCCATTGTAACACTGCCTTTTCACGATTATTGGCCCCATTATGATTATTTTATGAAGTAGTCATTAGGTCCTGCATTCAGTCATTTTTTAATGCAACCCTGCTCTTATTAGAGATTCCGGTGGATTTCCTTATCTTCCCATCAATAGGCTTTTTATAAAGCCTGTTTATGCTCTTTTAATAATCTGTTTCTGAGTTCTGGCACAGTCTTAGGTGCCCTTTGGCGTCATCTGTGGTCTTTAGTAGGGAGCTGGAGCCCAGAGCTTCATGGATTTCCCTCAAATCCCACAAGCCATCTGCTGAGACAGCCAGAGCCTTCCTGATTCGAGCTGAGGCAGGAACCATGACAGGGCACCTGCTCCTTGGAGCCCGAGACAGTCTGTTTACTTCATGGAGTTGGAAGCAGTTGCTTATGGTGGATGTGAACAGGGCCACTGGAATTATGCTGCAGTGGAGGGCCAAGCTATGTGGCAAGGTTGTTCACATTATGTGAAAAGAAAGTTGAAATTGTGGCATATTCCATGACAGTATTATTTCACTATTGTATCATTTATCACACTTTAATCAAAAGGTTCACCACATTAGTATCTCAGTAGGCACAGGGAGGCAGGGGCGGATTGTGATTTACCCAAAGATCACATACTTTTTCGCCGTGGGAAGTGGGTTTGATCCCAGATCCTCTTGGCTTCAACCCTAGCTGTCCTGGTTACGAAGACTGTGGTTCATGCATCTGACCCATTGCTATGCAAATTAAAATACATAAGAAACCAGAAATAAAAATAACAAAACTGTAAAAAACGATTGCAGAGTAACTCAAGCATGTATAGCTAGTTGTACTTTTCTTATTAAGAGTAAAGAATGACACCTCTTTCCCTTTACCAGTGAACTGTGTGTTGGTGCAGTACAGGCGCGGGTAGTGTAGGTGGGCTAGGATGGAAGAAGGTACATTTTTGGGGCAGATGAGGAGGGAGTAAAGTGTGGAGCTATGGGGTGTAGTGTAAGAGAGAATCTAGGGACTACCGAGGTTTCCCCTGTGTTAGATGCAATATGTTATGCAGTGCAGGCCCACTGGTAAGCGGGCGGTGAGACCACAGCGGGGAAAATCACAGGACATTATCCCCATTCATGACACCGAACATCTAAATTCAAATGCGTAAGACTTAGAAAAATGTCCCATCCGATTAATAGCACAAACGATTCGTTTTGATGGTTTTGGTTATTTTGATTAGATTACAGTGCTGTTTTTTGTTATTTTACGTTTAGCTTTGTCGTTATTAAATTGCGTTTCGTTTTTGTGACATAGAATCGTTTGATTAAAGTAATTACTGTTTTTTTAATCACTCTTGCATGCCAGACATGATAGAGATATTTGTGTCACCTGCAAAGGGGCATACCCACTGTAGGAAGTCCACCTTTTCCTGCTTGATCACCCTGTATTTTTCACCTTTTGCTGGACCCTATATTTTTGCTGGCTTTAGAACTCTGGGCACTTTACCACTGCTAGTATCTGTGCTCTTCCTTAACAACACCTCAAAAGAGCAGTTAGCAACTGAAAGGTGATCAATTAACATTTGCAAAACGTTTCCCACTGCACGGCTCTTGCCCACCCAGTGGTGGATTGTGGGGCAAGTGCTATAAATCTGGAAGTATGCAGAAAACATCTGGGCTACAGAATCATATAATTCCATGGGCCCAGGATATTAACCACTGAACGCTCAATGCTGACAAATGCAGTGTTCTAAACGTCATGAGTTTCAATGCTGGCAAAGGTCCTACGTCCTTCAAATGTAGGTAAACTGAGTACCACGAATTGGCTAATAGTGGTGGTGTTATTTACAGTGCTTAGAAATGGAAGAAGTGTGTTATTTAGCGCCAGATTGATATATGGAAGAAAGTACCCTCTTCTGTACATTGTAAGGATATTGCAAGTCAGCAAGGAGCTGTAGGACCCTATTGATTAATGAGGCCAAAGGTCCGGTTCCTGTAGAAGTCTAAGGAATTCTGAGGTGACTTGCACTATCCTTTTAACACAGGACCGAGCCGTCCACCAAAAATCAAACTCCTTGGAGCGAGCGTACATGCAAATATGTAGAATAATGCAGTGAGAAGTTAATAACACCAGTACCAACTAGTAGTTTGTTGCAAAAACATATTATATGCAGTTTAATGTCACATGCAAAACAGCTATTGTTCACAATGTGTGGTAACCTGCAGAGGGATTCCTGCTTTCCTGTAATGAACTATAGCTGTACAAAAAATAGACATTCTGCCATAATGGCTCATTTCTGCTGATGACCCTTCTTTTATAGAAAACAATTCAGAAGAGCTGAGAAACTCCTTGTTTTCATTCTTTAAACATCGATTGTAATTCTGCTCCTTGGCCTGCCCCTTTATACTGTCTGGTGGTAGCAGGCATTGTAACATCATCACAGCTTTACTGTAACAGCTTATTACAGTTGAGTAGCTACGATGTTTTCCTATGACAGATCAGAGACGCCTAAAGGCATGGGCCGAGTGGGCACTGGCCCAGGGCTCTGGCTTTTTGGAGTGGAGCCAGCTCTGTCCTGCAGAGAGTCTTGCCCAGATGACCTTCTCTGATTCTTAAACAGATTGTTTTAAATACCATTTCCTTTAATTTATTTTTCATGTGGGTGAGACTGTTGTAAGTACCATTTTCCTTTAATTTATTTTTAATGTGAGTGATGTGTGAGAGTCTATTACAGAAATTTTGCAAAGAAATGTTGTGTTCCATAAAAACATCCATAAAAAAAGTTTCTGTTAGACCAAAACAGGACCTCACATATGAGAAATGGGAGGATGACAGAGATTATTTCTAGTGATATTAGTGAGCTGCTGCTGTGATACAATATTGAAAGCACACATCACTATCCCTGAATTTTAAATGTAAACGCAGTTAGAATTGGGAGGCGTGCCTGCGCACTGTCAGTGACTTGGCCAAAGCGGTAATGAAAGCGCTGAATTTGGATCATAAATTCAAAGCTGTTCAGAACCGGGGCCCCCGAAAATCCTAAAGATGTCCGCGTGACAGATGGCGAGTTATGTCACTGCTATGCTGTAATAAAAACATTAGATACAGGTTTTTATATAGGTATTGAAGACTGCCGTGTATTCTTAAACAAATAATTCCGGTTGTTATTGGTGGCTGGTGATTCTGCAAGTGGTGGGCAGAACTGGTGGGCAGAAAGCTGAGACCCGAGGTGAAGATGCGAGTATAGCAAGCACATCTAAAACAGAGACTGTGCTCATTAGGAGAGAACAATGAGGTCAAATTGTGCTTTGTATTGCATAAAATTCAAGAAATCTAACTTTCAGACTCACCACTTAAAGACTAGTCTGGCTTACATGTGCCTGGAATAAGGAGACCAGGAGGAGAGGCTGGCCTGCCATTAGCAAACAAGCTGCACGCCTTGCAGAGTTAATTAATGAAACTAAACAGCATCCAGTGGTTGTTTCTTCCAAGAGCCAGGTGCAGCCTGGAAGCCCAGAGCACAGGAAGGCGTCAGGCTGAAAGGCCTTTCATAGGAACTGCTCCTGAGTCCTTCATAAGTGACTGCACAGGCGTATTCTGGAAGGATAACTTACGTCTGCATTACTCCTAGTCTCAATGGAACCTGTGAAAGAAGTGTAACATTTTGACAAAAAAAGGCCAAACCTGTCACCTCTTAAAAAGCAAAAATCGGCAAAGGTGCTAAAGCCGCGTGCTTTATCAGGCCGCGAGGTAACAACCCAGATAACACATCCTAATGCCAAGATAGCTCAGCGGGTTGAGTGGCCACTACAAAGAGTGTTGCATGCATTTCATCACAGCTGACCTAGTCTGTCATCCTTTTGAAGTTAATGCAATGAGAATATTGGGTTGGGCCACCTTTTGAAAATACAGAATTCAATGGGTGGTGTCCACACCTGACCCAGTAGCCCGGATGAGACCTTGCAGTGATGTGCACAGTGACTGTAACTACATTACGTTTTATTTCTGCACGTTGGAGCTTTGGCATCGAACTCCAACATTTCCTGTCTTTTCCTATTGTCTTGTCCATAACCTCTGAGGCCCCTGAATGAATGTATGACTGAACCTGGATGAACTGTAGGTGCTGTAAGCAGGTACGGGGCTCGAGGCACAGGGAGGCAGGGCTGGATTGCGATTTACCCAAACATTCCTACTTTGCTGGAGTGGGAGATGGATTGATCCCAGATTTCCTTGGCTTTGACCCTAACTGTCCTGGTTCCGAAGACATCTGTTCAACTGCTCTACAAATCCAATTACAGAAGAAATCAGACATAAAAATAATGACATCAAAAAATGATTGCAGAGCAACTCAAGCATGTATAGCTAGTTGTACTTTTCTTATTAGGAATAAAGAATGACACCTCTTTCCCTTTACCAGTGAACTGTGTGTTGGTGCAGTGCAGGCGCGGGTAGTGTAGGTGGGCTAGGATGGAAGAAGGTACATGCTGGGGGCAGATAAGGAGGGAGTAAAGTGTGGAGTTATGGGGTGCAGTGTAAGAGAGAATTGAGGGACTAACCAAGGTTTCCCCTGTGTTAGCAGCCATATGTTATGCAGTGCAGGCCCACTGGTAAGCGGGCGGTGGGGCAACAAACGGGAAATCAGCAAGGGTTTTACAAATCACAGGACATTAACCCCATTCATGACTCTGACCATCTAAAATTCAAATGCTTAAGACATAGAAAAATGTCACATCCTTTCAGTAACGGGAACGATTCGTTTTAATGGTTTTAGTTATTTTGATTAGTTGTTGTTTGGTTAGATTACAGTGGTGGTTTTTGTTATTTTACGTTCAGCTTTGTCGTTATTAAATTGCATTCAGTTTTTGTGACATAGTACCGTTTGATTAAAGTAATCATTGTTTTTCCAATCACTCTTGCGTGGCAGACATGATAAAGATATATGTGTCTTCTGCAAAGATACATACCGGCTGTAGGAAATACACCTTTTCTGCGTGATTACCCCATATTTTTAACCTTTTACTGTACCCTATATTTTTACTGGCTTTAGAACTCTGTGTACTTTACCCCTGCTTGTGGAAAAAAACCTGTGCTCTTCCTTTCAACATGATGTGATTGTTACACTCCTAATTGTCATATGTAACTTACCAATAAGTCCTTAGTAAATGGTACAAAGTTTGCCCACAGCCTGTAAGATAAATGTCACAAGTGGGCTCGCACCACCTATTGTGCCATCCATGACAAGGGCAGTGCAAACATGGCTTCAGGCCTACCAGTGTAGCCTGACTGTAGCAGCGTAAAAAAACTTTAATTCGACCTGTCAAAATCAATCCTTTTGAAAGATCAAAACCTCCCTTAAAATTTTTTTTTTGTAATACACTCAATTGCACTTTTGCATAAACAAAGAGAAGCAAACATACACATTTCACATACCGGCGTTGACACCCACCCTCCCCTCCTCCCACACAGCATATACATGCACAGTCCTACCCCCCCTCTTCCATGTATTATGATTTCACCATATGATCCATCTCTACCATTTACAATTCCCTCCAGATGTATACGCTCTGCATTACAAATGACAAGGCAGTCTGTTGTATGGAGTGTCCATCATCCTAACCAGCATTTCTGTCCATTCACCAAGGTCCGTAGTTAATTCCCTTTTAAATATTAATAAGTCACCCCACGTAGGCCTGATCGACCCACAAGGTAGGGTGCATGGAATTTAAAAGTAGGACATGTAGAAATTTTATTTTAACATATCCTCACAGTGACTAGCATCCGAAAACTGTTTTTCACTGTGGCAGGCCTAGCTGTCCTATGAAGAAAACCGGAGTACAGATTAAAAATCCTAATACCGTATCTCTGGAATGAGACAAGCTAGAAAAATAATTTAACAATAGTTATTAATGATCCAATCAATGGTAAAGTCAGATTTTTAATATATATTTAGGAAATGTAACTTTTAGAAAGTTGTGTTTTACCTGTCTGAAGCTCCTGGAGACTAACTTGAATTTGCTGTCAAACTTTTTCCAGTCATACATTAGCATTTGAACAGGTGTGAAATACTTTCTAGGAGCAAACAATAGGCTGGCTTGAATGGGCGTAGATGACTCCTCTAAACCTTCCAGAATATAAAGTGTGAGGGCTGTGAGCATTCTTTTTGACATTAGTGTCAAATCCTGTTTGAATGTCAAATCCAGAGGTCTGTTGGGTTTATATACAGCATTTTTTGGGGCGAACGTGAAAGGCAGAGAACAGCATGGCAAGACAATTTTTGTGTATCCACTGTCTGGTTGCTAATGAACCCGCTTTGTCCTACCAGATTTCTGTTTCTAGGTTTTACATATAACAGCAGGGGTGCACTAGAAAGGAAGGAAAAGTGGGTGCCAAAACAGTTCTTGTGTATTCACTGTCTGGTTGCTGGAAAACTCTACTTTTGTTCTACCGGACTTCTGCCTCTGGGTTTATTGTGGGTACATTGACTGCCTCAAACTGGATTTTAGTGTTAGATGTGGGAGGACATATGATTTACCATAGTACATGTGCCACACACACAGCCCTCAGAACCCAAGTTGAGTGTGGCTGAAGACTTTCCCCATATTGAAAATTCCTAAAATGTGTAGGGTTGGCCCCGGGAACTTTTACGACCCAGCTCGTGCCAGACATAAATGTGGCATGTCCAGGCACCCATTTCAGAACACTCCTGGATCTGAAGCATAAGAGAACTGGACCTGCGGTCTGTGGCCTGAAAGGAGCCCTGAAGGTCTGGACCTGCTCCCCCTTGTACCCAGGACAAAGAAGTGGAATCTAGGGTTCTAAGGCAGACCCCCGTTCAAACTACAGGGATACAACAAGCTACAAGAGGCCTTTCCTGCAATTGCCCAGTTGACTAAGAGCAAGTGGACATGGACTGGGTCCTGCTGTTAGCCTCTGCTTGACACCATGTGAGTATCTTAAGTGTCTCTCAGTAGGTCTTGGGGGCTTTAGAAGCGTACTCCTGCGATGGATTAGGACCTAAAGGACTGAAGTTAGAAGTTAAAATCTTTAACCAGGTCCAACCCGATTGGTGTACCCGCCCCGTGCTCCATTGCTGTCTGACTCAAATTGCACCTAAGTCCCGGTCTACCACAACCATTGACTATCATTGGCACTTTGTGCTTCTTGGCGCTATTCTTACGTAAATCTCAACAAATTCATATCTCCAGTTCCCCTTATTGGATTTGTGTCATGTTTCTGTCATTTTGTTTATTACATTTTACACCATGTTTCTAATTCTGTTTGGAGTTTTTATTGTCTTGCATTTTTACTTTATTACTGTTTTAGTGCTGCATAAAATACTTAACACATTGCCTCTAGGTTAAGCCTGTCTGCTCTGTGCCATAGCTACCAGGGGGTTGAGCTCAGGTTTATTTAGTGACTTTAGTGGTTCACCCTGACAAGTGTTGTGATTAATCCTTGAGGTGAGTAGTCATCCTCCCCAAATAATAATCCAGTCTCCCACATGTACCCTTACGACAGTCTAATCTATCACGGTTTAAACCCAGGTCATGTTCCCTAGCAGTGCGTGAACAATCCAAGACTTGGCGAATTCTGCATCACAATTTTAGAAAGAATTGATATGGAAGGATCAAAACGCGGTGTCCTTAGGAGCACTTGGCCATCACAAGCAAGCTCCCCCTTTCCCACTAACCGGGCCAGGACTCTACTCTCACTGTCGGTTATCATGCCACAACGAAATGCTTTGAGATATGGTTTTCCCCTTTACACATAGAATGCCGCTACTGTGAAGATTTTGAATAAATGAAATTTAAGAAATTGGTGTTAGCTTTAATTAAGCGACATGTACAAACGATAGAAAGTCGCAAATCACATGTTGGCTACAAATATGTTTATGTAGCTTCTTGAACACATGTTAAGAAATTGCCTATGACGACCTATGAAGCGAGAGTAAAGAAAATATATTTATTACGACCTCAATTAGTCAGATTTTTGATATATTAGAACCTGAACGAAGAGGACAGTTCAGCAACCTGAGGTAAGAACCGGTCCAGTTATCCTTGTGATAACTTTTCTGACACCTGCTTGGAAAACCCCAAAAGTCGAAAGGATCATGAGGCCTCGCTTCTCACAGTCTGTATTCACACTGACAATCAAGATCAAGTGAGCGTTTACCGTCTGCTCACAGAGATTTCTGTCCTCTGTGAGATCAACTTCCGATGCCTGCTTTGTCGTTTGACTGGTGTACTGCCGCAAGTCAACCTCCCCACCTGCCACTGTCTCCAGAGCATGTTGCATCAGCAAGTGGTGGGCGCTTGGAACCAGAAGCTAGAGATTCATGGGGCTCGACTCACCAAGTGAGTTAAAAAAGATCTACCTTTCGATTCCCTACCACTCATGGGACGCCATCAGTGCCGGACTGGCCGTAGCGGGCACCGGGCATTTCCCCGGTGGGCCGCCAGGGTGGGGGCCGGTTTTGGACCCCTGGGGGGCCGATTTTGTTACTGGGGGCCAGCAATATCAGCCCCCGGTAACAAAATCGTCCAAAACCGGCCTTTGCACACAGCTCGGCAGCACCCCCTCAGCCCCCGCAGGGGGGCCGGTCGAGCAGTTTGCCAGGGCCCGTTTCGGTTCTCAGTCCGGCCCTGGACGCCATGCATGCTTTTTTTCTGGTCCCTGCAGACATGGCAGTGACCAGGGTACCTCGGGTGACTCGTTTGGGGCTCATAGTGAATATATTCTCGCTTTAACCTGGTGTTTGTTTGCCGCTCCTTCATTTCTATTCTTACTTTAAGTGGCCACATGTTGCACCTTCAGTGGCTGGTACTGAAACCTCAGCAGCATAGACCAAGCAGCTGCTGAACTTCTAGTGCCCCTTAAACTTGGACCAGGTTCCTTCGCCCTCCTTACATCTTCCTCCAGCCGGATAATGAGGAGAAAAGGCTGAATTCTGGGCCAGGAGCCAAACCCCAGCATTCCTGGATCCCACCCAAGAGTCTGCTTCACAGGAAAATCAGAGAGAAGCCATGCAGTTAATTTTCAGACAATGTTCTCAGTATGCAGCCATGTAAAGCGGCTATAGAGCCCTGGCAATGAATGAGGAGCACAGAGCAGGCAGAGCTGGCGAGAAGAGAAATGAGGGGCCCAAAGCAGGCAGCAAGTGGATGATGGGCGCCTAGAAGGCAGCGCTTGAGAGAAATGAGGGGCTCAAAGCAGCCAGCACTGGCGGTGGATGATGGGCGCCTAGAAGGCAGCGCATGAGAGAAATGAGGGGCTCAAAGCAGGGAGCAGTAGTAAGAAATGGGTGCACAGAGCAGGCAGAACTGGTGGTGGATGATGGGCGCCTAGAAGGCAGCGCTTGAGAGAAATGAGGGTCTCAAAGCAGCCAGCACTGGTAACGGATGATGGGCGCCTAGAAGGCAGCGCATGAGAGAAATGAGGGGCTCAAAGCAGCCAGCACTGGTAGCGGAGGATGGGCACCTAGAAGGCAGCGCTTGAGAGAAATGAGGGGCTCAAAGTAGACAGCACTGGTAGCGCATGATGGGCGCCTAAAAGGCAGCGCTTGAGAGAAATGAGGGTCTCAAAGCAGGCAGCAGTATTAAGAAATGGGTGCACAGAGCAGGCAGAACTGGTAGGAAATGAGGAACAAAGGGCAGGCAGCACTGGTGACAAAAGAGGGGCACGAAACAGAAAGTGCTGGTGAGAACTGAGGGGCTCAAAGCAGGCAGCAGTGGTGAGACATTGGTGCACAGAGCAGGCAGAGCTGGTAAGAAACGACTGCACAGTACACGCTGCTCTGGAAATATAGGAACAAAGAACAGGCACACTAGTGATAAATGGGGCACAGAGTGTGCAGTGGAGGTCAGAAAGGTGAGAAAGCTGATGTACAAAACTGAAGCAACAGTGCGAAAAGAGGGGCACAAAACAACACAGCTCTGGAAAGAAATGAGGTTTGCACACAACCTGTGATTCCCAGGGCCTTATTCTGTGCTTATATAATTATTTAAAGAGAGGGTTAATATTCACTGCAATGCATTAAATGCAGAAAACTGTGATCTCCTAGTATCTCATTACTACGGCTGCAGTGGGCATTGAACTACCTGGCGAGAGGCTTGATTCCCAGTGGTTCCAGTCAGACCTTCATCTTTCTGAGGTCATTAAAGTGCCTGCCATTGAATTATGTAACACTGAACAAACCATGAAGAGGCTGCTTTTGCAGTGATGCAGGACGCATATTAAGTTTAGGTTGCTGGTGATTGTTCTAAGATTGTTTCCAAGCTGCCTGTGTGGGCCAGTCCATTTTTGTGGGTCCGGTTGGATAGCGCACTTGGTCCTGACCACAACCTGTTCTTTCCCGATCTGGTGAATTGCCTACATATGTGGAATAACAACATTTCAATCAAAGCATCAGTGGCCATTCCAAAGCAGACCACTGAACTCGTACTCATATTTTGTTGGGACGAAAAAGCCCTCTGCGTGGTAATGGACGTGCACCCCTGCCCTGAGTTCCCAACTGTACTGATGTCTGGATCCATAATGCTGATTTTTGTTGTCATGGGTAAACTTGAATCATGCGTGTTCGCCATGACATAGGCCTGGTTCACGGATTGTGCTCTTTTTGGACCAGGAGAGGTGCCCAAAGCGCTACCCTCATAGTGGTGGAAGGCTATTCCTTCACTAGCAGTAGCCTTCACTAGCAGTTAAGCAGCCCGAGCACGGTGGTGGCACCATACTCTGTAGTGATCAGTAGGAGTGAAGAGGTCCTTTTTAGGTCGAGCCTGGGCAGTGCATGCACTGCTCTGCGCCATGCTGTATTGGAGTATGCACTTGAAGCCCTGCCCACTCTCCGCCCATATTTGTCATTGGCTTGTGTCATTGTCCTTCGTAAATGCTGGCTTCTGATTCGGACATAGGCTTGTTAGTCCCTCCTTAGCACCGCCTTGTATTCATTTGTAACCTCCCATGAGGACTGGCCCTTTTACTTCGGTTTTTACACGGTCTGCTTTATAAGTTGGTGAGCACTATTTTCTTTAATGCTCTTCCCCTATTCCACCCACGACATCGCAAGACCCGCCCGCTTTTATTTTATATGTAATGTATTTATCAATTTACAGCGCGGTCCGCCTTAACTATAGCGGGCGTGCTTATTTAATTACCAGCGCGGCCGCTTTCACTTTAGCGGCCGCGCTATGGAACCTTTTGAGATTATTTTTTTTTTTCTACTTTGGGTGAAAGCGCCATACGTGCTTTCACTTTAATGTTGCCCGCGCCCCTTTGTTAAGACGCTGTTCACCGTAACCTGAATATGCGAGCAACGTCTAAAAAGAGGGGCGTGGCCACCATTAAAGTGGTCTCGCATTTGCAAGAGTATGAGCTCTTGGCATTAAAAATAAAAATGCCTTTTATATATGTGTTCCTTTTAAAAACACATAAATAAAAGGCATTGTCATTTACAATGCCAATAGCTTAAACGCTCGCAAATGCGAGACCTATTGCATTGAAAATGCTTGTTAACCTCTGTCACTGGTGTGAGAAGTTGGCCTGGTATATGCTGTCCACTAATTAAAGTGGGCACATTGCACCAGTCCAAACGACCTTTATTGATGATTAGGTTAAAGACAACCTTTATTGAAAGCTATCCTAGTGGTAGCTATGGAGAGCAGCCTTCAGGCTAAGTCTCGAAGGAATGTAAAGCAGCTTGTTTTACCAGTATATAACCTCCTGAATGACCAAATGAAAGGAGAACCACACAAGGTATATATAAAATATATGTATTTATTACTAAACACTCTCTACTAACCTCTTTATGAGATTAGAGAACAAGACACACAATATTAAATCATTAGAAAGACAATAAATTGCACAATACACAGCGGGCTCCAGGGGGAGACCGAACCATATACTAAGAAAGTGGTATAAGAACCACGACTTGACTAGACACAGTGCCTAGAGCACGTAGAATCGTGGGGACCCCAAGGAATCACCCAAGGTAGTGACACAGGGGACCCACGGAGGACGGGTGCAGTGTGCGAACACAGACGCGAGCTCCGTACAACTCTATGGGAAAGTCGCGGTTGAGAATTTAAAGATTAAGGTCACTTGGGAGCAGACTTTCAGCAAAACCAGCTAAACATAGAAGGTTCTAAGGCCAGCACCCTTGAGAGTACCGAGGTACCCGTGTTACCTATCCTAGAGGAGCCGGGTGCATAGGGGTCAAGTGGTGTCGGAAACCCTCGTCGTTTTCAATGGCGTGATGCGGAAAAGTACTGCTGCCGTGGAGAAGAAAAGTGTCCGGTGTGATCCAAGCCTGGATCGGAGATGAGAAGAACCTGAAAGCAGAGGGGACAAAGTTTGGGTCACTTCAGGAGCGGAGCAATTGAATGCCCACCGATGTCGGGTGCTTCAGGTGAGATGAGGTGAAGCTTGACTCTGCAGCCACGGGGACCAGGAGACGTCGACGACGACCACTGTCCGGATCCGAGCTGTCCCACGAAGGATGTCGAGTGCTGGGGGGTCAGTGTCCGGATTGAACACCAACAAGCCTTGGCAACGGCAACCCACGCGGTCAGAGGAAAGCTGCTTCTGCGAGGACCAGCAAGGTCCTGGGGACTCTCCAAGCGATGGAGAGTCAGGGCACGTCTGGAGCAACCAGGGAAGCCCACTGAAAGTTAAAGTTGCCTTCTCAGGGAACCACAGGCCAACGGACCAGGGATCGCGAAGGGACCTCGATCTGAATCACGAAATACCAGCCCACGGAACAGTCATGGAGTGTAGGCCGGGAAGCTTCGGTGGAATTACTGCTCGGGGTCAGGACTACAAGTAGCCCAAAGCACAGCTTCAGGGATCGCCGAAAAACATATGCTGCTGCAAATGTACACGGTGCCCAGGGGTACGGGTTTCACGGTCCCCACGAGGGATACGGGCCTCAGGATTGCTGAGAGCGCAGATCGACCTCGGAGACCTCGGGAACCCACCTCCTGTGTTGCAGAAATCTTCGGAGTCCTTCAGGAGCTTCGTAGCTGCAAACCGGTCAGATGCGTTTAGGTGCCTGCTCATCAGGGGAGTAACTCCTTTACTCCAAGGGAGATTCTTCAGTCGTCCAGCAAAGCGTAGATCATCGAAGGATACTTGGTTTCTGTAGCAGAGTTTAGTTCAGGTAAATCTAAAGTCCTGTAGTCAGGGGTTCCTACTTTATACCCAAGGAAGGGGTGGGACAAACTCTGGGGACCCACCTATGGGAGGGTCAGGACAGAGGGGTGGCTACACCCATGTCCTTTGTCCAGTTTCGCGCCAGAGCAGGAGCAAATGGCTTCTGCATCCGGTTTGAGCTGGACTATGCACGGGGACAACTAATGTGTCCCCATTGCAGACATCAAAGCACTCTGAGAGTGCACCCACCCAGCCCCAATACACTAAAGCCTGTCTGGGAGGTGGTCACACCTCCCTGTGACAGGAAACCTATTGTCAAGCCTTCCCCTGCCGGAGTTTTGTCCAGCAGCAGGAGGGCAGACTCATGTCTGTGGCTGGCAGCATCCATTTTGTGATGCCAGGGTTTGGTGAAGCTGGTACCGGGTGTACCGGTGTTGTCATATTTCTCCCTCTAGGAGGGTGGGATCATACCTCCCACACCAGTTACTGGTGTGGAGGTATGATTCCAAGGTGTTTGACACCAAACACGACATGTTTCCATGCAGCCATATTAAAGTTAGCATTTACCGCGAGGTTATAATGCACTTAAGTATATATGGTTGGCTGCATCACAAACAACCCCGGAATATAGGTTCCGAAGGCTGCAGAGGGGCTCTGCTCATGCATGGGCACCCTCTCACATAAAACGCAGCACCCTGCCTTCAGGATTGATAAGGCCTGCTATAGGGGTGACTGATAGGTTTATATGTGCAGTGATTAGGATAGATATAGTGAACCTATATCTAAGTAAGGGGTGCATGCACCACCTTACACAGGCTGCAGTAGCAGACCTGTGGTATCATTTTGAATGGTCTCTCAGGGGTGGCATAATACATGCTGAAGCCCCTGGGAGGCCTCTGGGGTACCTAGGCCCTGGGTACATAGTATACCATATACTAGGGACTTATAAGGGTACCCCAGAATCCAATCTGGAGTGTACCTAAAGTACATGAACAACCAATTTAGGGAGTAAGCAGATAAACTGGGGTCCTGATTAGCAGGATCCCAGTCAGACTAGTCAAAAACCAGCAAAACACCAGGAAAAAAGTGGGGGTAACCATGCAGTCAGATTCCACCTTCCTACATAACCCCCCCCCCCCCAAACGAAAGGAGATAAGGCTAACCTTGTCCAGTTGAGCCTTTATTGACTAAGTGGCCATATAAGGAAGATCCTGCACTAGCATGGATACCCCCTGTCTTATGGTCCACTAAGCAGTCCCTACCCCTAAGGGTAGGGGATGGTCTCCAAAAGTTGGGATTTCTACCTGTAGGGTGTTTTGGCAAAGTAAAAGGCTGGTGTGGTGTCTGAGTAGAGAAGTGAGGCCCTAAAAAAGTTGGCCTCAGCTTCCTCAGATCACTGGTCACCATGGAGGCCTTTCTTTCCATGACTGAGTTGTAGCTGGCCCTAAGGGTCAACTTCTGGCTGCCTACAGCTGTGGGTTGGGTCCCTTTGGTTGGAACACTGGAGGGACATGGTAGGTTTGGAACCACTTGGTCCCAGGTTTGCCTTTGCCCAACAGAGTCCATCTGGAGGTGGTCCCTATTCAATGGTAAGAGGGATCCCTCAGTGGGTTGAGGAATTTTCACCTGGCTAGGGCTACTAGACTGGGTGCCCCTAATCTGCTGATGAGGGTGTTCCTCTGGACAGTGAGCCCTTAGGGGTCCACTGACCTCCCTGACCTCTGCAGCCCTAGGCTGATTGAGGTAGGGTAGAGAGGGGCAGGATACCTGCTCCAGACTGGGTACCATCTTGGAAGGTTCCCCTGCCATCAGGGGTGTTGCCAGGCCAGGCCTGACCACCTCTGGGGCAGTTCCTTCCCTAGGGGTAGGATCAGTTCCCTGAGGAAGCTGACCCTTACCTATAGTCTGGGGGGAAGAAGACTTTTCTTCAACCCTTCTGCTCTCTTGTGGAGTAGAGTGGGCCATTCTTTCAGGCTCCACCTCTCCAAAATTTCCCTGGGATGGGGCTGAGGCCCTAAGAGCCCCACCAACTTTCTCAGGGAGGCCTAACATTCTTAAATGGGCCTAGTATTCAACTTCAGCCCAGGCTGAAGTTTCCAGATTATTGCCCAACAGGCAATCTACAGGCAAGTTTGGGGACACTGCCACTCTCTTTGGGCCAGTGACCCCTCCGCAGCTGAGATTGACTATGGCCATGGGATGATCTGTTTTAATACCATCAATGTTGGTCACCTGGTACTTAAACTCAGGTAAAAGCTGTTGAGGGGGGACTAGTTTCCCTGTCACCATGGTGACACTAGCCCCTGTGTCTCTGAATGCCACATCTTTCTGACCATTTATCAGGGGCTCCTGTCTGTACTTGCCCAAAGAATTCGGACTGACAGTAAAAGTGGCAAATCCCATGCCACCATCACAGACTAAGGAGGCCTGTGAGGAGGACCTTGATAAGCTGGGGTCCACCTCAGTTCCCCATACCAACTCACCTAACTTTTTGGGTGCATTACTACCACCTGGGGCATTACTACTTGTAGTACCAGGAGGAGTGGTAGTATTGCTGGGAGGAACATTTTCCTTATTGCTGGCCTTAGGACAACTGGGGTCATTTTTCCAGTGGCCAGGCTTCTTACATATATGGCAATAAGGTTTCTTTTCAGGGAGGAAGGAGTTTGGGACCCACCCCCAGAAGAGGAATTTTGGGGCCCTGTAGTGGATTTATCTTTTGATTTATCCCCACCTTTCTCTTAGTTTTTGGAAGAATCTTTCTTCTGGTCACCACCCTGATTCTTTGGCTTTACTCTGGTTCTGACCCATTTGTCTGCCTTCTTTCCCAATTCTTGGGGAGAGGTCAGATCAGAGTCCACCAGGTACTGGTGTAAAAGCTGGTTTTGACAATTATTAAGGATCTGCTCCCTCATAATCAAATTGTACAATCCTAAAAAGTCATGCACCTTGTTGCCATGTATCCAACCTTCCAGAGCCTTAGTAGCACAATCTACAAAGTCAACCCAGTCCTGAGTCTGTGCCTTTTGGGTGTCTCTGAACTTTATCCTGTATTGTTCAGTGGTTAAGCCAAATCCATCAATCAGAGCACTCTTCAGGACTTTGTAATTATCAGCATCCTCTTCTCTTACAGTGAGGAGCTTGTCTCTACCTTTGTCTGCAAAGGAGAGCCACAAGATTGCTGCCCACTGCTCCTGAGGGACCCTCTGTACCTTACAGGCCCTCTCCAGTGCAGTTATCCATTTGTGGATGTCATCCCCACTCTGGTAGGGAGGGACAATCTTGTTCAGGTTCCTATGGTCATGTTCTCTACCTCTAGGGACACTGTGGCTGCCACCATGGGGCTCTAGCCCCAACTTCTGAGAAGCTCTCTGAAGCTCCAGGGATTCCCTATCTAAGGCCAATTGCTCTCTCTTGATTCTGAGCTTAGCTCTCTCAAACTCAAGCAGTTGGCACTTCTTCTCATAAGAGGACTCCCTTTTATGAGCAGTAGAGGTCCTATGAGAAACAGAGCTCCCTACAGATGTACCAGAATGATTAGATTCCTGAGAAGGAGATCTTGATCTTCTTGGTAAACTGTTAACCCTTCCAGGTGGGGTAAAGAGAGGGCCATTGAGGCCTCCTTCCTCACCTTCAAGAAGAATTGGATTTTCCAGGGTAGAATAATTTTGATCCTCCTGGCCAGCATCAGAGTCCAGGTCATTGAAGTTCTCACTTCCTGTCCTTTCCTCTTCTGCTGTCCCACCCCTTTGCCTGCCTCATCAGACCCTGGGGTCTTTCTGAGGTCATCTAAAAGCAAAGTCCCTATGAGACGTTGAGTGTTTGGGTTTTTCCCTGTCTTCAGTTTTCTAGATGTACACATGGCTCTCAATTCTTGGAATGAGAGATGGTCATACTTAGTTGGCAAGGAGCCACTGGCTTCAGGCCTAGAAGACATGCTAGTGTGGTGTGGTGGATGCACCTACCTACCCTAGTGGGAACTGAGACTCTTGAGTTGGAGAAAGGGTGTGCTAGGCCCTTGACTTACCCAACTCTAAGTTCAGTAGAACTTCCTTTATTCTAGTCTTGATTTATATGTACCTAAGTACCTTTAGTGGTTTTCAGTTAGTCACTCAATGAGATTATCTGGTAAAACAATAGCAAGCTGGAATCCCAACCGCTACACACCAATGTGAGAAGTTGGCCTGGTATATGCTGTCCACTAATTAAAGTGGGCACCTTGCACCAGTCCAAACGACCTTTATTGATGATTAGGTTAAAGACAACCTTTATTGAAAGCTATCCTAGTGGTAGCTATGGAGAGCAGCCTTCAGGCTAAGTCTCGAAGGAATGTAAAGCAGCTTGTTTTACCAGTATATAACCTCCTGAATGACCAAATGAAAGGAGAACCACACAAGGTATATATAAAATATATGCATTTATTACTAAACACTCTCTACTAACCTCTTTATGAGATTAGAGAACAAGACACACAATATTAAATCATTTGAACGACAGTAAATAGCACAATACACAGCGGGCTCCAGGGGGAGACCGAACCATATACTAAGAAAGTGGTATAAGAACCACGACTTGACTAGACACAGTGCCTAGAGCACGTAGAATCACTGGGACCCCAAGGAACCACCCAAGGTAGTGACACAGGGGACCCACGGAGGACGGGTGCAGTGTGGGAACACAGACGCGAGCTCAGTACAACTCTATGGGAAAGTCGCGGTTGAGAATTTAAAGATTAAGGACACTTAGGAGCGGACTTTCAGCAAACCCAGCTAAACATAGAAGGTTCTAAGGCCAGCACCCTTGAGAGTACCGAGGTACCCGTGTTACCTATCCCAGAGGAGCCGGGTGCATAGGGGTCAAGTGGTGTCGGAAACCCTCGTCGTTTTCAATGGCGTGATGCGGAAAAGTACTGCTGCCGTGGAGAAGAAAAGTGTCCGGTGTGATCCAAGCCTGGATCGGAGATGAGAAGAACCTGAAAGCAGAGGGGACAAAGTCTGGGTCACTTCACGTGACCAGGAGCGGAGCAATTGAATGCCCACCGATGTCGGGTGCTTCAGGTGAGATGAGGTGAAGCCACGGGTACCAGGAGACATCGACGACGACCACAGTCCGGATCCGAGCTGTCCCACGAAGGATGTCGAGTGCTGGGGGGTCAGTGTCCGGATTGAACACCAACAAGCCTTGGCAACGGCAACCCACGCGGTCAGAGGAAAGCTGCTTCTGCGAGGACCAGCAAGGTCCTGGGGACTCTCCAAGCGATGGAGAGTCAGGGCACGTCTGGAGCAACCAGGGAAGCCCACTGAAAGTTAAAGTTGCCTTCTCAGGGACCCACAGGCCAACGGACCAGGGATCGCGAAGGGACCTCGAGCTGAATCACGAAATACAAGCCCACGGAACACTCGTGGAGTGTAGGCCGGGAAGCTTCAGTGGAATTACTGCTTGGGGTCAGGACTACAAGTAGCCCAAAGCACAGCTTCAGGGATTGCCGAAAAGCATATGCTGCTGCAAATGTACACGGTGCCCAGGGGTACGGGTTTCACAGTCCCCACGAGGGATACGGGCCTCAGGATCGCTGAGAGCGCAGATCGACCTCGGAGACCTCGGGAACCCACCTCCTGTGTTGCAGAAATCTTCGGAGTCCTTCAGGAGCTTCGTAGCTGCAAACCGGTCAGATGCGTTTAGGTGCCTGCTCAGCAGGGGGAGTAACTCCTTTACTCCAAGGGAGATTCTTCAGTCGTTCAGCAAAGCGTGGATCGTCGAAGGATACTTGGTTTCTGTAGCAGAGTTTAGTCCAGGTAAATCTAAAGTCCTGTAGTCAGGGGTTCCTACTTTATACCCAAGGAAGGGGTGGGACAAACTCTGGGGACCCACCTATGGGAGGGTCAGGACAGAGGGGTGGCTACACCCATGTCCTTTGTCCAGTTTCGTGCCAGAGCAGGAGCAAATGGCTCCTGCAACCGGTTTGAGCTGGACTATGCACAGGGACACCAAATGTGCCCCCAGTGCAGACATCAAAGCACTCTGAGAGTGCACCCACCCAGCCCCAATACACTAAAGCCTGTCTGGGAGGTGGTCACACCTCCCTGTGACAGGAAACCTATTGTCAAGCCTTCCCCTGCCGGAGTTTCGTACAGCAGCTGGAGGGCAGACTCGTGTCTGTGGCTGGCTGCATCCATTTTGTGATGCCAGGGTTCTGTGAAGCTGGTACCGGGTGTACCGGTGTTGTCATATTTCTCCCTCTAGGAGGGTGGGATCATACCTCCCACACCAGTTACTGGTGTGGAGGTATGATTCTAAGGTGTTTGACACCAAACACGACATGTTTCCATGCAGCCATATTAAAGTTAGCATTTACCGCGAGGTTATAATGCACTTAAGTATATATGGTTGGCTGCATCACAAACAACCCCGGAATATAGGTTCCGAAGGCTGCAGAGGGGCTCTGCTCATGCATGGCACCCTCTCACATAAAACCCAGCACCCTGCCTTCAGGATTGATAAGGCCTGCTATAGGGGTGACTGATAGGTTTATATGTGCAGTGATTAGGATAGATATAGTGAACCTATATCTAAGTAAGGGGTGCATGCACCACCTTACACAGGCTGCAGTAGCAGACCTGTGGTGTCATTTTGAATGGTCTCTCAGGGGTGGCATAATACATGCTGCAGCCCCTGAGAAGCCTCTGGGGTACCTAGGCCCTGGGTACATAGTATACCATATACTAGGGACTTATAAGGGTACCCCAGAATCCAATCTGGAGTGTACCTAAAGTACATGAACAACCAATTTAGGGAGTAAGCAGATAAACTGGGGTCCTGATTAGCAGGATCCCAGTCAGACTAGTCAAAAACCAGCAAAACACCAGGAAAAAAGTGGGGGTAACCATGCAGTCAGATTCCACCTTCCTACAACTGGAATAAGGCCTACAGACTCATTCACTTTGAAAGTTCCGCTGCTGTGTGCTTAAGTCACCCTTGGCCTACAACCGGTTGCCATGAAGTGCTGCACAGCACAGAAGTGGTGTACCTGCGCTGGGTGTATGTGTGCCGGGGAGGGTACAATACAGGGACAATGCAGTACTAAGCAGTGTGTGCATGGTGTATGCATGTGCTGGAAATATATGTGCCTGAGAGTGGTACAGTACCTAAAGGATGTGGTGCTGTGCAGTGCGTGCATGATAGGTGCATGTGCTGGGTGTATGTGTGCCTATGAGTGTACAGTCCATTAAGGCTACAGTGCTGAACAATGCACACATGTTGAATGCAAGTGCTGGATTTGTGTGCCTCTGAATGGCACAGTACATGGAGGATACCGTACTGTGAAGTGTGTGTATGCTGTATACATGCACTTGGATTTATGTGTGCCTGTGGATAGTATAATATATGGAGGGTCCTGCGTTCCATTGTGGGAGGCTGAGGTCTGCATAGTGAAACATGGAGTGGAGGTAGAGAGATCCCCCCAGGCAGATTTGTGGATTGCTGCATTTCTGTAAGCTGGGTGCGACACACGCTCGGCCTCCCCTGCACACTTCAAAGGTGCTCTTTGATTCAGTGAGAGGTCACAAGGAAGGGGCCTGGGCACATCTTAGGAAGGATAAGAGAATCATAAAGAGTATGGCTGGGAGAGCCCTGGGCTAACTTTACCAATGTGGCTGATATACAGGTGTAACCTCTAGTTACTCCCATGGCCTGTGTTGTGGGACTATCAGCTTTGGAGACATTCCTGCTGTGACAGACTGCTTTTCATGAGGAAAAGGGAGTTGGGGAGCATGCACTTCAAAAGAAGCAGAGCCGGAACATAAAACTTCAAAGACTCAGACCCTTAATCACATTTGGTGTCTGGAAATGGACTATAAGAAAGGGGAGGTTGAGACCCCAAAAATTGTCGACTGCCAAGCAGCTATACAGGCTGCGTGAGGAAGCGCAGCTCTGCAAGACTTCTGCCTTTGGCCAAGACTAGGGGCCAAAGCCTGCTAGTCTCCCTGCTGGGGGAGGGGACATCAACCATGGAATCTAGAACCACCTGCCCTGGAGCCTAGAGCATCAGCGCCTGCCTGCTTGCCAAGACCAGTGTACCCTGTGAGGAAGAGGAGAACGCTAGAGAGAGCACAGTCCAGTGGGGAGCCCAGTCGAGCCGACTCTCGGTGCAAGGTGTGAGAAAACTGCTACTGCACCTATCGGGCTGTTGCTCCTTTGCAGGACTGAGTCCACGACCTCCATATGCCAGGAGAGGGCCACCGTGAAGATAGATGTGTGAAAGACTGGAGTGTGGTAAGGGCCGAAGACTTGTGCGGTAGCGGAGCAGCGACCCTATGTGCCAGGAAGGGCTGCTGTGGTAAAGACTGCCATGCGGTAAGGGCCAAAGCCTTGTACAGTAGTGTTGCGGTGACTGCGTATACCAGGAGGGGCCGCTGTGGATAACTTTGCCATGTGGGCCGGGCCTGAGCTCATGGACAGCAAGTGGTGGGGACCCCATGTATTGGAGGAGGTCACTGGAAGCACCAAGTACTGCAACTTGTTCTACCCCATTGGCTAAGTGAGGACACCATGGGAGCACCATCACCCATGCGTGGGACAAAGAACAGCATTGTTGTAGCCATTCCCCCATGTAGAGCGTGTGAACACTTACCTTGCAGGAGAAGCCACAGGAAACATCTAGTCGCTGCACGAGCGTGACCGTGAGGTGAGAGCCTTTGCCCGCCGAGTGCACCCGCAGAGTCTACGTCCGGCCAACTCACACGATTTGGGCTGGAGACGCTGAACCGGCCCCAGACAGGGTGCACTCCAGGACTGTGACTGCTTCCCTCCTACTGGTGTGGGCAAGACTCGTTTTGGGCTTGACGGCCCTGGAGAAACCTGCTGCTAAATCGAATATGTGTGAACTGGAACACTGTTAACTTTAAATTAGAGTCATAGTGGCCTCTGGAGACTTGGGCTACTAGTGGGACATAGCCTGGTTGTTACCATTAGTGAATGGGGAGTAACCACTATCGCTAATGCGAGGTGTGAATGGGACAGAGAATTTCCAGAGACACTAGGCCCCCGACCTCAGGGGAAGACTGTGTAATTGTTTGTTAATGTCATATTCTTCCTTTGAGTCATTACCGGTAGAAATAAAATGCTTCTCTTTTTCCATAAAAGTAAATATTTTGTTCGACAATGATTTATTGCTGTTGCTGCGTGCATTTTGAGTTGTGCACTGGTTACTAATCTGTATCCATACCTACCTTCCTCCCCCACCGAGGGAGCCTGGGATCATCCATGCTTACGGCTGAGAGTCAAGTGCAGAATGGGTGCTTGGCCCAGTGCTCAGAACCCATAGTAAGTTGGACTCCTTGACATCAGGAGTAAAAGGCCTCAACCACCACAGTTGGGCCCAGTAGCCTCTATGTGCCCCTGGGCCCTCTGAAAGGGGGTGACATATACATATTGTAGAATTTCTGTAGCATTTTCTTATCTCTTGAAGAGGTGTAAAGTGCTTTCTGAGTTACTGAGTAACTAGCTACGCCATTTGTTTTGCATGGTTGGAAAAGAGTGATGGTTGAAGGATCATCTATGAGTGATGCACATGAGACCTGGAAGGAGTGCTCCAGACTTGTTGCGTCAACACGTCACAGCATCTTACTGAAGTATCTTGCAAATGGGATGTGAGGGATAGGTTTGCAGGCAGTATATTCAAACCAGCTAGATTTGTAAAACGAAAATTACTTGAGTCTTTGTTTTCTAAATCCATATATTCTTTGGAAGCCTGTTCCAGAGGTTAGGTGTCTGAAAAGAGAAGGAGCTCCCACCAAGGCAGGTTTTTTTAATGAGGCATATGTGAGAGGTTTTGGCTTCTGCTGCTGTTTATGCTGAACCTACTCTCTGTATGAGGGGTCCTGAAATGCCCCTGTTGGTGCTGTACTTGTTCTGTGTGTGATGGGAACACCCACTTCCTCTGTCTGTGCACCTGCAAGGTGTGTGCATGTGGCATTTGAATCCTGTTGCTTCTGCTACTTCTTTGTGTGAGGGACGCTTGCCCTGCTCCTGTCTTTCTTGTGCCTGTAGCGTTAAATGTCAGAGTACTGAAGTAACGTGCTACGAGAATATCGCAGCAGAAATATAGAAAACCAAAATATTGTGGAGTTTCGTATATATTAGTATGTAGATGCTCACTTTCGTTAACTCCACATCTTCATACCTTGAAGAGATATACATCATCACCGTACATATATTTTTGGAGCACGTCTAAAACTGAATAGTCTGGTAGTACACTGATAGAAGCATGCACAGCCAGAACTCGATACACCTAACTTATCACACCCAACCTGAGCTATATTTATAGAGGAAAGATTCAAGTCACTTACACTGTGAAGCTATGCAATGCTTGGAGGGTTGATGACCTGTGCCAAGGCTTTCTTCAACTCACTGCGTAAACCCTGCTAAAACAGGGATGCCATTCTGCAAGCTGGCCAATCACTTTTCAAAACTAGCCTATTGAACACAGTGATACATGTCAAAAGAGTCTGTGTCCCCAGCTTCAAAGACAACAACTCCCTGTCCAAGGATAGAGCGCGTGGCTTCCTATCAAACAACTTTCTTATTTCTGCACAGAAAGCCCCATAGTGATATATAAAGACAGATCATTCCTTTCAAGTAACCAAACTGACCAATTGGCGGCATTCCCACCCATATATGACAATAAGAAGACTGTCTCAGTCTGAACATTGGGGAAGCTGCAGGCTTATACTGAAAAAGTAGCGTTGAAGGGGGGATTGGGGGTAATGGAATTACTGGTGGTTGTACAACTTGGTAAGAAATGCCCCTGTAACACCTGCCCCAGAGGACGTCCTGGGGCCTGCCGTTGGTGGTAGACGCGCTCCTCCTGCAGGAGGGAGAACAATCCATAGGCACAGAATTGGACCACTCTTCCGGCAGTGAGTAATATACAAAGCCAACATCTTACCTGTAATTCACACAGCTTTGTGGTGGACTGAGACTAATTCATACGTGGATGTTCTGTGAACTCAAGGCGCTAACTTCCATCTGTAAAGCCGTAATTGATTCCATGATCGCGTTTCAGCTGAATAGAATACATGGACTGGGCAGTCTGTTGTCTAACGCACCATGCATATACAGGGGAAAGGTGAATGGGAAGACACCGGTCCTGTGAAGTCTGTCTTAGCGTACTGGCTATCTCCAAAGTTTTGCTTTTCTTCTGCAGATATGTCTAATGTTTCAGAACCATTTTGGGGTGGTTCTCTTTCAAATATCATGTTCTGGGTCTCTCAGACACAGTCTTAGTGCAAGGTGAAGACTCTCACAGCAGGGAGCAGAAATACTGGCTCCAAGCAGAGGTATCCGAAACAAGGGCCCAATGAAGTGTGAGATCTCTGCATCTGGTTGTCATTAATCTTTTGTAAGCAGTAATCGGGGACAGACAAAAGGGCAGGCCCTACTTTGAAACATCCTCACCTTGAATAATATACACACTTACATCTGCGATCCACAAAAAAACAGGGCTCAGTAACAACTAATCAACAGCCCTTTGCTAACAAGGACCTCATTCACTTTCTAAGATGAACCCTATCTCCATTCTCCCTCACTGCAGTGTCTGGGTCTTTACCTTCCAACCACAGGAATGCATTCCATACATTGTATGAGGACGCTGCATCGGCCCTCCATCTTGTGACAGGCTAAACCAGGAGTCTTCTATAATAAGATACCACTGGTCCCAGTACTCAGATTCCCATCACACACAAAATCCTACTATTGCACGTGTGATACACATCCACACACTTGATACACACACAGAATGTCAGCATAGAATTCTGGGGTTTATAGAAGCAGACCTTTCCAAGGAAGTGGTAAGTAAACCACAGTCTCCTTTGACACAGGAAAAAAGCCATGGTCATATTAATGCGCCACAAAAACTTTGTACGCTACCACTACTGCATTATATAACTTACCAGGGCATGGCCAGTAGTCCAATGCCAGGTAGAAGGGCACGCTTGATGTGCCCATCCAGGTCACAGAACTAATTCTGAACCAGGCCTAGTACTCTGCGTACACGCTAGCATGATGGTAGTGCCAAACAAACCTGTTTCACAAGCAGTCTGGCACTCACGGCAAAGGTACACGATCGTTTACCTTGCAAGTGATATTCCTGTTACAAGTGTGAATGAAGCTTGCACAGCTGATGTCTGCTCTGCACTAGCTGTGTGTAACTTGAGCTTGCACTGTTGCTGCAGTGCTGTACCTGTTCTGTGCACAGGTCAGAAATTGCCGTCAGTAGAGAGTGTTGCTCATCTTGGCATAACTTCTACCATTTCAACATGCAAAATGCTTCTGATGGACTACAGCAGGGTAATTTACCCTACGCACATTCTGCAATCTCAATAAAAACAGTTCTCCTCCACTGATGTCAACAGAATCCTTTGTGACAAGTATCATACTTCCCCCACCCACTTTGGCAGCTACTTAGGTTGGGTGAGAGGAATATCTGTGTGTGAGAGAAGCTTGCCCAGCTGCTATTGTGTTGTATCTGTTTTGTGTGGGTGACGTCTGTATTGCTGATGCCTGCACTGTACTGATTCCCTGTGTAGTGGACCCTTGCACTGTCGCTGTGATATGCCTCTTGCGGATGTGCAATAGCCAAGCAAGGCTTAAGTCTGGCTCTGGCCATATGTCTGGTTCCGTCCATGGTGACAGGCGAGCCAAAATAGAGTGAAGCCTGGCATCGCAGGCACTGCCCCTTCCCTAAAGCAGATTTAAAAGAAATCAAACATTGGCAAAGCCAGTATGCCTGACGTTGCCCGCCAGACTTTTGGCTTTGTCAGTGCTCGTTTTGTTATGGTTTTTGCAACTCTTTATTGTTGGGGAAGCTGCTAGGCTTTCGGCAATAAAAAAAGAAAAATGGCTTAATACAAAAATATTTTTAGCTTCAAAAACACTAATTGCCATAGTAGTCCATAGCACTGAAGTGAACTGCTGTGTGCGTGGACGTGCTCCTTGTGAAAGGGCAGAATGCGGTCACCCACAGGGAAGTTAGCCAATGGCTGAAGAGGGCTGACACATTGCGCCATGCTGTAGTGGAGGGATGAAAAATGTGAATGACACAATAGCAAACCAATGGGTGAAGAAGGCTGGCTGAGATCCCCTACAAGTATCTATATTATAGGTAAACGTCAGACCTAAAAACTGCAAAATGCACATTTCTGCAATGTATTTTCTGGCCAGAGAACGCTACCATCAGGAGCTGATTCAGGATAAACAAAGAGCGAAGAGTTTTTATGGGCCTTATAAACATTTTCCTGTCCATAATGGATCCAGCACTTGAGAAGATCGAAGATTTACCAATGTCCAAGTTCTGAGGATGCCCATTAAAGATGCTAGGGTTGAAACACGTCGATATCTGCACAGGACTATGCATGTAAATGACTGGCATTCAACTTCAGGGACTTCCAGAGGTATTCAGGTACTACCTTGATAACCCTTCAATCAATCAATCAATCATTTGTATAGCGCGCTACTCACCCGGAGGGTCTCAAGGCGCTTGGGGGAGGGGGGTCCGCTACTGTTCGAACAGCCAGGTCTTGAGTTGCTTCCTGAAGGAGAGGTGGTCTTGGGTAAGGCGGAGGTGGATGGGTAGGGAGTTCCACGTCTTGGCAGCCAGGTAGGAGAAGGATCTTCCTCCCGTTGTGGCTCTTCGGATGCGGGGGACGGCGGCGAGGGCGTGGTTGGTCGATCGTAGCTGGCGGGTGGGAGTGTAGAAGGTCAGACGGTCGTTGAGGTATCTGGGGCCTTGGTTGTGGAGGGCTTTGTGTGCGTGGGTGAGGAGTCGGAACGTGATTCTCTTGCTGACGGGGAGCCAGTGCAGGTCTCTCAGGTGTCTGGCGATGTGGCTGTGTCGGGGGATGTCCAGGATGAGTCGAGCTGCAGCGTTCTGGATGCGTTGGAGTCTTTTTTGAAGTTTGGCTGTGGTTCCGGCGTAGAGGGAGTTGCCGTAGTCCAGTCGGCTGGTGACGAGGGCCTGGGTGACCGTCTTCCTGGTTTCGGTGGGGATCCACCGGAAGATCTTGCGCAGCATGCATAGGATGTTGAAGCAAGACGAGGAGACGGCGTTGACTTGTCGGGTCATTGAGAGGGAGGAGTCCAGGATGAAGCCCAGGTTGCGTGCGTGGTCCGTTGGTTTGGGTGCGTTGCCCAGGGCAGGGGGCCACCAGGAGTCGTCCCAGGCGGAGGGTGATGATCCTAGGATGAGGACTTCCGTCTTATCTGAGTTCAGTTTCAGGCGGCTGTTCCTCATCCACTCGGCTACGTCCTTCATCCCTTCATGTAGGTTGGTTCTGGCGGTTGTGGGGTCGTTGGTGAGGGAGAGGATCAGCTGGGTGTCGTCGGCGTAGGAGATGATGTTGAGGTTGTGTTGGCGTGCGATGGCTGCGAGGGGGCTCATGTAGACGTTGAAGAGGGTGGGGCTGAGTGATGATCCTTGTGGTACGCCGCAGATGACTTCGGTGGCCTCGGAACTGAACGGGGGAGGCGGACTCTCTGGGTTCTTCCGGCGAGGAAGGAGATGATCCACTCCAGTGCCTTCTCTTGGATTCCGACGTTGTTCAGGCGTTGCACTAGGGTGCGGTGGCAGACTGTGTCGAACGCTGCGGAGAGGTCCAGGAGGATGAGGGCCGTTGTTTCCCGTTGTCGAGCAGGGCTCGGATGTCGTCGGTGGCTGCGATGAGGGCGGTCTCGGTGCTGTGGTTGGCCCGGAAGCCGGACTGCGAGTGGTCGAGGGATCCATTCGTCTCGAGGAAGGCGGCCAGTTGTCTGTTGACGGTCTTCTCGATGACTTTGGCAGGAAAAGGAAGGAGCGAGATGGGGCGGTAGTTTTTGAGGTCGGTGGGGTCCGCTGACGGTTTCTTCAGTAGGGCGCTGAGTTCGGCGTGCTTCCAGCTCTCTGGGAAGGTGGCGGTGTCGAAGGAGGTGTTGATGATGTCCCGGAGGTGGGGTGCGATGACGGCGTCGGCCTTGTTGAAGACGTGGTGAGGGCAGGGGTCGGTAGGTGATCCGGAGTGGATGGAGTTCATCGTGCGGATAGTGTCTTCGGTGTTGATCGGGGTCCAGGCTCGGAGGGTGGAGGTGGGGACGTTGGAACGGTCGTAGGGTACGTCGGCTGTGTGCTGAAACTGTTGTGTATGTCTGCGATCTTGCTGTGGAAGAACGAGGCGAGCGAGTTGCAGAGGTCTTGCGAGGGAGTGATGTCGTTGTTTCCGGCGCTGGGGTTCGAGAGCTCTTTGACGATGATGAAGAGTTCCTTGCTGTTGTGGGCGTTGTTGTCCAGTCGTTCCTTGAATGCGGTTTTCTTGGTGGTGTGGATCAGCTGGTGGTGTTTTTGGGTGGCGTGCTTGAGGGTGGTCATGTTGTCTGCAGTCGGGTCTCTGCGCCATGCTTTCTCGAGGGCCCGGCAGTTCTTCTTGGATTTCTTGAGTTCGTCGGTGAACCAGGATGCTTTCTTGTTGCCGTGTCTGACTGGGGGGTCTTCAATGGGGCGAGGTCGTCTGCGCAGTTGGTGATCCATCTTGTGAGGTTGCTGGCGGCTTGGTTGGGGTTCGTTGAGCTGGCGGGAGGGTTCTGGCTCAGGGATGTGGTGAGTTGGTCGGTGGTGATCTTGTTCCAGCTTCTGCGCGGAAACTGTTGCGTGTGGTGGTGCGTGGTGGTCCTGCTGAAGCTGAAGTGGACGCAGCTGTGGTCTGTCCAGTGGAGTCCGGTGGTGTGGCTGAAGGAGATGTCCTTACTGGAGGAGAAGACGGGGTCAAGCGTGTGGCCGGCGTGGTGTGTGGGGGTGGTCACCAGTTGCTTGAGTCCGAGGTTGGCGAGGTTGTCCAGCAGGGTGGTGGTGTTGCGATCGTTGTTGTTCTCTAGGTGGAAGTTGAGGTCCCCAAGGAGGATGTAGTCAGCCGAGGGGAGGGCGTGCGGGCTGATGAGGTCGGCGATGTCTTCGCTGAATTGTGTGCGTGGTCCTGGGGGTCTGTAGATGAGGGTGCCTCTGAGGGTGGTCTTGGGGTCGGTGTGTATCTGGAAGTGCAGGTGTTCGCCGGCTGTGAAGGTGTCGTCGGAGTTGGTCGTGATGCGGATGGTGTTCTTGTGGACGATGGCGATGCCTCCTCCGGTCTGGTTGGCGCGGTCCCTTCGGGTGATCTTGTATCCGTCCGGGATGGCGATGGCGATGTCGGGCGCTGAGGAGGCGTTCATCCATGTTTCCGTGAGGAAAGCGACGTCTGGTGATGTGGAGTCGAGCAGGTTCCAGAGTTCCACGGCGTGTCTGTGGATGAAGCGGGTGTTGAGCAGGATGCACTTCAGGTGGTTGCTGCTGGTGCTTGGCTTGGCGGGTGCGGTGCAGGTCCGGAGGCAGGAGAACTTGCAGGATTGGCAGGCGAAGGGTCCGTGGGTGCGACCTGGGTTGGCACGGTGGCAGCCGGGGATACGGCCGGTGTTGAGTGCGTTGAGGGTGGTGGTGTCGTAAGTCCGGTGGGTGGGTTGGCTGCTGCGGGGCCAGGGGTTTGGCGCTGGGCGCGGTCCAGGCACGGACGGGCGCAGACGGAGCTTGCCTTAGGCGCGCCTTCGGCGCGCCAGCGGCGCGGCCGCACAGCGGCCGCCATTTATGGGGAGGTGGGAGGGAGGAGCAGCTGGGAGCGGGAGGCAGGGGCAGCGAATGGGCAGTCAGGGGGCGGGGCCGCAGGGACGCAGCGGCGGGAATGGCGAGAGGCAGCGGGGGCACAAAAGGAAAATGGGGAGAGAAAACAGACAAAAATACAGGCACAACGCAAATGGGGCAGCGAGGGGCACAGAAAGGAAAATGGGGGAGAAAACACAAAAATACAGGCACAACGCAAATGGGGCAGCGAGGGGCACAGAAAGGAAAATGGGGGAGAAAACAGACAAAAATACAGGCACATCGCAAATGGGGCAGCGAGGGGCACAGAAAGGAAAATGGGGGGAGAAAACAGACAAAAATACAGGCACAACGCAAATGGGGCAGCGAGGGGCACAGAAAGGAAAATGGGGAGACAAGCAAAGAAATACGGGCCCCGAGGCCACAAGCGGAAGGGCGCTCTTACCAGCAGTAGCAGCGGGCGGACAACACAGGCGGAGCTGTGTGGTGGGGGAGCGACCTACCTGGCTTGTTACGCACGCGGCCTCCATTTTCATTCAGCAAGATGGACCTCAGAATCTTTACTTAATAACAGTCTTATGCTGTTTCCTAAGAAAGTTTCTGGTGTTATCTATTTCGTAGGGATTAGAGCAAAAAACTATTAATTGATACACTGAAAGACAAATCTATTTGTCAACACAAATGAGCACAACTTTTGCACAAGGTAACTGGCACTGTGCACTTGTCTATAAAACTGTACAAACCATTTAATAGTTTAGTTCTCTAAATTCTGATCATGATATATTCTAATGACCATAATATAATTTACTGATCACAAATATATTTGATACATAATCTAAAAATCTGATGTGTTCGTTTACTTGTGTGAATGTACCATGCCATCTACAGTAAAAGAGTGCTTGTGTATGCACAGTTCTTTAGTTTCTATTGCATTGGAATGTTTTCTGCAATCCACATGGTATAATAAAAAGGAAATGGCATGAGGGCTATTTTATTTATGCATATGCGTTTCAGGGTGACGCCACTCACGTTTCCAGGATGACTTCACTGCCTGTGAGCTCTGATGTATATTATAACAATGACACTCCCACGAATAACACTGGTGCTATCCGAGGACAGGAGGCTGGATAATACCAACACTAAAAATAACCTCAGGGCATTGGTGGAAACCCCGAGGCGTGTTTCCGGTTCGGTGGTGGGAGCTGTTAGTAACTGTATACTTCCGGCCTGCCTCGTGCAGCGCTTGGAACTCCCCTGGGGAGCGGCCCACGTGCTTCCCACGCTCTCTCTCCAGGAATCACCTCAGCAGACTGACTACTCCAGCAGGCACGGAGCCCGGCTCACAGGAAGCCGGTGTTTAGCTTCAGCCCCGGAGAGGCCTGTCCTGGTGGTGGGAAAGACCCCCAGGCCGCTCCCCATCCCACGTCACTGTGGGAAAATCTGTGGAGGCGGCAACTACCCACATGTGTGGAGGCGGCCCACGGGGACCCGTCGAATCAACCCCATCCCCAGATCTGCTGCAGTGAGCCCTGCTTGACTAACAGTGTTGGGAATTACAGCTCCGCTTATGCCAGATACATTCCTCATGTAACGCAGGAAAACCGCACCCTGGCTTTTGCACGCGCAAGGCAAGTAAGCCCCCCTCCCTTGCTGAGCACGCGCCGTACGCAGAAAAGAGGCCCATTGTGCACATTCGATGCGTGGCTCCTCAGCCAGAAGCCACCTAACGTCCACCCTTACAGAACGAGTTCCCACGGTGGCTTCCTCAGATCCAGACACTTGGATATGGGTGCACCCAGGGCACAAGTCCTAAAAAAAGAAGTGGGGGGGACTAACCAGGTTAGGCAGTATGCAAGTGAAATCATAACGTGTGCCATCACAGCGCATGATGTCACGACGCGTGACATTGCATGTGACATTATCACAGGTTGTGACCTCACTGGAAGTGACATCAGATATTAAGACCTCACACATAGTTCATCAGGAATATATTTAAGCGCATTATGAGATTTAACAAATGAGATTTGGCATCGGGGTTGTGCCAAAAAAGTGGCACAATCCCAACGCAAAATCTGGGCCTCAACTAATACATTTAATTTTTAAACCCTGCCACAAAGAAATTGGCAACAAGGAGAAGCTGCTTAATTGGTTGCAAAGTCTACATTTTAAAATATTTGATTGGGTTAAGGCATCTGCTGTGAAGGTGCCCAGTGAATCTCAGGGAATAGAAATAATGGTGAGATAACTGGAGTTTAACGCATTTGTTGGAGAGATCTGTGTTTTGTGAAGTCCCAGATTTGAATCAAAGTAGTAGAGAAGGTAAATGTCCTGCAAAGCACATCATCTAAAACGCAGATGACAGATTTTTATTTTATATAGATAGCAAAGTGGGTTACTGCTTTTAACACAGAGATCCTTTTGTTACCTGCAGTTCATAAATTGTAATCCTTCTAAAAGACCACAGTGAGGTATAAAGGACATGTAACTCCTACACCTTGTAACCCTCACTGTCTCATGTAACTCATCTTGTACATTGATTTACTCATGTACATGATTTATTCTCAATGTATAATATGTATGTTAAGTAAAGAGCTATGACACCCTGCATTGGGTTGCATAGCGCTATCAAAGAAATAAAATAGTGCTATTGAAATTATTATTTGTGTAAATACTGGAACAGACCAACACACCTGACATTCTTACAGTGCAGGCATCTACTATATAGAGGGACTGAACAAAGGCAAAAAGCTGCTTCTCTTAAGTACTTGTGAAGAGATAACAAGCTGTGTGCCTTTGTTTCCTCTCCTTGGCATTTACATTGACTTTGAGGTTCCAGGCCGCCTCCAGTCAGGCTATTCAAACAAAAGGAGGCCTGATGGCCCCTTAACTTCGGCCCAGCTGGAGGTGACAAAAAGCTCCCTCGCTGCCTGCATGATGCTGCTGGGAATTGAAAGCAGACAACGTGCAGGAGCTGCTGAACGTGTCCTGGTGTCTGAAAATTACACCGGGACACATTAAGCATATTTCTGTGGGGCCCACCTTCTTGGCAGGGGGGACAGCGTCCACCCTGTGAAAAGAGTTGGTGGACGCCGTGTACCTGCGTGTACCCCCCCCGACACGTGCCCTTGGTGCACCGTGTATCTCAGAGGTGAAGACAAAGCTAGAGACCTGGTAAAAGCTTCATAAATACGTCCACAACAGAGTACAGCAAGAAGCCTCCTAGCTCACCCTCTGTGAGCGTGCAGTGCCACCTTCACAGGTGAGGTGTCCACCAACAGTATGTCACAGATACCCTCTGGGCGAACCCTTTTGAAAAGCCAGCTGTTGGGTTTCTGTTTTGGTGACTAGTGGTCACAGAGGGAGGTGGCTTTAGGTACTTGTCAGACGCAGTGGAATCTCAAAACACAAATGACAATGCCTCGGTTGCTGCCAACCTGTGGGATGTCCATTTCCCCGAGTGGGTAAGCGCTTGTAACAAAGCTCTTGATGCTGGTTAGTCTGTCAACTTTCATGACTTTTAGAGCCAGTAGACCCTGGGTCACACAACCCAATGTTGAGTATAAATTGGACAGAATTGCATGTAGGACAGGAGTGGGACAGGCTTGTGAAATGAAAACAACGTTATCCATTTTAAGACTGGGCAATGCTGTTATTGTCATTGTCCAGTCTCTGCTGCTGCTCCCTCTGCTCATACACTGCGGTTTCTTCTCCCCGCCACTCCTGCTCGTCAGTAGAGTCTGGTTATCTTTGGAAACGGAGGAGCATAATCCGCGCCCAGAATTCCAGCAAGTGAACAAACCCTGTTGTAATGATACAAAACAAATATAGAATGGATCAGCCACCTATTTTTGTTATGGTTGCTCCTGCCTTCTTCCTTTCATCCCTTTAGTTGTTCATTGTAGGGACATAGGAACCCGCAGGGTGTTTTAAAAGAACCCTCACTCACCTACCTAGTAGGTGACATGCTTCATCATTGGGTTCCCACCCTGGTTGCCGAATGCTTCTAGGGTGTGCTGCGACGCCAGAATTACTGCGGAGCTGGTTGTTTTTTCTGTGTTTTTTGTGCGTGTGACGTAGTAATTATTAAAATTGGCTTGGGAATCCCCAAAAGATTTTTTAATTAAGCTTTAGAGGGTTCCCGGTCAATGTTAAAAACAAGTGGTGGATGTATATGGGATGTTTAATTGGTCCCATGTATCCTTATTACGGTCATCCTGGGTGTGGTCTACATGTTTCAGCCACTAATAGTAGCCCCGGAGGGTCAACGTGGCTTTCTTCAGGGCCAGGAAACTGTGTGCACGCATACTAAAGCATGCACGGCCAGGGTATATGTAGTGAGTACTTACAAAGTATCCTCGCGGTCGTTCAATCACAATACGACTTGTATTGTATCCTGTGAAGATAAAATAAAGGTAAAATGAGGGAGAAAATGGTAGTGCCAATTGGTGGTCATATGTGTGAAAGGCTAAGAACCAGACTCACTCAAACCCTGTTGTAGCCAGTGTGCCATGGGCTCTAGTGAAAAGGAAGGAAATAGGTCCCCTGGCTGCTATATGAACTTTGAAGTGCAACAATAATCAGGGTTCAGCGCCCCCTCATGCCTCTGGGCCTCAGTGCCACTGCCCCTGCTGCGCCAGTGGCATCTAGGCCCCTGCAAGCAAAGCTGGTGAGCCAGGATTCTAGGTATGTTCGGGAGGCTGGGGGTTCTCCCTGATAAATTTGTGAAACAAATGTGGTCAAACAGTTTATTATAAAGTACAAGGTTCACATACGCTTCTGAGAGGGCAGTCATGAAATATTTCAGTACTTTTATGCTATGCCAAGGAATCCTGGCATTCCCTTGCAGAAGACACATTTTTTTCACGATATGCCATATTTTAGGAATCACCTCCACTATCAGTGTCAGTGCCAGAATTTTTTCACTAGTTACCCCCCTTATGCCAGTGCCATAAGTTTGCCGTGAATGCACCTACATATACCATGGATGCCCCAAATTGCCAAAAATGACCTCCATTATGCAAGGGCCAACATTTTGCCAGTGGTGTCCTCACACCCTGGGTGTCCTCTACTAAGTCAAGAATAACCTCAAATAAATTAGTATAATTATTGGGCACGAGTTCCCCTAAATGCCAAGGATTAACCTTAGTATACCAGTGCTATTATTATATAATGGGCATCCCCTTATTTATTTATTTGATTTATCGCGTTTTGTATAGTGCTAACTTGACCTGAAGGTATCAGAGCGCTTTACAGAGGTAGCGCATCACCAATTACACAAGTTAAATATGGAGTAAATAATAACAAGCGAAACAAAAAAGAGAGGTAGGGTTTTTATATATATATTAGAAATATATAAAGGGAGTACTCCTAATCCCCAAAAGGTAACGATAAATCAACAACAAGGAGGAGTCTACCCTTAAGGACAGGGAAATCTGCTTATTCAGCACGGAGGATGCAGAAGGGAAGCAAGAAATAGATTATTTTCTAAGAAGACCCCTCACTCACCAACCTAGTTGGTGACATGCTTCATCATTGGGGTCCCACCCGAATAGCCGAATGCTACCCGGGTGTGCTGCGACACCTGATTACAGTGGAGCGGGTTTGTTTGAACAGCAGTGATAGTGCAAAGTGAGTGCCAAAAGGTGGTGAATAATTAAAAATTGTCAAAGTTTGACTCCCTACAGGAATTTAATATGGAGTAACTCGACAATATTAAAAACAGTATGAGACCCTAATCAGGCTAAATTGACCTGTAGTGTCTAAGTGAAAAAGGTGATGGTCTACATGTTTCAACCTATAATGAAATTGCAAGGTTTTCGTCAGGACCGGAAGAAAAGCCCGGGTGATCTACACACTCTAAGGTGTACCCAACCCAGGGCCCATGGATAAAAAGCCACACCAGTATTACTCACTGCATGGCATTCCTTCATCAAGTCATATCTAGGGAGAAATCTGCAAGAGAAAAAATGTCACAAGTACATTTTACGCTTCAATCAAATGTCAATGCATAAACCAAAATGCTCCTCTCATACACGAGGTAACACCAGTGAACGAATGATGCATACTCAAGTGTATCGTGCTATCTCACAGGCACAACCAACAAATTCATGCGGTGTCACTGTGATGAATGAATGTGAGAAATAACTGGATCTGACTAGTTCGAAAGGTCGCTGAGACCGGAAGGGGGAACAAACAATAAACAAGCTTATTAGCAGAAAACAGGTGCTTACAAATTAAGCATACCACTGAAACCCTCACACTATCAGTTGTGGGGACAAACATTTCCGTGCCTAATCGCAAGCGGCGAATGCTTTAATATAAGCAAGCCGAAGTGACTGCAAAACTATATACAAGGGAGGAAAAGGTTAAAATCTTACTAGCGGCTTGAATCGGCCGTGCCCCATGAGAACCGGGGGAAGGCGCTGGCTCTTAGTCAAACACTGAGGAAAATAAAAAAGTTATTACAAAGGGGCGCCCCTGCCTGCGAAGGAGGTCATGGAGCAGCGGAGTCCACACGCTGATTGAGAGGTCACTTACTTCATCAAACCATGCCACCTGTGTCTGCACCTACTTGGTAGTCCCTCGCGGATCTCCGAGGTTAACCGGGTAAGTGGCATGGCGGCTTATGAGCGTTGGAGTGGTGTTTCCGGGTACGCCCACAACAACGCGCGGCGCGTGGTGACGTCATCCCGCCGTGTTGATGTTAGAACGATATGGCTGGTAACAGCCGATATGGTTAGAGTGCAGCGGTAATTGGCTACATGGAAGCACAGTGCAACAGAGGAAAAGGAAAAAAGGGGGGGGGATACTCACAATGGAGCTAGTGTCAATACATTGAATTAAAGAGCTATTGGAAAAAACGATGCAAAGGAAAGGCAAGTATGAAATGTAGGATGTACAGAAATGACAGTAAGTTGATTTATCTATTCAATACAGAATTCCATGGGATACCATCGTTCAGTCCCTCTTTCTTTGTAGAGAGCCTGTACACCCAACGTTGCTCTTTCTCGAATAGACGCTGCTGCGTGTTGTGATCAGGTTTTATTTGCTCAATAATAGTCCATTGCATATCATTGGGAGTATGTCCCACCCTTAAGAAATGCTCAGTCAGTTTTGTAGTGGTTTTTCTACATCTGATTGTACTCCGATGTTCGCAGATTCTCTGCTTAATTTTCCTACTCGTCATTCCCACATACCGAAGATTACATGGGCATGTGATGAGGTATACTACATTTTGGCTGTTGCAGTTGGTATGGACTCGTTGGGTCCAGACTTTCCCAAGTTCTAAGTTAAGTGTTTTGGTGTGACTTGTCAAATGGCAGACACTACAATTCCCACAGGGAAAATGTCCCACAATATTAGGAAGGCCCCAGGCATTAAGAACAGTTTGTGTGTTATCACTGGTTTGTTTTTTAGGGCGTGTATTGACCAAGGAATCTTTCAGGCTTCTTGCACGTTTAAATGAAAACAGAGGTTTTTCCCAATGTAGATTCCCCGTGCCCAGGATGCCCCAGTGTTTATTGATGGAACGGGTCACCAGATTTGAAGCTGTACTGTATGTAGTGACACATGTTAGGGGTATCTCCTCTTCCCGTCTGTCTTTGTTTTCTAGTAGGGCATCCCGTGGTTGATTCCGGGCCCTCTTTTGACATTTATTGAGGATTTTTTCTGGATAACCTCTCTCTGTAAGTTTGGTTGTCAGGTCCCTAGCCTGGGTACGGTAATCATTGATCTTACTACAGTTGCGGCGCAACCGAAGATACTGGCCATATGGTAAATTCTCTTTTAGGGGCCTTGGGTGGAAACTTTCAAATCTGAGTAGGTTATTCTTGGCAGTGGGCTTATGGTGTGTTCTGGTTTCAAGACCCCCGTTTTCTTTAGTGATCACTACATCGAGGAACACCAAGGTGTCAGGGTCCTTCGTGTGGGTGAACCTCAAGTTATGGTCACATGTGTTAACCCATGCGATGAATTCAGTCAAAACAACATCAGGGCCCTGCCAGATGACAAGAATGTCATCAATGTACCTTCTCCAGAACTTAACATATGACGAGAAAGGATTGGAGTCATTAAGTATAAATTTCTTCTCAAAGTTAAAGACATAGAGTCCAGCTACACTCGGAGCAAAGGTACTACCCATGGAAGTTCCTCCAATCTGAAGGTACAATTTACCCTCAAATTCGAAGTAGTTCTTTTTTAGTGCTAGTCTAGCACAATCAAGAATGAAGCTCCTGGGTGTAGTGTAAGTCCACTCAGTCTCATCTAATGCTATTCTCAATACTTCCAAGGTATCATCTTGAGGGTTACTGGTGTAAAGGCTTTCTATGTCCATGCTGACTAGGATGGTAGAGTCATTGACCGTCAGCTCCTTCAGTAGATTGAGGAGACTCTTAGTATCCTGTAGATAGGTCTCGGTGTTCTGGACCATAGTTTTTAGAAAAAAGTCACAGAACCTAGACAAGGGTTCCAGTAGGGACCCTATTCCTGAGACAATGGGTCTACCAGGGGGAGGAAACTTATCCTTGTGCATTTTCGGGAGAGTATAGAAGTATGGGACTTTCCCTTCGGTGTTGGTGAGATACTCCGATTCATGTTGGGATATGAAACCATTAGCTTCAGCCAGCTTCACCATCGACCTGATTTCTACCTGAAGGTCCATTGTGGGGTCAGATGTTAGTGGAAGATAATTACTCACGTCCGAGAGTAGTCTAAGACATTCTGCCTGATAGGCATTTTTGTCCTGCACGACAACTCCGCCCCCTTGTCTGCTTGTTTAATCACTATATCCTCACAGTTTTTGAGGATTTCCAATGCCGTGATCTCTGCCTTACTCATATTAAAAAATGGTTGTTTGATTACCAATTTTTCCACATCGTTGAAAACAGCTAGTTCGAAGGCAGAAACCTCCACCGGGATAGTATGGGGGGGTGGGATAAATGAAGATTTTAGACGTAGACCCGTAGTACATTGGTCAGTAGTGGAAGGATTACTACCTTGTTTCTCAAAAAAGCTTTCAGCTTAAGTTTCCGAAAAAAACGGACAATTCGCATTGGAGATTAAATTTGTCTAGTTTTTGGGTGGGAACAAAACCCAGGCCTCTATTGAGCACCTTCTCTTCCAGTGTGGTGAGTGGTCTGGAGGCCAAGTTGGTGACTAGACCCTGTTGTTGCTTGTCCCTGGCTAGACCCTGTTGTTGCTTGTCCCTGGCTGGGTTACCCTCGTTTTGCTCCGAGTGTAGTTGCCTACCGGATTCTCGTCCTCCCACTGGACTTGGCCTCGTCCTTTCCTTCTCCCTCGCCCCCTTCCGCCCCTGCCTAAAAAAGGCGGTCTAAAGGGGTTTTGGGGAAACACGGGTTGTCCAAAAGGAGGATGCCACCCGTAAATGGGGTATTGCTGTTGTGGATTAAAGGGTGGTTGGTGTGGATTAAAGGGTTGTTGGTATCCCCCCATTGGATGATTATTATATGGTGGCCACCCGTTCTGAGGTCTATTTCTACCTCTTTGTCTGGATCTCTCACTCCCTGTACTTGAGTCACTGCTGGCTGTAGAGTCATTGCTGGACATATCAGACTCTCTCTCGGCTCTAAATGGGGCTACAAAATCTGAATCTGAGTAGGGGTAGGTCTTCACATATGAAAACCGTTTCAGATCCTTCTGAAATTTTTGAACCTTCTGTTGAGTAAGGTTGTCTTTATACTCATTAATCTCTTTATTGAGATCATCTAGTTTCTTTTTATAGCCAGTAATGGTAGACTTTATATGGCTCTCTGTGAGCTGAATTTCGATCATTATTGCCTCAGAGAGTCTCAGGGCTGTCTTAAGAATAAGTACTATCCAGTCACGGGTACAATGCCATGCGATCTGAGCCCAGTCCTTCCTGAAAGCAGGGTCATTGAGAAAGATCCGAGGGGCATTCGTAACCAGTAGACCTTTAGGTGCCATATTAGTCTTTAAGTATTCCTTCAGAATCGTACCATGGAGTATTGTCCTAATCCTGTTTCTTTTCATCTCTGTGAGTTTCTCCCAATCAGTTGTCTGTGATATTGTTTGTGCTATACTAGCATCAGCAAACAATGAAGAATCGCCTAAAAGGGCGTCAACTTCCTCAGTGGTGTAAGATAGTCCTTGATTCTCTCCCATAGTGAAGCAGTCAAATGAATTTGATTAAAAGGAAAAACTCTCGCAGCCGTGCGCTGCCGTAGTAAGCGAAACAAAAAAGAGAGGTAGGGTTTTTATATATATATTAGAAATATATAAAGGAGTACTCCTAATCCCCAAAAGGTAACGATAAATCAACAACAAGGAGGAGTCTACCCTTAAGGACAGGGAAATCTGCTTATTCAGCACGGAGGATGCAGAAGGGAAGCAAGAAATAGATTATTTTCTAAGAAGACCCCTCACTCACCAACCTAGTTGGTGACATGCTTCATCATTGGGGTTCCTTTTCCTCTGTTGCACTGTGCTTCCATGTAGCCAATTACCGCTGCACTCTAACCATATCGGCTGTTACCAGCCATATCGTTCTAACATCAACACGGCGGGATGACGTCACCACGCGCCGCGCGTTGTTGTGGGCGTACCCGGAAACACCACTCCAACGCTCATAAGCCGCCATGCCACTTACCCGGTTAACCTCGGAGATCCGCGAGGGACTACCAAGTAGGTGCAGACACAGGTGGCATGGTTTGATGAAGTAAGTGACCTCTCAATCAGCGGGTGGACTCCGCTGCTCCATGACCTCCTTCGCAGGCAGGGGCGCCCCTTTGTAATAACTTTTTTATTTTCCTCAGTGTTTGACTAAGAGCCAGCGCCTTCCCCCGGTTCTCATGGGGCACGGCCGATTCAAGCCGCTAGTAAGATTTTAACCTTTTCCTCCCTTGTATATAGTTTTGCAGTCACTTCGGCTTGCTTATATTAAAGCATTCGCCGCTTGCGATTAGGCACGGAAATTTTTGTCCCCACAACTGATAGTGTGAGGGTTTCAGTGGTATGCTTAATTTGTAAGCACCTGTTTTCTGCTAATAAGCTTGTTTATTGTTTGTTCCCCCTTCCGGTCTCAGCGACCTTTCGAACTAGTCAGATCCAGTTATTTCTCACATTCATTCATCACAGTGACACTGCATGAATTTGTTGGTTGTGCCTGTGAGATAGCACGATACACTTGAGTATGCATCATTCGTTCACTGGTGTTACCTCGTGTATGAGAGGAGCATTTTGGTTTATGCATTGACATTTGATTGAAGCGTAAAATGTACTTGTGACATTTTTTCTCTTGCAGATTTCTCCCTAGATATGACTTGATGAAGGAATGCCATGCAGTGAGTAATACTGGTGTGGCTTTTTATCCATGGGCCCTGGGTTGGGTACACCTTAGAGTGTGTAGACCACCCGGGCTTTTCTTCCGGTCCTGACGAAAACCTTACAATTTCATTATAGGTTGAAACATGTAGACCATCACCTTTTTCACTTGGACACTACAGGTCAATTTAGCCTGATTAGGGTCTCATACTGTTTTTAATATTGTCGAGTTACTCCATATTAAATTCCTGTAGGGAGTCAAACTTTGACAATTTTTAATTATTCACCACCTTTTGGCACTCACTTTGCACTATCACTGCTGTTCAAACAAACCCGCTCCACTGTAATCAGGTGTCGCAGCACACCCGGGTAGCATTCGGCTATTCGGGTGGGACCCCAATGATGAAGCATGTCACCAACTAGGTTGGTGAGTGAGGGGTCTTCTTAGAAAATAATCTATTTCTTGCTTCCCTTCTGCATCCTCCGTGCTGAATAAGCAGATTTCCCTGTCCTTAAGGGTAGACTCCTCCTTGTTGTTGATTTATCGTAAATAATAACAATACATAGTAACAGTAAATAAAAGAATTCTACGATAGACAGTAGTATATAGGAACAATAGCACGAGACAGACCCAAAAGTATCGGAGCGTTTACAGAGTTATCATAGTAGCAATTACACAAAATACATATGGAGTAAATAAAAATACATAGCAACAGTATATACGAGAAGTGTTCACTTGACAGTAGGCTATGTGGACAATATAGTTCTGAGGTAGTTATGGTTGGCTGCTGTGAAGGTGGGGAGAGTTATGCCAGGCATTACATATAATATGCCAGTCTCTTACTTTTTCCATGGATGCACCACATATGCTATCTGTGTCTCTAATTCAAAAAAGTTCTCCGTTAAGCAAGGGCCTGCAGTTTGCATTGGTGCCCTGATACCCTGGGCACACTCATATGCCAAGGAGAACCAGGTCAGGAGGACAGGCGTTCTCTTTCATCGCTCCTAAAGCTTGGAACGGCGTCCCACTCTATGTCAGCGCTTCCTCCTCTCTTCTTGAATTCTACAAGAAGCTGAAGACCTGGCTTTTCAATAACCAACCTACCCTAGGCAGGGCTGGCCACACACGTACTCAGAACCAGGATACCCCCGTGAGTGATAGTTTACTTTACAAATACATATAGCAACATAACATAGCCTCCAAAATATCAGCGCCTGTATTTTGCCACAGGTGTCTCATATGCCATGAGTTATCACCAGTGTGCTAAGACCTGTAATTTGCCGTGGGTATCAACCCAACCCCCTATTAATCAGACATGGGGGCCTAGCCCCATAAACAAGAATTGCCTCCAGTATGCTAGGGCCAGCGGTATGTGCACACACTGAACACTCCAGTGCGCACACCCTCCCACTGTCTCTCTCACACAAACACGCACATGTTCCCACTGACTCTCCCTCACAGTCCTATACTTTCTTCGCCCAAACACTCCATCACTTACACTTAAATGTTCCCTTTGGTAGTCCTGGTATTTTAACCATCAACTTTAAGTATGTTGGGATTTTCAGCCCCTGCTCACGATGGAAACAGTGCAGCATTGCAGTGCTTAGAAGACAGGACTGGTTTGAAGGTGTCACATAAGACTATTAGCCTTTGAGCATCTTTGTAAGAAAATGTAAACATATCAAGTTGATTTGCGATTCAGCATTTATTCATGGCAGCAATCAAAGCATAGTAAGTGAAGCTATGAAAGTGAAGTGAACGTAATTCATATGCTGACTGGAGATTTCCAATGTTCATGGACAATCACTTGTAATCCTTTAAAACAACCGAACTTTAAAAACACACGTGCTGCCCACCGCACTGGGAAACTACCTGGGATATGCATCCTATGTCACCGCACCCCAAAACCCCACCCTACTGTGGTCACGCTCAGTGCTTTAAATAGAAGAATAGAAGTGCAGGTACCTTACACCAGAGTACCTGCTTACTTCTGAGAAGTGCTGGTACTCTTCAATTAAAAGTATTGCACTTCTGCTGAGACGTGCAGGTACTCGCCCACTCCAAGTAAAGAAGTGTAAGTTCTCACTCGGTACCTGACAGTACCCTCCCTTTTAAGTCACTGGTCAAGCTGTCTAGCAGCAGCAGAAGGTGTCTGAGTTTACAAAATGAAAACAAAACATCACTGCTAGCAATCCTGTTCCCAAGCACAGCCCAGGCGCCTTTTCACAAGTCTCTCAGCTGAAGTGTTGCATATGCCACCCCACAGTATGCGGCATGTGGTGGTGTGCAATTGTGTAGTGGAGTATGGTTGTTCATCTTCACGCTGCAGTTAAACTGTGCAGCAACTGTATGGGTCCAATCTGCACTCTTCGATGGTGTGTAATTGTATGCTGGAGTCTGCTGTGCTCTAATTTGGGCTGAGTCTGCAGTTGTGTGCAGTTATTTGGTTGCAGTTTGTCATAGCGGGTAATTGAGTACAACCTGCACTCTACTCGGACGAGTGCAACCTGCACTCTGCTGGGATGTGCAGTTTGAATACATTCCGGGTGCAGTCTGCATACAGTAGTTTGAGTTAAGTTTGCATTATTATGCACTTGCTTGGGTGCAGTCAGTGGTGGTATGCAGTTGTTTGCAGTTTGTGGTAGTGTATATTTGTTTGGCACTGGTGTGTAGGGATTTGGTTTCAGTTATTAATAGGGTGCAGTTGAGGAACTTTGCAGTTTTAGTTCAGGCAGCGTTGGCATGCAGGTATTTGAGTGAAATTTGCAGAAGTGTGCATTTATTTTCCTGTACTCTGCAGTGCTGTGTAGGTTGGGTGCCGTTGTTTTGGTCCAGAAGTAGGTGGTGGTTTGCCGTTGCACCGGTACAGTTTGTGGCAGTATACAGAGGTTTGTACTTTGTGTGCATTTCTTTGGCTCAGAAGAGGTGGTGCCCTGTTGTGTTAATGCTGCTTGCAGGAATGCCCATACTTCCTAGGCAATACACATTTGCAGACTTAGAACAATGAACAAACAATTATTTAATTACTGTACAAGATGCTGTAAAATCACAGTAAGACAAGTAAGTGCTCCACAAATGATGCAGCAACCTTTCACCATAGGTCAAAAGTATAATAAACAATTTCTCAGCACGGATGTTTCACAAATCCTATGAGTCCACTCAATATGGTAAAACAAGATTCAACTTCTAACGTATGCGCATAACTTAGAAGTTGGATCTCAGGCGAGAGGTCGCTTCCTGCATGGTTCCGATGAAGACCCCGCTTAAAATTGTTTGTAAAGGGGTTGAAACTTTGATAACAGATGGATACTGTAGTCCGTTGAACTTGTACACAAATTTCGAGTCTATGCTTCAGGAGCTAAGAGAATATTGAAGCCAATATTATTTGTTGTTTGTACATTTGGCACACTTTTTTTCACCTCTTCTACAAATCACTGTCATGGCGCCATGTTTGGAGCACCTACTTGTTTTATTGTGATTTTACAGTATCTTGTACAATAATTCAATCATTGTTTCTTCGTTGTTGTAAGTCTGTATATATTTATTGCCTTGGAAGCACAGGCCTCTACCTTCCTCGGAGGGAACCATAGTTCTTACTGTCATCTGTATACCCAGGTTCCCAGGAATACCATGTACCCCCATATTTTGTTTTGACTCGTTTCCACTAATGAGCAGCAAGTTAGGTCCTGACAGCAGTGATGCTATCTCTTGTTACTTTGGAGCAGTCACGCACTTGTAGTAAAGTGCAGTTTAGTTGCAATCTGTGTAGGTGTTCTGTTCTTTGGTTCAGTGTACAGTTTGGGTGCAGTTTGTTGTGGTATACAGCTCTTGCTGTTTGTGGTAATATGCAGTTTGGTTTCAGTAAGCGGTTGCGTGCAGTTATTTCAATGAAGTTTGCAGTATTGTACAGTCTGGTTTCAGTCAGTGGTGGTTTGTAGTTGTTTGGCTTTAGTTTGAAGTATTGTGCAGTTGTAGCGTAGTCTGCAGTGGTGTGTAGTTTGTGTGTACTTCTTTGGGTGAGGCAGAAATGGTGCGCAGTTGTTTGGCTGCAGTTTACAGTAATGAGCAGTTGTTTTGATTCAGATAGAAGGGGTACTGTCTGCTGTTATTTGGGAGCAGACTTTTTGTGGGAAGTGGACTTTGGTTTCAGTCAAGGTGGAGTGCAGTTCTTTAGTTCAGGCAGTGCTGGGTGCAGTTGTTTGGTTGTAATTTGCGGTAATGAACAATCGCTTTTATTCAGACATCAGGGGCGCAGTCTGCTGTTATGTGAGTGCTGACTGTTTGCAGAAAGTGCACTTTGGTTTCCATCATCGGTGGTGTGCAGTTGTTTGGTTCAGGCAGAGGTGGTGTGCAGTTGTTTGGTTGCAGTTTGCTGTAATGAACAGTCGTTTTGGTTCAAACAGCGGTGGTGCTGTCAGCTGTTATTTAGGTGCAGAGTGTGATGTGCAGTTCTCTGGTTCAGGCAGAGGCGCTGTGTAGTTGTTCGCGGACAGTGTGCTGTAATATAAGAATGTTTGGGTTTCAGCCCCGCGGGGGTGTGCAGCTGTTATCTTTTATCTGGAGTGGTTTGTAGTAGTTCGGGTACAGTGAGGCGGAGATGGGGAAGTGTCATGCTGCTGAAACTAACTTTTCCTTCTGGTCATGAGGAATTCCTCGTGCTCTTGGGCTTCAATGGATTACCTCACGGGGTTTCCCCATGGCCCCTTTTAGGAGAGCTGGAATGTGTGACGTAGCCGGAGTGAAATGCCCGAATCACGGCTCAAATCTGTGGCGGAAAGAGGTGCTGCCTGCTTCCCTTCCGGGTCACTCTTTCCAACCATCAGCATTTTGCACGGGTCTGACGATCACGCGCCGTCGGGTCAGTAGTTGGACCTGATGTCACCAGTCTCATGATTTCAGGGGTGAAGAAGTGCCCTATTTACTGCTTTCACGGTCTTGCACCAGCTGCTCTTCGAAGCGTTTGCTGCTGTGTCTCTGAGATCCTTGGTGGTTACATAATAATTGCATCACCCATGGATACTGTTTTATAGTCTGACAAATTACAGCGCCTTTTTTTCTTCATTTTGGTAGTAGTTCAATAAATCCAGAGAACATGAAGGGCCTATAAAAATAAAAAGAGGGGCCAGGAAATAACCAAGAAGCAGCCATACTGCTGCCGCATAGGGCTCTGGGAGTGGGCTTGTGGCACAGAGCGGAGTTTCTGATGGATACGCCATAACCTCAGATTCTTCATTTGGGAAAACCCCCAGGCGCCAGACTGGGCCCAGAGATTTTTCTCAGCAGGTCCCTCATGTAGTTGGCATCGTGCAGCTCCGTGTCTGGTCCATTTCGCCCCAGATGTGACATCAGGGCCACAATATAACCGCCACCTCCATGCCTCAACGTCAGTTCCTTTCTTTCCCTGCCTTTCGACGCAGATCAGGGGCTTACTCTCTTGATTTCGGTCAGCTGACTGAGGTTTTTTTTCAAAATTTCTCCAACTTTTCCAGTGTACAAGGGACATGTCTCCCCCTCAAAACGATTTTAAACCTTGAAAGGATTGGCAGATACAGATGTCAGTGACAGACCCTCACACGGTCTGTCTCTGCTGTCTGGGTCCCTCACTTGACTCGAAATCCTGCTGCAGCTGTGTTCGGATGAACCTGAAGGCCATCCGGAATCAAGAGGCCAACCCAGTGGCGGCTCCTCCGCTAAGGCAGAGGAGCATTGCCCCACTGCTTGTTAAGCAGTACAATGGCAAAATAAAATGATAACAAGAAGTTATTATCATTTTATTTTTCTGTGCCACTGAAAGCCATGTTTGTTAGGTGCAGGACGGGGCTGGGCTCCCCATCATCAGAGGGAGCAGGAGTTGTTTGCACTCACTAAGTGCTCATGGCGGCTTGGCCGGCCCTCTGGCTGGCCAAACCGTAATGCAGCCTTAATTGTTCTCCACTGGGCTGTGTTGCACATCCCGGTGGAGAACATGCCCAGCCTCCCAGGTACTGCCTGAGCCGCCAAACAGGCTGCTCAGACTAATCGCAGCGTCGTGATTGGCTAAAGAGTCCAGGAGTCTGGGTGCTTCCGGTGCTGCCAGCAGTGTGAGGACAGTGGAGAGGCGTGCAGCAGCGAAGAAGGTAAGTTTATTTTATTTTTTTTCAGCCCCCCGCCTACCACCCCCGTTCCGAGGCAGCCGCCACTGGGCCAACGTCTATGTCACTGAGTACCGTAGAAAGACTCGTAAGGCCCGGCAGATTTGTCCCCGATGCTGACTGTGCCTTTCAACCTTGTTCCAGGATCTGCCCTGATTCCAGGGCGGTCCCTGCTCTGACTCCCCATATGACGCCAAGACCTGTGCCCAGGACCCGTGTATCGACTCTGGCAACGACACCACCGATGCCAGAGGAGAAGCCCGTAGTCCTTTTGGACTTGAAAGTGAACAGAACACGATCTAACTCAAAGTCATGCCCACTTCAACCCTTGACTTAACCTCAGTCTGAATGTGATATGCTTCCTCTAAATTACAGATTTAAGAACCATAACCATAAGATGATGATGGTGATGACACCTCTCAATTATATGATAACGAAAAACCTATTTCTTGACCTGCAAGAGGCCAGTGACCTCAGTACCTTGCCTGACACTGGCCTACATTCTCTGCCTGGCTCCTCCCTCTACAGAGGAGTCCGCCTCATTTGCTAGGGTAATATGATGAGCAGCAGAAGTACTTGACCTCCAGCTTCCCTCAGTGGAAATAAAGGCTAACCTACACATGCAGGTACCACAGCCAGGACAGACCTCCCTAGAACTTCTCCTCACCTTTATTGAAGCACTGATGGACACGTGTTTGGGCACTTCTGCGTAGCCAGGATCTTGCCTTTCCTTCCGTTGCTAAACAGTCAGGAAACACAGACCGGGTCTGGGGGACCCATCTTTCCTCCTGCAGCACCCAACACCTGAGAGTCTCGTAGTTCAGGCCTCCACCAGTAGGCTGAACCCAAATAAGTTCCGACCGTCCCGCCAGACAAGTGAAAGCGCATGGAGGCGTTTGGAACATGCATGTTTTCGTCGCCAGCCTTCCCCCTAGGTCCCTAAATTCAAGTTGCCTCCTGGGACATTACTAAAATGCACTGTGGGATATGGTAGGCCACAGCTTGCCATTAGCTCTCTCTATACATCAGTTCACTTCTCCTCCAAAAGTAAGAGCTCTCAGAGATAGGCTAAATGCGTGTATTACGTGCTACGTATAGAAAGTTTGGTAACAATAGTGGTTATAAGAGTTACAAGGCATAGAGCGCAAGTCCTTGACTCCCCTGAGAGGTCCCCCAAGGCAGATGAAGACCAGTCATTTGACACAGTGTAGTAGAGGGACGATTATCAAGCAGCAAAAACACAGTTTAAGAAAAATGCAGCAACTTGCAGGGTGCCACCGGTGTTGGGTGACAGGGTGAAGGCAGAGGCTGAAACATGTAAGAAGCACTTCCAGTTGACCATGTAATCTGATCATGTGTGTAACCTAAACTTTTGAGACTTTCAGCTTGCCTCAGGAGGCGGAGAGCATATGTAGACCGCGTACCTCGCTGCTGGAGTAAAGCGAGGAGGACATCAGGGGGTCCTATAGGCCGTGCAGCTGGGACAGACTGGAATCTATTGGTGTCCTTAACTCTGGTTTGAAAACAAAACCCAGCGTGGTTGGGCAATGACCACTCAAGTGCCCCCTACACTTGAGTGAGTTACCAGGGCAGAGTTTCAGCAGAGGGGGGAGAGTTACAAAGTACACTCTCGGGTGTGGAGATCATTCTTCGATGCCTTGGTTCACAGTACACAAGTTCTTCTCAAGCACACAGCAGCAATTGAAGGACTTTATGGTGAGGTTTTATTGTGAAGCTCAACTCCATCGAGAAGTCAGCTGTGTTGATGGAACCCATATACTGATATATCAATTTTTCCATTCATTAACTTTATTTCGGCCTCATGGGCCATAAAAGCACAGTTTACAATAAAACATAACACATGAGATAAAAAATTCAACAGCTCATAACTATCTTTTTTACACAGAGGTGTCAACTTACACAACAGTAAATGCAGATCTCGCTAGGGGTATAAAATTGTGCAAGATATTTTTCAGACCTTAAAAACACAATAAAAACAACCCTCGCATACTAAGCTGCGATCTTAAAAAAAGGATTATTCACAAGATTAAATAAAAATATATATATATATAAACAGAAATAATAATCCCCTAGGCTCAACTACACATTTACTCTGTCTGTATAAGTCGAACACACTGATTCCCCAGGGGGAGGCTACTTTAAAAAGGCCCGCCGAGTGTGCCACATGGAGTTTAAAAAACGCAATACAGCGAAAACAATTGGTGGATGGGTGTCATACTTTAGGACTCTGAACGCTTCTACACAGCGGACAAAACCTAAATTCTTGCATACTTGGACTAACCAATACTTGCGCGCAGGCAAGTAAGCTGGACAATATATATGGATATATCCACAATCATGCCCTGAGTACCTGTATAAAACAAGTTAGCATTCTCAACATACAGGTGATATGTAATTCAGACAGGTGAAATGGTGCAGCAGCTGTTTGGGTCCAATCTGCAATCTTCAGTGGTGAGGAGTTGTACGCTGGAGTCTGCTGTGGTCTCTGATTTGGGCTCAGTCGCTGTTGTGTGCAGTTATTTGGTTGCACTCTGGCATAGCGGGTAATTGAGAATAACTCGCACTCTGCCGGGGCGGGTGCAACCTGCACTCTGCTGGGATGTGTATTTTGAATACATTCTGGGTGCAGTCTGCATACAGTAATTTGAGTGAAGTTTGCGTTACTCTGCAGTTGCTTGGGTGCAGTCAGTGGTGGTATGCAGTTGTTTGACCGCAGTTTGTGGTAGTGTATGTTTGTTTGGGTTCAGTCAGCACTGGTGTGTAGGGATTTGATTTCAGTTATCAAAAGTGTGCAGTTGAAGAACTTTGCAGTAATGTGCAGTTGTTTTGGTTCAGGCAGCATTTGCATTCAGTTTTTTAGGTGCTATTTGCAGAAGTGTGCTGTTATTTTGCGGTAGTCTGCAGTGCTGTGTAGACTGGGTGCAATTGTTTTGGTCCAGAAGTAGGTGGTGGTTTGCCGTTGTACTGGTACAGTTTTTTATTTTTTCGAGTTTTATATAGCGCGAACTAGACCCCTTTACATGAGCACCAGTTTCGTTACAGAAGGCCACATTCATTTTTTTTTGTTAGGCACGGTTCACAGTTTGGGTAGTATACAGTGGTTCTTATTTTCAATGCAGTTCTCTGTCTCAGAAGAGGTGGTGGGCAGTTGTTTTAATGCTGTTTGCAGTAATGCCTATGCTTCCTAGGTAATACATATTTGCAGACTTAGAACAATGAAGAAACAATTATTTAATTTCTGTACAGGATGCTGTAAAATCACAGCAAGACAAGTAGGTGCTTCAGAAACGTCGCAGCAACCTTTCACCAAAGGTCTAAATTTAAGAAAGTGCTTCTCAGCACCTATGTTTCACAAATCCTATGAAACCACTCGATATGGTCAAAAAGATTCAACTTCTAAGGTTTGCGCATAACTTAGAAGGTTGGATCTCTGGTGAGAGATTGCTTCATGCATGGTTCTGGTGAAGTCCCCGCATGAAATTGTTTGTAAAGGGGTTGAAACGTTGACACATGTTTATGTTGACTTTAACAGATGGATAATGTAGTCCATTGAAATTGTACTCGAATTTCGACCCTATGCTTCAGGAACTAAGAGGAAATTTAAGTCACATTGGTTAGTGGTTTGTACATTTTGCACACTTTTTTTCACCTCTTGCACGAATCTACATCATGGCGCCGGGTTTGAAGCACCTACTTGTTTAATTGTGAATTTACAGTATCTTGTACAGTAATTCAATCGTCTCTTAATTGTTGTAAGTCTGCATATATTTATTGCCTTGGAAGCATAGGCCTCCAGCTTCCTCCGAGGGAACTATTGTTCTTACTGTAATCTCTAAACCCAGGTTCCCAGGATTTCCGGTTGGCCCCACATTTTTGTTTTGAGTTTGCAGTAATATGCAGTTTAGTTTCAGTAAGTGGTTGCGTGCAGTTATTTAAATGAAGTTTGCAGTATTGTGCAGTCTGGTATCAGTCAGTTGTAGTTGTTTGGCTTTAGTTTGCAGTATTGTGCAGTTTTAGCGTAGTCTGCAGTGGTGTGTAGTTTGGGTGTACTTCTTTGGGTTAGGCAGAAGTGTTGCGCAGTTGTTTGGCTGCAGTTTGTGGTAATGAGCAGTTATTTTGATTCAGATAGAAGGGGTACTGTCTGCTGTTATTTGGGAGCAGACTTTTTGCGGTAAGTGGACTTTGGTTTCAGTAAAGGTGGTGTGCAGTTCTTTAGTTCAGGAAGTGGTGGGGTGCAGTTGTTAGGTTGTAGTTTGCGGTAATGAACAATCGCTTTGATTCAGACATCAGGGCACAGTCTGCTGTTATGCGACTGCTGTTTGTAGTTTGGTTTCCATCGGCGGTGGTGTGCAGTTCTTTGGTTCAGGCAGAGGTGGTGTGCAGTTCTTTGGATCAGGCAGAGGTGGTGTGCAGTTGCTTGGGTGCAGTTTGCTGTAATGAACAGTCGTTTTGGTTCAAACAGCGGTGGTGCTGTCAGCTGTTATTTGGGTGCAGATGGTGTGCATGTCCTATTCAGGCAGAGATGCTGTGCAGTTGTTTGCGGACAGTGTGCTGTTGTTTAAGATTGTTTGGGTTTCAGTCAGCGGGGGTGCATGTGCAGCTATTAGCTTTTGTCTGCAGTGGTTTAGTTCGGGTACAGAGAGGTGGCGATGGGGAAGTGTCATGCTGCTGAAATGAGTTTACTTTTCCTTCTGGTCATGAGGAATTCCTTGAGTTTCAATGGATTACCTCACCTGGTTTCCCCAGTGCCCCTTTTGGAAGAGCTGGAATGTGTGACGTGGCTGGAGTGAAATGGCCGAATCACGGCTGAAATCTGAGGCGGAAAGAGGTGCTGCTTCCCTTCCGGGTCACTCTTTCCAACCATCAGCATTTTGCACGGGTCTGACGATCACGCGCCGCCGGGTCAGTAGTTGGACCGATGTTACCAGTCTCATGATTTCAGGGGTGAAGAAGTGCCCTATTTACTGCTTTCACGGTCTTGCACCAGCTGCTCTTCTAAGTGTTTGCTACTGCCTCCGAGATCCTTGGTGTGTAATCATTGCATTATCCATGGATAGTGTTTTATATTCTGACAATAGCAACTCAGTCACAGCTCCATTTTTTTTCTTAATGTTGGTAGTAGTTCAATAAATCCAGAGACCATGAAGGGCCTATAAAAATAGAAAGAGGGGCCAGGAAATAACCAAGATGGAGCGGCCTACTGCTGTCCCATGGAGTGGAGTTTTTGATGGATATTTAACCGCAGATTCCTCACTTTGGGAATACCTCCAGGCGCCAGACTGCAGGACGAGAGATTTTTTTCAGCAGGGAAATGTCAACGGCTTTGTACTTGTACATAAATTGTGGTCATCCGCCCCAAACTAATAACATGTCCGAGGATTTAAATCTATTTACTACTAACAAAGAAATCCTCGGGTCAAAAAAGTAACTCAACAAACATGTAAAGTGACGCGCAAAATCACACAGGAGAACCTGTGGGATGATCCCTTTCAGGACGAAATCCCTCACCCACCATAGGTGGCATGCTTCATCATTTGGGATTCTCTTCTCAGTGAGAATTCCTAGTCCCACCAAGGGCTACAACTCCCTCACTGAGAGGAAGGAGCTCAGGGATGCTTTTGTATTCCTACTCTGCCGAGGATATACTAAATCCAATAGATGAAGGACAAAGGCCGGTCGGGTGAGGGCGCAGCGCAACTAAGAATAAACTGTGAAGGGGTGATCTTAAAACTAACTAGCGGGAACAAAAGGGAAACTTTTAATGACTTGTTCTCGCTGTCAGGATTAAAAAACAGTGCACCTGCAGTATTGATTTAAAACTCCATGTGTAAGAAGAAGGGGTCTACATGTTTCAGCCAGGATGACCCAACTGGTGTCAAGGCTTTCGTCAGGACCATGAGAGGGGTGGTGCTGCTAGAAAAAGTGAGATAGTGCAAAATAATATAAGTGACTTCAAACCAGTAATCCTGTTATTTTCTGATCCAGATATTTACTGGTCGTGCCTAGTGAAAGGGAGAAAGAAGACACAATGGAAAAACTTAAATGCAGTCACTTTAAACATGCCAACAAACGCTTTTATGAATAGTGTGTGATAATCTTTTCGCCACATCTATTGGATGCAATTTTGCATATAGAAGAATTGATGAATTATCTTACCCGTAGTGCACGGATAAGTGGCCTCACCTCTACCTGGCGACAGCTCAGGGAAGGGGGCACCGCTCTGTAAAGCAAAAAAGGGGGGGGGGGTGTTGGGGATGGGTGGTAAAAATTGTCAAGCATAACCAACATTATGTTGACAACATTCCAACTTAAAGATTTATGCGAGGATCAATAAAATCACCAAGAAACGCTGCTCATTTGGAAGGCTAGCCCATGCGCTACCAATAAAATCATGACTGGAACCATGTAGTGACCCTAACCGTGATATAGATGGTCATTAATGTGCCTTGAAAGGCCTTGGTAGGCTGTAGATATGATACATATCTATGTCCTCCATTGTAAATACCCCTGTTGTGTTGGTTACACTTGTGGGCGAATCATTAGTATGTTTAGAGTACCTTGTCAAGGAATCAATTTATGTATTGCCTAGTACTCTCGTCTTGTCACATAGATGATAAATGATAATACCGATAGCGTAACGCTTTAATGTTCTCCAAACTACTAAATATGGAGGCACTGTCCGTATTAGTCGTTAATGTTATTCTCAGCCTGAAGAGACCAATCAGGGGGAGCACTAAGTGTACAAGGACTATAGGTACTGTCTAAGCATTTCAGCAGCGTGATAGCATGAATGCTTGCCAGTTTCTCAGTGTATCGGTGCGGTTGTCACCCCACCAAGACGAGCCGCCTATAGGTACAAGATGTCATCAACGAGATTAGCAATAATGTAGCGTCAGCGGCATCATATGCGTGAGAGAGATTGGAGACTCACGTCTGTAGATCTAGTGTTAGTGGGTATTGGAATGGTGACCACGTTTAGCCTAGCCAGTGCGGCCCCAGAGACTAATTGTTAGTTTCCATAGTGGTCGTATTTTATTGTGATCAAGTCAATGGTAGTTGACTCTGCTACGATAACTCGTTGCCCTCATTCACAACGAACGGACAGCGAACAGCGTTTGTGTAGAATAACCCCTTACAAGTAGTGATACCCTCTAGCAATGTAGCCGTTATGCACAACGCTAAATAAAATACCAGTAGGGATTGAAAGCGCTTACAATCGGGTAACGATAAATACAAGAAATGTGTTACCGACATTGCAAAAATCAGAGCGTTAGGCTTACCCCCAATCAAGGGGCATAACCCCTGTGGCGGCTGTGCAGTATGTCCCCAAACTAAACATACTGTTTCCATAGACATTGGTACAGGGAGACCATGGACACAGTCCAGACACACGAATTGTAATAGTGATAAACTCATTTACCGGATTACCTGCCCGTCGGCTTACGATATGTAGGCATGACGACACGCAAGATTAAAACCCGCATCATGGAACACAAAAGCACCATTCGCTGCAGGAAACAATCTACAAAATTGACCAATCACTATTTGGAGAAGAATCACCAACCAGATGACTTGATCTGGACGGTCCTAGAACAACCATGGATCCCTCCGCATGTCACTGATATTTCTAAATTCCTCTTTAGACGTGAACAGAGATGGGTCCACAGACTCATGAGTGACAGTACAGGCCTGAATGATGACATTCCATGGACAGCACTATAAAACGTTCTTGTCCCTACCTGTTTCGGGTCCACTGGTACACACTACATTGGGATGTGTACGATGACCAAGAGGGTGTTGAACATGACCCACAGTAGTTCATAATTGATATGTCATGTTGAATCCTGGAGCCCTCCCCCTGATCACTCTCATTAAAACCGAGTCACACAGACTGCATTTCTAATAACACACAAAACCATAATGAGACATGGGAACACCAGTGCTCATACACACCGCATACTGTCTTCTCACAACATTGCGTACACTGCACAGATGTTCTCTCATGAGGACCTAATCAGAAGTGTTTCGGCTATCATCTTAAGTGATGCAAAGTTTTTCAGACCTGTGGCCTGTCATCTTGAGCTTACCCCCATGCCACATGCGTTGCGCATTGCACCTTATCTGCATTGTCGTTTTGTATATGTCTCCCAGGATTAGGGCCTGAGCACTACGCGGTATTCTCCACAATTATTGAGGGACCAATGATCTGTGTGACTTACCAACCTATATGAATCTCTGCAGGTCAGGACAACCGATTATTGTTGTGGGCATGCCAAACCCGTTATTAGCCATGCATTACAGAGGTCTGCCACATATGTCTTTTTTACTCCACGATATAGCCTGTGGCAATATACCTTTTCCCCTTAACGGGTTGACTCTGTCTTCATAATTTACACCACTGTGCACTACTATATGATGTTATTGCGGACAAACTACATTTTCCGGCATCCCTCAATCACTATCACTTTCAGATGCGCTTACAGCGCAGTGACGTCACTACCGGTCACAATCCTATGCCGGCTATTTAAACCGAGCCGGGAAGCCGGGGTCCCCACCTCCGGTTACAGCTCATGTACCGCCTGGGGTACCGACGGAGAGGTAAGGGTGTGCCGTCCGGCTGTCTGAACTATGTCTAGCATTATCTACTAGATGCGCGTCTGTGTGGTGATTTATAGCTCGCAGGCGCGTGCTCTGATTTTTGCAATGTCGGTAACACATTTCTTGTATTTATCGTTACCTGATTGTAAGCGCTTTCAATCCCTACTGGTATTTTATTTAGCGTTGTGCATAACGGCTACATTGCTAGAGGGTATCACTACTTGTTAGGGGTTATTCTACACAAACGCTGTTCGCTGTCCGTTCGTTGTGAATGAGGGCAACGAGTTATCGTAGCAGAGTCAACTACCATTGACTTGATCGCAATAAAATACGACCACTATGGAAACTAACAATTCGTCTCTGGGGCCGCACTGGCTAGGCTAAACGTGGTCACCATTCCAATACCCACTAACACTAGATCTATAGACGTGAGTCTCCAATCTCTCTCACACATATGATGCCGCTGACGCTACATTATTGCTAATCTCGTTGATGACATCCTGTACCTATAGGCGGCTCGTCTTGGTGGGGTGACAACCGCACCGATACACTGAGAAACTGGCAAGCATTCATGCTATCACGCTGCTGAAATGCTTAAATAGACAGTACCTAAAGTCCTTGTACACTTAGTGCTCCCCCTGATTGGTCTCTTCAGGCTGGGAATAACATTAACGACTAATACGGATAGTGCCTCCATATTTAGTAGTTTGGAGAACATTAAAGCGTTACGCTATCGGTATTATCATCTATGTGACAAGACGACAGTACTAGACAATACATAATTTGATTCCTTGACAAGGAACTCTAAACATACCAATGATTCGCCCAGAAGTGTAACCAACACAACAGGGGTATTTACAATTGAGAACATTGATATGTATCATATCTACAGCCTACCAAGGCCTTTCAAGGCACATTAATGACCATCTACATCACGGTTAGGTTCAATACATGGTTCCAGTCATGATTTTATTGTTAGCGCATGGGATAGCCTTCCAAATGAGCAGCGTTTCTTGGTGATTTTATTGAACCTCGCATAAATCTTTAAGTTGGAATGTTGTCAACATAATGTTGGTTATGCTTGACAATTTTTACCACCCATCCCCAACCCCCCACCCCCTTTTCTTTACAGAGCGGTGCCCCCTTCCCTGAGTTGTTGCCAGGTAGAGGTGAAGCCACTTATCCGTGCACTGCGGGTAAGGTAATTCATCAATTCTTCTATATGCAAAATTGCATCCAATAGATGTGGCGAAAAGATTATCACACTATTCATAAAAAGCGTTTGTTGGCATGTTTAAAGTGACTGCATTTAAGTTTTTCCATTGTGTCTTCTTTCTCCCTTTCACTAGGCACGACCAGTAAATATCTGGATCAGAAAATAACAGGGTTACTGGTTTGATACTTGTACTAAGTCACTTGTATTATTTTGCACTATCTCACTTTTTGTAGCAGCAGCACCCCTCTCTTGGTCCTGACGAAAGCCTTGACACCAGTTGGGTCATCCTGGCTGAAACATGTAGACCCCTTCGTCTTACACATGCAGTTTTAAATCAATACTGGAGGTGCACTGTTTTTTAATCCTGACAGCGAGAACAAGTCATTAAAAGTTTCCCTTTTGTTCCCGCTAGTTAGTTTTAAGTTCACCCCTTCACAGTTTATTCTAAGTTGCGCTGCGCCCTCACCCGACCGGCCTTTGTCCTTCATCTATTGGATTTAGTATATCCTCGGCAGAGTAGGAATACAAAAGCATCCCTGAGCTCCTTCCTCTCAGTGAGGGAGTTGTAGCCCTTGGTGGGACTAGGAATTCTCACCGAGAAGAGAAACCCAAATGATGAAGCATGCCACCTATGGTGGGTGAGGGATTTCGTCCTGAAAGGAATCATCCCACAGTTTCTCCTGTGTGATTTTGCGCGTCACTTTACATGTTTGTTGAGTTACTTTTTTGACCCGAGGATTTCTTTGTTAGTAGTAAGTACATAATTGGGGATATAATCCTTGTAGGTCGTTAAAAATTCCCTCGGACCCTCCTCTAATTTATATACAGATTTAAATCTATTGCCACTGTGACCATTGTATATAGATTTTCTGAGCACTTATCACGTTTACACTGTTCACTTGCAGCGAGCCTTCACCTGGAGCAGCTATTGCTAAACTTCTATTTTGCTTCATTTTATTTTTTCCTAGTCCATAATACATGTGTGTTTAAATATGTGATTTACTGTTCATTCAGTGACGTAAGGGGCTCCACCAGCACTGACTGACCTCCCAGAGGTAGAATAGTATTTAAATGAGTCCAGAGGGGAGCTCTCTTTGCCTTCTTGCCTTGTCCTTCACCTAACTTCTGTGCTACAGCCTTGGTTCAGGGGACCGGAGTCATCCACACCGGGGGAACTGCGAGTGTCGCGAGTGCCGCGAAACGGACCTCAACTCCCAGACGCTCCAGAGGCACGCACAGCGTCCCGACACATCAGGACGCGCCTGGCGGCGCTTAAAACACCAGCTGAGCTCCCGCAGCGCGGGAGCTCTCTTTGCCTTCTTGCCTTGTCCTTCACCTAACTTCTGTGCTACAGCCTTGGTTCAGGGGACCGGAGTCATCCACACCGGGGGAGCTGCGAGTGTCGCGAGTGCCGCGTAACGGACCTCAACTCCCAGACGCTCCAGAGGCACGCACAGCGTCCCGGATATCAGGACGCGCCTGGCGGCGCTTAAAACACCAGCTGGGCTCCCGCAGCGCGGGGCGCGCGCGGGGGTGCCCGGGCCAAGCCCGGGCCAAGGGTGGGCCCGTCCGAGCCCGTCAGAGACTGAAGGAGACTGGGCTGGGCCACCTTATTAATGCTAAGTAGTGAGTTACCATTGCTGCAAACTCCATTTACTGTATTGTAATTGTTGCAGGGATTTGGGATCATGAGCAAACGCAAGGTGGGTGTGGGCTCTGGGGTTGTTGGGACACTTGACGCATTTCTCACCAGGGCAGAAACAGCGCTAATTCATGAGATTCAACTAACAGAACGAAGGCTATCGCTGGAGTCACATTCACTTCCACCTTCCAATAGTTCTGTGTTCCCATCCCATCCTATACGCACTCATACAAATGAAATAATTCCCCACCATAGCCAGATCTCCCTGGCACTTTTAGATCCAGTACCCCTTATCTCTTCCAGCCCGGATGTTAGCTCTCGCTCTGTAATGGTGACCACCAGGGGGAAGAAGTCCAGTCAGGCTCATGGCTGTGAACCACCGTCTAAAAATAGGAAAGCCAGAGAACCCCTTAAGTCCAAAACCCAGGCTTCTAAAGTAGCCAAGCGTAAGGCGGTCGCTACTGATAGCGATGGTAGCCAGGCACTCACCAACCTGCCAACCAATTTGGGCAATTCATTAGGTAATCCAGATTCTTCATCCCGGTTCAATGAGGATGAGTATGGCAAACAGCTAGCATTAAAACTCTCAGTTTTGCTTGATCCCTTACTACAAAAGTTGACCCTGATTGAAGATAGACTCACCAAAATAGAGCAGAGTATTTCTGGAGCTTTGCAATCCTTCCCTGGTGCCCGGGAATTAGGTAGGTCCGTTACGCACACAGTGAGGGGAGCAAATGTAGATTCTAGGGGCCCCTCATATAAACCACTCTGTCCCTTACCCAAAGCTGGATTAGAACCGGAAGTTACTCAACCGACCCACTTACCCCAGGGTGGTACACTTCAACCATCAACATTGATAGAGGGGACGAGTGATACTAGCTCTCGGACCCCCAAGCATTTTGTTGGTAGTGCTCCGAGCGCTCAAATGTCCCTCCACCTTCCTCCGGAATCAACTCCATACACAGTTGTTTTGGCCAATGTCCCTGTGCTCTCTTCTAATGCACAGGAGCATTGGTCAACACTAAAGAATAAGGCCCTACACATGTTGAGTGGTAGGATTGGTTTAAATGAACACCTTTTTACGGAATTTAAAATGGCTCGTAGAGTACCTTGGATCGGTAAATCACGTAAGACCCTGAATGGTGACTGCGTGGTTTTGAGTTTTAGGTCACCAAGTTTGGTTCAGTCTATATTGGAGAGGGAAGGTAATCACCATATTAAGGTGGATGGCATCAACATCCTCCCCTTAGGGTTCTTTTATCAACCAAATAGTGATTCCTGGCACAGGGTGAGGAGGGGGGCAACCTTACATTATGGTCGACCAAATAATTTTGTCCCAATAAGCAATCGCTTTGATGTCCTTGCTTCTCTAGAAGATATAGACTGACTCGGAACACTTGCTTGTTCCACCTCGACTGGTACCCAAGCCGTCATGGGACATCGAGAGTCTGACCCTGTAACAGCCATATTCGCTAGTGATGATCTCTCTCAAAACAGGGACGCCAAAAGAGCGGGGGCTGTGTCTGCTCATTGGAACATTATTTCAGAGGAAGATCCCCAAACTGGGGTGGGCATAAGTTGGGTGATGAGGAAGGAAAATGGCCACATAAAATCCCCTCTAGTAAGATCCTCCCTTCCCCATAGCATCTCCGGCTTGGAATTTTTGGGTAACGTCAACTTGCCAATTACCCCTGTTAATTCCGAAGCAACAACCCATGGGCACTTAAAACCAAATTTGTCCATAGTTTCTTGGAACATAGCGGGATTATTTTCGAAAACTATTTCAACTGAGTGGTCTGAATATATTGAAAACCACGATATCTGGCTATTCCAGGAAACTTGGTCCCTGGAACAAGTGTACCATCCTGGGTTTTTAAACTTCTCCAGAGTAGCACTGGGGGGACAGAGAGGCAGGCCTATAGGTGGACTTACCTGCTGGGTTAGACAGCAAGCAAAATACGAGGTGGAGGAACTATATATTGATAGCCCGGACATTATGGCTATATGGCTAAGGTTGGCACAATCACCAGATATTTTGATTATTAACGTCTATGCAAGAGGGATGCCGGGTGGTAGAGGTTCGAACGTAGTTACCCTTCTAGATAGCTTTATAGAAAACAATAGGGGTTGTTGTAACTTGATAATAGGAGGAGATTTTAACTGCTCCTTTGAGCGCCTAGATCAAGATGATGGTAACCTCAGTATTGAGGAGGATGCTCAGTGGAATATTCCAGCAACTCTGATCTATGTCCAATTAAAAATGGACCGAGGCCGCCTTGCAGCTGAAGGGGCTGTGTTTGGAACGGGTGTAAGGGCAGCAAATGGGAGGTCCCAGTCGGATAGAATGGGCTCTAACACATTTAATAACGGCCTGAGAAGTAGTCGGATAGACTACATACTCCTTAATATAGAATTTTGGTCATCCCTATTGGACATGGAAGTCCAGGAGCGGAATGAAAGTGATCATAATCCTCTGGTGTTATCAATGCAGGTCTTGGGTCTAATTGATGCCAATGGCCAACCTGCAGAACCGCCTACAGCAGCTGTCATGCTTACTAATGATCTTTGGAGGGTTAGATGGCCTGTGATTATCGATAATGATGGGGACCTATAACAGATGAAGACATTGGTTGCTCGCTCGGTTGCCACCTTACAAAATTGTGATACGCAGGAGGACATTAATGCAATCCTTCTCCAGGTTCATAATGATTTGTTTCTGAAACTTATTTTTTTTTAATTAAACCCAAAAAACGGATGACAAAAACGCGCCCAAAGGCAGTGTCTTGGTATAACAAATCGTGTAGAGAGACTTATAAGTTACTGTCAAGAACCATTAGATCTCAAATCATGGGTGACATTAAAATGGCAAGAATTGGGTATAAGAAAACCAAATATCTAGCAAAGAAGGAATGGGACGAACAACGCTGGCAAGACTTGCTTATAGCCAGTAAAGGGAAAAACATGGCACAGTTTTGGCAGCTTGTTAAATGGGGTAGTGGCGCACTATTCCAAACACCAGTTAATTATGTAGCCCCTGAGCTGTGGGCCTCGCACTATGAGGCGCAGTTTACCAGTTCCGCTCTTAGTAATGACCTTTTTCATATGCCTACTCCTACTACCGCATTGTATTTTACTAGATTAGAGGTCATATCAGTCCTTAAAATGATCCCGAGAGGTAGGGCCCCAGGCCCCGACTGTATTCCGGCGGACTTGTTTCTGCACGATCAGGAAGCTTGGGTAACCTACATACAGATATTGGCCAATGCAATAGCAAGTGGCGCCCCATCCCTGATACTTGGTATGGTGCCGAAATTCTCCCGATATATAAAAAGGGTGGCCGCTCCCTACCAGGCAATTACAGGCCGATAAGTCTTATTGATTCCATTCAAAAGATTGTTGCCAGGCTAGTGTTGCGCAGAATCCAGACCTGGATAGATGATATGGATATCCTGTCCCCACTGCAGGCGGGGTTCCGCCCATACACTAGCACTATAGATCAGGTTTTTAGACTTATGCTAATTTACTGGCGGGTTGCTATTATCAGAGGGGGCTCAATTTACGCTGCTTTCGTTGACCTTAAATCCGCATTTGATCTGGTCCCTCGAACCAAAATGTGGTGTGCTTTTGCAGATACGGGGATGCCATTGGAACTACTGGCCATTTTAGTTAAATTACATGAGTTTAACTATGCACAGGTACGCTGGGGCATGCATGGGAATGTTACGGACAGGTTCTCAGTTACAAAAGGGGTAAGACAAGGGTGCGTGTTGGCACCAACCATGTTTTCTTTATTTATTAACAGGGTGGTTCAGTATTTTCTACTTACCATACAGATGCCCCTACATTAGCTGGTATGAAGATACCCCTGCTCATGTTCGCGGATGATACTTTGATCCTTTCAAAGACTCAGAAAGGGTTGCAGTCCGCCCTGTCTCGATTTGAGGATTTTTGCCGCAATAATGAACTAGTGGTAAATGTGGAGAAAACCAAGTTTATGGTTTTCCACAAACACAAAGCTATAAAAGGGAGAGTCTTTATGAACAATGTCCCCCTGGAGCAGACCGACGTATTTACCTATCTGGGGATTACACTAGGTAGGAGATTAAACTGGAAACCCCAGATTGATATGCTGGCCCTCAAACATGCCCAACTAGCTGGAGCGCTTATAAAAGAACACAGGCTTTCACAGACCAAACCCATAGCACCTGTCTTAAAGATTTACAACTCTAAAATTAGCTCTTCAGTATTGTACGGTGCTGAGCTTTGGGGCTTTGAGGATTTATCACCTCTCACTGCTGCACAAAATAAATTTATGAGAGCTCTAGTAGGCCTCCCACAATCAACACCACTTACGCCCTTATATTTAGACCTGGGTTGTAACACCATAGAGGCTACAGCGCGTTTTAGACCCATTGCACTTTGGAGAAGGCTTTGGACTACCCCCGAGCTATCCTTGTATGCTAAAGCTCTCTATGAAGTACGGGGGGCCGATTGCCTACGCAGGATAGCTTGGTTAAATAAAGTAAAAACTACCTTACTAGACATGGGGATGAGTAGTCTGTGGGAGGGTCCCGAGAACAACACATTCCCGCCAAAAAAAGTGTTTAAGGTAGCATATTGGAACATGGTCATGACTAAGCGCTTCTCAACCGTAACAAGATCTAATTTGTCAAGGGGATTTTTGGAGTTTAAACATGATACCGAGCTTGAAGCTTATTGGGATGTCATTACTAAACCGAGTGACAGGAAGTTGTACCACCAATTCAGGGTGGGTTCCCTCCCCATAAAAGCCTTTACCAGTAGTTGGCATCCCCCGTCAGATGACAAATGCATAACATGTCCAGCACAGATTGAAACATTAGCTCATATTCTCTTTGTATGCCCAGCCTACAAGATTCCCAGGAAAAAATGGCTTAAACCAATTTGTTCTAACTTGGGAACAAGATCAGGCATGGAAGCACTAAGGATTCTGAAGACAAACACTCAGGAATCCATAGTCATTGTAGTTGCTAAGTTTATGAGTTGGATGTGGGTCATCCGCGCTAAACAGATGAGGGTATACCTATCCCGTCAGACTTAACTCATGTTTTATACCCAATGTTTGGAACTGTAGTCTCATTTCCTCCAGACACATGTATTGGCACTTCTTTCGCGTGTTATCGAAGAACTAAAAATAGTGCGAAAAGTATTTGCTAGACACGCCCTCGTGTGTTTTATGTATTTTTAATTACTTTTTAAATCGTGTTTTCAATGTATATGCGTTTTTCATTCTATTGTGGGCCGTTTTTTAGCTATAAGTCGGTCATGAATTTTACACATTTTTGTTATTATGTATCTTTATACATTTTAGTAATTTATGTCTTTTATGATTGTTACAATCGAAATAAAGACTAACTGAACTGAACTGAGTCCAGAGGAACCTCCTGGCCCTGCAGCCCACGTCACGGTGTGGAGGGGCACTCACGGGAGGGGCAATGCTTTTCTGCTCTCCAGACCTTCAGGACTTCAGGGCAGTGGTCGAAGTGGGCAGAATCCATGCTTTTTTAATTTAAGAAAAACAGCTCCCATATTTTTTGTGAAAGGACAATCTTCCCTTCTGAGAACTGAAGAACTTCAGTAGAAAAGTAAGGCAGGGTGTCTCCTGTGCTATGAACCCGAGGGAGGGGCAGATAGCAAAACAAGCCTTCTTGCTAGGGTGCCTGCCTGCCTAAAAGAAAAGTAAATGTGCACAACTGGTTAATCTGCAAATGTAAAAGGTGTTTGGAAGCCGGTATTGGCTTTAACTTGAAGTTCCACTTCTTTTGAAGCTTCCTGATAACACAGATTTATTCTTTTTGCCTGGCAGTGCAAAGGAGTAACCATATGAGCTGTAAAGTATGCGCTAATAAAGTACAGTTAAAAAAAAAATGCACTTTGTACAGTCTGGGTATTACTAAAATCTATATTTTGGAAGCACTTTTTTTTTAACTTAAACTTTTTTGCGCATTTTGTAGCAGCCTATCTTAAATTGTGTGTAATGCAAGTTTAAAATAAAGACTTTACATATTCATGGTGCTGTCTGTCTCAGACTGGGACCTCGTATCACTAAACATACGTAAGTCACCATTCTCAACTGCACCAACCAGGCAGGATTCAATTCTGTGGCTCTCTAGTACCAGACAGAGACCTCTGCAGTGCATTAACTAATAGAAGTTTCATAATGTATGATAGTGCATTTCCCTCTGAATAACTTAACTTGCATTTATTTTTCATTTACGTTGTGCCTTATTTTATATGCAATTACCTGAAGGTGAAAGACTGAAGAAAGTTACAGAATATTTGTTTTTTTAGCCACGTCCTTGACCATGCCCCCACGCTCACTCACCCCACCGCCTTTGCGCACAGCATCAAAGTTGCCATACTTTTTTTAATGCACTGCTTCAGGGTCATGCAGTGTGTGTGGCCGTCGATGGCTCACAGGATTTCCCGGGCTCACTGGGAGCCTCACTTAGTTTCGTCTGCCATCTTGGGCAGTCAAACCACGACCCCAATTTCACATTGGATTTAACCCTGTGTTCTCTGTCCCTGCATCAGCAGCATCAAGGATCAAACATATTGAGGGAAATTGCATCTGTGCCTTTCATAGTAATTGCCCATACTCGCATATATTGTTGGATTGTTTAATGTTCATAGGTTTGTTGCAAAAGATCCTAAAACCACTACTTTTTAAGTCCTGTTTCGTCAAGCTACTGTGAATTTTATGGTAAACAGGTAGTTTTTAGATGTGGCGATTGATCGTGAACTTTTTAAAACTCAGTAAAAAAAAGCTATTTATTATGTTTTATACATATGTATTCTTTCAGTTTAAGAGAGTAACTTGTCTACATAAACATTATTTCAAACTGAAACTGATTTTTCATTTTATTTATTTCTACCGTGGCAAAGTTATGTTTCGTGACTCAGTAGTGACTGGGTCAGAGGAAGCATTTGACTTTGACTGCAGCCAAACTAAAATGGAGGGCTCGTACCACATTTGTCACTACTCACAACCTTAAAATGGAGGCTCCTTCCACATTTGTCACTACTGACAACCTTAAAATGGAGGGCTTGTACCACATTTGTCATTACTCCCTAGTTAAAATGGAGGCTGCCTGTCACACTGGCCACTAGTCCCTACCCTAGAATGGAGGACGTTTACCACATTATTTACTACTCCCAAACTAAATTAGAGAACTCCTAGCATTTTGCTCTCTACTCTCAGTCTTAAAATGGGGGACACCTGCCTCATGGATCCCTAGGCCCCACCTTAAAATAGAGGACTCCTGCCTCAAGCTGAGCCTCCACCACGACTTTCACATGTGGCCTCTGAACCCATATAACAGCCACATACAGGGGTTCTATTCATTCATCTGGGCCTCTATTGAAGCGAGCGTGGCTGCTGAACACTTATTACACTGCATCGTTCATAAGCCCATGAGTGAGGCTACTGACTTGGAAACATCTGGCTCTGCTCGGCTGGATTGTGTCATTACGAGACCGAAGAAGGCCTGTGTCATGCTGGCTTGCAATTTCCTTGTTCCCAGCCTGGCTTCCTGTTGTGGTGAAAACCCTTAGATTCTGGCAGTGTGTGGTGGGGGAACAAGGGAAGTACAGTAGAAGTGGGTTCTCCACCTCGTCCTCTATACAAGTTATTTTTTTGCCTCACTAAATGCCTCTCCTTCCCCCTCGCTCCCCACTCTTCTAGCCTGTGTCAGTGGTGCTCCCTGAGCTGCAGGTGTACTGTGTGGTGTAAGTGAACACACACAAACTGCATGACACAAGAGAACACTTTGTTCTGTGACACAAGAGAAGGCTTTATCCGGTTTAAAGGAAATAATACAGCCCCAGTTTCCTGAAGACTGGTGCTGGCGTAATATTGTGTGTGAGGATTTTGGTGTATTTTACGGTATGGTTGTGAGACCTCACTGTGTAATACACTGGCAAAACTGTGTTTGTCACCAAGACTAGCAAAATCCACAAGAGGGTTCCGGAGCTGTAGATTTTTAAGTAAAACGTAAATCTCAGCTGTTTAGTCCAAAGCGCAAACAAGCATTGATAACTGTAAAGTTTAGAAACCTTTGAAAAGTTTGAAAGAGTTGTGTTTGGCTACTCTGCCCTGAGTGGGGTGACCAATACCAACAGGGAGAAGGTCAGTGGGGGGCAATAAAGAGAATCTTGTCAGTTACCTGGTCACCAAAGCAGTCTCAAGTCCAGTTCCGCACTTTACATCAAGACCACCATAGTGTTCAATGGAGTGGTCCTGATCCTGGGGATTCAGGATGCTGAAAGATGCTCTGGGTGCGGTGGGGTCAGCTGAGGTTATTCCTTGGTCCATGAGTATGGTGGGGTCACTTTGGCCACAGGGGTCAGTGTCCCTCAAAGTCCTCCTTGAGCCAGTAGAAGGCTAGCTGCTGCTGGGCTACCAATCTCTGTACACAGTGGGTCCAGTGGTATCCTTTGGTGAAGGCTGGTGTCCATCTTTTGCGACCAATCTGGACTCAGACAACATTCCCGAGTCCAGCAGACCCAGGCACAACGTTTGGCCATCGAGGATCAGTTTCTTGGATTGCTAGTTGGCAGTCAGAGGTGATCGATGAATATAGCTACTGACTTGCCGACAGGGGCTACATCAGCTTTGATGGCCCTGGTGCTGCTTCCAGGGGGTCAGCCAACTGACAGCCAACTGATCCTCTAAATCACTTCTTTGGTCTCGGCTCGGTAGTGACTTTTCCATTAGCCAAGAACCACAGACACAGTCCTCTCTTCCTTTACTTGGTTAAGGTGCGGCAGGGTGCAGCTTCTCTTGCCAGGTGCAGGGGTCAGCTGGGCAGTCCTTCTTCAGTTTTTTCTCCAGTTCCATCATGATCTGAGGTTTAGGATACCTTGGCTGCCATATTAATACCAAGAAAGTGCCCTGGGGGATGATGCGGTCACTAACAATGGGCTACCAGATCCCTCCTGCCCTGTGACAACTGTGTGGCAATTAGCAATCCTATTGCCCCCTATCCTATTCTGCCCCCTGTCAAGATGTCTGAACCCTTTCTTGGATGTTAGGAACTTGGTAGCCCACCCTAGAGGTCTGGCTTCCTGTGGACTACACGTCCACAGGAAAACAAGTTTGGCCACTGGTTACCCCACTCTGTTCTCGCCGCTGCCCGCTACCTGAACAAAGGGGCAGCCCTACATGAGTACGATCGCCATTTGCCCAGCAAAGACGTCTTCGCAGCTCGCCTTTTGGTTGAACCCCCTGTGTGGCTTCCTACAAGGAGGAAGCAACAAGTCCCTATGTAGCAGGCTTCTGTTGTTCCTGGGCCTGGGAGTCGTTCATAATACTCCACAGGAGGGCAGAAGGCTATCTCGTGGCCAGCAACTGGGCAAGGCCACTGAACAAACTGGGCAACAGAGTGGCAACTTTCTAAAAGTTGCCTTTCCATAAAAGTGACATTAAAATCGACATGGGCATCAAGTATGGTTTAATGCCACAATTCATTTGATGCCTTGATGTACCCATTTAAGTAGTTCCTTTTGGAAGTTAGTCGGACTGAGTGGTTAGCCAGTAACTCTGTTTAACCAATCAGGCTACTAACTTTTCCACAGCAAAAACAAGAATTTGGAATTATATTGCTCCCTCCCTGGCTCTGTAGGACTTCCTTAGGGAAGACATATATATTATCTGAAAGAAACAGTTAGTTATAGATTCCTTACCGTAGAATTACCCCCAGGCGTCAAACTGGATCCGGAAAGTTTTTCATCAGCAGTACCCCTGCGCGTCAGAAGGTGGCGTTGGTCGACTCCGCGTCCGTCGTCGGCGTCGTGGTCGCCGGGATGACGACGCAGTAGCTACTTAGAAGCCGCCCTCGCGCGCTGACGTCAGTTCTTTCTTTTTCCGCGCCAGCAAGTGCAGATCCGGAGAGAGCGGTACCCCCAGTCACTTTTTGACTGAGTTTTTTGCGACTTTTGTTGACATCTTTTTTGAGTCTAATCCGACTCCTGGTGCACGAGGGATGCCCGCTTTCAAGGCCTGCGGTTCCTGTACCCGACTGATGTCGATGACTGATCCGCACCGCATGTGCCTTTTCTGCCTGGAGCGCGACCACGACCCCAAGTCGTGCTCCGACTGCCGAACCATGGCCCCGAAGTCTTTGCGGGAGCGGTCCCAAAGCTCCTCGAGGCCCGGCAGCCGGCTCCGCGTCGCGCAAGGTCCCGGTCGTGTGGGAGGTCGAGGGACCGATCGCGGAGCCATCATCTTCTAAGTCTTCGCACTCGGGGTCAGGTAAGTCGCAGCATAAGAAGAAGTCGAAGAAGCATCGTCGCTCTTCAACTTCCCCTCGTCCGTCGGCCGACAGGGTGCGGGTGGTGCCACTCCCGCAGCTCCGCATGCGGAGCCTTCAGGTTCGACTCCGGGCTTCCCTCCCTTTCCGGGACCGGGAGCGACCCCTGCCCAGCTTCGTCAATTTTACGAAGCGATGCACGCCATCTTTAGGCAGCCCGACTCCGCCGGCGCGCCTTCGGGCCCCGCGGACTCGGTTGGGGGCCCTAGGCCTTCGACGCCGGCAGCTCCGGCCTCGGCATCGCACTGGCGTCGACCACGGCTTCCAACCCGACGTGGACACGGAGCCGGACCGGCGTCGGCCGGCGCCGGATCCGGAGCCGATGGGTACTATTGCCCCTGTGGTCCACCCTGGCCATTTTCAGCCCTCTTGGCAGCCAGAGGAGGGTGAGGAAGACAGGGAGGGGTCTGGGGACCCTTTCTCAGACCAGTTGGAGTACAATCCGAACTGGAGAGAGGAACTGTGGAATGCCAGTGGTCTGGATACCTTCCCAGACCGTGGCATGTTGTCTCCTCCTACCATGGCTACGGAGGAGGGAGCGTCATACGCAGTGGTGTGGCGTAGGGCGGCCGAGGCTCTCAACCTCGAGCTTCCTACGGTGGCAGTCAGGACTAACCTCCTGACAGAGGTGCTTCAGCCGGCTGCGAGCTCTTCGGAGCCCCTGCTTCCGTTTAATGAGGCCCTCACGGACATCCTTTTGGGCACCTGGTCCAGGCCCAACACAGGGGCTTCTGTGGATAGGATGATTGCCCGACACCACCGCCCGGCCCCGGGCGACCCCACTTTCCTCTCCCAACACCCCACCCCGGAGAGCTTGGTGGTTCAAGCCTCCACTTCCAAGGGCGCCTTCCCTACCGCACCACCGGAAATGGAATCCAAAAAGCTGGACCACCTTGGGAAGAAAATGTTTTCTTCCGCCAGCTTGGGACTGAGGTCTGTAAACACCGCATGTCTGTTGGGCCGTTACACCCACTCTGTGTGGAATACGGTGGCGCAGGTGCTGCCTCAGTGCCCGGAGGAGGCCCGGGCCATACTCTCCCGTGCAGTTGCCGAGGGGAGAGACGCAGCGAAGTTTACCATCCGCTGTGGGCTGGATACCGCCGACGCACTTGGGAGGACTATTTCAATGTCAGTAGCCCTTCGACACTACGCCTGGTTGCGTTCGACTGGTTTTTCAGGGGATGTCCAATCCACCCTTATGGACATGCCTTTTGATGGCCGTGGCCTTTTCGGCGACAAGGCCGACAACGCACTTGAGCGCTTTAAGGACTCACGGGCTACGGCCAGGTCCTTGGGCCTCTCCAACACCCGCCCTGCGCAGTCTGCCTTTCGCCCCTTTCGTGGCTACGGAAGGGGTGCCCCGATACGTCCCGCCCAGGGCCACAGGCCAGCGCAAGCTGTTGAGCCACAGCGCGGCCGGGGACGTGGGAACCACCGGCGTGGTTCTGGGGGCCAGCGAGCGGGCCAGTCCACCACAGCCCCCTCTGCAGCAGCCTCCAAACCTTCCTAGTCCGACCTTTCAGGGCCACCAAACGCCAGTGGGCGGAAGGATCCGCCATCACCTCCCCCACTGGCGCACCATCACGTCGGACAGGTGGGTTTTGCAAATAGTCTGAAGGGGCTACTCCCTCCCCTTCGAGATTACCCCTCCCTCCATGCCACCTCAGAACCATCGCATGTCGGAGGATCACCTGGCCGTTCTCCAACAGGAAGTTTCGGCACTCTTGGCCAAGGGAGCCATCGAGCGCGTTCCTGTCCCAGAAGTAGGTCGTGGTTGTTATTCCCACTACTTTCTGGTGCCCAAGAAGGACGAAGGCCTGCGTCCTATCTTGGATCTCAGGAACGTCAACCGATTCCTCCGGGAGGAGAAGTTCAAGATGTTGACGCTCGCTCAGGTCTTGTCTGCCCTGAACCCTGGAGACTGGATGGTAGTGTTGGACTTGCAGGACGCTTACTTTCATATCCCCGTCCTGCCGGCCCACCGGCGTTACCTGCGGTTCACGGTAGGCCATGAGCACTTTCAGTTTACTGTGCTCCCCTTTGGCCTTACCAGCGCCCCTCAGGTGTTCACGAAAGTGATGGCGGTGGTCGCAGCTCATCTGTGCAGATCAGGGGTCCCAGTCTTCCCCTATCTCGCCGACTGGCTGTTGAAGGCGGGCTCGCCCCAGGCTGTTGTCTCCCACCTCCAGACTATGGCCGATCTCCTGCATTCGCTGGGGTTCTCCATCAACGTGCCGAAGTCACACCTGATCCCCTCTCAGAAGCTCCTCTTCATCGGAGCGGTTCTGGATACGACGCAGTTTCGGGTTTATCCTCCCGAACAGCGAGTCCGGGATATTCGGGCTATGATTCCGATCTTTCAGCCTCCATTACCGGGTTTCAGTCAGGATGACCCTGAGGCTGCTGGGCCTCCTGCATCCTGCTGGTCGATCATGTCAGGTGGCATATGCGGGCTCTGCAGTAGGACCTCAAGTTCCAGTGGGCGCAGCTTCAGGGGATTCTGTCCGATTGCGTCCAGATCTCAGAGGGCACTGCACGTCAATTGCAGTGGTGGCCCACGAACCAGGATTGGGTCAATGGCAGATCCCTCTCCCTTCTCCAACCAGAACACACAGTGGTGACGGACGCATCCCTTCTGGGATGGGGCGGCCACATGGGAGAGGTGGAGATCAGAGGCCTCTGGTCTCCGGCGGAGTCCGGGCTCCACATCAACCTTCTGGAGCTTCGGGCGATCCGTCTTGCACTCAAAGCATTCTTTCCCTATGTCCGGGGAAGAGTAGTGCAGGTGTTCACAGACAACACCAACGCCATGTGGTACTGCAACAAACAGGGCGGGGTGGGGTCATGGACCCTATGTCAGGAGGCCCTCCGCCTCTGGACATGGCTGGAACATCAGGGCATATCCCTGGTGGTTCAACACCTGGCAGGTTCCCTGAACGCCAGGACGGACGAACTCAGCCGCAGGTGCATGATGGATCACGAATGGCGTCTTCACTCGGAGGTGGTGCAAGGTCTCTTTCAGCAGTGGGGAGAGCCTTGGTTAGATCTATTCGCCACCGAAGAGAACACGCAATGTCAGCAATTCTGCCCGTTGGAATTTCCAAGGCGGCACTCGCTAGGCGACGCTTTTCGTCGCGAGTGGAGTTGCGGTCTTCTATATGCCTTTCCGCCTATACCACTTCTGCCCAGAGTGCTGAAGAAGATCAAGTGCGACCCGGCCCAAGTCATTCTTGTGGCTCTGGATTGGGCACGAAGAGTCTGGTATCCCGAGCTGTTCAACATAGCCATTGATCCTCCAATTCAACTGCCTCTTCGGGAGGATCTTCTGTCGCAGCAGCAGGGGACTGTCCTTCACCCGAACCTGTCCAGCCTCCACCTCCTTGATTGGAGATTGTGCGGCGGCAGTTGACGTCGTTTGACCTGCCTCCCGAAGTTTGTGATGTAATCTTGGCAGCCAGGTGTCCCTCCACTAAGATGGTATACGCCTGCAGATGGAATAAATTTGTGGCATGGTGCACAGCAAAGGCTGTGGATCCCCTTTCTGCCCCTCTTTCGGAGGTTCTCTTGTTCCTCCTTTCTTTGGCCCAGCAGGGCTCTGCTCTGGGCACTCTTAAAGGCCATCTCTCAGCCATTTCTGCCTTTTTTAGGCTTCCTGATCAACCTTCTCTCTTCAAGTCCCCGGTTGTAAATCGCTTCTTAAAAGGCATTACGCATCTCTTTCCTCTGCTCCCATTCGTAATGCCTCAGTGGGACTTGAATCTGGTCTTGACCTATTTGATGTGCGCTCCCTTTGAGCCACTTCACAACTGTCCTCTCAGACTCTTAACTCTTAAAACTGCATTCCTCGTAGCCATCACATCTGCCAGAAGAGTGAGTGAGCTCCAGGCCCTTTCATCCAAGCCTCCTTTTCTGGCTGTACATCAGGACAAGTTTGTCCTAAGAACTCGTCCATCCTTCCTTCCCAAGGTGGTCACCTCCTTTCATATTGGGCAAACCATCACTTTGCCCACCTTCTTTCCGCCTCCTTCTAAAGAGGAAGAGAGGCTCCACCGTCTGGACCCAAAACGTGCGCTTTCCTTCTATCTGGATCGCACAAAACAGTTCCGGTTGGATGACCAGCTCTTTGTTGGCTACGTGGGTGCCAAGAAAGGTCGGGCCGTCCACAAGCGGACCATTTCTAGATGGGTCGTGTTGTGTATTAAAGCCTGCTATTCTCTAGCGAAAAAGGAGCCACCAGTGGGGCTGCGCGCCCATTCCACCAGGGCGACGGCAGCCACTACTGCTTTGGGACGAGGGGTCCCTTTGAATGACATAAGCCAGGCAGCGACGTGGGCATTGTTGCACACGTTTACTAAACACTACTGCCTGGACAGTCAAGTCCGGAGAGACGGCTTCTTTGGCCGTTCTGTTCTCCAGGACTTTCTGGTGTGAACTTGGTTCGCAGACCCACCCCCAGGGTTGGTATTGCTGGGGTATCTATTCTAAGGGACGGAATCTATAACTAACTGTTTCTTTCAGATGAACAAGTTACTTACCTTAGGTAATGATATATCTGTAAGAAACATAGGTTAGTTATAGATTCCTTACCGCCCCCTGTTCTGCGAACTGACTTCTAGGGTTAAGGACATCCTTTCAGGGTCCTAGTTTTGTGCACCAGTGGTCAATGTCTTGCATGGCTCTGCGTTTCTGGCGCGGAAAGTCGTGTACAGAACTGACGTCAGCGAGGGTGGCATCTAAGTAGCTACCGCGACGTCATCCCGGCGACCACGACGGACGCGGAGTCGACCGCCGCCACCTTCTGATGCACAGGGGTACTACTGACGAAAAACTTTCCGGATCCAGTCTGATGCCTGGGGGTAATTCTAAGATAAGGAATCTATAACTAACCTATGTTTCTTACAGATATATCGTTACCGAAGGTAAGTAACTTGTTCGTTAAGAGAAGCGGGGGCGCTTTGACATTGGTTTAAAAGGTAAAGTCGAACTAGCAGTTTTAAAACTGCTCTTCCAGGCTGCAGTGACAGGGTGGGAGACATTTTGTACTTTGTCACGCACAGGGTGGCACAATCAATGCTGCACCCCAGGGTGGATATTCCAACTTACATGCCCTGGGTACCCTTCGTACCATATACTAGGGACTACAAGTAAGTCAGCTCATGCCAATTGGGGGTAGCCAACTCAACATACACTTTGTAATGGAACACTGGCACAGAGGTCTGGGTAGCAAGCCTCAGTGCACTCTCAGAGTCAAAAAACCAGCAGCATCAGTCCAAAACTTTGGGGGTGATGATGCAAAAAGAGGCATTTCCTTACATTGTGCATATCACACAGTAGATTCACTGGGGAACCCAAAGCGACAAAAGATAAGCTGACTCACATCATCGTGGAATCGGGACCGACTGACCTCCGGACGGTGTTCCCGACCGCATAATTACGATGCGACCACACATGGTGCGGTTGCGTACTCCTATTTCCCTATAGGAGCTTGTGCTGTGGCCATAAACCGGACGTAGCACAAGCTCCCATAGACAAATGGGAGATTGTGTTCATCCCTGCACTGCTTGGCAGGCACCTCATGGAGCTTGCCACATGGTGCAGGGATTAACAGGGGGGCACCATAGGTGCCCCCTCGGCCCCCTACCGGAGGCCATGGAGGAATGGGGGCCCTGCTTGGACCCCCCAAACTCGCTTACCAGCAGGCTTTCCAAGTTGGAAAGACCAGCATGGAAAGCCTGTCAGAAACAAAGCATTGTAATCCCAACGGCGGAAACGCTGTCCATTGGGATTACGGGCCAGTCACCGGCCGGTTTCAATTCCGACCGCCTACATTGAAATTAAAAGCCTCCGACCGACATCGAAATAGGCCCCATTGCATCACAGAATGCAGTGGCCATCTGGAAAGTATAGAAACAAATATTTTCTTTCCTTTCTATACTTTTAACATGGCCTGTCAGGCATTGGCAAGGCTGATCATGTCTCTCGCTCAGTATTGGTCAATCCAGACCAATTGGCTTTGCCATTGCTGTTTTTTGTCAGTTTTACTCACTCTTTTCGAACAATGAAAAAATGTGTGTATCAAGCAAAAGCACAAGCTGTTAAAACATACAATAGTACACAGATCTCAACTTGATGCATGTCAGTGTGATAGCTTTTCTGGCCTCACATTCTAATGTTTGTTTTGCTTTTCTGATCAGAAATACAGAACCACCACAAGCAATAGAATGTGAGGGAAACCACAAGTCTAAGATGTTGCTAATCTACTTAAAATTCAGTTTTCCATTTGTATGTGGACCGGTTTCTGCATGTGCAAACTAGGGACCTAATTCTACATTAACTCACTAACATTTTAGTTACATCAATGGCCTTTTAAAATTAGCGAAAAAGGTACATTTAAGATGTTGGTAAATAAAGTTTTTTCCTTTCACAATCAATGTATTTAATTTTTTGTGTAAATACTCTCAAATGTTTCATGTAAAAGAAGCACTTTCCACCTCTTTATCCATCTGGTTCACAACCAATCAAGTATGGTGCAGGCAGTGTGAATACATTCAGGGATACTACAGGAATCTAAAAAAAAACACATTTAAAATATTCATGAGTGAAGCAGCTGACAATGTAATATTATTTAAAAGCAGGAATTGGTTGGGATAAAGTGCAACCGTGTGAATATTCAGTTTTGAGTTAACTCTTATTTGTAACCTTACTCAGGAGCACAAAGACACACATCTGGTAGATTCATGGGGTCCAGTACATTTCAGAGCTCACACAAGTCCCACCAAAATACAAGAAAAGCGTGCATGAGAACACTACTACTCTGCGGGGATGCTGCAACGACACCAGATTCCATTAGTGTCGCTTGCAGTGTGTGACCCTTGACACACTTGCTTTTGCACCAGTGCTGAACCATGGTAGAGGTTGGGTGCAAGTATTTAGAGTTGTACATCTTTTAAAATTGCTAGTATCAGGGAGCTCTTGGTTATTCGTTGTGGAAATGTCCCGGCTTTTGGGGGTTTTATCTCACTACATCGCATGCAACTACATCTACATAAACACATAATATTTTTATGTTTCTTTTATCACCCCCCTCATTTTTAGGTCTTGACCACAGATAGCTTTTAGCTGTTTATTGTCAAAGACCTGCTGTGGACAGTACCAATACGTAGCTTCGGCTTTGGGCCAGCCCATTGCTTACCATTGGTTAACTTTCTTGTTCATCTCATTTACTTGCTTTTACTTTGATAGTTTTTCTTCCTTTTATATTTGCTCCTCCCTGCTGCATAGCTGCTTTACCATCCTTTTGATTGGTTGATCTATATCCTTCCTAACAACTTTTTTTCTTCTATTTCCTTCACCAGTCCATGGGAGTTTGTGAGCTTTCTTGCTCTCTCCCTCGTATGCTGCTTCTCCCTCCCATCTAAACCCTGCCCTCACCCTTGCTCTCCATGTTGTCTCTCAGCTCGCCCACTTCCTCCCTCAGTCCTCCAGGCTCTTTTTTAAAAATTGTATTTATCAATGCCCCACCCCGATCCCTCTGTTGTTCTCCGAACCCACCCACTCCAGTATTTACTTCATTCCCTCATTGATGCCTCCTTTGCTGCCACTCCCTGTTACGTTCTATTTTTTTCATTTAAAACATATTTCTTGGACGGTCTGGCACCTGCAGTTTGATATATACAGACTCTTCTGTCTCGTTAATGCACTTTTGCACATATTTTGTTAAATTTACTGTCCCAAAATTGGCATCCGTAGTCTTGGAATGGCAAATTTTAAAGTTAAAAAAGTGGTTGGGATTGTGACACCTACATGCATGGTGACGCATGCACACATATACGTTATCACGCAGCAGCAACTTTTTCATTTTTTTGCCCATGGCAAACAAGTGTTTATTTTCTTTTTGCCGATGTGGAACAGCATCGGCAAAAGCATTGGCAAAGACAAAAGGTCTGTTAACACTGAAATGCGAGACCTACTGGCTTTGCCAATTCTTAAACCAAAGAGTAAAGTAACATTATAGTTAGGTGAAATGTTCGGTAATAACATAATGTTTTAAACTCTAACAACCACAGAAATTCACCAGTTATAGTTATCTCAAGTAACTATAACTTGTGCCCTAAGGTAACTATAACTCACGCCCTAAGGTAACTATAACTCATGCCCCACCATGCACAGTGATATTATCAATGATGTCATAGTAGATGTCATGAGTGATGTAATATGTGGTGTAATTTGCAGTGCACGGCAAGAGCCCGAGTTATAGTTACCTTAGGGCACGAGTTATATGCATTAGCAGTGAAACTCGTCCTGGTCTGATAAGGCTTGCAGGGTCAGAGCATTTATTCCCTCCCAGGCAATCACTTCGCCACTTCTTGATGGCTGAGATGGTTCTGGTAACCTGGTCACTACCTCTCCTTGCTGTAACCATGGCACCCTGCCTGTTGGTCAGCATGAGTGGGTGTTTCTTAAACAGTAGACAGAATTTTCCCCCCCACTGCCGATTATGCACCAGTACCTAGTTGCCGACATCGATATTTGACTCCAAGTGCTGAGCTGGGCTGTCTCTTATGTTGTTGTGTCTCCACTCCTGCTGGCTGGCATGTCCAGTGGCGGCGGTAGCCACAATGAGTCATGGGGAATCCCCTTTTTTTTTTTTTTTAACACTTTATTTTTCAGATAAAAAATGAATCACATTGCCTTGCATATAATCACTTTACAATCAAATTGACTCGTGCCTGACAGTTTCATTCTCAATGGTAGTTACTACAACAATCTGTACAGTGGTATAACCTAGTATTTTGACCAGTCCTCAGCGAGACCCCCCCTACCCCCACCCCCAATCCCAATCGCAGTGACTAGACATTACGGTCAGCAGCGCCTCCCACAGAAAGCTTATTAACCACGACACCACAAACCACACTGCTCTCATAAAAGGATATCCGGGGAACTGGACACTGTCCCCTCAGCCCACACCCTCCGGAACTATTCCATTGTCTACCGGAGTGGCAGAGGCACGCTTAGTGGCCTCGAAGTAGGCCCTCAGTGGTCCCCAAATATCTCTGGGTCGCGATGTCGGAGGCATGAGGCTAGCGTATGTTTCAGCATTGGTGTTGCAGTGCACCAGACTCCCCAGCCAATCCTGCAGCTGAGGAGTGGTTTTCCTGCCCCAGTGAATGGCAACCTCTCTTTTGGCTAGCAGTAATCCCAATGCTGCTAATTTCCTGACTTTCTTAGGAATCTGAACTGTGTACCCTAAAAGAGCTATCTCGGGAGGGAGCCAGTGGAAGGCCAATTATCTTCCCCAGTGTCGTATGTACCGCTAACCAGTAGGTCTGCAAGCGGGGACAAGTCCATGCTAGATGAATAAAATCCGCGTGCGAGGCAGTGCATTTCAAACAGGTGTGTGGCCTATCAGCGTCTATCCTGTGCGCCAGGGCTGGTGTGAAGTAAGCGCGACGGATACATTTAAAATGCAGCAACTTGTGGCGTGCGTTAAGTGAAATGTCCTTGGTGGCCTCGCAACATTTTGCCCATTGCTCATCTGTGATGGTGCTCCCTGTGTCCGCCTCCCAGGCCTGTCTAAGGCTGGAATCGTCCGCGGGCATCATCACAGCGCATGCCTTGTACATTTTAGAGATGAGGCGTGTGCCGCTAGGGGTCTCTAACACCAGAGTAAGTGGAGGGAAAGAGTCAGGCTCAACAGGATATGTGGGGAGCCCAGCACGTAGTGCGGATTTCATGCGGCTCATGAGGAATCGCGTCATGAAGTTGCAGTCGGTGAACCTGGCGTCCTCATCTATTGAGAAAATATGACCCTCTGGGAAGAGATCACCCACTTTTACAATATCTAGAGTGGATAGCGTGTTCTGCACCAGCTTCTCCCCAGTGATTGGGAACCATCTGGCGTTGGGCAACGGCAGGGCAGAGGAATATAATAGCGTAGCGCCTGTGCGTTTGATCAATTTACCCCATGCCCAGGCAGTCGTAGATACTGTTTGAATGTCGCATCTGTCACGTGGAAAGCCCCCCGGTAGCATCTCACACAATTTATCGGGGAGAACCAGGTCTGCCTCCGGCCGTAGATACGGAATGCGTGCATCTGGATGAAACCAAGCGAACGCGTAATGACATTGCGCTACCAAATAATAACATTGGAAGTCTGGAACATTGAATCCGCCTCTGTCGTATGGCAAAGTCATCACCGACCAGCGGACACGTGGTCTCTTCCCGCCCCATACTAGTCGTATCATGAGAGTTTGTAAAGTGCGGAAGAAACCAGCTGAGAGGGGAATCGGGATATTGTTAAATAGGTATAAAGATTTAGGAAGGACCATCATTTTTACTATAGCCACCCGACCAGCCAGGGACAAAGGTAACCTCAGCCATCTGTCGACCTGTTCCTCTAACTTTTGGAAAGCCTGTCCGTAATTTAAGCGAATAATTTGTGCGGTGTCCAGATGGATATGTATACCCAGATATTTTACCGAGTCTTGGCACCAGTCGAGAGGAAATTCGCATTCCTATTGGACTGTGCTCGCCGTTAGCGGGAATATGATTGATTTGTGCCAGTTTATACCTATCCCTGAGAATCTGCCAAAGCGGACGATTTCCCGGATAAGAGGCGACAGATTAAGGTGTGGTTCCCGGACGTAAAGTATGGTATCATCGGCGTATAGAGAAGCTAGGAGCGGGCCAGTGTTGAATTGAAGACCTCTATGCAAGTGGCGCTCCTGGAAGTGCCTGACCAACGGGTCCATGGCTAGGATGAATAAAAGCGGGGACAAGGGGCAGCCCTGCCTGGTCCCTCGATATAGCCGGAATGGTCTGGACAGGGTGCCGTTCAGCCGGAGTCTCGCCGATGGCCCACCGTAAAGCAGAGAGACTGTGGAGATGAAGCCACAGGGCAGACCCATATGCTGCATCACCTCCACAAGGAAGGACCACTCTAAAGAATCGAACGCTTTCTCTGCGTCTAGTAATATCGCCGCCGCTGGGACGTCTGGCTGTATTCTGTGTAGCACCGCAAACAGCGTACGGAGATTCAGGGATGTCGAGCGTCGGGGTACAAAGCCAGACTGTACCGGGGATATGATGTACTCCATCAGCTGCGACAGCTTATTCGCGAGCACTTTTGCCAAGATTTTATAATCTAGATTCAATAAGGACAGCGGTCGGTATGATCCGCATAACTTGTGATCTTTGCCAGGTTTTGGAAGGAGTAGGATTACAGCTTCACGTAGTGTGGGGGGGAGAATTTGTTTTTCTAATGCTTCTGCATAGACCTCAATCAGCTGGGGGGCCAGAACGTCCTTGAATTCTTTATAAAAATCCCCTGTGAAGCCATCAAGCCCCGGGGCGGAGGAACCTCGCATTTTGTCTATGGCCATTAGGACATCGGCGACAGTTATGGGTTCCGCCATGAAGTCTATCATATCTGACCTGGAGGAGTAGAGGGAGGTGTAATAATCCAGAAACTCATCTCTGATAGCCGAGGTGGAGGTGAGCGTGTCACCGGACGCTGAGTGCAATTCAGTAATGTAGGATTTGCTATAAGGTGGTCTCAGCATTTGCGCCAGAACTCTGCCAGGCCTCTCGCTCTCTCCGTATCGTCGTGCAGCTTGATATTTACCCATATACAATATCTCCCTGTCTGCCGTGTCCCTGTATTCCGCCAGAAGGGCGAGTCTCTCTGTCATAGCCTCTGGGTCAGGGAGGGCCGCGAGCTGGGAATCTAGCTTGGCCACCTCTTGCTCAATACGGGTCATCGTTTGACGAAGATCCCTGAGTACTCCAGCCCGTTTGGAGATGCATATTCCTCGTATAACCGCCTTAAAACCTTCCCATAGCATCGCCGCTGAATCTACCGAGCCCGTATTGAGTTCAAAGTAGTCCTCTATTGCCTCGCGTACCTCTGCCTTAAACACCTCATCTTGAAGGGCCGTACTTGGAAACCGCCATTGTCGTTCATACCCTTCCGGTCGTGGGAGCAACACCCGTAAAGTTATTGGGGAGTGGTCTGAATATGTGCAGGGAGTGTAGTGTGGGAGCCAAACCAACCTGCGACACTGGGAGAGATCAGCCAATAATCTATTCTGGACCAGGTGCCGTGCGGGCCGGAATAATGAGTGAATTTGGTGAGGGTGGGATTACGCTGTCGCCAAACGTCTATTAGTGTGTATTGATTACAGAGTTTCATCAAGGCCCTCCTTGCCCGTGGTTTAGCGTCGGGTGCGGTTGACGAGCTGTCCAATTTGGTGCTTATCAGAAGGTTAAGGTTCCCCCCTAGGAGCAGCGCATGTGTGTCATGTTTGGCAATCCGGGCATTCAAGTCATGGAAGAACTCGGGGTCGTCCACATTGGGAGCATACACATTAACCATAGTGATTTTGTGGCCATAGAGAGTGCCCGTGACTATCACGTACCTGCCCACTGGATCCCGGGTCACATCCAGGAGTGTAAAGGGGACCCTCTTGTGTATCAATATCGCTGTACCTCTAGCGTAATTGCTATAATTAGCAAAGTATCTGTGTGTGCCCCAGCTGGCACCAAAACTAGCGGAATCTGTGGGGGAGGTGTGTTTCCTGTAAATAAACTATATCAACCTTGTGTCGAAGAAGATAGTGGATCACCTGCCTCCTTTTACGGGTGTTATTGAGGCCTCTGACATTCCAGGACATTAAAGTGATGGCCGTGGGCCCCTGTACGTTACCTAACCGCGACATCCAAACATTGTTCATGCATCTTCCTGTCAGGACTGTAAGGCGATGTAAACCTTGCAAGCAATGCTAAACTAAAGTGTAAATAACTACAATTGCAATGTGCGAACTTTTCCCCTCCCCCCACCCAGCCGCCTTCCAACCCATAGGTGGCCAACCCCCAGAAAGTTAACCTGCCCGGAAGACATAGAGATCCCGGGCTCGCAGTTGAGGTCCAGAAGGTGGGCCCCAAAATGAATGCACCAACTCAGCGGATACACCAGAGGGGGTGGCAGCCCGAAATCAGACCGGCCTATTGCCGTATCTGTAGGAAAATAAAAATTGTAAACAAACATTGCGATTTCCCATATGCATACTATAAACAACATAAGATCATTCTAGCAACATCATCCAGTGTCAATGTTCGAGAATAGGTCCGCACTAGCGACAGAGCCACTGCGAGGTGGGGAAGCGGGTGCACCCCCGCCGAGTCTTGCGAATTCCGTGTCTTGTGTGTGCGGCAGAATTCCTGGGCCTCTGCTGGAGTGTCAAATATTCTGGACCTGCCGCCAACATCCACCTTAAGTCTCGCCGGGTAGAGCATGCCATATTTGAGCCCAAGATTGCGTAGCGTGGCTTTGACCCCCTGGAATTTGCGGCGTGCCTCCTGGACCATCGGAGTGAAGTCTGGATAGAATGATAATTTCGACCCCTGCCACTCGACCGTGCCGCGTTCTCTTGCCAGACGGAGAGTAGTGTCCCGGTCTCTAAAATTCAGGAGTCGCGCTATGATGAGCCGAGGGGGAAGGCCAGGATTGGGTCTTGGGCCTAGTGATCTGTGGGCTCTCTCCACCACAAAGCCCAGTGTGAAAGACTCACTTCCAAACAGATCCGTGAGTAGCTTCTCCACGAAGAGGTCCATTCGGCCTGTGGATGTCGTCTCCGGAACCCCCATAATGCGGACGTTGTTGCGGCGTCCGCGCGCTTCCAAGTCCTCATTTCTAATGGCTACTTCCTTGAGCAGGCGCTCCGCCCGTTCCAGCCGCTTCTGAGCCTGAGCTGTCCCATCCTCCAAGTCTGACACACGAGCTTCCGCAACATCAAGGCGCCTGTCGTGGCCCTGTACTTTGGCGCCCAAGGATGCAATGGTCTGATCCAAAGTGTCGAAGCGGGAGTCCAGCGCCTTAAAACCTGCCTTCATTTCCAGCAACAGGGAGGCAACCGAGGTATCCGAGGGCCCAGGTGGATTCGCTTCGGTGGTCTTGTCGGCCATAACTGAGTCTTGTGATGGTGCGCCCTCAGCCACTTTTTCAAAAGGAAGGGTTCTTTGCCTGGGATCCTTGCGTCCCATTCCGCAAAGTGCGCGGAGCAGCTGTGTGGGATGGGGGGGGGACTGGGTGATAATGTATTGCGAACTTGTAGAAAAGCAGGTGGCAGTTTTGAGCAGTCCCCAGCCACTTCAGGCACTCTGAACAGCAGGTTGGCACCAGCGAGCACTCAGAGGCAGGTCTGTGTCCCGGTGGCAGGGGCCAACACAATGGCCGCGACCCTTCCGAACAAAGAGAGTATTAGTGCGAAACGCTTGTAGGCCCCATCGCAGGTGGGTTATGCATGTTCTAGACACTGGCACTGAAGGGCCAAGCGGCGCTGTGTTGCAGTAGCAGATGGTATGGTGAGCTTAGGTAAGGGGTTCCGTGTCATCGCAGACAAGATGGCTTCCAGTGAGCGCGCGCCACCAAATAGGATGTCTGTCCCTCTCGGGGAGGACCAGCGGGTGATCAGCACCACACGCTGTGTCGAGTGGAAGGCGAGCGCACACCCACCCCCACCACAGCCGCCGCAGCGTCAGGCCAGCGCCCTACCCCCGAAGGCCGTAGCAGGTGGGCCCTGTCCCCACACGAGCTCAGGGAAGCGAGGCCTAGAAGCGGGGCAGAGCAGCCGGCCCGGCAGCCCACAACGGAACCTCGCGGCAAGGGAGGGGGGGGGGGCTCAACCCACTTGGGTCCGACTCACCCGGTCCGTCCGCCGGGGGCTGCAGGAGGCGCCGACCGCCGCGCTCGCGCGGGGCCGCCGGGTCTCCAGACGCGGCCGCGCCGGCCCGCCCCGGGCCTCCTCCGGCACGATGATTCTGCACCTCGGAGGGGAGCTGGCGCCCGGCACTCAGATCGCCATGTGCTGCGCCGCTTCCTCTGTCCGCGACGCCGGTTTCAACCCCGATGGAAGCACATTCTCCCGGGGAAATCGCCGTTGAGACCGGCCGATTGTTGGAGCTTCACTAGCAGGCGGCCATCTTCGCCGCCGCCTTGGCCACGCCCCCATGGGGAATCCCATTTAACACGTCACAGCAGAACATGACTTAAACTGGTACTGTAAGGTGTTCATCGATAGGCCCCAAGAAAGTTATTGATAACTCTCTCTATGCCATCCTGCGGCCCGAAGCAGATTCTGATGGTTTTGTTAAAATGTTATGGGTTCCCATGAGTGTTTCTACTTTCCAGTTTGCCTGAAGCCATCTAGGTCTGACCTTTCGGTGAGTTACGTTGAGTCATTACAGATCATCCTTGAACTTCGTCCCCTGAAAGACTAGGCCATTACCTGCTTTCACTGCCTTGGGAAGTCTGAACTTCACAAATGTCTTTTCGAGCTTACTCCTGGTCTGTTCAAACTATGTGGTGTTATTTCCACCACTGAAACTCTGGAGTGGCTGACACCACTAGCATGTGGCATCCATCTGGTCAAGCACCCAAAATCAACACTGATGTCCTGCCACAGCCCTTCGCTGGGATCTTCAGCGATGACTGGGACTTGCCTGTCGGGAAGGCTATTGCGACACCATGGGCAGGTAGACTGGCTTTTGATTTGTCCACACCCTGATGTCTAGTGTGAGCGTGTCTGCTGCCGGAGAGTATGGGGAATGACGATCTTATGGCCTCAAACGAGAACACCATTGTCTGTGACATGAGTGTGTCTCATACCCACCAATGGAGTGTGAGCTCATTATTGCCGACATCATAGTTGGCCACACTTCGTACAAAGTTATGTTATGTTAGTTTATATTTGTAGAGCGCCAAATCACCAAAAGTTCTCTAAGCGCTTGCAGCATAGACCAAGAACCAGGGAATCCCTTATTCCTGCTGGGCTCAGCACGATTAGGGTGAGCTTATCCAAATGCCTCAGTGAACAAGATGGTCTTGAGTTTCCTCCTGAATGGGAGTAAGGTGGCTTCCCCACGCATACTGTCCGGTAGCTTGTTCCAGAGCTGGGGAATCACAACTGAGAAGGCCCGCCCCGCCAAGGTGGCTCTATTAAAGCGCGGGCAGGCCAACAGGCTTGACTCAGATGAACGGAGGCATTGTCCAGGCACATAAGGCTTCAAACGGTCTTTGATGTAGTTAGGCGCCACTCCATACTGTGCTTTATGTCCAATGCACAAGCCCTTGAACCTGACCCTCTGCTTAATAGGGAGCCAGTGTAGCTGTTGTAGCAGGGGTGTGGCGCGTGCTCTTCTTGGCAATTTAAAAATCAATCTTGCCGCATCATTTAGAATCACCTGAAGTTTCCCCAGAAGTTTATCAGGAAGCCCTATGTATACTGCGTTACCGTAATCCAAGCGTGACAAGATTAGTGCCGACACGACGGTACGCATGGTGGAAAATGACAACAGGGTCGCAAGTTTCCGGAGTTGCCTCATCAACCCCACACAACTCCCCACTACAGCAGATACCTGATTGTTTAGAGTTAGCTTGGTGTCTAGCCTGATACCCAAGCTCTTCACAGCTGGCACTGGTGTCGGGGTGGTGCCAAGCTCTTGTGGCCAAAAGAGGCTGGACCAGGGGTTAGCCCCTGTTGTGAGGACAAGCACCTCTGTCTTATCGGGATTTACCTTAAGTGAATTGGAGGTCATCCAGTTCATAGTGAACCGGAGGATGTTCTGAACATTAAGCTGTGCCTGAGTGGAATTGTCAACTCGCACAATTATTTGGGTGTCATCGGCATAATTGAACACCTGACATTCCAGTTTTGTCAATGCTCCTACCAATGGCTGAAGGTAAATATTGAAAAGCAGGGGGGACAACACAGAGCTCTGCGGAACCCCACATGGCAGGGCACCATACCTAGACGTACATTCCCCTAGTTGGACCTTTTGAGACCGATCCTTCAGAAAGGCGGCGATCCATTGAAGGACCGTCCCGGTGACTCCCAACCGCCAAACACGGGCCAGCAGCTGCACGTGGTTCACCGTGTCGAATGCGGCTGAGAGGTCTAATAGGATCAGTGCTGAGGGGTTCTTCTTATCAGCTGCGAGCCTCAGTTCGTCCAGTACTGAGAGCATCACCAACTCAGTACTGTTGTGGGCCCTAAATCCTGCTTGCCGTGCATGTAACAGCTGATGTTCTTCCAAGAAGGACGAGAGAACTCTGAGCACATGTTGCTCAAGTACTTTAGCCAAAAATGGAAGTCTGAAGATGGGTCGGAAGTTCTTCAAGTTATTGATGTCCGCCCCTGCTTTCTTCAGCAGTGGAATCACCATAGCTTCCTTGAATTTGTGTGGAACCTTCCCTGTTGCCAAGGACAGGTTTAGTAGGGACAGCACCTCTGGCCCAACCGCAGGAAGGACCATTTTAAACACCCTAGGAGGGCAGGGATCTTCTGGTGACCCAGATTTTACTTTGGCCACAATATGGGCTAAGCCGTTTGAGTCAAGTGCAGGAAAGTCTGAGAGAGAGCCGCCCTGAAAATCTGGTGGATCCACCACTGATAGAGGGCAGGGACTTATACGAGTGTTGCTTATTTCCATAATGATGTCTTTAACCTTAACTAGAAAGAAGTCCTGTATCTTATCACAGTCATCCTGATTGGCGTCCGTCCTCTGTTCTTTCTTTTGACTCAACTCCCTGAGTACATTAAAGGTCTCTTTCTGAGTGTCCGTGGCCTCCCTAATCTTCAGTTCATAATACGCGGATTTTGTTGTGATAATTGATGCTTTGTAGAGGGCTAATTTTGCTTTATATGTCTCCCGGGCCTTTGGGTCGTATAATTTCCGCCAATGCCTTTCGCATTGACGAAAGGCCTGTTTTTCCCCTCTTAGGGGGGCACCCTTCATACTATTCATTATCCTTTCTCTCCAGGCAGGAGCCACAATGTCAATGGCTGTCCTCAGCCAGCAAGTAAATTTCTCATACTCCCAAGTCCGGATCGCCGGACTGTGTCCCTGGGAGTAATGTCTCATTTAATGCTTCCCTCAGCCTGGCGTCCTTTATCTTGCGCCAATTCTGTACCACCCTCCACACTGGAGGTAAGTGGTTAGGTCGGCTACACACAGGGATCTCAAAGCTGATCAGATAATGATCTGACCAGCTACAGGGTCTACACTCTATTTGTAGCGTGGCTGGAGACGTAGTCCAAATGAGGTCTAAAGTATGACCCTTCTTGTGAGTGGGGGTCTCCACAATTTGTTTCAACCCCAGCATGGTCATAGCTTCTCCAAACCTACTAGACACTCAATCTCTTGGTATCAGGTCCCAGTGGTAGTTGTCTTTCCATTTATTTGATCCGATAACTTCGCAAGCGCTCTATAGGCAAACATCCGTTTTTCTTGCATCCACAAGCTACATGCAGCTTTTCCAATCCTTGGAATAAGTGTTGAAATTTTGCCTGCACATTTTCCACACTTATGGCCTGGATTGCTGCTGCAAACTGAATGAGTTTGATATTCTCCGGAGTGGAACAGCTGAGCAGCATTTCTATCCAGCTGGTGGCCACAGAGAATTTGATATTACAGGTTATATTTGCATGGAACACCTTTCCCTCAAAAACACCCTAGAAGGGAATGGGTAAGTCTCCTCCATTGGCAAATATTTTTATTTTGGTGGGATGCAGACGTGGTCTCGGCCTCCGATGTTTGAACAAACACCCCGGGTCAAACAGAGAGCTTACCGGCGTACCTGCTCATGAATGCAACACGTTGGTCTCAGCTTGCCGACGTGTTCATGGCTCCCGACTATGCCTGACAGGGAAAAAATTTCTTCCTTGTCAACTAGCATGTCTTATGTGTCAGGGTTGGTGTGATTAATTTTGGTGGTGAGGTCAGAGGGACTGTTTCTTGGCATCGTGCAGAGCCCCTGGCTCGCTGTATCGTTGTGCAGGGACCTCCTCTGCAGACTCTAGCAAAAATGTTAGGGCGTAGGCAGTTTGAGCATTATTTAGCTCTTGCAGGGTACTCTTGTTATGTTATGCTATATTGATTTATATTACGCACTAATCACCTGAGAGGGTATCCAGGTGCTTGGGCAGTTGTGTAAGTTTGTGGTTCCAAAGGTGCTTATACGAAGAGCCAGGTCTTCAGCTTCTTGTGGAACTCAAGAATTGAGGAGTAGGCTCTGTTGTGTTAAGAGAAGTCATTCCATGTCTTCGGGGCAATGTAGGAGAATGAGCAACCTCCAGTTTTGCTTTTGCGAATGCAGGGAATGTGTGCGAGTGAGAGTGAGGCAGAGCGTTCGTGTCTGGTGGGTTGGTGAAAGTGCATGCAGATGTCCAGGTATTCTGGTCCTCTGTTGTGTAGGGCTTTGTGTGTGCGTGAGAAATTTGAATTAGCGGCACGTGTGAATGGGGAGCCAGTGAAGCTTCCTGAGGTGTTGTGTGACGTGAGTGCAGTATGGGAGGTTAAGTATGAGTCATGCAGTGGTGTTCTGGACGGTTTGGAGTCTGGTAGGAGTTGTTTGAAGATTCAGGCATAGAGTGTTGCTTTAGCCCAGCCTGTAGGTGATGAGTGGTTGCACAACGGTCCATGTGGCATTCTGAGTTAACCATTTGAAGATTTTTCGCAGCTTGCATCAGATGTGGAAGCAGGAGGTGCACACTGCGTTGACTTGAGCCGTCATGTTGAGCTTGTCGCCTAGAAAGATCCCTAGATTTCTTGCGTGGTCTATGGGTGTAGATGTTGGTCCCTGCTCTGACGACCACCAGGTGGAGTCCTGTGGGGAGGTCTTGTTGCCAAAGGCCAATACTTCCACCTTGTCGAAGTTGAGCTGCAGGCAGTTGGTTCGCATTCAGAGTGCTACCATGGTCATGGAGTTGGTGAAGTTGGTTTGGGCGGTGGTTGTTTTGTCCATCAGGAGGATGAGTTGGGTGTAATTGGCATAGGAGATGACGGTGATGTGATTGTATGATCTTGGCGAGCGGTGTCATGTATATGTTGAAAAGGGTGAGGCTGAGGGACGATCCTTGTGAGGCTCCGTATATCAGTATATTAGTTTCTGATGTGAAGGTTGGCAGCCTGACCCTTTGGGTTCTTCCCGGGAGGAAGGGCATGCTTGGCTAATCCACAATAACCGCACCCTTTCTTTGCGGTTGCTTCTGCTGTGTCTGGTTTGGGTGGCGCTCATTTCAGCCAGTCTTTTATGACAGCAGTGACAGCTTCCATCTTCGTAGGTCCTGAGGTCAAAGGTGTCTCTCTAGCTGTCAAGCTTAGTGACTGCCAGCTCTGCTCGGTCGCTTGATAGTTTGTGTAAGCAGACCAGTGTGAGGATTTCCTTAAGCTTTATGCCAGGTTGCCCAAGGATATGTAAAATCAGCATGTTTTGTACCGCAAAGAATAATCAAAAGTAACACTGGTGTTTGTGTAACTGTAAATATACTGACAGGTACCTTACCATACATTCATGGCATCAATGTTGATGGAAATCCAAATCACATAATCATATAAACAATGTTTGCCTTTTATCTTGATCCTGAGCTCAACTTGAGTCCAAAGCCGCCTTCTTCATCACCAGGGCTTGCCTGCCCCATCATCTTCTGACAGCTCAATGTGTCAAGTGCTGTGTGGTAGAGTGATGTGCACAAGGGAGGTAACCTTCCCAACTATCCCTCAGAGTCTGTGTCACCTTCTGATGCTCACTTGGCCTTCCTATGTCCGGCCATGCCCTGGTGGAACTATATGAAGCAATGATTTTCAGGAAATGGGTTGTTGCAATACTCTCTTCTACATACGCGCACACTCACCCACACATATGTGTATTTTAACAATAATCTGACACATTATGGTATCAGTCTGTAAGTATTTTGTATTCTGGCACAGTAATTCTAACATAGTCATAGAACAGTGATGGGCATTGTATATCCTGGCACATAATTAAAACTGCTGTTATTTTTCTTTGTGCAAGATTCACGTTGCCAGTTTTTCTACTTGGAGCACAATAAATTAAGTGTTCATTATTTACCCACAAGCATTTATTTTGGTCTTTAGTGGAAATAGTGATGCAAGAGCCCAGGAGAGTGGTGGTTTTAGCGAGACCGAAATTGAGGAATGGTAGATTATCTTACTCGATGTTTATCACACCCTCAGTCTCTTCATTACTAACTTTAGTTTGTACATAGAGATGTACTGAATCCTCTTTACACTTCTTCAAGGAGCCTTACTTTACCAAAGATCACATGGAGTGTCACTGAAGGTTCTGGCCGTTGAACTCAACTTCTGAGTTCAAAGACAGTTCAACTTGTCATGACGCACTGAGGATGGAGAAGTTGGGAGGGGGGGGCTGCCATTTTGTCACCTTCAGCAACTCACTTGACCTTTCTTTAACACCGGCTTTCCCTCCCTTCAACAATATGAAGCAATGGCAGATTTTCAAGAAATGGAAGACTGCGTTACCTACCGTATATATATATATATATATAATATTAAAAAAACAAAGGTTGCAGGGGCTTTATAGTTAGGCTCAGAATTCACTCGTACAAAGTCAGTGAAATTCAGCAGTTATAGTTACCTGAGCTAACTATAACTTCGGCCCAGCAATGCACTGCTTATGACTGCACATATTACATCACTCATGACATGGTCAGTGACATCACTCATGACATCTCAAATGACATCACTCATGACATCATCCAGTGAGTGTATTTCGTAAATGTTTTTGAGACTTAAAGATAGATACTAAGCTACTGCATAAGTTAAATTACTATTCTTTCTGTACTACTTACTAAGTGATACTATTTCTAACATAAGTGATCTGCGTGGTTCTGTGACTATGTATCCGTGTGTGAGTGGGTGTGTAAGTGGCTGTATGGGAGTGTGATTAGCTGTATGGGTGTAGAAGTGGGTGTGTGAGTAGCTGTGTGGGTAAGTGAGTGACTGTGTGAGTGGCTGTATTGGTGAGTGAGTGGGTGTGTCAGTGGCTGTACTGGTGTGTGAGTGGTTGTGTGAGTGGCTGTATGAGTGGGTGAGTGACTATGGGTGAGTGAGTGGGTGTCTGAATGAGTGAGTGACTGGGTGTGTAAGTGGGTGTAGGAGTGAGTGAGTGGGTGTTCGATTAAGTGAGTGTGTCAGTGGCTGTATTGGAGAGTGAGTGTCTGTGTGAATGTTTGTGTGGGTGTGTGAGTGCTTGTATGGGTAAGTGAGTGGCTGTGTTGAGAGGCTGTATGAGTGGCTGTATAGGTGAATAAGTGTGTATGTGAGTTGCGGTATGGGTGAGTGTGTGGCTGTGTGAGTGGCAGTATGGATGAGGGCCTGGTTGTATGAGTAGCTGTATTATTGAGTGGGTGTGTGTGTGGCTCAATAGATGAGTGAGTCGTTGTGTGAGTACTTGTATGGGTGTGTGCATGGGTATGTGAGTGGTTGTGTGGGTGTATGAGAGGTTGTATAGGGGTGTGAGTGGTTCTGTGGGTGATGTAATCAGTAATGTCATTTGAGATGTTATAAGTTATGTTATGTTATAAAAATTTGTAAAGCACATAGCTGCCCCAGCAACGGGGCTTCCCAGCGCTAGTCCAGATGAGAAACAGACTGCAGCATGCAGCGTTTAAACAGCAAAGAGAAAAGGGGCCCTAAATAGAAAAAAGCCAGGTCTTCAGAGTTTTCCTGAATTGAAAATGATTCTGAATATTCCTAATAGAAAGGGGGACCGAATTCCAGAGAGCTGGGCCCCCTGCGCGGAAAGAGCGGCTTTCCGCTCTTACTCTCTTAACACACGGAATAATGGCCAAATTGAGATCGGCCAAACGCAGAGGACATGAGGGTCGATATAGAGATGTCAGATTTGACAGAATAGGAGTACCCTGGGAATGCAGAATCTTATGGGCGGTATTAAAGTGCATACGCCAGTCTACAGGTAGCCAATGCAGTCTGCGAAGGAGGTCGGAGGCAGAGCACAACCTCTGTAGGTAGACCAATAACGTGGCAGTGGCATTTTGTGCCAGTCTTCTAGTTACAGACTTGTTGACTCCCAAATACAGGATGTTTCAGAAATCTAGCTGGGATAAAATAACTGCCTGAATAATGATTTGTAGAATGCCTGTATCAAAAAAGGGTTTAAGCCCTCTCAGGAGCCCGAAGCATGAGCCTGCTACTGATTTGGCCTGTGCTTCGAAAGTTAGGGTGTTATCCACCCAGACACCCAGGTTTTTAATAGAGGTTTGGGAATAGTGGGGGGTCCCAGGGAGGGAGGCTACCAATAGTCGCCCCAAGAGTGAGTGAGTTTCCCAAGTAGGAGAATTTCTGTTTTGCTCGCTTTCAAACACAAGCAATTAGCCTTCATCCACTCTGAAACAATGAACATTACCTTTTGAAAATTGACCAGGTCTCAGATGTGATGTCACTGACCATGTCATGAGTGATGCAGTATGTGAGGTCATAAGCAGTGCACTGCATGGGCGTAAGTTATAGTTAGCTCAGGTAATTATAACTGCTGAATTTCACTGGTTTTGCATGAGTGAAATCTAAGCCCAACTATAACATCCCTGTAACCTTTATTTTTTTCAGAGAATTTCTAAGTTTTTTAAAATCCTATTTCCTAACTATAACGTCTCTCTAACCTTTGGATTTTTTAGTGAATTTCTACAGTTTTTTAATGTTATTTCCCAACTATAACGTCCCTGTAACGTTTGGTTTTTAAGTTGATTTCTAAGGTTTTTAATTTTATTTCCTAACTGTAACCTGTAACTTTTGAGAGTGAGAGTGTGAGTGAGTGAGTGAGTGCATGAGTATCTGAGTGGGTCTGTGAGTGGGTGTGTGAGTGGGTCTCGGAGTGGCTGCATAAGTGTCTCACTGGGTGTGTGAGTGTCTGAGTGGATCTGTGAGTGGGCGCGTGAGTGTCAGAGTGGATTTGTGTGTGGGTGTGTGAGTGTCTCACTGGATGTGTGAGTAGGTGCATGAGTGGTTTTGTGAGTATATGCGTGAGCTCACTGGATGTGTGAGTGGGAGCATGAGTGTCAGTGGATCTGTGATTGTGTGTCTGAGTGGGTTTGCGAGTGCCTCCATGAGTGTGCGAGTTAGTCTGTGAGTGGGTGCGTGAATCTCTGAGTGGGTCTGTGAGTGGGTGTATAAGTCTCTGAGTGGGTCTGTGAGTGGGTGCGTGAGTCTCAGTGGGTCTGTGAATGGGTGCGTGTCTCAGTGGGTTTGTGTGTGGGTTTGTGTGGGTCCGAGGGCCCTCTGTTTTGCCTTTCCTGCTCGATTTTCTGCCCTCCGTTCTGCCTTTTTTGCTTGTTTTTTCAGCCCTCTATTTTGCCTTTTTCTCATATTTCTGCCTTCTGTTTTGCCTTTGCTGCTTGTTTTTCTGCTTTCTGTTTTGCCTCTTCTGCTTGTTTTTCTGCCCTCTGTTTTGCCTGTTCTGCTTGTTTTTCTGCCCTCCTTTTTGCCTTTTCTGCTTTTTTTCTGCCCACAAAACGGAAAGGAGGCCAGGCAGCTCCCCTCCCCAGGCCAATTTCGTCCCCCGGGGCCCCCATCCCCCATCCCCCAAGGCCTGGCCAACATACAATGGGGAGGGGAGCCAGTCGGCACCCCTCTGAAGGCTGGTTTTAGCCCTGGGGAACCCATCCCCCGGGGCCTGGTCAACTAATGGAAGGGGAGGGAAGCCACACGCCCCACCCCGGGACGATTTTGGCCACAGGGACTCCATCCCCTGGGCCTGGCCTCCTGTTCCTCGGTGCCCTGGAGCCCACCCAGGGCACCCAGTATGTACTATTAGGGACTGCGGGGGAAGCCTCAATGCTCCTACGGTCCCTGTCATTGCTCCCACACACAGGGAGCTGCTAAACATGCAGTTCCCTGTATGTGGGAGCAATCCTTTCATCTAATTCCTTGGAAAACAGATGAAAACTCCGTTCCCAGCAAGCGAGAGCAGTTTGACTGCTCCCGCTTGCTGGGAGCAGTTCGTGTTTGCTCTCCCTTGGTGGGACTCCCACCAAGCGAACGCAAACTGCTATGTTCCGGATGTGGGCATCCTGGGACAGAGCAGGAGCCGGCCCTCGGGGTGGTGGTCCCCAGGGCCATTAATGGCTCAAGGGGGGCCGTGGCCCCCCCCCCCTTATTTAGAGTGCACCAGACGGCCCCAGAGAAGTGGTGGTCCCCAGGGCCCTATATGGCCCCACTACCAGTTTTTAAAGTTACTTGGCCCTGAGGAGGTGGTGGTCCCTGGGGCCCGGGGGGTCCATGCAGCCCCCCATTACTTTTTATTTAGCTCCTGGGAGGTGGTGGTCCCCAGGGCATACTAAATCCCCTGGAAGGGGGTCCGCACGGCCCCTCTCCACTATTTTGAATAAGCCCCGAAGAGGTGGTGGTCCCCAGGGCTAAATAAGCCCAATGAAGGTGGGTCCACACGGCCCCGTCCCAAAATGTAAATAAATCCCCGTGGAGGTGGTGGTCTCCGGGGCTAAAAAGACCCCTAGGAGGAGGGCCCTGTGCACCCCTCCTCAATTTTTTTTAAATGTTGGTGCATGCCCCTGGGACCTGGCCCACCCGGGAGCTTTTTTGAAAACAAGCGCTTGAGACCGCACTTGGTTTTTCTTTTTTTTTTTTGCCGTGGATTCACGACTCCGTCGCAAATTCGCAGCAAACTTGTTTTTTAAAAAAATGCTTTTTTGCCCTGGCAGGGTCCTAGGGGGACACCAGGACCAGGCCTACGGGGTCAGGTTATTCCTACCCTGCCCCCTTTTCATTTTTTCTAATGTTTTTTTCTAGACTCAGCTAAAGCAGAGTCCCCATATGGCTGCCAACACTTCCTGGTTGGCGTGTTGGCAGCCAATCACATTTCAGCGCGGGGACTGTTGGATCCTTGGTGGATCCGTGTCCCTATATATACACACAAATTTGGATTTCTTTTAATAAGTCTAAAACTACTGAACGGATTTACACCAAATAACAACAAGCATTGGCATAGCCAATAGGTCTCGCCTTTGGGACCTTATAAGTGTTTAGCTATGCAACAGTTGATGTTGTTGCACCAAGGATATTGTGCTGGATAACTAAACACTTATAAGGTCCTATTGTATATGCCAATAGGTCTTGCTTTTGGGACCTTATAAGTATTTAGTTATGTAGCACAATATCCTTGGTGCAACAACATGAACCGTTGCATGGTGAAACATTTTTAAGGTCCTAAAGGCGAGACCTATTGGCTATGTGAATGCTTGAGATAGTGTTTTGAAGGAACGGTTTTTGTAATGTTAATTTGTATTTTTATAAATGTGAGAGGTTGGCCTGGTATATGCTGACCACTAATTTTAGTGGGTACCTTGCACTTGTTTAAACAACCCTTATTGATGAATAGGTTAAAGATAACCTTTATTGAAAGCTATCCTAGTGTTAGCTATGGAGAGCAGCCTTTAGGCTGAGGGGTCGATTCCGATTCGGGCCGTAAAAAGCACCGACCGACTCGGATCCGGAAAAAATACCGACCGACACGTACCCGTGGCGCACGACACGCCAAGTACGATGCAAGGCGCGAAAAATCCGACCGACACGTACCGAAACCAAGTCGACCGACCGAGCCGCACGGAAAGCAGCAATCCGGCCGGAAAAACACGCGAATCCAACCGACCGACACGCACCCGGAACAAATCCGACCGAAACGTACACGCGAACTCCAAACCGCAAAGTACGATGCAAGGCGCGAAACCACGACCGAGTCGGACGGAGGACAAGCCGTACGACCGACACGCATACAAAACCGAGCCGAAGCAACACAATACACCGCGACCGACGCGTACGCAGCATAGAAAACTGCACAAACATAGCGTGAACGAAACGGAGAACACCGTACGAGACCAATGCAGGGTCCGACTCGGTCACAAGAACGTTTCCAACATACACAAACAGCACAAAGGAAAAATCACCCCAAAAAAGGCCAAACAAGCAATCACCAAGCCAATAAATACTGGGGGTGGGGACAGAGAACAAAGACACACCCACAACTCCACCTATATAAAGGACACAAATCACTACCATGAGCCTTTGCAAATGCCATTCCATTGCCAGCACCCAAGAGAAAGCAACCACACACCCACAGCTCATCCCTCACACAAGCCACACACCATCAGCACACCAACAAATACCTACCTCACATACACCCAGCAAAACACACACTCACACACCCTCACCTGCACACCAACACACACAGCACCCACCATCACCACCCATCACCATGCCCCCAAGAAGAATCCCAAGTTCCTAGATAGTGAATTGGAAGTCATGGTAGACGAGATCCTCAGGGTGGAGCCACAGCTGTTTGGCACATTGGTCCAACAGACCCCCATGTCGCAGAAAACCAAGATGTGGGAGAGGATCATCAACAGGGTGAACGCCCAATCACCATGTCGGCGCACAAAGACCGACATCCAGAACAGGTGGTATGACGTGCGCAGGAGGGTACGGAAAATGCTGAAGCAAGACTACATCAACAGCCAACACACCGGCAGTGGCCCTCCTGCCAAGCCAATATACCTCAGGCCCTGGGAGGAGAAGGTGCGGGCCATCCTTCCGCCAGTGAGCGTATATGGACTAGAGGACATCCCAGAGCCTGGTGAGTACACAACAAATGTACACAATATACTGCCACAAAACACACACATCACTGTCAAGGGGAGAGTCAAACCATGCACTCATAGCAATTACACAGCAACCAGAACAGAATCATCCCAAAATGTGTATGTCAGTCAGATAAACACAACACATGCCATCAAAAAAGTCACATCCAACTGTGCCAACACATGTACAAACACAACTACAACTACAGCTAGGCAGTGGCACAAATAGAACTAACAAACACATCCACACATGTAGCCACCACAACAACACCAACACACAGTGAAGGCCACTCAAAGGAAGGAATTCTGTGTATGCTGGCCAAGTCAGTGAAGCCAATAGCATCATGGGAGTCGCAGTCACACATATTGCCCCCCCACAACTGTCCCATCAACACCACCATGAACCATGCTCACATCACAGGGAGTGGAGAAGGACTCACAAGATGGCTGACACTGGCTACTGCTGTGGGGAGCACAAGGCCCTGCTGGCAACTGTGCACCAACAAACAGCAGGACACCACTGACTGACATCCTGAGAGACAACTTACACTCCCTGCAATGCAAGCACGTTCCATGGTGGGATATCTGGCTAGCTGGGTGGGAAGGGGGACTTGCAGCACTGACCATAGTCACAAGCACCTCCCCTCACACCCCCCCAACACAAACTCCACAGAACCCACCTGGTAGAATGCAATGCCCCCATCCTAACACAAGATCCCACAAAGAACCACCACCCTGGGTTATGTTGTGTGAAGCACAGGGACACTCTTGGGACTTCCAGCCAAACAACTGCCAGGACAACACTCCCAGCCATCCTGTCAGCACAGCCAGCCCACCCCACAGGGAAGCAGAGTCAAAAGGAAGGAAGCATGGGCATGCTGGGAAGGGGGTGGAGGCAATAGCATGATGGGAGTCGTAGTCACTGATATTGGTCACCCCCACAACTGTCCCATCAACACCACTCCTGAACCATGCTCACATCACAGGAAGTGGAGAAGGACTCACAAGATGGCTGACACTGGCTACTGCTGTGGGGAGCACAAGGCCCTGCTGGCAACTGTGCACCAACAAACAGCAGGACACCACTGACTGACATCCTGAGAGACAACTTCCACTCCCTGCAATGCAAGCACGTTCCATGGTGGGATATCTGGCTAGCTGGGTGGGAAGGGGGACTTGCAGCACTGACCATAGTCACAAGCACCTCCCCTCACACCCCCCAACACAAACTCCACAGAACCCACCTGGTAGAATGCAATGCCCCCATCCTAACACAAGATCCCACAAAGAACCACCACCCTGGGTCATGTTGTGTGAAGCACAGGGACACTCTTGGGACTTCCAGCCAAACAACTGCCAGGACAACACTCCCATCCATCCTGTCAGCACAGCCAGCCCACCCCACAGGGAAGCAGAGTCAAAAGGAAGGAAGCATGGGCATGCTGGGAAGGGGGAGGAGGCAATGGCATGATGGGAGTCGTAGTCACAGACATAGCTCACCCCCACAACTGTCCCATCAACACCACCCTGAACCATGCTCACATCACAGGGAGTGGAGAAGGACTCACAAGATGGCTGACACTGGCTACTGCTGTGAGGAGCACAAGGCCCTGCTGGCAAATGTGCACCAACAAACAGCAGGACACCACTGACTGACATCCTGAGAGACAACTTACACTCCCTGCAACGCAAGCACGTTCCATGGTGGGATAACTGACTGGCTGGGTGGGTGGGAAGGAGGGCCGGCTGTCAACCAAACACAACCAATGCAGACCATGTTCACACCCCAGAAAATACATAGAAATGCCCAAATAATGCAGGACAATGTGCCACACCAATATCAACCCCTGACTGTGACGACTCAGGACAATGCAATGTACAGGCCCGCACCCAGAGGCACAGTCACAACTGTAATGTGTGTCAACCATTGATGCCTGCAGAAACATGACATACATTGTTTGTGTCTCCCAAAAACAGGTGATGATGGGGACACAGCAGCAGACACTGAGGAGTCCCAGTCCCAGGCTCAAGAGGATGCCGAGCTCACGGGCGTCGTACAGCCTCTGTCCTCCTCGGACGATGAAGAACAACCTGGCACATCCGGTGCAAGTCAACATGCAGCACCAGCAGGACCACCAGATGCAGCACCAGCAGGACCACCAGCTGCACCCCCTGCACCCACCCCTACAACGACTGTCACCACGAATACCATCCCTGCCGACATGGACAGAATAAGGAGCAACACCAGCACAGTGACCCTGGACCAACCTGGGGCCATGGACACCACCACCAACCCCCAAGGTGGACCAGGGTTATCTGTGCGTGCCACTGCACACACTGCACATGTCAGCAGGGGTGGTGGGAGGGGTGGGAGACAGAGGTCGCTGCTTGCAGACGTTGCTGGTGTGCATGATGACCCACAACTGGTACGCATAGCTGATGCGTACCAGTCCAGCACCGGAGAGCTCAGCCAGGTAGTGGGGCTCCTCAGAGACATTAAACAGCAGCAGGCTGCCCATCATGCCCGCTTGGACTCCCACATGTCCCACGTGGAGTCACACATGTCCCGTGTGGACTCACACATGTCCCGCGTGGAGTCCAAGTGGGATGCACTGCATGAGATGACGGCGGTGCACAGGGACATTTTACAATGCCTCCGCCAGATGAACAGCAACCAGTCCACACCTCCCTGTGTGCCAACAACATCTGGTGCCGAACAAACTGCAACTGCCACAGGGAGGGAGGAGGACTCTGGCGGAGAGTCCCCTGCACCGCAGCAGCCTGCACTTGAGGGCCCCCCAAGAAGAGGGGTCGTCCGAGGAGGGAAAAGTGAGAGGCCGATGGCCAAGCGCAACTCCCAGGAAGCCTGAACCTGTTCTGGATGTTCGCCTTTGTGCACAGACTGTTCACCCTGTTGACGGCAACACTACTCCCACACATTGCATGGGGAGTACAAGTTGGACCAATGTGTTATGTTATGTTATTTTATTTTTATATAGCGCATATACACCGACAGGTCTCTTAGCGCTTTGGAAGAAGCGGGATAACGTCAAGGCGGGGAGGTCTTCATGGGTTGTGTCAGACAACTGTGGCCCCGATACTGGGGATCCTGTCTACCAGGACTTTCAATTCACCTAGGAACTTGGGATTGCAAGATTCATGTACAGCACAACCCATCCTATGCACTATTAACACAAATGTATTACAATAAACACACTAATACACCATACTTGCCTCTGTCGTGATTCCAACGTGGGTGCTGTTATGGGGATGATGAACTGCAAAATTACACTGTGTATGCGAACTGCAACAGCAAGGACAACACAGGCATGTGAGTACAGGAAACGTGACACACATGAGGGAGACACACCACCAGGGCTACACGACACATACACACCTAGGCCATCTGACTCATTGCCTACACTGATGTTGCCAGGGAAGACGGTGCAATGCACAGACACCACACCCATTCCCAGTTGTAGTCAAGTAGCCCACAGGTGCAGTAAGCAAATGGCAGTCAAATGTGTGACCACAGACAACGCACATCACAAAGTGAAGCACAGGTTTATTACACAGTTGCAACATGCAGTAACCACTATAGATGCAAGGTAACCCCACCTGGCAGCGGGCACACAGTCAAGAACTGTAGACGGAAGGAAGTCCATGGGTGTGGCGCACATCACCTGTAGGGACACAACAGCTACCAGCCTGGATGTGCAATCACGTCGTCGGTGGACACAGTTGACCAAACGAATCTGAAAGTACCCTGTGAAGGACAGAAATGACACACAGTCAAAAGCAATGGAGTACAGGACAGAACAGCAAAACACATGCACAATACATGTTACAAGATACCCACCCAGAACCAAGTTAGCATGTCAACACTGTTGGGGAGTACAGCCCACCTGTCACCACACATCGCAACACACATCCAGTCAAGTGGCCCATGGACACACTCCAACAGCACCAGAGCACCACCCACACATCATGCCAACTCACATCATTGACATGACACCTCAGGATACTCACATTCAGCTAAAGAAGTTGGTGATGAGCTGTGTGCGGACATCACCATCACCATCATCATCATCATCGTCACTGGCATCGTGGTCCAGGCCAGGATCCTCCACAGGTGGCGGATGTTGGTCATTGTCATCCTGGATGAGAGGCAACTCCTTCCGCACTGCCAGGTTGTGGAGCATGCAGCAGACGATGATAATCTTGCACACTTTTGCAGGGGCATATGGGAGGGACCCTCCGGTCTTGTCCAGGCAGCGGAAGCGGCTCTTCAGGAGACCAAAGGTCCGCTCAATCACTCTCCTGGTCCGACCATGTGCCTCATTGTAGCGCATCTGGGCAGGTGTCACAGGGTTCCTGAGGGGTGTCAGCAACCACGGCATGTTGGGGTATCCCGAGTCACCTACGGACAGACAAGTGCACATTAGCTGACTTGGAAAAGTGGGCGGAATACTACAGATCAGATCACACACAATGGCACAAAGTCAGTACACACCGACAAGCCAGGCACGCTGGTTCTGCATCTGTGCCATCATCCTGGGGATGCGACTACTCCTCATCACAAAGGCATCGTGTGCTGAACCAGGGAAACGGGCACACACGTGTGTGATGGTCATGTCTGCAAGACACACCACCAGTGCATTGACCGAGTGGTAGTGCTTGCGGTTCCTGTAGGCCTGCTCCTGGGCCTGTGGTGGTACCAAAGCCACATGTGTCCCATCAATGGAGCCAATGACATGCGGCATCCTCCCCAGGGCATAAAAGTCACTCTTCACGTCAGTGAGTCGTCGCAGTCTAGGGAAATAGATGTACCGGTTCAGGAAGAGCAACATTGCCGCCAAAACATCGCGGAGCACACGGCTGAACATGGTCTGTGACATCCCACCAGCAGTCGCCACAGTATGTTGGAAGGTACCAGTGGCAAAGAAGTGTAGGGCTGCCATCACCTTCACCTTGGGGGTCAGCGCTGTAGGATACGGACGGCCAGGCTGCAAATGTGGGGACAACTGCACTGCCAAATCCTCAATCAGCTGCCTGGTGAAGCGGTACCTTCGGATGCTGTCCCGTTCCACCATCGTTGCCAGGTCTGGGAATGGCCGATGGACAGCAGGAGCCCTGCAGTGCAGAGGAGAAGTAAGCAAGATTGTCAGTCAGCCCACATATGCGGCATTGAACACACTCAAGATCCCAACATACATCATCATGAGGCACAACTACATGAAGTGTGCAGTACCGGAAGGACATGTATGGTACATACATGGCCAACATCTGTCAACACGGTCCAACAGGTGGCATCAATTAGTCCCAGGTTGGCCCATTGGATATCATGAGGCCGTGTCACAGTTCCCATCTCCTGCTGCCGTGTCACAATAACCCCCCACAGGGACATGTGAGGACAGATGTGCCCCAGGCACCACAGCTCAACGACAGGTACATTCCCAGGGACCCTGTAATGCCACATGGACACTGGCATTACATGGAGTATCATGTATACACCACAGCAAAACAACCATGACCCCCACAGGTAGTGGCCCCACTTGCCACGGCAGGACAGACATGGACGTCTGTGACACACACGCACAACATCAGAGTCCATGCACACACAACGTGGATGTGGAGACTGTCTCCCATTGTGCACATGAAATCAGAGACATTGTAAACACCACATGCACAAAGACTGTGGAGGACCATCACTATTGTGCCACTGGGACACCCTGGCTCAAACATACCGTCCCACATGGGACTCACGGGGTATGTGACATGACATACACATACACCACTGTGAAATGTGACCATGGCACATGCACAGATATGAACAGTTGCACATCACAGTGGTCACGTACACGTAACACCCAGGATCCTGTCCCCATGAACACGTGCACAGCCTGGGGGTGGCTGCCCACAGGTGACACCCACAGGACAACATGTCCACCAACATACACACAATAGGAAATGCAGCCTTACATGCCTTATGATAAAGTTTGGACAGGCTGTCGTGATGTAGGTGTGCCCCTCACTCCCTGGGAGCTATCTGTGGCTGGCATATGTCCATCTGAGACAGGCATGCTGACATATGCCAGTCACATGTACAGTGATGCGTTGAACAGCAATGGACCGATCGGTGCCTCCGGCCGGCCCATTGCTTTCAATGTGTGCGGGTACGCGTTGTACCCCTGTGCGCGTTGTACCGCAATGGACCGATCGGTGCCTCCGGCCGGCCCATTGCTTTCAATGTGTGCGGGTACGCGTTGTACCCTGTGCGCGTTGAACTGCAATGGACCGATCGGTGCCTCCGGCCGGCCCATTGCTTGCACTGTGTGCGGGTACGCGTTGTACCCCTGTGCGCGTTGAACTGCAATGGACCGATCGGTGCCTCCGGCCGGCCCATTGCTTTCACTGTGTGCGGGTACGCGTTGTACCCTGTGCGCGTTGAACTGCAATGGACCGATCGGTGCCTCCGGCCGGCCCATTGCTTTCAATGTGTGCGGGTACGCGTTGTACCCCTGTGCGCGTTGTACCGCAATGGACCGATCGGTGCGCACCCATTGACAATGGGCTTGCCTGGCAACGGACGCGTTTTCGAATTTCGAACGAGTCGGTTGCTGGAAAATCAGTTGGTCACCCACAACAATGTTGCAAAATCATGTATGTCATGAAGTTGAAGATTTGAAGGATGCTGTGGGCGTGTTTTGGTGCTGCTATTCCATGGATTGGCCAGATTCAGAAGATGCAAACGACTTGGACCTATCACTTTGGACACAAGGGACAGTATCTGCCTCTCCAGCACATATATATTGCTGGCTGTTCCCCTGAGAGCCCACTTGCCTGCACTACATGCTCCAGGACGACATCTGCCACTGCACTGCTGCTGTCTCTGCCCCTCTGGACCCTGCAATGGCACATACTGTGGAGAGAGCCCCAGCCTTCAGCCTTGAAGAGAACCAGGCCCTGCTGGACAGCCTACTTCCACAGTACAGCAAGCTGTATGGGACACCAGGGGAGCAGGTGAGTGTTCTGTGCACTGCCTTTCTGAATGTGCATTTTGTCTGACTAGCAAGGCTGAGAGTCTGCACGCCACTGGCTAGCAGGCTCACTGAGTAGTTGTCACCCCCATAGTGTGTAGTGACTTGCACTGGACAGGTATGGTGCAGTGACAGTGCATTTGAACATGGTTTTACTTCCCATGCAATGATACCATGTAGTGACGTCTGGCAAACTGTCCATGGGCAGCTTTGCACTGCCTGTGTACATCATGTGCCCCTGTGATTGAGACATGTATATACAACTGTGTCATGCACGGATATGTTGCATGTGTGGTAATGGCCTTTTCACTTTGTCATCCTGACAGGTTAATGCCCATCGGAAGCAGGAAATCTGGAAGGACATCGTCCGGGCTGTCCGGTCCGTGGGGGTCTACAAGCGCCGGATCCGCAACTGCCAGAAGAGGTGGCAGGACCTTCGGGGCTGGACCCGGAGGATTGCACGGGTCCAGCTGAAGCTGTCGCCTCCTCGCAGGAGGGGCGGAACACGGACCCTGACCCCCACATGCTCCAGATCCTGGCGGTGGTCTTTCCAGACCTGGATGGGCAGCTGAAGGCCAGACAGCAGCAAGGAGGGGTGAGTCAAAGACTGCACTGTGAACTCTGTATTACATGCTTTGTGCCCTCCTCTGGCCTGGTTCAACTGCCACAGTGCAGCAGTCATGTTGTCCAGGAGCCATGTCCCTCTATTGTGCACTGCCCACTGCTCATCTGATACCCAGGTGTGGCCCTCACAGTCAGGGAATTGTGTCACTTGGGACTGTGTCCTTGCAGTTTGCTTCACTAAAGGTGGGGGACAGCATCTGTTTCCCTAACTCTGTTGTGGGCATCATGGGTGGGTCCATTGTTCACACAACGCCTGGGTTTGGACATGTGATCTGCGTGTTGCTTTGATATGCGGTCCACTTGCTGAGCTGAGCCACCACATGTGCCTGGGGTATGTGGCACACGCCCATGCAGCGGGTGGGAACAATGTTTGTGCCCCAGGAGTGTGCAGATTACGTGTGTCACACATACATAGCCAGCTATCCACTGTCCAGGGCACATCCCTCATTCATGTGGAGCAGGACAGTCATGCCTACTCCAGGCCATGCAATGCACTCTGTACTCCCACTCCCGTGTATCAGCTGACACATTGTGCACAGTGATTTGACCCCTCCGGTGTCTGCCTCTGTGTCAGTGTGCTGTGGATTAGTTGCCAGGACTGCTGGGGTGTTTCTTGGTAGGGGCTCCGCATGCCCCTGGAGAAGTGACCATAGGAGACGATACTTGTGTATCACATAGGTGTTTGATCAGCTGCCCGTGCAGACTGGGGTATGCGAATGTGATGTTCAGGCAGCTGTTCCCCATTCACAGCAAATTGTGAGGGGCTCAGGTTCAGAGGGTAGTGTCACAGGTCTCCCATATGTCCAATAGGTGTGACCTGGACAGATGAGGGTTGAGATGATGTGTTGTGTGGGGGATGTACATGTGCACTTGTGCAGCTCCAGGACTTGCATTCCCCATGACCTACTATTGTGACACAGTGCATAGTGTTGTTGTCTGGCTGCCAAGTCATACATCACTGAGACAGTGATGTATGACTTAGCAGTCATGCCTCTGCCATGGCATGTGTCAACTTATTTGTGGTCCTGCAGGGGAGTGACATGTGCTACATGCACACCATAGTGGCGCTGGCTATCAGGACATGGGTGCATCATGGTGTCTGTCGCTGGTATGCATCACATGCATTTCCTATTTGACTCTGGGCATCCCTTTCATCCGGAAACCTGTACTCACTCAGTGGCAAGAGCTGTGATGTGTCCACACCGTGTCCTCTGCACTGTCCAACTACTGTGTACTTGGTGCATGTGTCCACACTGGGGTGTTGCAATCCAACAGACACCAGACAGATGGGTGCAAGGCCATGTGGGATGTGAGTGCCATGCTTGGCATCAGACTGACAATTGGCTTCTCCTGTTCAGTTAGGGCACTTTTAGCAATGTACAACTAATGATGCCAGGGCTTGCTCTGTGATGTGCTGTGCTCACAGTGGTGTGTGCGTTTGGTGCAGGTGACTGATGTCTGTCTGTTTCCCCATTGTTTGCAGATACATCCACGGCCACGGAAGGGGACAGCTCCACGGACCAGGAGGAGCCAGAGAGCCAGACTGGGTCAGCAGCCGAGGAGTGGTCGGAGGGACCCAGTGGCACGGAGGGCGAGGGGAGCCACACCGAGGAATCCTCAGCACCATCCACCTCAGCTGAGGACCAGAGCAACTCGGAGGATGACTCCCTTGTGGAGGCGGGTGTCAGCAGCCACCACACCCCAGCTAGTGTTGCTGTCCCCGCCACCACCAGCACCACCACCGCCCTCCCATCGGCTCCCATTCCCAAGGTCCGTGGAGGCTCCCATGTTCGGGAGCGTGTCTCCTTTGGCCCAGGCACCGCACCCCCTGCCCCTGTGTCCCCTGCTGCCCTGAGTGAGGAGTCTGTGTACCTCCTTCGCCAGCTCCATGTAGGGCAGACAGCCATGCTGAGTGTCCTCCATGCGCACACCGCACTGTTGACTCAGCTGGTGTCGTTCATGGAGGGCATCTCATCGGGCATGTCTGACCTACAGAGGGGCAACAGGTCCATGGACTCCTCCCTGACGGCAGCAGTGTCCCTCCTCAGACAGTCCCTCACCCCTCCTGCCTCTGCTCCATCCACACTCCCCAGCACCTTGCCCGTCCCAAGCACACACACACCGGCACAGGCACACACCAGCACACACACATCCAGCACACAGACACACACGCCACAAACTAAACGCACACGCACGCACAGTCAGGGGACTGAAACCAGACTCACAGGGGATGGGGCCCTGGTACACACACACGCATCCACGGGCACTGCACAGTCCTCAGTTGCCTCTCCCTCCAAAGCACCCTCCCTTGCCTCACCTGCAACCCCAAAGACCCAGCGCCTCTTCCTCAGTGACCTCGGCCTCTTCCCCTCCGATCCAGCTGCCCCAGCATCCAGGGGGAAGAGGAAGCCCCCCACACGGAGCAGAGTGCCCCTCGCCCCCGGACGCCCTCCCCAGGCGCAGACAGACTGAGGCCCCCACCCGCAAGTCCCCCGGAGTGGTAAGAGCAAGACCCCGCCGCCGCCCTGCAGCTCAAGCACCAGGTCACCTTCCTCCATCCCTCAGGCCCCCACTCCACAGGTGCCCCTGCCACACCCTGCCCCAGGTTCCCCCACCCACAGATATACCATCCCCAAGAGGCTCCGGCCTTCTCCCCTGCCACTTGCTCTCCCGGCACCACACCCCCGCTGCGCTTGTCTGTGCCACTGATGTGGTGAGGGTGTCCTCCCCCTCTGTCCAGCCCACCTTGCCTGTTCCCCATTCTCCTCCTCTGGTGGTAGGCACTGCAGTGGAGTCCACTACCACCCTGTCTGACTTGGGCACTGCAGTGGCGGACCTGTCCACTCCATCTGCAGGGTCCACTGCAGTCGTGCCGGCACCCACAACATCTGAGCCATGCCCCCAGTTGTGCCGGCACACACCATGTCAGACACCTCCACTGCAGTTGTCAGTGGCTCTCCAGCACCCACCACCCCTTCCCTGCTTCCTCCTGGTGAGCCCTGATCCTGTCCCTGCGGTGCCTGGCCTACCCCCCCGGTTGCCCCTCCTAGTGGATTGTCCCTGGTTTTGTGCAGGCATGTGTAGGGTGGCATCTGCCACTGTCACCCACTTGTGACTTTGTTGATGGACTGGCCATTGGCCTTTGTTTATGTTCTACCGGACTTCTACTTTTAATGCCACATATGCTGAATAAAGCAACTTTCTGTTCTCTAGTGCTTTTGCTTCTGATGTACATGATGTTGATGATGCTAACAATGCCCTTGCTGCAGTGATGGTGATATTTGGTCTCATGATTATGAAGTGTTACTGTGCAGGAACCCATGTGGTCCAGGGGTTATGTGTCCTATCCTGTGGTGTATCCATGTCATCCATAGCAGCATATGAGGGTGTCATGTGTTCAGTATTTGGCAATGAGATTTCCTACTTAGATTGGCAACTTCACATCTGTGGCTTCCACCCCTGCACATCTGTTGTGCCTGCCATTGTTCTATTCGTCTACTTCCCTGACCGTGTGGCCATCTCCAGTGAACATGCAGGTTTGGGCATCAATGGGGAAGGACTCATCTGTGTTGTCAGTGCAACATTGCTATACAAGTGTGTTGGATCTGTGCTGATGATTCCGTTGGCACTTCCATGACCAGGCTGATGGGACGGGAGCCCTCATTTGTTGCTAATTGTTGATTGTGTGTCCCATTGCTGCCATGGTATGGTATCTGTTCGCCTCACATCTGCAGTCTCCACAGGGTATCTGCATGTGTGTGCCCATTGGTGCAAATATGTGGGTCTGCATTCGGATGGTCACTTCTGTCATTGTGTCATTGATGATTGTTGACGGTGTCAGCCCCCATGGGTGTTGTTTGTCTGCACATGGCCAAAGTTATGTCTTATTTGCACTGCAGGATTTGGCTCCCCCAATTTATGTTGCAATGGGACACATACACTACTTTGCCACTGATGTGTTTGTTGTTCTGTGACCAGGAATCATCCATGCAGTTTGGCAGTTGCACCTCTTACTTTGTCAACACTTGCCTTTTGGTCACTGTGATGATGGGGGTTTGGACCCCATTGCCACAATGTTCAAGATGTGCTGCAGCTATGGACCCCACACTTGCCTTTTGGTCACTGTGATGATGGGGGTTTGGACCCCATTGCCACAATGTTCAAAATGTGCTGCAGCTATGGACCCCACACTTGCCTTTTGGTCACTGTGATGATGGGGGTTTGGACCCCATTGCCACAATGGTCATGGCCTGCTTGTGTTGTGTGTGCCACACACATATTTGTGTGGCACATGTGCTAGGGGGTCACATTGTATGTTAGAAGTCATGTTCGGTGTTGTAGGCATTTGACACAGTCTACACACGCTTGTCATGGTGTTGGGGGATGTCTTCTTCTTGCATTCCCTAGGTTGTGGTGTGCTGGTTGTGTCATGCATTGTCCATCCTATGGGTGGGGGTGGTAGTGGTGGTAGGCATCCTGCCCCCCTGGGTGAGGGTGATAGTAGTGGTGGGCATTCTGCCCCCCTGGCTGAGGGTGGTAGTAGTGGTGGGCATCCTGCCCCCTGGGTGAGGGTGGTAGTAGTGGTAGGCATCCTGCCCCCCTGGGTGAGGGTGGTACTAGTGGTAGGCATCCTGCCCCCCTGGGTGAGGGTGGTACTAGTGGTAGGCATCCAGCCCCCTGGCTAAGGGTGGTAGTAGTGGTAAGCATCCTGCCCCCTGGCTAAGGGTGGTAGTAGTGGTAGGCATCCTGCCCCCCCTGGGTGAGGGTGGTAGTAGTGGTGGGCATCCTGCCCCCAAGGTGAGGGTGGTAGTAGTGGTGGGCATCCTGCCCCCCTGGCTGAGGGTGGTAGTAGTGGTAGGCATCCTGCCCCCTGGCTAAGGGTGGTAGTAGTGGTAGGCATCCTGCCCCCCTGGGTGAGGGTGGTACTAGTGGTAGGCATCCTGCCCCCCTGGGTGAGGGTGGTACTAGTGGTAGGCATCCTGCCCCCCTGGGTGAGGGTGGTAGTAGTGGTAGGCATCCTGCCCCCTGGGTGAGGGTGGTACTAGTGGTAGGCATCCAGCCCCCCTGGCTAAGGGTGGTAGTAGTGGTAAGCATCCTGCCCCCTGGCTAAGGGTGGTAGTAGTGGTAGGCATCCTGCCCCCCTGGGTGAGGGTGGTAGTAGTGGTGGGCATCCTGCCCCCTGGGTGAGGGTGGTAGTAGTGGTGGGCATCCTGCCCCCTGGGTGAGGGTGGTAGTAGTGGTGGGCATCCTGCCCCCCTGGCTGAGGGTGGTAGTAGTGGTAGGCATCCTGCCCCCTGGCTAAGGGTGGTAGTAGTGGTAGGCATCCTGCCCCCCTGGGTGAGGGTGGTACTAGTGGTAGGCATCCTGCCCCCTGGCTAAGGGTGGTAGTAGTGGTAGGCATCCTGCCCCCCTGGCTAAGGGTGGTAGTAGTGGTAGGCATCCTGCCCCCCTGGGTGAGGGTGGTAGTAGTGGTGGGCATCCTGCCCCCTGGGTGAGGGTGGTAGTAGTGGTAGGCATCCTGCCCCTCCTGGCTAAGGGTGGTAGTAGTGGTAGGCATCCTGCCCCCCTGGCTAAGGGTGGTAGTAGTGGTAGGCATCCTGCCCCCCTGGGTGAGGGTGGTACTAGTGGTAGGCATCCAGCCCCCTGGCTAAGGGTGGTAGTAGTGGTAGGCATCCTGCCCCCCTGGGTGAGGGTGGTACTAGTGGTAGGCATCCAGCCCACCCTGGGTGAGGGTGGTAGTAGTGGTAGGCATCCTGCCCCCCTGGGTGAGGGTGGTACTAGTGGTAGGCATCCTGCCCCCCTGGCTAAGGGTGGTAGTAGTGGTAGGCATCCTGCACCCCTGGGTGAGGGTGGTAGTAGTGGTGGGCATCCTGCCCCCTGGGTGAGGGTGGTAGTAGTGGTAGGCATCCTGCCCCTCCTGGCTAAGGGTGGTAGTAGTGGTAGGCATCCTGCCCCCCGGCTAAGGGTGGTAGTAGTGGTAGGCATCCTGCCCCCCTGGGTGAGGGTGGTACTAGTGGTAGGCATCCAGCCCCCCTGGCTAAGGGTGGTAGTAGTGGTAGGCATCCTGCCCCCTGGGTGAGGGTGGTACTAGTGGTAGGCATCCAGCCCACCCTGGGTGAGGGTGGTAGTAGTGGTAGGCATCCTGCCCCCCTGGGTGAGGGTGGTACTAGTGGTAGGCATCCTGCCCCCCTGGGTGAGGGTGGTACTAGTGGTAGGCATCCTGCCCCCCTGGGTGAGGGTGGTAGTAGTGGTGGGCATCCTGCCCCCTGGGTGAGGGTGGTAGTAGTGGTAGGCATCCTGCCCCCTGGCTAAGGGTGGTAGTAGTGGTAGGCATCCTGCCCCCCTGGGTGAGGATGGTAGTAGTGGTGGGCATCCTGCCCCCCTGGGTGAGGGTGGTAGTAGTGGTAGGCATCCTGCCCCTCCTGGCTAAGGGTGGTAGTAGTGGTAGGCATCCTGCCCCCCTGGGTGAGGGTGGTAGGCATCCTGCCCCCTGGGTGAGGGTGGTACTAGTGGTAGGCATCCAGCCCCCCTGGGTAAGGGTGGTAGTGGTGGTAGGCATCCTGCCCCCCTGGGTAGGGGTGGTGGTGCGCATTCAGGCCCCTGTGTGCATATGTGGCATTGGTGATGGGCATCCCGCCCCTATGGTGCTGCTGTTGCTGGTGTAAGTATATTCTGCATCCCTGTGTGTGTGTGTGATGTGTCGTGTACGTGTTGTATGTGTTTTGTGGTTGGTGTCTGGCTTACCTTCTGCGCCGTACGCGTCCGTGCCTGTTCCGGTAGTAAATGTAGAATATTGGTATGATCGGGACGAAGGGATTCATGGTTGGTTCGTGTCGTTCGTCCTTCTCGTTGCTTCGCGTCGTCCTCGTCGCTTCGCGTCGTCCTCGTCGCTTCGCCTCGTCCTCGTCGCTCGCGTCGTCCTCGTCGCTGCCGTGTTCGTCTCGGAGCCGTGGATCGTGTTGTGGCGCGAATCGGAGCTTATGTGCGCCTCTCCCGGATGCTTTGACGTGCCGTGCGTAGCGACGGGTTCGGCGCGTACGGAAAGCGCATCGTACTTGTCCGGCCGGACGGGGCTGCATTTTTCCTTCCCTGCGACTAGATTCGGCGTTTCCGGATTCGCCTCGGTCGGAGAACAGGACCTGGTTTGGGTGAGTACGGCTCGGCCGGATTCTTTGCTGTTGTGCGCATCGTACTTGCTCGTTCGGTGTGCTGTACGGATCGGTCGGGAAACAGGCTTTCGCATGGCTTTTTTCCCGACCGAATGGTATTGGGTGCGCCTCCGACTGAGATCGGAATCGGCCCCTAAGTGTTGAAGGAATGTAAAGCTGCTTATTTTACCATTTGTGAACCTTCTGAATGCGCAAATAAAAGGAGAACCATAGAAGGTATATATAAAATATATGTGTTTATAACTAAACAGTTTGTAGTAAAATATTTATGATATTAGAGAAGAAAGCATACAATATTAAATTAGTAGAACGATAGTAAATAGCAGAATATATAGTGGGCTGTAGGGGGAGATAAAACTATAAAGTTAGAAAGTGGTATAACAACTGAGATTGGACTAGATAGAGTGCCTAGAGCACGTAGTATTTTTGGGACCTTAAGGAAACACCGAAGGTAGTGACATAGGGGACCTATGGAGGACGGGTGCAGTGTGAGAACAGAGATGTGTGAGAGAGTGATAGAGTTAGTTAGTTTTTTATAGAGTTAGTTACTGAGTGAGAGAGTTAGTGAGTTATTTAGAGAGTAAGTGATAGTTAGTAAGTTACCTATTGAGAGAGTGAGAGAGTTAGTTAGTTAGTGAGTGAGGGATTGAGAGAGTTAGTTATCCAGTTAGTTAGTGAGAGAGAGTGAGTTAGTTATTTATTTTGTTAGTGAGAGAGAGAGTTAGCGAGTTAGTGAGTTAGTGAGGTATTTAGTGAATTAGTTAGTGAGTCAGTTAGTTAGTGAGAGAGGTAGTTAATTAGTTAGTTATTGAGAGAGTGAGATAGTTTTTTCTCTTTTTTTCCAAATTATTTTTATTGAGTACTGCAGATAATATACATGTGTACACAGTCGATAGTAAGCATTTTGTTTACATTTCCAATGACAAGATAGCATTAATCCTGCACTTGTCCCGGATCAAAGCATATATGGAGTGAATCCACTCTACATAAAGTGCAACATTATGAGCAGTATTAATGTACAAACTGTATACTTGTATACTGAATAAAGACCCAATTATAACCGACTAGTCGCAGTATTCCGTGAAAATCCCACCCGAGATCCCACCCCCAACAACACCCAAACTAAACAATTAACCCATTTGCCGCCACAGAGACAATACACCGAGCTGATGTTCCTGCATCTGGTGTTTGTCAGGTCTGGTACCACCAGGGAAGGGGGCGCGGGGGGGGGAAAGGGGGAAAGGTCCCCGAAGGGGAAAAGCAGAGAAGGATGAAAGGGGCGGAGTAGGAGAGAAGGGAAAGGAATGGGAGGCACGAGGGAAGAGTGAGCATAGGCATTATACCATCTGCAATCAGACACCTGCACCATTTTCTTGCACTGCAATCTGTGAGTCCTCCAACTCATCCCCCACGGAAGCCTTAAATAGTTCTACTAGGTGCGCCCAATCCAGAGAAATTGGCCGTTTTCGCAGCCCCCTATACTCCTCTCGTTGTAAAGTCTCCCTCTCGGCAACCGCCCACCTGATCACCTCCTCATGCCAAGTGCCTACACGGGGCGCTGAATTAGACTTCCAGCGCTGCGTGATCATACGTTTGGCTAGCATCAAAACTAAACCTGCAAATCGGCGTAGCAATTTCGCCTTCCTAGGGAGGGGGAAGAGCCCCAGGAGACAGGCCTCAACTGTGTCCCATGGTGTGCACTCCGTCAGTACTACCAAACTCTGGACAACCTCTGACCAAAACCCCCGCAGCACTGGACAATACCATATCATATGAGTAAAATTAGCTTCAGGCGCCTTACACCTTGGACATGCCGAGGACGCAGTTGGAAACATCTTTCGTATCGTTGCCGGGGCCAGGTACGCTTTATGCAATATGAATAATTGAATCGTTTTTAGACGACAATTACGAGAGACTCGCCGTGGGTGTTCTAACATTTGGGCCCATTCTCTGTCATCTAGTTCCCGCCCTAATATCATGTCCCACTTCTGCCTGAGATGCAATAATGGAATATGTAAATGTTCCCTCAAGCCTCGATAGAGCCAGCGCACCAAGTGGCGGCCATGCCCCATAATGTGTAGCGAGTTCAGCAATTGAAAAGTTGGAGGTTCTCTCTGATCTATGAGCCAATAACTCCGAATAAAGCGCACAATTGCAGCATGAGTGAGAAACAAGGTTCCAGGCACCGAATAAGTACGTACAAACTCCTCGTGGGGCATCAATTGGCCCTCCAAGAAGAGATCACCAACTGTCCCCACCCCCTCTCGCGTCCAACCACTGATTCGATTAATCGAGATTATCCCACGCCTTGTAGGCAGCCCACAGAGCGGGATATTCGGGGCATATGGAAATGGCAATTTTGCCAATTTATGAGCTTGTTTCCAATAATGTAATGCAACATGCAGCAAATAAGGAGGATCGCGCAGTTTCTGTGCGCCCGGGCATAGCTGTGATTGAAGGGTTCCTCGTTTTAAAAAATCCAGGGAGTGCCCAATTTCAAATAAATTCTTACCCGCTAACCAATATGCCATCCACTGTAATTGTCCCACTATACAGTACGTTTTAAAATCAGGCGCCCCCATCCCCCCGCAGCACTAGGAAGTTGCAACTTAGCCAACGCCAATCTGTGTCTGCCCGTCCCCCATATCAAGGATGTCAACAATGTGTCAATTGTTTTAAAAATCCAGGCCGGGAGGACAACCGGTAGGTTCACAAAATAATAAAGTAGGCGGGGCAACATAACCATTTTCGACACCGCCAAGCGGCCCGCCACCGTCAATGGCAACGTATTCCAGAAGGCGATCTGGGAGCGTAACAAATTAATCGTGCGCACTACATTACCATCTATGGTATCAGCGTTGGATCTATATACGTTAATTCCTAAATATTTAAAAGTAACAGGTTCGACTCTGAATTGCATCTGACCAAATTGTAAAGAGGGAGAAGTATAAGTATTATAGAAAGAGAAGGCGACTGATTTAGAGGCGTTAAGACACAAGCCAGAAATTTCTCCAAAACTAGAAAAGGCAGCGGCTATCGTGTGTTTATTGGCATCTAAATCTCGGAAATATAACAACATATCATCAGCGTATAGTGATACTAAGTGTATCACTCCACGCAAGGGGATGCCATAAGGGACCATGACCTGACGCAAATATTGCGCAAGAGGTTCGAGGGCTAACACAAAGAGCAGGGGGGATAAGGGGCAACCCTGGCGCGTACCCCGGGAGATAGTATAAGAGGGAGAGATGGTTGTACCCGTCTTAGCGTGCGCTGTAGGACTAGTATACAACAATTTAATCCAGTTACAATATGACTGGGGCAAGCCGAATTTAGACAATACCGCTAGCATATATGGCCAGCTTAAGGTATCAAAGGCTTGACGCACGTCTAAAGACAAGCAACCAGCAAGAGGTGAAGTTTCTGACGCTGCGTGCATTAGGGCATGAAGTCGGCGGATATTCAGAGAGGTGCTGCGTTGGGGTATGAATCCACATTGATCCGTATGGATCAATCGGGGAAGAAGTGGAAGTAGCCGCGATGCTAAAACCTTACTGAGTATCTTGTATTCTGTATTAAGAATCGAAAGAGGTCTATAAGATAGAAGGTCAGTTGGTTCCTTATCAGGTTTCAATAAAGACGTGACTATCGCCTCCCTCGCGGTGGGGGGCAGCACACCATCATCCAAGGAGAAGTATAAAGTTGCAATAACCTAGGGATCAGCTTATCAGCAAAGGTAGAATAAAACTCCACAGGGAGTCCGTCGGAGCCCGGCGTTTTGTTACAGGCCAATGCCTTTATCGCTACCCGAATCTCTGCAATAGTAATCGGAGCTGCCAGGTCTTTAGCGATCGAAACAGAAACTGTAGGAAGTTGGACCCTGGTCAGGAAGGAGAGTGTGGGAGCCGAGACATCCAAGGGGGGGCAGTATATAAACGAGCATAATATTCCTGAAACGCAGCATTGATCTCACCCTGAGAGGTAACCAACGTGGTATGGATTGTATTCATTGCTAAAATGGGAGTAGGACTCGCCGTAGGGCGGATCAGTCTTGCCAATAATGTGCCTGCCCTATCCGCCTCGGAGTGTGTACGCAGTGTGTAGGCATTAAAATCTATCATGCGTAAGCGTTCCAGCAAGTCAGCATACTGAATCCTGGCAGACTGTAGTGGCTCTACACCGTCAGCGCTCCTCTGAGCCGCTATTTCCAAAGCCTGCAAGTCCCTCTCCAGGTCTGTTATGTCCCTGATCGTTTCCCTCCGAGATCCTGCCAAAGTCCCCATGGCTACCCCGCGTACAATCACTTTGAAGGCCTCCCACTCAATAGATCTGGACGAGGCAGTACCCTCATTCTCTACGAAATACCTATCAATAGCTGTAGCCAATGTGGCCCGATACACCTGGTCCTCCAATTGTATAGGTTGCATTCTCCACGTTGGAATAGGAGCAGGGGAGCGGCCCCAATTCAACAATAACTCTATGGAATTATGGTCAGATATAGTCTTGCCCAGGTACTCACATTGTGAAATGGAAGAGGATAAATCTGGGGAACAAAGAAAGTAATCCAAACGCGTATGTAACTTGTGGGGGTACGAGTAAAAGGAATATTCTCTCATATTCACATGCAAAGCCCTCCATACGTCCAATAAATTCCAGCCATGTGCCCAACGTGTTAAGGCCACGGCCTGCGCCCTCGCCGTTTTTGATAAATAAGGGAGGATGGGAACGATCCAGACATAGATCAAACACCGCATTTAAGTCTCCGCCTAATAGCCATGGGAAATGGGACCAGTCAGCAAGTGCTCTGGAGACCCGTGTTAAAAATGCTTCTTGATCTGTATTCAGAGCGTATAGGGACCCCAGCACTACTTGTCTACCATCTAACGCTCCCAGTAGGAGGACAAACCGGCCCTAGTCATCAATTTTGCTCTCACTAAGGGAAAAAGGGATCCCCGCCCGAATCCAGAATGCAGCCCCCCTAGAAAAGGCCGAATATGCGGTTGCATAAAATTGACCCCGCCATCTCCTGTGTAGTTTCATAGTTTCGGAGGGAACCAGGTGTGTCTCCTGGAAGCATATTATCTGTGCTTTACAACGATGCAATTGTGCAGCAATTCTATGCCGTTTAGCAATAGACCCCATACCTCGGACGTTCCATGAGACAAAAGTATAAGAATTAACAGCAGACATCATCAAAAAGGAGCGAGAAATCCCCCCGGGTCCCAGCCCCACTCACCACCCCACACCCACCCACCCACAATCCCCAGACCATGCGGCACAGATACAAATAACGCAACAATGTCCCAATACTGGGTCCAACGCCCAAACTCCGTTCGACCAAACTGTAAAAACAAGAGTAACATGCTTCACATTCAACAAATGCTAACGCCTACAGGGGGAAGGTCGCTAACACTATCAACATCTACACTATAGCAGTGAACAATACATGAAAACGCCCAGAACGCGGGCCGGGCCAGGGGACCTACTATTCCGCCCCCACCTGTCGTACAAACATGCAAGTTCCACGACATACTCCTATTTGGGTAAATGAGCATATTTAGAACAACAGCATTACGAACTGGACAGAGAGTCAACAGCAGACTGAGAGTGTCATACGAGGTTATGCGTCACATAACTAAGAACCAGCTGAGGCTAAAGGATCATTGCTAAGTTGTGTGGTCCCAGAAGGAAACAGTGCAACGCTGCCATCGGAATCAGTGTCCGTATTAACTTCTTCAGACGGACTGGTACTGATAGACGGGCGAGTGGTGCGGAAGGTTGAGGCAGTATGTAGCGCCCTTCGCCTGCCCTCCATCACTTGTTGACGAACCAGGGGACTGGAGGCCAAACTTTGAGTAAGAAGCCCTCTCTTACGCCTCCGAGGGGGGCGCTGTGTCTTTGGCAGCGAGGAGTCCATACGTCTCATAGGTTGGACATCGGGGAACGTCTTGTCCAGCCAGTCCCAAGCACTGCCAGGAGTATCAAAAAACAGGGAGCGTTGATTATAGAGGATTTTTAATTTTGCTGGAAACAATAAGGCAAACGACAGGCCCGCTGCCCGGGCACGTGCCTTCACCTCCATAAAGGAAAACCTTCTGCGCTGGACCGCCAGGATGTAATCGGGGAATATTGAAATCTTCGCATTGTCAATCTGCAGTGGACCATTGTCCCTTGCCGCCTGCAGCAGGTGATCCCGATCCCTAAAATTCAAAATCCTGGTCAAGATGGGACGTGGGTTGGCGCCTGGTATTGGTCGACGTGTAGGGACACGTTGTGCCCGCTCAACTGTAAAGTGTGCGGACAATCCGATCGGGGCCACGCTAGTCTTTAGCCAGTTTTCTATGTACTCCGTGGGTGTAGAGCCCTCCGTTCCCTCTGGCAACCTACTATTCGGAGGTTATTCCGGGGTGCCCGGCCTTCCGCGCCATCAGCCCGGGCCTGGAGGGAGTCGAGCTGTTGGCGCATATGACTGAGTTGCTCTTCATGGGCTTGTACTTGAGGTAACATGCTTTCCACCTTCTGCTCAGCAGTTTTAACTATCTCCACAAGCTTCTTATGATCATCTTTCAATAAATTGAGATCTACTGAGATCATGCCCAGTTGCGCTTCCAACACAGAGCGAGAATCTCGGATTTCCTGCAAGATCATGTCAAGTTTGTCCACTGAAGTATTGGTACCAACATGTCCTTCTGTATGATGAGACAGGGTGGAGGAATGGCCCGAAGGCGGAGAGAGAGAACCTGCTCTCCCCGACCTTGTAGACGCTCTAGGCTTTCCTTTGCCCATGGCCGGCGGCGTGGCGTAATAATACTATGAACACTCGGCAACCGCGATTAAATGTCAGAAACTCTGCTGCATCCACAGTCAGGGGGGCAGCCGGAGAGGAGCCAAGCCAGGCACCAAGCACCCACCACTAATTGGCAGTACGACTACAAGATAGTGGCAGGAATGCCACACAACTCAGTCGCAATTGTAAGATGGGGCACCCAGGCGGACGAGGGCAGCTGACACCCAGTGCAACAGTGGGTTCCTCCAACGCACTGGAAAGAGACCGGAGTAAAGGGTTTCAATAGAACAACATGCGGCCCCCGCGGTGCAGAGCCCAAGCAGTCCACAGTTCAGCTTGGCGCCCCTCCAGCTTCTTCACTAAGGTGGGCCACTAGATGCAGCAGAACATCCGACCCGGTCTGTCGCCAGCCCAAGCACAGCGCGGATCACCACAGGTCCAGCCAAGAATCCGCCACCGATATGTGGCGCGAAGGGGCCCCTTAATCAATAGTGGGCCGCACCGCCTCAGCTATCAGGCTGGGGGGCAGCGGGGACACATCAGCCAGTCCCAGTATCCCGGGCCCAGCCAGTCCACAGAACAGTCCGGAAATCCCAAGGCGCCCCCAGCACTCCAGGTCTCCTAAGAGAAAGGGGGCGTTGCACGCAGGCCCCGTGCCCAGCAGTGGCGCTCACCTCGATGTTGAGGGGGAATCAGGGAGCACCAGTCATCAGTCAGCCTCAAACGCCTCCATCCATCCCTCAGTCCAGCAGAACAGCGCGGGCACAGCAGGGGACCCGCCACCGATGCGTGGCGTGAGGTGGTCCCGCAATCAACAGGGGCCTCCCCCGGGGAGGCACGCTACGGCGGGCAGCGCAGCACCATCACGCCGGTGCGCCTCACGCACTCCCCAGCGGCAGCAGCGACGCGGAGCACACCAGCACGCCCGGTCTGTGTACAGGCAGAACCAAGCAGCAGCGGCCCCGAAGAGAGGGCGCGAAGGCCCCGGGGCCGGGAGCCAGAGTCACCACCACAGCCGGGAGCAGGCGCCCGCCGCCCAGCCAGCACTCAGGGCAGTCCGAGGCTCCAACCACACAGCAGGCCTCTGGATAGGCCGGAACTCGCCGCCGTCTCAAAGTCCACTCAGCAGGGGTCCCAGGATTCCGGAGAGCACCGTCGAGGCAGCCCGCCAGCGAGCACAGACCGTCGACGCTGGAGACACTGTCTGACAAGGTAGGGAATGACGGATTATTAAACGGATAAAATGCCCCGGCCCGGAGCTCGTCGCTTAAGCGACCACCATCTTGGGCTGCAGACCACGCCCCCGAGAGTGAGATAGTTAGTACAAAATTGCAGTTTAGTGAGCAGGCGCCGTGACTCGAACATAATTTACCAGCCTGCCAGCTTCCCACTCAACAGATCTGTTCATTACGCCACATCCTCGTGTATTAGTAGAATTGCGTAGCGTTGGGTTATGGGGTTATGCTCTGTTTGTGGACGATTCAGTTGCAGAGAGGGCTTATGTAAAGTAAAGAAAGATTTAGTGAATTCTTTTTTTTGTAATTTAAAAAAGCAGAGACACGGCGATAAATATGATTAGCGCAACATCAGGGATTTGTGACGCATATAACTCACACCTACCTATCATTAAGGACACAATTCCATTTTAAAATGGAAATTCGACATATTTTCAACTCGCAATACCTTTTAAGCCATTGTAAAAATAGAAGCACTTTTTGTGCATTTAGTCAAGGGTAGTGATTTGCCAGGTAAAGTACCTTATATAAACACCGCACATTTATAGGGTAGTGGCTTACCGGTTAAAAGAGGTTATATAAGCACCTCACTTTAGTTAGCAAACAATCCACAATAAAAATATAAACAGAATCAAAGCCAAATACACGCTGATGGAAAGACCTAACAATATAGTGCATAAACGGGCAGACTGTAACTATGACCCTTGCTACAAAGAAAACACGTTTATGTAGCATTGTGCCATTTGTTAGTAGGGCCATGCTTCAGAATGAACTTTATTGTCAATATTAGATCCATTTAAATAAGCACATTGAAAATAGTGTTTTCGCGCACAAACACTATTTTATTAAGCGGCTAACTTACACGTACCAAGTGTTCTGGCTACAATCCCCAAAAGAAATGGTATTGTTACATATATGTAACACGCAAACCCGTTCCCACCAGCGTACTAGGTCTAAGTAATATTTTTGTGTTCTGGGCAGGGTAGTGTTAAGAAGGAGAACAATGCGCTTAATGTATAATTTGTAACAATTTGCAGTAATGTAAAAATAAGAACAAAACACACCCGTAAACGGAATCAGGGATTTATATGTACTATTAGTTTGACAAGCTGGAGCTTTTGCACAATTTTAAAAGTAAGTTTTTCTGTCGATTCCGTTTCACTGTTAAAGCAAAAGGACAGGCCGCCCACCTAGAATACCCAACTCAAATTGCTTCTACAAGACTACCAAGTGTAGCCGCCATCAAGTCTGTAGTGGTGTGAAAGGTTCCAAGAGTTACTAAATGTGGTTGAATGGGACTCTTCCCTGGCACAATAAAGAGGAATGTTTGCACCTTGTAAAGATCGTTATCAGCGGAAGCAGATGCAAATGTGACTTTTGTTTCACTTAGGGGTGATGTTTTTTTTTTTAAATTGCAAAATCATACCTGCGTAAAAACATTGCACGAGAGATTTTATAGTTTTCGAGCTGTAATAGTATGTTTTGTAAAAAGTGTACCGAAATACGCAACGTAACACTGCTTTATTTTGAAACGCACAGTTTAAACGTACATGCTAAATTAAAACAGAGTCCCAAAGCAAGTTGCAATAAAATAGTTTTTATACGTGCTTTGTTTTCTTTAGCAAACAGTCCCCAATCCAAATATACACACATTAAAAGGCAAACAAACGCTAAGGCGAAAGACAGAGTGAGTGAGGGGGGGAATAAAAAAAAAGAAAGAGAGAAAGCGAGAGACAGAGTGCGAGCGAAAAACAGAGTGAGAGAGGGGGGGAATGAAAAAAAAGAAAGAGAGAAAGCGAGAGACAGAGTGCGAGCCAAAGACAGAGTGAGTGAGGGGGGGGAATAACATCGTCATTTCTCCACAAGAAAAGATTTTTTCGAGCGGGAAGTTAAGATGCATTGGCCCGCAGCTGGTAGTAGGAAAGTGACATGCAAACATAATTGTTGAATAAATGTGATGGGACACTTAGGAGAGAGAGCCGTGCACGAGGGAATGAATAATTCTAAAACTGTAACAGCAGCTGTTTTAAAGCACACTCGTAAACTGTAGAGAGAGCCGTGCACGAGGGAATGACTAATGCTAAAACTGTAACAGCAGCTGTTTTAAAGCACACTCGTAAACTGTAACAGCTGCTGTTTTCAAGCACACTCGTGCTTGTGGTGCCATCCGCCTTGCGGGAGCGAGCAACAGCCAATTAGCATGCGCGCCGCTGCTCGCTCCCGCAAGGTGGATGCCGCCACAAGCACGAGTGTGTGTTTGAAAATGAGCAGACCGATGGCTAAAGGCCCTCCTAGAGCAGCGCATGCGCGCTGCCTAGGCGAGACCTAAAAAGCACGCTTTCTGGACCAACATCTAGCTTTCTGCCAAATTTGGTGTAATTCTGTTGAGCGGTTTGGGCTGTAGTACTTTTTAAAATTCCTATGGGAAGTAACATGGGAAATACACTTTTTTGACACCCCCTTTTTCTCTGCCCCCACTTGACGGATGACCCCGATCATTCCATGCACAACTAGAATGAGTTGCCCCCATCTTTTGGAAAAGTTCGTAAGGATTCGTCAAACGGTGCCAAAGATATAGGCAGGTGAAAAAACGCTCTTCCTAGGGAAACTAGATCCTAAATATAACTACCAACTGGCGACCGCCAGTAGATAATATATATATATATATATATTGACAGATAGACAAAGGCTGCTGCGGCAGCCGAAACGCGTCTCTCCTGGTTTCCGGGTCGAGGGAGGTCTGATTTAATAAAAAAGCCTTGAACCTGCAGCCCTCGTGTGCGTGCTCTCTTCCGTTGGGAGTGGGAGTTGCTTGGATATATATATATCTATATTTATATGTATATCAGTGGCAGGCGCCACTGGGTATGTATAGTTAGGATCGTGTTTCCATACGAAATACATTTTTTCTGTTGCTAATAACTTTGGCGCCATTTGGCGAATCTCCACAAAACTTTACAAAAAGTGCTACTTTGTGACTAGTTTGCACATAGAAAGTTTTGTGGTGATCCATCAAGTGGGGGCCGAGAAAAAAAGGGGGGGGGGTCCCAAAATGTGTTTTCCCAATTCATTTTTCAAAACGAAATTTAGACACAGCTACAGCCTAAACTGCTGAACGGATTTACACAAAATTTGGCAGAAAGCTAGATCTTGGTTCAGAAATAGTGCTTTTTGTGTTTTGGTATAAATTCGTTCAGTAGTTTTTCAGCAATTAATGCTCAAAAACATTGTATATCTAGGGACGTGGACCCTATGCGGATCCCGACAAATCTCAAGCTGAGATCTGATTGGCTGCCACTACCTCAACCAGGAAGGTTGTGGCAGCCGTCTTAGGACTCGGGACTCTGCCCACCCCTGAGCTTTTGAAAATGTTCTTGCTTGGCGGGATCAATTTCAAATCTCCCACCAAGCGGGAAGCAAACACCAAATCCATTCCCAGCGGGCAGGAGCTTCAGAAATGCTCTGGGAGCGGACTTAACGTCTGTTTCCCTGCCCCCAAATGATGCAGCCAGGGAAACGGATCAAAATATTGCTCCCGCCCGAAGGGAGCAGCATTTGTAGCTGCTGCCTCTGGTCAAGAGCAATACTGGCTCCCCCTACATGGGGGAGCCAGCAGGGGCCTTGGGGTTCCCCCCACGGCCCCCAACATGGATATGGTGGGTGCTCTGGGTGGGCATCAGCGCACCCACCTTTAAGTAATGATGGCCAGGAGGACGGGATCCCTGGAGCCAATAATGGCCCGCGGATCCCATCTTATCTCCTTTATTTTTAGTAATGGGGATGGGGTCCCTAGGGCCTAACAAGGCTCGGGGAAAGGGACTATGTGGCCTCCCAGGACCTAACCAGGCTCAGGGAGTAAGGGAGTGCGGCCCCCTCTCCTTTATTTAAAGTAGTAGCCCTGGTAGAGGGTTTGTCCAAATTCTACTAAGGTTTGTGGACGGGGGCCAAACAGCCCCCTCTCCCCTTAATTTTAAAAAAACGGCCCGAGGGATGTGGTCACCAGGACCTAATAAGGCTTGGGGAGGGGAGCCACGAGGCCCACCACCCCCTTAATAGAAAAAAGGCCCTGGGGATGGGGTCCCCAGGGCTTAATAAGGCTGAAGTCCCTGCGCAGTGTGGGGTTGGCTGCCTTAATGGGGGTTGGGTATAGGGTATGTGTTAGACATGGGATTTTTGGTAGGCTTGGGCGTGGGCCAAAGCCAGGCAAAACCCACCACCCTAGTCAGGATAAGGGAGTTACACTCCTAAAATAACCCCTGCTCACCCCCTTGGTAGCTTGGCACGAGCAGTCAGGCTTATCTTAGAGGCAGTGTGTAAAGCATTTGCACATAACCAACAGTAATACAGCGTAAGCACTACAAAAGGACACCACACCAGTTTAGAAAAATATCCAATATTTTTATATGCTTAAGACAAGACCAAAAACGATAAAAATCCACTATACAGTACTTAAAAATCTTCAGTTATCAAAATATGCTTTAAAAACAGTTCCTTGATGTCGATAGCTCCGTCCGGGGCTATCACGGCGTCGTGAGCAAATAAATCCAAACAGTTCTGGCTGACCGCGGCGTCGCGGGCCAGCTACGGTGTCGGGAAGACCCACAAACAGTACCTTTTAGAAATGCAGGGCGTCGGCGACCTCTAGTTGGGCTTCCGAAAGCACGGCGTCGGTTCCGGAGGTCGCTGCAGAAGTCGTCGGGGCCCTCGAAGTCACACGCGTTGCAGATCGATCTCCTCTCTGTTGAAGTCAGGAACGCTGGCGTCGGCAGGCGCCGGGTGCTGCGGTGCAAAGTGCGGCATGCGGTGCCCTCAGGTCGCGGTGCAAGCAGCGGCTCGGTGGCGGCGTCGGATGGCGTTGTCGGTGAGACCAGGGTCGCGGTGCGAGATGAAGGCGGTGCTCGTCACGTTGCTGGCAGGTCACGGTGCAAGCAGCAGCGGCGTCGTCGTGGCTGAAGGGCTGTCGTCGGCTGACGGACTGGAGTCTATGGCGCCGGCGTCGGTAGGCCAAGGCTGCGGTGCGGGATGAGGGCGGTGCGTCGTGTAACTTTACGAGCGGTGCCCTCGAACCACGGTGCAAGCAGCGGCGTAGATTTCGGCGTGGAGCGGCATCGACGGGGATACCAAGGCGTCGTCGTGAAGCGAGGCGGTGCGGAGTGCAGTGCCCACAGGTCGCGGCGCGAGCAGCGGCTCGGTGACGGCATCAGCAGGCGTCGTCGGTGAGACCAGGGTCGCGGTGCGGCGGTGCCCTCTGCGGTGCCAAGGCGGCGGCGTGAAGCGGTGCGGAGTGCGGTGCCCACAGGTCGCGGTGCGAGCAGCGGCTCGGTGGCGGCGTCAGCAGGCGTCGTCGGTGAGACCAGGGTCGCGGTGCGGCATTGCGGCGGTGCCCTCTGCGGTGCCTGCGGGACACGGAGTCGGCAGCGGCGTCATCGACGTCGTCGAGTGGCTTTTCTTCTGTTGCAGCACAAAACACACAGTCCCCAGTGCTGAGGGCAGAAGAGCTTGAAGTCTTTGTTGTGCCTGATACTTCTTGAACAGGGGGCAAGCTCTACCTCAAGCCCTTGGAGAAACTCACAAAAGTAGATTGCAGAAAGTCCAGTCCAGGCCTTTCACTGCCCAAGACAGAAGCAGCCACTGCAGGCCAACACAGCAAAGCACACAGCAAAGTGGTAGTTCCTCCTCACAGCTTCTCCGGCTCTTCTTCTTGGCAGTCTTCTTGATCCAAAAGAGTTCTAAAGTTCAGGGGTCTGGGCCCCAGTATTTGTATCCAAAAATCCTTTGATCCTCTAGGCAGAGGGTGTCTGTGCCCAGCCAGAACCAGTTCTGCCTTCTCTGGTGTGATTTCCTGGCAGGAGGTGGAGACAGCATTGTCAGAGGCAGACCAGGCCCTTTGAGGTGCAAGGAAATCTCCTCCCCTTCCCCCATTGTAGCCCAGGTCTATTCAGCCCTTTCCTGACCCACCTAGACTATCTGGAGCCCTCCTGCTCCCCAGCCTTCTGTCATGCAAAACCCAGACAGGCAATCCACATTCCAGCAGAGGCACACAGGATGACTGAGCAAGAAAATACCTACTTTCTAAAAGTGGTATTTTCAAACACAGAATGTAAAAATCACCTTCACTAAAAGATGCATCTTTAGGTTCTGAGTTCAGGCATACTAAATTCTATTTTCTTACCGAATTCCCTGGGCCAGTTATGTTTATAAGATGTTATAAACAAACCTCCCATTCTATCCTATGGGGAACTGGTAGCCTTGCAATAGTTAAAAACGAAATTGGCTGTAATTCACTATCAGGACATGCCACACACACGGGCATGTCCCACCTTTCACTCACACTGCACCCTGCCCACAGGGGTACCTTGGGCCTACCTGAGGGGTGTCTGATATGTAAGAAAAGGGAAGGTTAGGGACCAGCCAGTGGGTGCACTGGCCAAGTCGACATGGCAGTTACCAACTGCGCGCGGACTCTGCAATGGCAGGTCTGAGGTACCTTTTCAGGGCTACTCACGTGGGTGGCACAATCAGTGCTGCAGGCCCACTAGTAGCATTCGATTTACCAGCCCTGGCACACTCAGTGCCCTTTACTGGGGACTAACAAGTAAATCAAATATCCAATCGTGGAAATACCAATCCATAACACAGTTTATCACAGGAGCACTTGCACTTTACCACTGATCAGCAGTGCGAAAAGTGCGCAGAAACACTAAGCCAGCACATACAGAGTCAAAACCGGGAGTTCAGAAAGCAAAAACTCAGGGGAAACACGCCAAAAGATGCCAAGTCTAACAGTATGGCCAGAGGCCGGGCCTAGTGGCCAACCCCATTCTGCGCAGCGTGGGGTTGACTGCATGCAGGGGATTGGTTGCAGGCCCTGCAGCCAACCAAAGGCTGTACAAACCGGGGGGATTGGGTTTACGTATGGCAATTAAATCAGTGCGGCCCCTCTGCTAAGGCGGAGTGGGCAGGTGGGCAGGGATGCTCTGCTCTCAGAGCAGGGGAGGAGTGGTGGGCATGATGCTTTGGCCGGCCCTCTGGGACTGGCCAAACAGACTTGCGCACTTTACATGTTTTCCCTCCAGGCTGCATTACAGCCTGGGTGGAAAACATGCCCAACAGTGGCAGCTGGCACTGATCTGGGGTGATGGGGCGGGGGCGAGGGGATAAGGGAGTGTAAAAAAAAAAAGAAAAATACACTTACCTCCTTGCCGCTCTGTCTCACATCATCTCTCCTCTGTCGGCCGAACAGGAAGCAGCCAGGCTACCCTGAGTCAATCACAACACTGCAATGCAGCGTTGTGATTGACTCCCATAAGCCAATCACAACGCTACAATGCAGCATTGTGATTGGTCTCAGCACCGAAATTCGGCGCTCAGACGAAAACATGCTAAGTGGCATTACTGTTTGGCCGGCCTGAGACAGCCAGCCAGCCAAAGCGTCATGCACACTTCAGTGTGCCCACCACTCCTCCTCTGCCCTGGTCTGTGAGCAGAGCAGTCCCGCGCCGCCCCCATGCTGCCTCAGCAGGAACAAATAAAATGATAGTAGCATTATGTTATTATCATTTTATTTTTCCTTTTTTTCCCTGCTGCAACACAGTGGAGCTACACTCCTTCGCCTTAACGAGGAGCCGCACCTGATGCCCAGGACCCTAAGTCGCTGTCTGAGCGCCGAATCACGGCGCTCAGACCAATCACAATGCTGTATTGCAGCGTTGTGATTGGTCGGGGGAGCCTGGGTGCTTACCAATCACAGTGCTGCATTGCAGCGTTGTGATTGGTCAGGTGAGCCTGGTGTGCTTCCTGGTTCCTGTTCCGACGTGGATGAGAGACGGAGCAGAGACGCAAAATGCGGCGACAAGGTAAGTGATTTTTATTTTTTTACATTCCCCCTCCTCCTCCTCTCCCCAACCCCTCTACCTACGTACCATGCCAGCCGCCGCTGTATTAAATATTACTTTACGTTAAAAAAAAACTAGAAATTCATTGAAAAAAGCAGATGTTAAAGCAATGCTATAGTTAGGTGAAATGTACAGTAACAACGTAACGTTTTAAACTCTAAAAACCACTGATATTCACCAGTTATAGTTCTAATTATCTCAAATAACTTAACTCGTGCCCTAAGGTAACTATAAGTCGCGCCTTCGCCATACACTGCTAATTACCCCACATATTACATCACTCATGACATCTTCTATGAAATCAGTGATAATATGACTGCAACATTTGCAGTGAAATGATTGTTGAGAAAACTGTGTATGGCAGGAGCGCAAGTTATAGTTACCTTAGGGCACGAGTTACAGTTACTTGAGATAAGTATAACTTTTGAATTTCAGTGGTTTCAGAGTTTAAAACGTTACATTGTTACTGAACATTTCACCTTACTGTAACCTTTGTTTTTTTCCAGTGGAAAAAATATATATATATAGTCGCAATATTACTTTTGCTGGTATTTTAATTTCTGCCACAAGAATTCTAATCACAGTCACCACAGTAATGGACATTTTATGTCCTATCACAAATTGTGAAGTTGACAAGAATAAATCACCAAGCAATGAAGTAGCAGGTAATATAACTTGAGAAGAACCCAGGGCCAAAACCCCTGCCCAAAATGTGTCCTTCAGAGTAGAACAATAAGATGCTGAGGTCAGGGAAGGTGGGCGCTGCTGGGGATATTCCATTAGGAAAGAAAGACTATAATTGGCTAGACCACTCATTGGGTGGATAGTCTTTTATGGAGATATTGACAAGCAAAGCTAAGTGGACGGTTTTCTGTAGTAAGCGGTGTGGTAATGTGTTTGATAAATATAGTACAGGGAGGAATTCCTTAACAGAGATAATTCAAACTCTGAACAGCAAAGCAATTAAAACTGCATCCAATATGTATTACTCTGTAGAAGATTTCAAAATAGATCAGTGGTGTTTCCTCTTTTGACACAGATTCATTTTTTAAGAGCTAACATGGATAAGGAAATGCAGCGCTTGTTAATAATGCAGAGTTTGGGGTTAATTCCTAGTGGTCATTATTTTAAGGGCAGTGAGCTTATTTTATTTTCAGAAGGCTCCGACCATGTGAATAAAAAGCCTCATCAACTGTATTGTTTATTATTAATGTATCCAGCAGTATCGCGTATAGGGGACAATACCTTAGTCCTTCGTTAATGAAATATGGTGTACATCCCGGTAACAATACAAAAGATGTTATGAATTTACCAAGCCGTGAATCACTTGGCAAATTTTGTCTGCAGTTGGAAGAACATTTATTTCCTGTCATCAAAACCTTTGTACACAGAGATGTATTGAAGTTTTTTTGCACTTTTCCAAGCAGAACTGATTTACCAAAAATCATGTTAGGTCCTCGGATGTTTTCGATGTGAACTCAACTTCTGATTCCAAAGACACCTTGTTCATCACCAGGCCTTGTCTGCCTGCTGCCTTCTAACAGTTGAACATTTCATGAGGCGTGGGTGGGTAAACATGGAACCTCCCAGGCTCTCCCTCTACAACGTGTGTGACCATTGGTAAGACCCTGGACCTTCCTATGTCCCGGCCACCCAATGGAAGGTTTCAAAGCCTCAGAGAGAGACTTTTTGAATAGTCTCTGAATGTTCCTTCAGGTTCAGCACATCGCTCTTGAATCAGGCGTTGTTCTCTCTATCCTGGAATCTATTTGTGCTATCTTATGGATAGAGGGTAGAACATGGTGCAGTGGGTGCACAGACAGAATATCGATGTTGGAATATCGAGTTTTTAATATCGAGGTGGCACAACATCGACATGCAAGAATATCGTTGACCAGAATATCGACATGAAGGTAAGAAATATCGTTTTTTTAATATCGAAGTTAGTAATATCGTTAGTAAAAATATCGTTGTTAATAATATCGACATTTATTTTAGTGTTTTTTATTTTACTATGTGTGTTTAAAGTATGTGATGTAATTATTTTGTATAAGTATAGCTTATTTTTTTAATGTATTTGCGAAATTTTTAGAAGTAATTAATTTTATGTTAATTAATTTTTGTGTATTTTAGTTCCGTAGCGGGTTGTGGGTTTATAGGGGAATAGGGTGGGAAGTAATTTAATTAGAATACATTTATTAATAATTTTTAGAAGTTATTAATTTTTTTAAATTACATTTTGCGTTTTAGTTCCGTAGCGGGTTGTGGGTTTATAGGGGAATAGGGTGGGAACTGATTTCATTATAATTAATTAATTAATATTTGTATTAATTAAAATTTATGCATTTAATATTTTACATTGTTAATTGTAATAATTTAATTGTTATTAATTAGTTATTAATTGGTTATTAATTATTAATAATTAATTGGTTAATATGTTAATTGTGTCATTTTTTTAGGAGCGGGTTGTGGGTTTATAGGGGAATAGGGTGGGAAGTAAATTAATTATAATTAATTAATTAATATTTTTAATTAATTAATATTTATGTATTTAGTATTTTATATTGTTAATTGTTATAATTACTTTGTTATTAATTAGTTATTAATTATTAATTGGTAAATATGTTAATTGTGTTATTTTTTTGGGAGTGGGTTGTGGGTTTATAGGGGAGTAGTGTGGGAAGTAATTCAATTATAATTAATTAATTAATAATTTTTATTAATTAATATTTATGTATCTAATATTTTATATTGTTAAAAGTGGTTATTAATTTGTTATTAATTAGTTATAAATTGGTCATTAATAATTATTAATTAATTATTAATTATGTTAATTGTGTCTTTTTTTAAGAGCGTGTTGTGGGATGATAGGGGAGTAGGGTGGGAAGTAATTACATTTTAATATTATATTTAATATTTTTTATATATTATTTATGTAACTTTATTTAATAGTGTTAATTCTGTGAATTAATTTATTACTGATTGTTTTAAATTTGCGTGTTAATTGTTAATTAATTAATTGTTAATTTATTATGTTAATTGTGTTATTTTTTACAACATTGGTGGGGCTATTTATAGGGGAATATGGTGGGAGGTAAATTATTTTTAATTAGTTAATTATTTGTTAATTAATGTTCAATATTTTGCTGGAGTGGGAATAGTAAATTATTCCCCTCCGCTATCCAACACTTTCCCTACTGTTGTACTTGCTGGAGTGGGAATAGTAATTTTATCCCCTCCGCTATCCAACACTTTCCCTACTGTTGCACTTGCTGGAGTGGGAATAGTAATTTTAACCCCTCAGCTATCCAACACTTTCCCTACTGTTGCACTCGCTGGAGTGGGAATAGTAATTTTATCCCCTCCGCTATCCAACACTTTCCCTACTGTTGGACTCGCTGGAGTGGGAATAGTAGTTTTATTCCCTCCGCTATCCAACACTTTCCCTACTGTTGCACTCAATGGAGTGGGATTAGTACATTTTACCCCTATGCTATCCAACACTTTCATACTGTTGCACTTGCTGGAGTGGGAATTGTAATTTTTACCCCTCCGCTATCCAACACTTTTCCTACTGTTGCACTCGCTGGAGTGAAAATAGTCATTTTATCTCCTCCGCTATCCAACAATTTCCCTACTGTTGCATTTGCTGGAGTGGGAATAGTAAATTATTCCCCTCCGCTATCCAACACTTTCATACTGTTGCACTTGCTGGAGTGGGAATAGTAATTTTATCCACTCCGCTATCCAACACTATCCCTACTGTTGCACTCTCTGGATTGGGAATAGAAAATTTTAACCCCTCCGTTATCCAACACTTTCTCTATTGTTGCACTCGCTGGAGTTGGAATAGTAATTTTATTCCCTCCGCTATCCAATACTTTCCCTACTGTTGCACTATCTGGAGTGGGAATAGTAATTTTATCCCCTACGCTATCCAACACTTTCCCTACTGTTGTACTCTCTGGAGTGGGAATTGTAAATTATTCCCCTACGCTATCCAACACTTTCCCTACTGTTGCACTTGCTGGAGTGGGAATAGTAATTTTTACTCCTCTGCTATCCAACACTTTCCCTACTGTTGCACTCGCTGGAGTGGGAATAGTAATTTTATCTTCTCCGCTATCCAACACTATCCTACTGTTGCGTTCGCTGGAGTGCGAATAGTAATTTTATTCCCTCCGCTATCCAACACTTTCCCTACTCTTGCATTTAGTGGAGTGGGAATAGTAATTTTATCCCCTACGCTATCCAACATTTTCCCTACTGTTTCAGTTAATGTAGTGTAAAATGTTGTTTTAAATTTTTTTAATTTTTTATATTTTAATTTAATATATATATATTTTATTTTTATGTTTATGTTACAGGTGTATGTATATATGTTTGTATTTATAATTTGTATTATGTTTCTAACATTTTATAATTTATAAAAATTATTTATTAATATTAAGTAAATATATATATATATAATAATTTTTACATATGTATGTTTAATTTATTTTTACATTACATTTATTTATAATTTTTAACATTTTTTAATAATTCTAACTGTTTTTATTAATTATATGTATTATTTAATTTATTTAAAATTATTTATTAGAAATTTAAAAAAAACAATATTTTGAACAACGATATTTTTAACAACGATATTTTTGTTTCGATATTTTTGTACTTACCATTGTAAAGATAGGATGTCGATATTCTTGACATCGATATTTTGAACACGATATTTGTGTAGGTCGATATTCCTGTCGTCGATATTCTGTCAGTGATCCGGTACAGTGCTACTCCTGGCTCTCCAAGCGACCATCAGTGCTGCCGATCACAACACCTAGAATGCCCACCTACATTAGTCCTCATCTAAGAAACTTTATTTGATTTAAAAATGTATCAAAATACTTCAGAGAATTTTTGTTAAAATCAGTAATAAATATATTAAAACTGCATGCTTTTAACATCCAGTAGCACATTTTAAGAAAGAACCAACAGCCACACAGATATACGTGTCCCTTAATGTCTGCAGAAAGAAAAGAGCAGGCCTACATAATCAAAAATTGTCCATCTTCAAAACTGGTCGAAGAAAAAACCTAGTGTATTTAATACAAAAATTGCACACAAAAAATAAATAAAATGCAAACACATTTGGGGAGAAACATTATCACATTGACAAATTGGAACATTTCTCTTCCCATATTGGCCCAGAGTAAAACAAAGAAGTCTCCGTATAATACTGAGTCTGAATCTCAACAGAAGTGCATGTTCCCAATGGTTGGATATAAGCTGCAGATATGGTTCAATATCTGTTGGGGTTTGCAAAGGAATAAATTGCCTATTAGTAGGTTTTTTAGACTCAACCTCATCCCTCAACTGCCTGCTTTTATTACGGAAAATGCTCTTCAGCCATGACATATCAGATTTAGTAATGCTGTTAGGGTCGTTAAAAAGGGATGGCCTCCCCAAACGGGAAAAGCCTGATTTAACATATGTAAGCCAAGGAATGTGCGGCCCTCATCACAATTCACACAGTTCATGATTACTTGTTGATTTAGGTGGCCTTTTTATTATTCCAGATTGACAACCAAAGTGTCTTAGGAGCAAATCTTTATCGGTCCTCAATATAACTCCAACCAAGCTCCTCATTGCAAACAAAATGAGGACAAGGGGCTTGGATAATAACCTTCGACAGAAGTGATTTTCTTCTCCAGCCGTTGTAAACCCCCAAACTCCAGCACCATAAGTAGCTGCTGGCACACACTGTGCATTACAGGTTTCAATGAAGGCCGCTATCGGTTTTCCCCTGACCACAGGAACTAAATTATAGAAGGCACCAACTGCCTGTGAATATTTGAAATGCCTAGCTGATATTAGTCTTCCAAGTCCCGGTCGAGTCGAAGGAGACTCCCAAATAAGGAAACTACTCACATTTGACAAAATGCCACAGTTTAGACCAAGTGACCCAGTCGAAGGCGGTGGAAATCCATGAAAGCAAGGTACCGTGGACATTGCCTGGCTACCACATACTTACCTATGAGAAGGTGGAGATTCAAACCCTGCTCCACTCTACCCAGTCCCTTCCGAAAACCAAGCTGACGAGAACGTAAAATGTTTTGATCACTGGCCCAAGATCTAATTCAGTTAAAAATCACTCTTCTGTGGATTTTTGCTGCTGAATCAATGATGGAAATAGATTTGGTTCTGTTGCTTTTATTGAAAAGCGGTACAGTTACAGAAGTAGTCCAGGACGCAGGAAGAGTATCAGAATCGTTTGAAAGATTTGTAAGTAAAGGTACCCATATATCCAAGTTGCACTTAAATAAATCAATTGGAACACCATCCTGTACAGGAGTTTTATTGGAGGGACATTCCAAGAGAGCAGTAATAACTTTGTACAAGGTAACCTTAATACACGTGTATTGAGCACATCCAGCAAAAGGATTGTTAGGGGCACCATTATTTGTACAATATACTGCTAAAAAATCTAGTATTCAGTAGTCTGCTGCAATGTGCGCACTCAATGGAGTCTTACTGCGAGGGGTGTTTCTAATGAGGTTTACAGTGGATCAAAAGCACTTTGTATCTTCAGTTTGTTAGCTTCAATTAAGTGCATAAATTACTAACACAAATCTCCTTCTTCCTCTCCTGAAGGGTGTGTTTGTAGTTGGCCCTACATCTCCTGATCTCATCAACGTACCTAGGTCTAATGCACAAGGCACCTCCCAAAGAATGATTTCCCAAGGAACATGAGAATCAAGCCCCCTTGCGGTCTGCTCATCAGGATGTATGACAGGTTTCATGAAGAACAGCCTCTCCATTATACAAAATTCTACAAAAGGCCTGACTACAAGCGCGGTACCCTGTGATTCGGTCAGACAGAGCTCAAATGCCCTCATGTTTATCTCAAATTAGAATTTGTTAGAAGAGTTTGAGTTATGCAACTTCCAAAGCAATTTTGGTTATTGCTCTTGGGGAGCCTCAGAGCAGTGGAACCAGGTCAGATTGGGATTTGTGTGCCAGGAACGTCAATAGACGGGGAAGGGGTTATGATCCCCGATACACAGATCTGCGGTCTCACTATTAACAATCAGGCAAATCAGCGACCTAGACAACAAGCTGCGGTCTATGATGGATGTACAACCTCTACCAAAGAAAGTCAGAGCCTCAGGGATAGCGACTGGGGTTTAACTCCTGAACACTGGCCAGGCTCCTCTTCATAATAATACAGTTACACAAACCATGGACTCTCGTGTTCGATCCTATGGGAAATAGGATAAGACAGGATTGGCCCCTAAAATCCTGGTTGAAATTACCTATATTGTGCGCCACTAGAATTATGCAGCAGGGGAGGGCCAAATTATGTGACATGGTTTACTAACTTATGCTGCAAGAAAAGGCAAATTGAGGCGTAATGCGGCACATTTGGAGAGAGCATTACAATCCTCGCAGATTAAGGCGTAACTATGGATCTGACGGCTCCTGTTCTGGTAAAGAGCATTATCAACACTCTCAAACATTTTGGCAAAATTAGTAATAATCAAATATGAAAAATCGTCCTTCTAAAAATTGAACATACAGATAGTAAAGGTTTTACAACATTCAATAAGTATCGTGTGAATCACATGACTTGCAGCATAGATTTAAGTAATCTTAGTTTTTAATCTCACCCAAACATATAACCCCCCAATTGGCTCTCCCCGAGTTGGAGGGCTGAGCTGTGATAGAATTATAACAGTAATCGTTATGTGGGATATCAATTACCTCCCAAGTCTCCTGCAGCGCAATAATATCAAAAGACTCGCTAAAAGAGATCCAAGAACTAGACTCTGATCTAGAAGCATAGCCCACAATGTTCCAACTCACAGTTCTTAAGACACCAGAACAATGCGTAAGAATTTGGTTGAAATTAGCTGAGGGTCCTACTGCCACAGTGGTACCTCTAGAGGATAACGTAAAATTCTATCAGTCTGTGCCCTCAAGACCTTCTAGCGGTGAAAAACTGTTATGAGAGGAGTAGACCTTTTCAGAGCAGTGGCTATAAGGGCAATTTGATTTGTCAAGACAGGCTGACAAGATAAACTCAGTTTATAAAAATAACCAAGTGAAAAAACATATATACAACTAGACCCCTGCCAAATAGGTTACGGACCCTGGAAAGCAGAGAACTAACTATGTTTTATTTTTTTTTAGTTAATTACAATACTATCGCCCTCTAACTTTTTAGGAGCAGCCCCAATCCATGCAACCTGTCTCACGTGCAAAATCTGATTGGAGTTGGTTAAATCAAAATCTAAGTGTCTGTTAAGCCAGTGTGCCAACTTATTTCTGAGCTGGGTATAATTCTCAGTTGCTTCCTCGCCCAACGGAGGAACATTTGTCAATGTTAACACATAGGGACAGGCTTCAGTAGGCAATTTAATAGTGGGTAACTTCTGTGGTAACTTCTGAGGCAAAGGACCTTGCGGGACCGAAAAGACATAACTCATAGATGGCATAGGAGATGCAGTAGGAGCTCTGTTGAAGTGTGAATCCCCTTTAGGTTTTGTGGAGCGGCCATTGAGAATGGTGCAGGGCAGACCCACGCCATTGTGACTCAGCTCCTGATTTACCCAGAGTTGCACATTAGGCCTAAGCGATCAGGGAGAGAGCGTAGTATCATCGCGATCTTTCAGGCCTGTTAGCAAAGAGTCAATATGCGCCAATCTGTCAACAAGTGACTTAACCAAATCCTTAAGCAAAACCCCACATTTATCATACATCCTGTCACACAGACTATCCACACATGCATGTGCAATAAAATCTTGACAGGGCATACTCTCCTCCTTATTTACACCAACGTCCCTTGCGATGGTTGATGGTGCTTTTTGCGTCTTTCTTTTATGGTTAGCGGTTGGCATAGCAACAGGAGAACCATTCTTCAAAGCGGTCACCTGAGCACTGGATAAATTCCCAACATCGCCCTCAAAAGGGGAGACCACACCTGTGGAGCTGGGAGAGAGTGGAAAAACACTTTGAATGAGGTCATCAGTAGGAGGACCTTACTCCGCAAGCTCAGTTTCTTTGTTCAGCACATCCGCTGCTCTTACAATGAATTTGTCAATAGCTTTAGTTCTAGTGCCAGGCGAAGGGCTTACTTGCCTTACTCATTTACCTCAGACTCCGTCCTTACACCAGTTCACCCATATGCACCTGTAGAGAAGCACTGGGATGGCCCAGCCCAGATTCGTTCGGCTGCGGACGGGCCTGCTTTTGGGCCGGTCTTTCCTGGGACACAGCCAGGGCACGACTCGAGCACATGCGCGCCGCAGGAAATGCAAGTGCACTCTATAGCGCTCAAACAACAGCCTCCCCGCCTCCTTGGACATGGGCAGTCACAGAGAATCCTGGAGCCTGTAGCCCTAGGCACCCTCCCTCCCCCATCAAGGCTTCCCTTCATAAGTTAAATGTTTGTCAGAACTCTTTAGCACAGAGAACATCTCCTCTACTCTCAGAAAGTTGTGACAGACTCAACACTTCTGAACATGCTTGGTTAATAGCACCCAAAATGAAAATGCCAATTGCTCTAATTATGGTTTCCTGAGCATTTTAAGTACCATAATAGAAATATAACCACTATGACCCAACATTCAGATTTTTTCGGAGCTGCTCCTTTACAAATTAGAGAACATATGGTTGGCATTCACCCGTAGATGTGCCATAAATACAAACTCAGTGCAAACCAAAACAGACCTCATGTTAGCCAGGTCGAATTCTAGTTCTGGCAGCCTGATCTACCAATCAATCAACTCTGCCAGCCCAGTGCAACCCTGACTATGGGTCCTGCAGGACTCCGCCCTCAATCCAGCATCATAAGTCATGGCCGGTGGTAAGACACGTATTTGCTATTCCCAAAGTGTCAAACTGATGGTGCTGGTTCGTTCACCTCTTCCAGAACTTCTTGCCAATCTGTTTGAGTACCTTCAGTGTCTTCAAAGTGCTGTGGAATAGTTGCTGCGCTGCTACCTAATGCAGGGCGTTTTCCCTTCTGGAAACCTGATTCTGGAGTATCAGCTCAGACACAATGCTACAAAAATACATAATGTTTACACAAGACCAAATAGCTGGTGCTCCCCCATTAAATCAAGGACTCAACATTGAGTCACTACACTGCAGGTAAGTATTTCTACATCCGCTGGGGCCTGACGTTAGCATTAGGGGGAGGGGGACACAGGGGCCCCCTCCCCGGGCCGATTTCAGCCCTGGGGACTCCATTACCATTACAGCATTAATATTAGGGGGGAGGGGTATGCGGTCCCTCTCCCTGGGCCGATTTCGGCCTCTGGGACCCCGGTTCCTGGTGCCCAGTGTTATCATTAAGGGGAGGGGGGAACGCGGCCCCCTTCCCCAGACCGATTTCAGACCGGGGGACCCCAATCCACCAGGGCCTTGCAGAATAAAAGGTCGGTGCCATGGTGCCCACCCAGGGCACCCACCAAATCCTCGTAGGGGGCTGCGGGGGTTAGACCCGTGGCCCTAACTGGCTCCCCGCATTCAGCAGAAGCCGACATTGCTCCCGTCTGCAGCAAGCACCTGATAATGCTGCTCCCTGCAGGCGGTAGAAATATTTAGATCTGTTGGCAGAGAAATAGATCTAAAGTCCACTCCCAGCAGACAGGAGTATTTCTGAAGCTCCTGCTCGCTGGGAGCAAATTTGGTGCTTGCTTACTGCTTGGCAGGAGATTTGAGATTGCTTCCGCTAAGCAAGAGCAAACACATTTCCCTTCCCCCTCTCCCGTGGCCCCATGATTTCTTGGGGGAGTGGGGCATGTGGGCCCCCTCCCCAGGCTGTTTGTGGCCCCGGGGACCGCATCCCACAGAACTCACTGCATGTTTAAAGGGGAAGGGGGGCACAATTTCGGCCCCGGGGACCCCAACCTCTGGGGCCTGGATGCATTTCTAAAGGGGTAGGGGGGGCCACGTAATCAAACCGAGTTTATCTCGTCCCCCTGTCTTGACAAATCAAATCGCCCTTATAGCCACTGCTCTGAAAAGGTCTACCCCCCTCCATAACAGTTTTTCACCGCTAGAAGGTCTTGAGGGCACATACTGGCCTTAGGGACCCCATCCCCCAAGGCCAGCTGACAGGCTATGTCCTGGGAAGCCCACACCCAGGACATAGCGGTTTCCCTGACCGAAGCGCATGGGCAGGGAAACCTTTTTTTGCTGTTGCTTGGTTGGAGGAATTTCAAATCTCCTGCCAAGTGGGAGCAAACACCAAATCCGTTCCCAGCAGGCAGGAGCTTCAAAAAGACTCCCGCCTGCTGGGAACGGTCTTTAGATCATTTCCTCTTAGTTATTTATATAAACCGAGTTTATCTCGTCCCCCTGTCTTGACAAATCAAATCGCCCTTATAGCCACTGCTCTGAAAAGGTCTACCCCCCTCCATAACAGTTTTTCACCGCTAGAAGGTCTTGAGGGCACATACTGATAGAATTTGACGTTATCCTCTAGAGGTACCACTGTGGCAGTAGGACCTTCAGCTTGTTTCACCCAGATTCTTATGCATTGTTCTGGTGTTTTCAGAACTGTGAGTTGGAGCATTGTGGGCTATGCTTCTAGATCCAAGTCTATTATCGAGTCTTTTGATATTATTGTACAGCAGGAGACTTGGGAGGTAATGGATATCCTACATAACGGTTACTGTTGCTATTCTATCACAGCTCAGCCCGTCAACTCGGGGAGAGACAAGTGGGGGGGGTTATATGCTTGGGTGAGATGATCCCAAAATGCTAAGATTACTTAAATCTATGCTGCTAGTCATGTGACTCAGACTATACTTATTGAATGTTGTAACACCTTAACTATCTGTATGCAAAAAAATTTATTAGGGCGATTTTTCTTATTTGAATATTGCTAATTTTGCTAAAATGTTTGAGATTGTTAATAATGTTCTTTACCAGAATCGGTGCCATCGGATCCATAGTCACAGCTTAATCTGCGAGGATTTAAATGTTCTCACCAAATGTGCCGCATTACGCCTCAATTTGGTTTCTTGCCACATAAGTTAGTAAACCCTGCCACATAATTTGGCCCTCCCCTGCTGCATAATTCTAGTGGCCCACAATATAGGTAGCTTTGACCAAGATTTTAGGGCCAATCCTGTCTATCCTATCTTCCCTCTGGATCTAACATGAGAAGCCATGATTTAGATACCTTTATTATGAAGAGGGACCTAGTCAGTGTTCATTACTTTCTTTGGTAGAGGTTGTACATTCATCATAGACCGCATCTTGTTGTCTAGGTCCCTGATTTCCCTGATTGTTAATAGCGAGACCGCGGATCTCTGTATCGGGGATCATAACCCCTTCCCAGTCTATTGAAGTTCCTGGCACACAAATCCCAATCTGGCCTGGTTCCACTGCTCTGAGGCTCCCCAAGAGCAATAACCAAAATTGGTTTGGAAGTCGCATAACTCAAACTCTTCTAACAAATTCTAATTAGAGATAACAAGAGGGTGTTTGAGCTCCGTCTGACCAAATCACATGGTACCGCCCTTGTAGTTAGGCCTTTTGTAGAAATTTGTACAAAGGCGAGACTGTTGTTCATGAAACCTGTCATACGTCCTGATGAGCAGACCCCAAGATGGTTTGATTCTGCATGTTCCTTGGAAAATCGTGATTTCGGAGGTGCCTTGTGCACTAGACCAAGGAACATGGATGAGATCAGGAGATGTAGGGCCAGCTACAAATACATCCTTCAGGAGAGGAAGAAGGAGATTTGTGTTAGTAATTTATGCACTTAATTGAAGCTAACAAACTGAAGATACAAAGTGCTTTTGATCCACTGTAAATCGTATTAGAAACACCCCTCGCAGTAAGACTCCATTGAGTGCGCACATTGCAGCAGACTACTGAGTACTACATTTTTTAGCAGTATATTGTACAAATAGTATATTGTACAATGTTATTACTACTCTCTTTGAATGTCCCTCCAGTAAAACTCCTGTACATGATCGTGTTCCGAAATTTGATTTATTTAAGTGCAACTTGAATATATGGGTACCTTTACTTACAAATCTTTTCAAATGCCTGGATTCTGATACACTTCCTGCATCCTGAACTACTTTTGTAACTGTACCGATTTTCAAGAAAGGCAAAAGAACCAATTCTATTTCTGTCATTGATTCATCAGCAAAAATCCTCGGAAGAGGGATTTTTAACCGAATTAGATCTTGGGCCGGTGATCAAATCATTTTAAGTTCTTGTCAGCATGGTTTTCGGAAGGGGCTGGGTAGAGTGGAGCTGTGCTTGAATTTCCATCTTATATAGCATTAAGGGAGAAAAAGAGGCTGAAAAGGGCCCATGCTTCCTCTCAAGTAATTATAAAACACAGTGATGGCATGGTGTCCTTATATTGGGAGCGTTTGGAGGGGAATGCCAGAAGCAAATCAAATGATTCAATTGTTTTTAATATGAAAATAAAATGTTATGCTTTTATGTCTCCTACTGAAGATGGCAATTCCAAGAATTGGACGAGGTGGGCTCACTCACATAATGTGACATTCTTCATCATAGGCCACCTGGTACCACCCTGGTAAGATGATACCACCTGGGCGGAATCACCATCGGGTTGGGCTATCCCGAGGGAGTTCTTAGAATTTCCTATCTTTTTCTGGAGAAAATCAGTCCAGTTGCTACCTAAAAATACCTCCGGGTATACCACAAAAGTATCCTTTTATTACTGTAGTACCGTGTGTATAGATAAACGGATTACCGTTGGGTAATAGCGGGGTATGGAGGTGGATACTTTGATCCTTGCATACCCCTAGCTTTGAAGCTAGGGGTACACAAGGATCACAGCTTTGAAGCTAGTGGTATGCAAGGATCATAGTAATAGTTAATACACTAGGTATTTTCTTTTACCAGTTTTGAAGATGGACAATTTTAGATTATGTAGGCCTGCTCTTTTCTTTTTGCAGACATTAAGGGACCCTTATATCTGTGTGGCTGTTGGTTCTTTCTTAAAATGTGCTACTGGATGTCGTAAAAGCATGCAGTTTTAATATATTTATTACTGCTTTTATTGGTTTCAACAAAACTTCTCTGAAGTATTTTGTGTTGCTGTAATTTTATGATCAATTTTTTTATCAAATAAAGTTTCTTAAATGAGGACTAATGTAGGTGGGTATTCTAGGTGTTGTGATCGGCAGCATTGATGGTCGCTGGGAGATCCAGGACAATCACTGCACCATGTTCGACCTCCTATCCATAAGATAGCACAAGTAGATTCCAGGATAGAGAGAACAACGCCTGATTCAAGAGCGATGTGCTGAATCTGAAGGAAACGTTCAGAGACTATTCGAAAAGTCTCTCTCTAAGGCTTTGAAACCTGCCATTGGGTGGCCGGGACATAGGAAAGTCAAGCGTTACCAGTGGTCACACACGTTGTGGAGTAGGAGCCTGGGTTGTTCCATGTTTACACACACACACCTCATGAAATGTTTGACTGTTAGAAGGCAGCAGGCAGACAAGGCCTGGTGATGAACAAGGTGTCTTTGGAATCAGAAGTTGAGTTCACATCGAAAACATCCGAGGACCTAACGTGATTTTTGGTAAATCAGTTCTGCTTGGAAAAGTGCAAAAAAACTTCAATACATCTCTGTGTACAAAGGTTTTGATGACAGGAAATAAATGTTCTTCCAACTGCACACAAAATTTGCCAAGTATTTCTCTATTTGGTAAATTCATAAACTTTTGTGTATTGTTACCGGGATGAACACCATATTTCATTAACGAAGGACTAAGGTATTGTCCCCTATACGCGATACTGCTGGATACATTAATAATAAACAATACAGTTGATCAGGCTTTTTATTCACATGGTCGGAGCCTTCTGAAAATAAAATAAGCTCACTGCCCTTAAAATAATGACCACTAGGAATTAACCCCACACTCTGCATTATTAACAAGCGCTGCATTTCCTTATCCATGTTAGCTCTTAAAAAATGAATCTGTGTCAAAAGAGGAAACACCACTGATCTATTTTGAAATCTTCTACAGATTAATACATATTGGATGCAGTTTTAATTGCTTTGCTGTTCAGAGTTTGAATTATCTCTGTTAAGGAATTCCTCCCTGTACTATATTTATTAAACACATTACCACACTGCTTACCACAGAAAACCGTCCACTTAGCTTTGCTTGTCAATATCTCCATAAAAGACTATCCACCCGATGAGTGGTCTAGCCAATTATAGTCTTTCTTTCCTAATGGAATATCCCCAGCAGCGCCCACCTTCCCTGACCTCAGCATCTTTCTGTTCTACCCTGAAGGACACGAACAGAATTTGGGCAGGGGTTTTGGCCCTGGGTTCTTCTCAAGTTGTATTACCTGCTACTTCATTGCTTGGTGATTTATTCTCGTCAGCTTCACAATTTGTGCAAGAACATAAAATGTCCATCACTGTGGTGACTGTGATTAGAATTCTTGTGGCAGAAATTAAAATACCAGCAAAAGTAATATTGTATTCACTGAAAAAACCAAGGTTAAAGTAATGTTAAAAATGTTCAGTAACAACGTAATGTGGTAAACTCTAAAAACCACTGAAATTCACCAGTTATAGTTATCTCAAGTAACTGTAATTGATGCCCGAAAGTAACTATAACGCGCGCTCCCCCCATGCACAGTTTTCTCATCAAAAATGTATCTGCAAATGTTGCAGTGACATTATCAATGATGTCATGGAAGATGTCATGAATGATGTAATATGTGGGGTAATTAGCAGTGCATGACGAGGGCGCGTGTTATAGTTACCTTAGGGCACGAGGTATAGTTACTTGAGATAACTACAACTAGAACTGGTTAATTTTAGTGGTTTCTAGAGTTTAAAATGTTACGTTGTTACTGAACATTTCACCTAACTATAATGTTGCTTTAACCTTTGTTTTTTTCAGTGAATTTCTAGTTTAGTTTTTTTTTACATAAAGTAATATTTAATTACCATATGTAAACCCCATCTAGGCCGCCTGCGGCCAACCCCATGGCATGCGGCCAACCCCTGCATGTAGCCAACCCCATGCTGCGCGTGACTTTTGGCTGTGCGCAGTAGGGGGTTGGCCACAGGGCCTGGCCTTGTAAATTAAAGGGGAGGTGGGCCGCATGGCCCCCCATCCCTATGCCTCGTTAGGCCTTGGGGACCCCATCCCTCAGGGCCATTATTAAAAATATAGTGGAGGGGTGCCGCACGGCACCTCGCCCCCGAGCTGTTATCGGCCCCATCCCCCAGAGCCCTCATTACTCAAAGATGGGTGCCCTGGTGTCCAACCAGAGCACCCACCATATACTTGTTGAGGCCCACGGGGGAGCCCCAAGGCCCCTGCGACCCCAGCCAGCTTCCTGCATGCAGGGGGAGCTGGCATTGCTCTCGCCCGGAGGGGGCAATATTTTGATCCGTTTCCCTGCCTGCATCAGTGCGGCAGGGAAACGGATCAAAAGTCTGCTACCAGCCGGTGGGAGCATTTGTGAAGCTCCCGTCGGCTGGGAGCAGATGTTGTGTTTGCTCCCACGTAGCAGGAGTTTTGAAATTGCTCCCACCAAGTGGGAGCAAACAAAGGATTCCCTGACCGCGCTGGTGCGGGCAGGCAAACAGTTATGTCCCACGGATGGATTCCCTGGAGCCATTAATGGCTCACGGAAGGGGGCCCTGAGGCCCCCTCCCTTTTCAAATGTTTAGCGGCCTTGGGTGTGGGGTCACCGGGGCCTTTAGAGGCTCAAGGAGGAGGGACAGGCAGCCCCCCAACCCATTAAAAAGTACGTTGGTCTCCAGAAATATACCCCTCATCCCACCGGGCCCTGCCCACCCCGGTTTTTTTTTTTTAAATGTTGTCGTGCATTAGTGCATTTTCGGCGAATTTGTGGCAACATTTGCACCAAAAATGTTTTTGGCCCCGAGGGAGTCTCTTGAGGGACCCCAACATCAGGCCTAGGGAGTCAGGGTATCCCCACCCTGCCCTCATATGTCTTTTTATTTATTTTTTTAGGACTCTGGACTGAGTACTAAGATGGCTGGCACCACTTCCTGGTTGAGGTGGTGGCAGCCAATCAGATCTCAGCTTGTGATCTGTCGGGATCCACAGAGGCTCTGCGTCCCTAGATATACAAAGTATTTGAGCATGAATTACTCAAAAACTACTGAACAGATTTACACCACATCACAAAAAGCACTATTTCTGAACCAAGATCTAGCTTTCTGACAAATTTGGTATAAATCCACTCAGCGGTTCTGGCTGTAGCTGTCTCTAAAGTTACTATAGGAAAATGAATGGGGAAAACGCGCTTTGGGAAAACCCTTCTTTTCTGCCCCGCTTGTTGGATCACCCCGCATCCTTCCATGTGTAAGCTAGTCAAAAAGTAGCACTTTTTTGGAACGTTTCATGGAGATTCGTCTAACGGCACCAAAGTTATTAGAAACACAAAAAATGCACTTCCAATGGAAACACGATGCTAACTATAACTACCCTGTGGCGACCGCTTACTTCGATGACACGTGTCCAGTAGGTAACGCAATCTTCCATTTCCTGAAAATCTGACATTGCTTCATATTGTTGAACGGATACCCGGTGTTAAAGAAAGGTCAAGTGAGTTGCTGAAGGTGACAAAATGGCAGCCCCCCCCCCCAACTTCTCCATCCTCAGTGCGTCATGACAAGTTGAACTGTCTTTGAACTCAGAAGTTGAGTTCAACGGCCAGAACCTCCAGTGACACTCCATGTGATCTTTTGTAAAGTAAGGCTCCTTGAAAAAGTGTAAAGAGGTTTCAGTACATCTCTATGTACAAACTAAAGTTAGTAATGAAGAGACTGAGGGTGTGATAAACATCGAGTAAGATAATCTACCATTCCTCGATTTCGGTCTCGCTAAAACCACCACTCTCCTGGGCTCTTGCATCACTATTTCCACTAAAGACCAAAATATATGCTTGTGGGCAAATGATGAACGTGTCATTTATTGTGCGGCAAATGGAAAAACTGCCAACGTAAATTTTGCGCAAAGAAAAATAACAGCAGTTTTAATTATGTGCCAGGATATACAATGCCCATCACTGTTCTATGACTATGTTGTTAGAATTACTGTGCCAGAAAATAAAATACTTACAGACTGATACCATAATGTGTCAGGTTCCTGTTAAAATACACATATGTCGGGGTGAGTGTGCGCGTATGCAGAAGAGAGTATTTCAGCATTCACCCAGTCAGCACTGCAACCACCCATTTTCTGAAAATCTGTCATTGCTTCATATAGTTCAACCAGGGGATGGCCGGGAATAGGAAGGTCAAGTGAGTAGCAGAAGGTGACACAGACTACAGAGGGGTGGTTTGGGAAGGTTACCTCCCTTGTCCACATCACTCTACCACACAGCACTTGACACATACTGGTGTTATTTTTCATTATTCTTTGTGGCACAAAACAGGCTGGTTTTAATATCCTTAGGCAACCTGGCATAAAGCTTGGGGAAATCCTCACAATGGTCCGCTTACACAAACTATCAAGCGGCGAGCAAAGCTGGCGTTCACTAAGTGTGCTAGCTTGAAAGACACCTGTGACCTCAGACTTATTAAGATGGAAGCTGTCACTGCTGTCATTAAAGACTGGGTATAACGCGCTCCACCCAAACCAGACACAGAAGAAGCAACTGCAAAGAAAGTTGGTGGATATTGTTTATTGGCCATGCATGTCCTTCAAGAGTACCCTGAAGAGGTAAATCATGCACAAACTGCCAACGCCCTAACCTGTTTGCCAGAGTCTGCAGAGGAGGTCACCGCTACAGCGAGCCAGGGACTCTGCCCGATGCCAAGAACCAGTGGCTCCGACCTCAACACTGGAATTAATTACACCAACCCTTAAACATATGACAATCCAGAAGACGAGGAAGACATTTTCCTCATCTCAGGCATAGTCAGGAGCCTTGAACACCTCGGTAAGCTGAGACCAGCGTGTTGCATTCATGAGCAGGTACGCCGGTAACCTCTCTGTTTGACACGGGGGCGTTTGTTCAAACATTGGAGGCCGAGACCACGTCTGCATCCCACCAAAATAAAAATATTTGCCAATAGAGGAGAATCACCCATTCCCTTCTAGGGTGTTTTTGAGGGAACGGTGTTCCTTGCAAATATAACCTGCAATATCAAATTATCTGTGGCCACCAGCTGGATAGAAATGCTGCTCAGCTGTTCCACTCCAGAGAATATCAAACCCATTTAGTTTGCATCAGCAATCCAGGCCAAAAGTGTGGGAAACGTGCTGACAACATTTCAACACTTATTCCAAGGATTGGAGAAGATGCTTGTAGCTTGTGGATGCAATAAAAACTGATGTTTGTCTACAGAGAGCTTGCAAAGTAATCGGATTAAATAAATGGAAAGACTTTGTACGAAGTGTGGCCAACTGTGATGTCGGTAATAATGAGCTCACATCCCATTGGAGGGTATGAGACAAACTCATGTCACAGACAACGGTGTTCCTGTTGGAGGCCACAAGATCGTCATTCCCCATACTCTCCGGCAGCAGACACGCTCACACTAGACATCAGGGTGTGAACTAAAGCCAGGCTACCTGCCCAGTGTCATGTCAAGAGCCTTCCCGACAGGCAAGTCCTCATCACTGACGATCCAAGTGGAGGGCCCTGGCAGGATATCAGAGTTGATTTTGGATGCTTGACTAGAAGGATGCCACATGCTCGTGGTGTCAGACACTCTTAACTTTGCAGTGGTGCAAATAGTTAGCACCACACACTTTGAACAGACCAGGAATAAGCTTGAAAAGATGTTTCTGATTTTCAGACTCCCCAAGGTGGTGAAGACAGGTAATAGCCTGGCCTTTCAGGTTTTCTCAGTTCAAGGATTATCTGGAATGCTTCAACATCACTCACGGAAAGGTCACCCTGGTGGCTTCAGGCAAACGGGGAGGTGAAAACACTCGGCAAACCCTTAACATTTCGACAAAGCCAGCAGAATCTTCTGCTTGGTGCAGCAGGACGGCAGAGAGACAGTTATCAATACATTTCTTGGGGCCTATCGACGAACACCTCACAGTACCCCCACTCTGAAAATTGTCCCAGCATCACCGGCTAAAGCCCTTTCACGCGTGACCCCTTCAGCCCCATGCGTGTTGCACACCTGACCATTTCAGCCCTATGGGTGTTGCACGTCTGACCCTTTCAGCCCCATGGATGTTGCAGGTCTGACCCTTTCAGCCCCATGGGTGCTGCAGGCCGGATCCTTTCATCCCAATGGGTGTTGCAGACCGGACCCTTTCAGCCCCATGGGGGTTGCAGGTCTGAGCCTTTCAGCTCCATGGGTGTAGCAGGCCGGACCCTTTCGGCCCCATGGGTGTTGCACACCTGACCCTTTCAGCCCCATGGGTGCTGCACCCCTGATCCTTTCAGCCCCATGGGTGTTGCAGGCCAGACCCTTTCAGCCCCATGGGTGTTGCACACCTGACCCTTTCAGCCCCATGGGTGTTGCACACCTGACCCTTTCAGCCCCATGGGTGTTGCACACCTGACCCTTTCAGCCCCATGGGTGTTGCACGCCTGACCCTTTCAGCCCAATGGGTGTTGCACGCCTGACCCTTTCAGCCCAATGGGTGTTGCACACCGGACCCTTTCAGCCCCATGGGGGTTGCAGGTCTGAGCCTTTCAGCTCCATGGGGGTTGCACGCCTGACCCTTTCAGCCCCATGGGTGTAGCAGGCCGGACCCTTTCAACCCCATGGGTGTTGCACGCCTGACAGAGGAGGCAGCCCAGGTGGTGGTTGGAAGAGCGGACTCTGAAACGAGGGTGGGCCGGACTCTGGGCTCTGTGAATGAGCCGCTCTGCTGCTTCATGTATTTCTCAGAATTTGTCACGTTTGTTTTGCTCTGGATTTCTGTTCCCTTTTGTGGCCATGGTGAAGTCCCATCTGATAACTCGAGCTCTCTGAGATGTGCGCGCGCAGGCGTCGTGGCGAAAGGTCAGGGTGGGTGGAAAAAGGGAAAGGAGACTTTAGGTGGAGTTTGAGTGTGTCACTTGGGGAGGCAGAAATTCCAAGTCTACAAGTTGGTGCCAGAAAGCGCCTCTCTCCGAGCGCTCGTGTGGGCGCTGAAAACTCCTCTCTGAGCCGCGCTGGGGCTCGCCTGGTGACGCAGGCCCCCGGCAGCCCGTGCTCTGATCTGGGGGAGGGCAGTCTTGGGGGAACCCCTTGCCAGTGATTTCTGAACAGAAAAACAAAGCTATGCAGATGAGGCGCGCTTCAACCCGGGCACCTGCAGCCACGCTCCGGCTGTGACGCACGGGTCACTGAAGGCGCGTTACATTTAGAACTATGAGACACGAAAGTGACACGGAATATGGTGTACGCAGTTCTTAAGTAGACAAGATTCTGTTGTTTGTTTCTCTGTTTTGCATAGCAGCCAAAAAAAGCGGCTGGACCACTAAACAGCGGTTAGTTTGGAGGTAGTTAGGGCCTCTGGACAGGTGGGGATCCCAAGGGCGGCGTGCCCTTGTAGATGTGCCGGGCAGGAAGGGGTCATGGATGTGGCGGTCTTCATGACCTTCAAAGCGGGGTGAGAGTGTGTATGTGTGTGTGGGGGGGGGGGGTAGTGAGGGGGGAGTGGGGGGGGGGTTGGATACAGGGACAGGCCAGACACAAAGGTAGGACTAAGCCTTTAGCCTTACACACAAGCGCGCGCCTGGTCACCCTAGTCTGAGGTGAGGATCTTAAATAGAGTGACCAGATTTTGCGAAGCAAAAACAGGGAAAGGTCAGACATAAAGATAAGACTAAAGCTCTTAGTCTTACTCCTGTATCTGGCCTGTCCCTTTTCTTTGCGTAGCCTTGTAAATGTGTGTGTATGTATATATACAGGGGCGTGGCTTCAGGGGAGTTCTTGGGGTGTTAGACACCACTAATAAATGAATTTTCTGATAAATAGTTGGGTACAGGTGCTTTCACCCGGGTATGGTGAAGTGTCTGTCGGATTCCACCAGCAATGTTTACACACACGCAAACAAAAACAGTTCACACACTCTTACTCTCTGTCTTAAAAGCCTTCAAGATGTTGGTTATTTTACAAAATATTGTGTTTTCTCTTACTTAGTACACCTACCAATCCACATTTGTCTCCCTTTCCACTGCCCCTTTAGCCCCTTTCATGCACCCTGCTTGTCTATAATGTATTTTAACATTATATGCCAGCGTGATTGTTGGAAAATCTGAAGCTCAAACCCTCCCAATCTTACTGACCAACCTACCCCCCCTGTGTGTATGTGTGTGTATGTATATATATATATATATATATATATATATATAATTGTATATGTATGTATGTGCTAGGCTTGTAAATCTTGTAAGTATGTTCACACACATATACATATGTATACACACACACACACACACATTTACAAGTCTATGTTTACATAATATTAGCAATGGCAGACCTCCACCCTGCGCACCCGTGCCCCTTCTCCCCACTCTGTCTCCACTAGAAGCAGGCAGCAACCACCTCTGGCTCTGCCTGGCAGTAACAGATGAATTACTTATATTATTTCAGAATTCAAAGGTGCCTGTGAAAGGAGAGCATACCTTTTTAATTCTGCTTCACATGATGACCTGACCTTTGTCCCCAAAACCGTGACATGTATTTAAAATTAACAAAACCACCGGGACAGTACTCTGAAAACCTGGACTGTCCGGGGAAATCCGGGACGTCTGTGTCAGAAACCGCAATGATCAAGCGGGACCAGTAGGGGAATTTTCAGTATTGTTTATTTCCATTCACTTTATCTTTAACTGTTCGTTGTATATAAGTTGAGAATACTCCTGATTGTCTAGTTTGGATCTCCTATCTTCCGGTCAGTCCGTCTTCCTTCGCCGAGGGACTCTTCAGTCAAGTCGGTATTCCTGTGCAAGCCACGCTCCTCCGGGAGCGTGGCGGGTCGATTTGCTGTCTCATTGGTCTCCTGGCTTATCGCAGGCTGGTTCTCCTCATCGGACTTCTCCTCCCGGACTCTGGGGATCAGTGCTCTCGGCCTCGCTCCCGGTCTTTGGTCTTCTCGTCGGCGTGCTTCCCTTGGGTGTTCCCTCCTAGTCTCTCTTCCGGTTACTTTTTCAAGGCTTTGGTCTGCGTGGTGGATGACGACCTCCTCTGGGGCGGAGTCTGATGTTAAACGACTCCACTTAAAGGATCAGCGCTGTTCTACGCCAGGATTATTATAGTTGAGGGAGTCTTGTTCTTCTATCCAGGCTTCCACATTTACAGGCTGTGAAAACAGAAGAGGGTCTGCTTGATGCGGGACACCACTCGACCTCATCCTCAATCCTTTGATGATTGCTATATGTCCTGCTATGGATAGCGGAAGACGGATCCATCTCTCCGCCTGTGTAGCTAAGTTGTCTGCTAATAACCCATAGTTTAGTCTCAATATCTGCTCTTTGTCCCGGTGGATATATAACCCCAAGATTTTGGTTCAGCGTCGCACCACTGCACTGGGTGTCCCTCACAGCTCCTGTCGTGCACCTCTGTCAGGGGAAAGATCTCCGATTTGCCCCAATTTATATGGAGTCCAGATAGGGCCCCATATCGGTCGATTTCCATCCGTATTGGCGGAAGATTGTCGGACAGCTTTCTCACATATAGTACTATATCGTCCGCATATAGAGTTATTAGCAGTGTACCTTGTTTGAACCGTAGTCCTCTGTGCATATGATTCTTCTGCAGGTGCCGTACCAGTGGGTCCATTGCAATTATAAACAGCAATGGTGATAGTGGGCATCCCTGCCTAGTGCCACGGGATATATCAAGGGGTTCCGTCACCGTACCATTAAAACGGATGCGGGCCGTGGGCCCAGTATACAATAATTGAACCAGCGCAGAGAAACCCTTCGGTATTCCCAATTTCCCCAAAAGAGCGTGCAAAAAGGGCCATTCCATAGAGTCGGTTGCTTTTTCAGCATCCAACAGAGCTGCAGCTGCTGGGACTCACGGGTCTATTCTATGGAGGACTGAGAAAAAAGTTTGCAGATTTAATGCCGTGGATCTATGCCATATGAATCCATCTTGTGCAGGTGATATCTGTTCCATGAGTAGTGCTAAACGGGTAGCTAGCATCTTAGCCAGTATTTTATTGTCAAAGTTACGTAATGATAATGGTCGGTAGGAGCCACATTTCTCCGGGTCTTTCTCGGGCTTCAGTATCAGTGTTATGACCGCTTCTCTAAGTGTGGGAAGCAGAGTTCCTGCTTTCAGTGCCTCTGCATACACCTCAAGAAGATAAGGTGCCAGATGGTGCTTATATGTTTTATAAAAGGCTCCCATGAAGCCATCCAGGCCAGGTGCCTTGGATCCATCCACGGTGTCAATAGCCTGTATTATCTCTTCAGTTGAAAAGGGTTCACTCAATAATTGTTGGTGTGCGTCTGTAAGCCAGACCATAGCTATCTCATCTAAGTAGGAGGAAATGTCATCCTGATTATCAACCAATCTAGTAGTATACAGGTCGGTATAATATGCTAACAGTTCCTGCGCAATAGTCGGTGTGTCTACTATGCATGTGCCATCTGGTCTCTGCAGTCCAGTAATGTAGGTCTGGCTTCGCTGCGGTCTCAGTAATTGAGCCAGTGTACGTCCCGGCCGTTCCCCCTTGCCATATCTACGGGCTCTCGCATACTTCCCTAAATAGTGGGCCTCACGCTCTGCTGCCACCTGATATTCAGCTAGTAGTTTTGCCCTCTGGTTTAGATACTCCGGAGCATTGTACCCAACACTGTCCCTGTCTAGGGCTGGAAGATCTCCCTCCAACCGGTCAAGTGTACCTCGCAAGTATCTCAGGACTCCTCTAAGGTAAGCCTTAAAGGCCTCCCATAGGGTGGCTTGTTTCGAGACTGATCCCTTATTTTGATTAAAGTACTCTATAACTGCTGTACGTAACTCAGTCCTAAATACAGTGTCTTGCAGCACTGTGGTGGGGAATCGCCATTGTCGTTCTAATCCTCCTTCTCCAGGGATATGCATTGCTATGAGTACTGGAGATGGTCAGATAGGGTTCGGGGCAAGTGTCTAATAGTTTGAACCCACGACATAATCGATCCAGACAGTACCCAATAGTCTAGCCGAGTCCAGGTGTTATGTTGCTGTGCATAATGTATGTAGTCCGCTCCCTAAGGGTTCCTTAGCCGCCAGGCATCCGTTAGCGTATATGTTTCACACATCTCCCTCAGTAACTTAAGTGAGCGAGGCTTGTTGACAGGGGTCGTAGCGGTGCTGTCTAGCACGGAGTGTAGCAGGATGTTAAGGTCTCGTCCCAAAAATATGTGGTCTGTGTCTACTAGGTCTACCTGCAACTGTAAACACTGGTAAAATGTGGGGTTGTCTATGTTCGGGGAATAAACATTTACAAAAAGGAAACTGTGTCCTGCTAGGTAACCTAATACCAATAGAAAGTTTCCTTTAACATCGGCAATCGTGGAGGTATGTTTAAATGGCAGTGTTTTACGGATCAGTATGGAGACTCAGCGGGAATATGAACTATAGTTCAAGAAAAAGCCATGTGATCCCCAGGAAGTGGCAAATGTGGATGGGTTGGTAGGTGCTAAGTGTGTTTCCTGCAAGTATACAATATCAACCTTATGCTGCTGGATGTATTGGAGTACCTGCCTACACTTTCTCGGGTTGTTGAGTCCCTGCACGTTCCACATCAGTATGGTAATGGTAATATCTGTATAGGGACCGACATCTACCCGGTGTGGCATTGTTTACAGTGAGCCATATAGTGATGTATAGTCACGTCTGTCGTGATATCTATGACTGTAGACCAAAACAACATAACAGAAACCTTAAACATTCTAAGTCCTACTTTACCCATCCCACTCCCCTCTCCCAAACCTAGTAGCTGTCTGCTAGGTTCGTTCCCCATAGCACCATCTCCCAACATAACAATTTTTCTATGCCTACGAGGCATACAATACAATTCAACTTCTATTGTGAATATCACAGGGGGGGCGGCAACGCTACGTGAGCCCCCCGCACATCTAATATATCATGCAAATCTAGCCTTACTCAGCCGCGTCCTGGGGTTACTTACTAGTTATCAATTCTAATCCAGCACATAATTGGAACGGTTTAGGTCATCAGATAGCATCAACAGCATTGTCCTGAAGCAGCAATGGGGGCTCCAGCCTTAGCTGGGTGCAAAAAGGTCTACACTTGCGCTGGAGTGGATGTCTGGTGGTGATCTACCTGGGGAGGTTCCCCCAGCCGTTGCTCTTCCTCTGGAGTATTGCTTGCAAAAATTCTGGACGTCTGTGGGGTTATCAAAAACCAGTGATTTGCAGTTTACATCAACTTTTAATTGCGCTGGATATAACATTCCATAGCTTAGTCCCAGATTTTGTAATGACGCTTTCACTCAGGTGAATTTGAGCCTGGCCTCCTGCAGAAGCATGGTAAAGTCTGGGTAGATGGATAGGGAGGATCCCTGCCATGACAAATCACCAGTCTCACAGGCCAAACGCAAAACAGTATCACGATCTCTAAAATTTAATAATCTTGCGAGAATGGGCCTGGACGGGCAGGGCCTCGGTTGTGACGCAGACAAGGCCCTCACCACAATTCCAGCTTCTCAAGCACCTCGGTCCGTGGGGGTGATTTCATCAGCGGGCTCACGATCATCGGCCCAGGCTCACTTCATAGGGCGCCGAATCGCTCAGCTCACCGGGCCCTCCTATTTCCAGTGTGCACCTCATCTGGGCTCAGGCGCCATGTTTTCCCTGCGGCTGCTCCAGGCAACGTTTGGCTGTCAGCGGCCCTGCCGCAATTTGGTGTAGACAAAAAGGGATCGCAGGTCACAGCATCCGTTCCGTACTCAGGTCTGCAGGTCCTTTCAGGCAGTGATGCGGCTACGAGGCCGCATTTAAGTGCTGATGTGCAGGGTTCTCACAGAGCTTCAGCTCCTTGCGGCCATTACTGTCGGCGGTCCGGCCACGCCCCCTAGATTTGGGAATATAACTAACGTCCATGGGCTCCTCCGAAGGCTTTTTGTGTGGGCACAGACGAGCAATGTGGCCCCACTCCCCACATTCAAAGCATTGAGGACTGCGATGTATAGGAATGTCATGTTTATAATGCCGATGTTTCAGGGGTTCCTGGGGAGGTTTACCCATACCACTTTTCTCGTTTTTCCCTTGTGCAGAATTAGGCCGGGATCTTTTCTCTACTTCCCATGAAGGGGCCAGGTATTGAACACGTGAAAAAGTTGTGGCCAAATCCACTGCCTGTTCAATGGAGAGACGGGTATGCTGTCACAACCAACATTGTGTGGAGTATGGGAGAGCCTCCATATATTGCTTCCTTACTGTTCTCAGAAGGTTTTAACCATTTGTCGGCAGCAGTCTTTAATTTAAAGAAAATAGTTTTTGGGTTGTCCCCAGGTACGCTTTCTTATCGAAACCATACCCTATTGGCCTCTGCGTCCATTCCTAAAGGGTCCAATATGATGGTTTTAATGGCCTCATAGGGGTTGTTTCCGTTGGCGACTTGATGAGCCTCTTGGGCTTCCCCTGTAAGAAGGGGTGCCAACAAAAATGGCCATTTTCCTACAGGCCAAGCACATGCTTTGGCAGCCCTCTCAAAGTTCAATAAAAAGGCATCTGGATCTTCCCCAGGGATGTACTTCTGATGAACAATATTGGTAGGACCGTGTGGCTACTGCCTTCAGATCCTTGAAGTCTAGACGTCAACTGAACCTGGTCTTCAGCTAAGTTCTGTATGCAATCCACCTGTGAGGAAATAGCATTCTTAAATATGTCCCGATCTGCTTGGGCCGAGGTCATCTGGCGTTCTATAGCCCATTCCAATTTCTCTTGTCCCTTAATCAGGTGTTGAATAAGGTTCTCCATTACTTCTTACTAATGGAGGGCTGCCCGCATTCTCCACCACGTGTCAGAAACCACAATGATCAAGCGGGACCAGTAGGGGAATGTTCAGTATTGCTTATTTCCATTCACTTTTTCTTTAACTGTTCGTTGTATATAAGTTGAGGATACTCCTGATTGTTTAGTTTGGATCTCCTATCTTCCAGTGAGTCCGTCTTCCTTCGCCGGGGGACTCTTCAGTCAAGTCGGTATTCCTGTGCAAACCACGCTCATGCGGGAGCGTGGCGGGGCGATTCTCTGACTCGTTGGTCTTCTGGCTTATCGCAGGCTGCTTCTCCTCATCGGACTTCTCCTCCCGGACTCTGGGGATCAGTGCTCTAAACCTCGCTCTCCGGTCTTCTCATCAGCGTGCTTCCCTTGGGCCTTCCCTCCGAGTCTCTCTTCCAGTTACTTTTTCAAGGCTTTGGTCCGCATGGTGGATGACGACCTCCTCTGGGGCAGAGTCTGATGTGAAACGACTCCACTTAAAGGAGCCACGCTGTTTTACGCCGGGGTTATTATCGTCGAGGGAGTCTTGTTCTTCTATCCAGGCTTCTGCATTTACAGGCTGCAAAAACAGGGTCTGCCGGATGCGGAACACACCACCACTCGACCTCATCCTCCTTGGATTCCAGCTCGGAGGTACCCTCTTCCTGACAGTCTGGTCACCCTATCTTAAACCTTCCAGAGGTACAGCTAGTGTCACATGCTCCCCCAAGTCAGGTGAACACCCCAATGGTGGTCTTGCTGTCGGTTCATTCTGTGATGTAAGCACAGTGCTATAAGGCTTCGCCACACATACCGGGCATTTGGCGCAAAGGGACTGGACAAGTGCTATGTCCCCATGTATCCTCCATTATGCACTGCAATACATGACAACAAACCAGAACGTAACAAGGTACAGGCACCTCCTGAACTCACCAGTGCCTCGCTCTTCTTCGCCATTCTTTTCTTCTGCACACCTCCATTTCGGGGGCCTGTGCTCCCTTCCTTTCTGGCTGACCACCAACCTGCCTGAACCCTGGCTCTTTGCTGTTCGCACTCCAGTCCAGCCTGTTTCGGCTGACTCACTTCAGCTGGACATCATCGCACTACACTTCAGTTGGTGGGTCTCCGGAGAGATCACCAAAGTTCACCATTGGAGATAGGGTGAACAGACGGCATCATGCCATTCCATACAGCTGAAGCAGGGCGCGTCTGGAGAGGTGCATGCAGGACACTCATTGACAGCAGCACAGGCATAAAGGGAGCCGACCTTGACTACAGTCACACAATTTCATTTCTTGTACTGCTCCAATCTGACCTCTCTTTGTAGGCACCCAACACCAGAATCAGATTCTGTCATGTATTTCTGTGGACAGCTCTATTAAGATTGGTGGCACACCACCTTTGCAAGCCCTGAAATGCCACCTGTGGGCAGAATGTTTACAGAGATGTATTTTTAAGCTCCAAAAGTGTAAGATGTAATGAAGAGACTTGTGCGCCTTTAATTGGCACAGGAATCAGTTTTTAAATTATTAAGCACCCTAACAGAGATTGTCTCACTCTACACAGGCAGCAGTTGCTGCCCCAAAACGCCAAATTTTCACCACTGGCCAACTTAAACTGTGAAAGTTTCCTGCTATAATAGGCTAGGCAAGGCTTAGACAAGCCCAATACAAACTTTCATGTGTGCCTCAAAGACCTGGCAAGTACAAGTACACTCTATGCTGAGATAGAAGAATGCATGTGCAAATCATCCAAGGTAGGCATCTGCCAAGCCGGGAGGCCTCATCCTATGAGAATCAGGCATATTGCTCTCTGACATGCTCATACTAGGCTGCTCTTTTCAGCTCCTGAATCCAAGGCCTCTTAAACTGACCCATCTCTAAAGGGCCCCTGAAAGACCAAACATTTAAACCAAATCTCTGCCTTCAGCCACTGTAGTGTAGTCTAGTGTTACCCACTCTCACTCCAAAGGGGGCCCCATACATGGGAAGAAGTGCTTAGTGTGCGGTGAGATGAATCACTGTGAAAGTCAAGCACCTAGAGGCCCACGCATAGTATGTCTCTGTTTCAGACTATCTAGGCCGTCAGTCCCACGTCATCACACCCAGAGTTTGACAACCTGGAGGAGGATGAAGCGGTGATGGAAGGGGTTTTACATGTAGTGCATGTGCTCAGCATGTGCAAAGCCTTGTATCTGCCTTAATCAGCACTAGGGTATCCAAAATCATAGTGCCTGGATACCCTGATAGATGACAAGTAGCGCTCTACAAATCTACTGATTGATTGATTCATAGCAAGTTCACACTGTATCCTGCTCAAACCACCACCAGGCTCCATTTAAACCTAGCTCACATGGTTACATATGGGAACACGGCACACACTTACCTCTATGCTGGATATTGTTGCCCGTAAAGATCACATCGTCCGTAGCAAAGTGTTCTTCACAAAGTCTTCCAGGTACTGTACTCAGCTGTTGCAGCACTGAGAAGCTTAACCTCGTCTGATTTGCCCTGAATGTCAGTACCTGTGAACCGAGTAACCTCCTTGATAACTTTCCAGATCGTTTCAAAGGTAAGGGGTGCTTGTTGATCCCATTCAGTAGACAGTAGCTTTCCACAAAGTTGAAGCAGAAGTAGCACAGCTGGAACAGGCTGATGTCATTGAGATAATTGACGGCCCTTAGTCGAAGGTTTCTCTGCAGTAGCACGCAAACCCATGTAACTAAACAAAGTCCTCATCTGCATGGGTAAACGTACAACTCGCACTTACAGTTCATGATCTGCTCACAGAAGTCAGGGAAGCCTGCTGGTTCTCAAAAGTGGACCTCAACTCAGGGTATCACCAGCTGTTCCTTGACCCTAAATGAAGTGGACTTTGTAGATATATAAGTGTTGACACCTCTAGTGCGGCTGAAGCATTCCAGAGCTATGCCAGAGAGGTTCTCTTCGGGCAGAGTGTAATTATCAATGTCAGCATCCTTATTTATGCTAACACCATTGAAGAACACTACTTGTGTATGAAGGCGTCCTGCAGCAATCCAAGACTGCAGCCTAAGTTGAGCAAAAAGAAGTCTGAAGTCCTCAATCACAGCATAGACTTTTTACATCTTTTTAGCAAGTGCAGTAGCACCAGTCCCATCTTAAGTGCAAGACATCAAATCCACAGATCCCTGAACTGTGGCTGGCTAATTTGGAACCTTAGCCTCTCCCTCTGAACCACTAAGAGATCACCGCCATGCTCCCTCAATACATTGAGGGAAATACATAGGGGGTACTACATCATGGCTACTACTTTGGGAGTCACTAAAACTCAGGTAAGTTTTAGAACAATTACATCAGGAATCACTACATTGCAAGAGACATTGCATCGCAGGTAAGTTTAAGTAAGGGCTACAATAATTTATTAATATTTTTTGTTATTAATAATAAGTAATAGCTGATAATATATAGTATACAAATATAATATGTTATTTATATTATTCATATATGATAATAACTTTCATGCTATTAAAAAATGCCTAGGGGGTAGGTAAAAAAAAAAAGCAATACGGAATGTGCATAGCAACAATTGTCCCATATGGTCCAGGGACTTCTCCAAACAGAAAAATGCACAGGTCACTGCGGTCCTAGGAAAAAAGGTCGCTGTGGATTGCAGGACACTGAGGTTGCGCAATTATTGCTGCCTTCAACTTGCAATTCATACAACCTGCCAAAGCTTCTGGATGACTGTCATACATGACCAGCCATGCCACACGCCAGAGGCTTGCCAGGTTCTGGCATGACTGTTTAATTTAAAAAATGAATTGGTGGTAACCTCCGATGGATTGCCCTTAAAAGGTAATTGCCTTTTTAGCCCACCGGCTCCCAAAATCGTCTCTTCCAGTTGGCCCTGCTGGTCACCAGGGTGTGACGAATACCAAAAAAAGATTGCCGAATGAAGTCTGGTTGCATAGCAAGCCAACATGTGGTGACCCTGATAGAAGAATTCCTTGAATGTCAAGGAGTCATCAGATTCTCCGGCTCCTGTCGCGACTGAGGACTTTCCATCTCACTCCTGGATCCAAGGTTATTCTCAGCTTGGTTGTCTTCAAGATAGGAAAAGCTTCCTGATTGTCGTCGATGACTCCTCCGGTTATCCAGATGTAGAGGTGGCATTATCCACTTCTGCAGAAGTTATCCTTAAGAGTGAGACCATTTTCACCAACCATGGACTGCTAAAAGTACTGCTAAATGATAAAGGTCCCCAGATCCAAATCCTAGAACTGTATCTGAGGACACATCAGGATCGCTTCTTGGTCCCCCTCCACCCTCCGCCAGTGACTAACCCAAAAGATTCATGTGCACTTTGAACAAAGCTCTTTGCATAGTTGATGGAAAAGGACTCACCTCGGAGTGGGCACTATACTCCTTAGTGAAGGAATATGGCAACAGTTCCCACCTAATTAAACAGCATCCTCTCGTTCAGCTCTGCACTGGCAAGAGGAATTGATGATACCACATCACCCCCCTGGGCCCCACTCCACGTGTTGATACGACCACTTTCAAGAGGTGGTTGAATAACAGTGACATACACAAATGCCGGCTGGCGAACCTGTTCATGTGACATTGATGGCATAAAGCAACGATGTGCCTGTGAAAAACAGACATTCCACAAGCAAGTTTAGACTTTCCCAGGAACCTGGTGCTTGGACTTTGACCAATCTCCGGGGGACTGTGGTTACAGCACAAAGAGATAAAGACTTTTCACCATGAATGTCTTGTTCTTTAAAAAATTCCATGGATCCCTGGGGTCTCACTTGAAGACTACCGGGGTGAACTCATCAGAGAAGACTGGGCCTCCCCGGTTCAGATAGTTACCCTTGGTGCCAGCGAGTGGGGCTCTAAAGGGCCAGAGTCCTGTTCCCCATTTGCTCTTATGATAGAGCAGCAGATTGCATCACTGTTTTCTCCTTTCTGTGCATGTTTTCAATTGTTATAAGACTGAAATCTCATTCCTTGCTTTCTCTACCTGTTACTCCTTCTCTTCCCCAAAGTACTTTCCTCCTGGCACACACAGCACCTCTCAATTTAAAAAAGCGATTTTCCCCTGCCCGTGATTGCATCATTTTCTGTATTTTGTTTTATTTAACTGTCTTTGCCTGTGGTTGTTACAGTTTAAAAATTGTAGTTTTAACCTGCCCGTGATTGCATAATTTATCACCTGTTTTGTGTTTAAACTTGTGGTTTTTACTTGCCCGTGACTGCTTCCATTTAACCTGTTGAATTGTGGGATTTGCAGTCCATACTCTGTAGTTTTTCCCTCTCATTCCCCGTGACTATTAGTTTTTCCCTCTAAATTTCTCCCTTGCTCTGTGCTAAGACCTGTATGTTAAGCAGTCCACCCCCAGCTCCCATTTTGTGTTAGCAAGTGAGTGAAACCAGCCCCCTCTTCCCCCCCCCTAGCAAAAGGGATATTCTACATCAGAGAGAGAGCAGAGGGTGCTCTGAGACAGCAGTAATCTGCTGTGAGCTGTTTAAATAGGGATTGTGCACTTCGTTTTTGGCTAGGAGAGTGAGTAAAGGTTTTATACAAACAGTATTGTTAGAGGACAAAGTTTGTTAGGCTCTTACCTGCAGAAGTCCAAAGTGTGGATTGAGCCTGTCTGTCTCCTAGGAGATTCTGAATAGAGGAGCAGCTTTCAACTCCCTGGCCAGCAAACCTTGTCTGAGGTCGCTGGGACCTTATATAGTCTGCTATTGGTTGGTACATGTGTGCACTGATTGGTGGTTGTATCTGGTGTTTCTATTGGACCAGGGTTAGTGTTCTCATTGGTTGCATATTTGAGGGTTCTGGTTGGTTTCTGGGTCTATGACTCAATCAATGTAGGGTTGGGACTAGGGCTAGGGTTAGGATTTCTATTGGAAGTAGGGACTAGGGCTTCCTGTGTGATTGGTTGCTGGGATTAGGGTTGGGACTTGGGCTAGGGTTAGGCTTTCTATTGGAAGTAGCGATTAGGGCTTCTTGTGTGATTGGTTGCTGGACTAGGTGTGGGACTAAGAGTAGGGTTAGGCTTTCTATTGGAAGTAGTGACTAGGGCTTCCTGTGTCATTGTTTGCTGGGACTTGGGTTGGGACTACTGGTAGGTCTAGGGCCTCTATTGGACGTAGAGATCAGGGTTTTTGAACCTGATTGGGTGCTTGGACTAGGGCTAGGATTGGCTGTAAGGCCCTGGTCTTCTATTGGTTCTAGCTTTTAGGGCTAGTGTTGTGATTGGATAGTGTTAGGGCTAGGGTTCCCATTGGCTGAAGGGGTCACCTGACTACTAGGGCTATAAAAGACCAAGGCTTAGGGTTTCTCAGCCCGGGCGTCGAGGCTAAGGACGGAGAGGACAAGGGCAGTTGCCTGTTTGAGCCTGTTATGGGTGGAGAGGACAAGGGCAGTTGCCTGTTTGAGCCTGTTAAGGGCGGAGAGGACAAGGGCAGTTGCCTGTTTGAGCCTGTTCGAGACTGGTCGGGACCAGGGCCAGAAATGCTGCCCATTTTCCCAATTAGTAATACCCACCCTACACCATCCACATCCACAAACAGAGTAACAAACTCACACCAAATGTACACCACACACTTACTACAAACAAACCCTATGCACAAATCAATGTACCAGCATACACTACTAAACCACACAAACCACATCTATACACCCTTCTATCCCAGCCACCACACATTTCCACCATCACCTACAAACAGTACACAACTCTATCCTATACCACGAACCAATCCACTCATCACTAACACAACTCCATTCCACACCATACTTAACTACATCCCATCCAGACACACACTCCCTGCTCTAATTACTCCTAACAGACCCCTTTTATCACTAACAAACCCAAACTCAGCCTTCCGTCATTTGTCCAACCAACACCCTCCTCTTCCTTCTACCATAATAACACAAACACAAAACACATACACTGCACATCACCACACATTTTAACTCTTGCAGCAAACAGGTCTAAGACAAACACTCTTACCTCTACTTCATTCCCTCTTACACATAACATACACTCTACTCATAAACACATCACCACCCCCTCTACCTTACAACTACCACTCGCAAACAATACTATACAAACAAATCCATCTCATGAAACAAATACACCAGCACCTCTTTTCACTACTCCTCAAAAACAAAACATATCACGAACACAAGCACAGCAAAATCTCTCAAGCACAACACCTCATAATACTTACAGTCACAAAATACAAACATACACCCACCTTTCAAACTACAAAGGAACAAACTCCAATGCAAAGCTTTCTCTATTCCACCACATCTAACACACATACGGCAACACAGCAACTCTCTTCCAACCGCCTCTCATCCATTGGACAATTTAGAACCTTACTACATGACCCACATGCTGCACCACCACGCCTGGCTCATTCACCTTCAGTCCTAAACACACGCAAACAATATAAACAACGTACCACACCTCACAACTTCGCTTCTCCATGTCTACTGCACAACAATGTTACACCACGAAAAAAACACAGCGTACCAACTCACTCTCAAACACTGTCTCCACCACCTACACACGCAGACTCATCAAAATGCCTTCTTAGCCTGCTGGACGAGGACCACATTACAGAACTGCTACACGATTGCTATCCTAATACAGCTAATACCAGCACTAAAAACACACCTGCTACAAACCCACACAATACTGATCACTCTTATACAAAACAAAGTCTCATTATCACCAAAGCATATTCTCTAAACTGTCTACTAATAAATGCTCAATCGCTCTCTAAAAACAAACATCACATCTACGACCTTCTCACTGATGCAAAACCAGTCATACTATTCATAACTCATAACATTTGGTTTGACAAACCCAACATGACCCATCTAAAAACAATAATCACTGGCCTAGACGCACTGAACCTGCATCCGATTGTCCACAAACCCACACACATCGCTGGACATATCCTAGATGTCATTTTTGCTAATACCGTACTAGTTACCTTTCAAACTATAACTCCAGTCACATGGTCAGACCACCATTTGCTTGCTTTCCAACATAAAACAACACTAAGCGACTCACCTAAAACTGCCTTACATGCATCCACCTATCGACCATGGAACAAACTCAATTTGGAACACTTATAAACACAACTAACATCCAGTACAGATCTGGAAACAATAAATCCTGTTAAAAAACTATATGAGTGGCTACAGGAAGCTTTTGACATTCTGATACCACTCAAAACCACACAACAGAACAAAAGAAAAAAAGCGCCTTGGAGAAATATAGAGATAAAAGACATAAAACAACAAATTAGAAAGCTGCAATGTACCTGGCTCAAAACAAACGCCAAACAAGACAAACTTCACCTACAGAAAACTAACAGATTATACAAGTCAGCTATTAAAAAAGCTAAGAAAAGGTACTATTCAGACAGAATTCAAAATGCTAAATGTGCAAATAAAGAATTCTATAAAATACTCAATGAATTTCGTAAACCAAATTGCCTAGAAGGAACTCATCCTGTTACTCAAGATTTCACAGACAAACTGGCAAATCATTACACGGACAAAGCAGACACATTGGATTCGTACTTAAAACAGAGACAAAGCACCAGCACTAACCCTTTTACAAAACAACAATCCTCCAACCCAGCCTCTCCGTTCCTTCCAACACATCTCACACAATGAATTTTTGGACCTGGTCAAAGCAAGCAGGCCTGCCGGCAGCTCTTCTGACCCGTGTCCACCACAAACTTTCAAGACAATTCTTTTAACAACCTCTGCTGCCACTCCAGTAAGAAGAATCATCAACGATTCCTTAACTACCAGAATATTTCCAGAAGAACTAAAAAAGTCATACATACGTCCTTTACTGAAGAAAACAAACTTGGACCCGCTGAACCCTGACAACTACAGACCCATTACTAATGGACCTTTCCTGGGCAAACTGATAGAAAGAGCAGCGTTCACCCAAATGTCACAATTCATTGAAGACAATGCCATACTTTCAGACTTCCAAACAGGATTCCATCCAGGAAGAGGCACAGAATCTGCCCTCCTTGCCATCTGGGATGACCTGAAGAATACAGTAGGCCGCAACGTGGTTGCTGCGCTACTCCTCTTGGACCTCTCGGCTGCCTTTGACATGGTTGACCATGACACTCTGAAACAAAGACTCTATGAAGCCGGCATAGAGGGGACTGCTCTAGACTGGATCGCGTCCTACCTTCGAAACAGAACTAATGTCACCCACACCCCACCTTTCTTGTCCAAACCATACTCCACAAAAGCAGGGGTCCCTCAAGGTTCTATCCTCTCGCCCATGCTTTTCAACATCTACATGAAGTCATTACCGATACTGATCAATCAATTTCACCTCACGTGCTATAACTATGCAGATGACACGCAAATACTCCTTCAACTGGAATGCCCCAAAGACATTGAAAAATGCCCAATTTTCAGTTGTCTCAGAGCCGTGGATCAGTGGATGACTTGGAGCCATTTTAAATTGAATGCTTCACAAACGGAAATACTCACGTGTGGCGATTGGAAACATTACGACCCGCTTGCCGCCTGGCCTGATGTACTGGGATCACCACCTAAATTATCTTTGTGTATTGCTTTGTATAAACATGTAGAATAATTATGTTGTTAAAAAATAAATACAAATACATTTTTAAAGTACAATAACACTTGAAAAACCAGAGTTTATCTAATGCATCTTTTTACTTCCTTTATGCATCTATATACCTTCCATGTACTTGGATCTATATATTTATTACTTTTCTCCAAAAAAAGCATATCCAATGCACTACCCTATTTCTCATCCTATACCTCTATCAATATCTTTAATCTACATTTCTATTATCTTTAATATACCTACCTCCTTTATGCATCTATATACTTTCCATGTACTTATGGATCTATATATTTATCACTTTCTTCCAATTCAGCATATCCTATGCACTATCATATTTCTCACCCTATACTTCTCTCAATATATCTTCTACCCCAACTCTCTGACTCATCTTAAACTTCTTTCTACTACTGTTTCCAATGCACTACCCTATTTCTCACCCTATACCTCTATCAATATATCCTCTACATCCACTCTCTCATTTATCCCAAACCCCATACCACTACTATGATCCCCAAAATAAACCTTTCTAGACTCTCCCATACTCTACCCCTCCTTGCATCATCTGACACCTCTTTTACTATACCGATTCCCCCAAAACAAGCCTTTCTAAACTCTTCCCTTCAACTCTTCCCCTCCACATCCCCTTTTTACTCATCCCAAAGCCTCTTCCTACTGCTATGTCCTCCAAAAAAAAAAAGTCTAAATCCTTCACTCTTCTATCCCTCCACTATCCCTTTCAATCAAAATAATTTCATATTTCACTACACTAATTCACCACTAATCCTGTATGGGTTCTAGAGTAGCGTGCTACTCGCCAAAAAGCGCTTCAACACCTCATCAGAGGTAGCAAGCACTATATAAATGCAAACCTTTTTCCCTCTTCTATCCCTCCGCTACCCTTCTCTATCCAAATAATTGAAAAACATATCCACCACTTAAATTACTTTCATATTTCACTATACTAATTCAACACTAATCCTTATGGGTTCTGGAGTAGCGTGCTACTCGCCAAAAAAGTGCTTAAAAACCCCATCAGGAGTAGCAAGCGCTATATAAATGCAAACCTCTTTTTCCTCTTCTATCCCGCCTCTACCCTTCTCTATCTGAATAACATATCCACCACTCAAATTGCTTTCATATTTCACTATACTAATTTTCAACACTAATCCTCTATGGGTTCTGGAGTAGCGTGCTACTCGCCAAAAAAAGGGCTTCAACACCCCATCAGGGGTATCAAGCGCTATATAAATACAAACCTTTTTCCCCTCTTCTATCCCTCCGCTATCCTTCTCACTCCAAATAACTGACTAATATCCACCACTCAAATTACTTTCATATTTCACTATACTAATTCACCACTAATCCTTTATGGGTTGCCGGAGTAGCGTGCTACTCGCCAAAAAAACAAAACAAAAAAAAAAGCACTTCAACACCCCATCAGGGGTAACAAGCGCTATATAAATACAAACCTTTTTTCCCTCTTCTATCTTTCCGCTATCCTTCTGAATCCAAATAATTGACTAACCTATCCACCACTTAAATCACCTTCATATTTCACTATACTAATTCAACACCAATCCTTTATGGGTTCCGGAGTAGCGTGCTACTCGCCGAAAAAGCGCTTCGACGCCTCGTCAAGGGTAGTAAGCGCTATATAAATGCAATTACAATACAATACAATTTCACAAGGTACAAAGTAAAATGCAGAAGAAGCGGGCATCCTTCATCTGTAGGTATGCCACCAGGGCCCATCTACTAAACATTCCAAAGCTTTGCCCACATCTTCCCTTTCACGATGCTCAATCCCTGGTCAGCATCTTGGTCTTGGCAAGGCTGACGTCTGCAGGAGCCATGCAATCTGTCTGTCCTGGTGCCTCCTCCCGATAAGGTAATCAATTCTGCTACTAGCATGATTTCGACCCATGCCCCTGCTTCTTAGTATCTTCGCTAGGTACATGGTTTCGGATAAAAATGCTTCATTTATATTTACAAGTTGTGATAATTGAAGCTCCACCGTTGGTGGTCATTGCTACCCGAGTATAACCTTGATACTGCAGCCCTTGGAAGCCCTGGCATCCTGATGCCTTGGCCACTGGACCTACCGTGCACATCCTGGCATCACATCACATGACGTCATGGCAGCCAGATGGCACTTGGGGTTACATACAATTGATCCCCCTGACTCGTGACATCCTATAGACACTAAGAAAGTGCAGCATGAGCTCTTGAATCCCTGACTGCTCGAGGCAGCATCCACATCATGCCTTAACCTCTCAAAGCACCAGATACTTGGTGTCTCAGAAGCTTGACGCCATCATGGTCGCATCTCGCTGCTCCTACTCGAGATCCAGGCCATTTAAATCCACGCTGGCAGTAAAGAAAGACACAGGGAAACCCTGCACTAAATGCCCAGCACGTGGCCACCACGCATTGTTCTGCCCTGTGCTTTTCCTTTTCAGATCAAGTCTCAGGATTTCAGATTAGAATTTGTAAAGTTTTTATATATTTTTTGTTCTTCTTGAAGATGTATGGGTATTTAAGGAGGGCCTGAAGCGTTCACGTTACACTTCCAGTGTGTGTTAGCCTTACCTTTTAATCAGTAGGTGTGATTGTAATACCCACCTTAGTTTGACCATTTGATGTTTGGTGCTTTGTGGCATTTCGCCCTCCAGCTAGACTGAAACCACAGCAGCAGTCCCACCCGAGTCATGCAACTGAGGGTCTCCCAGTTCCAGCTGCAGGATGGCCCTGGGGCAGACATAACTGACCTTTCAACGCTTTTGTGATTTCTTGTGTCACAACCCACCCTTTCTTGCAGAGAGCAGCCCAAATACCGAGTGATCTAGCGTGTAAAGCCCTACAGCTGCTCATGTCCACAAGCAGACCGGCCTATCAAGACATCTGTAGGCTGCTGCCTGTGAAAGGCTGGTAGGCATGAGGGACAGTCCCTCACTGTATCAGTTAAGACATCTCTTGACATCTCAGTGGCCTGGTGGGTTCATGACTCTTGTGAAACTGCGAGAGGAGTTTTGGCCTCACATCTTTGCATCCTTTATTGCAGCGGGCTAGACCACTGGGGGTTAGTGGGACCCCATTCCACCAGCCAGTCTCCACTGACATGTCCTCAGTGCTATTGTGGAAGAATAGAACTCAGGGGTTCCTCAAGTCTGCAGCATTGTGCGAGCATGAATGGGGTACCTATAAAGCCACCCCAGACACAGATGTGTGCAGCAGATAGATGGCCTGGGCAGCTGCAAACAATGGTGGGTACCTCCCAAAGGCCCAAGATTGTGCAACTGTTAAGGGTTTTATGCTGCATCACACTGACACTGGAGAGGCAGGGATGGGGTGCAAGACCAGGACCCCCCCTTGTCAATCAGGGTGTTGGCTGAAGCGCCAGCTTCCCACCTCCAATGCTGGCAAAACCTGTGGATTTTGAGCCATCCCTTTGATGGGGAATTGTGCTGGCCCTCATTTTGAAAATGTTTGTCATAGGGATGAACCCCTTCCCCAAATAAACACCAATAGTAGAATCGACTTGCTGAGCACACCATGAACGTATAGCAATATTGCATGAGTGCCACTTCAAAATTGCTCGTAAAGCATACCAGTTTGTAGTCAATACATTTTAATGGAGCTAACGCAAGGTTTGGATGCGGTACCCCACCACCATTCCTTTGGAGGGTAGGTTTGGGGTGATGAGAGAGCAGTGGGCTTGCTCACCTGACTCACATCTTTCTTTTGTACTAATTACACCCCAACACTTCCCAACGTCACTGAGGAATCCTACTCCAGGAGCAAACCGGCTACGAGCTCTGGGCCAGATGTACAAAGCTTGTTTGAGGTTGCAAACAGCCCGATTTGCAAAACTGGTCCATTTGAAACTGCAAAAAAGCATTTTTTTAATGTACAAAGGCCCAATTTTCATTTTGGTAACCTATTACTGAATCGCAAAGTGGGGTTGCAATTCGGTATTAGGAAGGGGCATGTTTAGAGCGTCCCTTCCTAATACTGAATCGCAATTGTATGTGTGAATGTTTTGCGAATGAAATGCAGTCGCAAAACATTTGCATTTTACCACCTACTTCAAGTAGTTGGTAACCCATTCGCAAATGGGAAGGGGTCCCCTTTGTGAATGTTGATAAAAACATTTTTTTAAGAGCAGGCAGTAGACCCACAGACCACTTCCTACTCTTAAAAACTGAAAATAAAACTTTTCATTTTTCTTTTTGAAACGCATCTCGTTTTCCTTTAAGGAAAATGGTCTGCACTTTAAAAAACATCCAAAAAACCATTGCTTTATTGAAACTGTACTGTTTTCTCTGCACTTGCACTTTTATGGCACCGGAGGTATTTGAACTGAACTGAACATCAATCTGTGACATGGTGGTCTGCTGTCACTAGCAGGCTACAATCCCTGTGATTTTTGCTATTCCTAATGGGCCGCAAACCGAGACCTACCTTATGAGTATTAATGAAGTAGGTCTATTTGCGACCCACTGGGAATCGCAATCTGTGTTAAACACATGTCGGCTGTTGAATGTTTCAAATTGAATCCTGTAACATCTTGAACAAATGATGAAAACTCTAAAACCATGAATAAAAGCAAAACAAAAAACCATCACTTGAAACCTTCTTTATTTACTAACATTTAACAAGGAGGAGGATGCACTCATATATTCCCACACATTTGTACATGGGTGCTTGCAAATATGAAATCGCAAAAATGTGCTTCTTGCTAATCGCAAACACTTTCCTATGTACATCTGACCCTCAAACAAGCTTTACTTTGCTAAATTGTATTCTGACTTCACGTTACGTCCAGATGCTCTCAGTCTGATAGTCTTTCGTCCAGTACATTTGTAGTTATTTCCTAGGTGCCGAAATGAGCATGAACCAATGTAAACAAAGTTTAACTACTTTAATTTTCCACCCAAGTAGTTAAACTGTTTTTATAACAGTTATCACAGGCTCCAGTATTTTATATTTGACATTAAAAGGAGAAATCAGAATTTTCCAATTGTACTTGATGCCATATTGAAAGCTAGTTTTTTACTTGCACTCCTGATAAACGGTGTACACTAACTGAATGAATCCAGGAGTGAGGGATATCACTTGGTTATTCCCCTGTTTTATCTTTGTTGCTCAGGCCCAGATGTACAACCATTTTTTGCAGTCGCAAAAGGGAAATCAACCCGTTTGCGACCGCACAATACAGTGGTGGTATGTACAAACGCTATTTTGCGAGTCACTGACTCGCAAAATAGCGTTTGCGACTCGCTATTAGGAAGGGGCGTGCCAAGGGTGTCCCTTCCTAATAGCGACTCTAACACCAATGTACTGTTGCAAAACACTCGCATTTACCACCTACTTGAAGTAGGTGGTAAACCACTTGCAAACGGTAAGGGGTCCTCAGGGGACCCCTTCCCCTTTGTGAATAAGTGCGAAAATATTTTTTAAGAGCAGGCAGTTGTCTCAGGGACCACACTACCTGCCCTTAAAAAATGAAACTAAAATGTTTCATTTTTCTTTTTTAAATGCATTTTGTTTTCCTTTAAGGAAAACGGGCTGCATTTTTTTTAAAACACTGCTTTATTGAAAAAGCTGTCACAGACATGGTGGTCTGCTGACCCCAGCAGGCCACCATCCCTGGGAGTTCTAGCCATTCCCAATGGGGTCGCAAATTGCGCTTGCCTCATGAATATTGATGAGGCATGCAATTTGTGACCCCATTGGGAATCGCAAACAGTGTCTGAGATACTGTTGTACATTCAGTTTAGCGAGTCACAAATTGCGAGTCACAATTCTGCGCAATATGCGACTCGCTAAACTGAATGGTCATACATCTGGCCCTCAGTCTTCTAAAAGTGTGTTCTTTACCATGTATTACACAGGCATCCTCACCCTTACAACTGTGAACACTCTCAGCAACGTAGAGCCAAAGTAAGAGTAACTGTAGTTTATTGAAATACATCACCTTTCTTGTCTCTGTTCTCAAGGTAGACCATTGATGCGTAAAAAGCATAACATTGGGAGATTAGCCACATTTGTTTTGAAGTAGAATGAATGATTGAAAACAATTTGTAAAGCACAAACAGCTACTTCAAAAGGATGCATCGAGGCGTGAAAAAAGGCAGACATGAAAAAGACGACAACATTTGCACTCTCCTGAAAACGTTCTCTACGTTTTTCCTAACAAACACGTTTTTAGATAATTCCAAATACTTAAACATCCTCCTGCATTTAGGCTTGCTTGGTAGAAATTAAGTTGAGGAAAGCAGCTAAGGAATGACATCGCTGAAACGAAAAGGTGAAAGGGGACACTTTTCAAGGATAACTTGAAAGACACTTCCTCAAAATGGGGATTTACAATATGGAACACAAAATGTTTCTAGGGGACAATCATACAAACTTTTGTTCTCAGCAGGTGATAAACACTTTGTATATCTGTAGGAGATATTCCTGTAAACAGCAACGAGTATTGATGTTCTTGTATGTCGTCTGAGAATTGGGTAGTAGTTTAAATGTCTCAGGTGATTGATTACATGACTACTTGACTATTGCGCTACATTACATGGCTATCCTAGTGCATTGGTAAAAATCCAAGCGACATGGATTTGTTCTGAAATATCCTTGACGAGACAACGGGCTCATGATCAAATGTAAGTGTCTATAATTAATCTTAGGATGGAGGTCTTCGTCTTTCTTGGATACAAAAAGTAAATTTGTTCCAGTAGGTAACAAAGCTGGCACTATTAGCCCATTCTGCACATTCTCCGATAAATAACCTTTTAGTATCTCCTTCTCTTTCACAGTTAGGAAATTAAAAATTACAAAAGGTATAACAGTTTGTTGTGACCTATGTATTTTATTGCCTGTCCTTTGTAACCATGACAGTCGCGAGGGTGTTGTCGTGTGATCCATGAAATACTCTTCATGTTCCAGGCAGCACATGAGAACACTTTAGAGACGGTTGGTGGATGAAGCAGCCTGGGTTATCCTCACACTGTGTAGAGAGAAAATAAACCTTCCAACTTATACGATTCCTGGCTTAGTGTACTTCGTTGACTACCACAATTTGGCGACGATCACCTGCTCTCCCTCACAGCGAGGAACGGACCTACGTGCTCTACAATATTGATGCGTTTGCTCTTCGTCAAGGTTACCGTCGGCGTCGGTATATTGGCTGAATTGAGATTTACACTTGAGAAGAGGTCCTGATTTATGGTCCTGTAAGTTTTTTTTTACCTTCATGGTAGAGGCAGTTAGCCCATCGCGCTACGGAAGTCGCGCTTTCAAGTTTCTGCTTGTCACGGATCGATGCGTCACCCGCTCGTCACTAATATTACATGACACACCATACGTCATGCGTCGTACGTGATGCCATCTTTAATGGGTGTATCGTCTAGTCTCGTCCATACAATACGGCACAGCGCATACCAGTTGTTTGCTGTAATTCAACGCTACTAAGCAGATCATCACGGTGATCTACACATCTGTTCTAATTCACTAAATAGCATCCTCCTTATTTTCCGTCACCCTACGGTGATCTGCACACCTTTATGCAGATCAATCTAATAGTCAAGTCACGGTGATCTGCACACCAATATGCATATTATTGGATTGTATAAGCATTTTATTACGGTGATCTGCACACCACTATGCAGATTGATTATTTCATCATATCACAGTGATCTGCACACTACTATATAGTTTGTTAGAATGTTATTACTACATCAGTTTATTTAATGCTCACCACTGAAATGTGCCAACATCAATATATAGTTTTTATTTTTTTTATTTTAATGTCATAGTCATGCTGTGGTGATCTTCTCATCATTAGACTGTCTGACAAAATTAAAGTTAATCTTTGTTGACTTCTGTTATTCACAGCGGCATAACCTTCAATTATATTTTGTGACTCTAATTACTGTGTGATAAGAAAGAAAAAAATTAAAAACTGCATGTTTGTTTTCTTTCCTTCGCAATCATAGCAAATTAGCATGGCAGCTAGTCAAATGGTCACACCATCTCCTACATTTTTATCGGAGGGTGAAGCTCCTTCCATAGAGTGGGAGGAGTGGATTGCTATGTTCAAAAACGATATTGAAGCCATTGATGGTTTGAGATTTCCAGCATCAAGGAAAAAAGCGCTGCTGCTGAATTGCCTAGGTAAAGAAGGACAACATGTTTTCCTGAAGTTATGGGAGCTGATGGGCAACCTTTGGAAAATACCTATCTGGAAGCGAAAAACAGATTGAGGAAGTACTATGGGAAACAGATTAACATCGTTTTGCAACGGTATAAATTTTATTCTTTACCGCAGAAGGAAAGGGAAAAAGTAGATCAGATGGTTACACATTTAAGGGATTTGGCACTCAAATATGACTTTGGTCCCATGACAGATCAAATGATCTGTGATCAATTAATAGTGCAATGTAAAAACAAAAGGATGCAAGAGAGACTATGGGCAGCCAGGAATCCGACTCTACAAGAAGCCATTTCTATCGCAAAAATTGTGGAGGAATCCGACACATGAATGAGAGAGATGCAAAAGCTTGAAATAAAGAAAGAAGATACAGTAAACGTCGTTAGCAAGAAAGAAGAGTTGGTGAACAATGAGAACAGAGGGAAGCAAAGGAATGATTACAAACCGACGTCAATCAAACCTAAAACAAAAACTTTTTGGGATAATAAAAACAAATTCAGTGGTTGTTATAGATGTGGGAGCCTGAGTCAAGCTGCCAATTTTATGGGTTGTTATGCTAGAGATAAAGTTTGTAGAAAATGCAGGAAGAGAGGACATTTAACAAGAGTTTGCAAAGATTTCTCAAAAAATAGAGTTGTGTTTATTGATGAATCCGAGTCTTCACCTGACATTGTACTTTGCGTAGAATATGAGCACAAAGGCAGAATGCAACGACCTAAAGCAATTTTTGTAGTGAATGAAGTACCCATAGAGTTAATGGTTGATCCTGGCTCTATGTTCACTATTGTACCTTACAGCATGTTCAGAGACAATTGGCCTGAAGTATCGCTGTGTAACAGTGACATCTCACCCAAAGGTTACGGTGGTGAGATCATTTTCATTAAAGAGTTTGTAGAAGCCAGTTTTGAATTAAGGGTAGGAAAGCTGTTGGGAAGATGTATGTTTCAAGTGAGGATCCAGCCATTCTGGGGTGGGTGCAACAACATGATTTACATGTAATTCTGGGTCCCAGATCTGAAGAACAAGTGCTGATTGTCCATGATGCTGACAGTATTGAATTTATCTTAGTTAAGTATAAGAATGTTTTTGGCATGATTTAGGGAAACTTATAGGGTACGTTCATGAAATTAAGATGAAAGAGGGAGCTCAACTTGTAAGACACGGGGTAAGAAAGATTCCAGTTTCCATTCGAAGTGAAAGAAATGTTAAGTGATATGCAGAGGGAAGGTATTATCAAGCCTGTAGAAGTATCTGAGTGGCTTTCTCCCGTGGTGATCACCAAGAAGAAAGATGGTAAGCTCAGATTTTGTGTTGATCTCAGATCATTGAATCAGAACATAATAGTGGACAGCGTTCCATTACCAAATATTGCAGAGATGGTATTGTTGAGGAATGAAGCCAAATTCTTTACAAAATTAGATCTGAGGTCAGCTTACCATCAAATTGCATTACATCCCAATTCAAAGAAATTGACTGCTTTTGTCACCATGGAAGGGGTTTTCCAATTCAAAATGCTTCCTTTTGGCCTGGCATCTGCTGCCAGTGTTTTTCAGCGTATAATGCATAAATTATTCAGTAAGTTTGAGAATACACATTACTTTCAAGATGACATTTTGATTACTGGTAAAAGTGAAGCAGAGCATAATAGGCATTGAGCAAAAGTTCTGGAGGTGTTGGACAATGCTGGTCTCACCTTAAGAAGAGATAAGTGCAAATTTTTACTGAAAGAAATAGACTATTTAGGTTATATTATCTCTGAGCGGGGGGTGGAACCAAAAGAGGATCTATTGAAGGCTATAAATTTGGGTGTTACTCCAACGGGCAAGGACCAACTCAAGTCGTTTATGGGATTAGTTGAATATTATTCTAAATTTGTCCTCAACTTTGCTGACAAATCTGAGCCACTCAGAGAGTTATTAAGAAAAGGTAAACAGTTTGAGTGGGGTGATATTCAGGACAGGGCATTCAGTAATATAAAGAATGAGATAGTGAAGGCTGGCATTTTGACCCCATTTGAACCAGGCAAGGAAACTCTTCTTACAGTTGATGCTAGTGCTCATGGCATTGGTGATGTGCTATCTCAAGTAAAGATGGGAAAGGAAAAACCGGTAGCATTCGCTTCACGCACCCTCAACAGACCAGAACGTAACTATGCTGTATTGAGAGGGAAGCTGTAGCTGCAGCGTGGGGTGTTCAGTACTTTCGCACATACCTATGGGGTGCGCATTTTATCTTGAGAATGGATCACAAGCCGTTGTTTAAAATCTTGAGTCCAGGTGGGGCAAACAAGGGTTCTTTACTCCTCATGCGATTTGCTGCTAGATTGCAAGATTACATATACAAAATTGAACATGTGACAGGATGGAGGAATGTGCAGGCTGACTGTTTGTGGAGGTTACCTCTTTGTGATGAGGATGAAGGATTAGGAGAGGAAGAGTTTGTGTGTATGGTGGTTAGTGTTGACGATGCTTTTGAAAGTGAGTTTAGGTCTATTTCTTGAGAAGAGCGGCAGGAGGCAGCAAAGGAAGATGATGTAATTAAAGAACGTGTAAGTTGCATTAGAGCAGGTTGGAGACATGAGGGTGATTTAAAGCCAGCTTTGAGGAGTTACGTTAAGTTACAGGAGGAATTTAGTATTGGAGCCACTGATGACTAAGTATTAGGGGGGCAGAGATACATACCTCCGAAAGGACTAAGGAGGAAATTGTTCTTGTTGGCACATGAAGGCCGTTTCGGACAGACCATTACTAAGAAACGCCTCAAGGATAGATTTTAGTGGCCGGGAATAGATGAAGATGTTAAGATTTGGGTGGAAAATTGTAGATTATGCAGAGACAGTGAAAAAAGGCTGAAAGTCAGTACACAAGGTATGGGTTCACTTGGAGGAAGTCATGGTGGACCAGGTTGGGAAAAAGTTTGTCTTGATTTTATCGGTCCCATTGATTTTTTATCTGGAGATAGAAGGTTCACAATGGTGCTTGAAGATGTTCATTCAAGATGGGTCATTGTGGAATTTTTAAGAAATATTGCTACTGACAGTGTGATCAAAAATGTAAGAGCCATTTTTAGAAGAGAGCTTTATCCAGGTATTTTGGTGACCGATTATTGTACACAACTGACATCTCATGCCATGCAAAGTGTCTATCGAGGGAATGGGGTCAGACGTGTGCATTTCTCTCTATAATCATCAAGGAAATGTTATGGTGGAACGCATGAATAGTGTCATTAAGGGCACCATTCAAATGGCTATATAAGGCAAACAGGATGTTCAGAGATGTGTAGACGACATGGTCTGGGCATTACAATACTGCTGTGAATGGTGTCACAGGTGAAACCTCTTTTAAAAGAATGAGGGGCAGAGAGCCCAAAACGAAATTGACAATGGTTGGTTGAAAGCAAGGTGAGCAGAGAGGAAATTATTAGTGTGAGGTTTGGTAGAATAGAAGTGGGTGATTTGATCAAAGTCAAGTTGGGGAAAAAAAGAGGATGGGGTGAACAGATTTTCTGTTTCAGTGGAAGTGAAGGAAGTGCACGGATGGCATACAGTTTTGGAGAATGGACAGAAGTGGATCAGAAGAAGAGTAGCTTTGTACTGTAAAAAAAAAAAGGATATTGGTAAATGGATGAAAGTGGGAGACTGCATTTCTACACAGGATGTTGAGGGAGGGGCCTCATGTAAAGGTGAAGGGGAGACAGGAAGTAGGCTGTGCACAGGGAAATTGATCAATGGTGGTATGAATAAGAATGGTGACTCAGCGAGCAGTGTTAGTAACACTGAGAGGCAACCTTGGTTGCGGCATGTACCCACTAAATTTGCAGACTGTGCAATGAGATAGAAGGTTGTGTAGTTATTAGGGTTACTCTTGCTATCCATTTCTCATTGAGTTTTAATGTCTTCTTTTCTTTTTGTTTTTTTGCTTATCTTCATTTTGTTTGTTATTTGTAAAGTAAGGAGATATGTTGTGATCTATGTATTTTATTGCCTGCCCTTTGTAACCATGACAGTCTCAAGGGTGTTGTTGTGGGATGCATGGAACTCTCTTCGTGTCCCAGGCAGCTCATGAGGACACTTTAGAGACGGTTGGTGGATGAAGCAGGCTGGGTTAGCCTCGCGCTGTGTAGGGAGAAAATAAACCTACCAACTTATAAGATTCCTGGTGTATGTGTATTCATTGACTACCTCACAGTTCAAGGTTCAATTGGTGTGGCACAATCATTTTCCCTAATACAATTCAATTTAGTTGTTTTTATATAGCACATAGATACCCAACTGGGCCACCCTCCTAAGAGGAGGCAGTGAATAAATAAAAGAGATTATAAAAAGCTAGATTAAAAAAATCATAAAACACTGCAGTGGCACCAGAGAACCATTAGCCACCGTTAAATTGGATGTGGATTCCTTAATCTCGTTACTCAACGATCAGTAACTTTCAGAAGCAGAACAGTGATCATGACAAAACTGTGACACCAAAGATATCATTTCAGTAGACCAGATAACATATGAAATATGCAGGGACATAGCTTCAGGAGGGGTGTTTGGGGTGTTACACCCCCTAATAAATATATTTTCTGATAAATAGTTGGGTACAAGTGGTTTCAGTTGGGTATGGTGAGGTGTGTCCGATTTCACCATAGACTTATACAAATACACACAAAAAACACAAAAAAGCACTCATTCTCACTTTCTCTGTTTTGAAAGTCTTCCAAAATGTTGACTATTTTTGACAAAATGTTGTGTTTTCTTTAACTTAGTAACCCTACCAATCTGCATTCCTCTCCTTTTCCACTGCCTCTCACATGGACCCTGCTTGTCCTATAACATTATATGCCAGCGTGATTGTTGGAAAATCTGAAGCTCATAGGCTTGAATCACATGTCCATCTTCACCACAATACAGACATAGCTGAGCCTAGCTTTGCTCCAGCTCTTTTTCATTTCCAGTCTAAGGACCCCTCACTGCTGCTACTTGGATAGACTCTTCTTAACCTGCGGGTTCACTGAATTCTCAGTTCGACAAGATGAAGGCACACAAGAGGATTACAATAACTTCCACAGGAATACTGTTCTCTTCTCTCCTCTAATCTGTGTTCCATCAGCTAAATGAATATGTTCAGACCATGAAGTAGGATGTTGTGAACAAACCAATTTGTCCTTAATACCTTCTTTCAACCCTCATCCAAAGAAGGGTCATCTGAGTTCTTTCAACCCTGTCAACTAACAACAAGCATTGGCAAAGCCACTTTTTGACCGTTGAGCTTCGCCAATGTTCTTTGGAAATAGGGGGAAAAGGCCCAATGACGCAGACGTCTGAATGAGTGCATGCACATCATGCCACTGCCATCTGTGATATTCTGGAGTGCAAACATGCCTGGTGACGTATGCAAACACATGCGACACCTTGCCATGTGCATGCTTATAGAATGATGTATATGCCATTTTATTTATATTTTTTAATGTTTGCTTGTGCAAAATCTGTGCAGCAATGCTCATCTTTTGCTGTGGTGGCCTTCCTGGCTGGTTGCTGACACGGTATCAGATTCGGCAGCTGTCCCCTCTAGGCCGAGGCATCCATGGTGGTGGGCCTTCGGCAGTTGCAGCGTCCGGGCTGATCAGAGGTTCCCGCCTCAGTGGTGACGTGGTTTTACTCTCCCCCATGTCAGCGGCAGCAGCAGTACACATCACATCTTTTGCGCCTTCGGGAGGCAGCTGGGCAACACAGTGGTACTTAATTCTTAGAAGTCTTAATGTGATTCATAAAGGAACCACGCTGAATGACCGGTGGGTGAGTGGGCCTGCGGGACTACTCCACAGTATGGCTCACTCTGGATTTCGCTTTCTGGGATAGTCCGCTTTCTCTGGGTGCCCTACACGCTGGGATCATGCCCTCCTGGACAGTATTGCATGGCCATGTATGCTCCTTCAGTTTCTAAGAAGGCAGGCAGGCTTCTATGCACTTCACTCAGACCCCTAGCTCCTTCAGCAGAAAGTGCAGACTTTAGGTGTCTCCTCGCCTCTGGGAGGCTGGCTGTCAGGCAGTGACCTGGCATGATTCTCCCTTCAGTGATCAAGCAGGGCGTGGCTACTGAAACGAAATGGGGTGGTTTGGATACCACTTCTATACACATGTTCCAGACAGGGAATGTGGATATACTGTCTGAATCTTCAGAACTGATTCAGTTGTTCTCTTTCAAATGTCATTTTCAGACTGCTTCTCAGACCCAGGCTTTTTGCAAAGTGATGACCCAAACCTAGGTGGGTTTGCACCAAACCTTTTTATTGGACACGGTTACCCATAAGCAAACAATCCACATTTGTAGGCCAGCAAGTAAAACAAGGACTCCACACCCCTGCAGCAGAATGTAGTCCTGCAGCAGAATGTACTACTCATTTCCTTCGGGGTGAGGACGTTTCGGTATACACAGATTATTTCAATGGTGCATTCAAAGCTTGACGCGGACATCCAAACTATATTCTCTTTCGACCAGTCCTCGCACGCTCTCCTTGAGTTCTTCCTTGCTGTACCACCAACCGGTATCTCACTACTCTGCTCCCTTTTTGATACTCTGTGGCCACGTGTATTTATGTGCTCAGATGAAAAGATCTGTTTGCGTCAGTGAGTTAGATTTGATCAGAAAATATGTGATTTGGATGCAAATTCGATAGAGTGAAGCTTTGGTCTTTAAAAGCCTGAGTGAGACTGGCAGTGAATGGAACTTAACTTAGTGAGTGATGTTTGTTTCATTAATCGAGTTTTCCTCCCGGTCAGTAGAACATGCTCCCCGTGAAAGAGGCTCACTTTCACTTAATGAGGTTCACTACAGTAAGTGACATTTGCTCCGTACGAGACTCCCTCTCATGGAGTGGGACTCACTCCCAGAATCCAAATCCTAAGCAAGGCTCCCTCTCAGTGAGTGAGGAGCTCTCATGGCAAGTGAGCCTCAGTGAGTGAGTCTGGAGATTGGGCGGTTTCTTGTGGATGTTGGTCTCTACCAGAGCTGGCTCCTGCTCTAGGGTCTCTTTGACATCCTCAACCTTCAGCAGAGGATGAGAGGATGCTCCAAACAGAGGGATGTCTTACTTGGGACATGTGGAGCAAAGCAGGTTGCATCACTGTTGCATCTTGAAACGTTATATAATACGCGTCCTGGGCATATTTATTTATTTACGTACCTCCCAGGATAGAGGTCTGAATAATGCAGGGATGACTTGGGTCAAGACTGCAGATGTCAAACTGCGGAAGAAGGTCTGCCATATTGTAGAATTCCCATTGTTTCAACAGGTTTATTCCCCAACAGGGTAAATTCCCCCTCGGGTGTAAAACTTTATTAAATAATTCCATCATGCCTGTGTGATATAGTGACATTGCCACCACCCCACGTGGGGACTGTAATCTCAAAGTGGGGATAGTGTATCAGCGTCCCCTGACATGTTCATGGGCTGCTGGGGGTTTTCTTGTAGCGTGTCGAGGACACGACCACCGGGGTTTTGCCTGTAGTGGGCAACGCTGAAAATGGTGCTTGGCTGACCAGCCTAAATTCGGCATCTGGTCTAGCATTGTTTTTGTCAGCCTCCATACTCCTCACAGGACATTAATGATAGCCAGGGCCGGCTTTAGGGCAGTGGGCACTGACCTGGGGAGGGGGCGCTGACCTCAGGGGAGGGGCGCTGTGTTTAGCAGTAACTTATGATTTAAAAACACCTGCTGCAGAGTTCCTTATGGTCCAGTTTTCACCCAGCAATAAAATGTCAAGATAACTCTTGTGATTAATGTTCTTGTTCGAGATTTGTCTAGTGCCAGTTTCCACTTGCCATAAAGTAGCATGGAGGGTTAATATGCCTGCTGCAAAGAACACGTACTGTGCAGATCACTGATCTGTATTTTATGTGAATAACTGAGTGGATTGCTGCTTTTGTGGCAGAGATCATTTTGTTACCGCAGTTCATAAGCTACAACCCTAATATAAAACAGTGACTGTTACAAACTGTCATCAAAAAGCTGCATGCAAACTGCATTAAAGAGTTAGGATGTTGTTTTCCCCCAGTCTTTCATTATCTATTCCTAAAGTTGCTGAAAAGTGTTTCTTTGGCTAGATATACATTCTTATTAGTAAAGTCAGCCTTTACCAGCGCTTTGAAACAAATGAAATGTATGTGAGGGAGGGGCTATGGAGAGAAGAGGGGCACTTTTGCTGGGTGGTCATGAGGGAATCCGAGGAAGAGGTCTGGGGGCGGGAGGTGGGGGGAGGCAAAAAAGACTGTTGCACTGGGCGCCCCCAGTGCTAAAGCCGGCCCTGATGATAGCAAAGCTGGTGGAGACTCTGCCACCAGGAATACCACCACCCCCACCTTCTTCAGAGTGCTTTTCCTCGACAGAGAAAGGAGGTGGAGCTTGTGCACACAAGGGAAGCAAGAGTTGTGCAGAGGAGGGAGGCAGGGCTTGTGGAGAGGAGAGAGGCAGGGCTTGTGCAGAGGAGGGAAGCAGGGCTTGTGCAGAGGAGGGAAGCAGGGCTTGTGCTGAGGAGGGGATGCAGGACTTGTGCTGAGGAGGGAGGCAGGCCTTGTGCAGAGGAGGGAAGCAGGACTTGTGCAGAAGAAGTAAGCAGGACTTGTGCAGAAGAGGGAAGCAGGTCTTGTGCAGGGAGTGGAGGCAGGACATGTGCACAAGAGGGCAGCGAGATGTGCAGAGGAGGAAGGCAGGGCTTGGGCAGAGGAGGGAAGCAGGGCTTGTGCAGTGGAGGGGATGCAGGATTTGTGCAGAGGAGGGAGGCAGGCCTTGTGCAGAGGAAGGAAGCAGGGCTTGTGGAGAGGGGGGAGGCAGGGCTTGTGCAGAGGAGGGAGGCAGGCCTTGTGCAGAGGAGGGAGGCAGGCCTTGTGCAGAGGAGGGAAGCAGCACTCGTGCAGAAGAAGGAAGCAGGACTTGTGCAGAAGAAGGAAGCAGGTCTTGTGCAGGGAGTGGAGGCAGGACATGTGCACACGAGGGAAGCGAGACGTGCAGAAGAGGAAGGCAGGGCTTGTGCAGAGGAGGGAAGCAGGGCTTGTGCAGAGGAAAGTGGTAGGAGTTGTGCAGAGGAGAGAAGCAAGACTTGTGCAAAGGAGGGAGGCAGGGCTTGTGCAGAGGTAGGAGGCAGGACTTGTGCAGAGGAGGCGTGCAGGAGTTGTGCAGAATAGCGAAGCAGGACATGTGCACACGAGGGAAGCAGGACTTGTGCAGAGGAGGGAGGGAGGGCTTGTGCAGAGGTGGGAGGCAGAATGGTGCCATTATTTAACAGCGGAACCATTACCACTCTCCTGTAAATCATGGTCCTCAGTCTTTTGAACTTTCTTAGTTAAATAGAATAAGAGTGCTTGATTGAGTGACAGCAAGACCTGCTGCCAACATCACAAAGAGATGAGAGTTAAGCAAATCTCACTGTTCCTAATGATATTTAACTTTTCTCTTAGAAGCTCCAACGTCAGGTCCACCATGCTGGAGCGCATCTTCTCCCCTGTCTTTAAATCACGTGCTCCATTGCAGATTTTAGCAACTATTTCTTCTTCAGCACCTCCCAGGTCCTATCATCCAGACCCGGTCCTTGGCTCTCTCCTTCCTCTGCTTATGTCACTGCTTATCTTGAGAGCCTCTTTGTGCTGCCCTTGGGAGGTGTGCTATGAATGTGAGGACAGACAGACGTGTTAAAAGCCACAGTTGTGTGCGGACGCCACAATCTATAAACAACACGAGGGCCTGCCAGACGGTACCTAACACCCCACAGGCCTATAAGGTGGTACCCACACATACCTGCAAGGAGTAACCTGACACCCCCCAGACCCAGGAGATGATGCCAGGCAGGGGCCCTTCACCGGATATCCATAATGGACAGAGGCTGTTTGCCCTCAGCAGTTATTCTGATCGAAGCCCAGAATAGCGACTGAGAAAGTGTAGTTTCTGACATTGCTACCAGTCTGGTATGTGGTGCTTCCCTGTCTTTGCTGCCATTGGCTTAGATGACCAAGCACGCTCTAAACGCGACAGCTCTTCTGATGGGCACAAAGGTGCCTGGCAGCCCTGGAAACGGAGCAGTGAATATTGTCCAAAGGATAAAGCGGCTGCTGCTTTACTTTGAGGTCAGAGGCATGAAGGATACAAGAAACACACGCAAGTCCTATCCACCATGATGCCAATGGAATAATCGCATGGTAAGGCTGTGTATGCATATGTATAAGGGTACTGCTAATGCACCTAATACAAAAATAGTCTGTAGGTGCCACCTAGGATGATGTTCCTGCAGAAAGAAGCTAGAATGAGAAGGCTTTACTAAAAACAATAGGTAGCTTTGTGTCATACCTGATTTCCTTGAGAAGACTGCCCTACCAGGGCACTCCCCTTCCCACATGGCTGAGTCTACAGCCTCCTTCCTTAAAGAAGGTAGAGGCTGTTTGAAACTAATACTCAGTTCAGCCGTGGACATGGAAGCAGAGGTTAATTTTCTCCTGGCGGTACCCGGAGACTCTACAGTCCTCCATCTGAACCTAATTCTGGCTTTTACCAGGAGTCAATTGAGGACTCTTCTGTTCTTGGACATATGACTATTCTTGTGCAGCTAGGTGCCAGGCAAAACCTTTGAACTTTTAACTAAACCCTTTTAAGAGGACTGGCCTATATTTTGATATCCCTAAATATATGGCATTCCCATAATTAAGTCTTGAGATAATAATTGAGCCAGTCAAGATGACTTTGAGACCAAGAGGGGTGAACTTGCTGCCAAGATGTGAGGCAGTGTACAGCCAAAAAGATCAGAGAAGCACGCTAATGGGCTATAAAGAGCTACGAGCGTCACAGCATCATACTGTACTGCTCTACTAATTCCGCATCTACCAACTCAGCGCCTGCTTTGGAGAAGACCAGTGGGTGGGGCCCTTTGGGAAGGAGAGCCTTAAAACTCTATATGAAAATCCTGCACGGTTTGGAGTACACGAGTCTGAGGTGAGAGCCGCCCAGCTGTGAACAAACTTTTGCAGCCTGCCCCTAGGCGCTGTTGTGGGAACTCACCTTGAGCGGAGCCATGGTTGCCACCGCCTCTGTGGACACCCCTTGAGCCCTGGTGTCGGGGGTATCCTCTGGTGGGAAAGAAGTTCCCGAATTGGGCGGCATCCTGGTACTGTCCTTTTCTATTGATGTAACCCCTGCCAGGGGCTGGGGGTTGTGAGCAACCGGCCGATCACCCCCTGCCTCGACCAGCCCCGGTAAAAACCGGGGTGTAAAGATGCGATTGATTGATACTTGGGCCTTGCCTAGCGAGTTATATGTTTACCAAGTTCCTGAAGGAACGGGTCGCCAAATAAACCGCCTTGTGCAATGGGGCCAGCTTCTGAGGTGGCAAGATCCCCCAGTTTGGGGTCAATCTTTATGAGGAGCGAGCAGTGCCTCTCGGTCGAGATGGTGCAGTTCGCATTCCCCAACAAGATGATGGCCCTCTGGGCCCACCTGGACAGTACCTCTGGGGAGCTCAGGGTTCCAGACGCTTTTGCGTCCTCAGTCATATCCAGTTAGCACAGGCTGGTCAGCCGTCCCTGGAGGTAGAGGGAGCAGGGCCTGAGGGTGTCTTCCCTCCCAGGGAGGGGTTTGAAGCAGCGCTCAGCGGACTGCAGACGTTTCTGCTCCAGGGGAGCCACCGCCTGAGTAACCACCTTTAATATAGAGGCGTCCATCACCTCGCAAAAGTGGTCATCTATGGGAAGGTAGGTAACCTCATCCTCTTCTGCATAGGTCTCTTCTATGTCACTCATTTTGAATAGTATCGTAGGGGTTGACCAAGGGTAGTAATGTGTGGTACTGGGGCTCCTAGGCAGAGTCAGAGTGTATATCAATGAGGTGGGGGTTTCCCAGCCAAGTATGAGTGAGCCCAAGGGGCCGATGACAGACTGAGCCTGCAGAACACTACTAGCACCCACGTGTGTTGCAGAGGTTACTGTTTAAGCTTGGGCTGGTGTGCGAAGTGGAGAACACAAACTTATGTAAGCACTAAGCACGTTATGAGTAGAGACCCCAATTAGGGACGTAAAGCTCCATGCTTATGTGTCAAAATAGTCAAAACCGTTTTAGAACTCCCGGCCGGCCGTGCTGCCTCTGATATGCCTCAGGGGATTAGCGCGCCGGCTCGGAAGACGAGAAGCGATGTGCATGTATATACTGCGGTGCCCTCTGGTGGTCGGAGGACCACACCGCGTTAGCCCCCTGTGCTGAAGGGCACAATCAGTTAAGAAATCGGCAGCGGAGGAGCAACACTCATTTCCGTGGCCATGTTGCAAAAGAAAACACTTTGTAACAATACAGTAGGCAAACAATCATAAAAAATGGCAAGAAAAACACCAAATAACAATATAGAAGTGGCCCAGAGTCACTTATCTCGGCTGCAGGAGCAGTGAAGAAAGAGGAGGCAGCAACAAAGACAAGGGGCCATTGTGGGGTTCCTGACACAGTTGATTGGACATTATTTTGTTGTTGGCTTCTTCCCAGGTTTTATGGGAAATGAAGTCTTTGTTGTTGTTAACATGGTTACTGGTAATAAAAGTGAAGAAAGTACAGCATAATCCCCGCCTCTGGTCCTGACATAGAATCCTTGCCCATGTGTCCTTAATTGAAATTTAATTTTTCTTCATGAAAGCTAGTACATTTTACATTCCATGTTAGAACCCGGGGAGAGGAGTGTGCTTCTGTCAAGCTTGCATACAACTAATGAAGCAATATCTGAAACTGACTTACAGGTGAACTGTTAACACATGCAATTCGGGGACCACCCTCAAAACGTCTTACAGCTTGTCTTCCACCATAAACACCTTTGGTGCTATGGCCCTCCTATCAAACGGGAGCAAACCATCTGATCCATCTAGTGAGGCTTTGAGAAGAAATCAGGGTAAAAGGCTTGCGATCTAGGGCCCGCATCAGATATGGTGAGTTTGCCCCATTTCGGATCTACCCTAATAAGCGGGAATCTTCTCCTTTTGGAGGTTATAGCACAGTTTGTGTTTGAGAGAATATAAACCCCGTGCTCCACCTACACTAAATGTACCTAAGGGTCTATCTGCATGCCTTTATCTTTGGCGTCCATTGCTATATCTTGAATTTGTGTAAGTGGGCCTGCCATATTTAGCAGTTTGTATTAACGTACCTTGCATGCGGAATCTCTGTCCTTTTTCATATCTCGCAAAAAATTTCCTGAGAAAATAAACATTGTGTGGTCGATCTCCAGTTCATTGGGGACACAGTGTAAGCCGAGGTTACTAAACCTTGATGCATCCTCTGAATTGGTTTCCGTGATATAGCCTGCGCATACGCTTCCACGTGAGGGCTTGAAACCCAGCCCAAAGATCCAGGCTGCTGCAGGTTATCCAAATCAGACATACACAGGTGGTGCCTCACTTTCCTCCGAAGCAGACTTCTCCCTTTGTGATAATCCTAATAGTATCTTCTCTTTTTATATGATGGGCCGCCCTTTCACCTTCTCATAGCCAAAGTCTGACTCTTCTGAGGGCCTATGCCCATCAGTCCTGGCGTCCTCCTTTGTCAAGGTATCCTCTACCTGTTTTCTGGGCCTTCGATCGAATGTTCAAACACTCCTTGTACTTGATAATTTGCTTTACTTTCCAACCAATAGTTCTCTTCGGGGTGGATTGTACGACAGTAAGGCCGTTCTTAGCATTGCGAAGCTGATGGAGTACTTTGTCAGCCCCCTCTTTTGCTTGGCAGAAGGAGGGTGGGAGCACACTATAACATCCCAGCACTCAATTTGCCCCAATGCATCATGGTAAATGCAGTGCATGATAACACTTATTTCAGTTGTAGTCTTTACATTTTCACCCTTGTTGGTGCAGACTGGGCTGTGCAACTCTAGACACGTGTTTCTGGATTCATCTCTTCATCAGTATAGAGCAACAGGTTGATTTGGGGGTGCTGAAAATGCTGCCCAAAGTCTTCTCAGGTGTCCGTGCCACTCACTGGGTGGTTGGCTTTGCGTGTTTATGAGCCATCTTACTCCATGAGGCAGGCTCTGCCCAATTGTCACCCACCATTCAAGTCAGTCAAACAGTTCGTGAAAACATTTACACTGCTGCCGAAACCACATGAAGGCCAGATTACAGAGTTAATCATTGCCTCACACCACAGTGAAAGTGGTATGTTCCGCAACAGACTATTCTTCCTGCCTGCGGAGTGACTCAGATGGGGCGGTCACAGGAAGTGTTGACCACCATTGTCGTCTCACAGGACAGGACCAATCCCCTCCTTGATGGGCATGGACCAGGAGCTATGAAACCCTGAACGCAAGAAAAGGTTGAGTCGTGCCCTTGGGTGCTGGGGTGAGTGGCACCCCCTGAAAGGAACGAGTAACACTTAATCCTAACAAAGTTGTGCCAGCATAGAACAAAACTGACATAAACTGCAATATTGGCACCACTAAAGTGCAATACATTCTATAACAGCTCCCCTGACTTTAAGCAACACAGATAAGTAGTACAAACAAAACTCCAGTAAAAAATCTCTCAGTAGTCAACTGGCAGAAAAGCAGTAAAGAAACAGCACAAAGTGGAGCCTACAAGAGATTAAATCACATGGGGATTTTGTTATTGGTGTCATCCCTCCGTCAGCCCCCTCAAGCCATCCCTCCGTCAGCCCCCTCAAGCCACTGGCATGTGACTTCCAGGAAATCTCCAAGAAATAGGCAAGTCTCTAAGAGCCCAGCAAAGCGCCTGCTCTTGAGAAGATTCTTGGGAAGGCAACTGTTCAATCAGTTTGTTCAGTGTGAACTTGAGCCGCAGGTTGGCGTGACCGAGGACCTGAGGACCTGCCAGATCTTTTCTCCTTGGTAGAACTCTTTCAGTGCATGACCAGTGGTTTGGAGACCGGTTCTTGCAGTTTACTGTAAGGGTCCCCCTTTAAGACTCCTAGCGGATATTATCATCCGCTTTGTCATTTTCTCTTCTTGTGTGACAGTTTTTGTGGCTGTGTTTTTAAATGAGCTCTAAGGTTACTGCTAAAGCGACATGCGTGAAACTGTCTCAAGCCGACACATCTCGCTAGCTTGTGCAGTAGAAGCAATGTCTTGCTCAGATTCACAAGAGAGCAAATTATGGACTACTAAAAGCAAGCTTAGCTACGTGCAACGTCCTAAAGAGGTGGTCTACGAGTGATCCCGCACAGTCTTTCTCCGGAGACCGAGGGCTGTGTAGTCCAAGCTCCATGCGGTGGCCTTGTGCAGAGTCCAGCTGGTTTCATCTCCAGACTTGTACCGTCCATGGTGCCATTGGGTCCTGGTGCTAGGTCCTTCACCTGGCCCTGCAGACTCCCCTAGCTGGAGCTTGCCGACTCTTCCGGGGCTTCTTTGTGGAGATTAAAACAATCGGGCCGTATACAAACACTAGACTTCAATCGTGAGGCTACTTGTCTTTACTTGAGGGCCACCCAGGTCCATGTTAATCCCTCTGCCAATGGAATACTGCGTTGTTAACATAACAAGGTAACATAGCAAAGCATGAAAATACCAAGAGGAAAATAAGCTGGAGTGTAAATTGGAATTGAAGCTGAACTACAGTCTATCTGTAATTTTCTGGTTCATTTGTACCTAGATTGTAGGACACTGCTTTTTTTTTTTTTTTTTTTTTTAACTGTCCCCTCAATCAAAAACCTTATGACTGCAAAAATCCTCCAATTTGCTCCTTTGCTTTTGCGTAATTCCATGAACTGGCGCAAACATAAGACGAAATGCAGGGCCAGCAGTTAGTGCTATATTTTGGCATTAAAAGCTTTGTCGTGTCCATTTTGGACATGAAGATGGATTTCACTCTGTAAAATAAAATGTGCAAAAACACAAGTGCAGTGATCAACAGCTGCTTGCGTTCTGGTTGTTTGCGCTGTTCCCATGCTCCCTCACTAAAATTATGCCACATGGCGTAATGGTGTAATTCTGTTACTTTAGCGTCAAAAGCGTATTGCAAAATTATGCAGGATTACTTCAGCGTAACATAAATTTTGCCTGGGTCTACTTATGACGCCTCTGCTTGTCCCAAGCAGACTAAGTCAGAGTATCAGTGTCATCGTACCGGGGTGGGATGAGGTGGCCTATGATGAAGCATGTCACATTGCGTAAGTGAGCCCACCTCATCCAATTCTTGGAATTGTCCAGATTTCAAGTAGGTAGATATAGGTAGACATAGAAGTTCTCAGAGTAGGTACTAGTTAAACAAAACTGTACCTGCGTAACCGACTACTGCATCTCTGTGAGTTGTGATATATCACTAGAGGCAGACGCGGGTCCACTCTAGCTTCTCTCTCTCTCCAAGTGTAAATGAGACTTCTGTACATGACACGTCCAGGGTCGATCCTGGGAAACATCGAGCACTTTTGCAGTGTTCTGTTTGGGAGAAGAAGCTGTGTTCAAGAAGGGCATGGAGAAAAGAAAGGGAGGATTGAGCGACTGTGCTTTAGGGAAGAGCATGACAGGAGATGATTGCTTTACCCTACCAATACTGATGAGAACTGTGAGGCCAGTGGGTTTGAGGAGTGGTCTTCTATCGAAGATTTTTATTCTGTTCCTGTTTTGCGTACTTGCATTACTGGGGTACGCTCAGGTACTCGTTGAAATATCCGACCTTTAGCCAGACCTGTGTTTGTAGGAGGGGTCAAGGATTGTGGCCACTTTGCTTGAACTATGAACTATGAGTCTTTCTTGCTCCAGGCTTTGCTGCCGACCCATTTAGCCTACTGGAGTCCCTCGAAGGCAGAACTTGCCTGGTAACAAGGAGGTTTCTTGCTGCAAGTACATCCCACCGGTCCTCGACAGACTGCACTGATTTCCAATCAGCTTCCGGATCCGGCCCTGGCTGCTCTCTATGGTGCCTGCGGCTCTGTACCAAGGTGCGCCCCCGGTTAGAGTCCGAGGTGGAAGATCTGTACTGAGATCCTTGCACTCTAGCCTCATCTCCGGCCATGGGTACTGAAGATTCCTCTACAGTTGTACCCCCGTTTCAGCTAGGGTCGGACTGGGACAGAAATAGGCCCGGGCACCAAAATAAAAGTGGCCCTCATTAGCAAACCAGGCCCATTTTGAACTTGTAAAGACAGAATGTATTGGTATTTTGCAAGGTATGTGAGACTGCATTTGTGTTTGCTGCTGCCAATGCTTGTGGTGGTGTTTGGGAAATCAACTGTAAAAACAGGCCCCCAAACTCCTAAAAATCATCCCACGCACTGATCTATCACACCAGTCCATCGAGCACTGCCTGATTGCCCAATAGGCCAGTCCGACCCTGGCTTCAGCCTGCTTTCTCTCTTGGCTCTCATTGCTGCAGCCATAAGGTGTCCGAGACTTATTGAAATACTTTAATTGATAGTTTATCTTGAAAATGGACTATCGGCAAATCATTTTCTGCTATATCCCTTGCTTCTCATGTGGGAGATTACTTACATTTTAACAGCTCCAGTCGCAGGTTTCTCACCTGCCGTTACATGTAAGGTGGTACTTCCTGCTCGAGGGTGGGACTTCCTACTCGAGGGTGGGACTTCCTTCTCGAGGGAGGCACTTCCTGCTCGAGGGAGGCAGATCCTGTTGTGCGGAAGGGCTTTCTGTCTAAAACGCATCCTGTTTGGAATGCTACATTCAGTGGCTACATTCCCCCTTGTATCTGTTAGTGTTGTTCCTGTATTGTGTGACTACTGTTACCGGCTTATTGTAAGGTATGGTGATGCCCACTAGGGTGAGCTATAAACCCACTGGAATTATGCGATTGTGCAGCCGCTGCGTTTTTCGCATAATTCTAGCTTTGCCACATAATCCATCATCTGCTACATAAACTGCAGATTTTAACAAAAAATGTTTTTGTTTCTTGCTCAAAAGGTTAAAAAGCTAGTAAAAACACAGCACCGCCTGTTGAATATAGCACATCACAACGCGATGTATTACATCGCATGCTTTTACAACGCGGTCGTTACAACGACCGCGTTGTTAGTACGCAATGCATTTTCATCGCAAGTCATTACAATGACTTACAGTAGGGGGCGCGCTGGACTTAGGAATAGTATTATTTACTATTCCTACTCCAGGTTGCGCAACAGTAGAGAAGGTGTTGGAATTAATTTCCAATACCTCAGCGCCCCCTACAGCAAGTCGTTGTAATGACTTGCGATGTAAAAGCATTGTGTACTAACAACGCAATCTTTGTAACGACCGCGTTGTAATAGTACTGCGATGTAATGACAGCGTTGTAAACGCTGTTTCTCACGCCTGTTGCTGCACAGAATGCCCTGTGCAAAGGGCTACTGGTCACCTTTCTTTTGCTTAGACCTTCTCTGCCGCATAATTCCAGTGGCTCTGCCTATAAAACGTAAATTGAAATGCTTCATGAAGTGGCTTGCAGAGCTACGCCCTGATATCTCACCCTCTTTCCTTTCAGCTCTGCGTGCAGTACATCACAGACACCCTCACCGCGGAGCTGGCCTGCGAGGCACTACAGGTAAGAAACTGACCTAACACTGTAATATAAAACAGCGAAGCGCGTGTGTGTGACTGACTCCGCACCAGCCCCCAACTCTAGGAGGTAGCAGTCTGGGGGAAATGCGATCTTTGAATGTTCCCACACAATACAGTCCATCCGCGTGAGATAACGTATGGAGGGCGCCAGGCAAGCCTTTGCCCCCTGTAACTTCAACAGGCAAGGTGCCAGTTTGTGTCACGCCTGGTGACCCTTGGTTACGGATTCTTAAGATTTTTAGAAGTGAAACTTTAGTGTCACTTTAAACTGCCTCTAGCTCGTTTCTACCTGTCGAAGTGAGGATATCTGATGCACACATTTACTGTGTCATATACTCTGAATGCCTGGGCAGGTTTCTTTACGAGATACGCATACTTTCTCCTTTACAACTTTGGTGTTATAAATGAAGTCTCTTGCTCTAGGCTGGGGGTGAATTCCAACCCTCACTCACCCAGGGTTGCTATTACCTCCCCTTGTGACACGGGGTGAAAAGGTCTTAGAGCAGAGAGCCGCTTGGAGCCGTGTTGTATGTACATGGTATGTTATATTTGTAGTGTCCTGCGGGACACGTTCTAGTGTTCTGCCTGTTTGTACCCCATACCTTACACCCACCCATCACAGGCGTCACCGATCAGGTGACCCTGCAAATAAAAGGGGCCGGGCGCACTTGCCCTGGGCCAATTACCAGTACCCTACTACTGTGTCCGTGTGCCTCATTTGCAAGTATGTGGGCCTGGCGCCCAACAACTCTACAATATTGTGTGTTTGTAAAGAATGTGTGTATCACCTCTAGGAAGACCTAGAACTGTCTGGAAAAGGTGGCCCAGTCATCGGGACCTGACAGAGGCACTGGCCTGTGGAGTAGGGTCACCAGATTTTGAGAACCGGGACTGTCCGGGGAAATCCGGGACGTCTGGTCACCGTACTGTGGAGGAGTCCGCTGCGTGCACGTGCTTCTCACGACATTAAAGTGAGACCCTTCTTTGATGACAGGTAAACGGGAACCGAAGGGGGTCGCTCTTTCACACTTCACAACGCTGGTATTTCAGTTGCTGACTGTGATGTTGCGGGCCCTGGGCCCTCATAGCAGTGAAAGTAGGTCGCGTACACAAAGGGGCTGGAAGGGCACAAGTCCTAAAAATTGAAAGTGGGGAGGGCTAACCAAGCTAGGCAGTATGCAAGTTACATCATGGTGCGTGACGTCACGGTATGTGGCATCATTGAATGTAACATCATAGGAAGTGGCATCCCAACCCATGACCTCACAGGAAGTGACATCACGTGAATTGACATCAGATCGTACGACCTCACAGATATGTTTACGGTCTGCCATGAGTAGATTTGAGCGCATTACAAGACTTAACAAATGTAATTTTGTGTTGGGGTTGTGCCCAAAAAATCTGGGCCTCAACTTATACATTTTTTTTAACTCTTCCTTAAAGAAATTCGCAAGAAGGAGAAGCGCGGCGGTAAATCTGTTCTGCTTAATTGGTTGCAAAATCTGCATTTTAAAATATCTTATCGGATTAAGGTACCCGCTGCAGAGATTTTTGTGAAGCTAGTAAATCTCAGGGAATAAAAACGCATTTTTTGGAGAGAGCTGTGTTTTGTCGAGTCCCAGTTTTGAATCAAAGTAGCATAGAGGGTTAATGTGTCTCCTGCAAAGCACATCATGTCACATGAAGATGACAGATTTATTTTATGTGGATAGGTAAGCTGGTTACAGTGTTTAACACAGAGAACTTTTTATTACTTGCATTTCATAAATGTAAATCCTTTAAATATATCACAGGGAGCAATGGACATGTGACTCCTACACCTTGTAACCCTCACTGTCGTATGTAACACATCTCGCTCATTGATTTACATACGTATATGATTTGTTGTCCATGTATAATGTGTACGTGTGATGTAAAGCACTCCGACACCCTGCAGTGGGATAAGTAGCGCTATAAAAGAAATAAAACCAAATACTTACTTAGGCCTACTAGCCCTGCTGGGGTTTAGCCCATCAACCAGGACTCTCCAGATATCTCTGTCCTGGTCTTTTCTTTCAGTCTGACTCCAGGTGTCACCCATCTCCATGCAGTCAGCCTCCAGGCCTCGACGCCAGGTGTTTATTGGCCTTTCTCCTTTCCTTTTCCCTTGAGGGTTCCAGGTGAGGGCTTGCCTGGTGGTGTTTGATGGGGGCTTGCAGAGGATGTGACCTATCCAGCCCCAGTGTCTTTTCATGATTTCTTGATGAGCAGGGAGTTGGAAAGTCTGCTTTGCCGATCCTTTCCTTGACGTCGGCATCTGTACTGCCCTGCCTGTCAGACACTGCCCAGGTAGGTGAAGGCCTCAAACTCTTCCAGTGCATCGCCTGCAAAAGTGACGGTAGTTGTGCTGGCCGTTTAGCCTTCATGATCTTGATTTTTCCCCTGTGGATGTTGAGGCCAAGTTGTGCTGATGCGGTTGCCACATTGTCTGTTTTCTCTTGGGTTCACTGACACAACATCTATGTAAAAATATAGTTGTAAAAAATATAGAGTAAAAAATATAGACGACAAAAATATCGACTCCTATACTTAAACAGGTAAATACAAAAATATTGACTAAAAAATATCGATATAAAAATATAAATGTATAAAATATCGACTTTTATATAAATATAAAATAAATTAATATATATTAAATATTAAATATAATTTTAACAAAATAAAATACATGTAATATGCATTTTAATAAAATATAGCAAATAAACTTAAAAAAATAAACACACAAACATAATAATTTATGCATATATATTTACTTTAAAACAATTAATAAACTATTATTTTTAATGATTTAAAATATGAATGAACAAAAATCTATAATAAATTAAAACATTAAACTATTAAAAAATATTTAAACTTAAATTTCACAATACAATCAGTGCAACTATAGGGAAAGTGTTGGATAGCAAAGGTGTAAAAATAACTATTCCCACTCCAGTGAGTGCAAAAGTAGGGGAAGTGTTGGATAGTGGAGGAATTAAATTTACTATTCCCACTCCAGTGAGAGCAACAATAGGGAAAGTGTTGGATAGCGGAGGGGTAAAAATGTTTATTCCCACTCCGGTGAATGCAACAGTAGGGAAAGTGTTGGATAGCGGAGGGCTAAAAATTATAATTCCCACTCCGGTGAGTGCAACAGTAGGGAAAGTGCTGGATAGTGGAGAGGTAAAAATTACTATTCCCACTCCAGTGAGTGCAACATTAGGGAAAGTGTTGGATAGCGGAGAGACAAAAATTACTATTCACACTCAAACAGTTGAAACAAAAATAAAAAATTTAAAAAATTTAAAAAATGATAAAAATAAACAATATTTAAAAAATGAAAAATCAAATATATTAAATATATAAAAAGAAAACATATTATAATATTAATTACATATAACAAAAACCTACAAATAATATATGAAATAAAATAATAAATACATTTATAAAAAATAACTTTTAAACTAGAAAATATTTACAAACAAAATAATTAATTAATGCATAAATGTATTTATTTTATTTCCTACCCTATAACACACACCAATAACAAAACACTTCAAGATTTTAAATTAAATGTATTTCCATAATTAACATTATTAATAATCAATTAAAGAAATATTATTAATAAAAACAACTAATAAACATTAAGGGGCCGATTCCGATCTCGGCCGGTAGTGCTCCGAATCGGATTCGGATTTACCGGATCCGATTCGGAGCCCTGTTTCCCGACCGAATCGTACGCGGGTCCGGCCGAGCGAGTACGATGCAGGCACCCGCGAAATCTCCGACCGACTCGGACGTGGCTTCAACACGCTCCGACCGACTCGCATGGACACGACTCGCACCGCGCTATGGAGACGTTTCCCGGCCGGGTAAGTACGATGCGCGCCGCGAGCAGTCCGATCGACTCGCGCCGTCCGGCTCGAAAAAGCTGTCGGAGCCGGACTTTGGGGGTCCGCGTCGGACCCCCCTGTACGCGTAGGCGCGCGAGTCGCACACAGGGGGGACCCATGGGTCCCCCCTACCTGTGCATGTACGCCGCGATGCGCATCGACGCGTACCTGCTGTAGGGGGCACCCTTGTCCCCTCGCACCCATTGAGTCAATGGGAGCCCGCGTACGCGTTGTACGACCGGCTCCCATTGACTTCAATGGGAGTCCGACCGACTCTAGTCCGATGGCATGCGTGCGCATCGTACTCGTTCGGTCGGACTGCCAGAGTCCGATTCGGTCGGAAATCTCTTCGGGTCCGGCTCGGTCGGAGAGATTTCCGGCCCGAATCGGAATCGGCCCCTAATTGACTACAAACACTTTAACACTATAGTATCCACAACACACACCTAAATTAAACTATAAAATAATAAAACACAATTAAAACTTATTTTTAAATTAAAAACTATTACTATTAACTACTAATAATAAAGTAATAAAAATATATTTAATACCCACCCTTTACCCCTTTAAAAGTAAAAACAACACACACAAAAATAAACAATTACCCAAAATAAATATCAAATAATTAACATTAATTAACAACTATATATTAATGAATTAAATAAAAATTACTTCCCACCCTTTACTCCTATAAACACCACAACACACACCTAAAATTAATTACACAATTACCATAATTAATTACCAGTTAATTAGAATTAATTAACAACCAATTAGTAATTCATAAATTAAAAATAAATATCTTCCCACCCTTTCCACCTATAAACACCACAACACACACCCCTAAAATTAATTACACAATTACCATAATTAATTACAATGAATTAATTAAAATTAATTAACAACCAATTATTAATTAATTATTAATAAATTACTCGACACATTTAACACTATAACATCTCAATTAAACAAATATTAAAAATAAAAAAGAATCAATAAATCTAATATAATTAAATTACTTCACACCCTATTCCCCTATAAACCCACAACTCGCTACGGAACTAAAAACGCAAAATTCAAATAATTTTTTTTAATAACTACTAAAAATGTAACACATATATGAAAAATACAAACAATTCTTATACAAAAAACATACAACAGATACATATAAAATATATACTAAAATACATAACATTAATAAAAAAACGATATTTTTAACAACTATATTTTTGCAAACGATAATAAACACTTCGATATTTTTAAAATCAATATTACTTACCTTAAGTCGATATTCTTGACCACGATATTCTTGCTGTCGATGTTTCTGAACCACGATATTAATGACTCTATTTGTGCAACTCGATATTTTTTACTCCATATTCTGTCTCTGCACCTTCTCTTGCATGTGCAGATGGGGATGGGAGAGTAGGGACAGATTGTCTGTAAAGTCCAGGTTGTCGAGCTGTGCACAAGGTGTCCACCATATCCCATTTCTTCTCCTTGCTGTAGATGTCTTCATAATCCAGTCTATGGCCAGCAGGAAGAGAACAGACGGGAGCAAATAACCCTGGTGGTCTCTGGGCCTCTCTTAGAAGGGCTTCAGTGAGTTGTCCTCCATGGACTTGCAGGCCATTCCCTCGTAAGAGTTTCCTGATTATTCTTACAACTTTATAGGGCACACCTTAGTGGCAGAGGAGTTTTCAAAGGGTCTCTCTGTCCACGCTGTTGAATGCCTTCTCAGGATCGATGAAGTTGACATTGAGGGGGGAGTTCCATTCCATCGACTGCTCAATGATGATGCGCAGTGTTGCAATCTGGTCTGTGCTGGATCTATCTTTGCGGAAGCCAGCTTGCTGGTCTCGCAACTGAGCGTTGACTTGTTCCTTCATTCCATTCAGGAGGACTCTGTTGAACACCTTGGCTGGGGCTGATAGAAGAGTTATCACTCTGTAGTGTGCACAGTTACTCAGGTCACCTTTCTTGGGGCTCTTGATGGGATATCCCTCCTTCCAGTCTCATGGAAATAGTGGTATTTAAATTGTTATTTGTGTAACTACTGGAACAGACCAACACATCTGGCATTCGTACAGTGCATGCACATCTGTTATATACAGAGACTGAACAAAGTCAAAACCATGCCTCTGTGGTCAAGGTATTTTTGTCTGTCACGAGCACTAGAATGTCTTCTTCCTCTCAAAACCTGAACAAATTCCCATTGCCAACACCCTGTGAAGGCCGGCCCGGAGCATTGGGATAGATTTCTGGGTGCATTGCTCAAAATAACTGTCAAATTTCTGTGCCATGTAGGGTTTGTGTAGCAACCACAACATCCCTTCACAAGAAGTTTATAGTCTTTAAAGTGTAAAGAACCAGAAATTTGACACTTAGCCCCCTTGGCACCAGACCTGTGTGCAGGTAACCTTTAGCCGAGTGCACTGTGTACTTGATGCAGGGTGTAGCTCCCAGCCATGCCAGACACACACCTAGCGCCCAAGCAGCCAAGCACCACAGGGTGTGGGCGTAGGGTGTGGCCTCTAGCCCTGCCATGACCCTTACACTACTTTTAGAGGGTTTGATCAGCCAAGGCCATGTGCTTGCAAAAAAAGATATGCAAGGCCTTTAGCAGTGCGGAGAAGTCTGTCGATGGAGCATGGCAAGGCAAGAAAGTTTCCTTCTACCCAGACTACGGATCTGGGACTTTCAGGGTGCACTAAACTTGTGTGTGGGATTGAATGGGAACAGTGCTCTTTTCTGCCTCTCGCCACCTCCACCTAGAACCACATACACAAGAATACAAAGCCCAGTGGTTGAAGTAGGAAAAGGGGAATGGGACAAGACCGAAAACAGAGAAACTGGACTCCACCACTCTGCCTCATCACTTCAGTTGGTCAAGGGTGTTTGCAGGCTTTAGTGGATCTCTGCAAGATGACGAGATCGCTTAAGTAACTTGTCATAAAGAGAGATAGCCGTAACTCCAAATGTAGGTGGGCATTCCTAAGCAATATCTCTGTAGAACCAGTCCTCTGTATTTTGATATGAGAGTAGGAATTCCTGAAAACTAAAAGTATGATAAATAAGTATCACAAAAATGTCAAATGCATCAACACCTACCTTTATTTATAAAGTTTTATGTAGCGCGAACATGACCCTAGAGGGTATCAAAGCGCTGTACAAATGGTCAGGAAAGGAGAAACAGGTAGATTAAATAACAAGCATACTCACAAACAGTACAGTGTGGAGCAGCTCCACACGGTGGGGGCAGGGACCACCTCATGGTCTAAACCAACAAATCAATAAACAAGGTCATATCAGGCGAGTAATAAACCTGGGTGTAGACACCTCGCCGTATTAATACCCGGAGAGTAGAGTCTGTGTGTTCTAGAGCAGAAACTTGTTCATCAGAAGCACTTTGACTTCTTTTTTGAATGATGCAGTTGAGGGGTTCAGTCTGATTTCAGGGGGCAGGAAGTTCCACATTCTCAGGGCAATTCCTGAGAAAGCTTGGTTGTAGGTTTTCTTTTAAAAAATGTCTGTGGTTTCAACAATACGGTGCTGGTACTCCTCGAGGATGAATGAATAGGATACAGTGAGCTAGCGGAAGTTCCTTGAGAAAAGAAACATTTTTGTGTACGTGATGGAAAGTTTGCATCGAGAATAGCAAGAACAACGTCAATGGAAATAAACATGAGTCTGCGTTACTGTGTGATGTAGAAATAACGAACAGTGTACATGCAGGAGATATTAATTTTGAATAAGATGGCGCCTGGGTGTAAATTGGGGCCTAGTTAACGAAAGTCAGGAAATATACTTCAATTTCTCATAGGAAATTGGTTTCACGTGCAATAACATAGTTTCAGTGTGCACATATAAATTCAAAAAGGAATCCACGGGCTGCATGCACATTGTTAATTATGCACTAAAATATCAAATGCACGAAAACTCATAACAGTAACAGGCCGGGCCCAGAGCAGGTTCCCTTGGCAACTACAGTCACCTCTCTGGGCCCGGCTCACACTGCTATGGGGCACTATTCAAAGAGAAGTTGAGCACACCTCAGTGCAGGAGAGAAATGCACCTGAGGCAGTGCTGCCAAGGAGCTAATATGCATGACATCGCATTTTAGTGTGGTGATGTATGGCCCACACTAACATGTTACACTAAGCCCTGGTGCGTTCCACTTGACAGGGCTGCACATTGCATGGCGATAAGGGTGTGGGCACGCAGGCCTCAGAGGGTCCTCACATTGCTTGTGAAAAACTTGTGCACCAAATGCACGGTGCTGAATTACTACCTCAGACTTTGCAATATTCAGTTATGTTCCTATATATGCATATATAAAACATAGGTTAAAGTGACATTAATAATATCTTACTTTACATTAGAAAAAAACATTAGAAATGCACAAAAAAACAAAGGTCAAAGTGACATTATAGTTAGGTGAAAATGTGAGTTTAACGTTAAAATTTTAATCTAAAAAAACACTGAAATTCACCCCTTATAGTTAGGTGAAGTAACTATCATTCATGCCATCGCCATGCACAGTGTTGTCATCAATGATGTCATCAATGTTATTTTCAATTATGTCATAGAACATGTCACAAGTGTTTGAATATGGGAGGTCATAAGAAGTGTATATCGAGAGCCCAAGTTATAGTTACTGACGTTTTCACCTAACTATAATGTCGCTTTAACCTCTTATTTTCAGTGAATTTCTATTTTTTTTAACACAAAGTAATATTTTATTACCATATGTAACTATGCTAACACCCGCCCACGCCCTTTGGCCTACCCCGGCAGGCAGTCACCCACACCACGCAGGGTCTTTGGCCGTGTGCGGCGTGGATTAACTGCAGCTCACCACAGACACTCCCGTCCCCAATTAAAAAAAAATGATTTTCTGATCTCGCAGAAGCCAGCGAGGTCCCCTGTGCTCCTGCACAGGAGTAAGTAGGTCACACTGGCTCCAACGGCAGTCCCATGGGATCACAGCAACCCAAAAAAAGACCCAGGGTGTCATGGGACCCCTACCCTGCCCTCTTATACTTTATTTTCTTCATTTTTTAGGACACGGGGGCTGAGTCCCTATTTCCTGTAATGGCAGCCACATTTCGGCCAGCCAATCAGAGCACAAGCTGCTGCGGCTGATGGGGGGCAGTTCCCCTCAGGAAATCAGATTGCTCTATTATTTGAAGTTGCATGTGCATGGAGTCTGCAAACCCAAGGGCACTCTCCTGGTAAAAATGCAGCTTTCTGTCAAATTTGGTGTATTTCTATTCAGCCACCTTGGCCGTAGTGGTGTCTAAAGTTCCTTAAGGAAACTACATGGGGAATTCGCTTTTTGGGACCCCCACCCTTTTTCTCTGCCCCCCAGCTTGGAGAGATCACTCTGTAACTTTCCATGCAGGAGCTGCGCTGGATGAACTGTTGTTTTGGAACGTTTAGTGAAGATTCCTCAAACAGTGCCAAATGTATTAGCAAACCAAAAGTCCATTTCCTACAGTAGCTAGGTCCTGACTATAACTACATAGTGGCGAAAAATTAAAAAACAAAGGTTAAAAGGATGTTCTAGTTAGGTGAAAATATCAGTTAAAACATACAGTTTTAAACTAACAAAACCACCAAACTCACCAGTTATTGTTATCTCAAGTAACTATAACTTGTGCCCTTAAGTAGCTATAACTTGCACCACCGCATTGCGCAATGTTGTCATCAATGATGTAATTTCAGATCTTGCAGTGATGTTATCAATGATGTCATAGAACATATCATGAGTAATGTAATATGTGAGGTGATTAGCAGTGCCTGGGGAGGACACACACAGAGCGCAGCCCGCGTCCAGTCCCTGCGCCCAACCCCCGCTACGCACGGCCTTCGGCTGTGCATTGCATAAGGTTGCATGCAGGGCCTGGCTATGCCCTGTAACATTATAATGGGTCTCACTTTAAGTAAGGCAGACCTTTTGACTTTATCAAGGGGTCAGCACATCTACATATATAAATCAGACCTATTGGCTTTGTAAAAAAATCACCAATAACTATAATCTAATGTATACATTTACACATTGCCGTGTTTAATTATGGTGATTGTCATCAAATATTTTCAATAAAGCATTTATAAATAAATAATGTGTCCAACCACAAGGAGTCCCTGAGCTCCAGCTGAAGATCATGCAGCTCCAGCTTGGAGTTTTTTAATATTATGGTAATACTATGGTAGGCTCTTGTGCGGTTATGGATTCAGTGACCCAGGAGACTTACTGTTATTATTGGTTATGTTGCTGGGGTCTGCTACACTCCCTGCAGCCCTCCACAACATTAAGGGGCACCACCAGGAAACAAACAATATTACTATAAAGCCTTCGGAGGGCATTATGGGCCACTCCTTGCCCAGAACATTGAATAATAAATGTCCTGTCAGGCTGTGGCGAAGACCATAAGGTTGAAATGCCTTGCCATTGATTAAAGCATCGTCTTGGAGCGCAGTCATGTATTGCTTTAGGAGCGAACTTTAATTGGGAAACAGGAGTTACACCAGACAGAACCTGTGTTTTTTGCAGGGAAAGAGAATACACACACACACACGCACGCACGCACACACACATACACACAGACCCCCCCCCCCTACCTACTTGAATGTTTGTCAGTGATATCAAGGCTGGTATTTTACAGAAAAAGAGGTCTGCCTGAATTATTTCCTGTAATTCACAGTGCTGAATGTATTTGCCAGATACTTAGCTTGCCTAAACAAACTAAAAACTTAAACAGAGCGTTTCATCTTCTTTTAGTGCTGGTAAAGAAAAAAAAACACTTTCACAATGACCGTGCAAATTTTAGAACACTAACCAGCACACCTGGCAAGCTCTCACTTGCGGGCACTGCCTTGATGCAAGCAACTGCCAATGCATCATCCCCAGGGTGCGAAAATAAACATAGTAAAGGCAGATCCCTGTCAGCCAAATATTACATGGTACATATTGCACTTTATTGTCTTTCTTTATATGTGTGTTTTAAAACCTACTCTATAGTGTCAATGTACTATAGAAGAAAAGTACATTTTAGAGTGCAGTAGCCTCCATCGCATACATACACTGCAAAACATAAATACATTAGCCCAAGAATTGGTATTTAGGTGGGACTCCCTTCCAAATATCGATTATGTATTTATTTGAAAACCCAAATTGTGATTTGGTAAGGTGTTACTGAAACTTAATTTTAGTTTTGTACATTTAACAAGACATTTTGTAGTTGCAAAGACTCAGATTTGATCTTTGCGACCATAAAATTGGTTTGTATATCAGGCCCTTTATCTCAGCATTGATAAGAATCTATTAAAAGGGAGAGTTTTTAAACATAAACTTTGAAACGTTCCCACCCCTAACTCCATGCCAATTCCTTTAGCGAGCTAAGAGGCAAATCAGTTGTCATATATGTGTCCTAAATTCTTATTATAGGTAGGGCAACATTATGGTCTATTAAACATAAGAGGTTTTTGTACAGCGTACATGTTGAACTCGCGTATTTCAAAGTGCTATCATATGTGATGATGAAGAAAAAAGTAAGCTACGTGAAATAAAATGTTTGCCTAGGATCACACAATTTGCTTAAGCAGGGACTGATCATAGGTTTTAACACTGTGCAAATCAGCAACCAGGCAGTTATCTCTTTCGCAAAGCAAAGTTTATCCTTTGTCTTTAATTCATGGTGTAGAGGTTAGAACAAGAGGACAACCGGAAGCCACATTTTTGGGGCAGTTTTTCATAGCACCAACCTGACCCAAGGAGATAAAGTGCCACACAACAGGCCCAGACTACGTTATACATTTTTATTTTTGGCACGGAGAGATTAAGTGATTTGAGCGATTTTCAGGATGTTGATCTGAGGCAGGGATGTGAACCTGGTTCCTCATGTCTCATGGTTGCAGCTGTAGCCAGGAGGCAACATCCCCGTCAGCGAAAGCACAACTCGTTTCAGGCTCGAGGTCCCAAGAGGGCCTCGTGCTGAGCCAGAGCCAGACCTTTGGCTCGAGCTTTCAATGGCTCGCCCAACGGCGTTGAGGCCTTCTCTATTGGAAGCAAATCTGAATTGGATGCTAAGACGAAACGATTGCTCTCACAGGTTGGTGCCTTTCTTTCTACTACTGATGAGGAGTAGGGCACATGTCGCAAATATACAAGTGCACTTATATCAGAATCGAAGCAGAAAATGGTTGCACGCTTCTCACACCATCAGCGTGCCTTCTGACTTACCGTATAGACTCATTGCAGTTGAGGGAGACCGGTCCTGTCGGGTCAGCCTTGGACCCATGCTCTTTATCTCTCGTCTTGTACCACCCCTCCGCTTTCTGGAAGTGTCATTGGTTTACCACACACTTTGTAAGGGAGCCTTGCCTGGTGATAAAAGATGCCATTGAGCGACTGAGGCCAATTCTTGTCTCTGGTTCAATCCTGAAGCTTCTCACTGATTTAAGACGATAGCCCTAGTTTTGTTACGCAGTTGAGGACTGTGAGACTTCTGTGCCTTTACACAGGCATCAATTAAGCGATTTTGCCTTCTGCTCTGGCTAACCGTGCTTAAAGCCTTCTATGGAGGGCATTGATCGCTGTTAATTGCCTGCCTCACAATTCTGGTTGTGAGGGAAAGGGCAATTAACAGCTGTTAATGAGGTCCACAATGTAGGCAAAGCAGCAAAACATGCATTTCTACACACTCACTTTCTCTGGTTCATTTCCATGAACCTAGAATGCAAGCACAACAGGGTAGTTACGTTCTGTATTGCGTACAGGGTGCTGATGCCAGAGTATGACATTTCACACTCAAGAGTGACTCTTGGCTTTCTTATTAGACAAAGCAGAAGAGACAGTGGCTGCCAGATTGATTGGATTAAGTGAGAGAACGTGTAATGCGAGTGGTAAATTACTGGCAACATTTCCAAGGTAGTGACCGAACATGCTAACAACATGTCCACATCAGCCCTGGACCATCATCGACAGGCAGGTCATTCAAGATGGAGCCCGCTGCAGGCTGACCCGTGATTGGCCACCATTGAGAACTCTACAGCTGTGTCCAAGAACACAGTGTGCATTTAATCACACCGCACTACTTGTTCACACACTACTACAGGGTCACCACTGCGTCCATCATTCTGTACAGTGAACAATGAGGCTTCCTTTGTTCATGTGTCGTCACACGACAGAGCACTTTAAAAAGAAAATCTTTTTATTGTAACAACAACTTTGCCATTACGATGACTTCTTGTTCACCATGATTATACCATGACGCGTCATTTCATCAATGAAATGCTCCTCTTCACCCCGTCTCCACCCATTTGTCTCATTCATCAGGACATTATTGACTCTCGCTCCTGCCTCGGTAGCGCAATCGGTCTGCATATCATCCCCCGATAGTCCTTCCATTTCCCCAAAACCTCTGTTCATTTGTGTGGGCAGCCTCTAATCTCGTAAACTGCTCTCTCTCTGCAAGCATACACTAATCCATATCTGCCCTCCAGTCTTTCAATGTCGGGGCTGACACCGCTCTCCATCTCCGAGCAACATTGCGTTTAGCTACCATGAATCCGGGTGCCACCCAGAGACGTTCCGTATTGGTTAGGTCCGAATCCCCCGACAGAGCACATTTTCAAATCATGCCTCAGTATCCGTGATACTGAGAAATGAACTGAAATGGAAAAAAAGATTTTTAAAGCGCTTTTAATACTCGAAGGTGCCTGGGCGCTACCCAAAGGATAGAACAAACACTCTTGAAGATTAAATATGACCGGGAGATTTTACTGGTTAAGAGACAGAATTCAGTGCCCTTCTAAGGATGAACCAGCACTCGAAATAACTGAGGATGGCTGAGGCAATCTACTGATTAAAAAGCCATTAATGCCTTTCTAAAGGCCAGTAGGTCAGTCCTTCTCTTAAGGTTGATGATTTTTTAATCCCAGGGATCACTATTTTGTGAGAGGAAGCGGATCGCAAGGACCTATGGGATGGAACGCAGACATTTATGTCTAAGATCTGTAGGTCCCATGTCATGCAGAGACTGAAACGCAATGCATAAAGCTATAACATCAGTGCGCGTCCGAATGGGAAGTCAGTGCAGCTGCTTTGGAGACTGAGATGCTGATCTGTGTTTAGGAATACCCAGCAGCAGCCTAGCAGCTGCATTTTGAGTGCTCTGCAGCTTATTCAAGAATCTTTTCTGGATATTGATAAAGAGGGCGTTGCAGTAATCGAATTTTGCCAAATCAACAACCAGAGGCTGTGTGATGGGCGCCCCTCGTGTCTTGATCTTGTTAAGAAACATTTGTGTAACTCCTGAGCATGGGAACGTGCGCCAAGAACAAGAGACCTTGTACACAAACCCCTTGCACAAGAGCACATCCTGCCAGTGATTGCACAGCAGCACAGAGTGTAATCTGGAAGCGGTGTCGAGCGTCGCCGGCTGGGGCCGGGTGCACGCGCACAGCCCTGCCAGGCAGTGATGGCCTTCACAACTTCCTGCAGTACGTTCAGTACAACATGTCCCCCACCACTGGCAGAAATACATGAATACGTACGCATTGCGCCCTGACGTAGTGTCCTGGGGGAATAATAATACGTGTGTCCATGCAGCTGCTTCAGAACATGCATCCATGCAGCCCACCCTTGCAGATGCATGTGTAGAAAGAGCAGTGATGCTATCCGCGTGTTCGCTTACGTGGTGCCTCCATGTGTCGCAGTATTGGTATGGTTGGCCTGGTGGTGGTGGGACACGCTTCTGTCGGCACACAATGTGTCGTAGTGTAGTGGCTGCTGCTGGACTGTGCCCACCATTGCCTGATAGTTTCCTCCTAGCACTTTCCAGTGACCCATGTGGTGTTAGTTGAGAAAGGTTGTCCCTGAATCATGGACCCTGCGTCTTATCATATGTGTGGTGTCTGCGCTTCTGTGACAGTGAGGAGCGGCCCACACCACCACCCTAGGCAACAACATTTGGGTTGTCTGCTGACTGGTTTCCACCAGAATACGCTTTGTGTACTGTGTGATGAACGTCCCACACCACCATCCCTCACTCTGGAGAGCCGGCTGACTGGTTTCCACCAGAGTACGCTTTGTGTACTGTGTGATGAACGTCCCACACCACCATCCCTCTCTGGAGAGCCTGCTGACTGGCTTCCACCAGAGTATGTTTTGTGTACTGTGTGATGAACGTCCCACACCACCATCCCTCTCTGGAGAGCCTGCTGACTGGTTTCCACCAGAATACGCTTTGTGTACTGTGTGATGAACGTCCCACACCACCATCCCTCACTCTGGAGAGCCGGCTGACTGGTTTCCACCAGAGTACGCTTTGTGTACTGTGTGAGGAGCGGCCCACGCCACCATCCCTCACTCTGGAGAACCTGCTGACTGGTCTCCACCAGAGTATGTTTTGTGTACTGTGTGATGAACGCCCCACACCATCATCCCTCACTCTAGAGAGCCTGCTGACTGGTTTCCACCAGAGTATGTTTTGTGTACTGTGTGATGAACGTCCCACACCACCATCCCTCTCTGGAGAGCCTGCTGACTGGCTTCCACCAGAGTATGTTTTGTGTACTGTGTGATGAACGTCCCACACCACCATCCCTCACACACCACCATCCCTCACTCTGGAGAGCCTGCTGACTGGTTTCCACCAGAGTACCCTTTGTGTACTGTGTGAGGAGCGTCCCACACCACCATCCCTCACTCTGGAGAGCCTGCTGACTGGTTTCCACCACAGTATGTTTTGTGTACTGTGTGATGAACGTCCCACACCACCATCCCTCACTCTGGAGAGCCTGCTGACTGGTTTCCACCAGAGTAGGCTTTGTGTACTGTGTGAGGAGCGGCCCACGCCACCATCCCTCACTCTGGAGAACCTGCTGACTGGTTTCCACCACAGTATGTTTTGTGTACTGTGTGATGAACGCCCCACACCACCATCCCTCACTCTAGAGAGCCTGCTGACTGGCTTCCACCAGAGTATGTTTTGTGTACTGTGTGAGGAGCGTCCCACACCACCATCCCTCTCTAGGGAGAGCCTGTTGACTGGTTTCCACCAAATATGCTTTGTGCACTCTGCACAAACTGATTTCATTTGAAGAAGTAGCGAGAGCTGCATCCTCCTCTTTAATGAACAGGTGCTGCTGTCCTGTATGAATATAGCACGTTACAATGCGTGCTTTGACAACGCGGTAGTTTACAACGCGGTCGTTACAATGACTGCGTTGTTACTACGCGTGTCATTACATCGCGAGTCGTTTCAACGACTTGCTCTACGGGGCGCACTGGACTTAGGAATAGTATTAATTACTATTCCTACTCCAGTTTGCGCAACAGCAGGGAAGGTGTTGGATTTAAAATCTAACACATTCCCTGGTGTTGCACGCCCCCTAGAGCAAGTTATTGAAACGACTTGCGATGTGATGATACGCGTAGTAACAACGCGGTCATTGTAATGACCACGTTGTAAACTACATCGTTGTGTGTGTTGCGTGGTAAACGTTGTTTCCCGTCCTGTACACACTAAAGGATGTATCTGCAAATGAACTGCAGAATTCAAAACAACACATAATACAGCCAGCCTACACACTCCCAGCCAGGCACTGGCGAACCCTTAGTTACAGATGTTATTGGCAGTGGGTCCAGACTGCCCTATGAGGAAGGTTTGGGAAAGTTTAATTGCTGATGAAACAAACTATTGAGAAAATGGCCGCCTATGTTTCCAGCCAGGGGCTGCAGAATCTGCTCTGCTCATCATGGTGTTAAAGGTTCCAATATGAGTGTCTGAGTTACTACATCATGTCAGCCTGTTGTGGGTGATGGGAAGGGATCATGCTCCTGTTTCTGTCTCCACAAACATATTTTAAAGAGGGGCTGCCAGCCTTGCTATCCCTTTGGTGTCTAGTGCTGCCCTGGCAGGATAGTAGGAAGCAGAGGATAGAATCACATAAAACACAAGGGTGAGTGATAAACAGCAAGGAAACTCCACACAGGCCCCGGTTCTTTAAACCCATCGATCGTAAATTACAGCGATGCGACGGCTTCTTTTCATAACGCCAACACAGGTGTAGATGGAATCCTCTTCGATGACCCCCCCGACTCTTCATCGTTTCACGTGGGACCAGAGACATGGCCATCGGCAGAGCACCGGTGGTGATCCGTGGAGGGAGCCTTCCTTTCTCCAGACCTTCCTGCCCTGGGCCCTGCCTGGCATCTGTGAGGAGAACCTTGAGGCTTTCACGCGGAATCAGAGACACGGTCACAAGTACAGCATCAGACACTGCTGGAGAGAGCCTTCCTAGCGCCAGACCTTTCTGCCCTGGGCGCTGCCTGGCATCACAGCAGGGAACCTTGAGGCTTTCACATGGGATCAGAGACACGACCACAGGTGGAGGATTGCCCACTGCTGGTGAACCTTGGAGGACCCTTCCTTTCTCCAGACCTTCCTGCCCCATGGCTGTGTAATAGAGTACCTCGGAAGACTAAGGACAATGTAGCACATTACAGATCATAGTACCACTACCCTGGCTTGAGATAAGTCTTAAAAACCAAATCCATCATAAATTCACCTGCACTTATATATCTGATGCTAAGGTGTCTACCTAGCTTGTGGCCATACATGACTTTGCACTTGTCTGGATGGTTAGCCGACTAACCGGACTCCCCTCAGGGTCGCTCTCCTAATGACGTGAGCAATGCTGCACACCGAGGCCTACCAAAGTTTCAACAAACAATTCATTTCTTTGGGCAAAAAGGTGACCATTTCTGAAACAGGCTCGCTCCTATGGCAGCTATGGAAAATTGTCTTAAGCAATGCTGTGTTAGGAAATTGTTTCAAATGGCTGTTTGTGCGCCTCACAGATTCATTACGTCCCGTGGAGGAATGGCCCACTCTCCATATCACCCACAGGATGACATGAGACCAGACGATGGCCGACCTTTCAAACCGGTTAGCTAACCAAGAATTCTCTGCCAATTCAAATAGGTCTCTTTTTGTCCCAAGAGAACCAAGTCATTGCCCACTAATTGTAGGATGATGAGCGCAGGCGGCTGCAACCCAGTGCCCTCCACCTCATCGACGAGCCGGCATAAACCATCCAAGCGAAGACTGCCTGTACCAGACCAATGAAACTGTAGACCCACCTCGGCTACCTGCCTGTGGAACCGATTCTGATTGAATGTTGTTCCCGCTCTTCAGACAAATGAATGGTTGAGGATCCCGACTGTAGGCATGTTTCCTAATGCAAAAAATTGACAGGGGTTAAAGAAGATGTTATTAATAAACAGTCTTTATGAGCCAAAACAGGCCCCACATCATGTTCAGACAAATGCAGCACTTATGGAAATTAAACCTGCACCTGCCTAATGTCTTGACCGTCTCAGTGCGAAGACCTGCTCCCACAGCAGATGTTGCCGCACCTATCTTAAATATATGCAAGCTGTAATAGCCACCTTGAATGCCTGTTGGTTGAACTGGTGCTCCGTGAGTGGTCTGTCCATGATGGGCACCAGCAGAGCGGTGGAAGCTGCAAGTGGACGAATACGCCAGAAGTTGGCTACGGATTGGTGGTCGTCTTTAACAGGAAGGCTTCATCATAGTCATTCCGGCAGGCGCCCCCAAATTCTTCATGTGCGCTTACTATTTTACTTAAGTAATATTACGTCTGTGGACCAAAGTCTGGTGATTTTTCAAGGAGTACAGACTGGTAAACGAAGAAACCCCATATCCAGTTAATTAAGGTTTCCTCCACCTTAGGTTTTTTCAGTTCATGCGCACATTTTTGGGGATCCTTGAGGTCTTCAGACACTGGCTTCATAATAACGTGTGCCCCTTTCTTTCCCTTTGCCTTTATTTCTTCTGACAAGTGAAGGCCTAGCTGATTGCTTGAGACAAGAACCTGTTCGTGACCACCACTAGTCTAGATCGCCTTCTCTCCTTCGTTCCCTGTGGCTGCCGTACCTGCCTGTTAAAAGCAAAACGACAATCGTGAACATTACCTGCGCCATCTTGTCTGGTGGAATTCTATGTGCACATAAGTTGCAGTCATTTTAATCTATCACATCCATTTTGTACTCTGTTGGTCAAATTTGTTTCACCCTGCCCTTACTAGCATCCCTCTGACCCTCTGACCGACCTGGTACGTGTGCTGGGGGCTATAAACTCTATTTGCCGCAACAAACCTCAGCGCCACTTGCTGCCACAAACTCGTTTTTCCTCTCATCTCTGTTTTCAGGCAAACCTTTGGACACTCTACCCCTCACTGCACCTAGTTACACAAACAGGTTCCAAACACCAAAAAGACTCTTGCAACATGATTTATTGCACTGCAAACAGCAAGACTTGTTGTTACCAACAATGGGACCTGTTTTTATCAACAGAACGGATTCTTAGATCTGGCCGGTCTCACATGTTTTAGACCCTGAAGCAAGGTCCAGCTACAAGATAAGATTGTCTGTTTGACCTGGGTGGGAAGAGAATTACTGTTGGGCTTGTGTGACAACTTGCCCGGGGCGGGGACCCCAAGCTTGTGTAACCATGTTGATGAAACCAATGCATTGTGTCAAACCTGTATAAAAGGAAGAGCCAAAGGAGTTATCAGCAGAACACCTCCCTCAGACATCCCGGTGTCTGCAGTTGACGTGATCTCCTCATGAGAAATAAACCTTTTCTTGTCTTCCAGTTTCCAGCGCTTGCCTCATTATTTTGATAGCGAACCCAAAGTGAATTAGAGGTGGAACCCTGCACCAGGCAGCATTGAGGGTCTTAGAAGTCTCACTGCCTTTCACAAATTGGCGCCCAAACGTGGGGGCCCATCAGCGACGCGTGGGTCCGGTAGAGAGGTCCTAACGACGGAGTGAACGACTAAACGATTGGGGTATACCTGCCTGAGAAGACCCTTGTCTGGCTGCCGATCGACTGAACTTCACCGGTTCCGAACGGACCTCTCTCGAGTGACCTGCGGTCCTGACTGGGACCTTAGAGGAACGCCGCATTGATTGTTGGAGTGAGAGGACAACCAGGCGCTGGAAGGGGAAGACGAAGAACCGTCCATACGGTCCGGGTAAGGTCGTGAAAAAACGACTTAAATTGATTGATTGATTGAATAGTTTGATTGAAATACTAGTATTCCTTTTTGATATTGAGTTATTTGCGACATTTCCCTGCTTGCAAACAACGAAGAATAGGAATATTCTCTCTCTTTGCAGGCAGCGAAGGACAGGTAGTGCAGACTTTTTGTCTAAATTGATTGATTGAGATATTCATTTTTGACCGATAAATACGTCATGCCTGTTTTCTCTAGATTGTTTGATTGTAATTGTTTTGGACCAGACCGTTCGTTAGAGGTCAGTCAGCCGGCACCGCCGGAAGGCACCCCTAACAAGGACATGTACGTAAAGTATGGATTAGCCACCGTAGCTTATAGCAAACTATGGCATAAATACACTAGGAAGGACCGGGTAAATCAGTGGCCACTGACGGGATCTTTCGATCCCGCTAAAATAGAAACGTTAGAATTAGCTCTCCACAAAAAGAAAACTAGACCAGCCATGTTTGACAGTTTTGGTTTATGGCGAAAAGAGGCAGCTCAAAGAAAGAAAAGGGACGAAGCTAGACAAGATAAAGAAACGCGAAAATCAGCTTACCAAGCCTGTAAAAGATTAGAAGAAAAACTAAAAGAAAAGGAAATCGATAAAAAGGAACAGGAATCAAAAATATCAGGTCAATGCCCTGTTAGAACGCCCTCGACTCTTTACCCCAAGTTACCAGCAAAACAAAGGGTAGATGATGATTTATTGTTAGGTCCCCCAATCATATACATGCCACCCCCTTACGCCCCTACTCACCCCATAGTACAACGCCAGGGCCACCAAAGTATAGCCGGAGATGGCACGATCGCCTCAGTCTCCACCGCCTCTGCTCCCGCCGAGTCACCCACACCAAATGCCTCATCAAAGGATACAGTAGTAGAGGTAGGATCAAATGAAAAAGGAGCGCCCAGGGTCCCGCGATTAAGTAAAAATGAGCGAGCAGGCATTGATAAAATAGTTAAATCCCTCATAGATAGGAAGGAGACAGAAGAGTATGTAACTGACATATGCAACTCCTATGTTGAAAACCGCAAACGATACTTTATTGTACGTCTCTGTTACCACACTCTTACTGCATATGAAGAGAAGTACCAAGATGTAGGGCCCGAGCGGCTAGTGGCTCTCTATAGGAAGGTAGACACCGGAGATGAAGGCGACAACGATGTTACAGAACTCTTTTCATCCACACTGGAGGTATTCCGTCACCTCGTGGAACAAGGACGGATAGATAAGGACAGGACATCTAAGATAGCAGGACCCCCGGTGGAAAAACAAGATAGCATGATGCCGATAAAAGAAGCTGCCCTTATTGGGTACCTCCTAGAGGACAAGGGACTCATGACGATATGAACCATCAAGACGCTAGAGGAAGGGTGGTCTACAATTGGGTGTATCAACCATGGGACAGACAGGACATTTTGACGTTCCGTAAATCTTTACCGGATTTACGACCCAGTACACGTAACAATACGACAGGACGCAACCCTACCGAAAGTACCGCAGTACAAAATATCGCCAGAGGGTGAGAAGGCACTGACAGAGATCATACACTCTTTGGTAGAGGCAGGGGTGGTAGAGGAAGTAGTGAGCAACGTTTGTAACAGTCCCATACTACCGATTGTAAAGAGACAGGGAGAGGGAGACGGAAAAGCCTACCGCTTCATCATTGACCTGCGGGAGATAAACAAAATCGTAGTGCCACAATACCCAGTAGTTTCCGACATCACGACAATTTTGACTTTAATCCCCTCCACTGCCACCACCTTCACTGTAATTGACCTCAAAAACGCATTCTTTTCCATACCTATACACAAGGACAGCCGCTATCTATTTGGATTCACCCTAAACTCCCGTTCATACAGATTTTGCAGAGCACCTCAGGGGTACACTGAGAGCCCAAGCATCTATAGCCAGGCGCTTAAAAGACAGTTGGACGCCATACAATTGCCAGATGGAGTGGCACTAATACAATATGTAGACGACATCCTTCTAGCAGCGGGCACCATACCAATAGCCGTCACAGCCACCATCAAACTACTCAATTTTCTTGCTGAGAATGGTCACAAGGTCTCCCGAAAGAAATTGCAGTTCTGTAAATCACAAGTGACCTATTTGGGTCACCTTTTATCCAAAGAAGGGAGGAAACTCACGCCTGACAGGATCCAGACAATTCTAGACACCCCTGTCCCCAAAGATCAGAAACAAGTCCGCTGTTTGATAGGTCTCACTTCATTTTGCCGACAGTGGTTACCGAACTTTAGCCTCATTGTCAAACCCCTTCTCTCCCTCCTAGCTAAAGACATCCCCTCACCTCTCCCTGGACCCCGAATGCCAGTCAGCCTTTAAAGAACTACGCAATGCCCTTTGTTCAGCACCTGTCCTAGGAACCCCGGATTACTCCAAACCATTCTTCCTCTACACGCACGAGAGGGAAGGATGTGCATTGTCTGTCCTAACACAATCAATTGGTCACAAACAACCCCCTTGTGCATATTTCTCTGCCACCCTCGATCCAGTAGCCAGAGCGCTGCCAGCGTGCCTGCGCGCTGTGGCAGCTGCAGCAGTATCGATACGCCAGAGCGAAGGAATAGTACTCTCCAATCCAGTCACTGTTTTAGTACCCCATGCAGTCGACACACTACTAAACCAGACCAAAACCCAACACTTGACTAGCGCCCGACTGACAGGATATGAGTTGACCCTGCTAGCACCGCACATTACCCTAAAGCGATGCACCACCCTCAATCCAGCCACACTGTTACCCCTACCCGAAAATGATCCTAGCGTGACTCCACTACACGACTGTGTGACACTAACCGATGAACAAACAAAGAGTAGAATAGATCTCAGAGACACCGCCTTTCTAGAACCAGATGGAGAACTATGGGTGGATGGTTCGTGCATCAAACTCCCGACGGCACCACCTCAGCTGCATACGCTGTCACCACAGCCCGAACCATTCTGGAAACAGCCCGTATTCCCCAACGTTCAGCCCAGGCTGCAGAACTCATTGCCCTCACACGAGCATGCATCTTAGCGACTGACACGACAGTTAACATATACACCGACAGCCAATATGCCTTCGGGGTGGTTCACCATTTTGGCATCTTATGGAAAGAAAGAGGGTTCCTGACTTCACACGGTACACCCATCCTGCATGGAGATTTAGTCTCCGCCTTGACGCAAGCAGTCCTCCTCCCCAAGAAGTTAGCAGTGATAAAATGCCAAGCACATAGGAAAGTGACTGATCTCATTGGACAGGGAAATGCACTAGCAGACGTTACTGCCCGAGCCACGGCAGGAGACAGAACTACGACACGAATGTATGTGACCAGGTCACAAGCTGAACGATGGACTGACGCTAGGACCACTGTAAGGGACATACAGACTACAGGCACACAAGACGAATTGACCGAGTGGGAAAAGGTGGGACTAAAAGACGAGGAAGATTGCTGGAGAACTAAAGACGGAAATAAATGGCTGTTACCCAATGCCTACCTCATCCCCATATTGACCATGGCACATTTACCAGCACACATAGGCTCCACCCCCATGATTGAACTAATCACCAGAGTATGGCATAACGTCAAGATAGCAGAATCTGCAAAACGCCTAGTACAACAATGTATAGTCTGCCTACAACACAACCCAGGGAAGGGGACAGTAGTACCACGGGGAGGGTTTGGAGTCCCTGACCACCCCTTTGAAATCCTTCAAATGGATTACATTCAACTAGAGAGATGCCTTGGTCTAAAATATGTCCTGGTGGTTGTGTGCGCTTTTAGCAAATGGGTGGAGGCATATCCCACCCGCGACAATACCGCCTTAGCCACTGCAAAAGTATTGCTGAAAGAATTCTTCCCCGATACGGCCTTTGCAGAATTTTATGGAGCGACAACGGCCCCCACTTCGTAGCCGAGGTGATACAGAACATACTGAGAGGGTTGGGGTAAAACAAAAGTTCCATGCCGTCTTCCACCCCCAATCAGCGGGCCTGGTAGAGAGACACAATGCAACGTTGAAACTAAAACTAGCCAAAATAGTTGCCACGACCGGGTTGAAATGGCCCGACGCCCTCCCATTGGCATTGTTATCGATGCGCTCCACCCCAACCAAACACCGACTGACCCCGTATGAGGTGGTCTTCGGCAGGCCTATGAGCATTTGGGAGGCACCAAGACCCACCTCCATTAACGATGTCCCGAACATATTAATGTCGGATTACTTGCATAAATTGACAAACGAGCTAACAATTATCCACCAACAGGTGCAGCAAGCCTTGCCTGATGTATCCAGGGGCCCGGGACATGAAATAAAGCCAGGCGACCATGTATTGATTCGCAACTTCCAAAGAACGAAGAATCTGGAGCCTAGGTGGACGGGCCCCTGGCAAGTCCTGATCACCACCCGAACTTCCCTCCGAGTGGAAGGAAAACGAAACTGTCTGCACGCTCATCATTGCAAACGAGTCCCTCCAACCCTGGCAACCTGTGAAGGGGTGGAGGTGCAAGAGGAAGTACTCGCGAGAGACCGACCAGCTCTGAGTTGCTACCCACAAGAAGACACCCTCGAACTATCAGAATTTCCCGACCCCACGGTGCCATCCAGGAAAGGGTACAACCTAAGATCGACGAAAGGAGGGAGCTCCAACGACCAGGCCACTAACTAAGTCAAGGTCTCAGATCAGTAGCACAGTCAAACAACGCTACCAGGAAAGCGCCAGACAAAAGTCTGTGGTCCTAACAGTTGTTGAGCTCCTCGAAGATGATGGAAGAAACTGAACACCTGCAAAACCACCGCAAAGACACCAAGACTGCTAACCTGCACAGCACAAAGACAATTGCACTTGTAGCCGCATTTCTCACCTGTCTCCTGCTAATGGTCGCACTCCGGATCATTGAAGAGAATGCACCTGCATACAGAACATTGTCACCCACCATGCAACCAACCACCAAGAAAGAACACTACCTGGTATCACTACCGCCACATCTCCGAGAACGACGCAAAGAATTCTGGAATAATTCTTTCGTGCAGATGTTGCACCAGCACAATCTTGCCACCAATGCTACCAACTGTTGGGTCTGTGGGCTGTTACCATCAAGGATCAGAGACTTGGACAATTGGAAGTTGGCTTTGGGGCATCTTGAAGGAGTGGGGTTGGAAAATATCAATGATTCTCTTGGTCCCAGTATTGACAATATGTGGTTGTTGTTTGGGTATACACTGTATACCACCTTTGTGTTCTCTTTGCATAACTACCTTGCACCCTAAGACTATGGACACTCAGCTAACAAAAATGAGAGTAATGTATGATCAAGAGATACAGGACATTATGGAGATCGAAATAGACTGACAAGCTGACTAGTTATGTTCAAAGGGGCCACTGTTAAAAGCAAAACGACAATCGTGAACATTACCTGCGCCATCTTGTCTGGTGGAATTCTATGTGCACATAAGTTGCAGTCATTTTAATCTATCACAGCCATTTTGTACTCTGTTGGTCAAATTTGTTTCACCCTGCCCTTACTAGCATCCCTCTGACCGACCTGGTACGTGTTCTGGGGGCTATAAACTCTATTTGCCGCAACAAACCTCAGCGCCACTTGCTGCCACAAACTCGTTTTTCCTCTCATCTCTGTTTTCAGGCAAACCTTTGGACACTCTACCCCTCACTGCACCTAGTTACACAAACAGGTTCCAAACACCAAAAAGACTCTTGCAACATGATTTATTGCACTGCAAACAGCAAGACTTGTTGTTACCAACAATGGGACCTGTTTTTATCAACAGAACGGACTCTTAGATCTGGCCGGTCTCACATGTTTTAGACCCTGAAGCAAGGTCCAGCTGCAAGATAAGATTGTCTGTTTGACCTGGGTGGGAAGAGAATTACTGTTGGGCTTGTGTGACAACCTGCCCGGGGCGGGGACCCCAAGCTTGTGTAACCATGTTGATGAAACTAATGCATTGTGTCAAACCTGTATAAAAGGAAGAGCCAAAGGAGTTATCAGCAGAACACCTCCCTCAGACATCCCGGTGTCTGCAGATGACGTGATCTCCTCATGAGAAATAAACCTTTTTCTTGTCTTCCAGTTTCCAGCGCTTGCCTCATTATTTTGATAGCGAACCCAAAGTGAATTAGAGGCGGAACCCTGCACCGGGCAGCATTGAGGGTCTTAGAAGACTCGCTGCCTTTCACATCAAGACAAGTGTAGACCTAGAAGTAACAGACGGGTCAGTCTTCACCTGAAAGACGCAGCCGGCTTCAAGACAAGAGTAGACCTTGAAGTAACAGGCAGGACAGTCTTCACCTGCGAGTGAAGAGACGCAGCCGGCTTCAAGACCAGAGTAGACCTAGAAGTAACATACAGGACAGTCTTCAACTGCAAGTGAGGAGACGCAGCTGGGTTCAAGACCAGAGTAGACCTTGAAGTAACAGACGGGACAGTCTTCACGTGCAAGTGAAGAGATGCAGCCGGCTTCAAGACAAGAGTAGACCTTGAAGTAACAGGCGGGACAGTCTTCACCTGCGAGTGAAGAGACGCAGCCGGCTTCAAGACCAGAGTAGACCTAGAAGTAACATACGGGACAGTCTTCTACTGCAAGGGAGGAGACGCAGCCGGCTTCAAGACAAGAGTAGACCTAGAAGTAACATACGGGACAGTCTTCAACTGCAAGTGAGGAGACGCAGCTGGGTTCAAGACCAGAGTAGACCTTGAAGTAACAGACGGGACAGTCTTCACGTGCAAGTGAAGAGACGCAGCCGGCTTCAAGACCAGAGTTGAAGTAACAGACGGGACAGTCTTCACCTGCGAGTAAAGAGACGCTGCCGGCTTCAAGACCAGAGTAGACCTTGAAGTAACGGACGGAACAGTCTTCAGCTGCAGGTGAAGAGACATCTGTAATGCAACTGGTGCTCATGTAAAGCGCTTTGATACCTTCAGGTCTAGTTCGCGCTATATAAAACTCACCCCCCCCCCCAAAAAATTCCACCGGTTTCAAAATGACTTCGGAACTGGCAGCCTGCACACTAGCAAGTAAGTAAGGCAGCACCACTGCTCTTAATAAGAGTGGATATAGAAATCATCAGACTGGATGACCTTCACCTGAAAGTACAGGGGGACGCTGCTGATTTCAAGCTGAGGAGATCTACAGACAGGCAGACTGCACAGCTCCAACAGCAAGTAAGATAATGTGCATTTCTCGTTCTACTCTTGTAATGAATGAAACAAGCAGAGTCTACATACCAGGCAGTGAAGGCCCCCAGTCTGCCCATTTCAACATCAAGACAATGGTGGGTTCTATGGCCTCTGCCATAAAACAAGCAAACGCTGCTCCCAAAAGAGCAGATCTAGATATGGGCGGAAAAGAAGGCATCCACCATTCAATCTGTCACCCAATATTTTTTTACAGTGCGCCCACAAAGAGCAGTACAAATGTGAAGACTAATCTTTAGACCCAGTTCTGGCCACCCCACCCATGCAAGAAATCAGTTCTCTGTATTCCCACCCTTGAAAAGAAGACCACCCTATAGCAATTTTGATCCTCCGAAAGGAAACTTCTTATAAATCCTTCTAGAAGATCCTGAAACCGGATTAGGCCTTACTAAAAGTTCTGATTGGCCCACATTTTGTGAACGGAATCACTTGCATGGCATCATCCTATAGTATCCATGGGTTGGCGCAGCAAGGACTATTGTTTTCAGCTCCATGTTTGTGCCACACTAAACCAGGACACTGGTGCCAAAACAATTAAAAAATGATCGCCATTTCCTTCAACAAGAGTCAAGAAATGGAAAAGAAATACGAGCCACTGTGCAATATTATATAATGTACCTGTGACTGGGGGGTTTGGACAAACTGTTAAACTCCCCAAGCAGTTGTCAAAAGTGACTGAGTTAATATGCATCTCACACCCCTAACTATTGGTTCTAGATTTAAACATTCCACAAACGAGAAACAAGATATCCAGTTTTACCAACGGCAGATATCCAGGTAGCCTGCCAAATAAGAACAACATGGTCCAGAGCAGTACTTAGTTACGGTTCCGGTTCAGACCCAGGCCTCGACCTTGGTATTTTTGCCTCCGTAACATCCGATAGGTACCAGTTTCTTACATTTACTTATATATTTTTTTTAAATCTAACATACTCAAACTTTATTTACTAAAAGTACTACATCCAACAAATTAATAAACAGCAAGTGGCCTCCAATTACCGAATAGCTTTAGTCCGATTCATCAAAGGGAGGTTAGGAACACCAAGAGAACATTTGGCCTGGTAAACATGAAAGATGGAAAAAGAGCCTGTGCGTGTTTTCCCTAAATTGGGAATACATACGAGGTATTTGCGAAAAACACACAATTCTTAACTCAACTGGAAAACTGGACATGCATCCTTACCCTCCAACACGGAGGACAGAAGAGAAATCCAAGCAAATGGTGGATGAATTGATCACCAAATCAAAAGGGCTTGCCAAATCAACAATGATTGGTAAAGCCAAATGAACTGGGTTTCATGTACCAATCAATGCAGCAAAAGCACACCAAAGCCAAAAATGCAATGCGGAAAAACAATGAAATGCATAATCTACTGATGGGCCACTTACCTTCAATACCGTGCTCTATTGTTTCCATTTCAAATAAAGGTTAGAAGGCAATGGAGACTTCATTAGTCCTTCTATAGTGTTTAGGAAATAGAAAGGAAGGACTACATTTAAGGCTCCCTGACGTCCGACCGTTTCACATTAACAAAATAGTGGCACTGAAAATAAGGGAGCCTTCAGTATAGACAGCCTTTCAATTCTATAAAACAAAAAGAACACACCCGGCCCAACCAGCATTGGAGAAATACTAGGACAGCGAGAAAAGAAGGCGGGGAGCAGACGACCACTAACAAGCTTGTTAGAGACCCGAGTCCACCTACCACCAAATCACGCACCTGAGTGCATCTGCTTTGCATTTAAGAAGGGTGGGTGCATTCTGTTGTGTAGCGTTACCACTTTTCACCCTAATGCAGGCACCTATCGTTATACCAAGGAAGAAAGAGCCATGGCGGGAAAAAAATGGACACAGTGGCGTCAACATCTTCAAGCAAATCCCTATAAATGAATGCAATTTGGAGAATCACAGGGGACGACATTAATTATAGGATACGACAGTCTATGTGCGAAAAAGCTTCTAATCTGCCCCCGCGCCCCCCTTCCGGCACATTATTAGCCAACAATCCTCAATCAATGACTGAAAGCCGGGATCTCCGGTCGAGTGAGTACGTGCACACAGCTGTCCGTGCAGGGATCACTCACTCACTGTCTGGGCTCCCCAGACAGGAGGGAGTCCCTCCAGCAGGCCATGTATCTGGGTCAGGAAGCAATCCTGCTCAGAGCCAGCCTCGGGCACCCATTGGCTGCCCGAGCCTCATTAGGGAAGCAGAAGAAATGTATATAAATGGGATCACGTGTGAAAGGATGGAGGGCGCTGCAGGTTACAGGCAGATGACGGGCCGGTGGCTGATAGTTAATGGCCTCTGCCCAGCCGCATGAATAGGTCGTCTGAGGGGAGCTGGCAACAAAGGCTGCACGGCTCCCCTCACAGAGTCACAAAACCTGCTCCATCTTTAAGCAAACACTCCGCGGCGCATGAGTGATGGCGCTGTATCCGAAGCTGACACTTTCATGCATCTGATAAACCCCAGAACGGAGGGGCGCTCGGCCCACCCGCCCCTCACTGCATTGCAATCCATTCACTCAGATGACGCTAGCCACCACCAGCTCGTTGCTTCACACTCCAAGAATAACAAAACCAGAATGAGGTAAGAAAATTACCATCTGCTCGGAAGATGGTGGCAGCCCTGTGCTTTCAAAAGATGGAGACAGCGACGAGCAACCCTCCCCGTTCAGTACCACCTATGAGAACCAGGGAGGAAGGGGCATCTTGTGGCGTCATCTGAATGATACTAATGTAACCCACCAGCCAGGCACTAGATCACCTTACAGCCGGCCGTCCGTACATGTGCCAGAAACTGGGCCGATAAAGGGAATTTGTGGGGGCTATGGGTGAAAGAAAATCTTATTGTACAGGCAAGTGAATAGGGTGTGCACTAATGCCTTAAACTAAACTGCTCAACTCTTGCGTACACCCCAGTAATACCGAAGAACAATGGGCCGCTTCGATCGTCCTTTGTGTACCCATGAGTAGCACCACAGCATCACCGTTCCTTTGTGTACGCCCTACTAATCCCTGCAGCATCAACTGTCCTTTGTGTACACCTTACTAATCCCTGCAGCATCATCTGTCCTTTGTGTACACTTTACTAATCCCTGCAGCATCATCTGTCCTTTGTGTACACTTTACTGATCCCTATTTTTACCATTGCGGGACTGCTGATCTATAGGCCACCAACATCTAAGCCCGCTGAGTTATGGGAAATGTGCAACCGGATCGCTGATCTCTCTTTAAAATATACCAACTTCATAGTCTTAGGGGACTTTAATGTCCATATGGACAATGCCTTATGTCCCACGACCATCCAATTAGTGGAGACACTGACAGGATTGAATCTTAAACAACTGGTCCACAAACCCACACATAGGGCTGGCCACATCTTGGATCTTATTTTCACGAATATCTCCACCTTAACAACTGAAGATCCTATCCCCCTCTTGTGGTCTGACCACAATCTTATTCCCTTCTCTCTAACTATCGGTACAAACCACAATGTTATAAAATCTGAATATGAAGTTAGAAGAAATTGGAGGAAAGTTACCCCTGAAGTACTAGGACCTGTCTTAGAAAACACTCCTCTGTCATTCACCGGAGACCCGAACTGTGATACTGTAACCTTTAATCACTGGGTCACGTCGGCCCTTGACCAAATAACTCCCATGAAAACAACGAAACAGGCCAGGAACACATCTTCTGCCCCCTGGTTTACACCAGAACTTCGAGCAGGGAAAAGCCACTGTAAGAAACTTGAGCGAGCCTGGCGTTTTTCTTACGACCCGGAAGCAAAAATCATATACAGAAAGGCAATAAAACAGTTTCACAAATTAAAACGCAATATTATCAAGGATCATATTGCCAATCAAATAAAATCAGCTGACAACTCTACTAAGGACATTTTTAAAATTGTTCAGGGTTTCCTTAAACCAGAGGCAATGAAAAGCAATATAGTTCCCTCTGCCACACTCTGCGAGGATCTCTCGGTCTTTTTCCAGGAAAAGATCCATGACATCTATGCAGCCTTTCCTGAGACTGATCCGTTCAACACATCTCTGCCTCGCCCCCTCCCTACAAATATTTGGTCTGAATTTAGCCCTTTAGATTTGGCTACTTCCCTCAAGCAGTTGGAAAAAACCAAATCCGGGTCTCCACTTGACCCCTGCCCGGCCAGGTTTTTTAAAATATTAGCTCCACTGCTCAACCCTGCGCTAAACCAGCTCTGGAATACCTCATTGGAAACTGGCATTTATCCATCTAGCTGGAAAATTGCTATTGTTCAACCTATCCTCAAAAAGGAGAATGCAGACCCTACAATATTGAAAAACTTTAGACCCATCTCCCTTTTGCCAGTACCTGCTAAAATCCTCGAAAAAGAAGTGCAAAAACAACTGTCCACATTTCTTGAATCAAATAAACTGCTTCACGACACTCAGTCGGGATTTAGAGCAGGTTACAGCACGGAGACAGCACTACTCGAAGTAACAGAATCTGTCCGGGAGACAATGGATAATGGGAACTGTGCAATGCTGGTGCTGCTGGATTTGTCAGCAGCATTTGACACAGTGTCTCATAAGATCCTCTTAGATAGGCTTCAACAGTTGGGAGTGACGGGGACTACCTTAGCTTGGTTTTGTTCCTTTCTAGAAGGCCGCTCCCAGAGAATTCGGTTGCATCCTTACACTTCGAATTCTCGCCCTGTGATCTGTGGAGTGCCTCAGGGTTCAGCCCTTAGCCCGACCCTTTTAATGTTTACCTCGCTCCCTGGCCCCTCTGGTAAAGCAACGCGGGGTAGATGTTATTTCATATGCTGATGACACGCAGCTTGTGTTTTCCTTCCAAGATTGTTCTGAGGCCGGTTTTTCAAACTTTAGGCAGTGTCTCATGGACATCTCAGCTTGGATGACAGCTAACTGCCTAAAGCTGAACACAGAAAAAACGGAAGTGCTATTTTTCAACCAGCCCTCACCTCCATTCTCAGATTTCTTATGGCCCGCAGAACTTAACCCCCCTCCTCTTCCAGTCTCGTCTGCAAGGAATTTGGGGTTCAAACTAGATACCTCCCTGTCATGTAAGACTCAGATAGCTCATGTTTCCTCGTCCTGCTTTTGGAAAATGAAGGCCCTTCGGAGATTCCTCTACTTCCTACCGATGGACTGTAGGAAAACAATAGTCCATGCGGTGATTACATCACAGCTTGATTATGCAAATAGTCTGTACATCGGGCTGCCAGCATACCTGCTCAGGAAATTGCAAACTGTGCAGAATGCAGCAGCCAGGCTTATTAGGAACATCCCACTAAGACATCATATATCCCCTCATTTGCGTAGTCTCCATTGGCTGCCTGTTAAGAGAAGAACTGAATTTAAGGCACTTACTCTTGCATACAGAGCACTTAATGATATTGGCCCGCAATATCTAAAGAAGAGAGTTCGCAAATACCATCAGTTCAGGACCCTAAGATCTAATCATCGTGAGTGCCTTGTCATCCCCCGTTTCTCTAAGTCTAGAATAGGAGGACGGTCCTTTTCCGTCAAAACTGCGACCCTGTGGAACTCCATGCCTGATCATATTAGGAAAGCCAAGTCGGAACCTATCTTTCGGAAGGATTTGAAGACTTGGCTTTTCAGTCTCCTTTAGCAAACTAGGACTCGACAATTTTAACTTGCCTTCACCCCCCACTGTATCTGCAAGCGCCGGGACACCCCCGTTGGGGGTAGCTGAGCGCTATATAAGCTTAAATACATACATACATCCCTGGGGCATCAACTGTCCTTTGTGTACACCTTACTAGTCCCTGCAGCACCAACTATCCTTTGTGTACACTTTACTAATCCCCGCAGCACCAACTATCCTTTGTGTACACCTTACTAATCCCTGCAGCACCAACTATCCTTTGTGTACACCTTACTAAGTCCTGCAGCATCAACTGTGTGTACACCTTACTAATCCCTGCGGCATCAACTGTCGTTTGTGTACACCTTACTAATCCCTGCAGCATCAACTGTCCTTGGTGTGCACCTTACTAATCCCTGCGGCATCAATTGTCGCTTGTGTACACCTTACTAATCCCTGCGGCATCAACTGTTTGTGTACACCTTACCAATACCTGCATAGACTGTCTTTTATGTACACTGTAATACAGCTCCCAAGTCCTTCATTAACTGTCCTTTGTGCACACCCTACGAATCCCTTCAGCATCACTTGTCCTCTGTGCACACCTTACGAAACCCCACAGCATCAACTGTCCTTTGTGTACACCTTACTAGTCCCTGCAGCATCAACTGTCCTTTGTGTACACCCTACTAATCCCTGCAGCATCAACTGTCCTTTGTGTACACCTTACTAGTCCCTGCAGCATCAACTGTCCTTTGTGTACACCCTACTAATCCCTGCAGCATCAACTGTCCTTTGTGTACACCTTACTAGTCCCTGCAGCATCAACTGTCCTTTGTGTACACCTAACTAATCCCTGCAGCATCAACTGTCCTTTGTGTACACCTTACTAATCCCTGCAGCACCAACTATCCTTTGTGTACACCTTACTAATCCCTGCAGCACCAACTATCCTTTGTGTACACCTTACTAAGTCCTGCAGCATCAACTGAGTGTACACCTTACTAATCCCTGCGGCATCAACTGTCGTTTGTGTACACCTTACTAATCCCTGCAGCATCAACTGTCCTTTGTGTGCACCTTACTAATCCCTGCGGCATCAATTGTCGTTTGTGTACCCCTTACCAATACCTGCATAGACTGTCTTTTATGTACACTGTAATACAGCTCCCAAGTCCTTCATTAACTGTCCTTTGTGCACACCCTACGAATCCCTTCAGCATCACTTGTCCTCTGTGCACACCTTACGAAACCCCACAGCATCAACTGTCCTTTGTGTACACCTTACGAAACCCCACAGCATCAACTGTCCTTTGTGCACACCTTACGAAACCCCACAGCATCAACTGTCCTCTGTGTACACCTTACGAAACCCCACAGCATCAACTGTCCTTTGTGTACACCTTACTAGTCCCTGCAGCATCAACTGTCCTTTGTGTACACCCTACTAATCCCTGCAGCATCAACTGTCCTTTGTGTACACCTTACTAGTCCCTGCAGTATCAACTGTCCTTTGTGTACACCCTACTAATCCCTGCAGCATCAACTGTCCTTTGTGTACACCTTACTAGTCCCTGCAGCATCAACTGTCCTTTGTGTACACCCTACTAATCCCTGCAGCATCAACTGTCCTTTGTGTACACCTAACTAATCCCTGCAGCATCAACTGTCCTTTGTGTACACCTTACTAATCTCTGCAGCACCAACTATCCTTTGTGTACACCTTACTAATCCCTGCAGCACCAACTATCCTTTGTGTACACCTTACTAAGTCCTGCAGCATCAACTGTGTGTACACCTTACTAATCCCTGCGGCATCAACTGTCGTTTGTGTACACCTTACTAATCCCTGCAGCATCAACTGTCCTTTGTGTGCACCCTACGAATCCCTTCAGCATCACTTGTCCTCTGTGCACACCTTACGAAACCCCACAGCATCAACTGTCCTTTGTGTACACCTTACGAAACCCCACAGCATCAACTGTCCTCTGTGCACACCTTACGAAACCCCTCAGCATCAACTGTCCTTTGTGCACACCTTACGAAACCCCACAGCATCAACTGTCCTCTGTGCACACCTTACGAAACCCCACAGCATCAACTGTCCTTTGTGTACACCTTACTAGTCCCTGCAGCATCAACTGTCCTTTGTGTACACCCTACTAATCCCTGCAGCATCAACTGTCCTTTGTGTACACCTTACTAGTCCCTGCAGCATCAACTGTCCTTTGTGTACACCCTACTAATCCCTGCAGCATCAACTGTCCTTTGTGTACACCTTACTAGTCCCTGCAGCATCAACTGTCCTTTGTGTACACCCTACTAATCCCTGCGGCATCAATTGTCGTTTGTGTACACCTTACCAATACCTGCATAGACTGTCTTTTATGTACACTGTAATACAGCTCCCAAGTCCTTCATTAACTGTCCTTTGTGCACACCCTACGAATCCCTTCAGCATCACTTGTCCTATGTGCACACCTTACGAAACCCCACAGCATCAACTGTCCTCTGTGCACACCTTACGAAACCCCACAGCATCAACTGTCCTTTGTGCACACCTTACGAAACCCCACAGCATCAACTGTCCTCTGTGCACACCTTACGAAACCCCACAGCATCAACTGTCCTTTGTGTACACCTTATGAAACCCCACAGCATCAACTGTCCTTTGTGTACACCTACTAATTCTTGCAGCCATATTACTTTGGGCACACTTTACCAATACCTGCATCAACTATCCTGTGTGTACACTTTACTAAGCTCTGCAAATGTCCTTTGTGTATACCTTACTAATAACAGCAGCATCACTTGTTCCTTGTGTACTCCTTACCAATACCTGCATCAATTGTCCTTTGTAGACACCTTACTAATACCTGCATCGATTGTCCTTTGTGTATACTTACTAATCCTTGCAGCCACAGTACTTTGGGCACACCTTACCAATACCTGCATCAACTATCCTGTGTGTACACTTTACTAATCTCTGCTTCAAATGTCCTTTGTGCACACCTTACGAAACCCCACAGCATCACCATCCTTTCGGTACAGCTTACTAAAGCACGGATCGCCTGTCTTGTGTACACCATACTAGTATCGGTATCAACTATCTTTTGAGTACAACTTATTAATTTCTGCTGCAGCATCACCTGTCCATTGTGTACTCCTTTCTAATACCCACATCAACTGTCCTTAGCGTACACCTTAGTAACACTGTTGTCTTTGAGCAACCTAATCTTCTTTATGTTTATCTTACTCACACCCACACCAACTATTTGTGTACACTTGACTAATACCGCTACCAAATAGGACTAGAGAAAAACAGAAAAATCACGGGTCGGTCTTTTCCTTAAAAAACCTTTGATCTCGTCCAATTTTCTGGCAAGGTCCATGGACTGTGTGTGGTTTTTAGTCTATGCGTTTCTGGATATGCCACTGGCGTGGACATACCCAACTACACCTTGGGGAAGCCTTTAAGTCTCAGCCACGTATAGGATTAACAGTAATACCTAAAGGGCTCAAAAGGCACCTGCGCTTTCAAACGAGCACTTGTTAACTCCCAGTAGACTCAAACCTTTGAGCTTCACTGACGACCATTCTTGTTTTTAGGACAAATTCATGCACACTTTGAAAGTTCCTCCCATACGGATCTATTTATTTCTTACCATTTAAGCTCTAATCGCAAGCAGGACACTTAACCTGTCAGGCGCCCTTGGAACTTGAAACAACACACAATTCCAGGTGTCGGAGTGGACACCAGCCACCTAACTCAATAAATGTTAAATGATTGGAAATGGAAGATGTGTGGACATCTAGAACCTGAAGTGCTCTTTTAAACATGAAAATGTGCCACGTACACTCTTAAATGTTCGAATTAAGTCCCCTTTTTCATAGAAGTACTCCGTGATACATAGAAGACACTGGGTCAAAGGAACGTTAACATGATTGCAAAATGAACTAGCCGAAGAGTTTTTCCACAACTACTGTATGGAAGTATGGCCCAAGACGATCACTCATACCAATACCGTTTCTCTACTGTGAGCTGCCATTTGACATTGCACATCAAAGGACACCTAATGTTCCATGAAACTGAAGTAATGCAGGGTCTCTCTCTTCTAAGATACTGCATGGCCACTGCACTAAGAAATAGAAGATACAATAAACGCCAGTTTCCTTGGATTCTAAAATTGTATTCATACAACTGCGTGTTCATGAGTGAAGGTGCGCACATTGTGGAGCGGCAACACAAAGTTGTGTCAGTAGCAAGCAGTGGTCTTCAGACTGTGGGGCCAAGGAGGCCACAGAAGAGGGTGCAAGTCTACAAGTCCTGCAGCAATAAAACCCAATCACCTATTTGTTTATTTTTGTGTACGTGTTGTGTGTTTTCCAGCTTATTTTTTAAAGGCAGTAGCGTTTGCACTGCAGTTTGCACGTTCTCAAAGTGCACAGTTCCCATTGGAAAAAACAAAAGCGAGGAAGGTAGAGAAATTGTGCTGAGAAAGGTGTTTGCAGACTTTCTTTTAAAAAACACAAATCTGATTTACAGTAAACATATAAAACAGTCCGATATACTGGGATCATGCCAACGTGTGTGCAGAGAGCTGAAGTCTAGATGGAGTTTAAAGGGAGGGATAGGGATTGGATGTGGGTTGGTTTGCCATCTATCCAAAAGGTAAAATACTACAATATGATCACGTTTTCAAGATTCTGCAAAGGCCTGGGCATACAAAAAATAACCTGCATTCCTTTTCAACATGGCTTTTCTATTTTTATTGAATTTATCAGTCCGGGATCCTTAAGGCAGCCATAGAACAAAAAACCATCCAGGTGGCAAGCCCTAGTTGTGGGGTGTTTTTACCAGGGTTCTGGGTAGCCTTGAAGAGAAGCACTGTCCACGGCTTCCAGGGAAGGGACCGGATGGGACTTAGGAGGAAAGGCCGATGAGTCAGAATTTCAAGAATGGGCTATCAGGACTGGCAGGGATTGAAACTGAAATATAAAAAGTGCAGGTATGCACTACCTCAAAGTAACTGTACACTAGTGAGAAGCACGAGTATTCCGCAGTTAAAAGTATTGCACCACCACTGTTGGGAAGTGCTAGTACGCTTCCATTCAAGCCACAGAAGTCCATATAGTCACTACTTGATCGTCAGAAGATATGGGCTGGTTATGGCCCCAAAGAAGCCATACCCTGCTTCTTTTGCTCCAAAGACACATCGGTGGGGTTTTTTAGTTGAAGCTTTTCATGGTAAATGAGGATCTGGGTTTTGAAGATCTAGTGTCCGAATGGTGCTCTGTAGGATGTGGCTTAGGTAGGGCTTTGCAGGGGGTGCTTTGCAGAGGAAGTCGATATTGGGCTTTGTCTGAGTGAAAGCTTTCTAAATTGAGCTTGGATATGAATTTATAGCAACTCCATGGCCCCGGTCGTACGTTTGAGGGCACCAGAATCTAACATTGTGCTCATGGGGGCTCAGTATAAAAGCTTGAGGACAACTGATATAAAGTCCCTTTAAGCCCGAGGTCACTGGAATTATGCAACAGAAATGACTAAATAACGCAGCAAATGAGGCAAATTATGTGGCCAACACCACGTTTTCATCATGTGTACTTCACGGTTTTGTCATTTTTAAAACAATAACACCATTTGTGCAACTGGTGCATACTATCAGTTGAATACATAAAAATATAGCTATCGAAAAATGAAAGTCCACCAGTCAACATTCGCCAAGGGCCTACTACTTGTGCGGCAGCAGAAGTGGCAGCGTTTTTAATAACTTTCAATCCACCTGAGCGAGAAACAAAGTATTGTTAAAAACTGAAAATTATGCAGCAGATGATGGATTATGTGGTAAATCGTGCAGATTCATAATTATGCGGAAAACCCCGCGGATACAGAGTTAAATACCCACTCCGCAATTATGTGCCACGCCCTAGCGAGGGCCCTTTAATCTGTGAGCAGTAAGTTAACCACCGTTGCTGCCCTGTCTGCTAAGGCCATCAGCGTCAGCTTACTCAACCTATGCGAAGAGAGGTGATGTGGTGCTGCAGGAGCGGTCGCCTCAAAGGCGCACGGCTCAGGTCTAGTCCTCGGAAGCGGTCCCTACACTGCTGTAGTGTGCCCAACTCACATAACACCCTGGGTCTGATCACTCCACGCCAGTAGGAAAATACCTACCCCATGTTTACGTTTGTACTGCGCTGCAGCATCGGGCGGTGGAGGCAGAGCAGCTTTTCTACAAACTGTGACCGTGACAAAGGGGCGCTAAATTGCAAGAATGGGGCAGTCAGACGATGCTTCAGAGCAGGCTGTTACAGGTAGCGTAGGCCGGTGAATGGTGCACAGCGGTGAAGGATGCCTGGCCCTGGGAGGAAGGGCGGGTAGCAGGTGAGGCGCAGCCCAGTGCCAGCGTGCGCCTCGGAGGCTGGACTCCACAGCACTAAGGAGAGAAAGATGTGGCACACCTCATGGCAACCCAACATGTAATGATCCAAATACACGTCTATGTTTGCATTTTCCTTTTAAAAAGGGCTCCCTTGGAAAACAAAGGGCACCAGACGGACAGCAGGTTCTACACCAGTGAAGTAAGCGGTACCCAAACAGGAGGCTGAAGACCCCATCCGACCAGCTGGTTCGGGAACACTCTGCACACCGATGTGCGCCAGATGTGCACAGGAACTAAGAAAACTCAAAGCAGCGATCACTGCTTAAACAAGCCTCGGCGATGCAAGAGCCATTGGCGTGGTCAATGTCTTTTAACCATGTTGTATAGCCACAGGGCTGCTGTACACCATGGCTGAGTGTCATGGAAAAAAAAGCATTATGGCGATGCTATATAACATAGCTAAAAGACACTGACAAAGCCAACAGGTCTCGCATTTGCAAGGGTTAAAGCTATTGGTTTTGTAAATGTGTTATGGAGTAAGGGCTGGGCTGGCCGTAGCGGGCACTGAGCGTTTTCCTGGTAGGACGGAAGGGTGGGGTCCGAATTTTGCAGCAGAGCTGCAATAATCGGCCTCCAGTAACAAAGCAGCAGCAGCGCTTCTCACTAGCTCGATCCCCCAGGTGTAAGGAAGGAATACCTGATGGAAGGAAGGCCATAAAGTGGTAGAGCGTGGATACAGTGGATAAGAATTAAAGTGAAAAGCGGAAAGGCTGGGACCGTGTCACTGGTACAGCAATGCCCGCTTGATAAAATTTAGAGAACGCACATTAATGTTATGTATATTGTAGAACGGTTGGGACAGTGTCAATGGCACAGAAAGTTGTGGTTTACGTGCAGCACACTGGTACATTTCAAATTTAGAACTTTTGCAGAAAAACTAACAGTATCAAAAGTACGTGCCTAACACTACACGAGATTAGTGAATGTGGCAAAACTCAGATGCTGTTGCCTAAGCAAGTTGTGTGTTAACCAAACACGCACACACCATATAAGCAAACAACTAAAAAATAAAAATAATAAAGCCCCCTTTTAAACATAACCCAAAAAAATTGAGCCAATTTAGAGAACCCATATTATTGCGACATACATACTGGAAGGGCTGGGACGATGTCAATGGCACAGCAAGTTGTGCTTTACAGGCAGCACATTGGCACTGGCCCATTTCAGTTATATCAAATTTGTCAAAAAGCTAACAGTATCAAAAGAACGTGGAGATTAAAAACACGTATAGCAGTACATGGGATTAGTGAATGTGCCCAAACACAGATCCTGCTGCCTAAGAACGTTCTGTGCGTAAGTCAAACACGCAAACAAAAAGGCACGGCAAGTTATCCTTAACGTTCCGTTTTTGGGCACAGTAAAAGGCGAAAAATGTAGTGCCTAATCGTAAAATTTAGAAATCCAATATTATGGCGTTTGAAACATTGGCTGAGACCGTGTCAATAGTATTGCAAGTCCCGCTTGAGAAACTTTATAGACACCCACATTAATGAAACATATATACTGGAAGGGCTGGGACAGTGTCAATTGCACAGCAAGTTGTACTTTAAATGCAGCACACTGGCCCATATGAATTTTAAACCATTTACTAAAAAGCTAACAGTTTCAAAAGAACGCGTAGATTAAAAGAACGCGTGTTAACACTACACAGAATTAGTGAATGTGGCAAAACAAAGATCCTGTTGGCTAAGAACGTTTTGTGAGAACCCATATTAATGCAACATATATAATGGAAGGGCTAGGACAAGTAGCTTGAGCTGCTGTGGGCTCGGCTGGGCAGTGTCTGGAGTCTTATCTCCGCCACACCTGGACTTTTCACAGGTCTTTAAAAGACCATTTACATGCCTTTGTAAACTGGTTAATGAGGCTTTGTTTGTTTTTCACTGGTTTCAGTACCTCCTAGGTTCGCACTTCGCCTATTCCTTAAATTTGTATTTTATTTTTACTGCCACAGTGAGAGAATGCATTTTGCGAAAAGGCATTTCATGAGTAGGGATGCCAACTTTCCAAAAGAAAAATACAGGCCATTTGTTGTTGCTTAAAGAGTCTGCAAAGGCCTCACCTTGACACTAAATAGGGCTGTAAATAAAATGGTATGTATTCATTTGTCACATGACTTGCCTGTCTCTGTTTCCTTTATTTATTAGTCATGGATCATGAATGCAGCCCTAGAACGCACTTAAAAGTGCTGTTTATATTTGCTGTTTGAAGTATGCACACACGAGTGCTAAAAATACCGGCTTTCGGTGATTTTGCTTATTTTTGTACCGGCTGGGACATCAAAATTCCGGTGGTGCCGGTATAAATCCGACCAGCTGGCAGCCCTAATCAGGAGAATGAAAGTTTGTTGCAGGAGCAGCACATTATTTATTTCCTCCACCCTCCATCCCTGACTGATGCCATAATAGCAACAGTTTAACTTGTATCTGAAACCCTACTCCAGCCGTCAATACATTGCTGAGTTACTCCAGGTGTCTGGGAATACATCCTGCATTCAGACAACTCCCTCCTCATTCTCACCGCTCACCCTTCACTTTCATGTTCACCCTGAACTCACAGCGATCACGCTGTTCACCATGCACTCACACCATTCACCCTCCTACCCTGCATTTACACGAGCACACCGCTTACCCTGCACTCACAAGACGCGTTCCACTCACTTGTAACTTTCACCCCTCACCCTAAACTCACTGTGATCACACTGCGCTCACGCTGTTACCCTACACTCACACCGCCCATCATCCTCTTACTCTGCGTTAACACGAGCACACCACTCCCCCTGCACTCACAGCAACCACACTGCACTTATGCCCCTTGCCATGAACTAATGCCGTTCTCCCTCCACTTAACCTGTGGTCACATGAGCACACCGCTCTGCCTGCACTCTCAGTGATCACACTGCACTCACACCACACACTCACGCTTTTCACCCTGCCCTTACACAAGCACACTACTCACTCTGCACTCATGTGACACTTCAGTCACCTATCACTCTCACTGCGCAATCTCACTCAAAGAAGCATATCACTCACCATGCATTTATTCCTCCAACTATGCACTTTCACCCTCACCCAAACTCATGTCACATCACTCACACTGCAGTCACTCCTCTCACCCTACTCTCACACTGTTGCATTGCTCACTGTGCACTCACATAGGCATTCCTGTCACTCACATAGGCACATCACTCACACCACAGAAACAAGCACAGCACTCACCTTGCACTTTCTCCTCTCACCCTGCACTCCCACGGACAGACCTCTCAGCCTGCATTCATGCAGGCATTCTGTTCATTCTGCCTGCACACAGGGACAGTTGTCTGCCGGAACTCATAGGGACACACCTCTTACTCTGCACTAACTCCTCCCACCATGCACTAACCAGTCACTTTCGCAGGTCACCCTTCACTCTCGCTGCTCACCCTGCACCACACACAGGCACACCACTCACCCTGCATTTGCACCGATCAAACCACCCTGCACTCACTCCTCTCACTCTGCACGGACTCCTCTCACCCGACACTCACATGGACCCTCCTTTCACATTGCATTCATGCAGCCCATCCGACACTCACATCAACACATTTTTTACCCTGCACTCGCACCACTCATGCTGCACTCACTCACACTAATCAGCAACACCAAGCACTTACATGAGCACACCTCTTACTCTACACATATAAAAATTACACAACTCTTATGAATATACATATATTTCTACAAAGGCACCCACAGAATACCTTCTCTTTCCGTAGTACTAGATGCCTACTTAATCCATCTGCAACGGCGGGGCTGGTGCAAGAGGGGTGAGTGGACTGAGAATGTGGGATGGCGCAAAGAGGCAGACTAGGGCTGAGGCTTTGGGGCATGGTGATGGATTGAGGATCATGTGACACCTTTAGCCATTCCTGTCTTTCCAATCACCTCAGTGCTTCATTCCGGGACTTGTCGTTTTTTTTTTACATTGTTAGTTGAGTCTCAAAAAGCCAAAAATGCCAAGTGTTACTGGATGAAATCCATGGCTGCCGAAGAAGTCAAGCATTTCATACGATCAGTTGGATACTGTGATATTATATGTTGGAACGTGATTAGTTCATTTCCAAGACTGTAACTGCTGGATCCACACGGGAAACCAAATATAAGCCCTGTACAGCTATTTTCAGGAAGTGTACTTTTCATTCACATCATACTTGTAACAAACTTTGGCAAGGCAATATGTTATTTTTGAATAGCCTATAGACAGTATGTTTTTATTAAGCTTCTCTAAAAGGCACAGCAGGTATAGCAGAAGCAGCAGGGCAAGCTTTTCTAACACAATACAAGTAGATTGACTAATGGAAGTGAGAGTGGCAGAGTGTCTGGGAGTGAGTGTGGCAGAGTACAAATGTACCAAAGAGTGCAAGAGATACAGTGAGAATGTGTGTGTCAGTGTATGAGTGTTATGCATGCAAGTGTGCTGCTGGTCTGGCACACTGGAGGATATTCTTGCCTTATGGACAAGGGCACTAATAGAATATGGATGGCAGGTGTTACCTATGGCAAACTGCAGGCCCTGCCATGCTTCTATTAAGACACCCTCATTGGCTTTGGGGACTCGAACTGTCTGACTGAGAAAGCTGCTAGCCCAGCGGCAGGGCCAAAGAACACGCGCCACCACACCTGGCCAAAGGCCCTGACATGATGCACGTAGTTCTTAGCATATGGGGTGAAGCCATAGCAAAGTTTTGGAGCTGATATTTGAGGTAACTCTTGTCATAAGATTTCCTATACTCATTTTATTGGGGGTGTCCCTTGTATACCAGAGGGAATTTTTAGAGGTACCCATGGCTGTGGTTGAAGTATCCATGGTAAATGTCTGGGACTGTTATATTGAATATACTCCTTGGCACAGGCGCGCAACGCCCATTGGGCTCAAAGGGCTTCAGCCCCCTCGTCGTGTTTGTCAGCCCGGCTGAGACAGCTTCCCGGGCTGACAAACTGACAGTTTTTGCGCTGCTGTGGGCTGGCGTCCGTCTTCTTGCAGCCGCACCTGAGTACTTCACAGGTCTTTAAAAGACCATTTACTTGTTAACCAGGCTGTGTTGTTTTTCACCCCTTCTTAGAGTCCCTGCATCGACTCTCTGCATATTGCTGGAAGAGTCAGCCCCCCCACGACATTTTTTGTAGCCCCCCCCCCCCGCCCCCGAAATTTGGCTCTAGTTGCGCCTCTGCCTTGGCATAAGGGGCTCCCCCATGAAACAAGCATTTGCAATGCAATAGGTCTCGCATTAATGTAAGTTTGAGCTATTGGCGTTGCATTAATATCAGCAACGCCAATAGCTCAAACTTTCAGCAATACGAGACCTATTGCATTGCAAATGCGTGTTTCTTTTACATGGAGCATATTACTTCGGTTCAGTCTGCTTCTAAGTGCTCAGATAAGAAACCCAAAGGATATTAAGATAAAACACCGTTTTAGAGAATGGTCCAATTTTAGTCACGCGGTGAAGCCAGGGCAGGAAGCAAACAGACGCAACCAAATACGAAAACGCCAATTTATTCACAGAATTGTCTGATCCGGGTGAAATTCGATAGATGTCAATAATTGCTGTATTATTGGAAGTGTGGGGTTATCTTCAGCAATTTTGTGTGATATTAATTACATTTGAAACATTTTTTTTTAACACATTTGGATTGTTTTATACCAATTTTAAGGAGATTTACAGAAAAGTACGGGGCGATTAAGAATTGCTAACGCTTTCAGCCCTCGTGTTCATGCATATGTGGGTTGTCAGAACGTGAACAGATCAGGTGCCGCTGGTATTGATTAAACTGGACAGAATCTGTTTTTTAAAAATTTTACCATGAGGTTCTAACCTTAGATTTGGTGTGAAAGAAATAAAAAAAAAGAACTCTGTTATTGAGAATACAATTACAAATGGTGTGTGACAACTGGAATACAACTATGTGTAAATTGATGCCTCAAGCACGCACCTGCACGCCTTTCATGATGCGCACGCGGAGGCTTTTTTCATTCCAATGCTTCCTGCACTCCGCGTTACATGTAATTGAAAAGGCGCCACTGCTCCAATCCAAGCACGCGCTCATATTTGTCCTTCACATTTATACCTCCATTCATCCGCGTGTGCACACCGGTGAAATATAAATGGGTTTGTTTCAGTTCACTACACGGTGCACTCCTGTAGCCAAGGGATGAGTATGCACTCGCTCGCGATAGGCAAGCAGGTCATGATATGAGAGAGCTGTAATCACAAGACATGAGTGGGAAGGCATGAGGGGAAAGGGCCTTGATGTGACGAGAAAAGAGTGAGTACTCTGTTGCGAAGGATAAGTTTGCGCCAATGTGACAAGAGGAATGGTGAACCCGGAGTGGACACTTGGGAGTAAGTTGGGAGCCAGTTGGGAGTAAGCACAGATGCCGCAAGCGATGAGCAGAAAGTGATGAGAGAATTGTTGAAGGGGCGCGAAGGTCACAAGAGATGGCTGTAGAATGCTCAGGGATGTCACATGAGGTGAAATAGTGCTGGAGAGAACAAAGATGTCCGGGAAGTGAGCTATGATGTCACAGTATATAGTATAGATTGGACGGTCCCAATAGGAAATTGTGAGTGGGTAATAAAGGCACAAGACTTAAAGAGTGGAAACTCAAGTAAGAAGAGGCGATTTTGGACTCGGTTCCAATGCCATCATTTCAGAATTGAAGCATTTTCAATATTCTATACAAAGAAGCCATAGTTGTTGCTTATTTATCTTATGCAACTAATAACCATTGGCAAAGCCAATACTTCTGGCTTGTTGTAGTTGTAATGTTACTTGTTGTATTATATATCTGGACGCAATGACAGAAGCATCAAATTACCAGTCAGGTGGCCACTATGTCAAGCCCAGAATTTTAGCTTATGTGTTTTAAGCCACGCCCTAATTACATCGACCACGCTCCTCTGAGAGACCCCCAGTTTTTTCATCCCACTTAAAGCCCTGTGTGTGTCCACTGCTACTAGAGCGTGAGACGAAGGCGTTTAGCATCAGGCAGCTCTCCTACCATTCTAGGAGATAAACACTCAACTGCTTGCCTTTTCTTTCTTAAAACAGACCACAAATTGATAAATCACTACAAAAACCTCATCAAGGGCTTAAAGAAATGTATCCAAACCACATCTAATGTGATGAAACTGCACTGGTTCCCCAGCAAGGAAGATCTTCAAAACCAGCCACAACTTCCACAAGACCATCATGTACTGTACTCATGAATATTTGGCTGACAAACAAACCTATCTGGCAGGAGTCAACTCACAACCAGGACATCGCCAGACAAGAGATAAAGTCCAAGTAAAACAATCTTTCAAAACCTTAAAAGCACCTTTCCCCTCCTCCAATACAACAACTCCCCTCCTTGCGGCAAACAACCTGGGACTGTAATCTAGGAAACTGGCCAGGTACATTGCACCACTGCCTTTGGCTATGTTCTTGCTCTACAAACATCTAAATATACACAGAGCTTCATCCTTAACAGATACAACAGTTCTAAATCTGAGGCAACTAAATGCAGAAGGGGCACAGAATCAGTCATCGGTTGTATTAAGATTTCAGCTGTTCCTTTATTTGAACCACACAATAAGTATGAAATTAATACCACTCATGCAAAAACCTCACAATGTAATCTTTCAATTCCTACATTTCATCCTCAATGGAACTTACAGGCATGATCTCAGACAAGGCTGTGTAAGCTCCTTGGGAGTGTAATCTACTGACAAAAGTGCAGGTTAAAAAACCAACACTGTATTTTAAATGTTAAACATAGAACACTTCCTGCCCGCTACAGTTTTCATATTTATTTCATACGTTTTTAGATATATAATTTCCCAGTTAGCTAACTGTTAACAAGGAAACGTGTACCCTTTATTGATCCCATTAGACAACAATACAACCATTCCTCTTTGGTAGTGGTCACATTGTGACACATTTGAAAACGTTCTCCCATCCTAAATGCCAGGAAATTTCTACACAAATGAGTTGAGAGCTAACACAATGATCATTACACATTTGTGTAATGCCCATGACCAATTCTGACCAAATGGTGTAGTGGTAGGGAGTGTAAATCATTATTTGATAGTAAGCAAGAATTCTTTTTGGTTATGGTTTGTGATTATTTATAGGCATAACTGGAAAGGTGAGTCCCATGGGTAAGTGAGGCTGTGTGTTACTTTTGTGTTGATTGTAAATTAGATAAAGTGTGGGTGGATTGAGTCATGTAGGTGAAATGGTCGTTTTTTTTTTATTAATGAAAGGATTATCAACGATGAGGTGTCTTGGTGCATCTGTGGTAAAAATGGATGTGCAATCCGTTGAATGATGGGCTGGTCCCCGGCGTGCTCAATATCCCTAGAGGAGATACAGCATGCGGCGCTGCTAGGCTCAACCTAAAAAGGTAGGGGAATTAATTCCTTCTTCCTATACCAGAAATAAGCAACAGGGAGTAGTTTTGTGGAATGCTGGAGACAACACTAGGGCACAAAACACTTTTTGTCAAGAAGCTAAGTGGAAGCGGGTAGAAGCAGAACAATAAAAGTGGAAGCGAGCAAGAACTGGACTGAGTAAGATGAAGTGTGGCATTTCAGGGGGTTACTACATTAGTTTTAAGGTCTGATTTAGAGTTTAACATTTTCTACTCTGGCTTTCTCCACCCTGATGAACTGAAGCTCTATTTAGAGATCACCTCCAGCCCTGTGGTGATCTCTGTACCTTCAGATTCTGCCATAACACAGTTCCTCTGAAAGCACAGCAAGTTTGCTGAGATGCCACCATGTTTCATGCAGCTGCTCAACAATTCTTTTTATTTTATAAACACCCAGAGTAGGAGTCTGTTACTGGAAAACAAACAAGCATTTGAAGTGCTCTGACGGGGGCAACGGGCGGGTGGAAACAGCTTTGATGTGGAAGTGCTGTGGGAGGCGGGTGCAAGTAAGGACAGGGAGGACGGAAGATGCCCTTGTAGAACATGCACTTTAATGGAGCATGACAACAATAAAAATGTCAATTAGTTAATGAGAGTTTGCAGTGAAGCAACATGTCCATTTTTTCCATTGCGTCACGTATTTTGTATGAGCACTAAACTCACATAACAGCGGGCGCTACACAATTGTGCGGTTGGTTAAAGTATGGTCGGGGTGAGGAGGGCGAAGATGGTGGCTGGGCTGAGGGTAGAGCGCAGTGACCAGGATTTTTAGGAGAAGGCTGCGAGTGTTACAGGACCCTTTTCACGCAAACTATGTAGAGGTGTTTCCTATTTCCTGAAGCACAGCTGTGAAGGTTCAGAAGACCCCCTACCGTTCACTGGTTTGCAATGGGAGGTTTGAAGCGTCCAGATTTGAAGAAACAAGAGATTTTAAGGACACAGAGCGAGATGGGGCAACATGGGTGGATGGGTAAGGAGAGAGAGCAAGGGGGGAGAGAGATGAAGACAGAGGTGAGTAGGTAAGGTGGGAGAGAAAGAGAGAAGGAGGGAGAGAGAGATGGGGCGACTTGGGTGAAGGAGTAAGACAAGGGATAAAGAGAGAGGGGGGAGATAAAGACAACAGGGTGGATAAGATGAAAGATAAATAGAGAGGGAGTGAGATATTGTGTGAGAAGAATGGGTGGGTTAAATAAGAGAGATAGAGAGGGCGAGAGTGGGATGAAAAGACAAGGGGATGGGTAAGGTAAGAGACAGAAAGAGGAGAGAGATGAGGAGAGAGATTTGAAGTGAGAGCGAGAGACACTTGGAAAGAGAGCACGAGAAAGTGAATGAGAGACAGGAAAATGGGCTGTACTGAGAGATAGAGACACGGATCAACTAGAATTAAATGTCTGCACAGAGCATGGGAGGTAGAGTGGGGAGCTGGAACGAGGTTTGACAAGTGAGAGTCAAAGGCGCAGAGCCACTGCACGTTTCTCCCAAATACTGCACCGAGGCAGGATTTGAATCTACGGCAGAGTTTTTATTTCTCTTTTATTTCTCTTTTAGGTTTTTAACTGGCACGTACAGCCAACGACTGCTGTTTGGCTAATAAAAAACAGCAATAATCAGTGTTAAGTAGGCCTTACCGCCTTTGTTTTGAAAAGGAATTTGTTGAAACTAATTGGTGCATTGGAATTTTATCGATGCAGTTCTCTGGTTGGTGTTCCCGCCCCTGTAGAAGCACTGTAACATATTATTCCATGTAATGTGATTTTTTTATTTATTTTTTTGCATCGGGACTAGTTGACAAAGGTGATTGATTGAAATGGATAAATCACGTAACTGAAAGCGGTTGTTTTAAATATTTGTGATAATAAATCTACGACCATTTTACCCTACGAGGTGTCTCAACAAGTGTTTGTTTGGTGAGAAGGGGACTCACAGCCGAGTGGCCCTACTGCTTGGGCTAATGTGCAGGTATGGATGGGCCTGCAGTCTGAGTAGCCTGCAACCCCTGGAAAGTGTCCAATAAGAGAGACTTCAGCAGCGAACTATAGCAAAGTGCCCCAAGCTGAAGTGTGCCAAAGAGACCAAAGAGAGCTCAGAGTCTAAGATAGGTTGGCAAGGCCTTTGCCCCTGGCACTGTGGGTAAAATGAGAACAAACTCCAGATGTGCACTTCTTCAATGCACAAAATCGTCTGCTAGGATCCTGGAGCTTTTTGCTTCTGCACAGCTGCCACACACTCGGTGACTCCAGCTTCCCTATTGCACCTGTTTGAATAAGCACATGCACCCTACAGGTGTCTATGTTCATTCATTCATTTATTAATCCGTTGTGTGCAACAAGCTCATTCCGTTCGTTGCATCTTCCTTCTGCTCCTCGTTTAAAAAGCACATGTCCAACGATCTGCCTAACGAGGGCGAAGACGGTGTTTCCCAAGCAGTAAGAATGTTACACGCCTCTCTTTCTTCTGGGAGCTTTTCTCTCCCGGCCTTGCTGGTTTCCCATAAAATATACCCCCCTGATTGAACACCAGGTGAAGGGATAACATGAAAGGTGGAGGTAAAGTAAGCGGTCGGAGTGTGACGGCAGCCCGTGGAGGGAGCGCTGCTGTGAGTGATCCATGGGGTGGAAGGGCCTGGATGCTGATAAGGAGGCTGGCACTGGGCCATGATGCATTCGAGCAAGTCTGGGCTCCCGCACTCCGAAAGCTGAGGAAATCGCAAAATATTGTGAGAAGCAGACAGCTGAGGGGAGCGAGAGGGTGAGAGAGGGAGGGGGGGAGGGAAGGAGGCTGCACAAGTACTGGCCACACTCGAGAAAAAAGAAAAAAAAAACAACTCCCGGGTCTGATCAAGAAAGGAGCTGGAAAAATGCGCCTGGGTCCGTCCCTCTCCGGTGACAGAGCAGGATGAGGAAAAACTTCAAGGGCACTGAGGAGAAGCTAATGATCGCGATCCCCGCTCTGCACTTTCTCTGATAGCATCAGCGCTGCCCGGGCTGCTGCTGCTGCCGGCGCTGGGGGCCGCGCGGCTGTGTGTTCGCGTGACGCCCGCAAGGGGAGCGCAAACCGGTGATCATTTTGGTCCAGGCTGCTTCTCCTTCGGCTTCCTGACGGGGACCTCTATAAAGGCGCGGGAGCGAGCGGGATCCTCAGCGGCTGCACGGCAGCGGGAAGGTGCGTTGGAGGTCACGGCGGAGGAGGTAGGGGACACCCCCGGCGACCCCGGGCGGCGCTGCGTGTGGGCTGTGCCGCGCCTGCCGGAGACCTGTGCGGCCGCCCCCTACATTGCCCCCGTCTGATCATAGGGAGAGGAATTACCACCAGTCCCTTGAAGAGCCCGAGGGAGGCTAATGCGATTATCGCTTTAAATAAAATAATGATCTCTCTGCGGCCGCAAATGGGTGGGGGTGCGGGGAGCATTTGAGTGACAACTCAGTGGGATGGGAACCATGGGGCTGGGTGCTTGCTGCTGGGGGAGAGGACGGGGGTGACAGGACCCCTTTCCCATGTGTGGAACCACCATTCTTCCTTCATGTGTCTCTCCAAGCACAGGAGTGTTACTCGTCGCTGGCAGAGTCTCCCACCCTAGCTGCTCTGACAGCGCCGCAGTCCCCGTGTGATGAATGACTCGGGACGAGGATTCGTATTTCCCTCGCGGAGGGGAGGGCAGCCCCGGCACGCCTTGATCTCCGTGCTCTCCCCCGCCTTCTCCCCCTGCACCTGTCCATCATCAGTGGATGCCACTGGAGTTCCAACAGCATCCCTGTCACTCAGAGCCCGCTGCGCCCAAGGCTGCAGCAACGGCTCGCATCACTCAGGCGATTACTCTTGGCAACACCATCGTTAACCAGTGGTGCGCGCGCACCACAGAGGAGCGGGGAGGGGCGAGGGAGCCTGTCTGTGCCGCGCGCTGATGCGCGTCCTAGACACGGACCGGAATGGGCGGAGCAAAGGCGGGACATGCGCTCGCCTTTGCCCAATTGCGTGCCGTTTTTGCCGTTTACAGCCAATGTGGGCTTCCGAAAGCAAAACCACACGCACGAGCGTGTGGTTAGCTTTCTGAAGCCCATACAAGAGGTCTCGCGCTGCGCGAGCAGTGCTGCGCACTGCAACGCTAGGCACGAGACCTAAAAATGATGACCTTGGTATAGTGGAAGTCATTTTTGACTTAAGACATTTGAAAAAAAACAAGATCTACTCCTAGGAAAGGCCAAGCTTCTGTGGTACACCATGAAAGTACTGGAATATTTCATGAGTTCCCAAAGGGTCTGCAGCGTTTTAGCAAATTTGATCCCAAAAGTTTCAAAAAATTCTCAGGGGAGAAGTCTACTCTCCCTTAAATCTTCTACAAGGGGAGAGGATGTAGCCTTACGGCTAGAGCGGTCGACCTCGAAGCTGGGGAACCGGGTTCGAGTCTCGGCAACGACGCTCAACATCCTGTGATTCTGGGCAAATCACTTAATCTCCCCGTGCCTAACAAAAATGAATGTGTCCTCATGAAACGAAACTGGTGCTCATGTAAAGCGCTCTGATACCTGATGTCTCGGGTCTAGCTCGCGCTATATAAAACTCTAAAAAAAGAAATCTGTTAACTTGTTTTGCTTGCTGGAATTTGGGGGAAGTATCACACCCCACCACTTACATCTTTTTCCTCACATATTGGGTATGAGGTTAGCTCTCACCCCATTTCTGGAAATGCTTGTCCTACCCTTTGCTGGGAGGAGGACTGGCATTAGGGTTGTGCGACTGGTGCAGCCGCACCTGGTGTTTACTTTGGTGGGGGCACTGTGTTTAAAGATAATTTTTGGTTTAAAAGCACTTGAACTTCCTTCTGCATCAGGTAGTTTTCAGGCAACAACAACAATATCAAGATAACTCTGATGGTTAATGTTTCTACTAGTGAGAGTTCAGAACTTTGTCTAGTTGCAGTTTTGGCTCATCGTAAAGTAGCATGGAGGGTTAATCTGCCTGCTGGAAAGAACGTGTACCATGCAAATCACAAAACTGAGTGTGAGTGAATTATGAGTAGCACAATAAAAAAAATGAATTGTACATCAGAGAAACGCTATGGCGAGATGAGGTCCACTGTTGAAGAGTTGGTGTGAGGGAATTCATTGAAAAGGAGGATATGGGGGAGGAGAGTGCCAAAAAATACTGTCTTAACGGCCACCACCAGGGCTCGAGCCGACACTGGCTGGGAGTCTTAGACCCCACTGAAGTTTGGGTCTAGTTGCGCCCCTGGTTGGAGGAATGTGTCCCATTTCTTTCTCAATGAGCATGTGCCTTGTTATGTCGCTGCATGTTTCAATATCCCATGCTCGCGCGGCACAGAATGAGGGGGTGTGGCTAAGTGGGGACCACATAGTCATACTCAAGAGCGTCTGACGGTTGTATGACGTTACCACGCATTCCGTTGCAACGCATGCCTTTACCACGCATGCGTTACAACGCGAATGCCATTACCACTCATAACCCTTACCACGAAAATGCCTTTAACACGCATATCTTTACAACGTTTTTCGTTGTAAAATCATGCATGTTAATTCCATTTTCTTGGTAAAGGTTATATCCGATCCCTTCCCCATTACCATAATTCCCCGTCCCTGTACCCCTGTGCGACCCCATCCCTTAAATTATTATTTACCTAATCTAAAATCCCCCTTACCTCTCCACGTCCTCTCCTCTCCTTTCTCTTCCGAAGTTCCGATCTACGTTGCACGTCGTTAAGAGGAAGCGGAAGTGTCTTTCTGTTTCCTCTAACGACGCCGATTGCCTCCACATCTCGACTGAAACAGGTGCGTTTTTGGGGGGAGCCCCCAACCCCCTTTTTTAATCGCACGCTTTTGGGGGAAACCCCCCAGCCCCCTTTTTAATTTTTCCTTTAACACACATGCCTTTACTACGTATCTCGTAGTAAAGGTATGCGTGGTAAAGGCATTTCGTGGTAACCACGCATGCGTTGTAATGCATGCGTGGTTATGGTAATGCGTGGAACCAGCCGCGTTGTGGTGGCTGTTTCCCGCGTCTGACCTGCTCTTTCAAAAAGCTTTGTGCACTGCAGTTTGTGGAGCCCTTGTGTGGCTTGCATATATTTGTGTTGTGTATTGACAGGTGTGCACCATACAGGTGTGTGATGTACACAAATTTGTTGTCTATTGCCCCTCCTGTTGTGAGCCAACAGTGCAAACACCCTATAATACTTGAAGGGCATACTTATTTCATCAATAAATATATGACATCTTTGTGGATATCTGGCCTGTGGCTCTACCATATGAAATTGACAGCACGTGGTTATAGGCTGAAGATCACATGATAATTTTATACTAACCGTGTATACATCTAAATAAAATGAAACCACCATACCAAAGAGGGATGGAAAATGGGAGGGAGAGCCTAATTATGTTAATCCCATTCATGTCCTTATTATCATGCATTATCATAAAAGTCTAAAACAAATCATCACATTTGCTTTATTAAATGTCGCTATGTTGATTTTACTTTAGAAGATTGCGTTCTCTCTGAAGCTAAAGTAGATAGTTCATGTAGAATCAGTTGTGGGGCTCAAAGTTACATCTTTATAACAAATTATTCAGAACAACTCATTCATAAATCTCAATGGAATTTTTCTACAAGTTGTTTACGATCCTTGATATTAGTAATGATCTTGATTCTATTTGTGGTTCACAAAGTTTGATGAAGTTACAGGACCTTCCAAGAGCAGCGGTTATTTAATTTCTTCCTCATTCTAGTGTAGACTAATGTACCAGCCACTCCCATGTTGGCTGGTTATCGCACTCAACCCACACCCATCCCCTACAGGCGTCATCGGTCAGATGACCCTGCCAATAAAAGGAGCAGGACACGTGGGGCCGGGCTGCGCTCCGCTAGCGGAGGTTGTGAAGATTTGTTAACTACGCATTACATTGAAAACACGGAATTCATGCAATAATTCCGACTCTACCACATAGCAGAGTTAGCTATTGCACCCACAACCCTTTGATAAATAAACTTTACCTTTACATGCTAAAAAGCATATAACCAATTCACAAAAGTGAACTTTGAAAAATATTAGGCAATGAGAGATGTGATGATTTTGGGGTCACCCCTAACCTAGGGGAGGGCAAGCAGATGCCTTGAACACAAAGAGCATATCATGCTGAATGATTCGGTGGTGGTCCCATCCTCCTAGGACCACCCCAAGCAAAGTTATGGGCAAAAATACAATCCCATACAAAGGCCCAGCAAAGCATTATGGGGCGATATTCTAGAGTGCAGTGAATATTATAGTATTAGCTCTCAGCTAAGCCGGAGAGCCTGCCCCTTGAGGAATGTTTTGATATTGGATACTATAATATTCACTGCCCTCTAGAATCTCGTCCCATAATGCTTTGCAGGGCCTTTGGTTGGGATTGTATTTTTGCCCATAACTGTGCTTAGGGTGGTCCTAGGAGGATGGGACCCCCACCAAATCGTTCAGCATGATGTGCTCTTTGTGTTCAAGGAATCTGCTTGGTTCTCTTCCTAGGTTAGGAGGACCCCAAAATCATCACTCTCTCACTGCTTGCTATATTTTTATTTTCACTTTTGTGAGCTGACTATATGCATATTAGCATGTAAAGATAGAATTAATTATTGTTTAATTTAAGGTACTGCTTGTTATATTTTCATTTTCGTGAGATGACTATATGTATTTTTGCATGTAAAGATAGTTATTTGTTGTTTTACTAAAGGTATGTGAGATTTCTGTTTTATTAATACGCATTACATTGAAAACACAAGATTTCTGTTTTATTAATATGCATAACATTGAATTCATGCACAAACTCTGGAGTAAGCTATTGCACCCACAACTCTTTGATAAAACAACTTTACCTTTACATGATAAAAAGTATATAACCAATTCACAAAAGTGAGCTTTGAAAAATATCAGGCAATGAGAGAGGTGATGATTTTGGGGTCCCCCCTACCCTAGGGGGGAGGACCAAGCAGATGCCTTGAACACAAAGAGCATATCATGCTCAACGATTGTGGTGGTCCCATCCTCCTAGGACCACCCCAAGCAAAGTTATGGGCAAAAATACAATGCCAACCAAAGGCCCAGCAAAGCATTATGGGGCAAGATTCTAGAGTGCGGATGACACCCAGCTTATTCTCTCTTGGGAGGGAGAACAGTCATCCACTGTGGAGAACTTCCATGCCTGTATGCAGAGTGTGGTTTATTGGCTGAGAAATAACTCCCTGCAATTTAACGCAGATAAAACAGAGTTCCTTTACATTGCAGGTGGGAGAGTGTCATATCCTCTCCCAGCCAATTTGTGGCCCATTCCTGCCAATCCCCCGCTGGCACCCTCTAAGTCGGTTCGCAATTTGGGAATCTGTTTTAATGAGAAGTTGACTTTGGAAAATCAAGTCAATAAGACCGTTGGGAGCTGTTTTTCCCTTATTAGGGCCCTCAAGAAAATTCTCCCCATGCTCCCTGTACATACTCGCGCATTGGTAGTAAGGAGTGTCATCGTGAGCAGGTTAGATTACTGCAATGCCCTGCTGCTGGAGTCCCCAAAATATTTAACTGGGAGACTGCAGAGAATCCAGAATGTAGCGGCCAAGCTGGCCTTGATGAGACCTCCCCCTCTCAGGCCCTTGTGGACCTTTGTTGGCTCCCAATTCTGCAGAGGGTTCACTTTAAATCCCTCTGTGTCGTGTTCAAGGCACTGCACGGTTTAGGGCCAATACCGTTGCAGAGTAAATTTAGTTGGTATGCTCCCACTCGTTGTCTTAGGTCCTCCTCTGCCAATTGGGTGAAAGTGCCTAGGGTCAGAAGAGCTAAACTGGGGGGGCAAGCTTTCAGTGTTGCTGCTGCAAGGCTCTGGAACAGCCTACCCACGGAGTTGCGACAGATGACGGACTTTCTGCCGTTCAGAAAGAAAATAAAGACTTGGCTCTTTCCCAGAGTATAATGCCTTTCTGCCCTCTGCCACAGGTTTTTTCCGTCTCTCAGTGCCAGGATACCCGGAGGGTTGCAGTGCGCTCTATAAATACCCCTTACATTACATTACATTACATTACATGTCACATTGCCGCGTCGGGAAGGAGAAGAGAAAGAGAAGAGAGTGGTACCATGCCATGTCACAATAGACAGTGATTCACAGAAGAGCGTAGCACTAGGCCATATCACCACATTGCAAAGAAGATGAAAGAAGAGAAGAGAAAGGTGTGTGATAGACCTGTCACATGGGAGATCACAGGCAGTCATCAGTGAGTGTCATCGTTGTTAAATGCATCACTAGAATCACCTGAGGAGCACCGAACAACTAGCGTGAATCCCTATGCCTGTGAAACACCCGGAGAGTAACAAGGCTTCCCTGGTGCTGTTGGAGGCTGGCCACCCAGAAACCATCTGTTAGACCCAGTGTACCTGAGACCTGCTGAAGAGAGCATACTCGACCATTGTACGATCCACCTTCGGTGTTGCACGAGTGACTTGGACGTGGCCCTGTTGGGAGTTCTGCAGTGACTCCTTTGCATGGCCTAAGTGAGGCCCCGCACAGTGCATGCAGTCCCATGGCAATCCAGGGGAAAGAGCCTCAAGGGAATTCCGATGTGAGGGAATCCTGGAATGAGAGATGAGCCTGCAGCCTCTCCAAGACAGGTACAGGGAGGCACTGAGGTCGCGGAGGGAGACTGGTCACCCAAAGCCTATCAGGTAGATGCCCGTGCACCGGAGTCCTGATGGCAACAGCACACAGACCCTAAGACAACAACCCTTTGTGGCTGAACGAGCAACTTGGATGTGGTCCTGTTGGCGGATCCTCAGCGACCCCTTTGCACGGCCTACGAGAGGCCCTGCACAGTCCCGTGGCAGCCCAGCGTAAAGGACCTCAAGGAAATTCCTGTGAGAGGACAATCCTGGTAGGAGAGAGAAGTCTGAAGCTGCTCCACTAACGAGTACTGGGAAGCACCACTGCCCCCGAGGAAGACACTCAACTATCGCATTGTCATCCTCCGTCTTTGCGGGCTCATCATCCATAGAGCCAGAGCGCCTTCAAAGATATCTCTGTAGCGGACTCCACCACTGATCAGATGCACACTCACAATTGAACTATGTAAATAGACGCCAACATCGTGAGACCAGGCGGGACAGAACAACAGTGCCCAGGTGGACTGTAACCCCACGGACAGGTGATCGAACGAAGCCAAGACTTCGTCCACGTCGCATTCGCAGTCAGAGTCCTCTGGTGAAACCAAGGGTGCATGCCGTGATGCTGGGGGCTCCCCGCTGCACGTGTCCACTCATCCTGTCCTGTGGACTGTCCGAAGAGACTCAGTGGTGTTTTGTTTTGTTGTTTCATGCTTTCCCACAGGTTGGACTCATTGTTTCTTTTCAGTAAAGTTTGGGAGGGATGTATTGTCCTACTGGACACGTTCTAGTGTTCCAGTATAGGCTAATGTGCCAGCCACTCCCTTGTGGACTGGCTGCCACACTCACCCCACACCCATCCCTCACAGGCGTCACCAGACATGTGACCCTGCCAATAAAAATGGCCGGGCGCGCGTGCCCTGGGCCCGTTTCAGTCACCATAACCATGTGTCTGCGTGGTCATTTGTCCTGCATGTGGGTCTAGGGCCCAAGACCCTACAGTAGTGGCGTAGAGGGCCCTGACCGACAGGAAGAAATCCAGTGTGGGGCGGCGCGGGCAGGGCATCTTCTATTGACTAGACTAGAGCATGCGGTGGGGATGGGGTGAGGGGAGGAGGGGGTAGAAAGAGGTGCCAGGGACTGGGTGTTGGGGAGTGATTGAGGGGCACAAAAGGAAGACGGTGTAGGGGCATGACTGGGGTGGAAAGAGTGAATGTGGTACTTAAGAACAGGTTGCAGGTGGAGGTGCAGAGGGGGCGCCGAGGAAGGAACCGCAGGAAACCCGATCGCATAAGCAGGTGTTCATCTTCGGGCGGGGAAGGGGGAATCCTCGGGCTGCGCTATTTGTAGTCTCTGACGTCACTTAACCACGGATCTGGAAAGACGCTCCAGTGACAGTGGTTTCCTTGTCAGCGTCTCATCTGTTGTTTATCGTCTCTCGCTGCGGTTTCACTTCATGTAATGGCAGAATCGGCTTTAATCGGAGGCAGTCAGACACCACCTGCACCCCACAGAGGTGCTGCACCCGGGGTGCCATCAGAAGGGGTGACCGCTATGCATCATGGATGGGCAGCCTTGCAATTAATAATATCGTACATTTTCATGCGGTGCACGCTTCCCACTTCCGGGCACCTCGTATTTCATTATTTGATGAGTCCGTGTATTTTTTGCCCCAGTCTTTCTTCGAGGTCAGTGTTGTGCTGTACATTGCACAGGAAGCTGGATCCCTCCCGGCAGAGACGAAGGACCATAAGACCCGTATGAGGGACATGCGTAGCACAGGGAAGGAGGTACTCACAGGCGAGGCAAAGGACCACAAGACCCGTGTGAGGGACATGCGCAGCACAGGGAGGTACTCACAGGCGAGGCAAAGATACCTTATTAAAGCGCATATTAGGTACATACGTACCTCAGGGAGATACCTCCCTCCAGAGGCAAAGTACCATAAGACAGCCCGTGTGAGGGACTTACGTACCACAGGGAGATAACTCCCTGCAGAGGCAAAGTACCATAAGACAGCCCGTGTGAGGGGCATACGTAGCACAGGGAGGGAGGTACTCACAGGCGAGGCAAAGTTACCTTAGTAAAGCGCATATGAGGTACATACGTGCCACAGGGAGATAACTCCCTGCAGAGGCAAGGTACCATAAGACCCGTGTGAGGGACATAAGTAGCACAGGGAGGGAGGTGCTCACAGGCGAGGCAAAATTACCGCAGCAAAGCACACGTGAGATACATACGTACCACAGGGAGATACCTCCCGGCAGAGGCAAAGTGCCATAAGACAGCCCGTGTGAGGGTCATACGTACCGCAGGGAGATAACTCCCTGCAGAGGCAAAGTACCATAAGACAGCCCGTGTGAGGCGCATGCGTAGCACAGGGAGGTACTCACAGGCGAGGCAAAGATACCTTAGTAAAGCGCATATGAGGTACATACGTACCGCAGGGAGATACCTCTCTGCAGAGGCAAAGTACCATAAGCCAGCCCGTGTGAGGGACAGATGTAGCACAGGGAGGGAGGTACTCACAGGCGAGGCAAAGTTACCTTAGTAAAGCGCATATGATGAGGTACATACGTACCACAGGGAGATAACTTCCTGCCGAGGCAAAGTACCATAAGACACATGTGAGGGACATAAGTAGCACAGGGAGGGAGGTACTCACAGGCGAGGCAAAGTTACCGCAGCAAAGCACATGTGAGATACATACGTACCACAGGGAGATACCTCCCGGCAGAGGCAAAGTACCATAAGACAGCCCATGTGAGGGACATACATACAACAGGGAGATAACTCCCTGCAGAGGCAAAGTACCATAAGACTGCCCATGTGAGGCACATGCGTAGCACAGGGAGGTACTCACAGGTGAGGCAAAGATACCTTAGTAAAGCGCATATGAGGTACATACGTACTGCAGGGAGATACCTACCTGCAGAGGCAAAGTACCATAAGACAGCCCGTGTGAGGGACATACGTAGCACAGGGAGGGAGGTACTCACAGGCGAAGCAAAGTTACCTTAGTAAAGCGCATATGAGGTACATACGTACCACAGGGAGATAATTCCCTGCAGAGGCAAAGTACCATAAGACCCGTGTGAGGGACATAAGTAGCACAGGGAGGGAGGTACTCACAGGCGAGGCAAAGTTACCGCAGCAAAGCACACGTGAGATACATACTTACCACAGGGAGATACCTCCCGGCAGACGCAAAGTACCATAAGACAGCCCGTGTGAGGGACATACGTACCACAGGGAGATACCTCCCTGCAGAGGCAAAGTACCATAAGACAGCCCATGTGAGGCACATACGTAGCACAGGGAGGGAGGTACTCACAGGCGAGGCAAAGATACCTTAGTAAAGCGCATATGAGGTACATACGTACCGCAGGGAGATACCTCCCTGCAGAGGCAAAGTACCATAAGACAGCCCGTGTGAGGGACATACGTAGCACAGGGAGGGAGGTCCTCACAGGTGAGGCAAAGTTACCTTAGTAAAGCGCATATGAGGTACATGCGTACCACAGGGAGATAACTCCCTGCAGAGGCAAAGGACCATAAGACCCTTGTGAGGGGCATGCGTAGCACAGGGAGGGAGGTACTCACAGGCGAGGCAAAGTTACCGCAGCAAAGCACACGTGAGATACATACGTATCACAGTAAGATACCTCCCGGCAGAGGCAAAGTACCATAAGACAGCCTGTGTGAGGGACATACATAACACAGGGAGATAACTCCCTGCAGAGGCAAAGTACCATAAGACAGCCCGTGTGAGGCACATGCGTAGCACAGGGAGGTACTTACAGGCGAGGCAAAGATACCTTAGTAAAGCACATATGAGGTACATACGTACCGCAGGGAGATACCTCCCTGCAGAGGCAAAGTACCATAAGAAAGCCCGTGTGAGGGGCATACGTAGCACAGGGAGGGAGGTACTCACAGGCGAGGCAAAGTTACCTTAGTAAAGCGCATATGAGGTACATACGTACCACAGGGAGCTAACTCCCTGCAGAGGCAAAGTACCATAAGACCCGTGTGAGGGACATAAGTAGCACAGGGAGGGAGGTACTCACAGGCGAGGCAAAGTTACCGCAGCAAAGCACACGTGAGATACATACGTACCACAGGGAGATACCTCCCGGCAGAGGCAAAGTACAATAAGACAGCCCGTGTGAGGGACATACGTACCACAGGGAGATAACTCCCTGCAGAGGCAAAGTACCATAAGACAGCCCGTGTGAGGCACATGCGTAGCACAGGGAGGTACTTACAGGCGAGGCAAAGATACCTTAGTAAAGCGCATATGAGGTACATACGTACCGCAGGGAGATACCTCCCTGCAGAGGCAAAGTACCATAAGACAGCCCGTGTGAGGGGCATACGTAGCACAGGGAGGGAGGTACTCACAGGCGAGGCAAAGTTACCTTAGTAAAGCGCATATGAGGTACATACGTACCACAGGGAGATAACTCCCTGCAGAGGCAAAGTACCATAAGACCCGTGTGAGGTACATAAGTAGCACAGGGAGGGAGGTACTAACAGGCGAGGCAAAGTTACTGCAGCAAAGCACACGTGAGATACATACGTATCACAGGGAGATACCTCCAGGCAGAGGCAAAGTACCATAAGACAGCCCGTGTGAGGGACATACGTACAACAGGGAGATAACTCCCTGCAGAGGCAAAGTACCATAAGACAGCCCGTGTGAGGCACATGCGTAGCACAGGGAGGTGCTCATAGGCGAGGCAAAGTTACCTTAGTAAAGCGCATATGAGGTACATACGTACCACAGGGAGATAACTCCCTGCAGAGGCAAAGTACCAAAAGACCCGTGTGAGGGACATAAGTAGCACAGGGAGGGAGGTACTCACAGGCGAGGCAAAGTTACCGCAGCAAACACACGTGAGATACATACGTACCACTGGGAGATACATCCCGGCAGAGGCAAAGTACCATAAGACAGCCCGTGTGAGGGACATACATACAACAGGGAGATAACTCCCTGCAGAGGCAAAGTACCATAAGACAGCCCGTGTGAGGCACATGCGTAGCACAGGGAGGTACTCACAGGTGAGGCAAATATACCTTAGTAAAGCGCATATGAGGTACATACGTACCGCAGGGAGATACCTCCCTGCAGAGGCAAAGTACCATAAGACAGCCCGTGTGAGGGACATACGTAGCACAGGGAGGGAGGTACTCACAGGTGAAGCAAAGTTACCTTAGTAAAGCGCATATGAGGTACATACGTACCACAGGGAGATAACTCCCTGCAGAGGCAAAGTATCATAAGACCCGTATGAGGGACATAAGTAGCACAGGGAGGGAGGTACTCACAGGCGAGGCAAAGTTACCGCAGCAAAGCACACGTGAGATACATATGTACCACAGGGAGATACCTCCCGGCAGAGGCAAAGTACCATAAGATAGCCCGTGTGATGGACATACGTACCACAGGGAGATAGCTCCCTGCAGAGGCAAAGTACCATAAGACAGCCCCTGTGAGGCACATGCGTAGCACAGGGAGGTACTTACAGGCGAGGCAAAGATACCTTAGTAAAGCGCATATGAGGTACATACGTACCGCAGGGAGATACCTCCCTACAGAGGCAAAGTACCATAAGACAGCCCGTGTGAGAGACTTACTTAGCACAGGGAGGGAGGTACTCACAGGCGAGGCAAAGTTACTTTATTAAAGCGCATATGAGGTACATACGTACCACAGGGAGATAGCTCCCTGCAGAGGCAAAGGACCATAAGACCCATGTGAGGGGCATGCGTAGCACAGGGAGTGAGGTACTCACAGGCGAGGCAAAGTTACCGCAGCAAAGCACACGTGAGATACATACGTACCACAGGGAGATACCTCTCGGCAGAGGCAAAGTACCATAAGACAGCCCGAGTGAGGGACATACTTACCACAAGGAGATAACTCCCTGCAGAGGCAAAGTACCATAAGACAGCCCGTGTGAGGCACATGCGTAGCACAGGGAGGTACTCACAGGCGAGGCAAAGATACCTTAGGAAAGCGCATATAAGGTACTTACGTACCGCAGGGAGATACCTCCCTGCAGAGGCAAAGTACCATAAGACAGCCCGTGTGAGGGACATATGTAGCACAGGGAGGGAGGTACTCACAGGCGAGGCAAAGTTACCTTAGTAAAGCGCATATGAGGTACATACGTACCACAGGGACATAACTCCCTGCAGAGGCAAAGTACCATAAGACAGCCCGTGTTAGGGACATATGTAGCACAGGGAGGGAGGTACTCACAGGCGAGGCAAAGTTACCTTAGTAAAGCGCATATGAGGTACATACGTACCACAGGGACATAACTCCCTGCAGAGGCAAAGTACCATAAGACAGCCCGTGTGAGGGACATAAGTAGCACAGGGAGGGAGATACTCACAGGTGAGGCAAAGTTACCGCAGCAAAGCACACGTGAGATACATACGTACCACAGGGAGATACCTCCCGGCAGAAGCAAAGTACCATAAGACAGCCCGTGTGAGCGACATACGTACAACAGGGAGATAACTCCCTGCAGAGGCAAAGTACCATAAGACAGCCCGTGTGAGGCACATGCGTAGCACAGGGAGGTACTCACAGGCGAGGCAAAGATACCTTAGTAAAGCGCATATGAGGTACATACGTACCGCAGGGAGATATCTTCCTGCAGAGGCAAAGTACCATAAGACAGCCCGTGTGAGGGACATACGTAGCACAGGGAGGGAGGTACTCACAGGTGAAGCAAAGTTACCTTAGTAAAGCACATATGAGGTACAAACGTACCACAGGGAGATAACTCCCTGCAGAGGCAAAGTATCATAAGACCCGTGTGAGGGACATAAGTAGCACAGAGAGGGAGGTACTCACAGGCGACGCAAAGTTACCGCAGCAAAGCACACGTGAGATACATACGTACCACAGGGAGATACCTCCCGGCAGAGGCAAAGTACCATAAGACAGCCCGTGTGAGGGACATACGTACCACAGGGAGATAACTCCCTGCAGAGGCAAAGTACCATAAGACAGCCCCTGTGAGGCACATGCGTAGCACAGGGAGGTACTCACAGGCGAGGCAAAGATACCTTAGTAAAGCGCATATGGGGTACATACGTACCACAGGGAGATACCTCCCGGCAGAGGCAAAGCACCATAAGACAGCCCGTGTGAGGGACATGCGTAGCACAGGGAGGTACTCACAGGCGAGGCAAAGATACCTTAGGAAAGCGCATATGAGGTACATACGTACCGCAGGGAGATACCTCCCTGCAGAGGCAAAAGACCATAAGACCCGTGTGATGGGCATGCGTAGCACAGGGAGTGAGGTACTCACAGGCGAGGCAAAGTACCATAAGCAGCAAAGCTTAGATACCTTAGTAAAGCGCATATGAGGTACATACGTACCGCAGGGAGATACCTCCCTGCAGAGGCAAAGTACCATAAGACAGCCCGTGTGAGGCACATGCGTAGCACAGGGAGGTACTCACAGGCGAGGCAAAGATACCTTAGGAAAGCGCATATGAGGTACATACGTACCGCAGGGAGATACCTCCCTGCAGAGGCAAAGTACCATAAGACAGCCCGTGTGAGGGACATATGTAGCACAGGGAGGGAGGTACTCACAGGCGAGGCAAAGTTACCTTAGTAAAGCGCATATGAGGTACATACGTACCACAGGGACATAACTCCCTGCAGAGGCAAAGTACCATAAGACAGCCCATGTGAGGTACATACGTACCACAGAGAGATAACTCCCTGCAGAGGCAGAGTACCATAAGACAGCCCGTGTGAGGCACATGCGTAGCACAGGGAGGTACTCACAGGCGAGGCAAAGATACCTTAGTAAAGCGCATCTGAGGTACATACGTACCGCAGGGAGATACCTCCCTGCAGAGGCAAAGTACCATAAGACAGCCCGTGTGAGGGTCATACGTAGCACAAGGAGGGAGGTACTCACAGGTGAGGCAAAGTTACCTTAGTAAAGCGCATATGAGGTACATACGTACCACAGGGAGATAACTCCCTGCAGAGGCAAAGTACCATAAGACCCGTGTGAGGGACATAAGTAGCACAGGGAGGGAGGTACTCACAGGCGAGGCAAAGTTACCGCAGCAAAGCACACATGATATACATACGTACCACAGGGAGATACCTCCCAGCAGAGGCAAAGTACCATAAGACAGCCCATGTGAGGGACATACGTACCACAGGGAGATAACTCCCTGCAGAGGCAAAGTACCATAAGACAGCCCATGTGAGGCACATGCGTAGCACAGGGAGGTACTCACAGGCGAGGCAAAGATACCTTAGTAAAGCGCATATGACGTACATACGTACCGCAGGGAGATACCTCCCTGCAGAGGCAAACTACCGTAAGACAGCCCGTGTGAGGGACATACTTAGCACAGGGAGGGAGGTACTCACATGCGAGGCAAAGTTACCTTAGTAAAGCGCATATGAGGTACATACGTACCACAGGGAGATAACTCCCTGCCGAGGCAAAGTACCATAAGACCCGTGTGAGGGACATAAGTAGCACAGGGAGAGAGGTACTCACAGTTGAGGCAAAGTTACTGCAGCAAAGCACACGTGAGATACATACGTACCACAGGGAGATACCTCCCGGCAGAGGCAAAGTACCATAAGACAGCCCTTGTGAGGGACATATGTACCACAGGGAGATAACTCCCTGCAGAGGCAAAGTACCATAAGACAGCCCGTGTGAGGCACATGCGTAGCACAGGTAGGTACTCACAGGCGAGGCAAAGTTACCTTAGTAAAGCGCATATGAGGTACATACGTACCGCAGGGAGATACCTCCCTGCAGAGGCAAAGTACCATAAGACAGCCCGTGTGAGGGACATACGTAGCACAGGGAGGGAGGTACTCACAGGCGAGGCAAAGTTACCTTAGTAAAGCGCATATGAGGTACATATGTACCACAGGGAGATAACTCCCTGCAGAGGCAAAGTACCATAAGACCCGTGTGAGGGACATAAGTAGCACAGGGAGAGAGGTACTCACAGGCGAGGCAAAGTTACTGCAGCAAAGCACATGTGAGATACATACGTACCACATGGAGATACCTCCCGGCAGAGGCAAAGTAACATAAATGCCCATTTGAGATACATGTGTAGCACAGGGAGGTACTCACAGGCGAGGCAAAGTTACCTTAGTAAAGCGCATATGAGGTGCATATGTACAACAGGTAGATACCTCCCTACAGAGGCAAAGTAACATAAAGTCCATGTGCGATACATGTGTAGCACAGGGAGGTACCTCACAGGCAAAGCTAAGTTACCTTAGCAAAGCTCATGTGAGATACATGTGTAGCACAGGGAGACGTGTCACAAGCTAGACATGGTCACATAGCACATGAGGTAGAGATGGGCAGCACATGAGGTAGAGATGGGCACGGAGCCGTGCTTCTCAAGTAAGGCACGACTACTGTCGGGTGTCTTTACAAGTTCCCATTGGTTGTAGGGAGCTCCTGGAAGTGTTAGAATCTTTGCTCTCCCTACTGGTCCTGGGCTGTGGATTCTAGTGCTGCATCGGTTAGCCAAGGCTTCTATGCTTGCATTGACTCTCTGGTGGTAGTTGTGGTTGAGCCGGCGTTGGGAAGGTTGTACTGAACACAGTGTATTAATTCAGGTCAGTAGGCCTGTCTCCATACAGATCAATCAATCAACATTTGCATAGCGCAACACTGTCCCCCTTAGGGGTATCTGGGTGCTGAATCTCCATCGAAGAGCCAGGTCTTAAGTCTCTTTCTGAAGTTGGCCAGCGAGGGGGCTGTACATAGCTGGCGGGGAAGGTCTTTCCAGCTCTTGGCAGCGATGTAGGAAAAAGAGCGACTACCGCTGCGGCTGCGACGGATGCCGGCGGGGTGTGTGAGGGCAAATGAAGTGGAGCGCAGGTGTCTAGAGGCTTGGTGGAAGTTCAGTCGATGGTTGATGTTGGCAGGTCCTGGGCCATGGAGGGGTTTGTGGCGTGCATGAGGATCTTGAACTGGCATCTCTTCTGGATGGGGAGCCAGTGGAGGTCTCTCAGGTGGGGGTGATGTGAGTACGTTTGTGGAGGTCCAGGATGAGTCTGGCTGCAGGGTTCTGTATGGTCTGGAGTCTTCTGAGGAGCTGGGTGGAGATGCCAGCGTAGAGGGCGTTGCCGTAGTCGAGGCGGCTGGTGACAAGGGCCTGCATGAAGGTCTCTCTGGTGTTGGTTGGGATACATCTGAAGATTCTGCTGAGCATGCTGAGTGTGTGGAAGCAGGAGGAGACGACTGCATTGACTTATCGTTTCATAGTCAGTTGGCTGTTGAGGATGATGCAGAGGTTGCGTGCATCGTTGGTCGGTGTGGGTGTAGGTCTGAGTTCTGCAGGCCACCATCTGTGGTCCCAAATGGAGATATTTTTCCCTAAGATCAGAACTTCATTTTTTTCAAAGTTGAGTTGAAGGCAGTTGTCCCTCATCCATTTGGCTACGTTGGTCATGGAGTTGCAGAAGTTGGTTTTGGCCTTGGAAGGGTCCTCGGTGAGCGAAAGGATCAGTTGAGTGTCATCTACGTAGGAGATTATGTTGAGTCCGTGTGATCTGACGACATCTGCAAGGGGGGGTCATGTAGAGATGTTGAACAGGGTAGGGCTGACGGATGATCTTTGTGGTATGCCGCATATGATGTCTTTGGGTGCGGAGGTGAAGGGAGGCAGTCGGATGTTCCGTGCGCGTCATGTAAGAAAGGAGGCAATCCACTTGAGGGTGTCTTGCTGCATGCCTATGTTGTAGAGTCTTTTGATGAAGGTGCTCTGGGAGACGGTGTCGAACGCTGCGGAGAGGTTGAGGAGGATCAGTGCCAGACATAACATAAATAGAGTAGTAAATGGTGACTAGCCATCAAAAGTAGATGTTTCTAGCCCTTACAAGATGTACGTTGCTGCACGGTGACTATACAATCTGCCTTGCCTCTTACATTTACCCTAAATTATCCTTGGTGAATGATGCTCTTCCTCTCATAATGATAAACTGACTATACCAGTCAAACTAGGAGTGGTACGATATTCCCCTACCATCTTCATTGCTTCCTTCTGCCAACTCTGTCTTGATTTCCTGTCCAGATATATCAGTCTCTCGATAACTCTATTAAATTTTCTATGAATCTGTTACCTCCTGCGTGGTACACGGACATGGTGTTATGTATTACTTTTTTCTGTCATAGAAAGTCCTAAACACAAATCAATGTGAAATGTGGACCATTCTTACTGATAAAACTTCTGGGCAATCCTTCCCTCTTGAAGGCCCACTCTAAGGGGCTGATTACGATGGTGGGTGGACTTGGTCCGCCCGCCATCGTAGCGGTGTTTGGAACCGTCCGCCATGCATGCGGCGGTCCCGCTTACCCGATTAGGATGGGACCGCTGCGGTCAGATTCCGCACCGTTAACATTGCGGCGGTGGCTGCTGACAGCAGCACCGCCGCGATGTCGAAAAGAGCATGTTGTGCATTACACTGCACTACGTGGCAGGCACTACACTGTGCCTGCCACATGGTGCAGTGAAATGCAGGGGGGTACCATGAGTACCCCCCCTGTGCACCCACACCTCCCCCCAGCACAGGGGGGCCCGCAAAGGGCCCCCGGAACCAATCCCCGCCAGCCTTTCAATGGCAGTTCACCCGCCACGGAAAGGCTGGCTTCCGCCAGCATCGTAATTCGGCGGACGGAGCCTGCTAGGCTCCGCCACCATTGTAAGCATGCTGACCGCTTCGCCAGGCAATCGTAACAATTGCCTGTGGCGGTTCCGTGGCGGACGGGCTTTGCCTCCGCCGCGGTCGCGGTCTGGATCACACTGCCATCGTAATATGGTGGTCGGAGAATCGCTGTCCGCAGGGCCGGCGGACCTCACCGCCGGGCCGGCGATGGCGATCGTTCCGCCATCGTAATCAGCCCCTAAGATCCTTAGCGTGACACTCGCATCTGCCCTTTCCATGGGGTCTCCCTCTGGACACTTTGAAAAGAGATCCAACCCTGCTGTCATCGACAGTGATGGGTCCCATCCTAAAGCTTCCCAAGGCATACTAGAATGCTTAATCAGACGTAAAGGCGACTTAAGGGTAACATTGCACAAGATTTCTGAGCAGTGCCACTTTGTTAAAGCATTTCTGGTTATTGATGGCATGTACATGGTCAGCCAAACTCCTAATGGTAGTTTCAAATCAAGAAATCCTTTCTCGCTGCTCTTGTTCTAGGCGAGGTACGAGATTCACGCTTACCCCATATCCTTCATAAATTTGGCCGGCTCCACCAGAAGGCAGATCAGCAGCAGAAAAATCACTGCCACAGAATGATTCAGAAACCATGAAGAGCAGCTAACAGTAAGTTCCCAGAAGACGGCAAGGCCGAAGCTTGTCGCCAGAACTGTAAAGTACAAAACCAAGCATAGGTAAGAAGGTTTAGCTTTACTGCAGCCCCAGCAAACAGCCTCATTCACTCTCCGCAGTACAGCTCCAACTTCCACACGGTTGATACTACTACATTCTTCCTAGAATCCGAATGCAAGCAAAGAACATGTGCGTGTGGTACAATTCTAGATCTTGCGACACATCTACGGGACTGGCTCATCTTTCGCTTGTAGTGGCGCTTGCCTCTCCCATCCTGTCCAACAAGAGAAGCGACTGACCATCATCCTGCCTCTCTGATCCAGCCGGCATCTACAGTGCATGCAGTTGTGGGCATCCAGCCAGCCCTCGACTCTTGATGTTGCCACAAAGAGGCTGTAAAACTTTACACCCTTTTTTCTCTCTTCGAGTTGTCAGACCCTTTGGTCTATTTGTGAAGCTCCAGGGAGTGGGGATTTCAAAGGGAGAATTGGTCATCTACCTAAGGACGCGGCTGAATAGCAGGTCCTTCCCCTAAATACTGTTTGTAACTGTTGTTCGGATTGGGCCCTGTGCTTCTTGGGGGCTCTTTGTCGACAACGCAACCTAGGAAGGAGTTTTCTGCTGGGTATATGTTTCTTCTTAGGATTTTGAATGAAGCTGACCTCACAGACCAAGACTGATACTCAGCAAATCTCCAGAATCTGTAGGCGGGAGGGCTGATTTGTGGGATCCAATGCTTGTGCTTATCCAGCAGCACTAGTCCTATCCTCCTTTTAATCAGCCGGGCTCCCTAGTCATCATCAACCAAGGGTTGGGCGCATGCTCAAGTAGCTTATTTGCTTCCTCTACAGTGCGTATCATGTTCAGCAGCTTCACGGCCTCACCATCGGTCAGCCCGTATGAAAGCCGGGCACGAGCCTCGTTCAGTCTTGAGGGGTTCCAGCTTGTTCCTCGTCACACCATACCTAACATCCAAGCAGCATTAGTGGTGCCACTTCAGCCACGGATCAGAAGTGCTTAAGGAACACTCCATCGCCAGTCAGTGAGCCTGCCAGCAAATTCCACTTTTCACTCTACTTTTCCAGAAATCACTTGGGGAGGAGGTTGCAATACCCAAGAACTGCTGTGGTAATAGTCACACCTGCTCTTCTCCTATTAAGTTTGGTCTGTAATGGACTGAGTCCATGTTCCATGTGCTAGTGTTCCATGTTCTAGGCTTATGCTAATGGTCAGTTGTGTGTATTCCAAATTCTATGTCAGTTGAGTTTGGTCTATTGTCTTACCTGCATCTCTGTGTGTGGGTCCCTGAATAAAGGCCTGTTCTTTCATCACTGGATCCATTGCACTTTCTTCAACTGTTCTTTATTTCCACAGGCTCCAGTTCAGACATTCGTGCATTTCTAGTTCCTGTAGGTACAGATTTATATAGGGCATTGCGTACAGCGTATCTTGTGCATTTCTAACCAGTTCTTCCTCTCTTTAGCGGGTTTAATAACTGTTTGTTGCTGTTTATACACTGCCAGGAGTAGATTTTCAGGCAGCCAATGTGGTTTGCTGTTAATCCTTGCATTGTACGTGTTATTTCTTGTGCTGTGGCCTGGTGCAATCATTCTTTTTATCGGGTATGTGCCCTGAGCTGCTGCCCACTTGCCTTTTCCTCTCACTCTCAGGCCTGGCTGTCTACCCTGTGTTGGCGTCCCTATTCATCTAATCTTCCCTAGCAGCACCCTCTTATGTATTATGTAATATTATGCAGCACCAGCAACACACTTGGAGAAGCACAGACAACCATCCATGGAGGCCTCTTCTTGGTATCCACCATGGCTCTCACAGCACCAACCACCTACACATTGTGATACCCTGACACATGCACAAAGTGTAATGACATGGTAACATAGTTCTACTGCAAAAGCACCAGTGGGTCCTGAAAGTCCACTTGCAAACGATGCTGCCCACCATAGATACTGGCCTTTTACTACTGACTGCCCAGGACCTGGAGAAAGGACCTTGCACGCAAAATAGAACATATCTAGTTAGAGCGTTTAAATGGATGGTAGTTGAGAAAGTTCTCTAATTTTGATTATTATTGGATAAATTCACTTTTAGATATTGGGACAATAGTCCATAAAGGGCAGTTGTGACACACGGACATAGTTGAGGTGTCATTTTGTGACCAGTCAAGGCACCGGTAGCCTCTGGCATGAGAATCTGCATATACCTACATATCAAAAAATCTTTCATCTCTTTTCATCTTTGACTAGAAAAAATCTAAATGTTGCTGTAACATAGGGTTAAGAAGAATCTTGTACAAAACCAACAATCACCAATGTTCATCTAGAGCGGGATCTTGTTGAAGGGAAACATCTTAACGTCATTTTAAACACTGAAGAACCCTACGAGACTGCCCACAGGTTAAAATTCTCCCTGCCTGACCCTGCAACGACGTCGTCGTGAAAGGTTTGTACCTTGTCCTTCCAAAGAGTACTCAGTGATTGTTCATTTGCTAAAACCTACCTAGATTTGTTTTTTTTTCTGAATCCGAGACATTGTGTGAGCCTGCCAGTTGACTGCAGGATATCTGGGGAGCTGTGTTTCATTGGCTTTGGGCTTATGATGCAAAGGGCCTTACTCAGACACTCAACAATTCAAACATCTTCCATAAAATGGTACGGAACCCACCTTCCTCACTGTCTTGGGTGATGTTCTTGGTTTTTTTAATGCGTGTCAGCCCGCACTGCTGATCCTTTTACCCTGTTCATGGACTTTCACCCTGGGGTGCACTCATGACCCTGGATGCTTTCTTAGACCTCAGCCAGAAAGGTTCTGCTTGACTGGTACAGAGTGATGGCTGGGTTTGGATGATTTATATCAAGGAGAACTCAAACCTTTATGTGGGGTCCATGGTCGGCGAACTTTGAAGGCAGCGCTATATCCATAGAGCACATGGTGCTTCGTACAGTTTCTATTTGTGGTGGATGGCGAGCACGTCAGCTGTTCGACAGGTAGACGATATATGAAGCAAGCTTTGAAGTGGTACCATAATAACTGCCTATGGACTGGAAACAAGTAAATTTACCCGGCCTCCTCCCACTGTTTGAGATCTGCTTTGATGCAGGTCTAATGAATCTTGAATATGAAGACGTAACACTTCTGGCTTAGGGTCATGGGTTAGGGCATCGTAGACTATCACCTTCTTCTCTGGCTTAGTTAGGGACAGAGGTGTGGGCGATTTAATACCGTCATTTGATCAAAGTAGTTGGATGGTGCAAAACATCACACCCTGAGGAGTGAAAGGGTGCGCCTCCTTAGCTACTGCCCATTTACGAGCTGGACATAAATGGTACCCGGAACAGTCCCTGTTGAGACTAGAACAATGCACTATGATCTGGGGGTTGAAGGACATGCAAAGGCAGCATCTGTAGATGATGCAGAACACATTCCAAAGGCAAGTTTTACGTCAGATGCCAGGTTGGACAGCATGTCGTGGAGTCTATTGAGGCCAGTGTACGCCTGTTTCAACCTCTGCAGCGGTGATAAGGCTCTCCATGCCAGGGCTGCCTTCCTTGTCCGTATGGATGTGTTTGTCGCTTCTCTGTCCAGGATCCAAGTCTTCAGCGTTACCTACATCTACAGATATATTCTCATTGTTTCCAGGAACAAGCCTTTCTGTTTAAATCGCAAAGGTTCCCTTCCTTCAAGTATGGTCTCCCCAGAGCACCTGTCACTTATGTGTCTCACTCTTCCTGTTGTTCATAATCCTCTCTCTCCCTCTGTCCTGCCTCTTCCGTATTGAGCCCTCTCACCTGGTATCAGTCTCTCCCATCCTGCATCGGTCCCTCTTTGGAATTCTGTATCACCTCTACCCTCGCTTTCCAATCTTGCATCAGTCCCTCGCCCTCTTCAGTTATCTTCGGTTCTCAACCAGCCCCTCTCTCCTCATCGCCTGTAGTGTTTCCTCTTCCGGATCCCGTTTCATTACCCCTCCCTCTTGTATCCTGTATGGTCCCTCTCTTTCGCATGCTGCATCTGTCCCACTAAATATTCTTCCATTCACAAATCGACCCTTCTCTCCTTCCTCTTCAATCCTGCATCATCGCTTGCCTCTGTCCATTATATCCTGTGTTGTTCTTTATTCCTCTCATCCTCCTCTCCTGTATCACTCCATTCTAGCTTATATTGATCCCTCTCTATATGTCATGTGTATCCAGTGCAAGTGATTGGCCTCTGACCCTCATGCCCTGTATCTGGTCCTCTTTCCTTCTTCTCCGTCACTGGTCCTGCTCCCCCACTATTTCACCCCACGGTCACGTCTTCATGCCCAGTGTAATGCCATCATGCAGTCACCTCTGCCCATTCTAGAGCTGCTCTCAGCCCTGGCATGGCCACTCGTGGCAGCAGATCCCGCCTGATCCGGCAAGTAGAGTGGAGGAGCCACCTCTTGGCTGCCAAGTGCCAACATCTGCGTTGACTACTCGCCACCATATGCGGCATCTTATGTAGGCTGTAACCCCTATGATGATAAATGGCACAGCAGTGCCCCAGAACCATCCTAACTCAGAAATACATTCTCCTTAACAGCATAGGCTGCAAATGTCAATGAAGATGGCTGCTCGTAGGGGTGAATGTCAAGGAAAAGAACTGCAGACGCGATGCGTGGGAGCGGAGAGGATGGGCCCGTGGGCTGGCAGCAGGAAGGAGTAGTGAATTCAGTCTGCCTCTGCTCGGGCGCTTCTGACTTCCCCTCTCTGTGATATCTGGAGCATCAGGTTAGTCAGAAAGCTCCACGCGTGGAAGGCCCTCTTGGGGCGAGGGGGCGCCGTGAGTCACCTCTGAAAGAGCGGGGTAAGTTATGGTCGACACTGAGCCACACTGATGACCAACCCCATCACTTGGCACACCAGAAGCACTGGAATATTTCATCAGTGCAACTTCGGTCCTGTGTTTTGTCTGGAAGTGCATTTGAAAAGTGTACAGAGGAAGTTGCGCGCGCTTGCTTGTTGTGATCTGGGCGAGTATTTATGGACCACGACTTAAAAAGTATCCGCCGCACAGATATGTGGTTTCCACTGACATGGAGGAAGTGGTTCCTTCTTTGGCTTCTTACAGTCACAGGGCTGCAGGAACTTGGGTAATCCACCCTGATGGGCCTCACTGCGCCCAGCATCTCTTCCACCCATCACACCGCCAGGCCAGTAGGGGGCGCTGCCGCTTCCCACTCATGTCCTCATTGTGAGTTGCCCATAGCGGGATACCTGGAGAGGATTCCACTCCGGACAACTGCACGTGTTCAGTCTCTCGGGCCCTTAATTATGAGGCACTCAAACTCCGGACTCTGGGCCCGGCGACACCGAAGCTGAAGCCACGTGAGGGGCTGTGGGGACTGCAGGAGTCTGCTGCGCCCGACCCCAGCCTGCCCTCATACTTGTGCCATGGGGAAGGAAGAAAAGGCCCCGCCCCAAGGCTGAAGTAAAAGAAACGCTGCCCTTGCTCCACCCTGCTCTCCCCTCCCTTCCACAAGACAGGGCCAAGAATAAAAGCCCTCACAACATGTTCTGGCCTTAAAATACACGGACCCTCTATGGTTGCATATGACGGGCCGCGCTGTTCTTGCTTTACTGATACACGTGTCGCTCACACTTTATCACCAGGTGCATCACTTCAAAAAGAGAGCACCGAGCTCGTTGTCCTGCACCCACACACACTGAGCCGCTATCTGTTTTCTTTAAAAAAAGAATTTGTTCATTTATTTTTTGATCCATTAAATTGCCTTTGGGTACTTAGCATTGTACGGATTATTACTCGGGACCATTTCTTGCTGTAATATAGTTATTACCACAGGCCCCCGGGGATCCTTGAGTTCCCCTTGTGAAATAAATAGTACTACAGCATTTGTCCCATGTTCCAAGCAGGTGGTAAATATGTGCAGATTTTGGGCCCTTTGTATGCAAAGGTCAGTGCTTACTTTGAGCCGGTGGTTGCAGGCGGAGCCCCAGCACTCATTCTCAGGGATCTGCACCTATCTTTCATTATCGAACTTTGACCCGGAACAAGAGAACAATGGGACGAGCGGGGATGAAATAAAGGGGCAGGGAGTGTGGGCTGCAGATAGAAGAGGGTTGAGGTACAACCAAGAATGGTTAGTCTTGGCATTCGTCAGTCCCTCCATTTGGCAGGGCCTCGGGCTGGCTTCCGAGGAAAACTTTGGACTCTGGGACTTATACCTTTACAAACTAAGCACTGGCGGAATTGGACCTGGAATTCCTGGGCCAGCAGGTTATTCCCCATTCCGAGGAAAACAACTTGTAATGCCCGCTTTCTCCTGGGGAAATGCTGTCTGGTATCATGAATTCTGGCCCTGGTATCTCCCTGCCGAGATAAAGGGGAATAAGGAACGAGGGCCTAAGTGCGAATGTTAAGGTTGCTCATATAAACATGCAAAGAGCCTGTTAACTTCACATGCAACCTGCTGAATTTCAAGATGTGCTGCTAGTCTTCGAGGAGGAAGAACTATGCTTCTAAACCAAGGGGGTAGCCTGAAAATTGAAATACCCCCCACTTAGAACCAAAGCTCTGATGGAACCAAGCACGTGATGCAAGTGAGCCCGAACCCCCATACAAGAGCTTCCTCGTCGCTTCTATCCAAGCATCTATCAATCATCATTTCACCCTTCATCTGCCTGCTGAGATCCACCATTGTGTCATTCATTCATTTTTTCATCCATCGTTCAATCTTTCACCATTCCATCCATCCATCGATTAGCCATTCCATCCATCTGTTCACATATTCATCATCTATGTATGCTTTCATCCATACATCCATCTATCCACCCATACATCCACCATTTGACCTACTCATCCATCAATAATGCCTTTCAGCCATCAATTGTTCCTTTTGTCAACCCATTCATCCATCCATTATCCATTCATCCTCTCAGATTTCTATTTACTCTGTCATCTTTTCACCCGTCCATCCTTTAGATTTCTATTTAGTCTGCCGTCCATCCATCCATCCATTCATCCATCCATCCATCTCAGATTTTCATTTACTCTGCCATCCTTTCATCCACCCATCTACACATCCTTTCACTCACTCATCCACCTGCCCAGTCACCCATCCTCTCGCCCACTCATCCTTTCACCCACTCATTCATCCATCTTCTCACACATCTACCCATTCTTTCACCCACTCATCCATCCATCTTTCACACATCTATCCTTTCATGCACCTATCCTTTCACCCACCCATCCATCCTTTTGCCCATTCATCCATTCACCCACCCATACTTTCACCCACTCATCCATCCATCCTTATACTTCTTATGCATCCACTCGTCCATCTTTCTCTCCCTTTTAGTTTCTTCCTTTTAGTTAATTATGATCTCTTATCTGCCAAGGTGCAGATGAGAGGCCCATAAACCCCCCCCCCCCCGCTGCTGAAGCGGGTGGGGGTCACTACGCCCCTGTTCTAAACACATCACAAAGTGTAAATGGTGTTAGCCCCTGGCTTTACACATCCCTATGTTATGCTGCATCTATTACGGGTATCGAGCAGATTCCATGGAGACCAAGATCTTGTGCATGGGCTGTTCGCTTCCGGTCCTACCAGGAGGAAGTAGTGTGTGAGGAGGGGGCATACTGTCCACAAAAATGATCTCAGAGTTTGCCTGCACCATTCCCTATTGCTGGACAAACTGGTAATCTGGCACAAAAGCTAGCCCAATACCAAGGGTAACAGTATGGCCCTGGGCAGTTTTTGCACCAATATTTATATAGCGCTCTTCTTCATCTTCGTAGCCTCTATGCCCTTTCCAGGCTCATCTGGCAAGTAACATTCAGGTGCAGCCGCAGCCCCTCCCTCCCCCCCCCACCCCCCAGCTACCTCAAAACGGCAGGAAAGGAAACATTAAACGATAATCAACACATTTTATTACCGTTTTCTTTTTCCTTTCCTGGCGAGTCTTTGGGGGCGGGGCCATGGGGACGGCAGGGGGAGTGGTAGTGCGCTATGATCAATGTGCGTGGCGGATTGGCCGGCTGTCTCAGGCTGGCCAAACCGTCATGCGCACTAAAGCGGTCTCCAATCCGAGCTGCGTTGCTGCGGGCTGGAGAGAGCAGGCACAGGCTCCCAGTGTCTCTGGGAGCGCAAATTCAGAGCGCTCAGTCCAATCCTGACGCTGCTCTCAAGAGCAGCGTCAGGATTGGCCGCAGGGGAGACTGGGAGCCTGTGCCTGGAGAAGAGGAGCAGAAAAGCGTGACGCGGCCGGCTGCAGGTATTTTTTTTTAATTCATTTTTTTATTTTGTCCAAACCCCCCACTCCCGACCCCTTACCACCCCCACCCCCAAACCCGCCACTCTTCCACAACACCAGTCGCTACTGTTCTGATGTCCCAATATAATGATACTGCAAACACCTGCAATGGTAACCCCTGCTGTTTACAGTGTTTAGAAACACCAAAGTGTGGTATGAAGCGCTTTGTATAAAGTGATTCGTAGTTTGTTTGCAATTTTAATATACAGCAGAGTAGAACCGATGGGTGTCAGGTAGCTTTACATAGTAACAGTTACAGTAATAAGTACTTTTGTTTTAGTGTTGTTGGAATACATGTTACCATGCACAGGTTTCAAGCTGCAAGTTGCATTTAAGAAGTCCTTATGATAAATCGCCCCCCCCCATTGGCACACCAAGTGGGGTGGGCCACACCACTAGAGATACAGGAGGCCAGACACTCGAGGACGGGGCACGCTGTCTGCCCTTCTACACTGGACCTCCTATCCCAGGTAGCCTGACCCCTCCTGCCAAGGCTCACCTGCTACCGTGCTGCCAGGAACACGGCTGTCCAGCAGGGGCCTAGTGGGGTTCTCTTACACCCCCATAGTTGCAGGCTGGTGCTTGAAAGTAAGGTTTAGTATTAATTCGCTTCTTATTTATTTTAGCACCAAGATAGAAATGTACCATCATCTGCGTTGCGTGAAGTGGAGGTTGCGTTGCATGCTTTTGTGGTGGTGAGCTGAGCCTTCTTTTCAATCAGATTGGGGTTGCTGTAAGGTTGTGATAGCTGCAGTAGGCAAGTGGCTGTACTTCCAACTTGACCGAAGCCCTTCGAGGCCTATTGTAGTGTGCGAGTTTCAGCTTAACAACTGGGGCAGCTGTCTAGTTGCTAAACAGTACCCCAAACAGTACATGGCAGCCTGCAGGGGCTCATGTGGGTCTGTCGCCGATGTTGATATTAATTGTCAAGGGAACCCGTAGAGGTGAGCTCCTGAACTAACTGAGATGCGGAGCATTGACAGTCCTTCACCTACCGGCATTACAGTGAGAGTTGTCAGGGTTCCTTTGCACAGGGCTCAGTTTCAGAGCGTTTGGGTGGTCCCACCAGGGAGCGACAAGGTGGGGAGAGGAGGTTAGCTGGCTATTTCAGGAAGGCCTGCATCATGTTGAGTCTTTGCCTTGGATTCGGCCAGGGTCACCAGGGCTCTCCGTGCGCCTCTCCTGGTAAGCTGGCTTTAGTCAGGTGCCAGGCACTACTGACCCTAAAAGATAACTTTTTGGTCTTGCCACCCAGACAGCGCAAGCTGTCTGTTTGCAGAAGACTTATTGTGAGCTTACTGTGGGTTTACAGCCCGCCCATTGCTTACCATTGGTTGGCTTTCTTGTCACTCTCATTTGTTTGCTCCTTATTCAATGGCTTGCTTCCACTTCTTGCCCCTCACCTCAAGCATTGCCTCCTTACCGTCCTTTTGATAGCTTGACTTGTCTCCTTCCACAGCTCATCTTTAGGGAACTACTTATTTCTTTTTGGTTAAGCATTCCATGAGAGTACAAGTGTTTTCCATCTATGTCCCTTGAGTCCGTCTGCCCCTGTCAAATACCAGCCCTCCCACCACCTGTATCTGTCTCTCCCTCTCCTTCTTGTGCTGCTCACTGTTGTCTCATGAGTTTCTCCCCCCAAATCCCAGGTGTCCTGTGTTGCTCTCCCTCTTGTGCTTCTCCTTCTGCTCCCCAGTTTTGCTCTCTCTCTAGTATGCATTCACAGGAGAGGTGTATACAGTAACGCAAAATGAGTGCATCCAATGGCAGATGGGGCGCTGCTGACTTTCTAGTGAGTGCATCCGCCATCTTGGATTAGGGAACTAACATAAGGAAAATGAAGCCCCCGTCATTCTGTAGGGGCTTGGATGTCTGGTGACGCCTGCACATGCCTACAGAATGTTGTCACCCACAAGAGCGGTCATGTCATGGTGTCTTTTTTCTTTTTTTATGCTGATGCTGCACACCATCAGAATACTAAATTGCCAAAGCCAATAGGTCCAAGACACGAGTCCTGTTAGCATGGCCAAGGCTTGTTTCACCACCTCATGCAAGGAAGGCCCCTCCAGCCTCTAACCCCAGCTCACACAGCTGCGATGGAAATACTAGAAGTGCACATTTTATGTACAGGGTGTTTACAGAGATAAGTGGAAATACCTCATGCTTGACTGCGCTTCTTAAAGTGCTAGCTGCACTCAAGATGTGTGCGGCGCAGTCTGGTGTGCGCTTATGCCGTCAGCAGAGCAAACACTGCACTGAAGAGCTGGGCCGGAGAGTCCTGTGCAGTCACACATGGCTAGGTGTGTGCAGTCACACAAGAGGGGGGCATCCGAGGGCAGGTGGGGGCCGGTGAGTCCCTGGTCAGTGCAGCCGAGGGCAGAAGGTGGCGGTGAACCTGGTTAGACGTAATACACGCCCCAAAAATAACTCCGCTTACACTACAATACCACGTCAACACAGGGCACGCGCCATTGTGGAGTAGGCTCACAGACCCACATGGGGGGGACCCCTCAAATACAACTGCAGAGTATACAGCGAGGACATCCGCCGCCTCCAGAAAGCGTAGTAAAATAGTTCCCTCTGCTTCCATCATTCCAGAAAGTATGTGACAATTTAAGTGTATGGTTGTCAGTACATACTGCATAGACCAACAAAACACACCAAAAGTATTTCACAGCAAGAAATGAATTACCCAAATAGAAACAACTACCACAAGTTAAAACATACAGTAATAATAATATCTTGTAATAAAGTTCTTCTAAACCGTAATAGTAATATCTTGTTTTTACACAGCACTTCATAATGACATTCTGTTGTTTCCAACCCCTGTCAGCCCAGTTTATGGCGCTCCTCAAAGGATAGAAGACTGGGTCTGCTTTGCCTGGTTTCAAGCTCATGACCTCTGAACCCCTGCACGTGGTGCGGCGAACGTTCTGCCGTCATGTTCAGGGTCATAGAAAGGGGGCAGTTAGCCCTCAGGGGCCTCCTGCCCTCATGCTGGGGAGCAAAAACGATGGAAGTGGGCATTTAGACACACGTGGCTGAAGAAGGGGTAAAAAAAAAAAAGATAGATAATGAGAAAATTATGAGAACACAAATGAAATGATGTTCTATAGAGAAGCTCTGTAGAGTGAGAAAATGAGAGGGCCGAGGACAGAGCCACGCGCAAGCAAGGTGGGTATTGGTAAGTCTCACGCTACTGAGAAGCGCGATCAGAGAGGTAGGAGGTAACCCAGCTCTGTGCGAGGCATCTGGTGCTTGGTGACTAGGTGGGTGATGCCTAGGGGCCAGGCCTGTGAAGCCTGATGGCTCGGTCTGTGATACCTGATGACTAGGCCTGTGATGCCTGGTGGCTAAACCTGTGATGCCTGGAGGCCTGTGATGCCTGGTGATGGCCTGTGATGCCTAGTCAGTAGGCGTGTAATGCCTGGTGCCAAGGTCTGTGATGCCTGGAGGCCTGTGATGCCTGGTGCCTAGGTCTGTGATGCCTGGTGATGGCCTGTGATGCCTAGTCAGTGGGTGTGTAATGCCTGGTGCCTAGGTCTGTGATGCCTGGTGATGGCCTGTGATGCCTAGTAACAGCCTGTGATGCCTAGTCACTAGAAGTGTGATGTCTGGTGACTAGGCCTGTGATGCCTTGTGACTAGGCCTGTGATGCTCGGTGAGTAGGCCAGTGATGCCTGGTGCCCGTGAAGCCTATTGACTGGGCCTGTAGAGCCTTTTGACTAGGCCTGTGATACCTGGTGGCTAGGCCTGTGATGCCTGGGGACTAGACCTGTGATGCCTGGGGACACTGCCTTTGATGCCTGGGGATTAGGCCTGTGAAGCCTGGTGACTAGGCATGTGAAACTTGGAGACTAGGCATGTGAAGCCTGGTGACTAGGCGTGTGATGCCTAGGGGCAAGGCCTGTGAAGCCTGGTGGCTCGGTCTGTGATACCTGATGACTAGGCCTGTGATGCCTGGTGGCTAAACCTGTGATACCTGTGATGCCTGGAGGCCTGTGATGCCTGGTGCCTAGGTCTGTGATGCCTGTGATGCCTAGTCAGTAGGCTTGTAATGCCTGGTGCCTAGGTCTGTGATGCCTGGTGATGGCCTGTGATGCCTAGTAACAGCCTGTGATGCCTAGTCACTAGAAGTGTGATGTCTGGTGACTAGGCCTGTGATGCCTGGGGGCTAGACCTGTGATGTCTGGTGACTAGGCCTGTGATGCCTGGGGGCTAGACCTGTAATGCCTGGTGACTAGGCCTGTGATGCCTGGTGACTAGGCATGTGATGCCTTGTGACTAGGCCTGTGATGCTCGGTGAGTAGGCCAGTGATGCCTGGTGCCCGTGAAGCCTGTTGACTGGGCCTGTAGAGCCTTTTGACTAGGCCTGTGATACCTGGTGGCTAGGCCTGTGATACCTGGTGGCTAGGCCTGTGATGCCTGAGGACTAGACCTGTGATGCCTGGGGACACCGCCTTTGATGCCTGGGGATTAGGCCTGTGAAGCCTGGTGACTAGGCATGTGAAATCTGGAGACTAGGCATGTGAAGCCTGGTGACAAGGCTTGTGATGTCTGGTGACAAGGCTTGTGATGCCTGGTGACTAGGCCTGTGATGCCTATTGACTAGGTCCATGAAGCCTGATGACTGGGCCTGTGAAGCCTTTTGACTAGGCCTGTGATACCTGGTGGCTGGTCCTAAGATACCTGGGGATTAGACCTGTGATGCCTGGGGACACCGCCTTTGATGCCTGGGGATTAGGCCTGTGAAGCCTGGTGACTAGGCATGTGAAACCTGGAGACTAGGCATGTGAAGCCTGGTGACAAGGCTTGTAATGTCTGGTGACAAGGCTTGTGATGCCTGGTGACTAGGCCTGTGATGCCTATTGACTAGGTCCATGAAGCCTGATGACTGGGCCTGTGAAGCCTTTTGACTAGGCCTGTGATACCTGGGGACTAGACCTGTGATGCCTGGGGACACGGCCTGTGATGCCTGGGGATTAGGCTTGTGAAGCCTGGTAACTAGGTATGTGAACTCAGCCTGGTGACTAGGCATGTGAAGCCTGGTGACTAGGCATGTGAAGACTGGTGACAAGGCTTGTGATGTTTGGTGACAAGGCTTGTGATGCCTGGTGCCTAGGCCTGTGAAGCCTGGTGCCTAGGCCTGTGAAGCCTGGGGACTAGGCCTGTGATGCCTGGGGACTAGGCCTGTGATGCCCGGTGACTAGGCCTGTGATGCCTGGGGATTAGGCCTGTGATGCCTGGGGACTAGGCCTGTAATGCCTGGTGACTAGGCCTGTGATGCCTAGGGACTAGGCTTGTGATGCCATGTGACTAAGCCTGTGATGCCTAGGCACTAGGCTTGTGATGCCTGGTGACTAGGCCTGTGATGCCTAGGGACTAGGCCTGCGATGCCTGGTGACTAGGCCTGCGATGCTTAGTGACTAGGCCTGCGATGCCTGGTGACTAGGCCTGCGAGGCCTGGTGACTAGGCCTGCGAGGCCTGGTGACTAGGCCTGCGAGGCCTGGTGACTAGGCCTGGGATGCCCGGTGAGTAAGCCTGTGATTCCTGGTGACTAGGCCTGTGATGCCTGGTGACTAGGCCTGTGATGCCTAATGACTAAACCCTGATGCCTAATGACCTGGCCCGTAATGGCTAATGAACAGGCCCGTGATGCCCAGTGACAGGGATGTGATGCTAAGTGAGTAGAGAGCAAATACTAGAGAAGGATGGTCTAAGAAGTATGAAGATGGAAGATAAGTGAATGTGAGGAGCCCCGCCAAGAAAACCGGCTACACGTGAAAGTGCAGATTCTGTGCTTTTTGCAAGGCATGGACCATGATTGAAAGGGGTTGAGGAAGCTCTCTGAGGACAAATAAAGTATTAGGTGGTTTCAAACCAGTTGCTTCAGTATTTTGGAATAGAAGGGGAGTTGAGTTATGATTAGATGGGGAGGGAGAGTCGCCAATGGGCTTCTCTAGAAGAAGTAGAACCACAGAAGGTTTGAAGCATGTTGAGGAATAGTGGAACATACAGAAGGGCTTTGGAGTTGAGAGCAAGAGGCTAACATCTGTGGGTGGAAGGTCTGATGGAGCACAAGAAGGACTGACGATTTGAATATTACTTATTTTTGAGAAGTAGGATGACAAGCCATCAGTTGATATAAATGGGTGTATGATGAGTGAATATTTTGGAGTAAGTAGGTTGTTGAAAATGTGCCAGTCATGGGTGGGGCTGAAATGAGGTGAGAAGGTCTTAAAAATATGAGGCCTTGGCGCGTTAGATAGTCCCTGCAGAGATCTGTTGTGGGCTTCCATGTTGGTAGAGGTCTTGTTCTTGTGGCGTTTGCGTAGGGGCATGAGTCAGGACCCTGCAGCCTTTGTGGTGATGGAGGGTGGCGAGGGGCGGGTGGGCAATCTTCTGGGGGTCTCCCATTGAACCCGAGGCTTGGGAATCTGAGATAGGGAAGTCTCTGAGGACTCATCACATTCTGCAGGGGGGTCTCAACTTTTTGCATTGCTCCCCTTCGTAGGAGTTCCCGCCTTTGCTTTCGGGTTGTGAATTTTTGTGTAGACCAGATGATGCACCACAGGGGGAGGTCATTGATTGTTTTTTGTTCAGGGATACTGGGAGTGGTTCTCTTGAACAGTGGGTGAAGAGATGTGTATGACAATGTGATCAGACGTTGAGGGATCAGTAATAGGTGGAGGAAAGGCTAATGTGTTGGATATCAGTATAAGGTCTGGGGGTTGCCATAGGTTATGTGTTGATGTAAATGCGGATTAAAGAGTGGCCAGAGAAGTTGTGAAAGCAGGGTCTGCTGTAGTTGGTTATTGGGGTCAGATTGAATTTGCCAAAAAGGATTACTTGAGTTATGGGAGTGAATGGCTCAAGAACAGTCAAGATCGTCGAAGAAAAGAGCAATTGTGCCCATGGAAGGAAGTGGTTATTGATGTCAAGTGGTATTCAAAGGCAGACAGGAGGGTATTTGCTGCAGAAGTAGGGATGGCCATGAGCACCTTAAGGAGAATGCTGTTGTGGTGGTGTTGCAGTGTGTGAGAGAAGATGCAATCATCAGTGGAAGGCTGCTAGTGTAGCTCAGTCTTCAGGATCTGGCCAGGTCTTAGGATATCATAGCTGTGAAGTTGCTGCGCGTGGCTTTGAGTGTAAAAGTGATCGGTGAAAAGTTGTGTTTGTTACAGACATCACAAGCATTCCATAGACAGATATGACGATTTGCTAGAGGTCTGACGTTGGAGCTCAGTGAATTGTTAAGCATTATGTCTCTGTAGATAGATACGTTGACCTGTTTAGGACTTGAGGGGACGATGCTCTACCGACAAATATGGACTAGTTAGATGCTGGTGAGCTAGTGACATGATCTCAAGTAAGAGATTAATTCTAATTACTCAGCCTACAACGCTTGAGTAGTGTAACCGGCAAAAGGCCATGTTGTTTTGCTTTGACTGTAGTAAATTTGTTAACAGGAAGTCACTGTCTCACAGTGGAGATAAGAAGCACTCTTGAAACCCGGAAGTGTGATTTCTACAAACAGCTGTACTTGTAGAATTTAAGTGCAGGTGTTGATACTTTTGAAGGTGTCTGCTCCTGGTTCTCTCGTTCCCCATGAACTCACCCCGCACCCACTCTTTAAAGTAGCATAACCTAGAGACATATGACTAGTTCTAGAACCTTCTAAAATTGGGAGTACATGTGTGTGCCGCTTCCCTTTGAGGATCTTGACTGCTCGGTCAATGCCAGGGACCTCCTAGACATCGAAGGACTGCAGTTTCGAACAGTAGAAGATAGATTGGGAGGAGGAATAGAAGTGTGCGTGGTGACATAGAAGATAGATAGGGTGTAGGAATAGAAGTATGCGTGGTGACACAGAAGATAGAGAAGTAGGAGGAATAGAAGTATGCGGGGTGACATAGAAGATAGAGAAGTAGGAGGAATAGAAGTATGCGTGGTGACATCGAAGATAGAGAAGGAGGAGGAATACAAGTATGCGTGGTGACATAGAAGATAGATAGGGTGTAGAAATAGAAGTATGCGTGGTGACACAGAAGATAGAGAAGGAGGAGGAATAGAAGTATGCGCGGTGACATAGAATATAGATATATATAGGGAGAAAGAATAGAAGTATGCGCGGTGACCTAGCAGATAGATAGGGAGTAGGAATAGAAATATGCACGGTGACATAGAAGATAGATATATAGAGAGGAAGAATAGAAGTATGCGCAGTGACCTAGAAGATAGATAGGGAGTAGGAATAGAAGTATGCGTGATGACACAGAAGATAGAGAATGAGGAGGAATAGAAGTATGCGCGGTGACATAGAAGATAGAGAAGGAGGAGGAATAGAAGTATGCAGGGTGACATAGAAGATAGATATATAGGGAGGAAGAGTAGAAGTATGCGGGGTGACATAGAAGATAGATATATAGGGACGGGGAATAGAAGTATGCGTGGTGACACAGAAGATAGAGAAGGAGGAGGAATAGAAGTATGCGTGATGACACAGAAGATAGAGAAGGAGGAGGAATAGAAGTATGCGTGATGACACAGAAGAAAGAGAAGGAGGAGGTATAGAAGTATGCGGGGTGACACAGAAGAAAGAGAAGGAGGAGGTATAGAAGTATGCGGGGTGACACAGAAGATAGAGAAGGAGGAGGAATAGAAGTATGCGCAGTGACCTAGAAGATAGATAGGGAGGAGGTATAGAAGTATGCGGGGTGACACAGAAGATAGAGAATGAGGAGGAATAGAAGTATGCGCGGTGACATAGAAGATAGAGAAGGAGGAGGAATAGAAGTATGCAGGGTGACATAGAAGATAGATATATAGGGAGGAAGAGTAGAAGTATGCGGGGTGACATAGAAGATAGATATATAGGGACGGGGAATAGAAGTATGCGTGGTGACACAGAAGATAGAGAAGGAGGAGGAATAGAAGTATGCGTGATGACACAGAAGATAGAGAAGGAGGAGGAATAGAAGTATGCGTGATGACACAGAAGAAAGAGAAGGAGGAGGTATAGAAGTATGCGGGGTGACACAGAAGATAGAGAAGGAGGAGGAATAGAAGTATGCGCAGTGACCTAGAAGATAGATAGGGAGGAGGAATAGAAGTATGCGTGGTGACACAGAAGATAGAGAAGGAGGAGGAATAGAAGTATGCGCAGTGACCTAGAAGATAGATAGGGAGGAGGAATAAAAGTAGGCGTGGTGACACAGAAGATAGAGAAGGAGGAGGAATAGAAGTATGCGTGGTGACATAGAAGATAGAGAAGAAGGAGGAATAGAAGTATGCATGGTGACATAGAAGATAGAGAAGGAGGAGGAATAGAAGTATACGTGGTGACATAAAAGATAGAGAAGGAGAAGGAATAGAAGTATGAATGGTGACATAGAAGATAGAGAAGGAGGAGGAATAGAAGTATGATTGGTGTCACAGAAGATAGAGAAGGAGGAGGAATAGAAGTATGCGTGATGACAGAAGATAGAGAAGGAGGAGGAATAGAAGTATGAGTGATGACACAGAAGATAGAAGGAGGAGGAATAGAAGTATGCGTGGTGACAGAAGATAGAGAAGAAGGAGGAGGATAGAAGTATGCGTGGTGACATAGAAGATAGAGAAGGAGGAGGAATAGAAGTATGCGTGGTGACATAGAAAATAGAGAAGGAGGAGGAATAGAAGTATGAGTGATGACACAGAAGATATAAGGAGGAGGAATAGAAGTATGCGTGGTGACAGAAGAGAGAGAGAAGGAAGGAGGATAGAAGTATGCGTGGTGACATAGAAGATAGAGAAGGAGGAGGAATAGAAGTATGCGTGGTGACATAGAAGATAGAGAAGGAGGAGGAATAGAAGTATGAGTGGTGACACAGAAGATAGAGAAGGAGGAGGAATAGAAGTATGCGTGGTGACACAGAAGATAGAGAAGGAGGAGGAATAGAAGTACGCGTAGTGACCTAGAAGATAGATAGGGAGGAGGAATAGAATTATGCGTGGTGACATAGAAGATAGAGAAGAAGGAGGAATAGAAGTATGCGCAGTGACATAGAAGATAGTGAAAAAGAAGAAGGAGGAATAGAAGTATGCGCGGTGACATAGAAGATAGAGAATGAGGAGGAATAGAAGTATGCGTGGTGACACAGAAGATAGAGAAGGAGGAATAGAAGTATGCGTGGTGACACGGAAGATAGAGAAGGAGAAGGAATAGAAGTATGCGCAGTGACATAGAAGATAGTGAAAAAGAAGAAGGAGGAATAGAAGTATGCGCGGTGACATAGAAGATAGAGAAGGAGGAGGAATAGAAGTATGTGTAGTGACATAGAAGATAGAGAAGAAGGAGGAATAGAAGTATGTGTGGTGACATAGAAGATAGAGAAGGAGGAGGAATAGAAGTATGCATGGTGACATAGAAGATAGAGAAGAAGGAGGAATAGAAGTATGAATGGTGACATAGAAGATAGAGAAGGAGGAGGAATCGAAGTATGCACGGTGACATAGAAGATAGAGAAGGAGGAGGAATAGAAGTATGAGTGATGACACAGAAGATAGAGAAGGAGGAGGAATAGAAGTATGTATGGTGACATAAAAGATAGAGGAGGAATAGAAGTATGCGCGCTGACATAGAAGATAGAGAAGGAGGAGGAATAGAAGTATGCGCGGTGACATAGAAGATAGATAGGGAGGCAGAGATGGCGCTGGAGTGAGCCTTTTCCTTTCCGGTCGCCACGTTACGCTTCACGCCGGAGCTCTGACCATTCGGCAATCGACCAGCTGACCTGCAACTGACCTGACCTGCAGCTGCTTTCAGGCAGATGTCCGTGGCGGCATCCCTGGTGGCGTCTGAACTGGTGTTTGATGCTCAATCACCCGGAGCCCTTGCCGGATTTTCAGCAGTGGGGGCCCGCGAGCTGGAATTCCCGCCTCATTACGCTTAATTTACCGGGTTTTGATACTCTGGTAAAGGGGCGACGGCGGCGACGGCGGCAGTTTGGGTACGAGTCTGCCCCAGGTTGCTGATAAAAGGTGAAAGAGCGGGTGCAGTGATTCTGGCAACAACTTAGAGGCATGAACCTATCATGACCACCCGGGGGCAAGAAAATCAGCAGGACGAAAACGGCCCCTAATTCAGCCGGGGCTGAGAGGGAGAATGCGGGAAAAATGGCTGAGAAAACGACGGAGAAAGCAGACTTTTCACTTAAAGGTAAACGAGATATGGGGAACTGTAAAAAAATGCAGGAAAGACTGGTGGTGCTAATCTTCCTAAAGAAAATGCTACAGGAGGCACAGGTTTATCATCCTCCATTGTTAAACACTTCTTTGTTGTCAAGGGTTCCTCTATCTCCACCGATTTAAATTTGAACACAACTGCTAGTGACCTTAGCAACCCAAAAGCGATTATTCAGGGGGATCTTTAGACTGGGGTTGCCCAGCAGGCCACCCCAATCCTACAGCTTGTCTCCGCGGCCACTGGGAGCAATGCTGGGAGAGAGGGGGCTGAGGAGAATGTGGCAATGACAGCCCTTGAATCACTTGTCTGTACCCCAAGCACTGTGCCCGCCACGCCTGCCATGTTTGTCTTGCCTGATGTCGAGGAGGCGGACAGGGAGCCCCCGGGGGCGGAGGGTCCTGAGACCAGTAATTACCCTACAACGAATGACTGTCTTGGACATACAGCCCTGCAAACCCCGGATATAGCTGTTGAAAACTTTTTTTCAGTATCGGACGGTTCCCTATCCGGCACAGAGAATGATTATATTTGCTCTTCAGAAAGCAGCAACTCAGGAGATATTGACTCTGACCCCGCAATTAGAACTATCCAGCAAAAAAAGAGGAAATCTATGAGCAAAGGACCCAGCCAGCTGAAGTGGGATTACTCTGATTCTCAAGGCTCATTTCCTAGGGGGGATCTCCCTAATCTCCAGCTTGAAGAGAGTCCACAGCCAACCGAGCCATCTCTGGCCTTTATACTGGATACTATTAAGCAGTTTCAAGTAGAAGTGAGATCAGATAGTCTCACTGCCAAGGGTGCTTCCAAAAAACTCCAAGGCGGTATCAGAAAATTAAACAAGATATGTACGGATATCGGTGATCGAGTTTCAATGGTGGAAGCGTGGACAGAGTCCCTGGAAACAGAAATAACCAGTGTCAAGGACCAAGGAATATCTCTGACTTAATGTCCAAGTTCGAAGAACAGGAAAATAGAGCACGTAGAAATAACCTGAGACTGCTGGGAATTCCTGAAGGGGTCGAGGGGGACGACCCCAGAGGATACATAGTCAAGTTGCTCCGTGCTGCCTTTCCATCGCAGACTAGCTGGAACTGGGATCAAGAGATCCAGAGGGCGCATCGCTTTCCATTTAATCTAAAGCAGAGGCGTGATGGTAGTAGTTTTGTCAACGATAGACCTAGAGTTTTTTGGTTTTCTTTGGGAACTTTCTTTTGAGACAGCTGGTTTTTGATCAGGCCAGGCCCAACTCCCAAAAAGTTGTTGACGGAATAAAATTTTCTCTAAACCAGACTACTGCCATGCAACAGTTGAGCGTAGATGGCGATTACGCCAACTGATTGCCCCTCTTCAGCAGCAAGGAGCCCAGGTATTTCTAATGTAATCCAGCCAGGCTGAAAGTGATTTTCAACGGCTCGACGCGGGTGTTTTTGTCCGAAATTAAGGCTGAAGAATACCTAAAGGATATTATGGGAAGAAAAAGATGAACTAAATTCTTTGTCTAGTTTTTTTGTGAATAATCTTTGTTGGGGTTACGATTAGTATTACTACTATTATTATTTTGTTTTTTCTTTCTATTTTTCTTATCTTCTTCTCGTCTCGCTGTCTGTCTGGGCGATTCGGGCTAGCTGAAATTCTTTTTAATATATGATAAATTGCCAATTGTTAAACTGTTAAGTGGCTTGGCGACCGGAGCTCACACTTGCTCACCATCATTCAGGGGTTCCTTGACTGCTTTTTTTTCTTTGGGGGGGGGGTGGGGGGAGGGTTTGGGGGGTGATACCGCAAGCAGTGGGTGGAGAAATGCTGTTTTTGCTGAAATTTTGGTTGATCATGTCTGGAAGGGATCTGAGAAACTTACCATTTACCATGACAGTTAGAGAGGTGGTTGGTGGAGAGGGGAGGTGGAGTGGGAGGGGGTGTGTGTGTGTGTGTGTGGTGGTTGGTGGTGGGGTCGGGGGGACGGGGGTGGGTGAGGGCTCGGGGGGGGAGGAGGGCGGAGGGGAAAGGATAGGAGCGATCTCATGCTGTTTAGTTGTTGGTAGAAGTTTGCTTCTTAGGAATAGGTATAATCCGGTTTTAAAAAGTGGGTCCTGGACAAATATATAAAGCCAAGGTTTATTAACGACTAATGATGGGTACGTCTAAAAACTCAGAAACATCTCATTAAATATTTGTGGTTTAAATGAGCCAGGGAAAAGGCAAAAACTGCCCAAGCCTTACGATTAATGGGGGTGGATATTATCTGTTTGCAGGAGACACACATAGAAGGGGCTCAAAAATCCCTGTTAAATTCTTTGGGTTATAAAGTTATTGGGGCAACTTCACAGGGGGCCAAAGTCAAGGGGGTCGCGATCTTGGCCTCAAGTAGACTCTCTTTAGTAGTTAATCAAGTCAAATCTGACTCTCTGGGTAGATGGGTGATGGCCGGATGCTCTTTCCCCTCTAACTTTGGTTTTACAATCTGCTCTATTTATGGAAGCAACCTCGATGATCCGGGGATAATTAATGGAATAAATGAGGAATTAGCACTCTGGCCACTACCTTTAATTGTATGTGGTGACTTGAATTTGAACTTACCTAGCTCATGGAGACCTGATCAGTCTTGGAGCTATAGGGGTCGGAAACCTAAAACTTTTCAGGCAGTACTTAATCTGATTTACACCCACGGTTTAAAAGATGCTTGGGCACATTTGCAACCCGATCAAGATGGTTTTACCTATTTTTCTGCTCCTCATCTGTCTTTGGCTCGGCTTGATTATTTTCTAGTTTCATCTTCTTTGATATTCGATTGTTCTATTGAAATTACTCCTCGACTCCTTTCAGATCAGAATCCACTGATTTTAAGTGTAGAGGCCCGGGGAGATAGTAGGCCAAGGGTGAACTGGACTTTTGAAAAAGCACTATTATACGATAATAACTATCGGGAATACATGAAAGGTTGGATTCACGAATTTTTGACCATAAATGTTGGCTCTGCTCCGGTAATGGTAGTTTGGGATACATTAAAGGCCGCTATAAGGGGGGAGACGCTTCAATTTTCCGTCAGACGGAATAATAAAGAGAAAGCACAGGTTACTCTTTTGCAGGACCACATGATAAAAGCTGAAAAGAAATTAATACAGGCTGTCCAGTCAGGAACTGGAACTGAACAGGCACAGATAATGGTGGCGGTCGCAAAGGCCGAGATGGGAACTGTATTGGCCGAGAGATTAGCAGTAAAATGGGTTTTGGCCAGAGAAAGGCTTTACGAATGTAGTGAACTCATTGGTCGTCAACTGGCTATTTCCATCAGACAACAGGCGACTGCTAACATAATCTCCTCAATTCAAACTAATTCCGAAGGGATAACCAGTGACCCTATAAAAATAGAGGCGGCTTTCAGGGAATTTTACGAAAAACTATACTCTGAAGATATCACCAGGTCGGCTGAATATAGGCAAAACGAGATCAACAGCTACCTGGAGGTAATACCGGTCGCTGAACTTAACGATGAGAACCGTGAGTTAATGGAAATTTCCCCAGATTGGGATGAAATTGCTACTGCACTAGTAAGCCTCCCTGATGGTAAAGCCACCGGAGAGGACGGCATTCCTGTTGAATTCTATAAAATCTTTGCATTACAGATAAAAGACCTTTTTTAGACGTAGTCATCTCTATTTTTAATGGGTCCTCTCCACCTCGTTCTTGGTCAACCGCAAAGATTGTAATATTCCCTAAAAAAGATAAGTCACCTTTGGAGATGTCATCATATAGACCCATAACCCACATTAATACAGATTCCAAAATATTCTCTAAAATTATAGCATCCAGATTATCTTTAAAAATCGAACCTCTTGTTTCTAGTTGGCAGCATGGGTTCATTCCGAAAAAGGGCACTACTGAGCACATTCGTCGGACTATCACCTTATTTGATGCCGCCAAGGTGGCAGGAGACCCGATCGCATTAATCCTTTTGGACGCAGAAAAAGCGTTTGATCGGGTCTCCTGGCAGTTTTTGTGGGGCCTCATGCGGCGGATTGGCTTTGGCCCTAGGCTGATATCGGCACTGCAGGCATTATATCAGAACCCCACAGCCAGAATCTCAATTAACGGGTGTCTGACCGAGCAGATAAAGATTTCCCGTGGGACTCGGCAGGGTTGCCCTTGCTCTCCGTTGCTTTTCGCTCTATACATCGACCCTCTGATTAAGAAACTTGAGCTTAATCCCGAAATAGTAGCAGTTAGCAGGTTCGGCATTGATACAAAGATCATGGCCTATGCCGACGATTTAGCCATAATAACTCCGGAACCCAAAAGGGCCATTGTAGCTATAGAACAGGAGGCCCAAATATTTGGGCAGATATCTGGTTATGCTCTCAACAAAGCAAAAACACAGATCGTTTTAAATGAACAAATAAACTGGGTAGATGACAGAGTAACCTATAAGGCTAAATATCTAGGGGTGAATATAGTTTCCGATCTGGATCTAATTGTTGAGGAAAATTTGATCCCGTTAGCAGCTGACATGAAAAAGGCACTTCAAAAAATAAATAATTTGCATCTCACAATTGTTGGGAGATGCAATGTTCTAAAAATGTCTTTTTTCCTAAACTACTATACTTTTTAGGACAATCCCGCTAGACTTCAATAACAAGATGCTGCTTACGTTTGAACCACATTTTTTCTCAATTTATTTGGGCCTATTCACAGCCAAGAAGGGCTTTTAAATTCCTTACACTACCCAGAGATAGAGGAGGGTGGGCTTTGCCTAACATAAAACTATATTACTGGGCAGCTGTTCTTCAATATAGTTCCGAGCTACTGCATGACCTTCCTGTCGAGAACTCTTCTGGATTGCCATCTCCCTATATTTCTTTACTCGGGGAAAGCGTCAGGGGTTGTCTCTGGCGTCAGCTCGAACTTGCCTATTACAAACGGGTTAGATTTAAGACTTTGATTAATGTTTATAAGATATTCTCGAAAGTACGCAAATTATTTGGATTGGCAAAGTTAAATTATTATACCCCCATCAGGAATAATAGCAACCTGCCACTTATTTTCCAAGAAACATACTTGCAATAGTGGTACCAAGCCGGTATTACAAAAATGGGAGATTTGATTACTCCCAACGGTATCAGGACTTTTAACACTCTTAAAACCCGTTATAATCTTGGTAATAATCAGTTATTTCAATACAATGCGATCACAGGCTATCTAATTAATAAAACTGGCGGGCCTGTTGGGTTCGCTAAAATCAATCTTATAGATAGAATCCTCGGGCCCAGCATATTACGGATTGGAAATATCTATTTAATGCTAAATCTACAAAGGCCTGATGACGTAAATATAATAGAGGAAAAGTGGCAGGTGAGGTTGAATGCCCCTCCTAACACTTTTTGTTATGCCCTAAGTTTGGCACAGTCTTATTTACTATCATCTAAATTACAAGCGCAATTTTATAAAACTGGATATTTTCTATATATAACCCCCAGTAGAATTGCCAAATGGGGTACTGGCAGTGGCACCCTGTGTCCGAGATGTGCTGAGTACAGTGCAGACTCTGTACACATGTTTGCCACGTGCCCCAAACTAGATTCATTACTTGAAGGGGTGCAGCAGTTTATTGGTAGGGTTTTATCACGTAACTTTCAATTGGTACCAACTACTATAATGCTTGGACTGCATGACACGATCGACCTGAGAAACGGGGGAGCCTTACTATTTGTGGCTATGACTATTCTTAGGATATGTATTGCTTCACACTGGAAGGATCGGAGTCCTCCCACGTTTGCTCAATGGCAGGCTCGGCTGTTCGCAACCTATCAATTAGAGAAGGCCATATATGCCAAAAAAGGCAAGCGTGGGAACAAAAAGGGGTTAGAGATTTGGGACCCCCTATCCAGGTGGCTTAATACATTGAATGCCCCAGATTGACCGTGAGGCTGCATATCCTATGCCTCCCCGGCCTTCTCCCCTGCCTCTCTCCCTCCGGGAGTACCTTCCCCCCTCCCCTCCTTTCTCTCTTTGTTCTCTTTTTTTTTCTCTTCCCCAACTTGCTAACTCTTCCATTGTGGGTCTTTTTTGATATTATATTTTTTTCTGTTGTAGGTTTTTACATCAACGTAAAAAATTGTTCCTTTGCTAATGTGTCTCACTCTGCTTGCCATGTTCTTTTTTGTTTGTTCTTCTCGTCGGACATGGGGAGGGGGTGGGGAGGTCTGGATCAGTGAGGGATGTACTTTGTTTTAAAATGTATCGAAAAAAAAAAAAAAAAAAGAAGAGAGAGAAGGAGGAGGAATAGAAGTATACGTGGTGACACAGAAGATAGAGAAGGAGGAGGAATAGAAGTATGCGTGGTGACACAGAAGATAGAGAAGGAGGAATAGAAGTATGCGCAGTGACATAGAAAATAGCGGAGGAATAGAAGTATGCGCAGTGACATAGAAGATAGAGAAGAAGGAGGAATAGAAGTATACATGGTGACACAGACGATAGAGAAGGAGGAGGAATAGAAGTATGCACAGTGACATAGAAGATAGAGGAGGAATAGAAATATGCGCTGTGACATAGAAGATAGAGAAGGAGGAGGAATAGAAGTATACGTGGTGACACAGAAGATAGAGAAGGAGGAATAGAAGTATGCATGATGACAGAAGATAGAGAAGGAGGAGGAATAGAAGTATGCAGGGTGACATAGAAGATAGAGAAGAAGGAGGAATAGAAGTATGCGGGGTGACATAGAAGATAGAGAAGGAGGAATAGAAGTATGCGTGATGACAGAAGATAGAGAAGGAGAAGGAATAGAAGTATGCGGGGTGACATAGAAGAAAGAGAAGAAGGAGGAATAGAAGTATGAGTGGTGACACAGAAGATAGAGAAGGAGGAGGAATAGAAGTATGCGCAGTGACCTAGAAGATAGAGAAGGAGGAGGAATAGAAGTATGCGGGGTGAACTAGAAGATAGAGAAGGAGGAGGAATTGAAGTATGCACAGTGACATAGAAGATAGAGAAGGAAGAGGAATAGAAGTATGCGTGATGACAGAAGATAGAGAAGGAGGAGGAATAGAAGTATGCGTGGTGACATAGAAGATAGAGATGGAGAAGGAATAGAAGTATGCGTGGTGACACAGAAGGTAGAGAAGGAGGAATAGAAGTATACGTGGTGACACGGAAGATGGAGAAGGAGGAGGAATAGAAGTATGCACAGTGACATAGAAGATAGAGAAGGAGGAGGAATAGAAGTATGCGTGGTGACATAGAAGATAGAGAAGGAGGAGGTATAGAAGTATGCATGGTGACATAGAAGATAGAGAAGAAGGAGGAATAGAAGTATGCGTGATGACAGAAGATAGAGAAGGAGGAGGAATAGAAGTATGCGCGGTGACATAGAAGATAGAGAAGGAGGAGGAATAGAAGTATGCACGGTGACATAGAAGATAGAGAAGAAGGAGGAATAGAAGTATGCGCAGTGACATAGAAGATAGAGAAGAAGGAGGAATAGAAGTATGCACGGTGACATAGAAGATAGAGAAGGAGGAGGAATAGAAGTATGTGTAGTGACATAGAAGATAGAGAAGAAGGAGGAATAGAAGTATGCATGGTGACATAGAAGATAGAGAAGAAGGAGGAATAGAAGTATGCGCAGTGACATAGAAGATAGAGAAGAAGGAGGAATAGAAGTATGCACGGTGCCATAGAAGATAGAGTAGGAGGAGGAATAGAAGTATGCGTAGTGACATAGAAGATAGAGAAGAAGGAGGAATAGAAGTATGCACGGTGACATAGAAGATAGAGAAGGAGGAGGAATAGAAGTATGCGCGGTGACATAGAAGATAGATAGGGAGGAGGAATAGAAGTATGCGCAGTGACATAGAAGATAGAGAAGGAGGAGGAATAGAAGTATGCGTGGTGACACAGAAGATAGAGAAGGAGGAGGAATAGAAGTATGCGCGGTGACACAGAAGATAGAGAAGAAGGAGGAATAGAAGTATGCGCGCTGACATAGAAGATAGAGAAGGAGGAGGAATAGAAGTATGCGCGGTGACATAGAAGATAGATAGGGAGGAGGAATAGAAGTATGCGCAGTGACATAGAAGATAGAGAAGGAGGAGGAATAGAAGTATGCGTGGTGACATAGAGGATAGAGAAGGAGGAGGAATACAAGTATGCGCAGTGACATAGAAGATAGAGAAGGAGGAGGAATAGAAGTATGCGTGGTGACATAGAAGATAGAGAAGGAGGAGGAATAGAAGTATGCGTGATGACAGAAGATAGAGAAGGAGGAGGAATAGAACTATGCGCGGTGACATAGAAGATAGAGAAGGAGGAGGAATAGAAGTATGCGTGGTGACACAGAAGATAGGGAAGGAGGAGGAATAGAAGTATACGTGGTGACACGGAAGATAGAGAAGGAGGAGGAATAGAAGTATGTGTGGTGACACAGAAGATAGAGAAGGAGGAATAGAAGTATGCACGGTGACATAGAAGTTAGCGGAGGAATAGAAGTATGCGCTGTGACATAGAAGATAGAGAGAAGAAGGAGGAATAGAAGTACACATGGTGACACAGAAGATAGAGAAGGATGAGGGAATAGAAGTATGCACGGTGACATAGAAGGTAGCGGAGGAATAGAAGTATGCGCTGTGACATAGAAGATAGAGAAGGAGGAGGAATAGAAGTATACGTGGTGACACAGAAGATAGAGAAGGAGGAATAGAAGTATGTGTGATGACAGAAGATAGAGAAGGAGGAGGAATAGAAGTATACGTGGTGACACAGAAGATAGAGAAGGAGGAGGAATAGAAGTATGCGTGGTGACACAGAAGATAGAGAAGGAGGAATAGAAGTATGCGCAGTGACATAGAAGATAGCGGAGGAATAGAAGTATGCGCAGTGACATAGAAGATAGAGAAGGAGGAGGAATAGAAGTATGCGCGGTGACATAGAAGATAGAGAAGGAGGAGGAATAGAAGTATGCGTGGTGACACAGAAGATAGAGAAGGAGGAGGAATAGAAGTATACGTGGTGACACAGAAGATAGAGAAGGAGGAGGAATAGAAGTATACGTGGTGACACGGAAGATAGAGAAGGAGGAGGAATAGAAGTATGCGTGGTGACACAGAAGATAGAGAAGGAGGAATAGAAGTATGCACGGTGACATAGAAGTTAGCGGAGGAATAGAAGTATGCGCTGTGACATAGAAGATAGAGAAGAAGGAGGAATAGAAGTACACATGGTGACACAGAAGATGGAGAAGGATGAGGAATAGAAGTATGCACGGTGACATAGAAGGTGGCGGAGGAATAGAAGTATGCGCTGTGACATAGAAGATAGAGAAGGAGGAGGAATAGAAGTATGCGTGGTGACATAGAAGATAGAGAAGGAGGAGGAATAGAAGTATGCGTGGTGACACAGAAGATAGAGAAGGAGGAGGAATAGAAGTATACGTGGTGACACGGAAGATAGAGAAGGAGGAGGAATAGAAGTATGCGTGGTGACACAGAAGATAGAGAAGGAGGAATAGAAGTATGCGCGGTGACATAGAAGATAGAGAAGGAGGAGGAATAGAAGTATGCGCAGTGACATAGAAGATAGAGAAGGAGGAGGAATAGAAGTATGCGTGGTGACACAGAAGATAGAGAAGGAGGAATAGAAGTATACGTGGTGACACGGAAGATAGAGAAGGAGGAGGAATAGAAGTATGCGCAGTGACATAGAAGATAGTGAAAAAGAAGGAGGAGGAATAGAAGTATGCACAGTGACATAGAAGATAGAGAAAGAGGAGGAATAGAAGTATGTGTAGTGACATAGAAGATAGAGAAGAAGGAGGAATAGAAGTATGAATGGTGACATAGAAGATAGAGAAGGAGGAGGAATAGAAGTATGCGCGGTGACACAGAAGATAGAGAAGGAGGAGGAATAGAAGTATGCGTGGTGACATAAAAGATAGAGGAGGAATAGAAGTATGCACGCTGACATAGAAGATAGAGAAGGAGGAGGAATAGAAGTATGCGCGGTGAGATAGAAGATAGATAGGGAGGAGGAATAGAAGTATACACAGTGACGTAGAAGATAGAGAAGGAGGAGGAATAGAAGTATGCATGGTGACATAGAAGATAGATACGGAGTAGGAATAGAAGTATGCACGGTGACATAGAAGTTAGCGGAGGAATAGAAGTATGCGCTGTGACATAGAAGATAGAGAAGAAGGAGGAATAGAAGTACACATGGTGACACAGAAGATAGAGAAGGATGAGGAATAGAAGTATGCACGGTGACATAGAAGGTAGCGGAGGAATAGAAGTATGCGCTGTGACATAGAAGATAGAGAAGGAGGAGGAATAGAAGTATACGTGGTGACACAGAAGATAGAGAAGGAGGAATAGAAGTATGTGTGATGACAGAAGATAGAGAAGGAGGAGGAATAGAAGTATACGTGGTGACACAGAAGATAGAGAAGGAGGAGGAATAGAAGTATGCGTGGTGACACAGAAGATAGAGAAGGAGGAATAGAAGTATGCGCAGTGACATAGAAGATAGCGGAGGAATAGAAGTATGCGCAGTGACATAGAAGATAGAGAAGAAGGAGGAATAGAAGTAAACATGGTGACATAGAAAAGAGCAGAGGAATAGAAGTATGCGCTGTGACATAGAAGATAGAGAAGGAGGAGGAATAGAAGTATACGTGGTGACACAGAAGATAGAGAAGGAGGAATAGAAGTATGCGTGATGACAGAAGATAGAGAAGGAGGAGGAATAGAAGTATGCAGGGTGACATAGAAGATAGAGAAGAAGGAGGCATAGAAGTATGCACGGTGACATAGACGATAGAGAAGGAAGAATAGAAGTATGCGTGATGACAGAAGATAGAGAAGGAGGAGGAATAGAAGTATGCGGGGTGACATAGAAGATAGAGAAGAAGGAGGAATAGAAGTATGAGTGGTGACACAGAAGATAGAGAAAGAGGCGGAATAGAAGTATGCGCAGTGACCTAGAAGATAGAGAAGGAGGAGGAATAGAAGTATGCGGGGTGACATAGAAGATAGAGAAGGAGGAGGAATTGAAGTATGCACGGTGACCTAGAAGATAGAGAAGGAGGAGGAATAGAAGTATGCGGGGTGACATAGAAGATAGAGAAGGAGGAGGAATTGAAGTATGCACGGTGACATAGAAGATAGAGAAGGAGGAGGAATAGAAGTATGCGTGATGACAGAAGATAGAGAAGGAGGAGGAATAGAAGTATGCGTGGTGACATAGAAGATAGAGAAGGAGGAGGAATAGAAGTATGCGTGGTGACACAGAAGATAGAGAAGGAGGAATAGAAGTATACGTGGTGCCACGGAAGATAGAGAAGTAGGCGGAATAGAAGTATACGCAGTGACATAGAAGATAGTGAAAAAGAAGAAGGAGGAATAGAAGTATGCGCGGTGACATAGAAGATAGAGAAGGAGGAGGAAAAGAAGTATGCACAGTGACATAGAAGATAGAGAAGGAGGAGGAATAGAAGTATGCGTGGTGACATAGAAGATAGAGAAGGAGGAGGTATAGAAGTATGCATGGTGACATAGAAGATAGAGAAGAAGGAGGAATAGAAGTATGCGTGATGACAGAAGATAGAGAAGGAGGAGGAATAGAAGTATGCGCGGTGACATAGAAGATAGATAGGGAGGAGGAATAGAAGTATGCGTAGTGACATAGAAGATAGAGAAGGAGGAGGAATAGAAGTATGCGCGGTGACACAGAAGATAGAGAAGGAGGAGGAATAGAAGTATGCGCGGTGACACAAGATAGAGAAGAAGGAGGAATAGAAGTATGCGCGCTGACATAGAAGATAGAGAAGGAGGAGGAATAGAAGTATGCGCGGTGACATAGAAGATAGATAGGGAGGAGGAATAGAAGTATGCGCAGTGACATAGAAGATAGAGAAGGAGGAGGAATAGAAGTATGCATGGTGACATAGAAGATAGCGAAGGAGGAGGAATAGAAGTATGCGCAGTGACATAGAAGGTAGAGAAGGAGGAGGAATAGAAGTATGCGTGGTGACATAGAAGATAGAGAAGGAGGAGGAATAGAAGTATGCGTGGTGACATAGAAGATAGAGAAGGAGGAGGAATAGAAGTATGCGTGGTGACACAGAAGATAGAGAAGGAGGAGGAATGGAAGTATGCGTGGTGACATAGAGGATAGAGAAGAAGGAGGAATAGAAGTATGCGTGGTGACATAGAAGATAGAGAAGGAGGAGGAATAGAAGTATGCGTGGTGACAGAAGATAGAGAAGGAGGAGGAATAGAAGTATACGTGGTGCCACAGAAGATAGAGAAGGAGGAATAGAAGTATGCGTGATGACAGAAGATAAAGAAGGAGGAGGAATAGAAGTATACATGGTGACACAGAAGATAGAGAAGGAGGAGGAATAGAAGTATGCGTGGTGACACAGAAGATAGAGAATGAGGAATAGAAGTATGCGTGATGACAGAAGATAGAGAAGGAGGAGGAATAGACGTATGCGGGGTGACATAGAAGATAGAGAAGAAGGAGGAATAGAAGTATACGTGGTGACACAGAAGATAGAGAAGGAGGAGGAATAGAAGTATGCGTGGTGACACAGAAGATAGAGAAGGAGGAATAGAAGTATGAATGGTGACATAGAAGATAGAGAAGGAGGAGGAATAGAAGTATGCGGGGTGACATAGAAGATAGAGAAGAAGGCGGAATAGAAGTATGCATGGTGACATAGAAGATAGAGAAGGAGAAGGAATAGAAGTATGAATGGTGACATGAAGTATGCGCGGTGACATAGAAGATAGATAGGGAGGAGGAATAGAAGTATGCGCAGTGACATAGAAGATAGAGAAGGAGGAGGAATAGAAGTATGCATGGTGACATAGAAGATAGCGAAGGAGGAGGAATAGAAGTATGCGCAGTGACATAGAAGGTAGAGAAGGAGGAGGAATAGAAGTATGCGTGGTGACATAGAAGATAGAGAAGGAGGAGGAATAGAAGTATGCATGGTGACATAGAAGATAGAGAAGGAGGAGGAATAGAAGTATGCGCGCTGACATAGAAGATAGAGAAGGAGGAGGAATAGAAGTATGCATGGTGACATAGAAGATAGAGAAGGAGGAGGAATAGAAGTATGCACGCTGACATAGAAGATAGAGAAGAAGGGGGAATAGAAGTATGCGCGCTGACATAGAAGATAGCGGAGGAATAGAAGTACGCGATGTGACATAGAAGATAGAGAAGGAGGAGGAATAGAAGTATGCGCGCTGACATAGAAGATAGAGAAGGAGGAGGAATAGAAGTATGCATGGTGACATAGAAGATAGAGAAGGAGGAGGAATAGAAGTATGCGCGCTGACATAGAAGATAGAGAAGAAGGAGGAATAGAAGTATGCGTGATGACAGAAGATAGAGAAGGAGGAGGAATAGAAGTATGCACGGTGACATAGAAGATAGCGGAGGAATAGAAGTACGCGATGTGACATAGAAGATAGAGAAGGAGGAGGAATAGAAGTATGCGTGGTGACACAGAAGATAGAGAAGGAGGAGGAAAAGAAGTATGCGTGGTGACACAGAAGATAGAGAAGGAGGAGGAATAGAAGTATGCAGGGTGACATAGAAGATAGAGAAGGAGGAGGAATTAAAGTATGCGTGGTGACACAGAAGATAGAGAAGGAGGAGGAATAGAAGTATGCTTGGTGACATAGAAGATAGAGAAGGAGGAGGAATAGAAGTATGCGTGGTGACACAGAAGATAGAGAAGGAGGAGGAACAGAAGTATGCGTGATGACAGAAGATAGAGAAGGAGGAGGAATAGAAGTATGCGCGGTGACATAGAAGATAGAGAAGAAGGAGGAATAGAAGTATACGTGGTGACATAGAAGTGTGTGTGGTGACATAGAAGATAGAGAAGAAGGAGAAATAGAAGTATGCGTGGTGACATAGAAGATAGAGAAGGAGGAGGAATAGAAGTATGCGTAGTGACAGAAGATAGAGAAGGAGGAGGAATAGAAGTATACATGGTGACACAGAAGATAGAGAAGGAGGAATAGAAGTATGCGTGATGACAGAAGATAAAGAAGGAGGAGGAATAGAAGTATATGTGGTGACACAGAAGATAGATAAGGAGGAGGAATAGAAGTATGCGTGGTGACACAGAAGATAGAGAAGGAGGAATAGAAGTAAGCGTGATGACAGAAGATAGAGAAGGAGGAGGAATAGAAGTATGCGGGGTGACATAGAAGATAGAGAAGAAGGAGGAATAGAAGTATGCATGGTGACATAGAAGATAGAGAAGGAGAAGGAATAGAAGTATGAATGGTAACATAGAAGATAGAGAAGGAGGAGAAATAGAAGTATGCGTGGTGACATAGAAGATAGAGAAGGAGGAGGAATAGAAGTATGCGTGGTGACACAGAAGATAGAGAAGGAGGAGGAATGGAAGTATGCATGGTGACATAGAGGATAGAGAAGAAGGAGGAATAGAAGTATGCGTGGTGACATAGAAGATAGAGAAGGAGGAGGAATAGAAGTATGCGTGGTGACAGAAGATAGAGAAGGAGGAGGAATAGAAGTATACGTGGTGCCACAGAAGATAGAGAAGGAGGAATAGAAGTATGCGTGATGACAGAAGATAAAGAAGGAGGAGGAATAGAAGTATACATGGTGACACAGAAGATAGAGAAGGAGGAGGAATAGAAGTATGCGTGGTGACACAGAAGATAGAGAATGAGGAATAGAAGTATGCGTGATGACAGAAGATAGAGAAGGAGGAGGAATAGACGTATGCGGGGTGACATAGAAGATAGAGAAGAAGGAGGAATAGAAGTATACGTGGTGACACAGAAGATAGAGAAGGAGGAGGAATAGAAGTATGCGTGGTGACACAGAAGATAGAGAAGGAGGAATAGAAGTATGAATGGTGACATAGAAGATAGAGAAGGAGGAGGAATAGAAGTATATGTGGTGACACAGAAGATAGATAAGGAGGAGGAATAGAAGTATGCGTGGTGACACAGAAGATAGAGAAGGAGGAATAGAAGTAAGCGTGATGACAGAAGATAGAGAAGGAGGAGGAATAGAAGTATGCGGGGTGACATAGAAGATAGAGAAGAAGGAGGAATAGAAGTATGCATGGTGACATAGAAGATAGAGAAGGAGAAGGAATAGAAGTATGAATGGTAACATAGAAGATAGAGAGGAGGAGAAATAGAAGTATGCGTGGTGACATAGAAGATAGAGAAGGAGGAGGAATAGAAGTATGCGTGGTGACACAGAAGATAGAGAAGGAGGAGGAATGGAAGTATGCATGGTGACATAGAGGATAGAGAAGAAGGAGGAATAGAAGTATGCGTGGTGACATAGAAGATAGAGAAGGAGGAGGAATAGAAGTATGCGTGGTGACAGAAGATAGAGAAGGAGGAGGAATAGAAGTATACGTGGTGCCACAGAAGATAGAGAAGGAGGAATAGAAGTATGCGTGATGACAGAAGATAAAGAAGGAGGAGGAATAGAAGTATACATGGTGACACAGAAGATAGAGAAGGAGGAGGAATAGAAGTATGCGTGGTGACACAGAAGATAGAGAATGAGGAATAGAAGTATGCGTGATGACAGAAGATAGAGAAGGAGGAGGAATAGACGTATGCGGGGTGACATAGAAGATAGAGAAGAAGGAGGAATAGAAGTATACGTGGTGACACAGAAGATAGAGAAGGAGGAGGAATAGAAGTATGCGTGGTGACACAGAAGATAGAGAAGGAGGAATAGAAGTATGAATGGTGACATAGAAGATAGAGAAGGAGGAGGAATAGAAGTATGTGGGGTGACATAGAAGATAGAGAAGAAGGAGGAATAGAAGTATGCATGGTGACATAGAAGATAGAGAAGGAGAAGGAATAGAAGTATGAATGGTGACATAGAAGATAGAGAAGGAGGAGCAATAGAAGTATGCGCGGTGACACAGAAGATAGAGAAGAAGGAGGAATAGAAGTATGCGTGGTGACATAAAAGATAGAGGAGGAATAGAAGTATGTGGTGTGACATAGAAGATAGAGAAGAAGGAGGAATAGAAGTATACGTGGTGACACAGAAGATAGAGAAGGAGGAATAGAAGTATGCGTGATGACAGAAGATAGAGAAGGAGGAGGAATAGAAGTATACGTGGTGACACAGAAGATAGAGAAGGAGGAGGAATAGAAGTATGCGTGGTGACACAGAAGATAGAGAACCAGGAATAGAAGTATGCGCAGTGACATAGAAGATAGCGGAGGAATAGAAGTATGCGCAGTGACATAGAAGATAGAGAAGAAGGAGGAATAGAAGTAAACATGGTGACACAGAAGATAGAGAAGGAGGAGGAATAGAAATATGCACGGTGACATAGAAGAGAGCAGAGGAATAGAAGTATGCGCTGTGACATAGAAGATAGAGAAGGAGGAGGAATAGAAGTATACGTGGTGACACAGAAGATAGAGAAGGAGGAATAGAAGTATGCGTGATGACAGAAGATAGAGAAGGAGGAGGAATAGTAGTATGCAGGGTGACATAGAAGATAGAGAAGAAGGAGGAATAGAAGTATGCACGGTGACATAGACGATAGAGAAGGAGGAGGAATAGAAGTATGCGTGATGACAGAAGATAGAGAAGGAGGAGGAATAGAAGTATGCGTGGTGACAGAAGATAGAGAAGGAGGAGGAATAGAAGTATGCGTGGTGACACAGAAGATAGAGAAGGAGGAATAGAAGTATACGTGGTGCCACGGAAGATAGAGAAGGAGGAGGAATAGAAGTATGCGCAGTGACATAGAAGATAGTGAAAAAGAAGAAGGAGGAATAGAAGTATGCGCGGTGACATAGAAGATAGAGAAGGAGGAGGAATAGAAGTATGCACAGTGACATAGAAGATAGAGAAGGAAGAGGAATAGAAGTATGCATGGTGACATAGAAGATAGAGAAGGAGGAGGTATAGAAGTATGCATGGTGACATAGAAGATAGAGAAGAAGGAGGAATAGAAGTATGCGTGATGACAGAATATAGAGAAGGAGGAGGAATAGAAGTATGCGCGGTGACATAGAAGATAGAGAAGGAGGAGGAATAGAAGTATGCGCGCTGGCATAGAAGATAGATAGGGAGGAGGAATAGAAGTATGCGCGGTGACATAGAAGATAGATAGGGAGGAGGAATAGAAGTATGCGCAGTGACATAGAAGATAGAGAAGGAGGAGGAATAGAAGTATGCGCGGTGACACAGAAGATAGAGAAGAAGGAGGAATAGAAGTATGCGCGCTGACATAGAAGATAGAGAAGGAGGAGGAATAGAAGTATGCGCGGTGACATAGAAGATAGATAGGGAGGAGGAATAGAAGTATTCGCAGTGACATAGAAGATAGAGAAGGAGGAGGAATAGAAGTATGCATGGTGACATAGAAGATAGCGAAGGAGGAGGAATAGAAGTATGCGCAGTGACATAGAAGGTAGAGAAGGAGGAGGAATAGAAGTATGCGTGGTGACATAGAAGATAGAGAAGGAGGAGGAATAGAAGTATGCATAGTGACATAGAAGATAGAGAAGAAGGGGGAATAGAAGTATGCGCGCTGACATAGAAGATAGAGAAGGAGGAGGAATCGAAGTATGCGCGCTGACATAGAAGATAGAGAAGAAGGAGGAATAGAAGTATGCGTGATGACAGAAGATAGAGAAGGAGGAGGAATAGAAGTATGCACGGTGACATAGACGATAGCGGAGGAATAGAAGTACGCGCTGTGACATAGAAGATAGAGAAGGAGGAGGAATAGAAGTATGCGTGGTGACACAGAAGATAGAGAAGGAGGAGGAAAAGAAGTATGCGTGGTGACACAGAAGATAGAGAAGGAGGAGGAATAGAAGTATGCATGGTGACATAGAAGATAGAGAAGGAGGAGGAATTAAAGTATGCAGGGTGACATAGAAGATAGAGAAGAAGGAGGAATAGAAGTATGCACGGTGACATAGAAGATAGAGAAGAAGGAGGAATAGAAGTATGAGTGGTGACACAGAAGATAGAGAAGGAGGCGGAATAGAAGTATGCGCAGTGACCTAGAAGATAGAGAAGGAGGAGGAATAGAAGTATGCCGGGTGACATAGAAGGTAGAGAAGGAGGAGGAATTGAAGTATGCACGGTGACATAGAAGATAGAGAAGGAGGAGGAATAGAAGAATGCGTGATGACAGAAGATAGAGAAGGAGGAGGAATAGAAGTATGCGTGGTGACAGAAGATAGAGAAGGAGGAGGAATAGAAGTATGCGTGGTGACACAGAAGATAGAGAAGGAGGAATAGAAGTATACGTGGTGCCACGGAAGATAGAGAAGGAGGAGGAATAGAAGTATGCGCAGTGACATAGAAGATAGTGAAAAAGAAGAAGGAGGAATAGAAGTATGCGCGGTGACATAGAAGATAGAGAAGGAGGAGGAATAGAAGTATGCACAGTGACATAGAAGATAGAGAAGGAGGAGGAATAGAAGTATGCATGGTGACATAGAAGATAGAGAAGGAGGAGGTATAGAAGTATGCATGGTGACATAGAAGATAGAGAAGAAGGAGGAATAGAAGTATGCGTGATGACAGAAGATAGAGAAGGAGGAGGAATAGAAGTATGCGCGGTGACATAGAAGATAGAGAAGGAGGAGGAATAGAAGTATGCGCGCTGGCATAGAAGATAGATAGGGAGGAGGAATAGAAGTATGCGCAGTGACATAGAAGATACATAGGGAGGAGGAATAGAAGTATGCGCAGTGACATAGAAGATAGAGAAGGAGGAGGAATAGAAGTATGCGCTGTGACACAGAAGATAGAGAAGAAGGAGGAATAGAAGTATGCGCGCTGACATAGAAGATAGAGAAGGAGGAGGAATAGAAGTATGCATGGTGACATAGAAGATAGCGAAGGAGGAGGAATAGAAGTATGCGCAGTGACATAGAAGGTAGAGAAGGAGGAGGAATAGAAGTATGCGTGGTGACATAGATGATAGAGAAGGAGGAGGAATAGAAGTATGCATGGTGACATAGAAGATAGAGAAGAAGGGGGAATAGAAGTATGCGCGCTGACATAGAAGATAGAGAAGGAGGAGAAATCGAACTATGCGCGCTGACATAGAAGATAGAGAAGAAGGAGGAATAGAAGTATGAGTGATGACAGAAGATAGAGAAGGAGGAGGAATAGAAGTATGCACGGTGACATAGACGATAGCGGAGGAATAGAAGTACGCGCTGTGACATAGAAGATAGAGAAGGAGGAGGAATAGAAGTATGCGTGGTGACACAGAAGATAGAGAAGGAGGAGGAAAAGAAGTATGCGTGGTGACACAGAAGATAGAGAAGGAGGAGGAATAGAAGTATGCATGGTGACATAGAAGATAGAGAAGGAGGAGGAATTAAAGTATGCGTGGTGACACAGAAGATAGAGAAGGAGGAGGAATAGAAGTATGCGTGGTGACACAGAAGATAGAGAAGGAGGAGGAATAGAAGTATGCATGGTGACATAGAAGATAGAGAAGGAGGAGGAATTAAAGTATGCTTGGTGACATAGAAGATAGAGAAGGAGGAGGAATAGAAGTATGCGTGGTGACACAGAAGATAGAGAAGGAGGAGGAACAGAAGTGTGCGTGATGACAGAAGATAGAGAAGGATGAGGAATAGAAGTATGCGCGGTGACATAGAAGATAGAGAAGAAGGAGGAATAGAAGTATACGTGGTGACATAGAAGTGTGTGTGGTGACATAGAAGATAGAGAAGAAGGAGAAATAGAAGTATGCGTGGTGACATAGAAGATAGAGAAGGAGGAGGAATAGAAGTATGCATGGTGACAGAAGATAGAGAAGGAGGAGGAATAGAAGTATACATGGTGACACAGAAGATAGAGAAGGAGGAATAGAAGTATGAGTGATGACAGAAGATAGAGAAGGAGGAGGAATGACACAGAAGATAGGTGACACAGAAGATAGAGAAGGAGGAGGAATAGAAGTATGCGTGGTGACACAGAAGATAGTGAAGGAGGAATAGAAGTATGCGTGATGACAGAAGATAGAGAAGGAGGAGGAATAGAAGTATGCAAGGTGACATAGAAGATAGAGAAGGAGGAATAGAAGTATGCATGGTGACATAGAAGATAGAGAAGGAGAAGGAATAGAAGTATGAATGGTAACATAGAAGATAGAGAAGGAGGAGAAATAGAAGTATGCACGGTGACATAGAAGATAGAGAAGAAGGAGGAATAGAAGTATGAGTGGTGACACAGAAGATAGAGAAGGAGGAGGAATGGAAGTATGCGTGGTGACAGAAGATAGAGAAGGAGGAGGAATAGAAGTATACATGGTGCCATAGAAGATAGAGAAGGAGGAGGAATGGAAGTATGCGTGATGACAGAAGATAAAGAAGGAGGAGGAATAGAAGTATACATGGTGACACAGAAGATAGAGAATGAGAAATAGAAGTATGCGTGATGACAGAAGATAGAGAAGGAGGAATAGAAGTATGAATGGTGACATAGAAGATAGAGAAGGAGGAGGAATAGAAGTATGCGTGGTGACACGGAAGATAGAGAAGGAGGAGGAATAGAAGTATGCGTGGTGACAGAAGAGAGAGAAGAAGGAGGAGGAAAAGAAGTATGCGTGGTGACATAGAAGATAGAGAAGGAGAAGGAATAGAAGTATGAATGGTGACATAGAAGATAGAGACGGAGGAGGAATAGAAGTATGCGTGGTGACAGAAGAGAGAGAAGAAGGAGGAGGAATAGAAGTATGCGTGGTGACATAGAAGATAGAGAAGGAGAAGGAATAGAAGTATGAATGGTGACATAGAAGATAGAGAAGGAGGAGGAATAGAAGTATGCGCAGTGTCACAGAAGATAGAGAAGAAGGAGGAATAGAAGTATGCGTGGTGACATAAAAGATAGAGGAGGAATAGAAGTATGTGGTGTGACATAGAAGATAGAGAAGAAGGAGGAATAGAAGTATGCACGGAGGCATAGAAGATAGAGAAGGAGCAGGAATAGAAGTATGCACGCTGACATAGAAGATAGAGAAGGAGGAGGAATAGAAGTATGAGTGGTGACACAGAAGATAGAGAAGGAGGAGGAATAGAAGTATGCGCAGTGACACAGAAGATAGAGAAGAAGGAGGAATAGAAGTATGCGTGGTGACATAAAAGATAGAGGAGGAATAGAAGTATGTGGTGTGACATAGAAGATAGAGAAGAAGGAGGAATAGAAGTATGCACGGAGGCATAGAAGATAGAGAAGGAGCAGGAATAGAAGTATGCACGCTGACATAGAAGATAGAGAAGGAGGAGGAATAGAAGTATGAATGGTGACATAGAAGATAGAGAAGAAGGAGGAATAGAAGTATGCGCAGTGACATAGAAGATAGATAGGGAGGAGGAATAGAAGTATGCACGCTGACATAGAAGATAGAGAAGGAGGAGGAATAGAAGTATGAATGGTGACATAGAAGATAGAGAAGGAGGAGGAATAGAAGTATGCACGCTGACATAGAAGATAGAGAAGGAGGAGGAATAGAAGTATGCGGGGTGACATAGAAGATAGAGAAGGAGGAGGAATAGAAGTATGCGTGGTGACAGAAAAAGGGATAGTCAGATTTTGGTACTTGGATTAACAAGACATATTGTTGGTATGTCTTTCATTGTGCAGTAAGGTGAGGAAGTGGTATGTATTAACATATATCACTGATACATCGGCTGTGCTTATGGAGTGGGCTGTTGCACTTCATACCAACAGTATATATTGTATACATCCCTGCAAAATAAAACATTACCTCATTTAAGTGATTTGCAAGGCCGCTCTTTGGTGGCGTTCAGTGTTGGACTGGCCTGTGAGTGCCCGATGGGCTGGTCAGACAGGCCAGTGTGTGGGTTGGTGTTTTTGCATTTTGTGGACTGGTTTGATGGCGAGCTGGGCCGTCTTTTTTATTTTTTTTTAGCATTTTGTGGACCTGTTTTATGGTCTGGTGGACCGTTTCTTACAGTTGATTTCCATGATATTACCACAGGCATCGCTTGCCACAAACACACATGCATGCAGTCTCCCGTACCCAGCATTGGATTGGGAAGGCGGGCAGTCGGGCATTGGGCAATGGGCCGGTGCCTAAGGGTCACCCGTGGGCCAGATTTCGTTAGGAGCTGTGTCAGCCGGCCCACAGAGCCTTACTGTTGTCCCCGCCAGGCCATTGTAATGTGGGGCTTGCATCATGGCAGACAGGCTCTGAGGGGGTAGTTTGCAGCAGCGTCGCTAGCCCAGTATTGTTCTGGCCTCTACAGACTTTATCTTGGTCGCCCGTGGGGCCGGCACAGACGCCCATAAGCAGAGTCGCCCTCACTCCCCTGCCGTGCTGTTCAAGTGAGGCGTGTGTAGAGAGTGCAGCAGCCTGGCTGGGGCAGGTAATGTTACCATTGGGCAGTAGCAGCTCTGTGCTTTTCTTCATCCCTAGTCCCTGCCAGGCCTTTGCCCTGAGGCTATAGTTGGCTGGGGAGGGGGAAGAGTGAGGGTGCCTCGCTGAGGGCCTGTTGTTGGCACTTGGGCTCCGGTGTCTTTCTGGCCTTGGTGGAGGGGGTTGTATGTTTGCACAGGCCTGGTTGTGAGGCCCCTTTCCCAGTGAGGAAAATTGAGAGGATGTAATGTTAGAAGCAGAGCTTCCGAATTTGGAACTATGGAAATAGGTTCCAATCCCAGCCTCAGCTCAGCATCCTCTGATTCTGGGCAAATGACTTAATTGCCCAAGGCCTACAATAACAATGAATTTGATCTTCTGTAATGTGACTGGTGCTCATATCACCGTTGCCCTTGGGCTGAGTTCATGCTATATAAAACCACAATTAAAAATAGCCTATTTGCTCATGTTTTATGAGTCTGTAAAGGCTGGAACATAATAATGAAAGAGGCTTGTTTACACAATAATAAAAACGTCTTCATTTCTCCTTAACATGGCTTTTCTGCTTTTGTTTACTTTGAACTATCTGTCACGGATCATTGAAGCAGCTTTAGACCACATTTTAAACTGCTTTCTCCTCACATTCACTCTTTAAAGTACATATTGATCTCAGGAGATAATACCAGCTTTAGGTGATTTTGTTCATTTTCCCACTGGCCAGGACATTAAAATACGGGTAATGCTGGTTAAAAAACGGCCAGGTGCCAAACATAGTCCAATCAGGAGTTGTGGCCTTTGGGCCACTTTATTTCTCCAAGCTCGCCCGGCAAAAATATAGTGCTTCTAGTTTAAACCAATGTTTCTGGCGCTATGAGCTTTAAAATACATAATTTATCAAACATTTCTCCAAAAAAGAGGCCAATGAGACTAGCTAAATGCTGTTTCACGAATGCTCGTAATACGGGAACGTGGGCCATTTTTTTGGGGGTGCCTGGGCCGAATTGTGATCCTAATCCGACCCTGCCCATACTCTGCAAAATACCCTTACAGCGGTTCTATGCAAGTTCAAAACTTGCCTGATTTGCATATGTGGGCCACTTTTTTAGCTGTCTGTTTTGCTGATCGGAGCCACTTTTCTTTTGGTGCCATATCGCGCTGCTCTACAGTGCACCTTTAAGAAAAAAAACATATTTTATTTTTGATTAATCACATAACATCAATAATAGCCTTACAGAGTAATAGAGTCATACCGCCGTATCCTGGTGATTGCAAAGCAACTGAAGCTAAGGGCAGGCAGCTTATGCTCCGCAGTGCACATTATTGTGCAAACAGGCCTCAGGCCCCCTGGGGCGGCGGGTGGGACTTCCTGAGGCTGGTCCAATGATTAGATCTGCTTCTGAGCTCTGCTTCCAAACTGGGGATGTTGTCATGGGATCAGTGATGGAGTTTTAGCAGTGTGCTTGGCCAATAGACATGGGTATATTAAGATCAAGCAATGTCTAATGCAGCAAATTCAAATTGTTCAAGCAATCCTGAGTTTACCAGTATTATGCTGTGGCGAGAGATCTCATCTCTTCTCTGTTTGTATGTTTGTTAGGTTTCAATTGGTAATAGTTATTATGCAACTTGGATTAATTTCTTTTGTGTGGTGAAAAAGCAAAAAAAGTGTATGTTGTTGATTTCACTATTTCTTTTTTAATTGCTGATAAATTGTGTTGGCTTATGCTGTGCAAATGAATTAGTGATAAAGGGCCTCATGCATGTACCTTTTTTAAGGTCGCAAACGGCCCAATTTGCACAATTAGACCAGAAAAAAGGCTTCCCCAATGTACCAAACCCTATTTTGCGATTCGGTAACCTATTACCGAATCGCAAAACGGGTTAGAGATTCGGTATTAGGAAGGGGCGTGTTTAGGGCGTCCGTTCCTAATACCGAATCGCATCGGTATGTAGGAATGTTTTGTGACCGAAATGCGGTCGCAAAACAGTCACATTTTACCACCTACTTCAAGTAGGTTGTAACCCATTCGAAAATGAGAAGGGGTCCCTTACCCCTTCCCATTTGTGACTGTTTGTAAAAACATTTTTAAGAGCAGGCAGTGGTCCCACGGACTCTACTCGTAAAAAATGAATAGAAAACTTTTCATTTTTTTTTTCTAAACGCAACCCATTTTCCTTTAAAGAAAATGGGCTGCATTTAAAAAATAAGATTGCTTTATTTAAAAGCAATCACGGACATGGTGGTCTGTTGCCCCAGCAGGCCACCATCCCAGTGTTTTTAGCGATTCCTAGGGGGTCGCAAATTGCGACCTACCTCATTAATACAAATGAGGTAGGTCGATTTGCGACCCCCTACGAATCACTGTATGAAACACTTGGCGTTTCATACATTTGTAATAGCGATTACCTAATTGCGATTCACAGATAATCGCAATTAGGTAATCGCTATTACAAATGTTGATACATGTAGCCCTTCGAATCCTAGAGGTATTCATGGGTTCTTAGATTGTGCTTTAAAAACGTTTTTTTTGATAAAAATGTACTCAGACCGTGGATGTCACTTCACCAAAATACCCGGTATAGCTGAAGTGACTTCACGCATCTTACATCGAGGTGTTGACCTGCTTCTTCCACTTTTAGCACAGCCTCCTCATTGCTGATGGTCCATACATACATTGAGTAGAAACTACTGAAAGTAAGCCTGGCTTTAGGACCACTGTTGACCACTGTTAACATTCTCTTCTTGCTGCTGCCTTCATGACTCCTAAGACCAGACGTAACAAGGGCAGTGCTGGGAGTACCCAAGGGTGGGCTAGGGGTAACATCTCGTTGATGCCCATATCTTGGCCACTATACCTGCCGCGGTCTATTAGATCGTCAACCACTTACGATCCAGCATTCACAATATTTGATCCTTGGATCTCCTTTGCCAAATCTGACGTCCAATCAGTTTCAGAAGTCTTCCCAGTAATAAACCTCTGAATATAGGGACTGTATTCATAGAAGATGGGGTTCTTGATGGCCAGGAATTTCTCGGTCTAAGAGAGGGCTTTAAAGTGCTGCGATTGCACGCCTTCTCCCAGACTCTGGCTGGTTTTGGTCTTCTCTGAGTTTCCTTTGGGTAACTTTGCAAATGCTGATTAACAGCTCAATCTGGTTAAAATGAGCTGTGATTGAACAGTTTCGGAGCCGCTGCAAAAACATAATTTCCCATTATGGTGCCTACTTTCCCATTCAAGAAGGCTCAGCTTGAGACCGCTTGTTACAATCTGGCACCCCATTTTTGCTATTTGTGGAAGCAATTCAAAGAAGGCGTCTACAGTGGAGTTATAGTAGCACAGGCCCTGGTTGCACCATTAACACAGCTACACTTAGACCATTCTGGAGACAAGTTGCCAGCAACAGGTTTTATTGCAAGTCTACAGGTTTCTCCCATTATTGCCTGGAGAACATAGTTTTACGTTGCATCTGTGGGTCATAAATGCTTTTGGGCAGTGAGTGAGTTCTTGGTACTTAATGTTAAGTCCAGTAGTCCAGACACGTCCGCCTTAGTTGCCCTTGGACCTTTCTGGATACTTATTCTGCCTACTAGCTTTAGTAGGGATAAAGCAAGTATGTAGAACTCGCTGCACTTTCATCCTATCTTCCTTCCTTCTGTTTACCATCAATATGGCAAGTGCCTTTGACACACATCACAATCCTGACTTACACCATTGCTGTTAAAATAGGCAAATTTATTCTACGCTGCAGACCACAGTCATTCAAATCCACCAGAGCTATTTTCAACTGAAAATAGTAATGGAAAACTTTCAGTTGTATTAGGCTTGGTGGATAAACTGCCCATGGCATTCACCAGGAAAATCAGCAAGGTAGAGTAGAGTCACGACTGAGCTACTTTACTGAACCCTGGGATTCAGAGACTTTTCCCAAGACTAAGGCGCGTCATTGAAGCGGAAGGTTCCATTGTATTGCACTGGGGTGGTCCTAGAAGGGCTGGTGGGGACTCCTAGCAGATTTAATTAGTCCCAAAGCTTTGATCTCTTAACTGCATCAAAAGCCTTTGTTAAATCTGCAAAGACTGCATATAAATGGCCGCCTTTCACTGATATATGATTGTCATGGATATTTCACATGATCAATGGTCCTGGCTATACCGCAGGAGAGCACCTGGCTGAATTTTGTGAGGATTATTTTCTTCTACCCTGTTCACGAGGTGTTGGTGGAGGGCAGAATCTGGGGACTTGGGCCTCAGGCAAGCACTGTCCTAGCATGGTGGGTTGGCACAAGCCTTATACATGGTCCCTCATGCTCTGCGTCTCCGTTGATGGCCAGCCTGCACGCGTGCCGCACCTGAGGACACAGAGCAGTTTAAGCTTAGGTGGCATTGGCAGAATTGTTATAAACAGCTAGAAGATAAGCTGTTCACTGGATGGCTGGTGGGTATACAACCTTATTGGGTGGCATAGTGGTTCAGGAGACTGACAGTGACGCCTTGCCAATGCCCCCGTCGTCCTGAATAGCGCAGCTGCCTTACCTAGATATATTCGCCTCTACCTGCGCACGCAAAACCCCTTTGTGCTGAATCCAAAGGGCTGCTGTGCCCCTAGAAATAAATAAAGCTGAGTAACCTGCAGTGGTCACCTCTTGGTTTCTTCATAGTTACCCAAAGCCCTGGCCCCAATTCCGAGGACAAGTTCTGGTTTATTAGAATGTGTGGATAGCTTCGCATCTTCCTCACACTATCCATTGGGTTATAAATGTGTTCAGGTTTCTTGCAGTTGCCTTTACCATCTATCTATCTATCTATCTATCTATCTATCTATCTATCTATCTATCTATCTATGTATCTATCTATCTATCTACAGACACGCATAATTCAGTACATTTTTTACTTTATTTTTTCACCAATATTGAAACATTTTTCCCTAAGGAGAAATCACTTTCTCTACACCCCAGACACATAAGGGAATGTACTATTTGCTTTCCCTCGAGAGAAAAATGTCCTGCAAATACCCAAACAAATTTACAGCCGTTGTTCTGCCTTTGGTTCGAGAATTAATTAACAACTTGCAAAACCAGTGGATTGCCAGAAGTATTGTATTGTATTGCAGCATTTATATATCGCTTACGATCCGTCTGTGGGGCACTTAAGCGCTTACGGGTGTGTGGTTGGAAGGGTTTTGTCTTTGTTTTGTGATTCTATGTGGGAAATAATTCCATGTCATGAGCAAGGACCACCGAGGTGTGGTTATCGTGTTATGGCACGCAGCGCATGATAGGAGTGTGTTAGATGATGAAGTGTGAGAGACAGACACGCAGTTTTATGGTTTTCGCTATGCTAGTAGCTTTGAACAGCTCTGCAGGTCCCTTTATGGTGTTTCAAATTATTTTGTCTGCTTTGCTGGTTACTTCAATGTGCTGTTCAATCTGAGATTTTGTATATATGTGGTTCTGAGCTGACATGGTTGGAGGGAGAGAGCAGTGGAGAGATCTGTTGGGATGGGCATTTTTACTATCATCCTATATCTGAGTGTCATTGTGAGATGTAAAGAAGCAGTGGGAAGAAGAGTGTTTAGAGATATTTGTGACCTGCAGTGATGGACTAGATTAAAGTCCTTAAAAATGTCTAGCAGTTTGTAACAAATCTCTTCAGTTATTCCTTGCCGGTTCATTTGGTGATTTCTGGTTCTTTCATTGTACAGTGCTGGTGATGGACAGCCCTCGTAGCAGATATATCCTATGTGAGTGTAAGAGGTACAAGTTACAATTACAGTTGTCTGCTAATCGCTGAGTATTATGGTCTTAGTATTACTCTGGGCCATAAATGCTATATATGAAATGACATGACCATATAATGCCCCGGCGAACCATGGGTCAGCCCTTCCTAGCTTACCTTCACATCTAAAGCAGCTTGCTGGTTGCGTTGTTTGCAATTTACTGGTTGCAAGCTGAGGCTTTCAATTGAGGGCCCTGACTGACTTTCTTGGTTATGGTGCCAGAATGTGAGGTGGTGCAGTTATCTAGGAAATAGCCATGTTTTCAACTGTCTTCGGAAGTGTATGTGCTGCCGAGTGGTACTAATGCAGGCTAATTGTGAGTTCCAAAGCATGGTGGCTTGTACTGAAAAAGCAGGGTCTCCCACAGATTTTTTATGGTGAGGTGATATAATAGGTGCTGCAAGCCTGAAGCGCAGTATTCTGTTTTTTTCTCTTGCTTGAATGTAACTTTCAAGTATTATCAATCTTTTCCTTGAGAGGCGGTATCGAGCATACAGAGTGCCTTGAACATTGCCCTTCTAGCTGTAGGCAGCCAGTGGAGCGATTGCAGTACTGGGCCATGCGTTCTCTTGGGTGAAGGCAGAGAAGCCTTGCGGCAGCATTTTTGATGAATTGTGTTTTGCTTGTTATGAATGCGTGTGCGCCAAGGTCTTTTTTGTTGTTGTTAAATATTTCTTTATTGGCTCTTTAACATCATGGCAGTACATCAATGGTCAAGGCATTGGTATAATGTAACAGGCATATCGGTCACATCAGCTCTCACAATAGCAAAAATCACAGCCTGATAACATTAAAGTATGAGGCATCACTGAGAAACATTTGTAAGGAATAATGCCATGAAGACCCAGAAATCTACTTCAACTCCTGTGGAAGGGCGGGGAAAAGTATCACATTACACTCCGTAAAGGTTCCATCAGTTTGTGCTTATTTGACAATAATGACCAATAAAGTGTAGAAACCAACACAACAACAATCCGAGCAGCAGGGGGCCATCACAGTGGGCCAGGGGAATTGGTTAAGTGGGGGCTAAGAGGGGGGAGAAAGCGAGGGCATCATGATGGGTTTCCTGCCCATCTGACTACAGAGCCGTGGAAAAAAGGGGAGCGAAGGGTGGTCACATCCCATATGTCATGTATGTATGGGGGATAACAAGGTTCTGCTCCCAGACGCTCTAAAAGTCCTAAGTTGGCAGTCAGTTCGCGGAGAGTAGGGAGCCGGAGGCATACCTAAATCTGGCAGTGATCATATGGTGGCATCCAACTTGCCTTGTAGCTTTAGTACAGAGGTATCCCAGAGGGTGGCAGCCCTAGCCCCACCCGCGCTTCCCTTGTCATAACCTCGGCCTCCGCTGCTGCCCATTCAGCACTACCTGGAGCCAGCAATCTATTGAGGGTGGCTGCACGGCTTTTCATGACATAGCTATGAGGCGCTTGAAGAGGCCATGGCCAGATTGGCTAGTTTTAAATGATATTTAGTGTGCTTCGTGATACCTAACAGGCACAGTAGGGGATCAGTCGGTAACTGCACATCAATGATCTCTAAAATATGGGCCATGACTTGTCCGCATGTCTGCAGTAATGGGGGGGCATTCCCACACCATGTGGATTAAAGTTGCATCCTGGTGACCACATCTAGGGCACACTGGAGTCATTCCCGGGAACATTCTTATGAAGACCGTGTGGGGTGAGGTAAGTGTGATGTAAGTAATTAAACTGGGTGAACTTCAAGCGAGCATTACGGGAAACCCGTTTCACCTGTTCAAGCGCCATCCCCCACTGCTTAGGAGACAGCACGGTACCCAGACATGCTTCCCATCTGGCTTGCTGAGCAGCGCCAAATCCGCATCCGCCGCTTGCAGTGCCGCATAGAGTACTGTAACAGCTCTGCGACCCAATCCAAACGTCCGTATACATTGTAATCCACTTTGAATGGGAGGGGTCTCTTGTCCCATCGGCCAGACATTCCTTATCTCTAGTATCAAGGCATTACAAGTTAGGAATTGGCCAGCTCCCAAGGTAGTACTGTCCTGCAGCTATTGAAAGGAGCGCAGGTCCCCGTCTGTGTATAAGTCGCCAATGCAGTTCACTCCCGCCTCCCACCAAGGTGCGGGGTCATGGGCGTCCAACAGAGCCTCTCCATGCCACTGGATTCAAGCTATCCTGGCTGATGAGGGGTGAAACCCCGAAACCGGTCCTAGGATGCTTGCTTTCAGTCCAGGGAGGACCTGGCCGTTCGGGCTGGACTGTTCCCATTGGGTGCAGGGTCAAGACTGATTTGCATATGGCTGGGTCCAAACTGGAATGGCATGGTGAGCAAAAAAACGATGGATTTAGGCCCAGATCTCTGTACTGGGGTAAATGTATGGCATTGTTCTGCATTCTGTCCATCAATTGGCCTTTTTGCATTTGTCACCCTCAACCTAGGCTTGCTCCATATTAGCAAATGAGGGGCATACGGCGCTGTTCCCCGATGTGGTTAAATAAATCTATTCCAGAACTGCTTTACAATGCACACCAGTCTGCTCATACCCCTGCAAGTGCCTCCATTATCCCTAGGCCTTTAAGTTTGTCACCAATCAACTTACCCTCGCCCACAGCATCACCTGTTAACCACTGCATGGGCCATTGCAATTGTGTCGCCGAAAAGTAGCGTTCTAGGTCAGGTACCCCCAAACCACCCTCCAGAATTAGGCATTGTTGTGTGCGAATAGAGACTCGCTTGCGCACCCCTCCCCAGATCAGATCAAACAGGAAGGTCCACAGTTCCCTGGTGTAGGCCCGGTGGGGATCACAGGCACCGCTGCGAAGAGGTAGAGAAGCCATGGTAATATTAACATTTTCGCCCTGCCTATAGGAGAAAGGGGCAAGTGCGTCCAGACGCCCACAGACTGCCGCAGGGCCGCTGCGGTTCTACCATGATTTCTATTCAGGAGATCACTGTCAGTGTGATAAATATTGACCCCCAGGTTACGGAACATCTCGGGTCGTCAAGGAAGATGGTCAAATTCCAGTCTCTCCTCCTCCTCACAGCACACCACCCTCAGGGAAAGATGCGCGATTTCCCGAAAATTTACTGGAAGTTCCTTTATGTCTCTAAACAGATCTAATAAAGTAAAGAGTGCAGGGAGGTCTCGAGCAGGTTCCCGTAAATAAACCAGGACGTCGTTTGCATATAATGAGACTGTGTGCCAGCGAGGTCCCACTGCTATGCCCCAGTCCGGACCCTTTGGCCAGGGGTTCCATAGCCAGTGCAAAAATTGTGGACAATAGTGAGCACCCTTGCCATGTCCCCCTACCTATAGGAAACTGATGAGAAATTTGACATCCCGGCTGCACCCTGGCCCGCTGCATCGCGTAGAGCAGCCAAACCCATCCCAAGAAGTTGGCACCCATCCCCAGGACTTCCAACACGAGCAGAAGGTATGACCACCCTAAGGTGTCAAAAGCTTTTTCGAACTCAAGGGAGGCAGTCACTGGGAGCCCTGTGGTCCCCTCGACTGTCCCCTTGATGGGACACAGCCTACGTGCATTGCCAGAGGTGACCCTGTGAGGTATGAACCTGCATTGGTCCGTATGCACCAATGTCTGGAGTAGTGGAAGCAATCGATTCGCTAAAACTTTGCTCAATATTTTGTAATCAATGTGCAACATTGATAATGGACAATAAGAGTTCACCTCTAGGGGCCTCACATAAAGAATCGGGCAATCTGCCCTGTTGATGAGCTTCGCAATATACCTTGAGCAGCCGGGGTGCTGGGGTGGCCCTGAACATGACATAGTATTCTACCAGAAATCTGTCAGTAGCGGGGACATTATCACAAGCCATCGGACAGGTAACTGCCTGGATCTCCTCTATTTGCAAGGGCTGCTCGAGTTCCTGGAACTGCAAGGGATTAAGATGAGGAAGGGCAGCCCCAGCAGTGTAAGCCCAGAAGCATTTCAGAGGAGGATCTGGGGGGGAGGGGAGTATAATGTCTCGTAGTATTGTTCAAAAACCTCGCAGATCTCAGCTTGGAATTCACAATCCCACCAGTCAGAGTGTGAATCGCTCCAATGACAGTCCTAGGGACCTCTCAGCGTAGAAGCCATGCTGGTGTGCGGCCAGGCCTATCTCCGTCCTCGTGTTGACGAGCCAGGGCCTCCTTGTAGTCGATGCGATGTGTTTCCTCCCTGCATTGACCCCTCAAGACGCGTAGTCTCCCACGAACCTCCACCTCTGTCACCACCTCTATCTCTGTGAGACGTAGGCGTGCCTCCAAGGCCAATACAACCCGAAGGAGGGAAGTCCGTTCCCCCACGAGGCTTTTATGCAGTGCCCCCTCATTACCACCTTTATGGCATCCCATGCCCCTAGAACCTGCGGAACTGTCATTCTCTTGAAAGTAGTGGGCAAGGTGCATGCCAATGACATCCCTGTAGACCGTGTCCAGTAAAGCCTTGGTTCGTAATCATCAGGTTGGGATTGGCGCCCTATCTTCTCCCCCATCAAAAAGTCACTTTAAGGGGGTTGCGATCTGACATAGTTCGTCCCACATACTCTGAGCCTTGCACGCTGGGCCAGAGATCCGTGCTGCAAAAAGCATAGTACAGCCTGGTATGGATCTGATATCCCTAGGCATAATATGAGTATTCGGTTTCACTCAGGTGCCCCAGACGCCAAATATCCTGTAACTGTGTCATAGCTGACCATTGTCGTAAATGTTTGGTGGATTGTAGACTCTGTGTCCCAGCTAGAGGGGGTATCGATTTGTCTTTCTCGGGGCAGTGTACACAGTTAAAGTCCACACCCCAGAGGCTAGGGGCGTGTCTGGGTCTGAGAATAAAGTGGGGGATAGCGTACATAGGAAGTCACCCTGAAGTGTATTAGGTGCCTATAGTGATACTAAGGATAATGGACGCCCATCCGGTGCCCCTTTCAGTATGATGAGGCCGCCATCTGGGTCTACCACTGATCTGCTCTGAACAAAGGAGACTCCAGGAGCTACCCATATCATAACTCCCCTTGCGGACGCGGAATATCCAGTACCTATAACCTTTCGCCTCCAAAGCCTAGAGACTTTGTCTAATTTAGCTGCGGTAAGGTGTGTCTCCTGCAGACATGCTATATTAATATGTCTCTGTCTGAGGTAGGCATCAATTCTGTGACTGCATATTGGAGTCCCCATACCCCTAATATTCCACGTTAATGTGTTATATGTGGTAGTCATGGGATGTAAAAGCACCTCACTCTGGAGGCTTCGTGACATTAGTACACAATCCGGTAAACCACATCTCCCTCCACCATCTCCAAGCTACCCTGCAGTGCCCCAAATAATAACAAAACACAAAATAAAACAATAACTCCCACTCCCTTGGCTTGGACACCAACGGGCATCGTGCCAGAACATTCCCAACTAGGCATTGAGTGGTGAAAACGTGCCTTCAATATGAAACAGTCCTTGTGGAAGTCTTTGGAGGTCGGGCCCAGAGATGTGCAAGGCAGTGTCTAATGGGGTCTCAAGCATCCTGGGTTTTCGTGGGGAGCATAAATGCCCCAAATTGTCTCATAGCACAATCCACCCTCCAGGTACCTAACAGTAAAGCTTTACACCTTTCAACATTTCCCGATCAGGACACTAAACAGTTCACTCACTGGCATTTGAGGAGTACCTATTCCGTAAGTAAATGTTGGAATGACCTTACCAAGGCAGCAGCGGAGTCCCCATCAGATGCCACAGAGCTGGGAGCAACCAGCACAGATTCCTGGTCAGTGTCAGGCACCAGAGTCTGAAACACATTCACACCATGCAGCGAGACCTCCGCCACCACCTGCGCACGTTTCAGAGCAGCTTGCTCACTGGATAGGCGCGACCCTGGCCCACACCGGCTGCTTCGATGCCGGGGTCTCACATCTGATCATCCCTGTAGGTCCTCCCCCTATGTCCCCACTGGGGCCTGCACTCCCTTAGTATGAAGCCATGACCAGGCCTCATCTGGCGCAGAAAAGAAATGAGTCACACCAGCATCCACCACCCGAGCCTTGTGGGAAAGAGCAGGGCGTAAGATAATCCCAGATTCCACAGTTGCTCTTTCACAGCTCTTAATATGTTGTGGCGCCTCTGGACCTCAGCTGTCTAGTTAGGGTAGGCAGTGTGTCCATTGTAAGTCCAAGGGCCCCTGGCGTGGAACAACTGTAAGATTAGATCCCTGTCCCTGTAGTTGAGCAGACGAGCAATCACTGGGCACAGAGGGTCTCCCGGAACCCGAGGGTAGCCAGGGATGTGGTGAGCTCTCTCCTTTGAGAAGAATTTTGGGACACGTCCAGCCAACACCGTTTGCATCAACCAGTCGTCAAGAAATAGCTCTATATTGGGACCCTCCACCTTCCCAGGAAAACCCAAAGGCGAACATTGTTGCACCTTGAGCGCTCCTCCGTGTCCTCCGCTCTGGCCCTGAGGCCATGCACTTCAGTCTGTAGGAGTTTCAACTGATCTTGCACAGTTGTCAGAGAAAGTTGCATAGTGGACAGGGAGGCCTCTGTGTCATCCATTCTCTCCGTAAGCTTAGCGTGATCCACCCGCAAGAGTCCTGTCTCTATCTAGATGGCCCCCAGTTGGGTCTCCATGGCAGTCTTAAAGTCTTGGATAGCCTGCAATACCATGTTGAACATCCCAGTGTGTTTTTCTTGGGTGCTTACCAGTTGACGAATGGGGTCCGCAAGCACAGAGGAGTCAGTCAGCAGTGCCATTATTGACTTTGGAGAGGGGGTGCTTGGAGGTTTTTTGTTTGACCATTCCCCGTCGGCTGTCAACCACGGCATCCAGAGGATCGGGCGAGTAGATAATATCTGTTCCAGGTGTGGTACAGTGAGGCTCCTGAGGGGGAGTAATGCCTCTTGTGCAGTGGTTACCAAACTCTGCAGCGGCACCAGCCTTGCATCTCCCCAGGAAGGGCAAGTCCAGGGTCTCCGACACGCAGTGTCAAACACTCGCACCCAACAATAACATTTTTGGGAATATGGCTCCCTCCACACCAGAGCAGACCATGACACCATCAATGAGTGGGACCCGTTTGCACTCCCGATCCTTCAGGAGAATGCAGCATGAGCAGCCCCACATCGTCAGAAGAGAAGGGTTCTCAGGAGGCCATTGCGCCTAAACTTGGAAATACAGGGCACCAAGAGGGGGCAATGTACATCAGCAACCTCTGACTCTGATAGGCAGGCCACATGAGCAGCCCTGCAAACTGAGAGAGGATGTCCTCGAAGAGCACCCAGGGGGTCCAGTAAGTAATACAACGGGGACGTCGTGCCCATGTGTAGGCCAAGAGGCAGCAAGGGCTAGGCGGCTCCCATGCCACGCCTCACATATGAAAATCACAGTAACTCACCAGATTAGGCGCACATGCACTATGCTTAAATGGCCCAGAAGCCGCCTTTCCAATACGTGGAGCATGTGTCGAATCCACCACACTCTAGCTGGCCGTGCAGGTCCCTTGAAGCAGGTGTCAGGGCACTCCGTGGCCCCCATGGAGTGCTTAATTTGAGCCGGTGCTTTCCGGTGCTAAGCACCGGAACTTAATTGGTTTCTGGTGCTCAGCACCGGCACCTAATTGTCAACACCTTATTTAGAACAGTCTGCCACATGGTGGCGCTGCTCATCTAATTTAGAGATGAGCAGAACAACGGTTGTTTAGGAATACAATATACATTAAAATTGCTCATACCTGCCTCTCCAGCCATTCCTTTAACTTTGGGGACCTGGAATAATCTGAACTGTCGCATTCACATGTGAGAGAGATGGTTAGTAGTTGTTTTGGCAGCGAAGACAAGGGCGATGGGTGGTGCAAGCTACAGTGGCCTCCTGGTCAGAGCCCTGGCACTTAAGATTTTACAAATGAAGCACTGCCCCCATGGTCACCAATCAGCCCACGCCAACTCCGCCCAGGTGTTCACGGCAGTTCCTCTTCATCACAGGTGATCGGGGAAGGGAACCATTGGTCCTTTGATGGTAGCAGTATATTGGCCTGGGGCTGTCTCTGGATCCCCAGAAGGACCGTTCTCGATATGGCCATGCGGCCGCACTCCCCCAACAAAAACAACAGCGGGAACGAGGCAGAGCCATCACTAGGCAGAGAAGGTGAAAGGGGGGTAAGAAGGCTGAGCCCACACTCCAGAGGTCTGTCGCAAGTCAGACAAAAAGGTGCAAACCACGGGGGGCTTCAGCGTGGGTAAGCTGCCACCGTCAGTATGCGGTGGAGTGTGGCAGGAGCGGGCTGACACCAGGTGGCCTGCCAAGATCCCACCTCCGTGCCCCAGAGCGGGCCGACGAGGAGGCTGTGAGGACGAAACCCGCTCACCTTGTATCGGCGATGTCTCGGTTGCCCACACCGGGTCCATGCATCCAATCCTGTGACCCTCTCTCAGCGGCCTCGCCAACTCCAGTCCAAAGGCGAGGCTGCACCCCCAGGTCTCAGTGCACAGGGCCAAGGCCACGGATATCAGACCGGTTGCAGCTGCAATGGCAGTAATTCAGTTTAGGTAAATGGCACCATGGGGGCAGGATAATAGCAGGATACTCAGGCATTCTGCGCTGAGCCTACAGGATTGCGGGTGCCATCTTTGCTACGGAGCTATATGCGCCAAGGTATATGCTGTTAGCATAGTCAAGCTTGGAGATAACAGGCTTGAGGATGGCTTGCAGTTTATATTGGTATACAAGGTACGAGAGGATACAACATAGTGTTTTCTTTGTGTAAAAGGAACAATTTGTGACACATTGTTAACGTGGCATCAAGGATAGGTCAGAATCCATGGTTACCTCTAGGTTCCTCTTGATGTTGCCTTAAGTTCCTTAGGACATATGGCGTTAGGCAGGATTCTCTGCCGCCCATAATTTCTATCTTTCTGGCATTGCTCTTTAGGCGGTTATTCATCATCCATGTAACATTAAGGCAGCCATCAAGTTTTAAATTGCAGAAGTCTTCTGGGCTACCCATTTTCAAAATGATTGGGGTGTCATCTGCTTAGTTGTAAAACGTGAGGTTGAATGATTTAATCAGGTTTGGTGAGGGGGTTACGTAGATATGGAATAATAGAGGGGATATAGTGGACCCCTGAGGGAACGCCACAGTGTTGTGTGTGAGGAGCTGATTTGAAAGGTGGTAGTTAAACTACACTTTGTCTGTGTGGAAGATAACAAGCAGTCCATTTTAGGGTATTTTCACGGACTCCGAGATAGTGGAGTCTTTGTGGTAGCAGATGGTGGTGGACAGTGTCAAATGCATCTAGTAAATCTGCCTGCTAAAATTTGCGTTGCCACTTTTCTTAGAGAAAAATACCAAAATTTGTCTTGTTTTGAGATTCTGTCCTTGAGTAAAATGTTGTGTGTAATCCTCTGTTTTCTTATTTATTGAGGCATTTCTCTCTCTCTGTTTGCTTTAAGAATCAATTAAGACAACAATGGACAGCTCCAAACTACTTTGGCTGTAATTTCTTCTCATGTTTGTTATTTGTATTTTAGAAGGGGAAATATTAGCGCCAAGCCAATAAGATATAGTAAAGTACTGACCGGGGGACAATCCTATCTAAAGTGTCAGCTGATCCTCTGTGGGTGAATCCAGATGTAGGTCACTTCAGCCAACAGATCAGTTTTTTGTGCAGTACGGTTGGTAAGGCTGCAGTGCTGTGAGTGCCTGGATGATATTCAGTTCTCGTTGTGTGCTGCACAAACTCCTTGTTGTTGCTGATGGGGGGTAAAAGAAGGTCGGACGTCTGTACTATCACATCTAAAGCAAGCGTTAGCAATGCCAATAGGTCTCGCTTATGAATGAAGGTGACACTTGTGTCATTGATGCGGTTGTCACTTTGTCACTCTTCTTTACACTCATGCATCCATTCATCCATCCACTGACTAATTCTTGCATTCACCCTTTGACACAACTGCAATGAAACATAGATAAACTCAACAACATATGCAAGATAAATTAAAAGAATACGAGTAGAAAAACGAAAACATGTTGTTGTCTAAACACTGTGGCCATATGCTTGCAATAACCAAATGAAACATAGCTGGTGGTGTCTGTCTTGCAGAGGTATTGTACAGTCTATTGTTGTTTTAAAGTTCCAACAAGGCCGCCACATTTAAAATCAAGATGTTGGCCATCTTGGAATGGTAAAATAATGATACTCTGTGGACAGGAGCATTCCATAAGGGTCTCCTGGTGTAGAGGAAGTCCCCACGTGGGATGCGGCGCACTGCACATTAATGAGCCGTAAGCAAACTATCCCTTAGCACTGCCTAGAGAGCTGTGGTATCCTCTTAAGAAAAATAAAAAGAGGAAATGCAAAGGGAGAAAGCTGCAAAACTAAAGGACTGGCCAACCAACCCTGGCACTGAAGCGCACCCATGTTCAATTCAGGTGAATGTGCACATGTGATCAGAAATTGCTTTCATTCACCAGACGAGAGACAATGACTGATGTGGAGTGAACTATTACCCCGTGCCGTTCGTTCTCTCAGAGATGGAAGCAGAGTGCAAATTACACTTGTCCAGGCCAGTGGCAAAGAGAACTGACCCATAGGCCCTCTATGTATCTATATGGATATATATTTATTTATAACTATAGATGTATGTATTATCTCATGTTTTTTATTAATAGATCCTTGCAGACCGTGAAGCCTGGCAGGTATTCCAAAGAGATTCTAGAAATATTACAGTGCAGATCTTCCACTCTCTCGTATCTGTCAGAGGCAGTAACTAACACCAGAATCCTTCCCTACAAAGGTAATCTGTGACTTTTCATGTAACTAAATAAATTCCGATCTCTAGGCTTTAATACAGAGAAATAAAAATGTACACTTAAATGCCTACAGTCATAAATTACAAAAGTATACAAAATTACAATTTCCAAAGCAAAATATTGTCTTCCTAAGAGGGCCTAACAAGAATTCTGACAGAGCAAATCTTCTATATCAGTGCTTTAAATGGGCCGAGACTCACCGATAGTGAGTACACGCACTTCTCAGTGTTCTCCTATTGAGTACCGGGACTTCTCCTTGTGTCAAGAGAGTACCGGTACTCCTAGTGGCATGCTGGGGTCAGACTCTGGGGTATGGGTACCTGCAGCGCAGATGCTGCTGAATACAACACTTTCAGTGGGTCTGTGAGGCGCTCTAACAGTTAATGGCGAGTGTTTTCCAGCGCTAGGTTGCTCCTGCAGCCTTACACTCCAACTGACAGCGCAACAGGAATAAGGAGATTTGCCTTGATGGCTCGAACTCCCAACATCGGAACTGTCACGCTGTCAGTTATGGTGTAAGATTGCACCGCTGGAGTACACTAGCCATTGTCTGTCAAAGCACCTAACGCCCTTCAGCCAAGTTCGGCTCATGTGTGCAGGGCACAATTGGTACTTTTTCGCTGTTATATAAAGCGCAATCTTGGCATGAGGGCATTAAAGTTCTTTACATGAGAAGCACAAGTTCTACATGAAAGCATACTTTTTTTTTTTTTTATGGCACAGGAAGGTGAAATCCCAGTGTCGGCTCACCATCTTGTGATTGTAGGCAAATCACTTAATCTCCCAGTGCCATAAAAACAAAAAAGTATGCTTTCACGTAAAACTTCTGGTTCTCATGTAAAACGGTTTAATTCCCTTGGGCCAAGTTCACGCTATAAAAAAATTACAAAAAAGACCAATTTCACCCTGCACCTAGGAGCTGAACTTAGCCAAAGGGCACTAGGGTACTTTACACCGAAGAAGAAAATGCTGATATTATACATGCCTACCTTGAAGCCACACCTCTAGACACCCCCCTTCCAGATGCACCCCCAAACAATTTGGTGAGTACCGGCACTTCTCTTTTTCCATTTAAAGCACTGTTCTACACCACGGTTTGCGAGAGGGGTTAGGCAGCAGCAAAATCCTTGCCTGCCGAGATAACCTGTGAGGTTCCATGTAACAAATTCCCTATCTGTAGGCTTTAATACAGAGCAGTAACAATGCACATTTAAATGCCTATTGACTTTAACATATGCTGTTCCTAATCAGTATGCCAGGACCACGGCTTTAATCGTAACATTTCATTATAAGCAATCTAACCTATAACTTTTATCATTGGCTCGTCTCCATACCCAGCTCAGACCTCCTGTGTTGGTCATAAGCCTTTTGACCAGGCAGCCTCAGGGATACCGTAATAAAAAATATGTACAAAATTACAATTGTCAAAACAATATAAAATCCCTCCTGATAGAGCCTAATAAGGATTACCATAATGTAAATCTTCTATCCCCATGGTTTGTTCGGTTGGGTCCAGAGCTTAATTTGAGCCGGTGGTTGCAGGTGGAGGTCAGCAGTTCGCATTTGTGGGACCCCTACTTATTTTCCCTCAACAAATTTTGATCCAGAGCAAGAGAGAGAAAAACACAAAAGGGAGAAAAAAGGGGGAAGAGAAAGAAAAAAAAACAATTAAAATACGCCTCCATGTACTTTGCAGAGGGGCCCCCTCAAGTTTTGTTACGCTAGTGTGTGTGACCATGAAAGTTCAAGCTCAGGCAGCCATTCTCTTGTGGAACAGGCAGTTGAATAAACAAACAAAATAATTACAGCTGTGTGAAAAGGAGGCACTTTTGTCTGTGGAAGCACACAACATCTGACCCACTCTCTGTAACTCTCCTGAAAGCTCTTTTTGGGTTGATCAGATAAGGTCTGGCAACAGCTGCAATGTCAAGCTAGACCTAAAAGATGCTGTCTACAGCTCTGAAACTTCTGTTGAGCGTATCTGTCTGTTGTTTACTGGTTTCGCTTCAGTGGGTCCATTTGTAGAAGTTCCTGTATGAAAGTGCCTTGCATGGGTAGAGTGCCTCGGTAATCCCCTGTTAGTTTCGGTCAGAGTTTCCTAGGGGAAATTCTATTGAAATGATCTGGCAACCGAAAGGAATATTTAAATAGGTATTTATTTAGTTTGGTGTTTTCTGCAGCACCACACTTCTTCATGCGGTTACTTCAGGGCACTACAATGCATCTCTACCTTTGTGTTCGCACTGGACCTCTGTAGCTCTCTGGCTCCCTCCCTAGTGGCTTCATGACAAGTTAGTTTATAACTTTTGTGTAACCTGCGATCTCCTTAAGAAACTGCTTGTCGAAAGTGCTGAATCCAGAGCTTTGTGCGATGTGTACTGCACATGCGTCATCATAACATAACATCAGTACAGTCATGATTTCTTGTCCTAATCAGTTCTTTTTCTGCCGATCGGTGTGTGCTGGAATCTGTTTTCTTCATGCACGGGGATTCTGTCCCGCTGGGCTACTCTGCACATTTTTCAGTTTTGTAGCTATTTTTCCTTTGTCTTAGCTCATGAAGCAGATGTTGCTAGCTGTGAAGTGCCACACACTTTTCATTGGCTGTCTCACATCCTTGCTGCTTCTCCTATTTGAAAAGTGTGAGAAATTGGGTTGTTGGTTGAGTGGAGCGTTAACCCTACTCAACCAACAGCCACAATCCCTGTCAGGGTGAACCACAAAAGTCACTCAATCAACCTGAACTTAACTCTCTGGCAGCTTGGCACAAAAGCAGTCAGGCTTAATTTAGAGGCAATGTGTTAAATATTATGCAGCACACAAACAGTAATAAAGTGAAAACACAGCACAAGAAAAATCCCACACCAATTTAGATAAATAGAGTAAATGTTAATAAATTATGTGACACCAAAAATACAAATATTCAATCAGTAGAACTGGAGTTATGAATTTTTAAAGTTTAAGGTAAAAACCAGCACCTAAAAAATCAAAGCACCAACTGCAGACATCTAGTCGGGTAAGACTGGATCAAAGTCGAAAAATATGGCCGACCGCGATGGAGCGCGGATTGGATTCTAGAAGGGGATTTGGCCAAATCGGCGTTTACCTTCGCACTTAGAAGAAATTTTGTGGAAAAACGTCTGATACGGTAAAGTTCAGTGGAACAAGGCTTCAGGTGGTGTGCAAGGAGGAGGCATCATCGTCGGGGAACCGCCTGACGAAATTGTGGTGAAGATTTCTATGTTGAGACTTAGTCTTTTTATCGGAAGTCAAAAATCTCCAGCAGGACGAAGCTGTAGGCTATAGCCGACGAAGGCTTCACGAGGACGGATACAGGATTTGTTGCTGCAGAGAAGAACGTAGAGGAAGCTGCCACGAAGTCAGGCCAACCAGCGATGCACCATGGGCGGATCGACAAGCAGGTAGGTCCTGGTCTCCTCTTGGTTCTCAGAGCACTTTTTGCCAAAGATTTTTTAAGCCCCAAGTTTTGGATTTTGGCTATCTGGGCACCTTTAGCACCACTTCCAAGGGTCCAGGACTGGAGAGGCACGACTTGGAGGGTCAGGACTCACTCAAACTTCTGCGGGTTCAAGATGATTGAAGACTTTTCTGTCCCTGAGACTCTGATCAGAAGGCTAGCCAACTGGCCCTTGTAGTCACTTTGGTAGTCCTGGGTTCAAGAAGTAAAACAGAGCTCAAGCAGCAGGGCAGGCCTCCGAGGGTTCACGGCAGGCTTCGGGCAGTAGAGCAGTCCTTCCAGGTGCAACAAAGCAGACTTCTGAAGTACACAGCAGACCACAGCAGCAGGCAGTCCTCTGAGAGTCCTTCTGCAGGTCCAGAAGGTGAACTGAAGAGTGGGTCTGAGGGTCCTATTTTTATATCTGGTGCCTTTTTTGAAGTAGAAGACGTTTCTAGTGATTTTCCTTAGAAGTTCTTGGAGTTTCCTGACTCCCGTCCCCTGGCTCCAGCCTGACTACAGGAACTATGAGGTAATGTGAAGTCCTATGTATGAAGGCAGGGCACAGTCTGTTGATTTGCAAGTCGAGCTGTGCACAGCTCTGCCTCCTCCCCCCATCCTGCCAGTGATGGCCCATCCAGGCACACCTAATCCCTCTATTGTGTGGATGTCTTGGATGAATATACAAAGTCCAACTGCCAACTACACCCAGTCATGTGACCCAGGTACAGGCTGTAGGCATAAAATAGGGCAGGAAAATGCCAAATTTCTAAAAGTGGCATTTTCAAAATTGTGTCTTAAAATCCGACTTTACCATTAAAGAGGATATTAAATTACAATTTCTTCAAAAACAAACATAAATTTCCTATCTGTTTCTAATCAAAAGTTAGCACTTATTAAATCTAATAGGGAAACCCATTGTTATCCTATGTGAGAGGTAGGCCTCACGGTAATGAAAAATAAATGTAGGAGTTTTTCACTACCAGGACATTTTCAATTTAAAAGTACATGTCCAACCTTTTAATTACAATGTACCCTGCCCTATGGTCTATCTAGGGCCTACTGTAGGGTTGACTTATATACAATAAATGGGGAATTTAAGGCTTGGCAAAGGGGTAATTTTGCCAAGTCGAATTGACAGTTAACAACTGTTAACGGGATGCAATGGCAGGCTTGAGACATGTTTTAAGGGGCTACTAAGTGGGTGGCACAAAATGTTCTGCAGGTCCACTAGTAGCATTTAATTTACCAGTGTGGGTATATGGTATACCACTTTACAAGGGACTTATAAGTAAATTAAATATGCCAATCTGAGGTAAATCAATTTTACCATGTTTTAGGGAGTGAGTGCAATCACTTTAGCACCTTTTAATAGCTGTAAAGTGCACAGAGTCCTAAGACCAACAAAACAAATTCAGCAAAATAGGATGGGTGAAGGCAAAAAAAGTTTGGGGTTAACCCTGCAGAGGGGGCCAAGTCCATCAAAGAGCAACTGACTGATGCACTATGGGGATGCACTCGTCTGACAGGAGATGTTTGATTTGTGTTAGGTGGGCCCTAGGAACTTATTTAGAGTGTGGCAAACAGGTACTCTTATGCAGTGGCAACGGAGTACCCTGCCCACCAACCTCAAATACCGCCCACCTGAATTTGAGACAGGCAGACTTCAAGTTTCAGTCTGATGGAGTAAACTGTACTCCATCTGTGGAAAACATCCTCTGATGGCCCAACGGAACATAAAGGTTGACAGATGTCTTGCACTGTGAGTCCTTGCATTCATCCACACTCACACTCTGTCACGCTGTAAATGCAGAAGCCATTTCCAGCTCACACACCTTGAGTAAGGTGGCCAAAAAATCTTTCATTTCCTGGAACAGGCCCAGTTTTTAACGAAGAATCTAGAGTTCTCAGGTTTTTAATTCCATGTATGAGCAGCTTATGCAGTCCAGGTTTTGTTCTCACATTGCAGCTTGCATAGTCCTATTTAACTCATTATAAATTCAGAAAAGTAAGGACAACATTTTGGCTAGGTGTAAATATTATTGTGGATGACGTCCCTCATCATGGTGAGAACGCCAGCCAAGGGGCAAAGACCATTTATCCATGGATTGATCATCACTCGCAACAAATAAAGATCAATGAAATGTTCACGAGTGAAGGGACATAAGAGTATTTAGCGCCACCACCAAATTCAACAACAGCAATTGTCCAGACCACCAGTGCTTTAAATGGGCAGGTTGTGTCCGGTACTGAGTATCTGCACTTCTTTAATATGAAAGGGAGAGTACCTGCACTTGTCACCACTGCTGCAATGCGTTTAATGGGAGAGTACCAGCACTTTTCGTAAGCAAACAGGTACCATGAATAGTGAGCGAAAGCACGTCCATGTTTCCAGTAAAGCACTGCAGACCACTATCTGCATTTGTCAGGCCATATTGTATTGTAATTGCAGTTATATAGCGCTTACTACCCTTGACAAGGCTTCGAAGCGCTTTTTGGGCGAGTAGCACGCTACTCTGGAACCCATAAAGGATTTATGGTGAATTAGTATTGTGAAATATGAAAGTAATTTATGGTTGTTATCGGTTCACAAGCAGGCTGTTTAGTGAGGCTTCTGCATTTGCAATGTTTCAGTAGGTTACAAGTGGGCTGTTTCATGGTACGGAAGTGGAAAATTATTCCTTATTGACAACTTTGTGGTATGTGTGGACCAAAAGGGAACAGAGAGACGAGCTTTGGCAGAGCCAATAAGTCTAGTGTTGGCTGACAGCCTTTTGGCTTTGTCAGTGCTTGTTTTATTTTGTCTGAGTTTTGCAAAACGTTATCGTGGGGGAAGGAGCTGGGCCCTCGTCATTGTGGGGAAAAAATAGCTAATGTTATAAATATTTTTTGGGTCTCAAAAACCACACATTGCCCCGCCCTGAAGGTAACTAGTTTGTGTGTGGCGGTGTTCCTTGTGAAAGGGCAGAATTCTGTCATTCACAGTGAAGTTAGCCCTTGGCTGAAGTGGACTGCTCCATGCTGTACGCTGTGGCAGAAGGAAGAAAAATGTGGATGACAGACCAATTGAAAAGGAGGGCTCACTGAAAGCCTCTATACGTAAGTATATTATACATATAATTTCAGTACAATCAAAAGATCTTGCCTGACGTCCAACGCAATTAAGATGTTTTGAGTGTTTAAAGAGATGATGGATTAACAATGAAGTAGGCAAGGCAGACTTTTGGCATGGGCCTAAGCCCAGGGCGCCAGTCTTCAGAGGGGCTCACAAACCTCTTTGCATTAAGGTCCTGCAAACATCAAGGTCCCTCTATCTTGGCTCCAGTGATTCCATTTAAAGCGCTTCTAATCATTTTTTTAATGTGCCCCAGTGGCTCTTTTTAACACCCTATCAGCCCCTTTCCTTGCCCTCCAATATACCTCGCGCCCCCAGTCGCCACTCACTAACACACCCTCTCCATCCCAACAAACAACTTAGCACCAGGCTGATGGAGCTGAGCTGCGAGGGATTCAGGTGAGTTGGGGAGGTGCGGAGATGTTTGTGCTCAGAGGCAAGTCTCTGCTTTGATGTAGACAGCCAGTGACTGACCTGTGCAAAGGACCTCCTGCTGCCTCATTTTATTTACTAGAAGCAGCAAAAGGGGCAAATTTCTTTCCGCCCAGGGCGCTGTCCGAGCAAAGGCCGGTTCTAGGAGTAAGCTAAATCTCACATTGAGGTACCAGCTATTGGACATAAGTTGGGAAGGTGAGGTGGGAGTCCCAAAGAGAAACTGGTAAAGGCTTCAAGGAAGTGCCAGTACTTACATACAACAGTAGGTCAGGTCCTTCTTGGGGGTGGCAGTTTTTAACATGACCTACAGTGCTTGAGAGAACCCTGTAAAAGCCCTGTGGTGAGTCCTGTCCCCTCCCACACTCAACAGTTGTAATAACTAGCACATCATACACTGCTCATTTGCACGTGCAGTTTAAGTAACATTTGTAGGAGCTTTCAATGTTCAAAATGAAGTGGTATAAAAACATATTTCACAGGGACTGCTGAAATATTTTTCATATTAAACGGAAATTACACCTTAATGACAGCCTGCGCAGAGATTCACTATAGTTCATTATTTAGTTCAAATTGTAGTTGGGGCACACTGCTAGCTGAGCATGGCTGCATAAGCTCTGCTTTGCAGGCACTCGCTTCAACACTCCCTTATTTTCACAGTATGGTGCGTTCTATTTTTAAGAAAGCAAAGCCTTTTTTTTTATATGAAACACACTATTCTTAAAAACATAATTAATTACCTTTCTTATCTGTTTACTACGAGCAAACAGTGTAGTTCAGTATTTCACTTACTGTTTCAGTAAACCTTTCCCTGTTTGAAAAAAGGCATTGCTTTCATGCTGTTAGCCACAAAATAAATATGTAATTTAAAAAAGTACACAATGAGGATTATATGTCAATACAATGCATGCCTTTACCACTATGCCTATTTCACCCAGCCTTTACCACACGGATGCCTTTACCATGCATGCCTTTACCACGCATGGTAAGTATTATAAGGTAAGTGAAACCCCTAGATATGTGCGTGTGTGCATATATATATGTATTTGTTTGCTTTTTTTAGGAGGGAAAGGCCCCAACCACCCCTTTTTTGGATTTACTCATAACCACACTTTACCACTAACCACCACTAAACCCTAAAAATAACCTTACCACCCCTAAGCCCTAGGATTACCCTTACCACTACCCACCCCTAAACCCAAAATGTACCCATACCACCCTATACCACTACCCTCTCCTAAATCACCATTATCACCCTTTACCAGTACCCACCCCTAAACACTAAAAATGCCCTTACCACCTTATAAACCCTATACTAGCCCTTGCCATATATATATATATATATATATATATATATATATATATATATATATATATATATATATATATATATATATATATACTGATCGCCAGTTTATAGTTAGGACCATCTTTCCATAGGAAAAGCATTTTTTTGACTTGCCTATATCATTGGCACCATTTGACGAATCTTCACAAAATGCTCCAAAAAAGGGCTTGGTGGATCTTGTTGTACATGGAAAGTATTGGGCGGTCCGTCAAGCGGGGGCCGAATAAAGGGGGGTGGGGTATAAGAAAAAATTGTCTTTCCCATAGACTCTTAGACACGCCTACAGCCCGAACCGCTGAACCGAGTTACGCCAAATTTGGCAGAAAACTAGCTTTTGGTCCACAGATTGTGCTTTTTTTTGTTATTTGGTGTAAATACTTTCAGTAGTTTGTGAGATATTAAAGGAAATTCTAGTTTGTATATGTACGATCGTGAAGTCTTCCTGAATAATGACGAGCTTGTGCAGAGATCTGCAGAGCTCTGATTGTCTGCCAATACTTCAACCAGGAAGTGTTGGCAGCCATCTTGGGTCCCACTAAAAAAACGAGGGAAAAAAAGAAAAGGGGGCAGGGTAGGAATACCTTGACCCCCAAGCCTTGGTCTTGGGGTCCCAGATGGACTCTGCCAGAGCAAAAAAGCACTTTTAAATAAAGAATTGCAGCAAAATTGTAACAAATTTGTGGCGAAAATGAGGGAAAAAACAGCGCGGTCTCCCACGCTTGTTTATACTAACGCCCCCAGGTGGGCCAGGTCCCGGGGACATGTACACATATTTAAAAAAGAAAAGAGGGGGCACACAGGTCCCCCATCTAGGGCATTTTTATGCCCCGGAGTTCACCACCTCCCCGGGGCTTATGTTTTTTAATTATTGCAAGGGGGCCGCATGGACAGCATGCCCCCCCTAGCCCCGGAGACCACCACCTCCCTGAGGCAAATAATTTTAAAAAGTGGGAGGGGGCCGCGCAACCCACCCCCCTCCCCCCCGGCGACCACCACCTCCCCAGGGTCGGCCCATGAAAAGTAACGGACGGGGGCTGCGTGGCCCCCCTCCTCGAGCCATTAATGGCCCTGGGGACCACCATCCCTCGGGCAGGCTCCTGCTATGTCCCGGGGTGCCCATCCCGGGATATAGCTGTTTGCTTTTGCTTGGTGGGAAAGCAAAAGCAAACACTCTGGTTCCAGCGGGCGGAAGCTGTCAAAGTGCTTCCGCGCGCTGGAAGAGGAGGTTTCATCCCTTTCCCTGTCCACAGACATGCAAGCAGGGAAGGAGATAAAACTATTGCTCTTGCACACAGGGAGCTGCATTTCCAGCACACTCATACAGGCACTCAGACACTCAGTCACTCACACACGGATACACACACACACAGCCTTTCACATAATATATGTTCGAAATGGTATCACTCATTAGTATACTCTTAACTTTTGTAGTACTTTGGTATATATGTTTAACGCTCATAAACTTTTAGAAAACACTCACACTCACTGGATGATGTCACTGATGATGTCATGAGTGATGTCATTTGAGATGTCATGAGTGATGTCACTGACAATGTCATGAGTGATGTAATATGTGAGGTCATAAGCAGTGCATAACGGGGGCGTAAGTTATAGTTAGGTCAGCTAACTACAACAGCTGGATTTCACTGGTTTTGTACGAGTGAAATGTGAGCCTAACTATATCGGCCCTGTAACCTTTGTTTTTTTTCACAGATATATATATATATATATATATATATATATATATATATATATATATATATATATATATATATATATACTTTGGATTCCGTCAAAAACTGCAGAATTTTTCCACAAAACGGGCACGGACCACGATATCTGTGCAGTTATTTTTTATTGATTACACAGCCATTACGCGTTTCGGCTCTGACGAGTCTTGATCACATGATCTATATATATGATCTATATATATATAAAATAAACAAACTCTGCCGATGTCAGAGAAAAGCACGCGCACTCCAGTTAAGTGTAGTTCAGCTTCCTTCTTTATTCGTGCAAGCACACCCACCACGTTTCGACAACTGCTATTGTCTTGATCATGAGTAATCACTCGTAAGTGAAAACGGGCATTTAAACCAGTTGTGTTACAAATGAAAGAAAAAGACTGTGGCTATTACTTGCATCCAATATCAGTGCCATCTTGAAAGTCCAAAAACAATTAATAGAGCCCACAATTGTACTGATTATGATAAACACAACAAATAACAATACATGAATGCAAATAACAGCGATGCAATTGTGAAGTATAACATTCGGAGCCACACGTCATTGATACTGCACAGAATATAAACTGAAATGATGAAATCATAAACATTACAATAGTACAGCATGGTACCCTGGTAAATAATCCCTCATGGGCCTTTGCTTCTAATATCTTTCGTTAAACTGCGTGAGTTGCATGGTTTCTGAGAGTTGTTCTTCCACTTTAATGAGATGCGCTGAGAAAAAGGGGGTTCCCAAAACGTGTTTTCCCTATTCATTTCTCCATAGGAACTTTAGACACAGCGGCAGACCAAACCACTGAACTGATTCACACCAAATTTGACAGAATTTGTCAGAAAGCTAGAGCTTGGGCCAGAAAGGGTGCTTTTTGTGATTTACTGTAAATCCGTTCAGTAGGTTTTGAGCAATTAATGCTCAAAAACATTGTATCTATAATGCTGCGGCTATGCACACTTTTCTCATCAATAATTTCATTGCAAATGTTGCAGTGATATCAATGATGTCATAGAAGATGTCATGAGTGATGTAATAGGTGGGGTAATTAGCAGTGAATGGCAAGGGCATGAGTTATATGGAGATAACTATAACTGTTGAAATTCTGTGGTTTTTAGGGTTTAAAATGTTAAGTTGTTACTGAGCATTTCCCCAAACTATAACATTACTTTAATCTTTGTTTTTTTCAGTGAATATATACTTACCATAACAACACTTACCATGCGTGGCAAGGGCATAAAAACGTACCTGCGTGGTAAAGATAGCATTACAAAGGCTGTTTCTCATAATGAGTAACTTAAGAAACATCTGTTTCTATACTTCCAGATAGTGTGCCCATAAATTGCCCTTTTTGCTGCATAATTTAGGCAAGCTTACCACATAATTTGATCCACCAAATTGCATAATAATAGCAACACTGACCATAGTGAAGAGCTGCAGAGTGTCTTAGAGACTTGCATTTGCACCCCATATTACACAGGGAAGCAGGAAATATGAATATACCATTGCATTTTCTGCAGTAAATGCTCCCAAATATGTATATGTGAATATAACCAAGAAAATTCCATATATCTGTCTACGTATCTATCTTACTTTATTCTTTTCTACTTACTCTTAGTGGACGGATATGAATTGATTCTCAAGTGCACCTCTATATAAAGAGTAATCGTTAACACTGATCTAATTGAAATATTCGAGCACTGCGTGTTTGTGCACATAGGGGCCGATTCACAGAACTAATCTGAGATAAAATCCTAAACTTACTACTTTTGGTATTCACAGAAGGCATTTAGTCGTAGTAAAGTTAGGACTCCTAACTTTACTACTACTAAACTGAGACAAAATCCTAACTTTACGACTTTCGGTATTCACAAAAGGCATTTAGTAGTAGTAAAGTTAGGAGTCCTAACTTTACTACAACTAAACTGAGACAAAATCCTAACTTTACGACTTTCGGTATTCACAAAAGGCATTTAGTAGTAGTAAAGTTAGGAGTCCTAACTTTACTACAACTAAACTGAGACAAAATCCTAACTTTACGACTTTCGGTATTCACAAAAGGCATTTAGTAGTAGTAAAGTTAGGAGTCCTAACTTTACTACTACTAAATGCCTTCTGTGAATACCAAAAGTAGTAAGTTTAGGATTTTATCTTAGATTAGTTCTGTGAATCGGCCCCTTAGTGTTTAATCAGGCACATTGACTTACATCCTTGGACGAGCTTAATTTGCATTGTTTATCAATTGTAGATCATTTGTTCATTCATGGATCGATTTATGATTCAGCATTTTTGCCTGCAAAACAAAAAAATCGAACTTATGTTGCAACATCATTAATTCCTCATGCGTTTTAGTAACACAACTGCTTTGGTCATAGAATTCATTGGCTACTACTGACATTATAATATATGTCATTCATTAAATACAAATGGGTCTCAATTAGATGCCAACAACATACATACATTTCTGGAACACTGGCTCTTTGAATTGTCTATAGGATGCCATTACGGATAGTACTTGACGATCATTGGTTTCCCCTCAGTCGTGGTCTTGTCTCTAAATAAAATGGTAGAGATACTATTCCCATGACATCTTCAAGGGAAGAGGACCTCACGACAACTCTGTTCTCTGTTTGAAGGCTCTGACAGCCGAAGCTCATTGACCATCTTTTTTAATGGGTTTCCTTTTTTTAGTTTATGTAATTAGTAAAGTGACTTTTTCCACGACATTGGAAGAGTGTCACCTTTTCCTTTTTGACTCTCAAAGGATCTGAGAGGAATACTATATATGCCAAGATTCACCACACCAGGCCCCACCTACACGCGACAAAGGCGGCGGCATGAAGCGAGGGAGTGGATTAGCAGCAGAAAAGCCACAGATGTCTGCCCGTCGAAACCATGAAGAACTTATTACTTGGCCAAGCAACGGCATCCGGTAAGTAGAACCGTGACCGAAGCTGGGTGAGCATCGCTTCTGGTAATCCAGGGGGAGTGTGCAGGAGCAGACACCTCCCACCCAGGAGCTGTTTCACAAAGCGGATCTGCGACTCTCTCAGCGCAACATGGAACCACTGAGGTCATGTGTGTGTTACTGATGATCCTGCTTTTACTCATGGTGACATTGTATCATCAGTTATTGATCAATAACACATGCTAAACAGTATATAACAATAGTGCTTTAAACTAGTAGTAAGGGATACATTAAGAGTAATATAACACATAAGAAAAGGAAGGCATCACAGGGAGATGAACCAGGAAGAGAATGAATGAACTGATCCCAAGATGTCTGATAGAGTATGCAAGAGAGCGCAGGCAGACTTGAAGTGGTCAATGGACACGATAGCAGCATTGGAACAACGAAAGAGACACGACACACCAGCAGCAAAGACGAACCCCACAAATATTAGTAAGGGGGGTTGAGAAAGCACAAGAAGCTGAGTCTATTCAGTGGTGGGAAGTGACATCCCTGTGTAAATCTAGTGAATGTAAGATAAGCCCAAGGGCACTAAGGATCCTGTTAATGCCAACCTTTAATGGCATGGGCAGTGAACTAGTGCAGGAGTGTCAGGGCCACACAGCTGACTGCTCCATGAAGGTTATGGGACCTCTTGTAAACACATGCTGAACGAAAAATGAAGCAGCAAACCACACTGATTGAGAGCCTGTAGAAAGAAGGGGAAGTGGAAAGGCACTGAAGAGATGAAACAAGCAGTAGACAAAACAGAGAAAGCTTTGGACAAGCATGAAGAAGAAACACAAGATAAAAAAGCAAGGAGATTCAACTGTGACAAATTAGACTACTGATATGGCAGAATCTACTTTTTGCTAAAACAATGTAAGTCTTTTAGAAACAGATAAAACTTGATGAAGCACTAAAAGAGACACAGAGGAGCAAGAAACTGATCTAGACTCCTCAGCAGATGAAGCAGCATCCTTCAGACTGATTTTAATTTTAGGAGAGTGGAGGTGCTACCATATTAGCACAAGACAAAGATGAAGAGGAGGAATTCCTAACAAGAGCGGAGGCAGTAGAGAAACAGAAGAAAGAAACCGCGCTCAGCAGGGCAAGACAAAACAAGGCACTGGAAGGAAACAGAAATTAACCATGGAAACGAGAGGACTAATAGTGAATATTTCATCCAAAATATTGACTGAGACTGAAAAGCATATCTTAACCAGAGGTTTAATGCAGTTTCACTAGAAAACTAAAACTGCACAAATTCTTTGCATTCCATCCTTTAAAGAAAAAGTAAGGAGAATCCAATAACAAGCATCTAATCTGATAACACATTAAATTGCAGATCTGCCAAGCCTAGGACACTTGCTTAATGAACAGTGCAAGATGCAACTGGATGTGAGACCAATACTCATTCTCATTGGTTGGAAAGACTAGGATAGAAACCAGATAAAACCAAATGAGCAACCTGGAATCAAGAAGCGCTTTCTGTCCACAACTAATAATAATATTTATTTCATCGCCTGGTGATAGCTGTGGACAGGAAGTGCTTCCATTAAATAATGGCGGAAGAGCTTGAAAACATTAACAAACAAGCATTGGAAAAGCCAATAGGTCTCGGTTTAGCTATGCTGTACATGCTTTTATGAAGCTTCCTTCAGCCTAGCTGGATTGATAGCCTGCCTGGCTGAGGCAACATCTGTGCAACTGTAACCGATGCTTGCAGATGCAAGGTCAGTGTAAGCTCCAAAAGCCGATAACAGCATTAACACAATATATAACAAGAAACATGAGGGACAGAGAGGGCTAGCAAGATGGCGGGCAGTAGGAGGGGCAAGGGAAAAAAACGGCTGGAGAGGTGAAACAATGTCACGTAAACACCACAACAAAGAAGTTAAAGCCCGGGGATTACATCCCTCCTTCCCCCCAAAAAACTCAGCAAATGGGAAGCCTGTGGGTGGGCTGAAGCCCACAAAGTATATACAAAATGTCTCTTCGAGACTAGAGCCGAGACCTAAAAACATTAGAGCGGCGAGCCTTCAGAAGGATGAAAAACAACCTCTAACAACATAGGAGGTGTAACTCAGTGCACCCACGATCGTGGAACGTGCATGGCAACCCTTCCTAAACCTGGGGGGTGGATCCCGTACCTGGGACTTACCTCCCCAGAAAAGATCCTCAAATCCTGTTTCCTCTGCTCTGCTTTAGAATCTTTACTGACTCAATTGCATAAAAGACACTGATCGACTTGAATAAGTGAAGGCAGAGAAAGGCAATCAGAAAGCCAGTTTAATGTGATTGACAGACTAAAGATCTGTCCTGGGAGGGGCTCGATTGCTGTTCTGCCCTCATTAAAGAGTGCAAATGGTTAGCAAAACAAATCCCTGCCCCCAAAAAATTACGACCAGCACTCACTGAAACAAACCACCCACTGTTGCCTTGCAAGTAAACGTGCTGCAACTTTTGTAAGTAATTGACCAGTCCACCCGGAAGTTATCGCTCAGCTGCATGTGGACCGGTGTTTGGTAACCCGTGGAATTTGTGAAGTCTCTGTTCTTGGAAGAACAGCAGATGTTACAGCAGTGTTGTTTTAATTTACTTTGCTTTCCCACTCGCAGAGCTCTCGAGTTTTTCATATCTGGGCGTAGGTAGCTGCTTTTTTGTGCAGATTTTTAGCGGTCTGGGATGGTCTGAGAAGCACAGGGCAAGCAGCCAATGGGGCGTGGGAGGGACCAAGGGACAGCAGGATAAGGGTGATTGGGGGACGAGGCAATTCATTTGGATGTGAAGCGCATGAGACAGTGTCTGCTCTACCAGTTTGTGATGAAGTGAAAGCGCCCCCACAGCACGAGGCTGTGTTCGTGCCAAGGTTATTGTTTAGAAGTGCGCATTGAAGTGAATGTGCTCCCTCAGCGGGATGCTGTGTTCATGCCTGCCGTGAGGTTTACTGTGACGGCAGTGTGCATAGAGCCAGCAGCAGTATGATGGAAAGAAAGAAAGAAAATAAATCTCAGCAGTGTTAGTGTGCGTTGCTAATTAGCTTGCTCAACGCTGACTGGCATTTGATGGATTATCTCAGCTGGGAGCCGGGGAAGTAGATCCCGGCCGTAGTGGTGGACGCACAGCTGGTGTACAGAGATGGCAACAAGTTGTGTCTAGGAGCGGCCTGCAGCGCTGCAGAGGCAGGTCTGCACTGGCAGTGCGCGCCGGGTGCCCTCAGAAACCAGCCTCTAACATTTGACCTCTGTCTTTGAATTCAAAGCAGATGTGACGAGATAAGAACAAGATTTACAGGCATGTTTACAGAAACGGAGGTCGGAGCGACTGAAACTTCGAGCGCTCGTGTAAAGTGCTCTTAGACAAAGGAAAAAATAGTTCCTACAACAGTTGCTAAAATGGAATGAGTGTAAGGCTGCAAGTAATTGGGCAGTGCTCCGTGGGAGGAAACAAAACACGAGCAAGCAAAATGTTTTAAAGGGCACTCGAAGTAACAAATTAACAGCAATGGGTGGGCTGTAAGCCCACAGAGTGTACACAACATCTCTCTTCAAGACAGCGCATGTGCTGTCTAGAGCCGAGACCTAAAAAGCAGTCAAATGAATGGGAACCAACATGAACCTAAAGGAATGGAAGGCATTAAATGACCTAAGTAAAGATGGCGCTGTAATAAATCTGTTGATTTATTTATTTGAAAAGGTTTATATAGCGCGAACATGACCCCTGGGGATATCACAGCGCTTTACAATTTAGCGAACACAAAAGGTACAGGAAGTAGTAACAATAAACCAACAGATCACAATACAATCATAACAGTCAAATAGTAAACAAGGGTGAGGCGAGAGCGTGTCCTAGAGAGGTGGTACCGTAGTAGTAATGAATAAATGTACATCAAAGAACCTTTTATGCCTGAAAGATATTGTAATAAGCATTTGGCAATGCAAATGTAATACAAAATATGTGGTAAGTACAACCAAAGAATTGTGCTCACGGTTGCACTTAAGAGCCATACAAAAACAAAGATTTCCACTATTCCATAGCCAAACATTTATGGGAATTTGGTTATGGCATTAGCAAGAAACTTGTGTACTTTGTAATCAAACATATCAAAAACAAATGGGAGGAAACTCTGAACTTCAATTACAAAGAACTGAATGGAGGTATATTTTAATATTGTGAACAGGGGCACCCTGGGGACACAACTTAGATGCAGAATTGAATGTTCATTTATGATAATAATATACTGCCTTTTTTAGTAACATACGAAATCTGGAATCTTGATTCATCTCTGAATTATTATGACTCCCGTACAAATCTAGAGAGGACTTATTTCCAATATTTGGGAAATCCTTCAACATAATCGTATGATAATTAAAATCAAGACTTAGTAATTGGTAATGTGAATGGAGAACATAGATACTTTGAAAAATGTCAGAACTGTGAATAATTGCATAATATATTAAACATTTTGAGACCGTCTTGATGGATTTGCGATTCCATCAACCTAATTTACATGTGCCATTGAATTCAATGTGATGTTTTTGTCACCAAATTATGCTGCAAGGTTACCTAAATTATGCAGCAAAAATGCAAATTATGCGACAAATTCTGTCAGTATTATTTTTAGCAGTTTGAGATGGAAACTGCATTTTTGGTGAAATGTGCAGATTTCATCAATCATTTGTTTCAAGCTCAAATGGAATAAAATAATACTTACTGCCAGAGAAGGTGCCGCATAATTTGGATAACCTTGTTACGTAATTCAGTCTTCCATGCTGCATTCTCCTAGTAGCCCCAGACATGGTTACAGCTGTAGAGAGGGCTTTCGAGGCTATCTTTATGATCACGAAATACGTATTTCACGGGCAACTGTGAAATATTTCCCATATATCACAGTTCTCTGTGAAATATGGGTTTTTATACCAGTGCACTGCCTGCAGTTAAAGTACTAGAACATTTAATAAACATATATATGTGCGTGTGTTTATAAACACACACACACATATATATATATATGTGAACAAGGCCGCATGTCTGGCGGCCGAAACGCGTCTTTGGACAATGATGGCTAATCAATAAAGACCTTGCCACTTCAACTGCTGTGGAGTCTGTGTCCTTGTGTAGCGCCGGTGTTACTGGACACTCTTGGATTTTCATGTGGATATATATATATATATATATATATATATATATATATATATATATATATATATATATATATATATATATATATATAAAAAAAAAATAACTGTAGCTTGTGTAAATACGTGCACTATATCCACCTATAGTGAATGGTGCTCACTACTGTGATTCGCATGTCATGGGGGCAGGTCTTGTGTAAACTGTACTGGGCCTCTCAACTGTACGCCCTGTGAGGGAACAGTTGTGACTCAACATCATGATCTTTTTGTACATTTTTCTTCTGCTGCCTTTAAGGGCCTGGTATCCTTAACTGCGTATTGTATTGTGAAGTGAAACCTGCAGCTTGTCAGAGCTGCCAAAGAGTAGACAGGGTTGCCCACACTTTATTGTAAATATCACGCTTGCCGCGTGGCATTGGAAGGAGCCCGTGGAATTTAGTACTAACCCCACTTCTCGGACGAGCTTGGAACAGCCCCCGCGGGCGGAAGCTGCAGTCATTTTCCAGTTCCTCATATACCATGCTCGTCATTGTGCCATAAATATAGCGCCGCCAAACACGCTTTATCGCTGCAGGCGGCTGCCTGTGGCACTTTCACAGAACCTAAAAAGTGGAATAAAAATGTCATGCAGTTTCTATGTTTAGCAAGGCGCCTTTTTTTGTTATTCCTGGTTTTGCCGCCGCATGGAATCGCCCACAAGTAACCGAACACTGTTTTTTGTACCACGAGGCCCTTCCTGCTGGTCACATTGCACGGGGTGCGACATAGTTACCAGTGTGGCACTGCCAGCGAAGTGTGCCGGTGTTAGAGGTGACAGCGTATTCGCTGTCACAACCAACGCCCACCTTTACCTGCGACTTTCAGCGCAAACATTTCCAAGCCCCAGGCAACGTGATATTTTTTCGTTCGGGCTTTTTCTTTGTCCTGCCAACAGGTTCCTTGCATGAGGCCACTTGTTTCCAGAAGGGGCGGCCGGAAGGCAATTGTCAAACGAAGTGGGCAACATTGCCGTGGGGCTGGACCAGTGTCATGGCCGGGGGAAGGATTGAGAAGAGAAACTAGCCAAGTTTGGCTCCTCGATCAAGGTATGAATCAGATCAGTGCTTGAAATGGAAAAATAGAAGTGCAGGTACTATGTACCAGAGTACCTGCTTATTTCTGACAAGTGCCGGTACTCTCCTATTAAAGGAATTGCATTTCTCTTGAGAAGTGCCGGTACTCTCCCTCTCAAAATAAAAAAGTGCCGGTACTCCGTACCGGACGGTACCGGCCCATGTAAAGCACTGAATCAGATCATCATAAGACAACCCCCTTCAGTCGTTCCAGGTGTGGGGGCGAAGAACACCTCAAACGCCACTGTGCTGGAGACCTTGCCAGGCGCTGAAGGGCGCTCTCGCTTGCCCATTGCCCGCCATGCTGTTACCTGAGTGTGAAACACTGATAAGTGTAGCATAAACTGGTGTGATAATACATTCCATGATAAAGTGCCTGTGCTACCCGCAGGTCCGACTCAAGCTTTAATCCTTGCAAAGTCAATACATTAGTATTCAATCTGGTAGGTGATAGTAAGTGGTGCTGTTTGCTTTCTTATTGTTTACTGCCCTACCTTTTGGAAACAGGACATCTGAGACCCTCCCTATTGTCCTTACAGGATTGGGCATGACAATTCCTGTGAGGTGTGCCAAGTGTTTAGTGCTGTTTTAGAAAATACCTCCCCACGCTTGGAAATACCTGTTTTTAGGTCTGGCCTGATAGTGCAACTGTTGCTGTACCTTATGCAGTCAACAGAACAAGGGCTTTGGCCCCGTCTACCTGTTGATCAGTCCTCCTACAGTGTCTGATTGGCCAGAAGTTGTGTGCTTCCACTGAAAAATAGTACTTGTATTGCACAGGTTGTGCTCAATACAATAGGACTAAGTTGTTTTTGGTGAAAAGCAAATGAAAAAGTCTGTAGGCCTGATAGTTCATTGGGAAAAGTTATGCCAGATGCCATAGGTCTGATCTGTTTGTTTTGAAAGGTTACGACAAAGGCAGTAGGCCTGAATCATCAACTGTGAAAGGCATATGCTAAAGCCAGTAGGCCTTTAAGAGAGGCTTGTTGTTACACTGGGGATGCCACAAGTTACTGTAGTGGGCGAGGGCTTTGGAGCTTGTCACACTGTCTGGCAAACACTGTGGGGTAAAAAATCTGCATTATGATAATCCTTGATGGAGCGTCTTAGGGTGAATTGTATATTTTGCTAACTGAAAATATGTATTTAATTGTATTTTCATGTGCAGTTCTTAGTTATGTGTGTTTGTACATATACATCCATAGAAGGGATTTAAGTCAGCCCCCTTCAGCCATTGGTCTTTTCTGTTGTCATTTATAGTCTGCGTCCATCCGTCACTTGGTAGTAGGTCAGCTCACTTAAGCCATTGGCTCCGTAGCAGCATTTTGCCTGATCACACGTGCATATCCTCCTGAAATTGGCTGCTTCAGTGTCAGGGCTGGTGGACCAGCGCTATAGGTTTCCATTTCCTCCAATTATAGGCACTCTTTCATGTCTTTTCTTCTGTTTTTATTTGTTTTATTTTTAGAGTGCCCAGTATCTCCCCAGACTGTTCTACTAGGCCACTTTCTTGCTACTCGTTAATTTGCAGTGCACTGCATCTCGTGCGCCCATTGCCCATAGTATATCATTGTTTTACTTTCAAAGGTGACTTGAGACTTCGCTTCTAAATTTGTGGCGATCCTGTTGGAACTTTAAGACAATGCTACACTGTGCACAATACCATCCCAAAATGGCTGCTGCTGTTCTGTTTAATTTATCACTTATTTTTTGCCTGCCACCTTTTGGAGACCATATTTTTTTCTTTATTCTACGTCTATTCTTTAATTTATTTTACATTTGCTTGTTGGGTTTGTGTGCCTCTTTAATTTTGACTGGGTGGATGAATGGGCTCACAAGTGCAAGGATAAGTGACAGAGTGCATGTACGCTGAGTTATTGAGCATCTAAACTTATCACTGGCTGAAGAGGCACTTTCATTTATAACCATAGACACAAAAAGGAGAAAAAGAGGCTGGAAAAGGCCTCACGCCTGCCTCTCAGTATACACTCAAAACACAAAAATGGCGTGATGACCTGTTAAGGCGCATAGGGACCAGTATCCCTAATGCTAGTTATGGACTCCTACCTACCTACTGCTAGCGTCCCCAGAACTGGCAATTCCAAGAATTGGGCGAGGTGGGCTCACTCACGTAATGTGACATGCTTCATCATAGGTCACCTCGACCCACCCTGGTGAGAGAGTACTAGCAGGGCGGGCTCAACCTCAAGGGGGGCCAGCTTGAGAGAGTTCTTAGAAATTAAGTTTTTCTCTGGATAAAATGCTTGTATCCAGTTAGTGTTTAAAAAAACCTTAGGGTAAAGCACAATGTATCCTTAATTCCGGTGGTACCCTAGGCTTAGATGAAAATACCATAGGTAGTCTCAGAGGACATTCGTGGTTACTACGATCCTTATGTCCCTCTGAGGTGTTGTGCCTACATGTTTCTGCCCTTTCAATAAAGCCTACATGAGGTCTCGGTCATTCGTCAGGGCTGAATATATGTAACCCCCAAACCTTATGTTTTTAAGTGTGGGATACCAGGGTAAATGCACGGTGGACCTCTCTTCAAGCAGTCACCAGGTCATAGTACCTGATTGGGGAGAGAAAGATAAACATGTAGTGGTAGGGACAATGGGCATACCTAGTTTTTGTTACACACAAATATATCCACTTATATTTCAGTGATTTACAGTACCATGTATATTAACACATTGCAAACATTAAAAAACATTGCCTGTTCTATTAATTAAGGACACTAGCAGTAGGTAGGTAGGAGTACATAACTAGCATTAGGGATACTGTTCCCTATACGCCTTAACAGGTCATCACACCGTTTTTGTGTTTTGAGACTTTCATTTAATAAGCCAGGCCTGTTGGCATTGCCAGTGCTTGCTGAGTTTCTCTGCTTAAACCACAGCTACTTTTTCACTACTCAAAGCGTGAGTGAGTGAATTGTTTTTGTTGTCTGTATTTTTAGATGTTGATGGCTGCTTGGTCTTATGCAAGCAGTTAGCACAGATTTTGTTTTGAACACCTGTTTATTTCTGTTCCTCAAACTTTTTAACACTGCATCCTGTGTAAATCAACAACTAAACACCATTTGCATGTCTTAAAGTCTCACTCTGGGAACTGAAATGAGAGATGCAGATTCATCATTGACAGTTAGGCCTCAGGGGACGACAAGGCACAGTGACCTTTGCAAGGACCTTCTGCCATTCTCTTTTGTCCTACAGCAGTGTGATGTAACACACCTGCACAAAATAAAGTATAAGAGAGCTTTACTGGTAGTGCACGTAGGTCAGTGAGACCCCTGACTGCACAACTGAAGCTGACTTCGGACACTCCCAGGCAGCACAACTAGACCGCTCAGAGGGATTCACATTCAGCAGTGAAGGAGTTTCAGATAGTGTGACCACTGCACCGTGTAAACCCCAGGGCAAGCAAAAGTACAGAAGATCACTGCGGGAACAGACTGTAAACACCCCTTACACACCACAGGGCAAGCAAAAGTACAGAAGATCACTGTGGGAACAGACTGTAAACACCCCTTACCAGTGCTTAATTTGAGCCGGTGCTTTCCGGTGCTCAGCATCGGCACTTAATTGGTTTCCGGTGCTCGGTACCTAAATGTCAACACCATACTTAGAACAGTCCACCACATGGTCTAATTTAGAGATGAGCACAACAACGGTAGTTTAGGACTACAATTTACATTAAAATTGCTCATACCTGCCTCCCCAGCAATTCCTTTAGCTTTGGGGACCTGGAATAATCTGAATTGTCGCATTTACATGCGAGAGAGATGGTTAGTAGTTGTTTTAGCAGCGATGACAAGGGCGATGGGTGGTGCAAGCTGCAGTGGCCGCTGGTCAGTGCCCTGGCACTTAATATTTTACAAATTAAGCACTGCCCCTTACACACCACAGGGCAAGTAAAAGTACAGAAGAAGACTGTGTGAACAGACTGTAAACACCCTGTACACACCGCAGTGCAAGCAAAAGTACAGAAGATCTTTATGAGACCATACTGTGAACGCCATATACACACGATGGTGTGGGCAAAAGTACAGAAGATCGCTATGTAAACATACTCTGAACGCCATGTACACACCGCGGTGCAAGCAAAAGTACAGAAGATCTTTATGAGACCATACTGTGAACGCCATATACACACGATGTTGTGGGCAAAAGTACAGAAGATCGCTATGTAAACATACTGTGAACGCCATGTACACACCGCGGTGCAAGCAAAAGTACAGACGATCGCTATGTAAACATACTGTGAACGCCATGTACACACCGCGGTGCAAGCAAAAGTTCAGAAGATTACTGTGGGAACATACTGTAAACACCATGTACACACCGCAGTGCGAGCAAAAGTACAGAAGATTACTGTGGGAACATACTGTAAACACCATGTACACACCGCGGTGCAAGCAAAAGTACAGAAGATTACTGTGAGAACATACTGTAAACACCATGTACACACCGCGGTGCAAGCAAAAGTACAGAAGATTACTGTGGGAACATACTGTAAACACCATGTACACACCGCCGTGCAAGCAAAAGTACAGAAGATTACTGTGGGAACATACTGTAAACACCATGTACACACCGCCGTGCAAGCAAAAGTACAGAAGATTACTGTGGGAACATACTGTAAACACCATGTACACACCGCGGTGCAAGCAAAAGTGCAGAAGATCTTTGAGACCATACAGTGAACACCATATACACACCACAGTGCAAGCAAAAGTACAGAAGATTATTGTGGGAACATACTGTAACACCATATACACACCCCGTGCAAGCAAAAGTACAGAAGATCTTTGAGACCATACTGTAAACACCATGTACACACCGCGGTGCAAGCAAAAGTACAGAAGATTATTGTGGGAACATACTGTAAACACCATATACACACCCCGGTGCAAGCAAAAGTACAGAAGATCTTTGAGACCATACTGTAAACACCATGTACACACCGCGGTGCAAGCAAAAGTACAGAAGATTATTGTGGGAACATACTGTAAACACCATATAAACACCCCGGTGCAAGCAAAAGTACAGAAGATCTTTGAGACCATACTGTAAACACCATGTACACACCGCAGTGCAAGAAAAAGTACAGAAGATTATTGTGGGAACATACTGTAAACACCATGTACACACCACGGTGCAAGCAAAAGTACAGAAGATTACTGTGGGAACATACGGTAAACACCATGTACACACCGCGGTGCAAGCAAAAGTATAGAAGATTATTGTGGGAACATACTGTAAACACCATGTACACACCGCGGTGCAAGCAAAAGTACAGAAGATTATTGTGGGAACATACTGTAAACACCATGTACACACCGCGGTGCAAGCAAAAGTACAGAAGATTACTTTGGGAACATACTGTAAACACCATGTACACACCGCGGTGCAAGCAAAATTGCAGAAGATCTTTGAGACCATACTGTGAACGCCATATACACACCCCGGTGCAAGCAAAAGTACAGATCTTTGAGACCATACTGTAAACACCATATACACACCACAGTGCAAGCAAAAGTACAGAAGATTATTGTGGGAACATACTGTAAACACCATATACACCCCGGTGCAAGCAAAAGTACAGAAGATCTTTGAGACCATACTGTAAACACCATGTACACACCGCGGTGCAAGCAAAAGTACAGAAGATTATTGTGGGAACATACTGTAAACAGCATATACACACCCCGGTGCAAGCAAAAGTACAGAAGATCTTTGAGCCCATACTGTAAACACCATGTACACACCGCGGTGCAAGCAAAAGTACAGAAGATTATTGTGGGAACATACTGTAAACAGCATATACACACCCCGGTGCAAGCAAAAGTACAGAAGATCTTTGAGACCATACTGTAAACACCATGTACACACCGCGGTGCAAGCAAAAGTACGAAGATTATTGTGGAAACATACTGTAAACACCATGTACACACTGCGGTGCAAGCAAAAGTACAGAAGATTACTGTGGGAACATACTGTAAACACCATGTACACACCGCGGTGCAAGCAAAAGTGCAGAAGATCTTTGAGACCATACTGTGAACGCCATATACACACCCCGGTGCGAGCAAAAGTACAGATCTTTGAGACCATACTGTAAACACCATGTACACACCGCGGTGCAAGCGAAAGTAAAGAAGATTACTGTGGGAACATACTGTAAACACCATGTACACACCGCGGTGCAAGCAAAAGAACAGAAGATTATTGTGGGAACATACTGTAAACACCATGTACACACCGCGGTGCAAGCAAAAGTACAGAAGATTACTGTGGGAACATACTGTAAACACCATGTACACACCGCGGTGCAAGCAAAAGTACAGAAGATTACTGTGGGAACATACTGTGAACACCATGTACACACCGCGGTGCAAGCAAAAGTACAGAAGATTACTGTGGGAACATACTGTAAACACCATGTACACACCGCGGTGCAAGCAAATGTACAGAAGATTACTGTGGGAACATACTGTAAACACCATGTACACACCGCGGTGCAAGCAAAAGTACAGAAGATTACTGTGGGAACATACTGTAAACACCATGTACACACCACGGAGCAATCAATAGTACAGAAGATCATTATGGGAACAGACTGTGACACCCTATATACACCATGGTGCAAGCAAAATTACAGAAGAACTTTATGAGACCATACTGTGAACGCCATATGCACACAACGGTCTGGGCAAAAGTACAGAAAATCGCTATGTAAACATACTGTGAACGCCATGTACACACCGCGGTGCAAGCAAAAGTACAGAAGATTACTGTGGGAACATACCGTAAACACCATGTACACACCACGGTGCAAGCAAAAGTACAGAAGATTACTGTGGGAACATACCGTAAACACCATGTACACACCGCGGTGCAAGCAAAAGTACAGAAGATTACTGTGGGAACATACTGTAAACACCATGTACACACCACAGTGCAAGCAAAAGTACGTAAGATCTTTGAGACCATACTGTGAACGCCATACACACCGCGGTGCAAGCAAAAGTACATAAGATCTTTGAGACCATACTGTGAACACCATACACACCACAGTGCAAGCAAAAGTACATAAGATCTTTGAGACCATACTGTGAACGCCATACACACCCCGGTGCAAGCAAAAGTACAGAAGATTACCGTGAGAACATACTGTGAACACCATACACACCCCGGTGCAAGCAAAAGTACAGAAGATCTTTGAGACCATACTGTGAACACCCTATACACACCGCGGTGCAAGCAAAAGTACAGAAGATCTTTAAGGGACCATACTATGAACGCACTATACACATCACGGTGTGGGCAAAAGTACAGAAGATCTTTATGGGAGCATACTGTGAGCACCATGTACACACTACTGTGTAATCAAAAGTACAGAAGATCATTATGGGAACAATGCCAACCTGCTCGCGCCCTGTGTGCCACATTTACTTAAAAGAACACAGCAAAGAGCCTTTCATATACATCTTTAAGTTTAAAAAATGTTTCCTTTAGTGCTAAATAAACCGTGATCTGACAGTTGCATTGTCCTCCTATGTCTCCCCATCCCACTCAACCTGTTCACTTCACTTCAAGGCAAGGCCCACGCCTACTGCTCTGACGATTAGTGGCTTTTCGAATTGGGTTCAGTCCCGTGCCCTAGGAGGGCAGTTAAAAAATCTTGGCTTTATTGATGAGAATCTCTCCATGAAAGAACTGGTTGTGACCGTTGGTGGCACCTGTTTTGGTATTATGCGCCTGCTAAAAAAAAGTGTTCCAGTGGCTTCTGTTGAGATCAAGGAGAACTTGTATTCAGGCTCTCAATATGACCCGACTTGGCTACAGAAATGGCTTGCGGGTAGCGGGTAATGAATCTCTTCTTTCCAAATTGCAGGTAGTCCAAAACACGGCTGCACACCTGGCCTGTAAGCTCCCTCTGGCTCCCCGTCAGCCCCCACTCTAAAAGCTCTTCACTGGCTACCGGTTTGAAAGCGGTCCTTGCTCAGGCTTCTCTGTCTCATCCACAAATCCTTGGTTGGAAAGGGCCTGGCTTATCTGCGGGTGAAGTTTACTCAGTACTGCCCTAATAGAAACCTTAGATCCAAGAATTGATTGTTGTTATGTCCCCGCCATATTCGTACTTCGAGATATGGTGGCCAGTCTTTTCCCTACCTTGCCCCCCACCACTGGAAGAAGCCCCCCCCCCTCCATATTCATACCTGCTCAGATTTTGGTAGGTTCAAACTAAATTTTGAAGCCTCGGCTACTTTGATTTGTCGTCTTATCTTGATTTGGTGGAACGCTGAGATATCCCTTTGGGATTGATTTGTTTGCGCTATACTAAGTTCTGGTAACATAACTTGTTGTAACTTCCCTTATGGCCAGGTACTACCTAGACCCCCTCCTCCCTTATCAATATCAAGATAATAACATGAGAAGGTTTTGGATTAGGGGTCGTAAACCCCGACCGTATTTATTTACATAAAATTTAAAACAAAATGAATATACAATATTTACACAATACGCAGAAAACCATTACATTACATTGATTCATTGATAAGTTCAGATGGCTAACCTTAACATATCTCTAATACAAAGGTATTCCTATCCGAATCTAAACATATCATAATCATTAATCATACTAATAACATTTCTTATTTCATTTTCTGCGTATCCCTATTTTGAGCCTACGGCAAGGTCAATAACTGGCGCCAGACACTTATCAAATTATGCACGCCCTCCAAACGGAGTGCGCATGCGCAGGGGGCCCGTTCACCGTGAGGGTACTTCCCCCAGGTCACCCCGTACGCCCTTATGCCCGCCCTCCAACCGGAGTGCGCATGCGCAGAGGGCCCGTTCCCCGTGAGGGTACTTCCCCCAGGTCACCCCCATACGCCCTGTAGATTATCTCCATAATGGGGCCCTTGCAGTTTTGCGCCGTTTACTTGCGCCATTGTGCACGTGCGGGGTGGCCAAGCAGCCTACTGGAAAGCGTAACTCCCCTCCCCGCACCCATCCAGCCAACCGGCTGTAACTGCCCCTGGAGTTCTATGAGAGACCACTTGTCCCTCCCCTTGGGCGACCCCATTCAAGAATGGCGCCGCCCTCTAAGGACCTTAAATTTACTGCTCACCAATCATGACCTTACCGCCTGACCAAGGAATAGCACTAAAATACGACAATAAACATAACCTGTACATGGAAAACCTAACACAATGGGAAAGAAAATCATCACACATGATAAACATAACCATGTCAACCTGAAAAGGAAAAACCTGAACATTAAATTCCTAACAATACACCCTGTACAACCCTGCTTTTAGGGGACGGTGGGTGGGAAATTAAAAATCCAGCCTCCTAGCGAGGCTGGCGTGACTACTGGCAGGCTGAGGGAGCGGCGAGCAAAGAGGCAACCTCCGCCGCTCCCCAGCCTTTTATTGCCATGATGCCAGCCAGGCCAGTTCTAACCGGCCTGGCGTTAGCTCACACGCGTGACCCGGAAGTGTTTCAAACACTTCCGGGTCACGCTCGGACTCCGACCAATTAAGGGTGAGGCGCGCCTGTTGCGTCATCACTGCGCGCGACAGGCCCGCCCCGGATGGTCATCGGGGGCCGGCACGACCGCCATACCTTCGGCGTGGCCGATGCCGGCCCCGCCTTTCTATATGGCCAGGTACTACCTAGACCCCCTCCTCCCTTATCAATATCAAGATAATAACATGAGAAGGTTTTGGATTAGGGGTCGTAAACCCTGACCGTATTTATTTACATAAAATTTAAAACAAAATGAATATACAATATTTACACAATACGCAGAAAACCATTACATTACATTGATTCATTGATAAGTTCAGATGGCTAACCTTAACATATCTCTAATACAAAGGTATTCCTATCCGAATCTAAACATATCATAATCATTAATCATACTAATAACATTTCTTATTTCATTTTCTGCGTATCCCTATTTTGAGCCTACGGCAAGGTCAATAACTGGCGCCAGACACTTATCAAATTATGCACGCCCTCCAAACGGAGTGCGCATGCGCAGGGGGCCCGTTCACCGTGAGGGTACTTCCCCCAGGTCACCCCCGTACGCCCTTATGCCCGCCCTCCAACCGGAGTGCGCATGCGCAGAGGGCCCGTTCCCCGTGAGGGTACTTCCCCCCAGGTCACCCCCATACGCCCTGTAGATTATCTCCATAATGGGGCCCTTGCAGTTTTGCGCCGTTTACTTGCGCCATTGTGCACGTGCGGGGTGGCCAAGCAGCCTACTGGAAAGCGTAACTCCCCTCCCCCGCACCCATCCAGCCAACCGGCTGTAACTGCCCCTGGAGTTCTATGAGAGACCACTTGTCCCTCCCCTTGGGCGACCCCATTCAAGAATGGCGCCGCCCTCTAAGGACCTTAAATTTACTGCTCACCAATCATGACCTTACCGCCACAGGCCTGCATAGTTGACCGACTATCAGGCCCCCCAAAACTCTCCGAAAGGTCATGCCCTGTCCCTATACACCACTAACTAGGCCAGAAGATTCTCCATGAAGATTTCCTTCCCCCATTTGGACAAATGGACGCCGTTTTTAAAGAAGCGCGACGGCCCCAGACAGGCCAGAAATCACCCATGGGCTATAATCTGCGGGTGACGAGCCCCAGTTAGCCTCACCGGTTTGTTAATAATTCTTCTACCGAGTGGCTCAAAGCCCTCACAGACTCACTTCCTATTGGAATCTCCACAGTCTCTGTGCCAGGGTGAACCCGGGGCATAGACGTGTCGACCAACCCACTTCGGTGATTAATGTTTCGACCAGCCCCCTTCTACCCAGGCTTACCCAGTCATTTCCCCCAAGTGCAGGATAATACTGCTAGGGTTGGCTGACTCAGAAAATCGACATACCGTCTTGGAGCCACTAAATGTCCTCAATTGATAACAGCACCATGCGCCCGACACACGTTGCCCCAGCCAATGATACTCCTTGCCAGTGCAACTGCACCATTGGAAAGCTACCCAGGGAGTGCCCCACAGGCCCCAAGATCTCCCATCAACATATCATGGAATCCGTGAACCACCTACCCCTGACCCCTATGCTCTTGGATAAGGTCTGTGTAGTGGCCGCTACGATGGCACCTGCGTGCACAGGCGCCGTAATGGCAACATACCGTTTTACGACAAGGGTGGTGAGATGTTGCATCCGCCCGTTACCCCTGGGTTTGATCAACCTGGCAAGGCATACACCTGTTAAGGATCTTAGTGCTCAAATCCCCCGGCTGGCAACAACAAATGGTTGACACACTTATACTCAACCAATATAGTGCATGGGCCGCACCATCTCACCCATGGCTGCTGGCACCTTTTAAGCTTTTCTATTGATCGCCCATCGGACTTGATGCTGTCGCTGGCCACTCACGTTCCGGATCTTCCGGTCTCTTTGCCTGTCCACATCCTGCGGCCATTGTGGTGGAGCGCTCCCCTTGTATCACAGTCGTGGATCCAGCCATACATAAATGAAAATCAAACACAGTTGATTAGCGCTTTTAGTCGTTGGATAAAAGATACAGTTTACATGCCAGCCCTAATGACTACATCATGAGACTGTACACCCCCCCCCTTGTCTCCCACACCTCCAGCCCAGGAAGCATAGATACTGTGTGGGACAACACGGATGTATGACAACTTAGGCATCCAAATGAACTAAGTGTGCACGCGCCCACGGGAAATAGGTATCGTGTGACAACACAGATGAACTAAATGTGCGCCAGCCCACGGGGAATAGGTATTGTGTGACCACTCAGTACTAGCACGCTTAATTGCACAGACCCCAAGGGCGGATCTTTTTATCCGACTTCCTGTCAACATCCTGCCTTACAACCCACACCCACAGGAATTCCACTGCAATCCTCATAAAGAAGACTAATAACATTGAAAAACCGGTTGTACACATATCCGATGATGCAGCCCCAAGATCTCGTTACAGTGGGAGAAGCCGGTATGCAGTGCTAGCGAAGGTAACTGGAGGCTGTGATGTTACCCTGTAGGCGTTCATTACCCAGAGAAAAGAGGGGAGTACTAGGACTCACGTTAAATTGTGGTTCCACCATACTAGACTTCTGATCCTGCTAGTTACAGCAGTAGGCCCATATTCTTATCCTCAGCTTTCAAGAGTGCTAAGAGGACACGTGCTAGACCCAGCTTTGAAATTCCGACCCTACGGTCGCTAAACGTTGATTTGGACTTGTGTAACTTTAACACTGGGCCCCCCGAATTTGTCAATGCCCTCCATTTTTTGGCAATTAGTCGCTAACCGTTCACGAGAGTGCCCTCCCCGAGCAGTGCTCTGCACTGCGCGCCCGCCATAGTGTACAGCACCATCACTAGTGCTGAAAACGGAAATTGTTTGTGGCTGGACCACTTAAAGTGCGAACGCAAAACCCACCAGGGCTATGTAACATAGAGTTCTGTGTACTCTGGTTCACCAGACATTTTCCCCACTAATCGTAACTCCACTAGTAACTAAATGCGCACACAAAATCCAAGCGAGCTAGCCAGGCTGTCGTCAATCTTTAGCTACCAAGGGTATGTTCGCTTTAGTTCACGCAACCACAATAAAGGTAACCGGTAAGGTACCGGGTAAATACCGTGCGTTTCTTGTGAACCGGCCCACCTCACTTGAAGCATGAGTGTACTCCAGTCTGCGAGGGCCAGCCGACCCGAAGCTGGTTTTTTAAAACTTACATTGAAATCAGCCTTTCAATTGAGAGCGCCTAGCATATCACCATGTGCATTGCCTAGCCCCAGTTGTAATACCTGAGGAACATTGAAAATTAGACTTACAAATCAAGCGCTTAGCATAGCACACGTCACATTACCCGATGTACATTGAAAATAGACTTTCAATTTAGAGCGCTTTAGCCTAGCCCCAGGTGTACTACCTGAGGAACATTGAAAATTAAGCTTACAAATGAAGCGCTTAGCGTAGTGCACTTCGCATTACATGCGGCACATTGAAATCGAAGTTTTCAAATGAGAGCGCTTAGCATAGCCCACGTTGCATTACATGATGAACATTGAAAACAGACTTTCGATTTAGAGCGCTTAGCACCCATTGGATTACGAGGAACAGCGAAATCAGACTTTCAATTTAGAGTGCCTAGCATAGCTCCAGTTGCGTTCCATGAAGAACATTGAAATCAGGCTTTTTAAATGAGCGATGAGCAAAGCACCAGTTGCATTACCTGAAGGACATTGAAATCAGGCTTTCAATTGAGAGCGCCTAGCATAGTACCAATTGCCTTACATGAGGAATATTGAAGACAGACTGCCAGAATGATAGTGCTTAACCTAGCCCCAGTCGCAGGGCCTGATGACCAATGAAATAAGACTATGCTAAAGATAGCACCAGGTGCATAACGTGAGGGCACCACTAAAAACACCCCGAATAACCATCTTTGTGAGCTTTGCCACCCTTTGATCTATCATGTATTTGCAAAGCTCCAATTTGCCGAGGGGATCTTGGCGCTGGATAACCGATGTTTGTTACCCAACTCAATGGTACTCCTTTTATCAATACCGGAAGCATAAAAGCTGAATGAAACCACTGGACTCGCACCTGTTTATTGTTACTCAACTCAATGCATACTCATTTTTATCAACCTCAGAGGGATAAAAACTGAATGAACCCACCGGGATTGATTAGTGAAGACAGCTGCAGCTCATTTATATCGCTGCAAAATACTCCTTGCTATCCCTCCCGTTTCTTTTATATGACGTTCTGATTTTGATGTAAAATAATTTTTATCCATGTTGCAAGACAACAACATTTCTCTGCAGCATGTTTATACTGGGCTCTCACAAGGCACCCCACAGGAGATAAAAGGAAGCAAGCCTTTAATCCATCTGCTTGAGAATTGTTAACATTATTCAGTTGGTCCACAGTCCTTGTTCTGTGACCCGGTTTAGTACGGGGGCTCTAACTCATGGCGCCATTGCATCCAGGCTGTGTCTAATTGCTAAATAGCGCAAGGCACCCTCACACGATAGCCTCTTACCGCTGAACATTAAATGTCGTAACGTACACGCGGCAAGCGCGGAAAACGAGACTTGTGCCAGTCCTTTCATCAGTGCATCGTTCTCAACAAGTTTGTCATCAGTGCATCGTTTTCAATAAATTTGTCCGTATGAAGAATTACCTGCCCAGCTCCAGGCTACATCTTTTCATCATCACCAAAACAGTACCTTGCATTGCTCTTACTCGTGCCTATAATTGGTATGCTGACGTGTGTATAGAAAGTAGCCCCTGGACACCTTCCTGCCTGTAATCCAGCAACTGTCCTATCAGCGCCTGAAAAGCTGCTTGCTTTACATACTAGCAGGTAGGCCTGATTGCACCTTGCAAAACGTATCAAGTAACTCTTCACTGAGTGTCTGAAATCATCACGAAGCTTTTCACGTGCTCACTCAGTGAAGACTTTGGAAATGAGTCTGCTTAAACGGGGGCTTCACCCGGGCACAATCACAATTCGAGTCGACATGTAAAGATCACACCCTGGGAACAGAGCATTGGTCAGAACCGGAACCCCAACCACTGGGCCCACACCCATCCCAAAAACATCCCCTACTACTTCATTTTATTCCTTTTTAAAGGTATTGGGCGCTTACATGAGCACCGTATTTCCATTACGCATTCAGGCACGGGGAGATTAAGTGACTTGCGCAGAATCACAGGACGCGGACGTGACCCCGACGCTCGAACCCTGGTTTCCAGCACCAAAGTCGGCAGTCTAGCCGACGGACCACATCCTAACCCCCAAATCGTTTCACACGAAGCCTCGGGCTACATGTCCTTCCGTGCTTTCACAATTACAAGTCTGCGCGCGCTGACAAACCATCCGCAACTAATGCCCCATAACGTTTCTAGGAGCGACAACAACACTCACCCTTCAGGTGCAGAGCAGGGCGACAACCCTGCCACCACGAAAAACCTCAGCACTCGATGCCGGCCCAAACTCCGATGCCCCTGGCCGGCACGCATGGAGACAGCAGCACCAATCCTCCGGATCAGGTCATCGCGACCTGCCCCCGTCCAAGCTCCCCGTCGATCACGCAGCTCGCCCGCAGATAGCGCACACGCTAGTTCCTTGCCCTCGAAGCGCCTCGCTTCAGTTCTCCTTGCCCTCGAAGCCGCTGTAGACCCTCAAATGGCTTCACGACCTGTAATCGGGGAGAAAGGAAAAAGAAATTAAAAATCCAGCCTCCTAGCGAGGCTGGCGTGACTACTGGCAGGCTGAGGGAGCGGCGAGCAAAGAGGCAACCTCCGCCGCTCCCCAGCCTTTTATTGCCATGATGCCAGCCAGGCCAGTTCTAACCGGCCTGGCGTTAGCTCACACGCGTGACCCGGAAGTGTTTCAAACACTTCCGGGTCACGCCCGGACTCCGACCAATTAAGGGTGAGGCGCGCCTGTTGCGTCATCACTGCGCGCGACAGGCCCGCCCCCGGATGGTCATCGGGGGCCGGCACGACCGCCATACCTTCGGCGTGGCCGATGCCGGCCCCGCCTTTCTATAAGCGCTCTCTCTCACACTCCACATCAAATTATCCCTCCGCTTGGCCTTATCATTCCTTTTTCGTGCTCTCCGTTCCTTTTACAGGACTTGTGGCCTTCTTCACTTTTTCATACCTACTAGTCTTTCTTCTAAACTGGACCTATTATTCCCCTGGCCAGCCTGCCTGCCCACTCAAGGACCTCTTTCAATCCATCAAATATCCACCAAATGGAACTGAACCTTAAACTCTTACCTCAGCTTCATTTCCTCATCGGGCAGGTTACTGGCTGGTAGGAAAACCCACCTCCAAATGTTCTTATTTTTGCCATCAGGAATCATTATTTTCACTCATGAACTACCACCACTTCCATTAATTTAAGTTCCGCCCACAAGATTGACAAGTTAGCTTCATCTTGCCCAGTAGCTCCCAGATTGTGAATACTGTCATCATTTCGAAACCACACAATTCTGGTGGCCTTACAAAATCTGCTTACATTCCTGCTCATTTCTTTCCATGACAAGCGGTTTTTTGATTTTTTTTCTAAAAATAACTCCTTCCAACCTTTGTCCTCTTTCTGACTCATTCCCAACCTTTCTGGCTTCTGTGAACCCCCAATCATCCTTCTGAAACTTCCCCTGCTGCTTTTTAGCCATGTCACCCAACTAACAGGCACACACAACCACTATTTACAAAAACAACTTACTACTTCCCCTTTCAAATTCATTCCTATCACCCTGTCCCTACTCTAAACTCTACTAAACACTTAAGAAATCAAGAGCACAAACAAAACACAACTAATGCACAAAAAAGTACTAATCTACTAACTATTAACCTCTAATCTTGGGTTCCGGAGGAGTGTGCTACTGGCCGCAAAGCACTTCAACGCCTCGTCAGGTATAGCAAGTTCTATATAAATGCCATTTGTAAGCATATCGCAGCTGGATTTACTCCCAGCCCACACACCCTCTCAGCGGCAGAAGCTGAGACAACACCACTTCTGTTTTTCAGGCGCTTGTGCGAGATCTCAGCACATCCCTTTGCATCTGTGTATGAACTCGAGTCCGGCCACGTGCACTGGCATAACAAAACTTGAGGGGGCCCCCTTGCAAGGTACGTGGAGGGGACCTCTCTGGACTCAATCAGGAGCTCTCCAGCCAGAACACTGGGCTGAGGGGGCCCCCTGGAGCTTGGGGAATGATCCACTCCTGTCCTCAACTTCTCAGACCTTCTGTTTCACCCGTTACCCAACCTGTGTTACCAACCACCTTTTTTTGCTATAGCACTGAACCAAAGGGGTTCCATCCATCAGAGTTTGTGGAATTGTAACCTTCACAAGGCATGTGCAGCGGCGGCTCTTCTGCTAAGTCGGAGGAGCGTCGCCCCACTGCTCTTTGAGCAGTGCAAAAAAGGAAAAATAAACGATGTTAATATCATTTTATTTTTCAGTGTGGACTCGGAGCCAGGCTAGGGCGGGGAGGGGCTGGGCTGTCAGAGTGGGGTTAGGTGGAAATATGTGCACCATAAGTGCGCATCTCTGTTTGGCCAGCAGTCTTGGGCCAGCCAAACAGACATGCGCACTTAGCATTTCTCTACTACCTGTGTTGCACAACCGGGTAGGGAACTGTCTCAGTCACTACCGGAGCAGCCAAACAGGTGTACGCTGTAAGAAAGTGTCCTCTTTTTGCATGGTTGCCCCCAATTTTTGCCAAACTGTTGATGTACTTTGAGTGAGTGTGCCCTGGGTTCCAGCCAACCAGGTACCCAGGGCCTATGTTCTTTCCCTAAAACTGCATTAAGACAAAACCCAATTTGCACTTTTGGACCACATGTCAGTCCCTTGTAGATGGTACCATAGGCACTGTGGCCAGGGAAGGCCTCTAAGGGCTGCAGCACTTATTGTGCCACCCTTAGAGGCCCAGTACCATTACACACACACACTGCCCTTGCAGGCTGTGTGTTTTGGTGCAGAACAAAGTGAAGAGTCGACATGGCACACATCCCTATGTGCCATGCCTACAACCCACTGCCCTGGCTTTGGTCAGCCACCCCCTAGCTGGGTGCACTATACCAGTGGTGAGGGTACAGGTGCATGAGCCCTGTACTCCTAAAGTGTCTAAGCCAATTCTTAGACATTGTAAGTGCAGAAATGCCATTAAGAGTATATCGTACTGGGAGTTTGTCATTACGAACTCCACAGCACCATAATGGTTTTACTGAAAACTGGGAAGTTTGGTATCAAACTTCTCAGCACATTAAACCCACACTGATGCCAGTGTGGATTTAATGAAATATGCACTCAGAGGGCATCTTAGAGATGCCCCCTGAAAAACAACCTAACTCTAGTGTCCTGGCTGACTGGCTGCTCGCTAGCTGCCACCACCAGACATGTTTCTGGACCCCTGGGTCGAGAGCCTGCTGCTCTTGGGGGTCTGAAACAATGCACATCCTGGGACGAGGTGCCAAGCCTCCTCCCCTAGGATGGACAGGGTCAACGAAGGGGAAGGTTCAAAGGCTTGCCGCCTTTGTGAGCTACCCCTGTCATTTTCTGCTTCCAGCAACTGGCCCCCGCCGGTTCTGACCCCCACTTTGGGTGGGAGAATCGGCGGGAAAACCAAGTGAGGAAGGGAGGTGTGCCCACCTTTGCCAACCCCACCCCTCAGGTGGGGGAGGCGAGGTGAAGCACAGCTCTCAGTCCCCGCCATCTTGCAGATGGGGGCACCCAGCCAACCAGAGAGAGGCCTATGCCCCCCGCCCACTGGAGGGTGGAATAATAGGGGGTGTACCCACCCCAAGGAAGGGACCCATTGGTCCCGACCTTTACCTACCTGTAATGCCCCTAAATCTAGTATTTAGGGGCAACCCCGAAACTTGCCTCCTCAGACAAGAACCGACCAGAAGAAAAGAAGAAGAAGGACCGAAGAAGCCACGCTGAACTAAGAAGAGGAGGACGCCCACTGACTTGGCCCCAGCCCTACCGGCCTGTCCCCGCCTCGAACCTACTCCAGCAAAATCCCGGTGTATCCTGCAGCCAGGAGCCTCAAGAAGCCGATGGACCTGCTCTGCCTTCCAAAATCAAGACTTTGTCCCCTGTAAGCACCGGATTTGCTCACCCACAGACTCTGGCCAAATCCGCGAGTCTGCACCACTCTGCACCCGACGCCCACGGCCCGAGTTTGAATGGTCCAACACCAGGAGGAGGTCTCCCCGGTGATCCCGACCTGAGATCTGGTGATCTCTGACCTACCTCGAATCTCCAATCGATGCCTGCAGCCCCTTTCTGGAGGATCCCCCCTGACTGTGACCGGAGCTGGTAAGAAAACCCAACGCCTAAAGACACCCCTGCACCAGACGTCCCACGGCCTTGGATGGCCCAACCGACCGTGTCCCAGCATTCCCAGGCATCCCAACTTACCTCTCCAACAGGTGGTCACCTCCAGAAGAGGGTGTACTTTGGGTGCTAACTCGGATCCCCCTTTGCCCTGAGCCTAACACCAGGAGCTTTGCTCCCACAACCTTGTGGCCTGCTCGTGAGCAGCCACCAACTGGAGGCCCCCTATCCCCGATTGGATAACATTGGGCCTCAGCACTCTGCTCCCAGCCGCACTAGTGCCGCAGAGGGGTTCTGAGAGTGCTCAACACTAATCCTTTATGGGTTCCGGAGTAGCGTGCTACTTGCCGAAAAAGCGCTTCAGCGCCTCGTCAGGGGTAGTAAGCGCTATATAAATGCAATTACAATACAATACAATACAATCCTCGACCCTGGGGGAACCCTGGTTCTAACCGCAGAATACCAACTCCCACAAATAAGTACATACCTGCAAACCGTTAACTTCATTTCCTTCCATAGGATAGCATTGACTGTTCTTCCTTGAAAATTCTTGTGTGTGTGGAGTTGGTTTGTAGGAAACACTGAAAAACTGCAACTGTACTAAATGTGAATTACTTACCTTTTGTCTAGGAAATGTTTCAGTTTGATATCTAGGCATATCACACTGATTATCAAAAGTAATCTAAAAAGTAACGTGCACAGTAATCTGTAAAGTAATTGAAAAGTAACTTAGTCTGGGTTCAGTCTTTGTGTGTGACATCATTTGCTGCCTGAGTGTGTACAACAAATGCTTAACACTACCCTCTGATAAAGCCTTACTGTTCGCGCACACTACCACAAATAGAGAGTAAGGTGCTATCTACTTTCACCTCTGCCTACCTTGGGGGTTCCACTGGACTCTGTGCACACTATACCACAGAGCCAGCTTCCTACAGCTGCTCAGACCAATCACGACGCTGCTTTCATGCCTGGGAGCTTTAGTTCTGTGCTGCCGGGAAGAGAATAGGACTGAGGAGAGTTGGCGGCTGTTCACAAGTAAGTGTTCTTTTTTTTTTTCCATACCCCCCACCCGCCCCATCACCCCTATTCCGCAGCAGATGTCACTGGGCAGCTGGTACCTTTGTCTGTGGAAAGAACAATGGTTGAGCCTTGCTTGTGGGTCTCGGACGGCTCCCCTCTGCGACATGGTGATTTCAGGGTCCCATGCCAGGCGGGAGATGTTCAGTCTGACATTGTTAACTCACATTACTTTGCCTTCTGGGACATGTAGTTTTAGTGTTCACATGTGGAATTGCTGGCCTGCAAGTACCAGAAGGCAGGGTTTTGTATAGTGAAAGGCCAGGACGGGCAGCCATCTTGCACTTGTCGTGGAACACCTAGTTCACCATGTGTGGTGACTCACTCGTGAGTGCACGGGGCACGCTGCCCATGGCGGACTTTAAAAGAGAGAGATCCCACATAGAGTACGTTTTTCAGATGAGTGAATGCACCTGTCACACTCTTTACAACCCTGATTCTATGGGACAAAACTATGGCAGAGTGTGTTGTACCAACATGTACACTGACCAATCAGTTCAAAATCATTCGCATTGAATGACTAGTGGCCAAAAGAAATATTTGACCCAATGGCTTGGTGCACTCGTCAGTCACTTTACATGTTTTTGCACCAGTAGTTTAATGCAAATTACTGTGCAAAATTGTACCGCAGAAGTTGTGTATTTTGTACTATGCCCCTGGAATGCCCTTCCAGAAACTGTTCTACTCTGGTATCGGAATCTAAATAGGTTACATTGCAGTGAACGGAGACTACAACACCCAGAATGCCCACTGGTCTTAGGTGGAAGCTCAGGACTGTAGATGTATTTATTTTAGTGTGCTTCGAAAGCACTGACTCGGCCCCAGAGTACGTCCGAGCTTTTACAACCATGGGTGGGACATTTAGAATTACAAAAACGCTAAAGGTATAGATGACAAATTGGGAGGTGTGATGTAAATGTATAATGCGCAACAATGACAGGAGCCCAGCTTCAAGGCGCTTGAACAGTGAGTATAGTTAGCCACCTACAGCAGAGAGAAAGGCCCGGTTCTAGCATGATTAAAGGCTCTCAGGGGGCCTGGCGGCGAGGAACATCACATCCTCGCAATCACAGAGTAGCAGGAGGGACGCTTTAAATAACCTTCATAGGTGAGAAGTGAAACAACAGTAAATGATGAAACGTGTCATTAAACTTTGCCATGGAAAGTAAACAGAAAGCAGGAAGAGGAGTGGCGTGAAACTACGAGCTCCGTAGTCGCGGTGGAAGATGTTACTGCTTAGCTGTGAGGGTGGAGAAGGGAGTGCAGGGTGGCTAAGGGCTAAACGTAAGGACCTAGGATGCTTGTTTCCGGTCCAGGGAGGACCTGGCTTGGCAGTTCGGGCTGGACTGTTCCCATGAGGCACAGGGTCAAGACTGATTTGCATATGGCTCGGTACAAACTGGGGTGGTGTGGTGAGCAAAAAGAACGATGGATTTAGGCCCAGATTACTGGGCATGAGTATTTGACATTGTTCAGTATTCCGTCCATCAATTGTTCTTTTTGCATTTGCCAGGAAACTTTGTTCTTTTTGACAGGAAACTTAAGGGCAGTGGTTGTAGGAAATCTGACTTTTCTGCGTGGTACCCCTGGGCTTTTCGCCTTTTGCTGGACCCTATATTTTTGCTGGCGTTAGACCTCTGTGCACTTTAACCTTGCTAACCAGTGGTGAAGTGCAGATAATCCCTCTTTAAATATGGTTGAATTGGCATAGACTTAATTGGTATATTAAACATACATATATGCCCCCAGTGTAAGGTACAAAATGTACTCCATCACTCACCAACCACGCACGCAACCTGGGGATCATATTAGATGAGAAACTCAACATGGCCTCACAGAGCGCAGTTAGCTCCTCCTGCTTCTACATGCTACACATCCTCCAAAAAGTCTTCAGATAGATTCCCAAGAGCACTAGGCGTAACGTCACTCAAGCCCTAATCACCATCAGACTTGACTACGACAGCGCCCTCTATGCCGGAATCCACACCCACCTCCTCCACCGTCTTCAGAACATCTAGAACACCACTGCTAGACTCATCCTGGACTTCCCTCGGCACACCCACATCAGAGATCTCCACTGCCTGCCGATATACACATGCTATCAATTTAGACTACTCACATTCGCATACAAGGTACTGCACAACATTAGACCAGCATACCTCAACTGTCGCCTCAACTTCCACTAGATGCTCTGCCTCTCTCTCTCTTGCACACTCACCCCGCATCCGCAAAAGCAGAACAGGAGGTCTAGCGTTCTCATACCTCCCACCCAAAACGTGGAACGATCTCCCTCTACACTTCAGGGCTTCCTCCACGCTTCTGGAGTTACACAAGAAGCTGAAAACTTGGCTCTTCATCTAAGAGCCAGTAGATGACCTCACAGCAATAGTGTCTTTAGAAAACTGCCCTACATCGCTTTATCGAGACAGAACTTAAAAGCATAGTTATAGATTTCGTAGGAAAAGAGGCAAGCTAATTACTTAACATTTTGTTTACTGGCTTGTTAAAAAATAAACAGATGAAACCAGCAACTTGTTTCTCTTCCTGACACAGGGTGGTAGGATGACAGGGCGTTAAATATATGAAGGAAAACACTGTGTACTTTTTCAAAAACAGTTATAGGCTGTGTGATTTGGGGCATCCATATTTTTTGACGTTCTTGTACCATCTGTAGCAACTGGTAGTTGCTACTTTTCCTACTGTGCTTAGTCCTACCGGCATTTCTGCTTTAGAAGCTAGTGTTTTGTTTTATAGCACCTATTTATTGTTCCTGCATACTTGCCAACCCTACCGATTGAGGCGGTGGTCTACCGCTTTTTGGGACAGTCCTACCATCCACCAATTTCAGCCTCCGATCCTAGGTAGGGGTACTAGACGTCCCGGATTCCCTCAAACAGTCCCGGTTTTCAGGGGACTGTCCCCACACTTTTCTCCATTATAAATTCATGTCCCGGTTTTTGGGACAAAGGTCAAGTCATCCTGCAAAGCTGAATTGAAACTATGCTCTCCTTTCAACAGGCGCCTCTAAAGTTTTAAATGATTTTAAGTTATTATCTGTTCTTTCAGGCAGCACAGGAGGAGGTCGGCTGCATGCTAGTAGCAAAGGTAAGACAGAGTGGGGAGGAGGGCAAGGGGACCTAGGGTGGAGGTCATGCCACAGCCAGTGTTATATAAAGTAGCCTTGTAAATGCGTGTACATATATATATGTATATATATATATATATGTACATATCTATCTATCTATAAATAACCTAGTGGCGGTTGCCACTAGGTAGTTATAGTTAGGTCTGTTTTTCCATAGAAAGAGCGTTTTTGGTTTGCTATTAACTCATTTGACGAATCTTCATAAACCTAAGAATTTTTTTATCCACCTCAGCTCCTTCCTGAAAAGGTTCGGGGTAATGTGTTAAGCAGGAGCCAAGAAAAAAGGGTGGTCCCAAAACGTAAAATCCCCATGCATTTTCCATAGACTTCTTTAAGACGGGCTACAGCAAAAAACTGCTGAACGGAATTACACCAAATTTGGCAGGAAGCTAGATCCTGATCCATAGATTCTACTTTTTGTGAGTTGGCATAAATCTGTTCAGTGGTTTGTAAGAAATTAAGAGTAAAAAATAATGTATATCTGAACGGTTGGGTCCGTGAGAGTCTCGAGAGACTCTTGAAGGAGCTCCAATTTAAAAATGGAGCGTTCTGATTGGCCCAGGGAGCTTTATTTCCCTTGGGCCATCTCGCTCCCGTGGGAGTCAGACTCTTGTGGGAGCGAGGGCTCTGATTGGCTGCCAGCAATATGAGAAACATTTTGCTGGCAGCCATTACAAGACCCCTGATCTGAAATAATAAAAAAAAATGTTATCAGGGGGCACGGTAGGGATGCCCTGACCCTCTAGGCCCCATGTGGGGAGACCCAGAGGGACCCCCCCCCCCCCAGGGCCAAAAAAGAAACAAAAATCTGCAAAAATTGCTGCAATCCTGCAAGACTCTCACGGAATCATAAAAAAATGGCGGCTGGGCCACAGTTAAATAGCTTATGCCCAGGGGAATTCATAAAGGGAAGGGGGCTGTGTGACCTGCCTCCCCAAGCCTCCAAAGGCCCGGGGAGCCCACGGGGCAAAAATTTGGGAAAATGGGGAGAGGAGCTGCTCAGCCCCCTCCCTGAGCCTTTAATGGCCACGGGCAGCCCACCACTGGGGCCGGTATGTGTTTATATGGGGTGGGGGGCTACGGGGACCCCCTTCCCCTAGGCTCCAAATGTCCTGGGGAGCCCACCCCAGAGCTAAAATGTGTTTATTTGGGGAGTGTGGCTGCGTGGCCCCCCTTTTCCTCAGCCTCCAAAGCACTCCCCCGGGGCTGAAATTTGGGAAAATGGGTAGGGGGGCACCTACCCCGAGCCATTTGAGCTGGCCCGGATGAGGTCCCTGGGGCCGTCTCAGATGGTATGTCCCGGGGATCCCGCCCCTGGGACATAGCGGCTTCCCTGCAGGGAAACCTGTGTCTGCTCTCGCTTGGCGGAAGTATTTTTAAAACTCCCCCCAAGCGGGAGAAAACACAAAGCCTACTCTCAGTGGGCGGAAGCTGTCAAGACGGACGGATACTCCACAGGATCCAGGTGATGCTCAAAAAGGGGTCCACCTCTCAATATCCCCAATTCTGACTCTAGCGGCACAGAATGTTGGGGTGATTAAGTGAGGGAAAGGAAGGGGTAGGAACAGCAGGGAAGGGAGACCTGAAAGCATAAAACACAGTGGTTAGACACTACTAGACTTTCTACTACACTCAATTACTCTCACTAAGTAAGTAATACCTGAAAAAGACGGTTTCCACCCTTTACGTTCTTTAGCAATTCACTATCCTCAGCAATGATACCGCTCACCACTTAAGAAGGATACACCTACAACGCAAATACACGATTATTACTGCATTCAGTACACCTTCGGTTCCCTGTAAAACCACCTCCCTTAGACTAACATACATACCCTTTCTGTCGAATTTCCCCACAAAGAAAAGCAGGATTCAATAGCCCCAAAGGAAAGGAAGTGTGACCTCACACTATGAAAAGGAAATGAAAAGGATTGAAACAGAAGCAAAACTTCTCAAAGGTTCTGGAGGCAAGGGAAATGCAGAAGGTAAGCTTATAGCTTGTTACTGTCCATAGTATACAGTTTCACATCTCCTGATTAGCCGGGAAATGTCAGTTCCATGTTCCAGAATCTTTCAAATGTCATACTCCTCAGAAAAGCCAACTAAGAAACATAAACAAAACTCAGCGCGTTTTGAATAAACAGTACCTCATTGTTGTGGTCACAGTTTAACGGAGTCACCAGAAGAAACCACTCGATCCCGAGCAGCTCAATTACCCCAACAGCCGCTGGAGTATCCTTGGCTATTTAGCAGAGTGAAGTAAAAGAAAACAAAATCTCTCTCGAGCGTCCCGACATCCGAAATGACACTCTGAGGAATAGCCAAACAATTCACTCCGGTCTGAATCCTGACCGCGAGTCTGCCATCAAGAAACGACCCACCTACTAAGCACAGCAGGCAGTCGGAAAGAACACAGCGAACCGCTGTGAAAGGCCGACGGAAACCCCGATCAGCCTCGGGTGTTAGTCTCCATGTGAAACACCGTCCGTGTCTCACAGTAAGAATTACGCACGTACGTGTACGTGCGTGGTGTCCTCAAATACCCGGAAGCCCTTCCTCCTCAGGCCCCCTGGGACATGTAGTTCCTGCACCACCACTGGACTGTGGCACTCGGCAGGCGCAAGGGTCAGACCCTGACAGAAGCTGTGAAAATGCTCCTGCCCATCTAGGAGCAGACTTTTGATCTGTTTCCCTACCGGCACTGAAGCGGGCAGGGAAACAGATCAAAATATTGCTCCCGCCAGGAGGGAGCAGCATTAGGAGCTGCTTCCTGCGGGCAGGAGCAATGCCAGCTCCCACTGTATGAGGGTAGCTGGCTGAGCCGCGGGGGCCTTCGGGTGGCCACCAGCAAGAGTATGGTGGATGCCCTGGGTGGGCATCAGGGCACCCACCTTTAACTGTGAGAGCCCCAGGAGATGGGGTCGACACTGGCCCGGGCAGGGGGCTGCTTTCCCCCTCCCCCTAAAAAGCACGCCAGGCTCCAGAAGATTGGGTCCCTGGGGCCTAAATCATCCCGGAGAGGGGGATCTGTCTGCCCCCTCCCCCTAAAAAGCACGCCAGGCCCGGACGATGGTGTCCCTGGGGCCAAAATCAGCCCGGGAAGATGGGCCGCATCCCACCTCCCCCTAAAAATCATGCCAGGCCTGGGGGTTGGGGTCCCCGGGGCTGAAATCGGCCCCTTTATTTAAAGGAGTGGCCCTTGGGGATGGGGTCTCCAGGGCCTAACAAGGTACAGGGAGGTGGGCCAAGCGCCCCCTCCCTTTTAAGAAAAAAATGCCATGGGAATGGGGTCCTCAGGGCCAGGACCTGTGGCCAACCCTTGCTGCACACGGCCAAAGGTTGTGGAGAGCATGGGGTTGGCTGCATGCAGGGGCGGCAAGGCCCTGTGGCCAACCCCCAGCCGTGCACGACCAAAGGCCCTACGCACTGTGCGGTTGGCTGCCTTTACAGAGGTTGGCCCCAGGGCCTGGCCGCTGGCGCTCTGGACGCAAGTTATAGCTAGCTCTGCTAATTATGTGGGTTTTTTTTGTTCAAAATGTTAATGCTGCCACTGAGATATTCACCAAACTATAACGTTAATGTAACCTTTGTTTTTTTTTCGGTATATAAATATATATATATATATATGTATATATATATATATATATATATATATATATATATATATGTTTGCTATTGTTTGTATGTATGTACTATGTATGTTTGTATGTATGGTTTGCTATGGTAAAACATCTTCCAACCTGGGATCTAAAACGATGGGGAGTGGAGTCTGTTTTCCATTGCAATGGAAACAGCGGCCCACGTGATCGGGAACTTGTAATTTTAAAAATGAGGAAATGGCGACAGCGTAGTTGGTGTGAGCAAGCCTGTGGATACAGGCGAAACGCGTTACCAAGAACCGAAAAATAAAAGGAGAATCTTTTTAAATCTTTACCGGAGTCCTCTTGTTGGTGTCCAGGAACTGGGAGGTAACTGGAATCGGTGCAAATATATATATATATATATATATATAGAAATATATATATATATATATATATATTTTACAGTGTAGTTAAAGTTAGGATTCCGATAGATAGGAATTCCTCATATTTTTGCTTGCTAGTAAATTTGCCACTGTTTGATGAATCTCCACGAAACTTTGCATCATATCTCGTGGTACTTAGTTAAGGGGGTGAAAATAAAAAGGTAATCCCAAAACGCATTTTTCCTCTAATGCATTTTCCATAGACTTTTTAGATCCGTGGTACCCAAAGTACGGCCCGGCAGACCTTCCTAGGCGGCCCTCGGACCTTTTTCACGAACCACATTTGTAGCAGCCGGGCTCCCCGAGGCTCTCTGTAAAACAAAAGAGGGCCGCTGGAGCATGCGCGATAACAACTTCCCTGCCCATGCTCCAGCGGCCCTCTTTTGTGTTTCTCGAGAGCCTCTGTGACGTCGCACGCCTGGCACTGGCGGGGAGCAAAAGTCCTTTAAAGTCAGCTGTTGCCCATTTACTCCTGACTTTAAAGGGGCCTTCCGAAAGCTTCCTGCTGCCTTTGCCGATGACGTCGCCACACACAGCCTGCTCTTTTCAACGCCGTATGCAGCCTTTGAGGACTGCAGATGGGGCCTCCCGTGGATTGGGCTAGCCTCTGCACCTCCTCACTCCCCGCCCCCTTGGAATCACCAGTACAAGATGGCGAGGAAGGAATCCTATTACTCTACGGCACTAAAATATCAATTTTCAGATACAGTTCTAAGGTCTTTTTGAATACAAGTGTACCCTTCGAAGTCCCTAGTATATGGTATAAGGTACCCAGGACATAGGTACACCAGGGGTCTCCCATGGACTGTAGCATGTTTTATGCCACCCATGAGAGACCACTCACATTGTGACAACAGGCCTGGCATTGCAGCCTGTATGAGCTGGTGCTAGCACCACTCACAACAGATATAAGTTTCCTTATATCTGGGGTCACTGCACTTAAAACCTATAAGTCACCCCTGAGGTAGGCCTTTCAATCCTGAAGGCAGGGTGCCTGGTTATATGTCTGAGGGTGCCCTGCATGAGCAGGACACCCCCTACAAAACTAGGAGTCGATTCTCCCGGCTTTGTAAGTGCGGTCAGCCATTTTATACATATAGTGGACATCAAGTAAAATACGAGATGTCTAACTATATATTCGCTGCACCGAAACCGGTCATGTTTGGTATCAAACATTTTTGAATCCTACCCCAACACCGATTCCAGTGTTGGATGTAGGATCCCAAGAACTGGGGGGCTCCCCTAGGGAGCACTCCTGTTTTCCCAGTACCAGCCTTTCAGGGTCTAACAGCAAGCTAGTGCTAGTGCCGACCACAGACACGATTCTGCCCTCCTGCTGCTGAGCCAGCCTTGAGCAGGGGAAGGTAGGACAATAGGTTTCCTGTCACAGGGAGGTGTGACCACCTCCCAGACTGGACTTAGTGTATTGGGCTGGGGTGGGGGCGCCTGCCAGCACCACCAGACTGCTTTGAAGGGCACATTTGGTGCCCTCCTTGCATACTCCATTTGGAATCAGTTCAGGGAGCCGTTGGCTCCCACTCTGGCATAAACTTGACAAAAGGACATGGGAGTATCCTCCCCTCTGTCCAGCCCCTCCCCCTGAATCATCCTAACCCTTTCCTTTGGGTACTTAAGGGCTTACCTGTGGGTGGCTCTTCAGATTCGTCGTGAGACGAGATTCAGATCCGAAACCACTTCATCTTCAACCGTCTGGGCACTTTGGACTTCGTTGGATTTCGCTTTGGGAACCGAGACTGCATCTGAAAGACTCCTGCTGCTCCTGGTCTCGTCGTCCTCCCAGTCTTCTGCATCGTCTGTTCCTGTGCTCCATCTAGATTCTTCTCCAGGCCTGTGGGCATCAAAGACACTTGAAGGAATCTCCCTTAGAGTGAAGGAGTCACTCCCCTGCATCTGCAGGCACCGCAACTAAGCTGACTGGTCTGCTGCTAAGCAAACACAAGGAGATGATGGACGGAGCGCTGAAGCTTTTCAGACACTCACCCCCAGTCACAGATCTGGGTTGAATCCATCATCGTTCTTTAGCTCACTTCGTCACCCCAGTTCCGACACAGCTATATGCAAATCAGTCTTGACCCTGTGCCGCATGGGAACAGTGAAGCCCGAACTGCCAAGCCAAGTCTTCCCTGGACCGGAAACAAGCATCCTGGGACTGGTTTCGGGCTAACAGCCCTCATCAGCCAGGCTAGCTTGAATCCAGTGGCAAAGTGAGCAAGGAACCCACGTCTGGGCATACCCTGCCAACTTAGGGCGAACAAAGCAAACACAAGGAGATGATGGACGGAGCGCTGAAGCTTTTCAGACACTCATCCCCAGTCACAGATCTGGGTTGAATCCATCATCGTTCTTTAGCTCACTTCGCCACCCCAGTTCAGACACAGCTATATGCAAATCAGTCTTGACCCTGTGCCTCATGGGAACAGTGAAGCCCGAACTGCCAAGCCAAGTCTTCCCTGGACCGGAAACAAGCATCCTGGGACCGGTTTCGGGCTAACAGCCCTCATCAGCCAGGCTAGCTTGAATCCAGTGGCAAAGTGAGCAAGGGACCCACGTCTGGGCATACCCTGCCAACTTAGGGCGAACAAAGCAAACACAAGGAGATGATGGACGGAGCGCTGAAGCTTTTCAGACACTCACCCCCAGTCACAGATCTGTGTTGAATCCATCATCATTCTTTAGCTGCTCCTGACGTCCTCCGGACTTCGCAAGGCCCAGCAACACCGGTGGTCGTTCTGCAACTCCCTCGAGGCCTGCACCGTCTTCTCACTGAGTTTGAGGCTAGTGTCCCTCCTCAGAACCGCTGGAACAGAACCCCTGTGCACCGCGTCAACTTGCCATTGCCAAGGCTTGTTTACTCTCTTCCCCAGAGCTCTTCAGGCTCCAAGAAGCTCCAGCCTCCAGCATCTCTTGCTACCAAGATCTTCATCCTCACCACATTCTCTACACCGTGGGCCTGCATCATTGGTGAGCTGCTCCAGGTCCTCTTGCGACTCCTATGCCTTTGGCCTGTGGGTCCTCTTGAGGGTCTTCTTTGGCTCCAGTGGGCTCCCCTGCTTACTCGGGGCCTACTCTGACTCTCCTACACTTGGTGAGTCCCTTGGACCGTGCTGGTCCCGATACTGCACCTTCTTCATTTTCCTCGTCTGTTGCTGCTGCCAAGGCTTGTTGGTGCTCCCGCCAGACACCGACCCCCTGGCTCTCGTCTTCCGACGTGGGACAGCTCGTGAACGGCTCCTGGTCTTCCACTGCATCGCCTGGTCCTCACAGCTGCAGCGACAAGGTCACCGTAAACCCTCCTGCATCTTTCGTCATCAGTGGTCATAATTTTCCATGCCTCATGGTCACTCCCGATTGGCATAGACTCTGTCCCCTCTGCTTGCAGGTACCCCTCTTCAAGAATCCACCCTTGGATTCCACTGGACTCTTTCACCTTCTTCGCCAGCGGCATCTTCACTGAAGTCCTCCATTGTGGTCTACGGCAGTTTTCCGACGTCACTTCACACCAATGCACCCGGCTTCCCTGGTGTAGGTATCCTGGTTCCTGGTGTTTCCACGGGTGGGGTGACTCTCCAACCTTTCATCTTCCATGGGGTTTCTTCAGGGTCCTCTGGGAAGGGTCCTTCTTCTTGAAAACTGCAACCACGACTTCTCCATTGACTTGTATTGAGTACGCAGCTGTGTTTCCACTCTGCACACGGCCTCCGTGGGCTTCCTGGGTGCCTACCTTGGGTGTTTCCTTGGGTCCCCGGCTCTTCTATGTCTTCTGGGTCTAGTCTTGAATTAGATCACAGTTCGCATTCCACTTTATTAGTATATGGTTTGGTCTCCTCCTGAAGACCACTGTGTATTTGTGCTACTTACCTGTTCTACTATTGAAGTATTGTGTGTATTGTGATTATATCTCCGGGTAGGAGATATACCAATGTGTTAGTGAGTGTTTATAATAAATATATATTTTTATAACTACACTGTGTGGTTCTTTTTCACTTAACCTACACTATATGATTAGTAATGGTAAAACAAGCTGCTTTCCACTCCTTCTGGACTAAGCCTGAAGGATGCTCTCCACAGCTACCACTTAGAGAGCTTTCTATGGTTATCTAAGACCACTAAATTCACCATAAGGGTTGTCTGGATTAGTGCAGGGGGCTTCACTTAAATAAGTGTGCACCATATACTAAGCCAGCCTCCTACAGTGTCCTTAAAAATCTGCTTAAAACACATGTTTTTGTAAGGAAAAAGATGGAGAAACTCATACAGAAACAATAGATTTAAAATATTGTTAAAAAAGCATCTCATATCAAAAGAAAACTCTTTATTTTCATAATGCCTTCTGTAAAATATTTCAGGGAATTTGGACACCTGCGTCAAGCACTGAACCATACTTTAACCGCTTAACCGCGGCGGCAATTCCGCCGCGGTGCGGCGGTTTGATTGAGTGGGCGGTGCCGCGTCGGCCAACGGACGTGCGCAGCACTACGGAGGTAGTGCTCGCGACGGCCGTTGGCCGACGGACGCATGGAAAGGGTTAATGAACAGAGTTATCATCAACAGTATAATTATGTGCATTCAGTCATACATGAAGTCTTACATCGAAATAGTGGGGGAAGAAAAAAACAAATCAAACAAAAAACAATCTCTAGTGGATACTTACAGGGAAAAAACAGAACTCTGTATATGAATGGAAATGCGTTCCTATTTGTAATATTAGAAACACATCCATTCTGAAGCCAAGGGCATGTCTAATGACATAAAATGTCATCACTACTTTAAAAAATCAAACCGTTTCGGACTATTATTAACCTCTAAGGACATTCTCTAGGTTGTTTGAGAAATTGTATGTGGCACCACATTCCATCATATCAAAATGCTCTCCACACATCATTCCACAGTAAGAAAACTTGTGCGGACATTATACTTTGCACAACACCCTCATTGCAATTGGAAGCACTAAATTATGCTGTTCTTCACTCAAGTCCAGCAAGCGTCAACAATATTATCATCTTGAACTGTAAATGTTCTATATGATGACATAATAGTGTAACAGAAATTGTAGTTTTGTCTGAAAACACATAAAAACAGTGATGGACTGACTTTGTGTTATGTTTATTGAATATAATCAGATATCAATGTAGTAGTCTATTATTAGCTTACCATCTACTATGAAGCCACCCTAGGTCACGTTTAATTTATCTTACACTTACCCTTTATCTCCATATTAATTACAATTAGATGTTTCTGATAACTGAAAACATAGGTTAATATTGGTAGAAGTTCTTTATCTTTTGAGACATTTGATTAGCTATGAAAAAATGTTTTTTCCTTCTTTTTAGTTTTACATTTTTTCGGGAAGTCTTTATGCTTTTACATGGTCAACTTGACCAACCAAGACTATAGTCTTAACAGGAAACAGTAGGACAACAAAGAAAAAAAAATAAGGCTGTTGGGGAGGACACTGGTGAGCCATGAGAAGCTCACAGTGGATGGTCATATGTCACTCACAGCAATAACAGTATGGCAGAGGAGACAGTATGTTGTGGACTGCCTTTCTGCTCTATAATTTCTCTGTTCCGCCTCATCAGATGTATTGGCACTGCAGTACCAGGAGCAGGTACTAATAGAGGGACAGATGCACAAGGTGCTGGTGGAGTTGCTGATGGAGCAGAAGAAGTTGAAGGTGTTGCAGTAGCTGAAGAATTGCCTGCTGCTGATCTTCCTGCTTCGAACTCTTCTATCTCCTTCTGACACTTTATTTCCGTATGCACCAGCCTGGGGGAATGAATTGCCTACAGATGTTTTCTCATTTCTGTGGTACCGAATAAATACTGTTTCATTTTCCCTAGGGAAATAACTTTGCTGAATAAGTTGCTGGTTAAAAGTTTTGAATTCTCCTTTTACCCTCTGTGGTAATGAGATAAAATTCTACACAATCGATTAACTAAATTAAAGACAACCTGCGCCTTCCACATGCACTGCTTATACCTTTCATATTACATCACGTATTGCATGTTAAATGATAGCATTCAAAGCAAGAATCATGACATCTCAAATGACAATCTATGAGAATACTGTGCATGGGATTGTGCTGAGTTATAGTTAATTTAGTCTGGCTAGCGAGTTGACAACACTGTGTACGAAGGTACGCGAGTTATGGTAAGGTTTGTACAAGTCGCAAATTATAACTTTAAGTTATAACTATAACTTTAGTATTCCTAAGGTTTGTGCAGTTTAAGTTGGTTTTGTATACAAATAAAAAAATCAGTTTTCATATATATATATATATATATATATATATATATATATATATATATATATATATATATATATATATATATATATATATATCACAGTCCTGTGGTAGGTTCTATCCTCCAGCAACCAAACAGGTACGGACCACAAAGTGGATAATCTGAATCTTCTTTATTTGCAGTTACATATAATGTACAAGGAATAAATCAAGCAAGTGCCCAGCCTGACGCGTTTCCACGGTCTTGTTCACATGACGCACTGGACCCAATAGACCACATATATAGAGACACACCAAACCACGTGATAAAAAATGCAAATTAATTAATTAATTAGTGCCAGTAATCGAGATAAAAAAGATCTTACAGTTGCAAATGAGGTAACGGTCATAACATCAAGCATTGGCACAATGTTAAATTATAAAACGCAACTATTTGTCTAAATACATTTGTTTTGTTTATAAAAGGGACCGCACCAACAATTTCCTTATTCATAGTTGCAACAAAGTATACATATAACTCGAAATAAGATTGGTCATAAAAGCATAGTGCTCAAAAGACCTCGACCATGCAGTAAAACAAACCTCACCAATACTGAACATGTTGATGTCAATGATCTGGCATATAAATAAATTACATTTGCTATAATACATGTGCAAATAGTGCAATAGAGAAAGTGCTAAGTGTCAAAAATAAATATCATAAATAATTAGCAGCAATACAGATACCCTCATTAAAATTTCGAAGTAAAGTGCAAGTGCATATAAAACATATAAGCTGAGCGCGGACGATCGATCATTAATATATTAAATGTGTTTGAAAGTATTCAATTCATATAAACTTTTACACCAAGCTCAATAAAGTTCCCAAAATCAAAATCAAAAATTCAAAAATCCCAAAATTGTATAGTAACTCATCACTATAAATAGAGGCAGTATAAAAAGTGAAATCACTGTCTATTGTAACTATCTAAACACATGTACCAAGGGCTAAAAACCGGTAAAATACTCCATAAAACCAAGTAAAACCAGGTAAAACCAGGCAAAACCAAGTAAAATGAAGAACAAATCCCGGTGAAAGCCACCACGATGCATGTGCATAGTGACATCAATTACAAAAAAATCAGACAGGAAAAGCCTCTATAAAAAATGAATGAATAAGGGATCATCGTACTGTTAAGAAGGGAAACACATCATTAATGCCCAGACGGTATATATTGTATAGCATTGTAAACAAGGTTAAAAGAACCAAAGAAACCAGAAAAAATCACCGCCAAAACCCGGTAAAACCAGGCGAACCTAGATTAAAACCGAGCATCAGTAGAAATAAAAACTAGTTAAATTGTATCTAAAACCCACAATAAATTACATAGCACGAATAATAAGAATACAAAGATTATAAGAAATTGTGTAAATCGTCGCTATTATTAAGACCATTTGGCATCTTGGTGTCAAGCAGCATGATAAATTCAGATTCCAGCTGTCTTAATTGTTTTCTCTATTGCCACCTCTAATTTTTTAGGTACTGAACCTATTACAAAATAACTTAGATCTTTGAGATTGTTATTGTGGACTAACTTCAAATGACGTGCCACTGGATAGCTAGGATCTGAATTCACAACCGCTCTTAAATGTTGAAGAATTCTATTAAACACTTGCAATTTGGTGCTTCCAACATAAAGTAAATTACAGGTGCATTCCAAAACGTACACCGCAAAATCAGTTCTACAAGTGAAATGACCTTGTATTTTAATTGGTTGAGGACTGAAAGCAGTGACATACTCAGAAACATTTTTACCAAATTTGCAAGCGCGACACCGAACTACATTTGAAAAATCCTGATCTTGCTGATAGCCAAGTCCTAGATGTAATTACTTCAGGACTTGTTTTCACTAGTGCGTCTCTCATAGATGGAGCTCTTCTAAACGTTAGTACAGGGAGCTCAGGTAGAATTTGTGATAGTGTAATGTCAGACCATATAATCGGCCAGTTTTTATACAAAATTTTGCGTACTTGTCTTTCCTGTTTACTATAGGTGGTTATCAGTCTAATATTGTTAACAGGTTCAACTTCCTTCAAGATGCGATCCTTAGTGGTATTAATAGGCAGGGTACTAGGAATAGTTGCTGCTGGATGACACTGCGTCCCTAGTACTATTGTTGGCTTTGTCAAGAGCTACCCTGAGATCCTTAGTCTTATAGCCTCTAGCTTTAAATCTATCAAAAGCTTCTGTCTGACATTTTTAAGATCCTCTTCATGACTACAAATGCGTCTAATTCTTAAAAATTCACCATATGGAATGCTCCGAATAAGATGGTTAGGGTGGGAACTACTAGCATGAAGTATAGAGTTGCCTGCTGTAATCTTTCTATGTAGTTTGGTATGGATAGCATTATCCTTTATAAAAATTTCCACATCTAGAAATTGGACTTTTTCATTACTAATATCAGCTGTAAATTTAAGATTAAGCAGATTGACATTGAGGCTGTCCACAAATTGTTCAGCTGATTTGGCAGATCCCTTCCAAATAAGACAGATATCATCAATAAATCTCCACCAATGGAGTATATGTTCATCAAAAACAGACTTATGTGTAGTATTGAGGACATGCTCCTCCCACCAGCCAACGTGTAAACACGCATAACTAGGGGAGAAGCATGCACCCATAGCCACCCCACGTAGTTGCTGAAAAACTTCCTTATTAAACATAAAGAAATTGTGGGTTAAACAGATTTCGATCATTCTTAAAATCATTTTGTTGTGATCATACATATGAATACTCCGCTTATCTAAGAAATAGCGTACTGCATTAATACCATCTGGGTGGGGAATGCTGGTATACAGAGAACAAATATCCATGACAATTAGAAGACAGTCTTCTTCCCATTCTACTTTTTCAAGTTTGCTTAAGAAGTGCCCGGTATCTCTAATAAAGGAAGGTAGATTATTTACGAATTGATGTAAAAAATAATCAGCATATTTGGACATTGCTTCCAACAAACTTTTCTGTGCTGAAATTATCGGTCTACCTGGAACCGGTACCACATTTTTATGCACTTTTGGGATAAAGTATAGTACTGGAGTAATGGGATATTCATTCTTCAAAAAATCGTATTCACATTTAGACAACAACCCCACACGTTTCCATTGGGCCAATTCGGCAAAAACAGTGTCTTTGATTTGTCTTAATTCTTGAAAGCTGGCTTTACGGTAACATTCAGTATCATTAAGATGACGTGCAGCTTCTTCCATGTAGAGCGTCCTTGGCCACAAAACGATATTTCCTCCCTTATCGGCCTTGTTAATGATAAGTTCTGTGTTTTCTTTTAATTTGTGAACGAGTTTAGAGTATTGAATCTCAGAATATTTGCGGTGTCTAGTTTCTTGTAAGACTTTGCGATTTAGCTTCTTCAAATCATCAATCACACACTCACTGAAAACATCAATAGCATCCCTTGGCATCATTGGGATGAAAGTAGAGGGTGGTCGAAAAGGGCTAATCGCTGGTCTATTACATGTTATACCAAGTTCACGTAAGTCCTCCTGAGTAGAATTAGATACTGCATCATCATCAATGGCCAGTGATTGTACTACCCTGAGTGTACCAATATCTGACGCTTGTAAGTTGGAACTCAGTCCTGGCGATGGCCTGATATTAGATGCAGTTTCCACCGCTTTTTGAGTTGGAAGTGTTTCCGAAGCTTGAGTTTTCGAATGAATTTAAAAACATCAACCCTTGTTTTAGTATACTTGAAACAATTAGTGGGACAATAGGATAAGCCAAGTGCTAACAACTGTTTTTCCGCAGTTGACAATACTGTTTCCGATAAATTGATTACTGTATTGTCAAATTCAATTGTTGCTGAATCTAGTTTTTGAATTTCTTGTTTCTGCCTTTGTAGCCTGAGTTTCCGCCTTTGTTTCCTGCGCTGGTTCCTCCTTCTCCTTGTTTCAGTACAGGATTGCGCGGTCTTAATGTCTGGCGGCGGTCCTCCACTAAAAATTCAACTCTTCTCCTGGTGCAAAATTAGTTGGTATTTGCAATGTTTTGCTACTAGTGCTGTCATCAGAATCAATGCTACTTTCGGCAGTACTAATTTCAGCATTCGAAGATTGTAGATCTACTGAAGCCGTTGATGAGGAGGCACTAATCATATTACCTTGATTGACAAGTGCTCGCCTTTTTATATTGTCAAATTTCTTTGAAAAGGTAAAAATGCGTCCTGTTTCATAGTCTTGCTTATCTCTAGCGAATTTGAAAATCTTTCTTGCTTTGATGGTTTCTTCATATTTTCTCAAACGTATTTCGATTTCCTCTCGTCCTTTCTTGACCTGATCTTTATGTTCACTAGCTTCCAGCAATGCATTTACTTCATCTATTTGTTTGACAATTTGCGTAGCTACGTGTAGTTCAAAGTGTGCTTCGTGTAGCTACACGTAGTGCTACTACTCAAACTACGCCCAGGGTTATCTGTGACCAGGTAAGTCCACTCCAGGGCAGTGTATCTCTGGCACAGCACTCTTGCTCTCCTTGATCTCCTTATGCCCTCTTGTGCTTGCTCTGTGTCACTCAGTTCGGATTCAGACCGTTCAGATACAGGGGCAAGGTCTCTTTCAGGAGCAAGTCTCAGGTTCTGTCTCACAGGCCACAACTTCAGCTCTCCTTCTCTGCACCCGACCACCTTCCACACCAGTTTCTTCTGCTGAGTCCGACTATGTACCACTCGCAACGTTACCATCTCCCTAAAGTCGATGCCTGGGCCTTGTGTAGCGTGACCCCCCTCAGCTTGCTCTGGTGAGTAACCAGCCTCGTCAAGAACCCCCACAGCTTGGCTTGTCCTCTCCGGTGGCCTCGCAGCCACGGCTGGACTTTCTTCCAGAAGAGGAGCTGTTTCTTCCAAGGGTCCTGAAACTCTGCGGGTGTCAAGGCGTAAATCCAATTCTGCAAGCCTCCACACTTCACAGCTCTATTTGTCACCAAAATCACTTGGTACGGACCCCTCCAGCGAGCATCAAGACAGTTCTTCCTCACATGCTTCCGGACGAGTATCCAGTCGCCTGGAAACGAGTCATGACAGAGGTCCTTTGAGGTCGGTGCAGTCGCAGCTTCAACCTGGTGAGACACAGAACGGACCACGTCAGCCAGCCCTTTGCAATAATCAAGGATCAAATCATCGGTGATGTTTATCAATGCTGTAGACGGTACTGCTGGTAAGGTCATCGCCCTCCTCATCAAGATTTCATGGGACGAAAGTCCTGTCCTCCTATCTGGGACGCTACGCACACTCATTAGCACCAAAGGCAATGCATCAGGCCATTTCAAAGATGTACAAGAACACACTTTCGCCATCCTTGCTTTGAGAGTCCAGTTAATCTGCTTCACAAGACCAGACGCCTCTGGCCTGTAACTACAGTGCAATCTCTGATCAACTAGTAAGGCAGCTTTGCGTTCCAGTATTGTTTTCTGGACGGCACTGCCACTATCTGTTATGGGAAGGGCGGCTCTGGCAAAAATGGTGGTTTTGCCGAGACTTTTGTATTATTTCACCAACTTACCACTAATAGTACCGCAAACCACATTTAAATTACTGAATACGATGCTTACCGAGCTTATCTGGGGTACTGGTAGACGCCGTATAAGCCTGAAGAAACTGCAAGTAGGTACACGCATGGGCGGACTGGGGGTCCCAGACCTACGAGAATACTATTATGCATGCCAATTGCAATGGCTATCATACTGGACTGCGGGACGCAACTTGCAGGAAATAGGGTATACGGAGGCAGATATGGACAACGGTGCGCTACACGCTCTATTGCTGCCTGGTGGCAGACCCCCGAGGGTCCTTCCCCCACTGCTAGCCACAGCGCTCAAATGCTGGAAGGCGGCGTTGTGTTACACGCAAGCAACCCCGGCCTATGCAGGTAACATTCCTCTGACCGGGATTCCACTAGAGGGAGGCAGACTCACGAAACGGAAACTGGCACCTTGGACGGAAGCGGGGATTCACACAGTGTCAGACCTATTCAGGGATGGGGTACTGCTCGACCATGATACATTTATGAATGAAACTGGGGCCCCAGCACATTTATATTTACTGCACGCTGCACTAATACAATACATAAAAACACACTGGGCCCCGCAAAGACAGGAACCCACTACCAATGACCTAGTAAAGATGGTACATTATATGGGAAGAGGAAGACACCTTATTAGATGGCTTTATGCAGGCATCAGTTCACACACCAAAGCCACACTAGACACACTGAGAACTACATGGGAGGGAGACATAGATAGGGACCTAATGATAAAGAATGGACGGAGGTGCTAGAACATCCAAGGAAGACATCGAGGAACACGAAATTCAAATTTATACAGACTATGGTATTACACCGAGCTTACCTCACTCCACACAGGTTAGACAGAATGTTCCCCCAAACACGACATTTTTGCCCGAGATGCCTGCTAGAGGGAGCGAACCTACTTCATATGTTATGGACCTGCCCCAAAGTGCGGGGATACTGGGACACCGTCAGGCACAGAACCGGGGAAGCGGTAAACCATGAGATACAGAACACGGTGGAGGAATGCATACTAGGGCTGCATAAGCAAACATCCAAATAGAAAGTGCAGTACCGGTTTATAGATCTGGCACTCATACTAGCTATACGGAACATTACTATGAGATGGAAATCGCGGAAACCCCCGGAAGTACTGACCTGGCACACGGAATTACTGCGCTGGGGTGTTGCGGAGAGCGCCGCAATACACAGAGAAGAGCTCAAGGGCCTACGAAAAATACCAATAGCATTAGAATGGGATGGGATGTTAGAAGACATAAGGACAATGGACAATGTGTAGGACCCAGTACGAGGCATACAACAGAAAGCACAAAGGGATAATCATGGTTTATAACTAGCGCATAAACAAGGAAATTTAAGATACGTACACATGACTGTGCAACGTGCCTATACCGAATAATACATATATATGGGACTAAGAAGTACGCGTGAGACCGGGGTGGAATGGGAGGGGGGAGTTGGGGACAGTTTTATTGTATTGATATGTTGGAATATGAATATCAACAGAGTTTCAAGACTCAAAGAAAAATACGGATTGTAATGATTGGTACATAGACCTAACGTGTATATATAAGATGCAACAGGAATGTGAAATAGAAATGTGCATAACTATTAAGACATATATGAAGATACAAGATATGTAACATGTTGATATGATATATGAAATCAATAAATATCAATAAACTATGTTTAAAAAAAAAAAACTAGTAAGGCAGTACACAACAGCTTCATAATCTCACTGAGGAAATGCGTTCCTCTATCCGACTCCAATGAAGTTGGAAATCCGAAACGCGGTATGAGTTCCCTGAGTAACAACTTTGCTACTGTGAGACCATCACACCTTCTCGTTGGATATGCTTCCACGCACCATGAGAAAATACACACCACAACCAGAATGTATCTCAATCCATTGCTCCTGGGCATCTTAATGAAAGTCAAGTTGGATTCTGTTAAAAGGGCCCCCGGACCTTCCATTGTGACTCAGTGTAACCAAGGTTTTCTTTCCAGCATTCATCTGTTGACACGTAACACATCTATGACACACCACTTCAGCAAACACATGGAACCGTGGGTTCAACCACGTCTGTCTGAACACTCCCACCATGGCATCTCTCCCAATGTGAACTGCTCCATGGATCTGTCTCGCCATAGGGCTTAGTAAACAATCCGGCAACACTGCTCGACCATCAGTCGAAACCCAAATTACATCATCCCTTTTCTCACAAACTGCTTTAATCCAACCAGCCCCTTCTTGATCTGACACTTCTCCTGCAGACGCTTGACCTCATCCCAAGTGTCTGCTATGGCTAACATCATGCTGAGCTCAGTTCTTTCTGTGCTCTCTCCTGTATAGTCTCCATTAAAAATGCAACCTTGTTCGGCACAGAAACGTGTAACTTCATCAGCATACCTATTGCCCAATGTGACAAAGTCCTCCCCCTTCCCATGGGCAGTACACTTGACCACAGCTATTTCTTTTGGTCGTTTTAAAGCTTCCAACAATTGTCTCACATATTCCCAATTTATAGGAGATCCTGATGACGTTAAGAACCCCCTCTGTGACCATAGCTGTCCGAAGTCATGAACCACACCGAACCCATATTGGCTATCGGTATAGATGGCGACTTGGATTTGATCAGAAACAAGGCATGCATGTGTCAAGGCAATGATTTCAGCTACTTAGCTGAGTGTGCTTCCTGCAAACAAGCAGCTTCCACCACTCCAGAAATAGTACAGACAGCAAACACTGCTCTCAAATATCCTGCATTGTCTCTTAGACATGAACCATCAACAAAAAGGATTTGGTCTGATTCAGGCAGAGGTTTATCAACAGTGTCAGGTCTCGGTTTGGTGCAAAGTTCAGTCACATCGAGACAGTCATGGTCCTCACAATCTTCCTCTTCAATGTTTGGAATGGGCATCAAAGTAGCAGGATTCAACCCAGAACATCTCTTCAAAGTTATGTTTTCAGATGCAAGAATAACCTGCTCATAGCGTGTGAGCCGGTTATTCGTCAAATGCTGTGTCTTGGTTCTTGTCATTAGGAGCTCAACTGAGTGTGGAACATAAGCAGTAAGAGGATGACCCATCACAATGCTTTCACATCTTTCAATGCTGCGAGACAGCCGGGCAACGCTGAAGCTACAGGATCTAATGTAGCTGAAAAGTAGGCAACTGTTCTACGGACACCCCCATGTGTCTGGGTGAGTACAACTAGTGCACAACCTTCCCGCTCACAGCAAAAGAGGGAAAACGCTTTGTTGTAATCAGGCATTCCCGGAGCCGGAGCGCGTCATAGGCTCTCTCTCAGCTCTAAGAAGGCAACCAAACAGTTGTTGTCCCACGGTACCGGATCACTCAAATCTTTGTGTGTCAGCCTCTGCAAAGGTTTTGCTTTCAATGAGAAGTTGGGAATCAACTGACGACAGTACCCTACCATTCCCAAAAACATCCTGACTTCTTTTTGAGTGGTAGGCGCATTCATTATCATGATCGCCTCAATGCAGTCTGGTGACACCTTCCTCTTGCCTTTCTCAATGCGATGCCCCAAATACTGGACTTCAGGCAAACAGTACTGGAGTTTGCTCGGGGACACCTTGTGTCCGTTTTCTGCCAGGTGGTTTAACAGAGCAACAGTATCGATCCTACAAGCCTACTCAGTCTCTGATGCAATCAGGAGGTCATCAATGTACTGCACGAGTATGGAAGTCTGCGGCAGTGCTAAACTCTCAAGGTTCTTTTTCAAAATCTGATTAAAGATTGATGGGCTCTCAGTATACCCTTGTGGGATACGACACCACGTTAACACATGATTTTCCAGACGTGTAAGGATATCGAGAAGAACGCCTGACATAGGTCAATCACTGTAAACCATTCAGCCTCACAAGGAATTTGGAATAAGATCACAGATGGATTCGGTACCACAGGACAACATGGGACTACAATTGTGTTGACCTTTCACAGGTCCTGCACAATTCTGTACTTTCCACTCAGCTTCTGCAATCCCAATATGGGCGAATTGCATGGGCTCCCCATGATTTCCTTCAGAATGCCTTGCCCGATCATCAACTCAATCACAGGTGTAATTCCTGCCACCGTTTCAGGAGTCAGGTTTTACTGGGGTGTTCTTGGATACTCAGCATTCGGCTTAATCTGTATCTTAAGTGGTTCAACTCCACGAATCAACCCTATCTCTTCTCCCGTGAAGTCCCACACAACTGGAGAGACCGAGTCCCTCAAGTCGTATGGCAGCTCTTCCACCGTCAACACGGGGAACATCTCTATACAGAGATTCTGATTCACCAGTTTAAATGCAATGTCATCATCATTAGTCTGCAACTCTACTCCTTTGGGCATGCAATAGATGGTACAATTCAATTACACAAGAGGTCACGACCCAACAAACAGACTGGACTCGAATCACACACCACAAATTGGTGTCAGTCTTGAAATGTTCCTATTCTCACAGGTATCTCGCCTGTTAATGGATTCGTCATTCTCTTATTGGCAACTCCTACAACTTGGATCGATTGTCCCAAGAGGGGTAGGCTTGGGACTACTGCAGACCTCACAGTAGAACGGGTAGCACCAGTATTAATCAAGAATGTGATGGGATGACCGTACACATCTGCCTCCACATCTGGTCTACCTCTAAGACTGCTCCAAGGGTACAGTCTTCCGCCCCCCTCAGGCACCGTCATTGCAACAGGTCTGGATCAAACTCATCTAGTGCCTCAATAAAAGGCATCTGCTGGTACACTCAATTTCCCTGTGGAATTCTTGGAGGTTGGGGAACCTGCACCTGCGGACTCGGACCCCCTCTGTTCATGGACCTGGGTCTCATTACAGTATTTACAACCTCAGGTACCTGCCCTATCTCCTCATCTTGAAGCTGATTTGCTGGATTTGATCGACACTCGTGTTTCCAATGCCCGATATTATGACAATAATGACATGCAGTGGTTTTCTTCATGGTACCGACCTCAATTCCTTGGGATCTATGGCTCTTCCCTGAGCCATTTGTCAATGCTCGCCTTCCCTCGTCTGAATCTGGATTGTATGGTGGAGAATGCTCTGCTAGTAATCTATCTAACAAACTGTCATCGGTGTCACTATCATCATCTTCCTTCCTGTTCCGAGCGTCTCCTTCTTTCACCAATAGTGGGTCTAACCTCTCTCCCTCGATGGTGTCTACTCTCCACTTCTTCAACTGTGCGTCCCATCACACATCCTGGTATGCCTTCATCGCTTTTTTCATCCTCCCCTGACTTCTTTCCCTGCTCTTTGCCTGTGCTGCTCGCATCCAAGCGTCCAATACCTCAAACAGTGTTGGTCTAGGTGGAGGTGGTAATGAAGCCATCACTCCCCTCAACTGATATAGCACCTCTAATCTAAATGAGCCGTAACGTGGAAAAGCCAAATCTCCCTCCTTTTCGGTAATCTTATGTCAAATTTGAAGCCAAACTATAGTATGGAGCCCTACATTCAATGCAGTGTAATGTGCTGGGGAATCCTCGGGCGGTGCTTCCTCACCCACTCGAGTTACCACTCTTCTATCTCTCCTACAGAGGTCTCGTAATACCTTAAAGCATCGCATGGTTAAATCAAAATTTTTTACCCACAAGATGTTTTCGTTTCAACTTTCTGATGACAACCCACCAATCCCAGTGTGGCGTTACACCACCTGACCTATCACAGCGCGGCACACTCTGACGTCACTCTTCCCCCTCACAGCGGTCCACCTTCCTTCACAATCTCCCTTTACGCATTCACACTCTCAACCATAGAAACAAGTAACTGTCTGTCCACAAAACGACCGGACAATCACATAAACCAAAACCAAGTGACTCTGTCCACGAGACAACCGAACAGTCACATAAACAAGTAATTTTCTGCCTTTCTTCAAGATCGATAGAATTCAGTCACTCAAGAACATTCACGCACCCTGACCCATGGCCTGCGCTGGCCACTGGAGTCAATATAGTCCTCCCCTGTACACAAGGCTTCCCACAAGACTTTAACATATCCACTCACACAAAAGTTCCCTGTCTCAGGCGGGTCGTCGATAGCACTTCACGACTTCCCAACAAATCACTGGTCAGACAATTACAACAAATCGGTGTCTTCTACACCATAAATCTATCCCGGGATCTTAGGCTACTCCTCAAGCCTGACATCAAATCAAAATCAAATCTCATGGATCGTGCGCGTTCGACCTGAAACCACATTCACTCGACTCTCATCCCAACTCTGCAAGACATCACACAATCAAATCATCACTGCAATCTAACACATCCCTATTCATACTCACTCCACCGTTCACCGCTGTTCTAGCCGCACCGTCACTCTCCGTCAGTCTCCGTCAATGTCCGTCGATCTCTGCTCTTGATCTTTTGGGCTTTCATTCTTTGGCTCTATGGGGCTAAAACTTTTCCTAACATTTTCTAGATTCTCCCCTCACTTCAAGTGGAAACCATCCGACATTGCTACCAACTAATGGGACCGGGTTCCACGTTCTAGATTTACTCGGGAACCCCTGGTCGATGAATCATTGGTTCCTGCTTAAAAGTGTAAAGGGGAGAAATATCTTATCTAATTAGATTTCACAGTTCAAATAACCATGACTCTGAAGGATCACTGACTCCAGGTTCTAAGTTTAGTTAGTTTATTACAAAGCCAAGATTAACTGTACATACAAACACCGCAAGATGAGGGTGTAGAAATACATTGGAACTAATACAAAGCCAAACCTACGTGCGAAATTTAGTCTGTGGAGCAGATAAAGAATAATCAGTTTGAGAATCAAGACGCAGAAAATAACTGAGCGGACACCAAGAGTCTTCTTCATTGCAGGTTTGTAAGTAAAAAGCATTAGTCTGTCCCTACACTACCACTAACGTGACATCCCTACTTAGCATTTCCCCAGGCAAGTTCAGGAAAAGGTGTCAGCGCGTGAAGACTTCCTAAGAAGTACACTCACGTTAAATGGGTCAAGTAGCATAAAGCTACCGAACTCATTCTATGATGCTTCTTCTTCTCTTCCGATCAGATCTTCTTTCCTAACACAAAACCCCGGGGCACTCTCCCTAATCCCAACACCAAAATCTTAGGACACGCCCATCCTCACATCACGCGATCGTCCCATCCAGCTCGACACCTCCTCGTGGGTAACTTTCCAGGCGATTTCGATCCTCCCAGCCTCTGGCTCGATGACCTTGATTCTCAGGCCTTCTCCAGTGAGAAAGAACACCGTCCCACATTATCAGCACTCCTCGTTCAAATGTATCCATTCCTTCCTTAGCCTACCTTCTAAAACAAAAATGTTATTCTAACTAACACAGATGCGTTTCTCCACCTGCAACAGATACGTGAGAAAGGAAAGATTCTGCTTACACATGAATATTATGAACAATTCAATTCGAGAGCCATGGAAAAATACACGAGGCCTACAGAAAATCGGCTAACATAAGAATTAATATGAACTTTATTAAGCACACATATACATTATTACTGTGCACATTTAAGGTGCAAACTACTTGTGATTATAATGCACCTGTTACAAATTGTAGAGCACAATCACGCTCTATCAGTACAAAGCTGCACCAGACTTGGAGGGGTGGGGAAGAGATTGCTAGGCTTATATATGCTGCTCTGCCACTGCTGAGTCTACCAGTAGAAGTGCTGCAGAGCAATGTACAAGCACACGCTGGGCACGTGAGGGTGGGCACTTCCCATGTCGCGCCACTCTTCTATGGTGTGTGTGTGTGTGGAGAGTTAAGTGGGGGCTAATAAAGCAGAACAGTATTTCCCTGGCTCAGAGAGAGCAGTCAGTTTGCGATGAGCCACGACGCGTGCGTAACCCAGCCTTCCAGATTTCACTTCTTCCTCTCATTGGCTGATTCATCGGACGGACAGCCAATTACAAGAGGAGACATGATTTGAGGATAACAGAGCTTGAGGGAGTGGTTGCTTACTTTGTTTGCTGCTTCCATTGGAACAGGGAAGGGAGTAGTGGAAAGAAATGGGTTGTGGTTATCCTTTTTATGTCTTTAACACAACCCAGAAAGGATGGAGCTGAGGAAGAGGGTAGCGAAAAATAAGAGAAGAGAAAAGCTAAGTAGCCGAAAGGGGATAAAACGGGCGGAGAAAGAATAAGAAAAAAGTGGAAGAGAATGAAAGAAGGCCGCACCACTATTGGTATGGGGAAAAGAAGGGGAGATTGTTGGGGGACTCTTCCTCCAAGAAAATGAGGAGGATGGAAAAAAGAGAGACGAACAGGAAAGAATGATAAGGGCGAACAACCCTTAAAAAGAGAAGGAAAAGAGAGGCAGAGAAAAAGAAAAAAGGAGTGGGGGTGGGGGGATTAAAAGGAGGAGAAACCAGGGAAAAGTCAACCTTAACAAAATACATTTTTTGCCAAGAAGGGCATTCACCAGGTTGGTTTAATCAGTTTGGTGAATGCCATCCAAGGTGAAAAATTGTCAAAAAAGCGTTGACGAAAACGGACTATCAGAACTGATTTAGTGAGGTTGTTTTTTTCTCTGAATATGCATACAATCCTCTCAACTGCCTCCTAGCCTGTCGGACCCTTAGTTTTCCAGTGAGCACCAGTTCTTCTCCGGGTTGGTGCTTGGGATCAGCATAGCTCATTAGGCAGTGAGCTTCAACCTGTGGTTGGCCACCTCCTGCATCCTGCTGAGGTCTAGCAGTGATTGGCTCTGCCAGTGGTTAATTTGGGAAAAAATAAGTGCCAGGGCCCTCGTCGGGCCACTGTAGCTTGCCTCACCCATTGCCCCTTCCAGTGCTGCCACTGACAGTACCAACATGACTACTAACCACCACAATCTACAAGTCTGATAATTCTGACTATTCCAGGCCCCCAAAGCTGTTAGAATGGCTTGGACAGCAGCTATTGGCTATTTTTAATGTATATTGAAGGAATAAACAGCTGTTTTAGTGCTCATTACTAAATTAATCAAACAGCACAACCAGGTGGTGACAATTAAGTGCGGGTGCTGAGCACCGGCAACCACCAGCTCAAATTAAGCACTGGTTCTGCACTCTGGAGCCTGCAGTTCCCTCCACTTGTCTCAGAAGACGACATGTAGCCTAGAGGGAACCGATCTCAAGATGCATAACTGTTGGGATCATAGATTTGCCACTGCAGCCGTAGAGGTATGTGAGGAGAGGGGCTGGGACGAAGAGTTGCATGAGTTTGTACACTCGTGAGTTAGCATGTGTGAATGAACTTGCTCTTGCGGGGCATTGTCTACCTGATTGTATGTGTACATGCATATGATGGTGGGCCCTAATTTATTTACATAATTGTGGGTAACCCTTGCACAGCGGTATCCTTGACTCATTGAGACCTGACATAATTCTTACTATCTGGAACAATGGTGGTGTTATTACATGCTGACTATCATGATGGTGAGAAACAGACATGCAGGCAGAATCTGCCATGCATGGCAGTCACACACGACTACTTGGTGGAAATGAAAAGTAGATGTTTGGGGGGCAAAATATTGTCCTACATGAAAATAATAGCATGCTTACGTTTGTGGGAAACAAACTTGTGTTTCCAAAATTAATATTTTATAGCGAAATGTCTGTATTTTCAGAAACTAAGTTTGAACAAAAAAATAGTAGTTCTGAAATATATTTCACTTCTATATTTGTAGTTTAATTCATGCTGAGTTTTGGAAGGCTATTGCTGTTACTGATTCCTTGGTAACAGAGGACACTTGCTGCTGCTGCTGCTGCTGCTGTTATTTCATGACTTGTTTAGAGGCGTTACCTCATCAATGTTGATAAAGTTTTCTGTGATGTTACTGCTGTTTTCTGAGACTTGAGCATGTAAGATTGTTGTAATCTGTCCGTGGCCTGATCCTGTAAGCTCTACATAATTTTGCTCTAGCATCACTGGAAGAGATTTAGGATTTGCTTGCCAATACTGTTTAGGGCCTGTGACTGAGAGATTTGTATCATGTTTTTTTTTTCCCATCCTGCCTCTTCCGAGGAGATTAGAAGAACATCTGGCAGAGAATCAACCTGAAAGAGTCAGGATGGTAAAAAGTGAAGAAGATGGTTTATATATATAAAGTAGCCACAATCCTTGTTTGCCAAATCCGCAGCAACAAACAGGTACGGACCACAACGTAGAGTTTCAGTGCAGTGCTTCTATTGCAGAAATATGTGCATCCAAAAAATAAAACAGCAAGTGCCCAGCCTGACGCGTTTCGACCGCGTTTCCTCGGACTTGATCACAAATTTTTTTGGGGGTGGAAATGATAGATCATGTGACATTGCATTTACACTGATACTAATACATGTTCTCCTTTGCCTGTAATACATGTACTCCTTTAGACAGTTTTTAGGAAAAATACATTGAGAAATCGACTGTTTTTGTCACCATTTGTCAAAGTTTTGTTGGGGCTGGTACACTGTTGGGCAAGGTATAGCTTGCTGGGCACACCCCTAAAGTACTGATATATTTCATCAGTGCTCCTTCCAAACCTCTGGATCTGTATCCACTGAATGGAAAATTAGGTTGCAAAATGCACCATTTAGCACTATTGTTTTTTTTCTTTTTTTCTGGGAGACCAAACCCTTCCCTCCCACCAAATTCACCTAATCGAAGTTGGGCTGCTTGCTCCGGTTGCACAGGATCATCCGAGAAAGGTATTTACACTCCACTTTAAAAGTTTGCCGGCAGGCGCCACTGGCTAGCAGCATTGCTGTGGGTTTTCACGTGGGCTGCTTTTTGCTTTGAAGAGATAGTTTGTAGAATCAGCTTGTTTATGATTTCTCAGTAGTCCTTTTTACTTTCCTTTACTTGCCTGTCCACACAAACCGCAATGATGTATTGGTGACCTTTGTTGGCGCGCGTGCCGGGGTGCATTGACGTCAACTTGCGCCCCCTTTTTGCCTCTTTTTGTGCACTTCTTTTTAGAGCCTTGAGGAGGCTTTGGTGGTGAGTGCAACACTTCCTGTTTACGCGAGGAGTAAACTGTGCCTTTCTCTGTGTGGTTTACCTCTTCTGTAGATGAAGTAATCAGAGACACAACGAACATTGGCAAAGTCAATAGGCCTCGTCTATGAAAGAGCTACTGGCTTTGCCAGTGTCTTTTACTCATGCGTGCAGCATGGCTAAATGTTCGGAAAAAAAGATGATCTCGTCATTGCCCTTTATTTTGCTATGGGCGCTTGGGGGTGTTAACGAGGGCAATGGGAGGCAAGGTGCAACATGGACAACAGGAGGGAGGGTGGTACCGAATGGGCAACGGGCTGGGTAAAAAAAGCGGCATCACACGGCTACGTAATAGCTCTTTTTTTTTTCTTATCGCGGGTGGAGTGGGAGAACAATACATACAATGGGTAGGAGGTGGGTCGGAGAGAATAAGCAACACAGGCAGCAGGAGGGCGGGGGTGGGAAGGAATAAACAACATGGACACCATGAGGGTGGGGGTAGAGGGAAGAAGCAAGACGGGCAATGGGAGGGCGGGGGATGGGTGGGAAGAAACAGCACAGGCAACGGGAGGGTGGGGCTGGGAGGGAAGAAGCAACGTGGACAATGGGAGGGTAGAAGCAACATGGACAACTGGGGGTGGTGGGAGGGAATCAACAACTCGGACAAGGGGGTGGGAGGGAAGAAGCAATCGCAGTACGGCAGCAGAAGGATGTTAATTAAGATGATGCAATCAGTACTTGGTCCATGCTCCACATGAAAGAAGAGAAAGTGAAGCCGGCACACGCTGGCCAGTTGCAAGGCAGCAAATAAGAGTGCCAATGAAGCCAATGAATGGTAAGCTGCGAGCGAGCTTCAAGCCCTTGTAGAAAAAATATATTTTGCAAGAGAGAGCGCTTGTGCTAATGCATGCGCTGTCATAGGCGAAGCCTAAACACTGGAGGCAAGTGTGCTATGTTTTTATTTATTCTACACATGCATGTTTTTAACACTTAAAGCTTTTAATGTGCTTAGTTAAAACATGTTCATCTAAAACACTCTCATGTCTTGAAAGTTAACATTGTTTATCTCCACTTCTGTAGATCACCCCAGCCTTTGAGGGAAGGGACAGTATTTTCAGAAGACACAGTGTGCCCTGCATGCTACAGATGACACAGTGTGCCCTGCATGCTACAGAAGACACAGTGTGCCCTGCATGCTACAGATGACACAGTGTGCCCTGCATGCTACAGATGACACAGTGTGCCCTGCATGCTACAGATGACACAGTGTGCCCTGCATGCTACAGAAGACACAGTGTGCCCTGCATGCTACAGATGACACAGTGTGCCCTGCATGCTACAGAAGACACAGTGTGCCCTGCATGCTACAGATGACACAGTGTGCCCTGCATGCTACAGATGACACAGTGTGCCCTGCTTGCTACAGAAGACACAGTGTGCCCTGCATGCTACAGAAGACACAGTGTGCCCTGCATGCTACAGAAGACACAGTGTGCCCTGCATGCTACAGATGACACAGTGTGCCCTGCATGCTACAGAAGACACAGTGTGCCCTGCATGCTACAGATGACACAGTGTGCCCTGCATGCTACAGAAGACACAGTGTGCCCTGCATGCTACAGATGACACAGTGTGCCCTGCATGCTACAGATGACACAGTGTGCCCTGCTTGCTACAGAAGACAGTGTGCCCTGCATGCTACAGAAGACATAGTGTGCCCTGCATGCTACAGAAGACACAGTGTGCCCTGCATGCTACAGAAGACACAGTGTGCCCTGCATGCTACAGAAGACACAGTGCGCCCTGCATGCTACAGAAGACACAGTCTGCCCTGCATGCTACAGAAGACACAGTGCGCCCTGCATGCTACAGATGACACAGTGTGCCCTGCGTGCTACAGAAGACACAGTGTGCCCTGCATGCTACAGAAGACACAGTGTGCCCTGCGTGCTACAGAAGACACAGTGTGCCCTGCGTGCTACAGAAGACACAGTGTGCCCTGCGTGCTACAGAAGACACAGTGTGCCCTGCGTGCTACAGAAGACACAGTGTGCCCTGCGTGCTACAGAAGACACAGTGTGCCCTGCGTGCTACAGAAGACAGTGTGCCCTGCGTGCTACAGAAGACACAGTGTGCCCTGCGTGCTACAGAAGACACAGTGTGCCCTGCGTGCTACAGAAGACACAGTGTGCCCTGCGTGCTTCAGAAGACACAGTGTGCCCTGCGTGCTACAGAAGACACAGTGTGCCCTGCGTGCTACAGAAGACACAGTGTGCCCTGCGTGCTACAGAAGACACAGTGTGCCCTGCGTGCTACAGATGACACAGTGTGCCCTGCGTGCTACAGATGACACAGTGTGCCCTGCGTGCTACAGAAGACACAGTGTGCCCTGCGTGCTACAGATGAGACAGTGTGCCCTGCGTGCTACAGAAGACACAGTGTGCCCTGCGTGCTACAGAAGACACAGTGTGCCCTGCGTGCTACAGAAGACACAGTGTGCCCTGCGTGCTACAGATGACACAGTGTGCCCTGCGTGCTACAGATGACACAGTGTGCCCTGCGTGCTACAGATGACACAGTGTGCCCTGCGTGCTACAGATGACACAGTGTGCCCTGCGTGCTACAGAAGACACAGTGTGCCGTGCGTGCTACAGAAGACACAGTGTGCCCTGCGTGTGCCCTGCATGCTACAGATGACACAGTGTGCCCTGCATGCTATAGATGACAGTGTGCCCTGCATGCTACAGATGACACAGTGTGCCCTGCATGCTACAGAAGACAGTGTGCCCTGCGTGCTACAGAAGACACAGTGTGCCCTGCGTGCTACAGAAGACACAGTGTGCCCTGCGTGCTACAGATGACACAGTGTGCCCTGCGTGCTACAGATGACACAGTGTGCCCTGCGTGCTACAGATGACACAGTGTGCCCTGCGTGCTACAGATGACACAGTGTGCCCTGCGTGCTACAGATGACACAGTGTGCCCTGCGTGCTACAGAAGACACAGTGTGCCGTGCGTGCTACAGAAGACACAGTGTGCCCTGCATGCTACAGAAGACACAGTGTGCCCTGCGTGTGCCCTGCATGCTACAGATGACACAGTGTGCCCTGCATGCTATAGATGACAGTGTGCCCTGCATGCTACAGATGACACAGTGTGCCCTGCATGCTACAGAAGACAGTGTGCCCTGCATGCTACAGAAGACAGTGTGCCCTGCATGCTACAGAAGACACAGTGTGCCCTGCATGCTACAGAAGACACAGTGTGCCCTGCATGCTACAGATGACACAGTGTGCCCTGCATGCTACAGAAGACACAGTGTGCCCTGCATGCTACAGAAGACACAGTGTGCCCTGCATGCTACAGAAGACACAGTGTGCCCTGCATGCTACAGAAGACACAGTGTGCCCTGCATGCTACAGAAGACACAGTGTGCCCTGCATGCTACAGATGACACAGTGTGCCCTGCATGCTACAGAAGACACAGTGTGCCCTGCATGCTACAGAAGACAGTGTGCCCTGCATGCTACAGAAGACACAGTGTGCCCTGCATGCTACAGAAGACTCAGTGTGCCCTGCATGCTACAGAAGACACAGTGTGCCCTGCATGCTACAGATGACACAGTGTGCCCTGCATGCTACAGATGAGTGTGCCCTGCATGCTACAGACAGTGTGCCCTGCATGCTACAGAAGACAGTGTGCCCTGCATGCTACAGATGACACAGTGTGCCCTGCATGCTACAGAAGACACAGTGTGCCCTGCATGCTACAGAAGACACAGTGTGCCCTGCATGCTACAGATGACAGTGTGCCCTGCATGCTACAGATGACACAGTGTGCCCTGCATGCTACAGAAGACACAGTGTGCCCTGCATGCTACAGAAGACACAGTGTGCCCTGCATGCTACAGAAGACACAGTGTGCCCTGCATGCTACAGAAGACACAGTGTGCCCTGCATGCTACAGATGACACAGTGTGCCCTGTATGCTACAGAAGACACAGTGTGCCCTGCATGCTACAGAAGACACAGTGTGCCCTGCATGCTACAGATGACACAGTGTGCCCTGCATGCTACAGAAGACACAGTGTGCCCTGCATGCTACAGAAGACACAGTGTGCCCTGCATGCTACAGAAGACACAGTGTGCCCTGCATGCTACAGAAGACACAGTGTGCCCTGCATGCTACAGAAGACACAGTGTGCCCTGCATGCTACAGATGACAGTGTGCCCTGCATGCTACAGATGACACAGTGTGCCCTGCATGCTACAGATGACACAGTGTGCCCTGCATGCTACAGAAGACACAGTGTGCCCTGCATGCTACAGAAGACACAGTGTGCCCTGCATGCTACAGAAGACACAGTGTGCCCTGCATGCTACAGAAGACACAGTGTGCCCTGCATGCTACAGATGACAGTGTGCCCTGCATGCTACAGATGACACAGTGTGCCCTGCATGCTACAGATGACACAGTGTGCCCTGCATGCTACAGATGACACAGTGTGCCCTGCATGCTACAGAAGACACAGTGTGCCCTGCATGCTACAGATGACACAGTGTGCCCTGCATGCTACAGATGACACAGTGTGCCCTGCATGCTACAGAAGACACAGTGTGCCCTGCATGCTACAGATGACACAGTGTGCCCTCAGTGGCTCAGAATTAAAGTGTGATCTGGTGAAAGCCAGCTCCGGTTAAGGAATCCAAGAGGAGTCCAGCATACAAGCCCATTCCCTTCCTATCCCTTTTTTTTAATGGTAGAATTCTTCAGATGAAATTATGAGATTATTTACACTGATTCTTCTTTCTTCGTTCCAGTCCTTCTCCAGGGCATGACCATCTCCCTAGACAGACACTCTTCTACTCAAGAGAACAGCAGAACACCCCAAGCCCCCTTCCCTGATGCCTACTACCGGAGTGACTATAATTACTCTCTCTACTCATTACACATCTTGTGTTGCAGGTGGTGCTGTCTACAAACACTTGAAACCATCAAAGAAGCAGCCTGGTGCGGATCCCCAGCAATAGGCCTTTTTTGAGGCAATTTCTTTGAAGTCTGTCCCCATCATGTGGCCACTCGTGGTTGTGCTGTAAGCAGGTGCCTGTGGTAACCTTAATATAATAGTGCTCGGCAAGGCAGATGGCAGCTCCAGAGATGAAGTAAATATGTAAGAACTGGAGTGACAAAGGGAGAAATAGGAGGACCGAAGAGTACCAGCAACTAATATAGTAATTGCTTTCTCGTCACTTTTCTTGAGCAAGTCCTTACTTCTATGAGAATGTCATTATGAGATTGTGATTAAGCAGGTCTTAATCACAATCCAATAACAAAAACACATCACACTAGAAGCTGCATTAAAACACATCTCTTTAATAGTAAATCACACAGAAAGACTCGTTGTGGCTGTAACCAAAAGAATCCTGAAACTAAGATACAAGTAACACGTCAGGCATCAGCAAGTAGGTGCACAAAGTTTTGAGAGAGTAGCCAGGGAGCTGCCCTACAAAAGTTAGATTCTCCCACCGCTCTGCCCAGTCCTTGGCCATACATGTAATCGAGCCCCCTTGCACCAGGTCATCAATTCTCTAACAATTGACCTCCCATAGGCCAGCTAACTTCCCATCTAGATCTACCTAAAAATGTGGAAGTGGGCAATTTGCGATGGTTCTAGATTCCTTAAAGGAATACATACCTTTAAATCGCATGCGTTTACAACGCATGCGATTACAACGCGGTTGTTACAACGACCGTGTTATTACATCGCAGTACCATTACAACGCAAGTCGCTACAACGACTTGCTGTAGGGGGTGCGCTGGACTTAGGAATAGTATAATTTACTATTCCAACTCCAGCGTGCGCAACAGTAAGGAAGGTGTTGGAATAGTAAATTATACTATTCCTTAGTTTAGAGCGCCCCCTACAGCAAGTCGTTGTAACGACTTGCGTTGTAATGGTACTGCGATGTAACAACGCGGTCGTTGTAACGACCTCGTTGTAATCGGATACGTTGTTACGCATGTGATGTGATGGCTGTTTCCCTCCTTAAAGTTCACAAAAGGCTGTAGAGTACCTCAACTAAAAGACCTGCTCCAGAGGGTTGAGTACCGATTTCTCCTCCATAGCAGGATTAAAAGTAGGGGTGGGTGAAATGTTTTATTCCGCCCACGGTATTGGCAGAATTTGGTGAGCCCACGTTACGCTTGTAATGCGGAGTTCCAGTCAAATTCCGCTAATTGCTGCATGGTGGATTTTTTCCAGCGAGGCCCAGAAATGTGAGCGAGATTTGGTGTCCCCTGGCGTCATTTTCTAACGCAAGCGGTCAGAGGGCTGCTTCTTGAGTAGATGTGCTACATCACACATGGTTTTTCTTCTGAGTGGCAGCCAAATCACCTCAAATGGCCACGCCCTCTTGCGCACTGCATGGTGCAGTTCATGTTGATTTTTCAGTGCTGCCTGCGCTACTGGCTCTAAATTGCAGCGAGACATGCATACCGCCCTGCACCCGATCGTAATGGACACCCAACAGACCGTCCGGGAGCTACAGGACCGAATCCACCACCTGGAGGACAAAGCTAATGACCTCAAAGGTAGATCCCGTAGAAGCAATGTGTGGATCATAGGCTTGCCGGAGGAGGTTGAGGGCTGTGACCCCATCCAGTACCTCGAGACCTGGTTCAGGTCCTTCATCCCGGACTCAGAGCTTACTCCGTTTTTCACACTAGAGAGGGCGGACTGGGTGCCTACTTGCTGCCCCCTCCCAGGCTTTCCCCCTAGGCCTATGCTGGCGAAACTCCTCCACTTTAAAGATCGAGATGTCAACCTTAGAGCGGCGCGGCATGCCACGCAGGGCCACTGAAGGTGGAAGATAAAGTGGTCATGCTTTTTCCTGATTATACCAGGGCGGATCGTTAACAAAGATCATCCTTCCTGGGTGTCGAGCGCCGGCTGTGCCAACAGGGGGTCCAGTATTCACCCCTATTTTCAGCTCGCCTGAAGATCATTGTGAACGATACCACTCATTTCTTTACTGGCCCGAAGGCTTGGGACTGGGAAGATCAAAGGTATGATCCCATGGCAGCTGATCTCTGACGGCCCAACTCGGTCTCAGCCTAAGTCGAGGTGAAGGAAACGCCAGCAGTCCCGCTCCCGGAGCACCCAACTTCCCTCAGCAGCAGCACTCCCAAATCTCGAGCAGATGATTGAGGACAGGCGACGTGCCCTGTGGACGGCTGCAGACATTGCACTTAGCAGCGTTGCTTCTGACAACAAAAAAAGGCCCTCACCTCTTCACCACGGATGATGATACCCTACTCTCTTATGACTTGCAATGTGGCTCCCCGAATCGCTTCGTGATCCCACCGGCAGATGCCCATACATGATTGAGATGAGCAGTTGTTTCTTGCTATGTTGTTGATAATGGCTCTTGATGTCTCCTGTTCATGCCAATGCTACATTGCACTCTCACACTCTTCTCACTTTCGCTTTCTTCCTCACCCTGCTTGTGGCTTCCCACACTTTACACTGCAAGTGCTGAACCCGTCACACAGTGCCTCCTCCCCTCTTCCTTTGATCCCGGCTCAATGGAGAGCCCATGGGATCAATGGGAGAGCCCATGAGGCCCTGCAACGCGGTTCACACTCTCTCTTAGATTACTTACATTTTCACTTCCTGAATTTACATTACACACATTCCCCGCCCCCCCACTCCCCCCACTCTACCCCGCCCGCGCTGCTAAAGGTGGCTTCCGCTGGCTCTTATGCTTTATTCATTAGGGCAATTACTACTTGGCATTTCACCCCCCACGCTCTTTGAGTTACATACATGACATTGTTTGAGCGTACTGTAGCTACAGTAGGCCCCCCCTTGTTCTACTTACCTAGTTACATGTGATTCCCTACCTTGCCCTATCCCAGCACGACGTGGTGGATTCTTAATACAAACCCCACTTAGGCACTAAGAATGGGGACACAGTAAAGACAAAACGATGCAAGGGTTCCCCCCCACCCACTAACCCCCACATACCACATCCAACAGACAGAATTCTCCTAACACTTTTCACCTACTCACGCTGAATGTGAGAGGCATGCACACTGCCCGTAAGAGTTATACTCCTACATCTAATGGCAGCAAGCACATGTGGTCCTCCTACAGGAGACCAACACTACAGAAACTGAGGTGGCCTGTTTACGCAAACGCTGGAGAGGGCTTGTTTACACCACTACTTATTCAGCGTACGCTTACGGCGCTCTATTTTGGATCAGGTCCGGAGTTGCATACCAGGTTCTAGACGCCACTGCTTTGTTCTCATAGAGGGATGCCTCGATGGCCGCCCCCTACTCATTGGCCGCATTTATGCTCCCAACTCAGGGCAGGCTGACTTCTGGGACACCCTCTATTTCAATCTCACCCTTAAACCCGTGTTCCCTTGGATGTTTGGCTGGGGCTATAATTGCGCTCTAGATCTCCACCTCAATAGGTCCTACCCCCCTACCTGGCTCCCCTCCTCATACAAACACAGTGCGCCTATGCCACTGAACACAACAGTGGTCCCTCCTAGACATCTGGCGACTCTATAACCCTACCCACAAACTGTACTCCTTCTACTCCATACCGCACGGGCTCCACTTAAGACTCGACCGTTTCTTGTGCACAACGTCATTGACTCCCCTCATATGTCACTCTGACTATCTATGGCATTTGGTCTTGGATCATGATGCCCACTACATAGACCTACGATGGGTGTCGTCCAGGCTGCCGGTTCCGACATGGCGTCTCCAGCGTGACTGCCTAGACGATCCAGTTTTCATGAAGGAGCAAGGCGAACATATCCGACACTACTTTGTGGTGAACCATAACACCGCCTCCTCAAGGATGGTGGAATGGGACGCATTTAAAACAGTGATGCTTGGCCATAGCACACAACAGGTAGTGGGGGTCTGCAGGACTCTAGATAACAAAATACAAGCTACCGAGAAGCGCTTTACTCAACTGAGTAAGGAAGCAGACCAGGACCCGGGGAAGCTCCCACAGCTAAGTGCAGCAAAGACGGCTTATGCAGAACTCTTAGAACGCCTCCGCCGATACAATTTTAGGGCTCATGCAGCTAAGGTCCACTGAGAGGGGGGCAAGTCAGGCCGACTTTTAGCCTGGTTTGCGCAACAGGACCCCAACCCAGCTCCTATTACAGTACTAACCTTTCCCACTGGCGCCCCTATTAATTCCCAGAAGGCTATCCTAAAACTGTTATTCCACATTATATCAGGCCCTAGCTGATCCCGCAAAAACCAAATCCAGTGCCTCTCTTAGAGATATCACACTCCTCCATATCCCCACCGCATCCAAATATGCGTTAGACACTAAAATCACCACTGAGGCCGTACTGAAGGCACTCAGAGACCTATCCCGTAATAAAACCCCAGGTCTTGACGGCATACCGTTCGATTATTACAGCACCTTTTGCTCACAACTCGCACCCAAATTGGGTGACATGTACAAAGCGGCACTGGCTTCAGGAGCACTTTCGCCGTTGCTCTGGGAACCTCTCCTAGTTTCAGTCGTGAAGCCTGGCAGAACCCCGACCCAACCCACATCGTATCGGCCGATTGCCAATTTGCCATACTGGGGGCAGATTATAAGATATTAGGCAAAATATTAGCAGACCGCTATGTCTGGATACTCCCAGACCTCATACATATAGATCAAAACTGATTTGTCCTGTGACGCAGCACTTCTCAAAACTGTTGCTGGCTGTTTCAACACAGGACCGAGTTACAGGTCTTCAACTGAGAGCGGCTTGTCTGATATTAGATCTGGAGAAGGTGTTTGATTTGCTAACGTGGAGCTACCTTTTCCAGTGCCTGAGTCAGTTTGGTGACGGTCCCCGGCTCCTTGCATACATGTGGCTCCTTTACACCAATCCGACTTCCTGGGTCTGCATGGGTCACCTCATCTCTGCCCATTTTCTACTGGGCAGGGGAACCAGACATGGCTGTCCCCATTGCTCTTTGCCCTCTGGCCATCCGCTTGCGGCGCGAAGGAACTGACTGGGGTCTACTCCTGGAAGATAGGACGCATTCGGTGTCCCTGTACCCCGATGACCTCCTCCTCTACTTAAAGGACATCGCATCAGATCTTTCCCTTGTACGCACAACACTCGCTGGACTCCAGGTCAGTTGGGACAAATCAGCGATACATTCCCTTCACCCTGATCAGCTGTCTCGGACTCTCGGTCCATACTAATAGACTCTACCCCTATATGCTGGCAGAGTACAACCACTCGCTACTTGGGGATCCGTCTTTATCACACCCCTTCGGATATATTCGACGGGATCTCCGGTTAGCACTACAGGGCATCAAACCACAAATGCAGTTCTGGCGCTCCTACCGCTTGCCCCGAAAGGGAAGATTGCCCTGGCGAAAATTATTATATTGCCTCGCCTCCTTTACCACTTTACCAACCTCCCTGTGATCCTGCCTCGCTCCTTCTTCCAAGAGCTCGATTTCCTGCTGGGTAATCTTATATGAGGCAACAGATGGCATCGTGTAGCACTTCGCAAATGTAAGCCTCCACTAGACCGAAGAGCGTTGGGGGCCCCATCTTTTGAAGCGTATTATCTCATGGCAGAATTGCAGTGGGTATTGCGTTGGACTGATGGGAGATATGTTGGAGACACCTGCAACACAGATGGCGAGATGAAATCCCCACCAATCCATCGCCTCCTACTTCCTAAAACTACCCCCTGCCTCACCACCCATACAAGTGGCTGCGGCTCGCACCTGCATGACACGCATACATCGCATGCCCCCCAAATCTCCAGTGTATGCCCCAGCTCTGCCCCTGGTTGGGATTCCCAAATTTCCCGGGTTCTATACGAGGCTTGACCTGACCCCCTATCAGAATGCTCGATCCACACAGCAGGAGATCTTTACCTTAATGGTCAATTTCTCTCATTTGATCAACTAGAAGCTGATTATGGTTTACCCCCAGGGCAATTTCTCTTTCACCGTCGACTCACCCATACCTAGAATACCCCGTGGAACATGACAGTGACAGAACCCGTAACACACCCTGTATTCCAGATGGTTTTAATGATGGGTCCTGGTCGTCATTTAATTCTTGGCCGTATAAAGCCATACGCGAGTTAACCATGCCTTCCATAGGCACCCTCCGACACAGGTGGGAGGAGTAGTTTGGATGCGCGTTACACGATAAGGAGTGGGAAACAGCCTTGCCGTTTCCGTGCCAGATAACCCGCAACTCTCGCTTCAAGAATCTGCAATTCTTCATGTTACACCTCACATACCTCACCCCGGCCCAAATAAACCGATTTTACCCCCAAGCAGGCGCTAGCTGTCCCAGATGCCAGGCTCCTGGCAGAGATTTACAACATATGCTTTGGTCCTGCCCAACCCTGCACCAATTCTGGGAGAAGGTGCACGATGTCCTACGTCATGTCGCGGAGCTCCCCGATATCCATACGCGGGAGGCATGCTCCCTTGGTATTTTCAAGCGCCGCAAACCCCACAAAATACGCTCGCGTTTCGCCTCTTTGCCAGTTCTCCTTGCCAAGCGTACCCTCACCTTGCATTGGCATTCCCCGAAGGCCCCCCCAGTGGAGGCCCGGTATGGAGCAGTCTGTAAGTGGGGTGCGTCGGAGGAGGACGCCCTCCGCTATGAGGAAATACGAGGCCTGCGCAAAAGACCCATCTCCCCACAATGGGCCACTCTTCTCTGAGATCGTGCAACGCACTAGTAATGGCGACACTCCACCACAATGACCCAGCGACTGCTGCTACATATTGCTCTATACTGACACCCTCCCCCCCCGCATAGGTATTATGCGCTACATTACTTTTTTCCTCACTAAGTAAGTCCTGTCTGTGTTTCTCTCACTTTTCTGCTATCACAGATATCATGGATAAAATTAATCCCACTATGCCCTCCCGGAAAACCTCCCCCGCCCCCCTCCCCAGATCTCAAGTTCAACCCTTTGTTACGACACTCTGGTATTTGCTTATATGAAAACGATAGTACTTCTCATACACACGATTATTCTCACTGTATTTGCATACTGGACTTCATATTGTGTACTTCATGAAATGTGTTGTATTGACTCTGTATGGAAAAGTGTATGTCTGCCATACAACACTACCACTGTACTTTTCTTCTGTGTTTTCAAAATAAATAAAGCAGATTTAAAGAAAAAAAACTCTACATAAAGCTTAGTCCAACAGTGTCAGTTGCAAAGAGTGCATTAACACTTGAGGGCTGCCCTTCCCAAAGAGTGCATTAACACTTGAGCGCTGCCCTTCCCAAAGAGTGCATTAACGCTTGAGCTCTGCCCTTCCCCAAGAGTGCATTAAAACTTGAGGGCTGCCCTTTCCAAAGACTGCATTAACGTTTGAGCACTGCCCTCCCCAAAGAGTGCATTAAAGCTTGAGCTCTGCCCTTCCCAAAGAGTGCAATAACACTTGAGCGCTGTTCTTTCCAAAGAGTGCATTAACGCTTGAGCTCTGCCCTTCCCAAAGAGTGCATTAACACTTGAACGCTGCCCTTCCCAAAGAGTGCATTAACACTTGAGCGCTGTTCTTTCCAAAGAGTGCATTAACACTGGAGCGCTGCCCTTCCCGAGCGCTGTCCTTCCAAAGAGTGTATTAACACTTGAGCGCTGTTCTTTCCAAAGAGTGCATTAACACTGGAGCGCTAATCATCTCCTGGAAACGTAATCTAGAAGCAACGACAGAAAGGGTTAAAATGGAGGTGAAAAACTGGTCAGCACTCCCTCTGTCCCTCTATGGAAGATCGGCCATCTTGAAGATAGTCTCCCTGCCCAGATTATTATATCAACTACAATTTCACCCTTATCCAATCCCCTTGTCCTGGTTCCGTCAAATTAATGCAATTCTGGGGCACTTCCTGTGGGAGGGAATCACTGCCAAAGTGGCCCTACGCACCTACATACAATCCACATACTGTGGTGGCATTGCCGTTGCAGATATGTAATCTTACCATGCGGCTGCACACCTGCAGATACTGAACGAACGGTGGTATGGGTCCTGAGATGACCCCGCATTTAAAGTCGAACAATGAATTTTGGGAGAACCCTCCGTACATTCATACCTTTATAGCAGGGCCAATTCCAAAGAACTTCCCCCTGCAACAAGAGTGGTAATCATGACCTGGCGATAGACCCTTCGTCGAATCGTCTGGTGGGGCCGCTTAACACAAGAAACCCTGTTGTGGCAAAATCGCCTGCTGCCGCAAGTTGCGGATCTCCAGGGATTCTGCAGCTGGCATTGAATCGGAATATTAGCCCTGGGTGATGTCATGAGGGGGAATGGTCCTTAAATCCCATGAGGACCTCCAAAAGACTTCTCCATGCCCATACTCAATTTTACAAATTCCTACAACTACGGCATGCCCTCCTTCCATACGTTAAGGATCTAACTAATCTACCAGAAATCAGCCCACTAGAAGGTAAACTTCTGATGGGGGATCTAGAGGAGCATAAAATATTCAAAATCTATCAAACCCTAGTTACAAACAGCCTCACGACCTTAGATACCTTAAGAGCCACATGGGACATTGATGTGGGACCGATCGATGATGATAATTGGGCAGAGGCACTTCAATCACCACGAGAAGCAGCAATCTCTACCCGACACCGTCTCATCCTATTCAAATACTTACACAGGGTATATTATACCAGACATAGACTTATGACAGCGGGTTTGATTGCTTCTCCGCTCTGCCTCCGGTCTCACTCAAAAGAAGACACAATCTGGTCATGTCCAACCCTAGATCGTTTCTGGCGAGGTGTGTTAAATTGCCTGACAGAGGTATTGGCATGGGACTTACCGAGATCCCCGAAACTTATACTACTGCTCTAAATGGATAGCGTAGCCAGAAACAGATATAAAAGACACCTTTTATTTTTAGGTGTCACATTAGCAAAACGTGACATTGCCAGACAATGGAGGGCAGAAACTCCACCCCGAGTATCGCTCTGGAAGACAAGCATGGATTTCATAATGGAGTTGGTACTCACGGTCTTTACTGCCCGAGGATGTCCGCAGAAACACACCAAAATTTGGACAAGGTGGGCCACATAGTAATATTGCCCTGAAGACATATAATATAGCCTTATAGCCCGCTGCCGAGGGCTATACCAGTTGTTAAAGGCCCTGATCCCGAGTTATAGGCCCGAGCCGCAGGCGAGGGCCTATAACGAGGGAGAGGGACTTTAACAACTGGTATAGCCTGAGGCAGAAGGGCTATAAGGCTATTAGAACATTCCACCCACTAAGGGTAGAATGTTCTAAATTAAAAATGGAGAAACAAAAAGACAAACATTGGAATGTTGGAGTGCTGGGCTTATACCAGCCATTATAAGCCCAGAGCAACTCCATTGTCTTCAATGGAGCTCCCAACATTCCAATGTTCTAATACAGCTGATGGTCAATTGGATAACGAGGTAATAACATATGTGCAAGAATAGAGTTAACAGCTTTGCTAAACTACATATTTAGTGATGTGTGAGACCAAGACTATAATGTATGACGATAAGTTAATACCAGAGTTATTGTATTATGTTTTAACTCAGATTGCACATGGGGCGACGGGACTAATGATTGTATCGGATATATTCTACCAATGTTGCGTTTGCCTCATGTCGCTCGGACATTCTGTACTTTAGATCCAAAAGTCATTCAAATTTGTTTGGAAAAAAAAATCTCATGTTATTAATGTCTCTGTTTCTGCCGGTTTCAAATTTACCAGAGGCAGGAAGTTTTGGAAATCTAGAAATGAAGTTGTCAACATGAAATTATAAATCATAATCAATTTCCTAAGACTTTGATTCTAATTGCTTGTGCGGGTTAATCCGACAAGACAAAGTACTCCATTAAAGTCACCCTGACAAGGACAGAAGCCCTGTTGATGCGTCTTATGTAAGGAGGAGGTTGATGCTTTGTGTAGGAGTTATTATTCGTCTTAAAATATTTACAGCACACAGAGTGAAGTTAGCACCTTTTTCTGCGGTAGGGGTATGTTTGTGGCTATTCAGTGAAATACGGGAGCAGATTTCCATGCAGATATCCTGGCATTAGTAGTTGGCATTTACAGTAAATATGTTGGTAGCCCAGGTAGAGAGAACTAGATTCAAAACTTTCCAACAGAGCAGCAACACCACTAAAAGCTGAAAACCTCAAAGGAGCGGCAGAGTTAGTACCTTCATTTTTAAGTCTTAGCTTTCAATGGTTGCAAAATTTAAATGTTCAAAACATTGAAAAATCATTGTTCTGCTAACCTTCTGAAGCACTTTGTCTCCTTGAATACAAAACTCGCATTTTCTAAACAATGAGGTGACATTTTCCTGCACCACGTTTTGAAACAACCTTTTTTCATTTAGACCTTTTTTATTTGGCAAACCCTTGTTCTGGATATTTGCAACAGTTTTGATTTGATGACCGTGTCAGATCCCTCCTGGGAGGTGTGGCACCCTGCAAGTAATTACCTTGCATTTCCTATGATAATTGTCATTGTTGGAGCCAGAGAATCTCAGCCCAGAAGGCCGACCTTGCAGTTTTCATTGGTGAGCTCAGGTGCGCCGCAGGCATCTTTAATGAACTGACCACGTTCAAGTAAACAATCGCCCATCAATATTTTGAATTGTATTCCTGATAACATAATTAAATTGTCCTTTTTACCGTGTGTAGAATCCCTAAAATTCCGATCCATTTATTGTTTTATAAGCACTGGCATTATGCAAATATTCACAATTTTCGTTACTGCTTTTATTCTAAACATAGTGCAGCGCTATGACATTTTGTGCACATTTTGATGCCTTCGTGCACATGCCCACTGTCATCTGTTTTTGACATATTTCTTTTGGGCCTCTGCTAACACCAGCTGACTGTTTGAAGCTGTGCCAAGTATGAAAAGTTAGTATTGTAGGTTGATTTTCTTAATCTGGTATTCATTGTACTCATTGTTGCCACTGTAGAATTGCCTAGTGTATTTATTGCCACTAGACTGTGGAAGAATATTTTGATTTTTTTAACCCAGTTGTTAAAAATAAGCTCTTGGAATGTGCACTTCTTCAAAGTCTTTCTCTGTGTTTGCTTTGGAGATCTGAGGGCTCAGAGAAACTTAACTTGCTGGAGTCCTGACTTGGGAAATTCAAGTGTGCCAGCCATTATTAACTTTCTTTTCATGCAAAGCTGGGCAATTGATCATTTGATTTGACCGCTTTGGTGACCCAAAAGGGGTCAACACTGTCCCCTAATTGTTGAAATCTATGGTCAGCCACTGGAAGAGCTGATCTAGACATTTAGTTTCAAAGCTCTTGTGTATGCCAATGATTCGCAGTTGTGAGGTTCGATCATCTCGTCTCAGATTGATCACCTTGACGACTATCGTGCTGCTGCCTAGGAATGGATGGAGGTGAATGTCCTAAAACTGAATGGAACTAAAGCGGAGATCTTGGTGACTGGCGGCAGCCTCTCACTGGGGTCAGATAGGGTATGGCGTTCCACCATGTAGGAGCCCCTATCAAAGCCCTGTAAGTTAAGAATCTTGGACTCCGCTTTGACCATGATCTCTCCTTTGAACACCAGATAGGTCTGGTCATACCTGTCGTTTGCTGCTGTGCACTTTAAAGAAGATCCTGCCCTCATTCCTTCAGAAAAGAAAGCCATTCATTTCATTCTGAGAATAGAGAAAGGGATTGTGAGGAAAAATCAAATTTGGCCAAAGGGAAGACATGAAAATAGTGAGTATCATTCCAGACTGCTGCTTATTGACGCCTCAAAAGAACAACTGAAGTCAGAAATTTAAACAATTGATGGAATCCTAAAGACAAGAGTTTGGGATCCTAAGATTGGAAATTAAATGTGAAATCTGCAGGCTACTCACAGCATCTAATAATCCTGCAAACACCAGAGTGCCTGTTGCATAGAATAGCAACCCAAATTAGATCTCTGGTATGAAATGTTTTCCTTGCGCAAGAGCTGCCCACTCATTGCAGTGGCCGCAGCAAGCGCCTCTGCGTCAGCGGACGAGCATAGTGACGTTACAGTCTTGCCTTGTTTTTAAAGCAGGAAACAGTCTTGTCTCCAGGGCGTGGGCGGTCCTGTGCTAATCTGTTGACCACAATAGCTAGTCTGTCCCCTGACCTTTGAGGTTCCTCTGAAGTAAGTCTAAGATCAGATTGAAGTCCGCAGCAGAAGGTGGAGTTGCGCACTCTTCACAAGCATGTATAGCCTTTCACGCTAGTATGTCCTACTTGGGAACTCATCAGTTAGAGACAGTGCAAGGGCCGGACTCGCCGTAGCGGGCACCAGGCGTTTTCCTGGTGGGCTGGAAGGGCGGGGGCCGGTTTTTGACATGTGGGGGCCGGTTTTGTTACTGGGGGCCCCTGTAACAAAAGCGGCAGCGGTGCTTGATACTAACACCACCCCCACTCCCCCCAGCCGGCGCTTCTCGTGGCTTATGGTTTGCATGCACCTCCTTCATGCCAGATAATAGATAACTGTGCTATATTAGAAGGCTTGCAACTTATGACCTGGAAGTAACAAAATTATCTCAGTGTCAAAAGCAGTAGTCTGTTTACCTATATAAATAAAATACAAATCTGTGATCTGCGTGTTACACGATGTGCTTTGCAGCAAGCACATTGACCCTCTATGCTACTTCATGAGTCAAACCTATAACTAGACAAAACAAACAACTCTCAAAGATCTGTGGTAACCACTAGAGCTATTTTACTGTTACTATATTCCCGTCAAAATTGCTGAGCACACAATCCTCTGCAGCAGGGGTCTTAACCCTGTACGATATTTTAATATGCAGCCTCTTTGTGATCAATTAAGTAATCTAGAACAACAAACCTTTTACAATGGATTGTTGAGCCAAAGCCACAAGACACCGCACCTACCCCTATTGCCTACTATGTTTGCAAATCTATATACAAACAGTGAAATTTAGACGGGTGCAGAAGTGCAAGGAAGCAGCCACCACAAGCCCTTTTAACAGGGAATAAACCCTGATTCCAAGCACAATGCTACTCAGCACAGTGCATTGCTTCAGTATTTAAATGTTTCAGCATCAGTGTAATGTAAATTAATGTCCAACAGTTATCATAAAAACAATAGGAATGATCCCGAATATGTTTAAATTATTCAATCTTTATTGTCATTCTTCTCCATAAAAAATACATTTGATAGTAGGCAACACTTTCATTCTGTAGGAACTTCTTCAGGGCTTACAATATGGAATCATCAGAAGTCATTGAAACATCATTTCTTCATATTCCAATTCTAGAAACTGATAGACAATTCGGTCCCCTGATGAGGATCACATCAGTCCCCATGGACGGCGGACCCTGCGGAGTGCTCTCGGCATTCCCTAGAGAACGACACGCGTTGGCTACTATCAAATGGATTTTTTTATGACTAAGGATTACAGTAAAGGATTGAATATTTAAACATATTCTCCACCATTCCTATTGTTTATATGATAACTGTTGGATATTATGTCATCTAGAACATATTTACTGTCACATATGTCCTTGTTGCCAATTTCTTTGTAGCAGATTTTATTTTTTTAAATAGATGTACAAGTTGACTGTCAAACTCTGCTTATCAAGCTCTGGCCCTCATGACTTTCCTCTGCCATACTTTGACCCCCATTTATGGGTTCCCAGAGTACATTTCTTGCAGTTGCAGCACTGTCTGCTGCTCAGTGTATATGGCCTTGTAGTTTGTCTGCTGTGCCCTTGTGTTCTCGGGTCAGGGCCTGCTTAGGTTCCAACTCTGCCTCGGTTCAGAGGTCTGACGAGGGCCCTGGTCGCGCGGTCCTTGCCCCAGTCAGTCCGGCCTCTGTCCGTTGCAACATCAGACACCGGACCGACAGCCTGAGTGGTTCAGAAGGGACTGTGGCATTTCTTCAGGACCAAAAAGTAATATATCCCTACCCTGCACCAAAGCGAGATATTTGACTGGGGTTACAATGATGTTTAGAGAAAGCTAAAAATTGCTATACCTACGTATATGTTGAATCACCAGCTAGATCTCAAATTCCAATCTTAAAGAACATAAAGAAATAATACATACATATGTAAGAAGGTTCACATGTATTCTGTAGCTTGTAGGAGTACTACTTAAGACATATAGGTAGGTACTCTTCAAAGCCAAGTTTACTATGACATGTTTTCACAAATGTTGCTCATTTGTGATCAGTGAGTAAATCACACTACAAATCAGACAAGTGACATGATCGTGATAAGAGGCGCCATTATGAAAAGACAGACATACATGCATATAGATAACAGCCATAACCCAAATCAATATTGTGTACCAGCTAAGGGAGGGGTAGAGATCTTACCCTGATGGTGTCTTGGTAAATTCACCTTAGATCAAGGCAGAGAACTGCGTCTTAACTGCGGCTCAATCAACAAATACAAACAGGTTTGAACTGTTAAACAGGCATGTACATGCTTCAGGGACAGCCAGGAACGTGCTGCTTATAATCATAGTACTTGCATGGTCCCAAGCGGATATGAGTTTGTGTCCTACCCCTCTCTGCCCGTCTGTAGGTAGTGTGTAGGGTGGAGAGTGGAGGTTTTTATGTCGGTCAAAATGGAATTTCAGGTGTGCTGGCAAGCACCCATCCCGCGTAGTAGATTGCAGGAAAAGGGTGTTAACTATCGCGGCCATCTTGACCAAGTGTTTTTAACATAGAATGTGCGCTGCCTTTTAGTATTCTGACTCCCACTTTCAAGATTATGACGGTAAATGAACATATGCCCAGGTGTTTGCACTCGCTCGTGTATTTAATGTCTGTGTCATTGAGGGGTGCTTGTATGGACAGAGAGTCAACAAAAACTGTATTGGCAGAGGCCCTCCCAGAGTGGGTTACGCTGGAGAAGGTTGCGACCATCTTGTCGCATCATTTATAATGAGTATTGGTGCCATAGTCTAGTATTTGTAAAAAAGGATTTTTTGGACGAGGCACCATGGCAGAGGTTGGATTTCTTCCATTTCTCGGCTTAATCTGATAAGAGAGTTGTGTGTGGTTTTGCTGAACAGCACGTTGATGCTACTACCTTGACCATCTATATTTACTCTCTATAGTCCTGAGGAAGACTCGTTGTGATGTTTTTATGAACACACTTTATCTCAAGAGTCGAAACATCGACGATACGAATTGGTGTTCCGTACTATTGCCTCACATATCTACATCAAGACATAAGGAAATATGTTTGAGTATACTGAAGAGTTGTAAACAGACACCCAACTGAATATTTTTGTGTTTTTTGTTTAGTGTCATGTGTCTTGTATTATGTTACATGTGAAGCACACTTTGTGTGGCACCAATTTATGTTATCTATGTTGCATAACAGTCATGTGTTTTTTCAATATGTAATAATTGTGTCCCTACACGATATATGAAAATTAATATACTGTGTAAAGTACAGTTTGTGTGTCAGTACTGAGTACTTTCTTTCATTTGTGGATATATATGTGTTACTCCATTCATTGGTATTTCCTAGTTAACCAGTGTAGGAAAGTAGGATCTGCTTCTGTGGTTACCCCCACTTTTTGCCTGGTGCAAAGCTGTATTTGACTAGTCTTGACTAGTCTGACTGGGATCCTGCTAATCAGGGCCCCAGTCTATCTGCTTTCTCCCTAAATTGTTGTGTTTAGTACTTAAGTACATCCCAGATTAGATACTGGGGTACCCTTATAAACCCCTAGTATATGGTACTAAGGTACCCAGGGCATAGGTACCCCAGAGGTCTCCCATTGGCTGAAGCATTTATTATGCCACCCTTGAGAGACCATTCAAAATGGAACTACAGGCCTGCCATTGCAGCCTGTGTAAGCTGGTGCTAGCACCACTTACTAAAGGTATAGGTTTCCTATATCTAGGGTCACTGCACTTAAAATCTATAAGTCACCCCTATAGCAGGCCTTTGCAATCCTGAAGGCAGGGTGCTTGGTTCTAAGTGAGAGGGTGCCAGTGCATGAGCAGGACACCCCTACTGCCTACGGAGTCCATTCTCCCGGGTTGTCAGTGAAGCAGCCAAATACTATATAGAGGGGCACCGCGTAATTACGCGATGACCATCTCGAAATCGTCTGCAACGAATCCTATCATGTTTGGTATCAAACATGTTGGAATCATACCCCAACACTGTAAACGGTGTGGAAGGTTTGATTCCAAGCACTGGAAGAGCCCTCCGTTAGGCTCTCAGTGTTCCCAGTACCAGCCTTCTTGACCCAGACAGCACAGAATGGTTGCTGCCGCCCAGAGACACGATTCTGCCCTCCTGCTGCTGAGCCAAGCTCGAGCAGGGGAAGGCAGAACAATAGGCATCCTGTCACAGGGAGGTGTGACCACCTCCCAGACAGGATTTAGTGTATTGGGATGGGGTAGGTGCTCTTGCCAGCGCCACTCAGTCTGCATGAGGGGCACATTTGGTGTCCCTGTGCATAGTCCAGTTCAAACCAGTCCTGGGAGCTGTTGGCTCCCGCTCTGGTGCGAAATTGGACAAAGAACATGGGAGTAACCTCGCCCTGTCCAGACCCTCCCCTGGGAGGGTCCCCTGAATCTTCCCAACCCTTTCCCTAGGGTACTTAAGGGCTTACCTGGGTGTAGGTCCCCAGATTCATCGTGGGATAAGATTCAGATCAGACACCACTACTCTTCTACCGTCTGGGCACTCTGGACTTCGCTGGACTTCGTTTGGGCCTGACTTCGTCTCCCTTCCAGTCTGCTGCATCGTCTGTGCCTGTGCATCATACAGGAACCTTCCAAGGCCTGTGAAGCATCAAAGACACCTGAAGAAATCTCCCTTGGAGTGAAGGAGTCACTCCCCTGCATTCGCAGGCACCGCAACTAAGTCGACCGGTCTGCTGATCCTGAGCTCCTCCGGACTCCGTAAGGTTCTGCAACACAGGTGGTGGTTTTCCACAGCTCTCGAGGCCTGCCCTGCACGGCTCCTGGTCCTTCTCAGTGTCGCCTGGTCCTCACAGCTGCAGAGTCAAGTTCATTGTCATCCATCCTGCAACACCCGACATCGGAGGGCATTCGTCTTCCAAATCTCCTGGTCACTCCTGAGTGACATAGACTCTGTCCCCTTTGCTTGCAGGTACCTCTCACCTAGAATCCACCTTCGGATTCCACCGGACACTTTCTCCTTCAGCAGCAGTGACACTTTCCTGAAGTCCTCAATTGGGCTAGACGGCGGTTTCCGACACCACTCCACACATATGCACCCGGCTTACCTGGTGTAGGTAACGTGGGTAGTAGGGTATCCACGGGTGGGGTGGCTCTCCAACCTTCTGTCTTCCACGCGGTTTCTTCAGGGTCTGCTGGGAAGGGTCTTTAATCTTTAAAAATCCAACCGCAACTTACACGTAGAGTTGTACGGAGCACGCGGTCATGTTCCCACACTGCACACGCTCTCCGTGTGGTTCCTATCTACTCACCTTGGGTGGTTCCTTGGGTCCCCAGCACTTCTACGTCCTCTCGACATTGTCTTGACCCGAGTCATGGTTCTTATACCACTTTCTTAGTAGATGGGATTTTATAGTGGTTGGAGAGCCGCCACTATAAAATTAAGTGCTGGCTGCAAACTCACCCATACTGCTTTGCGGGGTCTCGCCTTTAAAATACCTTTTTGTCCATATCTCAGCCTGTGGTGGTCTCAGGGTGCCCAGACCACCACCAAATCATTCTGCATTATGTGGCCTTGCTTTTCTTGTCAACTTCCGGGCCCGTAGCCTCAGTTGGGATGGACCTCAAAATCATCACCTTCCCTACCTTCCAATGCATTTTCAAGCTCTGCCATGGCTGGAGCTTTAGCTCTACAGCTGGGAGTGGTTTGCTCTTTATGGACTTTGTGCAAAGTAGCATTGTGGAAGGCCTAGAAGTCTGAAACATGTATACTGACGTTGTTCATGTGGTTATGATCTCTAGGGGCTGATTGTGTGGTTGCAATTCAATGCTCTTTCACAATGCAGTTTAACTATGATGACTTGCTTCACTTGACCTCTCAATTGTGTTTGATCCTATCTTTAGTTATCCACTCCCCATAATTAAAGATGCAGTACAGTTTTTGCTGCAGAACACAATACTTAAACGGTGAACAGATACTGTCAGATCTGGTTTTGTTTTGTATTAAACATAGTGCCTTCACCCACATTCTTTTCATTTTGCTGCCCTTTATTCTCAGTGTTGGTGTCATCATGTCCCATTGCTCAAATCCCAGCGTCGCCCTATTGTGTTCCTTTCAGTGGAAGCAGTGTGGGCTTACATTATGTCATGAGGTACATGCTTAGCACACGTACACTTAATATCTGATAGAGACATCTAGCCGCAGATTCCTTAACTTAGAATATCCCCAGGCGTCAGACTGGATCCGGAAACTTTTGCACAGCAGTACCTCTGCGCACCGGGGGCCGGCGCCGCCTGGCTCCGCCCTGACGTCGTCCCCGGACATGATGTCAGTGGAGCCATATAGGACCCTCCCGGCGCGCTGACGTCAGTTTTCCTTCTTCTCCGCGTTCCTTTTCAGCTGTTCCTCTGGCCTGTTTTTCTTCAGGCCTTTTTCGCCGTCCTTTGGCATCGGGGGACAGTGTGCGATGCCTTCGGGCTTTAAAGTGTGCGAGACTTGTTCGCGACAGATGTCGGCGTCGGACCCGCACACCATTTGCATGTGGTGTCTTGGGTCGCACCACGACTCCGTGGAGTGTGCCGCCTGCCGGCAGATGCGTCCGAAGTCCCTACGGGAGCGCCGGATGAAGCTCCTGGTCGCCCGGATATCCCGCACGGCGTCTCCCCGCCGTTCTCCGGTTGGTTCTTCTGTCCGCGTCCGCTCCCGGAGTCGTTCCCGCGACCGTCGCTCACCTAAAGGTAAGTCCAAGCACAAGTCACGGAGGTTGAAGACCTCGCTTCCACGTGACGATGGGGGTCATGGTTCCCGTTCCCTCACGGAGCCGTGCCCCCCAGAGTCGGCCTCCATTTACCCACCCTTTCCGGGTAATGGTGCGACTCGACCCCAGATGGAAGCCTACTACAAGGCTCTGCACTCCATCTTCGGGTCACCTCCTCTCCCTGGCGCGCCTTTGGGTCCCACAGAGGAGGTAGGCATTCAGGTCGGATCTTCGCCGGCGGGTTCGCCCTCGGCGCCGGCCGAGTGCCTCGGCTCCGGAGTCGTGCCGGCGTTGGGTCACAACCCCGATGGGCGTTCCAGCTCCACGTCGTGCCATTCTGCCTTGTCTCCGCATAGCCCCTGGCGGCTCCCTGCGTCGACATCGGCGGCGCCGGCGGCACCATGCCTGTCGCCTCCTGGTCGTCAGGCTCCTTCTCCGCACCTGTCGGTGGTGGGGACGTCGACGCCGGCTTGTCCAGCCGGGTCGCCCCTCGTGGAGGTCGACGTCGGTTTGACGCCATCTCGGCGTCGTTCGACGCCGGAGCGGCCGCCGGTACCTGTTGGTTCTCCACTTCCGGAGGACACAGATCCGGTATGCCCGGACTTGTCTCCACGCCGGTTGGCTCCAATGCCATGGGGTCAGTGGCCCCTTGTTCCTCCTGCTGCGGGACGTGTCAGCTTGCAGCCGTCCCCTACAGATGGGCTATTGTCGCCCCCCAGGACGCCCACTGAAGCTGGTGCTTTGTTTTTAAGGGGTATTCGCAGGGCTGCAGCTGTTTTACACTTGCACCCTCCTTCTGTCTCCTTGTCCTCCGATCCATTATTGGATCTCCTCCACCAGGGTGAGGTGGATATTGAGCCCTTGATGCCTTTTAGCGGCTTGTTGTTCGACGCACTTCTCGGGACGTGGGCACGGCCCTCTTCAGGAGATGCTGTCGACCGGGCCATTGCGCATAGGCATTGTCCGGCCCCTGGGGGCCCAGCCTGTTTGTCCCTTCAGCCTGGGGCTCACGGCCGCGTAGTCCAGGTGGCTTTTGCCACGCAGCCTTCCTCTCCACCTCTATTGCTGCCTCCTACTAGGGAGTCTCGTTGGTTGGAGACATGTGGACGCTGCATTTTTGCGTCCGCTAGTTCAGCCTTGCGTGCTCTGAACACGGCTTGCGTCTTTACCCGGGCTTCTTGTGCCCTTTGGGACTTTGTGGAGTGTCTTTTTGCCTACCCTCCCTGAGAGTACTCGTGCTGACATGGCTCGTCTCCTTCACGAAGGCCGAGAGATGGCGCGCTTTACCATTCGGTCCGCCGTTGACTCTACCGATTCGATGGGTCGGGCAATGGCGAGGTCCGTTGCTCTGCGCCGCCATGCTTGGCTGCGCGACGGGGGTTTCCCCGAGAATGTCTGTGACAGTCTCCGGGATTTGCCATTTGATGGTGTGTCCCTGTTTAACGAACATGCGGACTCTGCGGTTCACCGCCTTCTGTCTACCCTTCCGTAGTTTTTGTTCTGTTCTGGTCCGGTTGCGGACCTTGTCCTCACCCTCTGCTCTCTTGTCTTTGCTTCATGTCGGCCCTGGGTTCATGCTGTAATACCTGAACGGCCTGGGCGTCTTCTCGCCGTCTTTCTTTTCTTTTCTTTCATGCAGCAGGTCAGCTGCTTATCTTTCTGTTACATCCTCTGTCTATGAGCTCACGCTCAAGAGGTGCCCCTTGTTGGGGTTGATACTTACCCTATGTGGGGTATTTGTTAGCTATTGTATAGCTGTCTTCTTCCCACAGCAGTCTTTGTACGCTTCTGTGGGGTCCTTTTCACTAGGTTGTCCTGCGGCTGTGCCTGTACACTTTCACTGCTGCTGCGGGCCCTCCCTGGACCTTCTTGCGGTCCATTTGTTGGGCTCTCACATGGTGTCTGCTGCTGGTCTGTGGCACTCCCCTGCATCTCTCTGATCCATTTCTTGAGGCCGGGAGGGCTTTCAAGTCCCTACCGTCTCGTCATGGTTCTTTCGCTGCGGCCGTTCCATCTGTGGACTGCCTACCAGAGGGCCCTGTCGCTGTCCCCGAGCACGCACAGCTAGCTCAGCACTATTCTTCTGTGTTCTATAAGCGTACGATGACTGCTCCCTAGTATGCTCGCTGTCACGGGCTGGTGCGTTTTCCGGCAACTTTACGCTGCCTAGTTCTACTCTCCTATATCCATGCTGCTTAGTCCTTTCATGGTTGGACTTCGCTCTCCATGGTGGCGTTCTGGCCCCAGACGTTGATGCTGTTCATTGTCTTGTGCCTTGCTTTTTTGGCCACTTCCCCTGCCAGAGCTTCCCATTTCCCTGCTGCATTCCTCGCAGGTGTTGTCGTGCTTTCCTTCGGGCTGCGGTTGCTGCTCTCAGCGGGAGTGTTCTCCTCAGAACATTGTTTGTCTGGTGGGCTATTGTGCGTATATCCACTCTTGTTCCTCCGGTACGTTTCGTACTGTCTCCTTCCAGTACTGCTCGGCCTCCCTGTCTGTCTCGCGGTAGACAGTGGATCTTCCCTACCGCCTGTGGCTGTTGCGTCTGGCTCTGGGCATTGCTCTGTCCGGTACCGCAGCTACATGGCTGTTGGTGCTATGGTGTTTTTTCTTTCTCAACTCATCCACCGGGCTGCGCCCTGTCTTCTTTTCTCCTGTCCGGCGTACTACACACACCCAGACCTCCCGCAGGCATGGTCCTCCTTGCGGTGGCCGTGGTCTTGTTCCTCACTTTTCGTGAGCGCAAGTCTTCTACGTGTGTTAGTTTTGCCGGCTCTTTTTCACGCGATACACCCTGGTGATGCGTCTCTCGTGTCTCAGCTTTTGCTCGTGGCGCTTCATGGGGCCTTCTCCTTTCCATGGTGTGGTTCTGGCGGTACATACAGTTTCTCTTGTGTACTTCTGTTCCCTACGTGCGTGGCACTGGTTGTTGCCATTATTCTCTGCCATTCTGCCTTTTGATGCCCGCCCTTTCACATGTCCGGTGCATGGGCGATGGTGCATTGGCAGGTCTTGTGTTTCCTGTAACACTGACTCCTCCTGGGCGTCGTCAGCATCCTTCCGCTGCTGTTCCCAGTACCACAGTGCTTCTTTCCCTGTCATGCATGACCGTCCTGCCTGCTCGGACTCGGTCCGTTCTTGTACCCTAGCTAGACCTTTCTCTTTTGAAGGTCCATCGGATCCTGTGGATCCCTCACATCCTTCATTTGGTTCCTCTCCTTTTACAGAAGGTATCCACTCTCATTCCGCACTGCCCTTCTGGTTCTGTGCTCACTTTCTCCACTGTTTAACCGACAGGGATTTCCTGCCGCCCTCGGCAGCTTTAGATGCCTTTGCCTCTCATTGTTGGCCACTCCCTACGGAGTATCCTGGTCCGGTGTTGGCCACTCTGGCAGTGCTGCCCCCACTGTGTTTAGTCAGCTGGTTGACACTTCTGTTCCCTTGGGAACTTAGTGGGGTTCTGTCGCAGACCCGCCTCCCATGGGGTATGGCTTTGGTATCTATTCTAAGTTAAGGAATCTGCGGCTAGATGTCTCTATCAGATGTACGAGTTACTTACCTTCGGTAACGATGTATCTGGTAGAGATGTTGTCTAGCCGCAGATTCTTGCGCCCACCCATCCTCCCGATCTGCGAGGACCTTTTCAGGTGGGGTTTTCTGCATTCGCCTCCTTTGGGGTGGCTTGACCTTCAACGGGGCGGTATCTTTCGCCTCCCTCCCCGTCAGGCTTATTCCTTTGATTTACTTGTTCTGCTCCTGTAGAAGAAAAAACCTTTCTAGGGGTTCACTGATGCACCTGGTCCTTAAACCAACAAAGAAGAGATTGGCACGGAAGCTGGAATATCAAAATAACAACTTTATTAACCTCACATGAGGGAAACTGTGTCAATACAGTACCCGCAGGCCACTGTATGAGACAGTCTAAGGAATACAAAGATCCTGGGCCTTTTATGCCCAGTTTACCGCTGAGTTAGCATGTAGACTCAAAAAGAGGCGGTACAAGTGCACACATGAATAGCTAGTTACATATAAGGATACATAAGAATTGCTTAGTCAACAGAGTGGGAGGGCTTACAATATAGCTAATATTAGTTAAAATAGCCTGACAGTTACTCTAAGAGCAGGTGCATTCTACCAGCTAGACCTTTCTGAGCATGTGCAGTGCTCTGGCTCAGTACTGAAGGAGTTAACTGTAACAGATGACACAAGCAGAATACAAGGGCAGGCAATAGTGAAGAGGGAGAAAGCACATGGCGAGCACATGGCTAACTAAAATGGCTGCCAGAAACAAAATGGCTTCAGCTGATGCTAACAACCATTGCAGCTAGTTTTCCACAGATGGCCGTTTAAGCATTTGCTGAAGACATCCGCTATGATCTAGAAGCATGGAAGTTATCCTGCACATTTATCCTATCCATTGCTAGGTGGGCAATTACATTTTTAACATTGCTTAACTGATGAGATACAAATAGAAATACATGGGGAACAGAGCATTGGGTCATAATGAACACACAGATAGCAGGAGAAAATAATGGCTATTATTACAAACCGAACTATCAATTTTTCCAAGCCTAAGCAAAAAGTAAATCCCAAAACCATCCAGTCCAATTCTATGTTTCAGGGCTCCAATGTATTTCAGTGACCATCTATTTCAGCTTCAGAATAGCCAACAACACATCTAATATAATATCTTAAATAAAAAACATTTTTTTTTTTTTAAATAGACCTTTCCAGTGTTCTTTTTATGAGGGCTAGAGTACCAATTGATATGCTCAGGAGGAGGGTAGAGTAATATTTATCGACTGTTCAAAAAAACGTTTCTCTTGCAGAATAAACATTGCTAATGCAAATATAAAAGCAAATACAAGGATCATTACAAAAACAATTTTCTCTCCAGGGGACCAGGAAGACCAAACGGGGCCATAGGAATTAGGACGAGGAGCCGCAAAGGGCTGCTCCTCCTCAAAAATGGGACGACCAAAGGGATACATTGCTAAAAAGTACTTAAAGAATAGAAGCCGCTGTACAACCAGCCAGAGGGGAGTCTTCTCGCTGTGTCCGTCTGAGCCTCACAGGCAGGCTCCTATCAAAGTTCTTTTCCAACGGTGGAGCTGCACAACTTGCAACTCAAGAAAACAATCACGGCCCAGTTTTAAGGGAAAAAGTTTCTTCTTTCAGGATAGGGCAATCAATCACCCTCCGGGGCAAATGCCCTCAACGATCCTGTCCAGTGTCTCAGGCAGTGCACCAGTATTCTTCACTTTAATCTAAAAGGCACAGCACCTGTACCCTGAACTCAAGTCCTTCCCTAACTCCTGTGTTGCTCCGCTGGCGCACTGCTCTTGTGTCGGGGCCAAAGATTGTACCCAGTATGCCCAGGCACCTCCTGATCAACAAACAAAGGTGCAGACTTGCATTCACTTGGGGACCAGGACTCAAAGGCCTGAAGCAACCCTTGTTTCAAAGGGGTCACCTCAAGCAAAAGCCTCCTTGCCGTCCTTGTTGGTCTGTGACTCTCTCAGCTGGTCATCAAAAACTGGATCCATACAAAGATTTCTCCATCCTGATTTGTGACCCCGTCTTTCGCCCAAGACAGTGGCAGGGGTACACACTTCACGTCCCAGTGCTTCCGGCCTTCTACCTTCACTGAGGTCCTAGTTGCCAGCAATGCCTGTGCTGGTTCCCTTCACCTTGGCTTCAAGCTGGACTGGCGCTAACTCCCCAGGCTGAATGTGATGTCCGGGCCCCTCTGGCAATGGTTGTTGGGCAGCACATATCTATTGATGGACAGAACAAAAAATCTTTAGACAAGGCATACAAATAATCTATCAAGCAGAGAGGATAGTCCATTTCCAAATACCTTCTCCTTTTTAGCTTGGGGCGCCCCATACATTAGCAAGGCACCCAAGAACCACTTCATCTATCTGAGAGTAAAAAAAAACCCTGGACCCATTAGCGAGTATAAAAGGAACTTTTTTGGTGAACTGACAAGAGTAAAACGTTACACTATTAGAAGCAGCCAAGGAAGTCTATGTTTATTTACTAAATTCTGAGGGAAAAAGAAAAACAATACGGACATACTCTAAATCCTTACATTTGTGTATTCCTATATTATTCATCTGAAGAACCTCAAGAAAGGGAAGTTTTAGAACAAGCATTCTTTTGTGCTTCTTGTCTTTAACCCCTTCCGTGCTCATGACGAGCTTAGCTCGTCATGCTGCGCGGTAGCGCTGTGCGCATGACGAGCTGAGCTCGTCACGACCCCACCCGCGATCGGAATGTCCAGCACACGAGCGGAATTCCGATCGCGGTCAAGGGGTTAACAAGCTTGTGTTTTGTTGTATTCCTCTTAGGGTGTCCATAACGGGCTTTCCAATATCATGTCCTTATATAGGCACAATTCGCCCTGCCCTTATATAGGCATAGGATCCCAGGCCTTATTTAGGCATTAAACCGTGCACTCCAAATACAGGCATGGTCTCTGACATCCGTCCACCCTAAAGTCACAACGAGTTCATGAAGAACAGACCCTTAGGCTGCGGGAGTTTCCCTAGCCCAGGACTATTGATTTCTTCAAGGCCTCATATATTATGCATGAACCATTATTCCTTATGGGTTCATCCATGACGTCTTTCGCTGTCCAATTCACGTCAATGCTAACATTCCTAAGGTACTCTTAGGTATAAAACAGAGGAGACCTCGACTTCAGAGGAGCCCGTATCCCGGCCTGACGCACTGAGAAGACGCTGCCATTCCCTGCACGCAGAGAGCCCAGCTTCCAGCTTCCAGTGATCTGACTTCCCTTGCGGGGTGTTGGAGTTCGAGTCTGGCAAAGAGATTCCAACCTCTCTTATTCTTCAGGTATGGAGCAGACTAGAACCTAGAGGGACTCTTGGCATACTAGACTTAACATACTCTTAGTATACCGTAGTAAGGAATACTTCACCTACTTCTTCCCTCTTCCTACACCTAGGTTAGGTTAGGTACATTGGGGTAGAACTAGCTTAGCACCGCATCGTATGAGTACTCGCATTTTTAGTCTGTGTTATTTATGTAACAGCATTTGTACTAAAAGATAATGCTATCGCAGTATTATTTATTTCTACTGCTCACCCTGTACATTATTTATCTCGCATACTGTCTTGTGATCATAACAGCACATTATACTTACACCAGAAACAAGACTGTTCAATAAATCTTTTATTGAAAACGCCCGTCTATTATTTCTGTGTAACTCTGAGGAAAACTAAGCATGCACGATTGAGCTGAGTGAAATAGTTATGTAGTGTTTCCACGACTCTGGGACACGTTCTGATTCTAAAAGGGAAACATATTGGTCATGTTTTGCGGCTGCCAGAAACTACTCCCTTCTTGTTGTCAAGGAGTTTCTAGTGGCCTCTGAGCTAGCTGGCACAAGTAATTAAGTTTAATATACTCGATAGGGACATACTGACCTTAGTCCTATGTCAAACCTATAGGATATATTATTCCAATGCGCAGAGCCTATTAGTGAAATAGGAGCTACACTACATGGCGCCCAACGGTTTGGTAAGGCGGTAATTCAACGTTAGATACTGAGTAACTCAGCCGTGCTATTTTCTCTCAAGACCCCTACCCATATAATCCAAAAGACGTCTGGAGTGGGCAGGGTTTAGTATCCTCCAAGGCTACATAGGGAAGTACCCTATATATTAGCTGTTTGGTTTGCTCAACGTTGAAAGATACAGTGTTCCAAAATATTGTGCACCTTATCTTTGTTTCCTTGAAACTTGTTCTACATTTTTCAAAAAACAAAATGCCTGACGGAGACAATAACACCGAAAACGGTGGAGCTGCGGCTGATCAAGCCCAAGCAGCAGTTTTTAACCTTACAGGTTTAAATGAAACTGAGGAGGGTGTTGTACACATCCCTCAAAACTTAAGAAGAGCCATAACTCTAAAACTTATAAAACATGGCCTATCGCCAAGAGGAGGTAGAGCAGTTTTCGTGATAGAGGCACATGAATCCTTTCAGACAGAGGTATTCTATTCATGGGTACTACTTCCTGAATGCAATCCAACATCACAAACATTTCACTTCTACAAAGAAGATGATCTACCAGAGGAATACATTCCTTTCGAGGATATTGAAATTCCATTAACATACCAGGAGCATCAGCTCTGGTTTAACCCCTTGACCGCGATCGGAATTCCGCTCGTATGCGGGACATTCCGATCGCGGGTGGAGTCGTGACGAGCTCAGCTCGTCATGCGCACAGCGCAACCGCGCAGCATGACGAGCTGAGCTCGTCATGAGCACGGAAAGGGTTAAAGGCGCCCTAAAACATCACAAAAACATTATCAGGCTCGGTCCACTAAGTAGACCAGGAGCAACATGGCCGATTTTAGCCGGCTACACACCTCATCCTGAACTGGATATAATGACAGGTGAGGAATTACATACTCAAATAAAAGAGTTAATAAAAATTTACAGACAATTGGTCCAATATGTCATGCGGACTTTTACAGTCCGACTACCATTGACATATCCAAATCCAACTCCCCAACAGGGGAATACACTTAAAAATTACACCACAGACTCTCAACTCAGTCATGGGTAAAATGCCCACAAAACGTGAGCAAATTCCATTTTGGATAGCTCAAAAAATTACTCAAATCGAAGCAGTATTTCCAAATACTAGCCCGCATGAGAAACACAGAATCCTAACAATCAGTTTACCAATGGGGATCACACCACAACTGGAAGACTGCACCACTTGGGGCTCAGTCTTTGCTGCCATCTACACTAAAACACATGGCATTCCGTCAATTGCGGTAATACCTGATGTCCTCAAACAAAGTCAAAACGAATACGGGGCAGAGCCTGCTCTAAATTTAGGTATGAAATTACTGAAAAATTTCGAGCAGGTCTCAACAATAATATTATCTAATATTAAAGGAGAGGCAGCAGCAGTTGCGATCCGCCAGAAATTGAGGGAATTCGATGTTACAGAACATCAAACTAAGCTACCCAGAATAATAGAACAATCTTATGCAGAATTAGGCAGAGATAGTTTGGGTGGAAGACCAGTGAAGCCGAAACTATCTGAAAGTCCTGAGAAGGACTCAATAAAACAAACTCCTACATCTTCTAAAAAGAATTGGGAGTCTACTAAACAAAAATCAAACGAGAAACGTTCTCAATCCCGAGGTAGGTCTCCTCAAAAGGAGCCCTCTGAAAGGAGGTATAACCTCAGGAATAGGGATAATTTGAGAAAACCTGATAGGTATCATGATACTGATACACGTTCCTCTCGTCCCTTTCAGATCTCACCACAGACTTCGGAAAGAAGAGGACGGACGGAACACAGAGAAGAACGCGTGAAATCGACAGACGACAAACACGCTCCAAAAACTAAAGCAAAACCTCAATTCTCCAAAAAGAAAGTAGCAGGTCTAAAGATCAGACATGCCGAGAATACTGAGAACACAACTCAAGAACGGAGAATGGGCTCAGACCATGCTGGACAGTGCAGCAGAAGTCACAATAGTTCGCCAGAACCTGAGGGAACTTCTGGAGATAGTGGACTTGAATGAATACATTAAAGTAGAGACTGTAGACACCAGGGTTAGTACTCCACAAAGGTTATTTGAAATAACACTCCGGATGGAGGGGGACAAACCTAGACAGGTGACAGCACTTTTTTGGGAAAGACTATCTAAAGGGCTATGACATACTTCTAGCAGAAAAGGACTGGCCACCACAATTTGTCAGGGAGTGCCCACATGGCGAGGACATTATTATGCCTGCCTTCTCCAACCATATTCCAATAAATCTAAAATATACATATTCCAGGAAATGGGCAGTAGCCCAGGCCCCAGCATTATATAAAAATCATGTAGGATGGGATGAGGACTCACCTCAACATAAAATACATCTGAAACATGAACCTACTGCACAAAGGCAGTACCCTATAAAGCAAGAAGCTAAAAAACAGGTCAGGGAGATCTTAGATCAACTTGAATACCAAGGGGTGATTGAAACATGCACCTCCTCAATGAACAATCCTTTGTTTCCTGTCTCCAAACCAGACAAAACATATCGTCTAGTTTTGGACTACAGACACCTAAACACTTGTTCTAAAACTTTTGCAGTGCAAAATGCACATAGCACAGCATTAATGAATAACATTGTGCGTAAAAAATATATAACAACATTAGACATCTCAAATGGTTTCTTTTGTCAAAACATAGCACCTGAAAGCAGGTACTTAACAGCATTCTCCATAATGGGGACCCAGCGTCACTTTTGTCGACTCCCACAAGGGTTCAAGAATAGCCCAGGTTTATTCTCAGCGAGGGTAATGGAGTTACTACAAATTTATGACAATGAGGCATTGTCCTATGTCGATGACATCTATCTGACAGACAATGACCTGGAAAAACACTTGAACAGGGTGAGCACCATTATATTGGGTTTCGCCTCTGAGGGTTACAAATTCAACTTTAAGAAGTCCAGAATTGCCCATCTCAATGTCCTATTTCTAGGATATGAGCTTTCAAGTGAAGGCAAGAGCTTGGCAGCTAACTTTTTAGAAAAGTGTGCGCTGCTCCAACCTCCAAAAACGCTAAAAAACTTACAATCCATCCTGGGTTTCTTAAATTTTGGAAGAACATACATTCTAAACTACGCAGAAAGGGTTAAACCTCTCCACGCATTAATCAAACCTGATTTTTCATTCAGAAACTGGACACAAGAACACACAGAAATCTTGCGTTCACTACAAGCTAACATGTTAGCAACAAATCACTTACAAACACGCGTAAGTGAACGCAATTTGGTGATCCGAATAATTTCGGGTCAATGCGGATTCACCTACTTAACTTTCAATGAGGGTGAGAAAATCCCAATAGCGTATAAATCATACTCGTACACACAAGCGGAAATGCGCTTCAGTTCAACTGAAAAAATTCTAACAGCAGTTCAAACCGCTGTAGCAAAAGAAAGAGCCTTAGCCCAAGGGAAACGCATTATTGTCGTAACCCCAGTACCTGCTTTAGAAGCGGTTACAAAAGCAAGCATTCCAAATGCTAAAGCATTGCATCCAAGATGGATACAATGGGTTAATTCTCTTGCTGCAACAGATGTTGAATATGTTTTTGATCCAGATTTAAAAACACAAGCATTCCTGCAGTATGAACATGAATGTCCCCTGCCTACTGAAATTCTGCCTCTCGATCAGTACGAATTTATAATTTACACTGACGGATCCGCACAACCCGCAATAGGGAGTAAGCAAGCTTACAGTGCAGCGTGTGCTATCGTTAAAGGTCGCATGCGAAATGGCATCTTCAGACCTATGGTCACAAAAACGCAGTCTCTAGGAGATTGTACAGCTCAGCGAGCTGAACTACAAGCATTCAAACTGGCACTTGAAACTACAGATCGCGAATTCCCCACACTAATCGTGTGCGATTCTTTTTACTGTGTGCAGTCGTATAATGAATATATACAAAACTGGCTTGAAAATGGTTTCAAAGATGCAACAGGTGGCACAATAAAGCATAAAATGCTTTGGGAACAAGTAGTTCAGTTGAAAACGAACTACCAAAGGCTCACGTGATCCACACACTGAGTCATCAACGTGATGGCGTTCACGTTGCAGGGAATTCATTGGCTGACGAAGCCGCAAAGGGGCTGTGCAAGCGGCTTCCGTAGCTGCGATCACTCGTTCAAAAACAAAAATAGACGGTGAGATAATGTTGGCTGTCAATGCTTCAAGCAAAGGCAGCAGTGCAGCGTTACCGAAAAAGTTTCCACTCAAGTACTCTTATGTAATTGATGCGAACAACGTTCCTTTTGCTCGAATCCCTGGAGTGGGGGATAGGGTAATTCCAAACAAGGAACGCAGATTAGGACTAATCCTAGCAGCACATGAAGGGATAGCTTCTGCCCATGCAGGTGTTTCAGCAACAGTATCTTTACTCAAGCAAAGATATTGGTGGCCTGGCATTCGGAAACAAACTAAAAACTATGTTTTAGAATGCGATATTTGCCAACAGATAAAAGTCTCAACAGTGAAACGTCCTGCGCAGACACCCCTGTTAATTTCAGACAAACCATTAGCTTGTGTTTACCTGGACCACTGCGGTCCCTTGCACAGGGACGGTAATTATAAATATATCATGGTTGCAGTGGATTCATGCTCTAGGTTCCTATGGTCATGGCCTCAGCGCTCAGCTGACGCTCGAACTGTTATAAAAGATTTGCGAGTCTTTATCGGCATATAAGCAATAGGCACGCTACATTCTGACCAGGGTCCTGCGTTTAGCTCTCGGGCATACAAAGACGCCATGGCCAGTCTGGGCGTTGCATTGCGGTACTCCTCTCCATTCCATCCTGAGGGAAATTCGGTTGTGGAAAGGAAAAACCGGGGCATAAAGCAGTCTATAACAGCTAGAGTATTAGGCTCGGGTGACGGGTGGGTCAAACACCTTAGTGGCGTACAACGCGCAATGAACAATCTGCCAAGAAGTTCTCTAGGGGGGGTCACTCCATATGAGGTCCTATTTGGGACAAGAATGTGGGTACCTGACTTAGAAGACGTAGGCACAGTGGTGGAAAATAAACCCTTTGATATCAAAGATCGTTTGGCTGTTTTACAGGACTTAAACAAATTAAGAACGAAACAAAGCAACGTGTTCCTACAGCCAGCCACCACTGGGGATCAACCGGCTGTCCCAGCAAGGCCTGTCTGGATTCCAAAAGTTGGGGATCTAGTCAGAGAAAAAATTGCGGACAAGAAGGAATTTGGACCTTCTTACAGACAACCAGTACCTGTCCTAGCAGTTCAAGGAACAAGAACAGTACTACTGCCGCCCCTTGCTGGAAGAAAGGAGAAAAGATTTGTGTCCATCGACCTCATCAAACCACAGTATGTGGCCAATACTAAATAGTAGGCCTCGTGGACTCCGACCTAGTAGCAAACGCACTCCTCTCGCTACTATCCAAGAGGTTCATACTGAAAGACTGATATTAATCGAGAATTCAGCTGAAATAGATGAAGGACTAAGCAACAATGCTATGGAAATCATCCCTCTTGAAGAACAAGTAACAGTTCGTCCAAATACACCTGTCTACACCAATGTGGCACGTGATGAACTGGTTCCAGTGATTTCTACAAATCCTGATGCAATTCCAACAATTGATAGAACTGCTTCTGGCTATTTCATAAACTTTGATACGTTCTCAGAAGATCCAAGTGAACCTGAAACGACGCCAGCATCATTGAAATTCAAGCAGCAAGTACAAGACTTTCTTCATTTTGTGAAAAAGACTTATTTGGTTTCTCCATGGATTGAACTCTGGATTACATCTGGACTTTTTGTTTTCCTGCTCTGGCTAGCTTTGGTTACAACTGTGAGCGTGCTTATTAGTGGCAGATACATCCATGCGAACACTGAAAACAAAGACGTGAACGTACTTTTGAAACCTCATAAATCTTCCCATCGTGAAGCAAGAGACTTGTCATCAGTGAACATCACAGCTGTTCCTATACACAATGGTATAGTGTGGGACAAAACAGATTTTGATATATTCGGTCCGACGGAAGAATTGAACATTCCACATTTGTTTAAAATTTCACTAAGTGATCTAATCACGTCCAGTACCTATTCTGATGATTGGGACTTTGAAACTGTGACTGACATTATGTTTGACCTAGAAAAATCTGCTGCATTTTCTAAAAATGAATATTTAGAGGGTTCATCAGACTATGAACAACTGTATTGTTATAACCACTATGGTCATCATTATTTGCATAAATCTGCATATCCAAGAAATGTGTTTATGTTAACCAATGGGAACATTGTCCTACACCACCTAAAGGTAGTTCGAAAACATTTGCCAGTAAGTTTCCATATTTTTCAGGTTACAATACATCTGATCCAGAAATGCTTTACTATAAAAATGTAAACAAGACAGGTATGAAAATTATGTTAACGAATACAAAACAGATTTATTCTGCATTTTTTAATGCCCAACTGTCTAGACAGGGTTTCGACTTTTGGAAAAACACAATAGACACAAAAATGTTGTGGGGTACTAAAGAATGGCAAGTACAGGGGATAGAAGCTTTATTTAGAGCCTGCATCATCCCAGAACATTTAATGTTTTTGAATGAAACTATCCAACAAACATCTTGTCTTGGATTAGCCAAGATAAAAGAGATGAACACACCTTCTGTACCAACACCTGCCAGTGAAAATAATACAAAGGCAGTGGTGACAGTTGACAATATACTACAACTCAACAGATCTAATCCTACTTGGAAAAAATGGTTGATCTGGCCCACAGACACGAATAACTGTCAGGAAAGATTCCTGAATAAAACTCAGGGCTTTACTATTCATAGGCCAGACCCAAGATACGTCCAAAGACAACATCCGGGGGTAGTAACAACATACAGTGTAGGAAAATTATGCCTCGATTGGCTGCATAAGTCTACACTACAGGATGTGAAACAACACTTAACCTTACTTAAAAAGGAGGCAGACCGTAGGGAATTCTTGCTTGGACCAAGAAAACCGCGTCAAAAACGTTTCATATATGCCGGCATTTATGCTGCTTATAATGAAGCTTGGAAGGTATCACAGATAGAGGCCGCAGAACGAAAATGTGAACTTGATCGTATTAATTTAGAGAAAACACTCTCTGTGGTCGACAATGGGTTAACAACTTTGTCCTCCAGAATATATTCATTGGATGGCATTGTATCCTCTGCTATCGACATACTAGAACAAGATTTGGCGATGTTACAACAAGGCCAATCTCAATTACGTTCTATTATGTTATTAAGCTGGACGCTGCAATCATTGCGAGCGGGCTATGTGCCTTGGCGTTTCATCAACACAACGGCTCTGTTTGCAGAATACAATCTAACTGATAAACAGATCGAAATGGCACAAAGAGGAGCAAAGTATACAGTGCTGAGCATTGAAAAACTGGAAAAGCTACCATTCACAGTGGCAGAAAAACCAGCTACAGAATGGCTTATTCATGGCAAAATCACACTACCTGTGACTACTTTTCAGTTTCAGTATTGCCTCAGACAAATGCAAGCAGGCAAATATGAAAGGTTGGGTAAGGAATACATTAAGACATCTTGGGCTTTGCCGTATACATATAGATGTTAGAGCGGGGATCGTGAAGTGTTTTTAAGCGGTAAAAACTGTAAACGTGCACTAAGCGGTTCACTTGTATGTCAGGACATTTCCTTGCACGGGGCTTGTAATGGTTCTGTGGCAAATTTGTCTTGCCATCAGCAGGGTACACTAGCTGCTGTGATTAATCCAACGTTTGGACAACTTTCTAATGGGAGTTACCTCATGTTGAATGATCAGAGTTGCTGTGGCATGTTGCCAGGCATCCCATATCTGGGAACGGTCAACTCCAGGGTTACTTGCTGTATGCAAGTATTGTTTGCCCCAATAGACACAGTCAGGGAGTCGCCTCTATGGCCTTCGCTGAACGTCTCTTTTATAAGATTTGATACTTTAAGCAGAATGAAAGCCATGCTTTTACAACAAACAATGCCTTTGACCTCGGCCAAAGAAACCTATGATCTGCAAATTGCAAGGACTTCGGCTGAGATACAGACCTTAATACGTACAAACTGCCCTATACATTTCGTGGAAATGATAGGACGAATTTTCAACATGTCTGATACAACAGGAATTGTACATGTATTTAAGGGCATCTGCTCGGGTCTGTTAGCACCTTTCCAGGCAATACTCGGAATCATCCCGAACTTTGCACATTCGGTGTTTGGTGGCATACCATTAATTCTAGCACTTGTTGCCGGAATTCTATTTCTCTTCCTGCTATTGCACTATGGCCAGCCAATTCGCCGACATCACTCCGAGCGACATGGAGAAAGCTCTCCTTGAACGAAAGTGCCGTGAGCAAATAGTACAGCTTTTGGGCATAAATCGTCTACGGGACCTTAATACCACATGGTTCCTGTCATTCAGACCAATCTGGCAAGATTGCATCTTACCTGTTCTACGATGCCTGCTATGCGGTGTAGAATGCGTGTTGGACACCTGTCTAACATTTCCATTGGATGCGCCTACGGACGTCGATACTCTGCTGGACCAGATAACGGCCCATGCTATGTGTTGTCCCCAGCGGCTTCCTATCCTGATGACAGCATTCATTGAGATCTCACAGACGCTTCCGGCAGCTGCTGAGGTACGAGAAAGAACTACAGGCACACAGGTAACAACGGACGTGAACATTGCGACAATTGAAAGCAATGCTTCACATCTCTGTGCGATTAACCTGCTTCACGAGGTGTTCCAACTCACACCAACTACAGTGGATGATGTTTTGTCTATAGAAATAGATGATCTAATGTTTACACCAGACCCCTAAACTGACTCTGATTCAGCATACAGTGTTCCAGAAATACAGCAACAATTTGGCCTTCATTTTTCAAAAACTTGGAACTCTACCAAAAATTGAACTTTTTCCCATTTTTCGAATGAAAATGGAACTTCAATCTGCTTAAAGTAGAACTAGCCTTATAGTACAGACTTGGCGGTCCTTCCAAAGACATTTAGTCATCTTATGTGTCTAAAAACAGTTCATTTAATTTTCCTAACATGAAATGACTTTGATTTTTGAACAACTTATCGATCATTTTCTGTCACATGTAAATATTACTGCTTATTTCATTCCAATTGCATTTATTTTCGAACTTTATGCCTGAAATGATAAGCAATGCTTCGAATGTACAGTACCTTTTTTGCATTCTAATATGTTTTTTTTTAAATGCCTTTTTAAATGGTTTTATGAAATATTTTAGAAATATGCGGTACTCCATTTTTATGTTTAGCATTTTAAATGTTTAGCATTTATGTATTATCGTATACACGAAAGTGGAGTGGGTGTTGTATTCCTCTTAGGGTGTCCATAACGGGCTTTCCAATATCATGTCCTTATATAGGCACAATTCGCCCTGCCCTTATATAGGCATAGAATCCCAGGCCTTATTTAGGCATTAAACCGTGCACTCCAAATACAGGCATGGTCTCTGACATCCGTCCACCCTAACGTCACAACGAGTTCATGAAGAACAGACCCTTAGGCTGCGGGAGTTTCCCTAGCCCAGGACTATTGATTTCTTCAAGGCCTCATATATTATGCATGAACCATTATTCCTTAGGGGTTCATCCATGACGTCTTTCGCTGTCCAAGTCACGTCAATGCTAACATTCCTAAGGTACTCTCAGGTATAAATATACCTTCCCTAGCCCCTGTAAAACAGAGGAGACCTCGACTTCAGAGGAGCTGTATCCCGGCCTGACGCACTGAGAAGACGCTGCCATTCCCTGCACGCAGAGAGCCCAGCTTCCAGTGATCTGACTTCCCTTGCGGGGTGTTGGAGTTCGAGTCTGGCAAAGAGATTCCAACCTCTCTCATTCTTCAGGTATGGAGCAGACTAGAACCTAGAGGGACTCTTGGCATACTAGGCATACTAGACTTAACATACTCTTAGTATACCGTAGTAAGGAATACTTCACCTACTTCTTCCCTCTTCCTACACCTAGGTTAGGTTAGGTACATTGGGGTAGAACTAGCTTAGCACCGCATCGCATTTTTAGTCTGTGTTATTTATGTAACAGCATTTGTACTAAAAGATAATGCTATCGCAGTATTATTTATTTCTACTGCTCACCCTGTACATTATTTATCTCGCATACTGTCTTGTGATCATAACAGCACATTATACTTACACCAGAAACAAGACTGTTCAATAAATCTTTTATTGAAAACGCCCGTCTATTATTTCTGTGTAACTCTGAGGAAAACTAAGCATGCACGATTGAGCTGAGTGAAATAGTTATCTAGTGTTTCCACGACTCTGGGACACGTTCTGATTCTAAAAGGGAAACATATTGGTCATGTTTTGCGGCTGCCAGAAACTACTCCCTTCTTGTTGTCAAGGAGTTTCTAGTGGCCTCTGAGCTAGCTGGCACAAGTAATTAAGTTTAATATACTCGATAGGGACATACTGACCTTAGTCCTATGTCAAACCTATAGGATATATTATTCCAATGCGCAGAGCCTATTAGGGAAATAGGAGCTACACTACAGTTTCATAAGTTATAACCTTTCACTACTTGTACAGGACTGCAGACACTTCTAAAATGATTTTTCTTACGTAAAAACACCTACATTTTACGCTTAGGACCATGCTCTCATGTTATAGGCGCGGCGGGAAAATCTAAAACTGCTAATTTAACAGGGATCCTGTCAGCTCAATTACACAGACTAATAAGAGACTAATAATGCCTTTGCAAAACTGTATGTAACATAAAAAATAACTAACAATAATGGTGTTATCACCTGAGAATTTTAGAACAAAAACTACCCACATATAGTTCCCCTTTAAAGGTCAAATAAGGGAACATCAATCTAGACTACTCATCCTTTCATAATTTCATCAGACAGGATAGGCAGTAACATGGCGTATTTTTTATTCATTTTATTAATCTTAACAATTTTAAAACCGTATTACTGAATAGCCAATTAAACGTCTCATGGCCGTTCCTAGACAACTTAGACAGGCTCAAGAGAGAGTGAGAAAAAGAGAGAGAGAGAGAGAGCATATAAATCAAGAAAAATGACAATGTATTACTTAATTGTAGTTACCCTTAATTTGCCCAGGAGCTAATCTCTCTAATCCCATCCCCTCATTTGACAGCAGGTAACCTGAAACAGGTGACCTTCTGTCGACACTATCTACCCCTATGTTTGGCAGCTGGGCACAAACAAACTTGTAGGAGGTAAATAGCACATTTGAGCTAGCTAGAAAACATTAATAACCAACTACCAATTCCTTTAGCAATTGTACTAGTGTAACATGAGGGCACATGAATGCAAACTGAATTTCATAGCCTTTTAATCTGGCCCTAGCTCCAGGAAGGCTTAATCTACTCTGTAACATTACAAGCTTTCATAGGGTAATGTAGAAATCACATACTGTCACAGTGGCTCCCTGCGTGGAAATTTTTACATGCAGTAAGGCTGGTCAGTTCTAAATACAGAACTTGGCCTTTGACCCTTAACCTGCTGTCCCCCGTCAGTAAAGCTATTCCATGCGGTCTTTCCAATTCAAAGGAACTCTGGAGAAGCACAGCTGAAAAGCAGTCCTGTTCCGTGCCTGGGAGCTAATCATTTTAAAGGTAAAATGCACTGTTTGCTGTCTTATGTTATACTAATTTTTATTCGTATGCAGTGTGTGATGTGCTTTCTAGCAGTTTAGAGGTCAGCTGCGTGTTCTGCAGTCGCATGTGTGCACCGCTGAAACCTGAGATCAGTTTGAAAACAGCCCTGGGTGCCAGGACTGCTTTTAAAAAGTAAATTGTGCCCAAAATCGACTTTGGTGGTAGGGGCACTTAAAATGAATAACCTACAATGTTTTAGCATATTAGGGACCCCCAGAGTCTCCCCTAGATATCCCAGAGGTGGGGGATCAGAAATGTATAAGGTACACCCTTATAAAATAAGTTTTTATATGCCTGGGTAAAGTGAAATTCCACATTTCACTCCCCACATTGTGGTAAAGTGCTGCTCAAATTCAACTTTCATACTAGGAGCTTATATATTTGTCACAGTAGGATCATTAGACATTATAAAGATCCAAAGAAAAACGATTTTAGTGCACTTTTTTTTTATTTTTAATAATGATCACCAACTCTTTTAATGTTTCCACATATGAAAAGCAACAAGAAAGAAAATCCCTGCTTTTAATCCTTTCTATTTTATCCAAAATAATGAAGCTGTATTTGTAATTTTTAAAATCAGTAGTTTTGTGGCCGAGCATAGCCATGTGTTGTTTACTCAGCTGTGTTTTTACGACGAGCAAGCCTCAATTTCCACGCCTTTTTCTGGAGAAAAACCCTTTGCTGTATTCTAATGTCCTGAAAAAGTTTGATCTCCGTCTGTTTTGACAGACAGCTTCCTTCGGTACAGACAGCTTTGAACAGCTGTTTTTTTAAAAGCTCTTTTTCTAGTGCTGGAAATTTGAGCACGGTGAAGTCTATTTAAAACACAGGCATAGGGGGCGTGGCTAACCAACATGGCCGATCGGACGTGATCCCGATCGGCTCCGTCCCAGGCCCTGCCGAATGTGAGGCATGAAGGCATTGCACCGGCTTGGCAAACACTGCTCCTGGATGCCGTAGCAGCGCAGACCGACGCGACCCGGAATACGGGGTTTGGGAGGCTTGGTGAGAGCCCAGGCGAGTCCAGAGGAGCAACAAACGGTGCAGCAGCGCCGAAAGCAAATGGCGGAGGTCCGGGCTCAAAGGCCGACGCGCAGAGCTGAAGGTAACCCGCAGGGCACAGCAGAGGATACCCCGGGTGAGCCCTGCCGGCGGCGCCCGCAGGGGAGCGCGGACGCACCGCTTGACCCCGCGATCACTTCCGGAGATAGGCGAGATCGCCTTGGGCCTGACACGGAGCTCCGTGAGATGGCGGGCAGCCGCAATGAGCAGCGCGCAGGCGGCCGCCCTCGGGGGTTCGGAGGAGAGGGCTCACCGCGAGCATGACGGCGATGACCTGCCCCAATTAATAGAGTCACGCTAAACGGGGCTGGAGACGACGGGACCGATTCACCAGAGGTGGTCACCCCTTGGGGTGCTGAAGTGGTCCCAAGGGTCCCTAGGGCAGAGCTGTGACCCCCTTCCTCAGGATGAACCCACAGCACAGGTAGATACAGGAGGGGGCCTTTGATCCGCGCAGAGGCTATCTGGATGAGGAGCGCCTGACCCTAACATGGCTGCCAGGAGGCCCTGTCTTGCAGTTTTATGCTCACTGAGAGAGATCTGGAGGCGAGGGTAGGAAGCGACTAGAGGCTGCTACAGAGGCGAATGAGTGACAACCTCTCATAAACCTGCGGACTAAGGGGAAGTCGTGAACAGAGGAGTGGTCGAGGAGGTACCTGAGCGTGACCACCGGAGCAGCGCAGATTCCAAATACGCGAGAGGCGGCCGACGGCTGGCCGGGCGGGGGCCCCTATGCCACCCAAGCGGAACCTCAACAATAGGGTCTCCAACTACTTCACGGCGGCTGGTAAGGGGACTACGGAGGGAGGAATGACCATGGCACTGACTCGAGAAGACCTCTTGTCTTCCCTGCGAGACTTCAAACAAGAGCTCCGCACAGAGCTGAGGGCGGACATTAAGGCGGACATGGAAGCCTCCTTTGAAACCTTCCGCGTGGAGGTTCGCGAGAAACTAGTGTCGGTCCAGGCAGATGTAGACTCCGTGGGATCACGTACACTCGATCTGGAAGCGCAGCAACAGGAGACAGCGGGCAAGGTTAAAGCTCTGGAGGAAACCACGACCGACCTACAAAGGCAACTACGCGACTCACAACTCAAATGCGAAGACTTGGAAAATCGCTCACGCCGGGAAAACATAAGAGTCCGAGGCCTGGAGGAAGACTGCGAGGGGCCAGACTTGGAGGCGTTCATGGTGGGTCTCTTTTCCTCTACTCTTGGAGAAGATGGCCCGGAGGTCCGACTGGAGAGAGTGCATAGAGTGGGTCCGCGCCTGCCTGGGGAGAATCGTCGCCCACGAGATGTTCTGGCGAAGTTCAGTTCATTTAAAATAAAAGAACTTGTCCTGCAAAAGCGAGGGCCTCCGATTCAATTACCTTCCAAAACTCCTCGTGCACCCTATACCAAGATGTGGCCCAGGCCACCCTCGTACGCCGTCAGCAGTTCCGACCAGTCACCGAACATCTGCGAGAGAAAAACGTCAGGTATCGGTGGACATATCCCTTTGGGATAGCCTTCCTATGGCAAAGCAAACAGCACCACTGCGTGGAGCTAGAGGAGGCGGCGACCTTGCTGGGCTTGGAACTCTCCAAAGCCGCTTCGGACCAGGAGGGGGACAGCCGTCCGGACAGGCGACATGGAGGACAATGGCGCAGAATGGGCAGGAAAAGTACCAAGACTCCAGTCTGAGGGCATAGCTTTAAGGGAGACGTGAGATTCCAACCACTGGTACGGAGGGAGGGACGACGGTCTCCACCCGCCTCCCTCTTGCGCTCCGGAGTGGGTCGGATGAGAGTCCTGGAGACTTGGATGGAGCGGAAGACTTGCATCTTCCACGTTTTGCTGTGGATTGGTTGCTCCGACGTCTCGAACGAGGTTACTCCCGGTGCCCGCCACGGCTGACACGTGAGCTGACTGTCAGTGAGAGCTCAGGCTGGGGGGGACTTCCAAAACCCGGAGGGGGAGACCTCAGGGGTTGGGCTGTGCAAGACGGAACTGATTAGGCAAAATAAGCAGGGACGGGGATGAGGCTACTCACTGACCAGTATAAAGGTCTCTGCTAACAGCTTCTAGATATGGGGGGAGCAGTTCCTCATGCAATGAAAGCCTTCTTTCCTTTTTCTTTTCCTTCTGCTAAGGCAGGGCTGGGAGACGGGAAATAGTAATGTTCCTAGAGTGTTTCTTAGTTATGGACTTCCCCTCTAGGAGGGGGATTCCACACACTCATTCCATAAGTTTGTTGTGGTTTTTTATTTTTTTAGTTCGATGTCATGGTGCTATTATTTTCATGGGTTTCGGGAGGGAGGAGGGGGTAGGAGATCCAGAGGGGTGAGTAGAAGGGGCCCCCACCACTACGGCAACATCCTTTCTTAGGTACTCATGGCAGTTAGGGTGGTATCTTGGAATGCACGGGGTTGAATTCCCCAATAAACGCCAGCGATTCTGGAAGTACATGCTTGACCATAATGCTCACATAATAGCTCTTCAGGAAACGCATCTTAAAAACCGGATGCTCAGAGACTGCGTCACAAGGCTTATCCCCACATATTTAGAGCCTCACATTCCGCTAAACAGAATGGGGTGGCACTGATGTTTCATGCAGGGGTTCCATTCCAAGCTCAGGACACTAAAACGGACAGAAACGGGAGGTTCCTCATGGTCAGGGGGATCTTAGGGGTCGCCCATGCACATTTGCGGTGCTCTATGCACCTAATACGGGACAGCAGGATTTCATCCTCTCCTTCCTTATGACTCTGGAAACTTTTGCCCGGGGGATATAGTGCTTTTAGGGGACTTCAATCTAGTCCGTGACTTGGACAGAGACACATCACATTCACATAGGGCTTCAGGGGGCGTTTGGCAAGGCACTGCGCTCACAACTGCAGCGCTTGGGATTGGTGGATGTATGGAGGGAGGCCAATCCCACAGTGAGAGACTACTCGTTCTTCTCGCATTCCCACAGAACGTACTCCCGTATCGATTACATTTTTCTGAGCCAAGCCCTATTACCGTCTGTTTTACAATCTCAGCTCCACCCAATCTGCTTATCGGACCATGCCCCCGTAGAACTGACGATTACTTGGCCAAACCCGCGCCCTAAACATGCCCGATGGTACTTTCCACACTTCCTCTGCAGGGATCCTCTCCTTAGAGACGACCTTCGGAAGACTATAAAAGGGTATCTCGAGACAAATGCTCCTGAGGACACTTCTTACTCCACTACGTGGGATGCCCTTAAGGCTGTAATCCGGGGCAAATGCATTGAACTAGCCACTACGCTACGTTCCCAGCAAGGTGCGGAACGTCTCCAACTAGAAAATGACCTTAAGTCCGCGGAACAGACACATCAGTCCCAACCTTCAGTTCAGACCCTTAGGAAGGTCACAGCCCTTAAAGGGAAACTACAGGCCATTTACACTAACAGAGCTGAACAATCTATTCTACGACTCCAATCCAAGGGCTACGAGAGTGGGAATAAAGTTGGTACTTTATTGGCACGCCAACTAAGGGCTAAACAGGAGCGGGAATACATCAAGCACATAGTGGATGAAAAAGGCATCTCCCACAGAGAGGAAGAGGGCAAAGCTAGAGCCTTTGAGGATTTCTATAGAGCACTTTATACTTCGGAGTCCTCTGGGTCGAGCGACCCCTCGGACTACTTGGACTCACTGGACCTCCCTCGGGTAGGGGCGAACACCAATGACGAACTATCACAACCCATCTCAGCAGTAGAAGTGCAGAAGGCGATTGACTCCCTTAAACTCCAGAAAGCTCCTGGCCCAGATGGATTCTCAGCACACTTCTATCGTACATACGCACCGGAGCTGGTCCCCTTCTTGACTACACTATTTAATGTCATCGCTTCCTCAAATAAGGTCACTCCTCGATGGGAGAAGCAATAGTGGCGGTAATCCCCAAACCTGGCAAGGACCCAGCCCAGTGCTCTTCCTATCGCCCGATCGCTCTTCTAAACCTGGATGCCAAACTCTATTCCAAAATCCTAGCCACACGGCTCGAGAATATCCTACCCGCTCTCATAGATCCGGACCAATCCGGGTTCATTAAGGGGAGACAAACACACGATAATCTGAGGCGTATCATTCATATTATTGAAAAGGCCCGCAAGAAGAACATTCCCACAGCGCTTCTCTCGCTAGACGCGGAGAAAGCCTTTGATCGCGTGGAATGGTCCTTTTTATTTAAGGTGCTCCAACGATTTGGCTTTAGCGAAGCCTTTATTGGAATGATTCGTGCTAACTATCACTCTCCAAGCTCCCGGGTCCTGGTGAACGGGGTGGCGTCCTCCCCTTTACCCTAACACGAGGGACGAGACAGGGCTGTCCCTTATCCCCCATTCTCTTTGCTTTGAGTATCGAACCGCTGGCGCACAGGATCAGGGGCAACGAGGCGATTAGGGGTATGAGTTTTGGCACAGATGCTCATAAGATCTCGCTGTTCGCAGACGACGTGCTCCTCCCGGTGACGGAGCCCCAAGTATCTCTCCCGGCCATTCAATCGGAACTGGAGGCGTTTAGAAAGGTGGCGGGTTTTAAGGTCAACCTGACAAAATCCTTTCTCTTGAATCTGACAATACCCACAGAGGAATGGAGGGTGATCGAAGGGATGACGCCTTTCCAGTGCACCGCTCGGAAATTACCTACCTGGGTGTTAAGCTTACCCCACGAGTGCAGGACTTGTATCAGGCCAACTTCTCTCCCCTCATGCGTCAATTAAAGATCGATTTGGGCAACTGGAGTGCGGCTTACATCACATGGCTGGGCAGGATTAATGCCGTAAAGATGAATGTGCTCCCTCGATTACTTTATCTTTTCCAAGGGCTTCCTATTCCAGTGGAGAGAGGACTATTTAGAGAACTGCGAAGCATGCTGACTAAATTCATTTGGCAGGGAAAGAGGGCCAGACTTCCATATAAACTACTCATTAGACCACGCAAGGAAGGGGGCCTGGCGCTACCGGACTTTCAATCTTATTATAGAGCAGCTCAGATACGAGTACTCACGGAGTGGTCATTGAGGGTCTCGGAGAAGCATTGGCTACACATAGATAGACAGATAACAGGGCGCACTATCTGGGACCTCCTCTGGAAACCAAAGTGTGACAGACCACCCAATGCGTATATTAGCACCCCCACCTCCACCACACTCAAGGTCTGGGACACTCTCACCTCTAAGCTTCAGCTTACGACTTTTCCATCCCCCTACACGCCTATACACTTTAATGCTGCGTTTCCCCTGCCTTGCAGGAAGGGCACTTTGAGGCCTGGAGGGAGGGGGATGCCTCACGATATCGCATTTGTTTGACAAGGGAGAACTCCTCACTTTCCAGAAATGCAAGACACAGTTTGCAATATCTGACAAAGAAGAATACCACTACCTACAGCTGAAACACTGGGTGCAGCAGCCCCTGGTGCGGCAGGCCGCTACCAGGGAGTTGCTTCCTCTCGAAAGGTTTGCGGGGTCGGGGTCCTCTTCCAGGGGCTGCATCTCCTTTTTATATGCTCTTATTCAAGAATCGAGCACCAAGGAGACGCCGCGCTTTAAGCACTTTTGGAATAATCTGTTGGAGGCCCCTTTAGAAGACAAGCAATGGGAACGTTTGAGCAGGGACATAGGGAAATTCAATCGTTCCATGTATCTGAGGGAGGCGCATTACAAAATAATGTACGATTGGTATTTGTACCCTCAGAAGCTGAAAACGATTTTCCCGGAAACCTCCGACAGGTGCTGGAGGGGTTGTGGGCTCTTGGGGGATTTCAGACATATTTGGTGGGACTGCCCGGTAATCAAACCTTTCTGGAAGGAGATCCTGTCCCAAATAAAACTTATCTTAGGCTACCCCATTCCCAACTATATGGAACAGGTGTTGCTGGGGGTGCGGGATCCACTCCTGAAGAGACAGACACAGAGTGACCAATCGGTGATGTGGCTGTGCTTGGGGGCCGCCAAAATGTCAGTAGCCGCGGCATGGAAGAAACAGGAGGCCCCATCTCTAACCCAATGGCATGCACGATTGTGGCGGGCTTTGGCACTGGAGCGAATGACTGATATCGTTGAGGACACTAGGAGAGGCTTCGATTATATTTGGTCACCATTGGTCAGATACCTATCAGAGGGGCTCCCTTTGACAGCTTGCAATCCACGGCTAAGGGCCCTCCACTTGTTCTTAATCTAAGCCCCCACTGTCGTAGGGAGGGGCTGGTACGGCAAGGCCCATCGGAGGGAGGACCTCGATGACCCAAACCTCATACCTCTTTTTCTGCGCTTTTTATTTGCACCATGACATCTTAGTTAGATTTATTCCCTTTTTTTTAGGGATAATTAAGTTTCCTTTACTATGTTATTTTCTTGGGAGGGTAGTGGGTTATTAGCTCACATTATTGGAAAGCAACATGTCTAGTTGAAACTGTGTTATATATTCGAAACTCAGCCGCTTGAAAGTGGGGGTAAAATGTAGTTCTTAGGAACTTGTTGTATTCCTGGGCGGATGTTATTATTGAGAAAGGTTGCATATATACTGCTTTTGCTGCACTCTCTGAGAAAAAATTTCAATAAAAATATTTTGAAATAAAACACAGGCATTCCAAGCCGGCACAATTCTATCGTTTTGTAATGTAAAAAAGAGGCGCTTTTATTTCAGCAGCAACCAATTTACTCAGATGATGTGAATGCCTTTTAATATTAATACCTTAAGGATAATGCTGCAACATTTGGTATTCAGTCCTAATTATGTAAGCACACAAATTCGTTTTTTTTCTTTCTGTGAGGCCTATTTTTTTCCTATAGAGTGTTAATTGTAATTTCTCTGGTGGCAATATTCACACATCTATACTTTGTTACTGTTTTACTTCTAATGGTAGCGTGCAGCTATTTAGCATATGTTACATAATTCATTCCTTGAATTTTAAAATGTAATTCTTTCAATGACATTTGCATAACAGAAAGACGACAAAAAAAAAATAATTGAACTCATTCCAGACATTTTCAAGAAGGGGGCCCACACACTCAGAGCACACAACGCTGCTTGCTAAGGCAAGCCATTCTCACACAAAAAACATAGTCACTAGTTACTGGAAACAAGTACTTTCAAGCATCACCACCGGTGTCAATCCAAAACCACATGGACACTGAAAAAAACCAATTAACCCACAAATTAACACTTAGGACAAAAGCAAGAGACAGCTCACAGACTGTACTTAAACCAAACCATTTGTAAATACCAATTGTAAGTCATATTTACAAACGAAAGGACTGTCAAAAAAAGTACAGAGATTACACCAAGACAAATAGACAGCCAAAAGACTGCCATGTTCAAAAAGACAGGCTCGCGCCTAAAAACCTTTTCCAATAATACACCAAATTACCAGTTGGGCTGGCAGATCAGGATCCTTCTTTATATATTTATTCCATACTGTACTATACATTATGGAAGAAATACCATTTTTAATATACCTAAACCCATTTAGGTATCCCCTCTTAGGGAGTCAGCTGAGTACTTCCTAAATCCATATTGGTACCTCCAAGACAGCAACACTTTCTACGAAGTGTGCTAGGAGCAGGCATGCCAAGAATATTATAGCATATATAATATTATACTCCAAGTGACACTTAACACAATTTGTGCCGTTCAAGTTTTCAAAGTTAGAGAAAAATCTCCTCATTTCCTGCCTTCATTTGCTGCAGCAAACAAACAAACAAACAAGAATCTTGGCCAAGCTAATCCAAACAAAAGTGTTGCTACAGCAACCTTACCAAACCAAAGTCTCCAACCTCCACCTGCCAAGTTCTGAGTGACCTAACAGTCATTTTAAAATAGTCACACCAAAGAAGATCTCAGTCGGGAGCGGTCAACACCTGGAGGGTCAGATCGGGAAAACTGGAAAATACGTTGGTCTGCAAAGACAAAGGGTCTTCCTCATGCAGGGTACCTCCTCTGTAGATTCCTGTCTTCCGTCAAGACCACTCCCTTGGATAGCCGCTTCTCCGATGAGGTCCACGTCGGGCGCCAATTTGTAGAAGAAAAAACCTTTCTAGGGGTTTACTGGTGCACCTGGTCCTTAAACCAACAAAGAAGAGATTGGCACGGAAGCTGGAATATCAAAATAACAACTTTATTAACCTCACATGAGGGAAACTGTGTCAATACAGTACCCTCAGGCCACTGTATGAGACAGTCTAAGGAATACAAAGATCCTGGGCCTTTTATGCCCAGTTTACCGCTGAGTTAGCATGTAGACTCAAAAAGAGGCGGTACAAGTGCACACATGAATAGCTAGTTACATATAAGGATACATAAGAATTGCTTAGTCAACAGAGTGGGAGGGCTTACAATATAGCTAATATTAGTTAAAATAGCCTGACAGTTACTCTAAAAGCAGGTGCATTCTACCAGCTAGAACTTTCTGAGCATGTGCAGTGCTCTAGCTCAGTACTGAAGGAGTTAACTGTAACAGATGACACAAGCAGAATACAAGGGCAGGCAATAGTGAAGAGGGAGAAAGCACATGGCGAGCACATGGCTAACTAAAATGGCTGCCAGAAACAAAATGGCTTCAGCTGATGCTAACAACCATTGCAGCTAGTTTTCCACACTCCCCCCAATCTCATGCTTGGGCGGTGAGTTCAGGTGTCCTTCTGCGTTTTTCCACATCGGTTTCCTCCAGTATGGGGCCTACTGGTGTTCTCTACCCTCCCACCCACCTTCTCCGTTGACACTCCTACAGTCAATTAGTTTTGAGGTCTATCACGGGGGGGCAGAGTCTCCCTATTTCTTTCTTTCTCTTCTTTAATCCTGTGGTTTATAGCTTCTTGCCTGTCGCTGTCGGCTCTTTTCATTGCCGTTTTGCCTCAGGAGAGGGCATTCTCTCGCTTTTGCGGGGTTGCTTCTCAGTATACTGTTCTGCTCTTTTCATTCACTTCATCTGGTGCCGACTTTCTGTCGTCTGCCTCGGTCTTCTTTTTATAGATCGATTTCCCTCAGGGGTGACATTCACTTCGCTGTTGCGAAATAGCTTCTCAGAGTATTGCTCTGCTCTTTCCTTTTCAACACCTTTCACTTCTCACTGTCGTACATGGTGCTTTCTCACCCTTTAGTTCTTTCTCTCTCACCAATTTTCTTTTTTATTCGCACACTGTTCCCATACTCTCACAGTTTTGCTGGGGGCTCCGCGTTTTGGCGCGGAAAAGTTCCTCCGAAGAAAACTGACGTTAGCGCGCCGGGAGGGTCCTATATGGCTCCACTGACGTCATGTCCGGGGACGACGTCAGGGCGGAGACAGGCGGCGCCGCCCCCCGGCGCGCAGAGGTACTGCTGCGCAAAATTTTCCGGATCCAGTCTGACGCCTGGGGATATTCTAAGTTAAGGAATCTGCGGCTAGACAACGTCTCTACCAGATACATCGTTACCGAAGGTAAGTAACTCGTACGTTTCTTTCTTTTGCCGATGCTACATAGTATCTTGCCAATGCTGAAGAGCATCGTCAAAGGCACTGCCAATTGCCCCCTTAATGTATGAATAATGACTGAAAATACTTATAGATGAAGAAAAGCATGGATATATTGTTTTACTATTGTCATTTCAGTAGAGCTTTTTCCAATTTCAGGATAGCTTTCATTTCTTACATATTGTTTTGTCTTCTGGACCATCGAGCCCCTCCCGATTAGTAGCGTTTTTACTGTTAAACCACTGGACTGGAAGCATTGTGCAGTGGATGAAGCCAGTGAATCATCCTGCTGTTGTATTACCCTCACATATTACGAGGTGCAGCCTAATTTGCTTTAACACATACCCCCTTGCCTAAAAATCAACTAGTAATTTTTTGTTTCATCTGCGTCATTGGCTGGTAACTCTTCGAGATCTGCATACCTGAATTCAGAAAGCATTGGTTGTGAAATGACAGCGTACTCCTTTCTCACTCCCTTCTTCTAACCCCTTGAGCAGCAGAATGGACTTGTAAGAGCTGCTCCTGTCAAAAGCCCACTCATTTGGTTAAAAGGAGAGGGTGGTGGTGGAGGGGCTGTGGTTTCAAAGCACTGCTGCTGGTGCAGTGCCACCATCTGAGCGGGCATTTAAGGAGTGGGGAGTCCACTAATGATGCAGGTAAACTTAATATTAAAAGGAGAGACCGCTTGCCCATGTAGAGTCATTGTTGATGTTTACGAGCAGGGTTAGCCCCATACTGAAAGTACAATAGCTGCAGATGTGGCTGCCCCCTCCTTTACCACTGACACAGTCTTGTCCTTAAAGTTCAGGTGTGTGTGGCACTACCATGCATTCTGTCTTCAGCTCAGGCAAACAGCAAAGACAGTCCCAGAATGCAGCAAAACAATGTCCAGTAAAGGCTAAAGGTGCAGCACATAAGGAGGCAATGTTTGACAGCGAATCAGTGCTATACAATGCCGCTCGCCTGCCTTATCCTCGTGACCCTGTGTTGCTCCGTGTCAGTACCTACAATCAGGCGGGCAACTAGAGCCACATTTCGGGGGGGGCTGAAAAAGATTTCGGGGGGGGCTAATTCTTCCAGCCATAGGCAGAGTGACTCTAAGAAGGGGTGAAAACACAACAAAAGCCTCATTAACAAGTAAATGGTCTTTTAAAGACCTGTGAACAGGGTCGGATTGGTAACGCGGGCACTCGGGCAATGCCCGAGGGGCCGGTGTCCAGTTCCAGGTGTGGGCTGCTTTTTTGGGCAACCTGGGGGGGCCCGATTTGGGCGGCGTCTGTGTTTTTCGGATGCTGCCAGCGGCCCAGTGGGGCCCTGAGTGGCCTTTCTGGAGGCAGATGGACCTCCCTTTTATCAACGGGCAGAGGTGTCACTCCCTTTCTCTCGCTGGGCCGGCCCATTAATATATGCATATTGAGCGGGGGCAGGGGGCCTGAGCAGAAGTGGCCTCACTTGTTTTCAGGTCTGTTTCACCAGTGTGAACTAAACCGTGCTTTTTTTTTTTACCATCCACGCCCCCTTTTTAGGTCTTGCCTACGCAGCGCGAATGCGCTGCATAGAAGGAGACCTCTTGGAATCGATTCGCTTTTTCGCCCAAAAACGTGCACGCTTTGCATTGCTTTCATTGGCAACGCGTGCACGTTTGGCGATTCCCTTGCGGGAGCGAGGTTTGGCGACATCTGTTTGTAATTATCTTGCAAACAGATGGTGCCCCTGCTCGATCCCGAAAGGGAAACGCTGTGTGTGCTCTCGGCCGCACTCCCCCCACCCCTCCCCCCTCAGCGTCTACAGGCGTGCAGGGGCCATATGTTTTTTTTTAAATTATCTCGCGCCGTACCCGCTTTCACTTTCATAGAAGCAGGCGCGCTGTCCCAGACTCGCCTTCGTTGGCAAGCCAGTGCTTCACGAGGCAGACCCCCGATAACTCATTGCCGTGCGTGCCTCCGAAGAGATGGTGGCTGGCTCCAGATATGATGCTCGCAAAGAGGCCTTTCTTTAACGAAGTGTTCTTTTTTCCAGTTTTACACAGCGCGAACTCGACCCGACGGTATCGGAGCGCTTTACTTAAACACCCCCATTCTGTTTTGAAAGTACGTGGAGATTAAGTGATGTGCCTGGAATCACAGGGCGTTGAGATGACGCCGAGACGCGAACCTGGTTCCCGACGTCGAAAGTCTGCAGCTCTGGCCGTTTCGCTTGTGCTATTGCCACACCTTCCCCGGTCTTTCCAATGCTTATTTACATGGACATGCCGTGCTCTAGAACCACAATTACTTTTCTCTACAGCGGTGTGTGAAGAATATCACGTGCTTGCTACATCATTGTAGGATGCTTACCGCAGCAAACAGGATATCGCTGTCGTGCTTGGAACTGCTTTGCATGCTTTAGTTGTAAACAGTACAATGCGTGCCATGCCAGCCAAGCCGGCGCTTTTCATACCAGTCTGCGGGCGTATATTCACTTGTTTCCAAAACACACACTTTCTTTGAGAAAAGAAGCAAGTGTCAGTGTTATGCAGATCTGCCCAAGATCAAAACACAAACAGAGGCTGGCCCAGCCCAGGCTCACTCCCAAAGTGTTTCCTTCGGAGACAGATGGGTCTCTATTGCGCACCCGTTGAGCAGAGAGGGCCGTGTGTGGTTTCACAGGTAGCGCCGCCTCCCCCTAGTGTGAAATGTCCCAGGACGGGGACGTCTTTCTGTCTGATGATGCGCAGGTTCGAGTCCTTTGATAAACCAGATCCAAGGCCGCCGCCTTCACAGTTGTTTGTTTAAAATCCACCTATTACCTTTGGCCATAGAGACATAACATGCCAGGCTAAAATGTTATTTTTAATTTTAATTCATAGACATCAAACTGTGCTTCCGTGTTATCACGATTCTAATAAGTTCTCAGCACTTTGAAACTTTGACTGGAACGAAGGACGTTTGTGAGGAATAGGGCCCGGCAGTCACGCCCACACTGAGGGCCATATTTATGAGCCCAGTGGCATGGAGAGGTTTATGAAGCCACGCATGGCTCTGAGTGGATTCATTGATCTGGACTCTGGAGTAAACCAAATCAGCGCAGATAGCTGCGTTGTGTAACTCTGCCCTGGGAAGGCATTCCATGAGAGTTGCGTGGGTGCTCCCACGCACCTCTCATGGTTTTTGGGCATACCTAGATTTACCAGAACTGGTAAACCTGGGAATGCGCCAAAAAGATACGCCTTCCCAGGGGAGGACGTAACAAGGGGAAATATCTTCATTTCTCCTTGTTACTTCCTCTTTCTTTGTGTGCTGCATTATGCGGCACACATAGAAAGAGGAATATACCTCTCAGGATTGTGTTTTTGTGAAGGAAGGTGCCCCTTCCTGCACAAAAACAGTCCTGAATGCAACACAGGCACATGGTGCTTGGGTGCCTGTGTGGGTGCTAGGCAGCCAAAATGGCGCAAGCGCAGGGCAAGGACAGGAATGCGCTGTATTCTTTTAAGTAAGGGGCATTCCTGCACTTTCCCTGGGGCCACAAAGTCATAAATATGCCCCTCAGTGTGTAGTAAAAGGTTACTATAGAGTGATAAGCACACCTGGCCACATAACCTTTCATTCAATCACATTATAATTCATGAGTCCAATGATGTCATTTCTTGGCATGCAGGGGAATATTTATGACTTTGTGGTGCATCACAGGGAAAGGGCAGGAATGTGCTGGATTCAAAAGAATACAGCGCATTCCTGTCCTTGTCCCTGCACTGGCGCCCTTTTGGCTGCCTAGCGCCAAAGCAGGCACACTTGCACCAGGTCATCGTGGCGCAAGGGGTCTGTGTTGCATGCTGGATTGTTTTTGTGCTAGAAGGGGCATACATACATCCCACATAATACCACTCACTGCCACATAATTACATAACACATAATTACACTCTACACAATGCAACATAAATACACTCCACATTATACCACTCAGTGCCACATAATTACACTACACATAATTACACTCTACTCAATGCAACACAAAATACCACTCACTACCACATAATTACATGCCACATATTTACACTATACTAAATGCAACATACACCCCACATAATACCACTCAATACCACATAATTACACTCAACTCAATACAACATAAATACAAACCACATAATATCACTCAGTGTCACATAATAACACGCCACATAATTACACTTTACTCAATACAATATAAATACACTCCATATAACACCACTCAAAATCACATAATTACACCACATAATTACACTCTACTAAATGCAACATACACTCCACATAATACCACTAACTGCCACATAATTACATGCCACATACTTGCACTCTACTCAATGCAACATAAATACACTCCACATAATACCACTCAGTGCCACATAATTACACTCCATATAATTACAATATCCTCTATGCAACACAAAATACCATTCACTGCCACATAATTACATAACACATAATTACACTCTACTAAATGCAACATACACCCCACATAATACCACTCATTGACACATAATTACATGCCACAGAATTACACGCAACTCAATACAACATAAATACAATCCACATAATATCACTCAGTGCCACGTAATAACACACCACAGATTTAGACTACACTCAATGCAATATAAATACACTACACATAACACTCAGTACCACATAATTACACACCACATAATTACACTATACTCAATGCAACATAAATACACTCCACGTAATACCACTAAGTACCACATATAACACTTTTTATTATAACTTTTCAACATAATACACATCAGCCACAATACTCTACAACATAGCCAAAACTTCAGGATAAACACATAAGGTCCCAAAAGCGAGACCTATTGGCTATGCCCATGCTTGTTTTATAAAATTTTGCTGAAGCAGTGTTTTGCGGAAAGACAATATGCAAATGTGGGCCACTTTTTTTTTGCGTGCCCGGGACGATTTTTAATCCCAATCCAACCCTGCCTGTGAAGTACTCGGGTGCGGCTGCAATTAGACGGTCGCCAGCCCGGGAAGCTGTCTCAGCCCGGGCTGACACACACGACAGGGGGGGGGGGCTGAAGCCCGGTGAGCCCAATGGGTGTTGCGCGCCTGCCTACAATCCAGGTGAATTGTGTATATAGCCTAACTTTTGAGAGCTCTGGGCCTGGAGTGGGGAACTCACTTTAGAGAGCAGGTTTGCAGGGAAATGTATGTCGGAACAATTTAAGTAAACGGTAAAATGTGCATATATTTTAATTTCTTCTGTCTAAAGATGAAGAGTGTCAATGAAATGCGGGTGTGTAATGCAATGTGTCTGTTGGTGGATAAAGGGGATAGGGAGCAAGCCTCTGGAATAACTGTCAAGTGACCCTGTCTTGTGTGACTGGCACCTCTAGCCACCCATGGCTTATTAGCCAAGATTGATCGTTTTGCTTTTCGGCATTTATAGGTGTGATTTTGCTTGGGCAGGCGGCCCATTCACCCTAAGAGGCGGATGCATCTGTCTGGCTGAGTTAAAGGTGCTGGAGTTGTATCCTCCTGGTTTATCACCACTTCACTGCATCTTTTGGCTTCCTTGCGGCTAAGGCCTGGAATGACCTCCCGGTTAAGTTAAGGACGTGCCCGTCTGAGTCTCTGTTCTGGAAAAAACTTAGGACGTGGCTCTTCCAGCACCCTCTGGGTGGCCGGAAGTAGGCCCTGGCAGCGTTTCCTTGGGGGTCTTTGGCCATAGGGCGGGTGGGCGTTTCTGGCCAGTTTTTCAGGCATTACTGGTGTTCTAGCGCGGGGATACTTCGTTTGGAGTAACCAGGCGCTCTATAAGCTGTATAATAATAATAATAATAATAAGTGTGAATCTACAGCAGTGCTGCTCATTGCACCTTCTGTGCTGCAGCTCTTCCTCCCAGTGTCTTAAGAACGCAAGTGTGGCCCCTCACTGGCATCTCTACACAGCTCAGGAAAACAAATGCAGGACGGTGCCAGGGCCTGTAAGTTCTTTAGTCATTTCACTCCATTTCTTTAGAAGAGATACAATGAGCTTAAAAGTCCCCAAATCCACGAGGATATGTAAGTGACCAAGAATGAACCCTCCAGGAGCATTGCAACTGTTTTAAGACGGTTTCTAGATAACTATACCTAAGAAGGTGGTTTTTGGAACTGTACTCACAACATAGCTTTATTCTATTGTTTTTAAAAGTGTTACTCGAAGTGTCACCCATACGTCATCCATGAGAGTAGTGAAAACTAGGAAATGGCTGGCAGTGTTTTGTTAACTTAGTTTCGAAAGGTAGGTAATGACTCGCTGAAGAAGCAAAGCTAATCTATAGGGGTCCCTCGACTTCGAGCTTGTTCCATAAGCGTCCGTACCCAGGTCATGGTCGAGAAGAGACAAGTGGGAGGCTCTAAAAGGAATGCTGGTAATGAAGCCAAAAGTAGTCTATCCAGTCCAGATGTTTGGTGTTCGGTACAGCCACCACATCTTGTGGCTCGAAAATCAAATGAAGGATATGACTGACCTTGTAAGTAGCACCTTCTACCCCCTAGAAAAACCTCTTGACAGGACCAACTCAGAGCAGCTCAAAGTTTGGCATGAAAGGGGTTCATTGAACCACTAATTATAGCGCCCAAGAATGAGAACTCCTGGAGATGTAGTGACCAGAGTGCTGAAACTCCAGGAGTTTTTCTAGATAACTACGAGGGACAGAAGCTGGCCAATGCATCAACTTCAGGAGTTTTTCTAGATAACTTCTAGGGACAGAAGCTGCCCAATGCATCAACTTCAAGAGTTTTTCTAGATAACTAGGAGGGACAGAAGCTGGCCAATGCATCAACTTCAGGAGTTTTTCTAGATAACTATTAGGGACAAAGCTGGCCAATGCATCAACTCCAGGAGGTTTTCTAGATAACTTCGATGGACAGAAGCAGGCCAATGCATCCACTCCTGGAGTTTTTTTGCTAGATAACTTCGAGGGACAGAAGCAGGCCAATGCATACACTACTGGAGTTTTTCTAGATAACTTCGAGGGACAGAAGTTGGCCAATGCATCAACTCCAGGAGTTTTTCTAGATTACTACGAGGGACAGAAGCAGGCCAATGCATCCACTCCTAGAGTTTTTCTAGATAACTTCGAGGCACAGAAGTTGGCCAATGCATCAACTCCAGGAGTTTTTCTAGATTACTACGAGGGACAGAAGCAGGCCAATGCATCCACTCCTAGAGTTTTTCTAGATAACTTTGAGGGACAGAAGCTGGTCAATGCATCAACTCCAGGAGTTTTTCTAGATAACTTCGAGGGACAGAAGCTGGTCAATCCATCGACTCCAGGAGTTTTTCTAGATTACTACGAGGGACAGAAGCTGATCAATGCATCGACTCCAGGAGTTTTCCTTGATAACTCTGAGGGATAGAAGCTGATCAATGCATCCACTCCAGGAGTTTTTCTAGATAACTTTGAGGGACAGAAGCAGGCCATTGCATCCACTCCAGGAGTTTTTCTAGATTACTACGAGGGACAGAAGCTGGTCAATCCATCGACTCCAGGAGTTTTTCTAGATTACTACGAGGGACAGAAGCTGATCAATGCATCGACTCCAGGAGTTTTCCTTGATAACTCTGAGGGACAGAAGCTGGTCAGTGCATCAACTCCAGGAGTTTTTCTAGATAACTACGAGCGACAGAAGCAGGCCAATGCATCAACTCCCTAAATAGATGCAGCAGGTGGGGGAATACCAGACAATGAGGTGAGGGTCAAGTCTAGATGGATTTCAACTGTGTTTAGGGAAGTGTTGAGTAAAAATGTACTTCTTATTTGTTAGAGTCTGCAAGCTTTTATTGACAAATACAAATCAATAGTCTGTGAGTCAGAGTCAACCAGTCGGGGAATCCCCTGAAAACATTGGCGAAGGCAAGCTTTTGGCGTATAGGCAAGGCTTAAATTTATACTCTAATGCTTCCAATAGCTTCCAGCATTGATCACATGACAGAATTACCAAGAATACAAGCAGGTGCATGGCTGAGCTCATGAGAACTTGGAGATGGCCTTTACGAGGAACATAAATGTAAATCACTTTAGCCTGAGCAACCGGATCCATAACGTTGTGTACGAATACCACACAGCACACCTTATTGTCGGCCTAGCAGATCCCGTGGGCAGTGTTAGCATCAGCAAGAAAACATGGCTGAAGCAGGTCACGATTAAGCTGAAACAATGCAACTTGTTTACATTTTTCACAGAAAGAATCTCTAAATGTGACTTAAAAGAAACCACAGCTCCTCCACTTTGTCTCTGCATAAGATCATGTAATGATACCAGAGCCAGTGAGGGCGCAGAGCCATGTTTCCATGAGGAACAGTCAGCCCCAGTTGTGCTCCAAAAAGGAATTTGGTGTGGTTGAGGTGTGTCGGGGGTGGGTTGTACGACGGTATAACCCAGGTAAAGACATCGTATGCCTTTACCACGCATTTTTTACCACGCATGTTTTTACCACTAACATGCTTTTACAACGCAGGCCATTACCACGCATTGTTTTTATATATATAAACCCCCACCCCCAACTTACCTTAAATCCGTGGTAAAGGCATGCGTTGTAAAGGCATGCTCGTGGTAAAAATATGCGTGCTAAAAAATGCGTGGTAAAGGCAAAACGAGGTAAAAACCCCGTTGTAAAGGCTGTTTCCCTCGCGGTGGACCCCGCTTCTGCAGTGGAGTTAACCATAACGTCAAAGAGCATATAGTGTGCAATACGAGCAAGAGTAATCGGTGAAGGCTGGTAAGGCGCACAGCAGTACTGACAGACTCAATGGTGTATCTGAGAAGGCAGCGTTTTATGGTGGTCGCTGTGCACAAGGGCCATGGGAGTAGTTATTTATTTATTCATATTTATATAGTGCAGACATTACCCAAAGTTGCTAGAGCGCTTTATAGGAGAAATATTTTGTTACATGAAAGTTGCTGATGGTTTAAGATAGACAATACAGCTACAAGTAATTACAAATGTTGAAAGTACAACAGGGTAGATCATTACATAAAACAGAATTTACAAAATCCATAAAAATGTTGAGGTAGTATACAGAATGTACAAAAGGTATATATGTCCGAAGAAAAGGTTGAGGTAATATACAGAGTAAACAAAAGGTATATATGTCCGAAAAAAGGTTGAGATAGTATACAGAGTATGCAAAAGGTATATATGTGCGTAAAAAGGTTGAGATAGTGGACAATCAATCAATCAGTAATCTTATAAAGCGCAAACTACTCACCCGTGAGGGTCTCAAGGTGCTGGGGAGGTGGGAGGGGAATCTGCGGTTCAGTCGAAGAACAAGGTCTTGAGGTCCTTACTGAATTGCGGCAGCGATGGTGATTGCCTCAGGTTCCAGGCCTTCGCAGCAAGGTAGGAGAAGGATCTTCCTCCAGCCGTGGTCTTGCGGATCCGTGGCATGGTGGCCAGGACCAAGTTGGGCAGAGCGGAGATGTCTGGTGGGAGTGTAGAAGGAGAGACGTGGTTGAGGCATGCAGGTCCGGCGTTGTGGAGGGCTTTGTAGGCGTGTGTGAGAAACTTGAAGGTGATTCTTTTGTTGATAGGTAGCCAGTGAAGGAACCTCAGGTGGCCGGAGATGTGGTTGCAGAGTAGGATGTTCAGGATGAGTCTGGCTGAGGCGTTCTGGAAGTCTGTAGTTTATTTTAGTTACTGGGTGGTACCGGCATAAAGTGCATTGCCGTAGTCGAGTCTGCTGCTGACAAGCGCATGGGTGACCGTTTTTCTGGATTCCGTGGGGATCCATTTGAAGATCTTACGAAGGAGGCGGAGCGTGTGTACAAAAGGTTTATATGTCTGTAAAAAAGTTGAGTTAGTAAACAGAGTATACAAAAGGTATATATGTCTGAAAAAAGGTTGAGGTTGTATAGAGAGTATACAAAAGGTATATATGTCTGAAAAAAAGTTTAGGTTGTATACAGAATAAAGAAAAGGTATATATGTCCGTCAAAAGGTTGAGGTAGTGTACAGCCATAAAAAGGTGGGAATGAGGAGGATACTCAGGCTAAGTACTCTGACTCACTCCCCTGAAATGAGTCGGAAAAGGTCCTTTTTCATGCATCTGCTCACTTACTAGATCCTTCCCCTTTTATTTTCACCTACTACCTACCTTGTTATATTTTTTGTCAGATGTGAGGCACGACCACAGGGTTCCCACGGAAGAGAACCCATGACCTCAGAAGTGAGGTAGAACATGTTTACAATAAGGGTTGTCGAGGCAGCCGGGCAGGAAATGACGTGCCATGTGGAGGACCAGTGGTGCCGGTTACAGCTGCTGCATCATCAGGGGAGCAGCGAGAGACGAACTTCAGGGGAACAATACTTCAAGAACAGGGACAGAGACAACCGAAGAACCAGGGACAGAGACAACCAAAGAAAAAATATAAGAATGTGCACTGACAAAGCCATTCACTCTGGAATGGAGGAGTGAGTGCATAAATGGAACATACATTGATTCATTCATTCTTGCATTCACCCACTTGAGCCTCCTCTGTGACACTGACACAAACACACACCCACTCATGGCAGCAATGAAGATGCACTTTCAGTGATAATCCAGACCTATTGGCTTTCCAAATATTTTGTCCCTCAAGAGGAGGGGAGAAGCTTCTACCAACACTGGAGGATTAATGACGTCTCTTTCCTTAAGCGTAAGCACAGTTAAGCACCTAAAGAAAGCGTAAGTGGGGTTTTATTTATGGACAACAAACGGTGGTGGCTCCTCCAAACACTACCACAAGTCCATTCGAATATGTACCTGGGTAGGAAGATCCACCACCAAAGTGATTACCTAGTAGTTGCCAACCCATAACATCAAGAATCAAAGGGTCTAGTAGTACCTCTACATGGAATCATCGAGACTTACCCATCCACAACATGTAATATTCAAAGGGTGCAAAGAAAGGAATCCTGTTCATGGGAGTATGTGAGGTGCAAGCAGATATACATGGGGTGCAGTGTGATTGAGACCATGCAGAAAAATATTGAGGTATATGGAGAAACAGGACGGGCCTGGTGTGCAGAGAGGACGCGGGACAGAGAGTGGACCTGCTGTTGTTGGCTCAATCTGCAACGTTTTATACCGGCAGCCACTCCATCCTTTTTGAGCATCTCAAGGATGGGCCCTTCACTAGTTTTCATCTGTTCTGCGGAGTTGCTCTCAATCAGTATCTTTCCCCAGTTCCACTCCTCAGATGTGGGGGTATTGTGTGAATCCCCCAGGGATTTGTACTATCCTCCGCCCTGTTCAAGTGCTACATCCAGCCTTAGTGCGACCTCATTTTCTCACTTTGTCCTACACAAATGACAAACAGTTGCTCTCAGACTTGGTCACAATACTGCCAATCCAATTGGATGGCTTAAAGAATCTCTTTGACATCCTGTTGTGGATGTATGACAAGTGTTTAAAATTGAACATAGGCAAAACAAAGATTATGGTAATTGTGTTTGGAATCTCCAGTTGGTCTCTGGTTTAATGGTCTGCTCAGTTAGGTCTGGTCCCAATTCCCAGTCAAGAATCTGGAAGTCCATTTTGATCAGAAACTATTGTTCCTTCCTCACATTCAGAAGGTCTGGTTGAAAAAGCTGAAGAAGACCTTTCCCAACACCCTACCAGAAAACCATGCACAAGTGGTCAAGCATGTGCCGGTCTCACCTAGATTATAGCAATGTTCCATATCCGGGTCGCTCAAAGCAAAGCATTGATAAGTGACAGCGACTCCAAATTAGGCAGTAAGACTTGTGAGAGGTTGAGGGAAATAGGACCATGTTCTCCAGACTCGCCGAGATCTTTACTGGTTGCAGGTGAAACAAAAAATTCAAGTCAAGACTCTGCCTTTCACACCAGTCCTTCTATAAATATGGACCCTTCTTTTTGTCATGCAAATTGATTCCTTAGGTCTCAATTAGGAGTGTACGATCTGGTTGTCTTCTCCTGTTGGAAGTTCCCTGCTTCAAGCATTTCAGAGTTCAGAGGGGAGCCTTCTGAGTTTGTGCTCTAGCTCTGGAGCGACTTCCCTTCAACTTCTGGGCCTTACTAACTTTTGCCCATTCAAGCGTTCATTCAAAGGACATTTTTTCTGTTAGCTACTGCCCCACTCCCATTTGCTGCCTCCTTGCTTCACTTTCTAGCGCCAAGATACTTTGATGAACATGCGCCTAAAATGAAATAAATCACAATTGGTCGTGGTCAGTGGGCGTGGGGGGGGGGGTGAAAAAGGTAGAGGAATGCATGCAGTGTCACGGTGCATGCAAGTGATTAGCAAGTAATGAGGGGAGACAGGAGGTGCAGGGAGGTGTGCCCGAGGTGTATGTTGATGACAAGGAGCCAGGCGCTATGTGCAGGGACAAGCGGAAGGTGTTCTTGGAGACATAAAAGGGGCACATGAGACCGGGGACAGAGTGTAGTGACTTGATTGTTTACTGGTAATCTTCGTCTCTCTCAGTCCTTCTTCTCCAAGTCATCACTTCATGAGGTGAATCCCACCTCCTGTGGTAGGGAAACAACTTTAGGAAATGTTGTTAATGCGAGGCCGACAACCCTTACCTGGATGGCATAACGGATCTGGCATTCCCAGAATCCTCCTGTTATTACCACGCATTTTTGTCAAGGCTGAGATAGTAAGGGGGAGGCGTGGGGGGGGGCATTAATGACCGGGACGAGGATGAGTAAGATGAAGAGTGAATAGGATTAATGGTAAGTAATGGAAACAATATCTCTACATTACTCCTCCTCATACCAGCCGTCACTGCATGAGGTACACCAGACCTTTTGAGGCCTTGACAAATAGTACCAAAAAATATAATGACCTCAAAGCACTCAAATCTATTGTAGGGATTCTGCGGAGTCACAGAACTACGCGTGGGGTCATAGGACCATAGTAGGCAGGGACTGAGTCATCCTACCACCCGAGTACCCATGAGCCCGGGACCGACTAGCTATAGCGTCTCACTTGCCCTCCTACTCACTCACAGAGGAACAAGTGATTAGACACCCCAGAATACAACACTCCTGACCCTCTCTGCAATCGCGGTTGCAGGACACACCCTTTTGCTCTCACACTCGTACTAGTCCACAATAAGTTCTGACAGAGACACGAGGAAAGTTTAAAATGTTTAGTTTAACTATTGTGCTCTAGTATGCAGTATACGTGCCACAATAAGTAATAAAATGCCTAACACAAATACAGTCAGCATAGTAAATAGTCCATAAATCTTAAAAAGAGCTGTCCTTCATCATCATCAATATACTTTATTTCGGCCTACAAGACCATTAAAGTACAAAACACATTAAAATACGATATACATATATACAATTCATTAAAACTATGCTCTTCTATTATGCATTTCAGTTCATCTGTATACCACTTTTATATTTACAGGCAATATTGATTTAGAGAAGACTGTTATGTTTCCCTAGCTAGTTGGTCTTCTCAGAGGGGTATAGTTTGAGTTACTAGGAAAACTAAATAGGGAGGTTATTCCCAACCCGTCCCGTAGTCATTCCTTTGGGGAGCATCTGTTACCTCAATTGTGCAAAATCGCAATTATATAAAACTTCCAACCTGGAATAAAATATTCATACAAAGAATCAGTAAAATATTAATTCAAAGCATCTATCAAATCTTAAAATTGTACACTTCATTTGCGGCCGTAAAGAATCAGTAAAACTCCTATTATCAAAGTGGTGCAAAGTTCTCATATATGAACATGATTTCCCTTTTGTGCCCCCTAATTCTTAATAAAGGGGCTTTCATACCTCCGTTGCAGTTCTACTTTGGTTACTGCAGCGCCCCTATAGCCCCGCCAATCAGTCCTTTGTTCAGTTAAATTTACTAATTGCTTCGGGTCTTCAATAATAATTTAAGGTGGTGTCAAAACACCACTTCTCTGGCCCAGACCCACGTCATTACTAAAAATAAGGATTCCTCGAACCCAACTCATGTGCAGACTATAATCTTTGCCCCTTCTTTTTCCTGATGAAGTTTATGGCCAATAAGAAGCGACTAACACCAAATACTATTAGGCGGGAGTTGTCTGTTTTTAAAATTCTCAACATATCCTCCATTCTCCTAACATTAAAATACCTGCCTAGAGGTTTTATCCACTTTGTTCTAGGGCCATAATATGCAGAGCAAAAGAACAAAACATGTGGCATGTCTTCTACAACCCCCATTTGGCATAAAATACAATGGGCCTCCCTATCCTCAAGCGAAGTAGAAGACCATTTAGCAACAAAGGTATTTAATTGCAGTATTCCATATCTGAATTTCAAATATAGACTCTTTGCTTGTTGTGGTTCTATCTCATCAAGGAACGGCTCAAAGCTAGGGGACATCTTGTGCTGGAGGAATTGAACAGTGAGCCTACCTTGTGTCCCACTCCTAATCTCTCTATCTCTAATAAAATCCCAATATATGATCTTAAACTCCGATTTAGATTCACGGGTCAATAGCCCCGGGTTCGACCAATATCTGCTCAATCCCAAATCAGTGAGCCATCCTCGGATGTGTTTTAACCAGGGAAACGTAAGATAGGTATCAAGTGCCTGCAGTTCAGCTAATGACTCTCTATATACAATTAGCTCTGGAGTTGTCCAAATTCTTATCCAGAACATCAGAGATCTCCAAACTGCAAGAGACTCCAAACGTTTAATGTCCAGATCGTATGTCAAAGGGATCAACGGAGTATTTTGGGGGAGGGCAACAAACATCCTCAGTATTTTATTCTCCATAATGCCTAAGGTCTTAAGATTTCCACTGCCCCAGATCTCTGCTCCATACAACGCTGCAGATTGTGCTCTTGCTTTGTAAACCTCCAGTGCCGGTGTAATAGTCTTAGAGGAAGTCGCCACCAACTTCTTGACGATAGGGATGGCGTTTTGCGTTAATATGGCTTTTGACTTCTCCGTCTGAGTAGACCAAGAAAGTCTAGAGTCAATGGTAACCCCTAGATATACAAAATTAGGTACCCGTTCCAGTTCAATGCCATTCCAATAGATTTTGCTTTTAAAACTTTTATGAGGCCTTATCGTCATGTATTTAGTTTTTGCTGGGTTCACCTCTAGGCCTTTCCCTTTACAGTAGTTGTTAAAACTGTGGAGCAAATTCTGCAGGCCATTAGGTGTCTGGGACAACAAGATGGTGTCGTCCGCAAAAGTTAGAGCGCAGATGTGATTGCCCCCTAATTTTGGAGAGTCATGAGCACAATTTTGAAGATGTTCTACTAAGTCGTTTACATATAGGAGGAACAGTGTTGGGGCCAGGACACATCCCTGGCGCACTCCCCTCCTAACTGGAATTTCCTCTGTGAGCTCGCCATTTTTGCCCCATCGCACCTTGGCATAATTGTCTTTATGTAGCCTAATGATTTGGGTTAAGATGTCCTCGGGGACACCCTGATGGCTCAAATTTTCCCACAACTGGGCTCTAGGGATGGAATCGAAAGCCGCCTTTAAATCTATAAAGGCGACATATAGGTGGCTCGATTTTAATCTAGTGTATTTCCATCCCAGGATAAAGAGTCTAAATACTTGGTCAATTGTACTGATCTTCTGTCTAAATCCCGCCTGGCATGGTGACAATATGTTCTCTACGGCTATCCATTCTATGAGCCTATTTAAAATTTGTTTGGCGTAGATCTTTTGTAAAACGTCTATCAGACTTATAGGCCTGTAATTTGCCGGGTCGTCCCTTTTACCCTTCTTATAAATGGGGATTATTTCTGCTCCCTTCCAGGAGGGCGGCACCGGCTGTCCCCTGGCTATAGCATTTGATAGTTCGTTAATATATGGTACCCAAACTTCCTCACTATGCTTAAAGAGGTCCCCTGGTAATCTATCGGGGCCCGTTGCTTTTGCTGACTTGACCGCAGCTACAGCCAAAGCCGTATCCTCTAGGCTAAAGATTAAAGACGGAGATTGGCTGTTTGGCCATAGTCCCCTGTGATTTTCCCCAGGCTTTCTGGCTAGATCCAGATTTTTCTCACTACAATATAGTTTTGTGAAATGGTTCTGCCAGGTTGTGGGATCTAAAAAATGGTCAGAGGGTGTAAGGCCATGCTTTGTACCCTGCGTCATTAGCCTCCAAAACAGGGCTTGGTCCCCCTTCTTTGCAGCTACAATAAGTTCTTCCCATGTATTATCTTCCCAGTTCCTTTGGGCTGCCTTTTGGATTTTCTTATAATTAGATCTTTCCTTCCTAATCTCAGGCTGATTCTTGTTTTTGATGGCCTCAATTAAGCAGGATTTTGCTATCTTACAGTCCCTATTGAACCAAATACATGATGTATGTACCTCCCGAGTTAATACGTTCTTTTTTGACTGAGGTTTCGTTAAATATACTTGGATTTCCTCTACCAATTTCTGATGGATATCTGTAATCTTAATTGTTACAGGGTACTGGGCTAGGTATGAACCTACCAGTTCGCTGAAGGTATTATAAATACCGATTAGGGGCTCTACCATACCAGAGCTGTCATTATATAAGACAGGGTAGCCTAACCTCCCTCCCCTTCTACAGAAGCAAAATGATTATATATTAGAAGATCTCTGGGTGTTGGCAGCAGACCCCGTACCTTAGCATGCACAGATGAAAGTTCTACATCTCAGGTGCTGTCACAAGCTTTTCTCTGGAAAGGTCCCTCTCCAAGTGTGTGTTGTTACCTATCCATGCATAACTATTTGGCAAACCTACATGTTCCAAAACAGCTGCTTCTGCGTGTTTTGTCTAGTTGCTATGGCCTGACTAGAACAGAATAATAAGGGGCATTGTTGTTCAACCATGTCTACAGTGTTCAGACTAAATCCCAGGAAAGAACAGAACACGCAAACAACAGCAGGTTCTGTGTAAAAGTACAGGGTGGCACAAAGCAAAATATGTCTGTAGAGTAACCTGTGCAAAGCAGAGGGCAGTCTGCAATGTGCTCATGCTAACATAGTGAAAACGACAATGGGCCTGCACGGGACATATAACAAATGCATATTCATTGTGTAATGCGTGAGCGAATATATTATATAAGGCGACCAAAAGCTGTTATAACACAGAATTCTTTCTTTCATATTTCAACATAGTTCACAATATCAGGACCAGAATTTAAAAACATTTGACAGTACATTTTTTAATTGGTAATGGTTAAGAAACATGTAGTGAGTGGCCCGATTCCTGCTCCACACATGTCATTCAAAGTAACTTCCTGAATTTCTGTGCAAGAGGCCACATGCCTCCAGTAGAATGGCCTCCAATCCTTTCTGGGGGGGAGAGGGGTGGAGTTATTGAGACGGATAGGCTAACAGAATGGTGGATTTTGTCTAGCGACTTATTATTATAGATGATGCTTTCTTACCCTGATCTGGTAAAACAAAAATAGCAAATAAGTGATCTGAATTCTTAAAAGGTTTTGTTCTGTCCAAGTAGGTCAGGAAGGATGTTTTCATATCCTATGTGCCCAGTCATTGTTCCTCATCAGAACCTGGAAAAGGAAAAAAACTGACAAAATTACCTCTTTAGACAGATGGAAATCAGAAGACAATTTAAAACAAGCATTTGCAATGCAATCGGTCTTGCATCTGTGAAAGTTAGAGCTATTGTCGTTGTAAATGATATTGTTTTTTACTTATGTTTTTTTGTTTGGGTTGGAGAGGATGTATGTGGTGTGGAGTAGAATTATGTGGTTGAATTGGAATTGTTAGTTGTGTAATTGTGTGGGGTGGGGTTGTATGGTGTAGAGTCAGAGCAAGGCTCTTGAGCGGTGCGACCGGTGTAGCCGCACCAGACGCTGACTTTGGTGGGGGGGCGCTGTGTTTAAAAATAACTTATGGGTTTAAAAGCAAGTGAACTTCCTTGTGCGTTTAGCAGTTTTTAGGCAAAAATAAAAATGTCAAGATAACTCTGGTGATTAATGTTACTGCTGGTGACATAGCGGAATTCTGTCTAGTGGCAGTTTTTACTCATCATAAAGTAGCACAGAGGGTTAATTTGCCTGCTGCAAAGAACGATTACTATGCAGATCACAAAACTGAGTGTGAGTGAGCAATGAGTAGAGCTTAAAAAAATGAAATGTATGTCAGAGAGGGGCAATGGAGAGGTGAGGGGCACTGTTGGAGAGTGGTAGTGAGGGAATTCGTGCAGAAGAAGGAAAGGGGGGGTACCAAAAAAGACTGTCCCAACAGGCGCCACCAGCGCTAAAGCCGGCCCAGTGTGGAGTATATTTGTACAGAGGAATTATGTGGCATGGAGGATAGATAGGGGTTAGAGCTGCACAGAATAGATAGAAAGGGATAGGTGTACGAAGTGGTGAATGAACCCCAGACAGAGGATTAGAAAGAGTGTGTGAGAAGGAGAAAAAGAAGGCGGGAGCAGGCCACAGACGCATAAAGAGTGTGTACGCAGAAGACACTCTAAGAAGAGGAGGAGAGCGTGGGTTTGAGGTATGGAAATGTTGAAAAGGCACAGGAAAGAAACTGTGCTCGAAGGCCTGAAGTGAACCAATATGAGAGAGGCGGGAAGAGTGCGTCAGAGAGAGAGATGAGAGAGAGACACGAGTCGGAGGGGCACCCAGAGGGGGCAGGAGGAGGCAAAAGGTGGAGCAGTGCACAGTGCAAGGAGGTACAGGAAGGTAGCATGTGTGAGCAGGCAGGATAGAGAGGAGACAGGGAATGTGAGGGAGAGGTGAAAGGGGGCAGTGGAATAGCGAGATGAGAGGGGATAGTGAGTGTGTGAGGGAGAGATGAGAGGGGCAATGGGTGTGTGGGGGAGAGATGACACTGTTGGTGGAAGAGCGAGGTAGAGATGGGTTGTCTTGGAATTGTTTGCTGTGGAATTGTGTGGTGTGGAGCTGTGTTGTGGAAAGATGTGGCATGATGTGCTTTGGAATTATGTGGATTGTAATCAAATGGTATTAACTGTAGTGGAATTATGTAGAGAGAGATTGTGTGTTATGGAGTTAATTATGTGGAATGATATTGTGTGTTGTGGAGTGGCATGTTGTGGAGTTGAATTATGTGGTGTGCTGTTAAATTTTGTGGCATGATGTGGAAATTTGTGGTGTGTAGGCACTGCCGGATGCGCTAGTATGACAGGTCGGTCTGTTGGCTAGCTTTTTAAAGTTTTTAGACATGTCTTTAAGCCTAGTAATCCACTTTTAATTTTAAATGAAATAGCAAGTGGCACTGCCCATGATGGTTTGATGCATAATAACGTAAACATTTGAGCAGCCTCTTCAGACCTAGGGCACCACTCTCAGCATGTTTTCCTTGAAGCTTTCAAGGATACACTGTAAAGTTAAAAAGTTGCCTCTACGGGTTATTCCTTTGAAATAAAAAATATTACCCTTCTTCAAAAGAAGCCGCCTGGCAAACAACATATCCCGGAGTAGACTTTTTAGAAAAATGATTAATCCTTTGGCCAACCTAGATACACCTAACCAACATGCCGCAATAACAGATAAAGCACAGCGAATGTGAGACGGATGCTATGCAAAGTAAGACATTTAAAACACTTTGCTCCTGATTGTCAGTAGTTTTCTCTCTGGAACCCGCAAAAACTGCACAGAAAATGACCCAATGCTGCCAGGTCCCTGCAGTTCATCCCCATTTTAGTAAATATTGTAATTGCCAGAATTTGGTGTGGGGATACCAGGCAGGCGGCTTAAGGCGGCTTAAGGCAGTGCGCAGTGGGGGTTGGCTGCAGGGTGTGGCCTCCAATTACACCCTGCGCCGAATGCGCGGCTGGTGGCCTACCCCTAATGTACATGGCCTCCCACTGTGCACAGTGTGGTGTTGGCCACAAGGTCAGCACCCATCCCATGCACTCATTCCAGACCGTGTGCACATCTCCTTGTACCCATCCTGCCAGAGGTGGCCAACACTCATGTGCAGCCGAGGGGCATACACAGCAGGGGGATGGGGCGCAGGGTCTGTCCTCCAGCCACATCCTGGGCTCAACCTCCCACGGACGGCCATCTCCCACTGTGCATGGCAAGTAATGGTGAGTAGTTACCAGTGGCTGAGATTAATTGCAGCATTCTACCCATCACTTTTTGTATACTTTAGTGTGTCGCCCTAAGTGGGATGGTATGTCTGGTTCTTCCGGGATGACGGAAGTAAGTCTTACACTCTCATAATGAGGGCCTAAGTTTGATTTGTAAAAGATTTATAAACTCAATTTTCTTGTCAGACTAATTATTGACAAAGTCACATGGCGTTTGTTCATATATGCAAGCTCTCTGCTGAATTAGAACTGCTTGTTCTAGCCATACCTTGAGACACCCTGATACCCCTTTCGGTTTCTGATACTCTTTCCCAGGCTCTCTGGGATGCTCTGGGTTGTTTGGAGTTTTATCAAGGTATAAAATCAGAGTACTAGTCCCATAGGACTGCATTCAAGCCAACCGAGCCATGGTCTAAAAAAAAGGGCAGTCGTTTAAATGTCGGGGTGCTGCCAGGTGCTGAGTGCCAGCACGCGTTTAGTGTGAAAGGGAGTGTACCAGCACTCCTCAGGAGGGATGCCGCAGTTTAGTGGAAGAGGAGCAACACTCCTCACTAGCAGACAGGTACTCGGATACAGTGAGTCCTGCACTTTAAAATGTTCATGTCAAGCACTGGAATGGGAGCTGCCAATTGATGATATAAACAACTTAACATCGCCTCTCGCATATTACATGCATCTTATTTATTTGCAGCAATATAGCTATGGGTTATCAGTGACTGGTTAGTAAGAATAACTGCACAGTAACTCATAATGCCAAAGAAAATATTGAAAGACGTCGCTTCTTATGTAAAATATTTAGTCTACTCTATGGCTAGTTGTCTGCAGAGAGCGGTTCACTGTATCCGTTCGCACTTTCTGACGACCATCACGGCCGGACTAGGAACAGCAACCAGCCCTGGCAATCTACTCGACCAGCCCCGGTAGCGGGGGCGGGGTGGTGCTAGTGAGAAGCACCGCTCCTGCGTTTGTTACAGGGGGCCGAAATTGCAGCATTGCTGCAAAACTGGCCCCCAGTAACAAACTCGGCCCCCATGGGTCCAAAACCGGCCCCCACCCTTCCGGCCCACCAGGAAAACGCCCGGTGCCTGCTACGGCCTGTCCGGCCCTGCAGCCCATGAAGGCAAACACTTTTTATGGTATCTGCAGATAATGACCAGCACATTTCCTGAAAGTGCAGATTTCTTTGTGTACGTGTGCTTGTAACTCCACTCCGGGTCGTACAGTTTCTCTTGTATTATCCCTGATTAAACATTTGAGTAACATTTTCTCCTACGCTTCGGAAAGCCCTGTCCATGCCGATGAGTAACATGATAGACACTTTGCAAGGACACAGATTAGGTATCCGGGTGGTTTATGAAAGGCTGTGATCTTTACATGCAATTTGTTCTCAGATCTCTTTGCGTCAGATCTCTCCTGTCTGCAGCTCATTAGCTTCAGCTGCAGCAAATCGAGTCCTGGCTAATGCACACTGGTCTTTTTTGGATTAAATGGAGGCTTGTCTAAACTTCCCTTTCGTTTAATCCGACTTGCTTGCTAACGCGTCTCATTCCTATATTTGATCTAAATTTTAATATTTTTGATATTTTGGCATGCAGATTTTTAACTATGTGAAAGAAAGCCAAACCATATGTTTGCCTCTAGTATTTAAAGGTGAATTTGCTGCATCTACCTGTTTACTGTTGCATATGGGCTACAGGACAAAGAAAGGTGGTTTTATTTACCAGTCAAGTTCTAGGGCCATCACAAGGTGAGGGCAACCGGGGCTCTTTGCCCCAAGCCCTGCGCTTTTAGCAAGACCTGCACTACATTAGCAGCAGAATGTGTTTACATAATAAGAAGCACGCCTGACATGTGCCTCGCTCTGACAGCAGGACGTCGTGGTGAAAGAGGATGTCACGTCACAACGCCAGAGTCAGGATTTAAAGGCACAGGCATCGGCCATTTGGAGGAGCGGTCCAGGAGGACACCACCGGGAGTTAATGGGGGGAGCTGGTGACGATCGCAAACACCAGCGCTTACTAAGAAAATGGGAAAAGCAGGGTTGGGGGAGAAGAGGATCGGCACAGGGGAGGAGGAGATCAGCTCCGGGAGATTAAGTACCTCTGCAGATGCAGAAGGCTGGAGGGAGCAGCAAATGTGAGACGATAAGAATTACAGCCCTCTTTAAATAAACAGAAGTCTGAGCTCAGAGCAACTGAAAACATTGAGGGCTCTGGTCAAATGCTCTTAGAGAAAGGGAAAAGTAGTCCCTAAACAAATGCTACAATGGGAGAAGAGGAAGGGTACAAGTACTCGGGCGCTGATCCATGGATTGAAAAGGAGGGACAAATAGGAAAGATTGACCACTAGCAAGCAAGGATTTTTAAAGGGCAATGAAATAAACCAATGGGAAAGCAGTAAGCCCACAATGAAGTATATACTAAAGTATATACAAGAGGTCTCGAAAGATCGACCTAAAAATGAAGATGGGCTAGGTTTCAAAACAATAGCATCATCACAAACTACACAACAAAAAGGCAGACACAACAAAACAGACCCATTTCTGTGATCTCATGCAATTAATACAAGAAAAGGCACCGTAAAGGTTAGATATTCCAAGCCTACTGAAGATAACCGCTCAAAAGTATGTACTTGCTGTGCTTTAAGTACCAAAGGTACTCCCACCAGAGGAGGAGAGGGATGAACCAAAGGCATGGAAAGGGAAAAGCTTTTAAACAACATCATTCCACACCCAAGCGTTCTCTGCATCCACCCGCCTACGGGCGGCCAGCTCTCGCAACGCACAGGTGTGCACACAGCCTTCTGCAGATGGCCAAAACCCTGCTGCACACGGCCTTCTGCCGTGCACATTGTGAGATTGGCCACAAGGCCACAGCCCACCATCTGCACCAATCCCAGACCCTGGGCACATACCCTACCCGGCGCCCATCCAGCCCCAGGTGTAGAACCATCCATAGGCGGCTTAAGGCAGTGCGCAGTGGGAGTTGGCTGCAGGGTGTGGCCTCCAATTACACCCCGCGCAGAATGCACGGCTGGTGGCCTACCCCTAATGTACATGGCCTCCCACTGTGCACAGTGTGGTGTTGGCCACAGGGTCAGCACCCATCCCATGCACTCATTCCAGACCGTGTGCACATCTCCTTGTACCCATCCTGCCAGAGGTGGCCAACACTCATGTGCATCCGAAGGGCATACACAGCAGGGGGATGGGACGCAGGGTCTGTCCTCCAGCCACATCCTGTGCTCAACCTCGCATGGACGGCTATCTCCCACTGTGCATGGCAAGTAATGGTGAGTAGTTACCAGTGGCTGAGATTAATTGCAGCATTCTACCCATCACTTTTTGTATACTTTAGTGGGATGGTATGTCTGGACATGGGTCCTGTGCATACTGTGTTACTGAAACAAGCTGTACCTGGCTAATGAGCCCTAACTAGGGTGAAACAGGTCCTGTGTTGCTTGTGTTTTGGTTCAGGGAGGACCGGGCTTGGCTGCGGACTCGATTGGAGCAAGCTTCATCATAGGGTTTATCCCTAACTTGCTACGGAAAGGGGCGTGCTACGATCAACGGATACGCGGGAGCACTAATATTATGATATTCCTATACACCTATGCTGGTTGTAATGGTATTGGAGTGGGTTTTCTGTACATAAAAAGGGGTTTAAAAATATCTGACAAGTGGGAAAAAGGTTAGTTTATTCACTCCCCTAGTCGATATGATTAAAATATGGGGATGGTGAGAAACTCCTAGGGTATATGACCCAGCGTTTCTCTGGTCAACTAGTTTCAAGCCCTACCCCAAGGCTTTTCGTCAGGACCTAAGGCGGTTACTCCCTGTTACCACTCCTACAGTCAACTGATCTCTTAATAAGTGCAAAATTAATGTGAAAATACATAAGGCTAAAGGTATACAGCACCTATTTGGTCTGTTCTTATATTTTCAAAATTTCTATGAAAGAGAGCCTAGTCAGGCCTCATGAGTCCAAATCGGGGCAGGAGGGACGCCTGTAGTCAGACCTTCATCAAGGCTACTCCCTCGCTGGGGAAAACCCGTTCACCACCAACTACACTTCCGCTTTGGATATTTTGGCCAACCAGATTTGTGTGCACCCAATCCTTGCTCAGGACTGATGTCTGGAAAAGCACTAACATCAAAAGGTTAAATCACTCTATACCTTACATATTTCTTTTCTGCCATTTACTGTGCCACCACCCCCCTTCTTTGGGAATGTACCACTCCATATAAGGCCACAGTTTGTGATCTTGAAATGATACTGGTTGTGACCTCCCTCTGAAGCCTGTGCTACAGATGTTCTCAGTGTTTATCAAGGAGCTGCAGGTTATGAGAACTGCCATGTTATGACTTGGCTACTAAGACAACCTCCTTTTATGATAAACTGGCTCTAGGATCCAATATGTGGTGGATAGGTAGCTCCCTGGCCTTTCGTCAAAAGACCAAATTTCTTTACCTCTTTGTGGATTTCATGCATTGGGTCTTGGTTTACAGCTCGGACAAGATAAATTTACTTGCACTGTATCAAAATGTTTCATTAGCCTAGTCAGTGGTTATTCTGAAAACCTGCATGGATGAGCTGGCCATTGACCAACATTGACCGTAGCCCACTACACATTTTTGGGATTTTTTTGTTGATCACTAGGGGGAATGGGATTGGGCACTGGATGCTCAGCTTCCCTCCGCTCTGCTCTTTCATCCCTCTCTTCCTGCTCTTCCTTCCATAAAAGGGTGAGTAGGATGTGTAGATGGATGCCTTACCTATTCCATCCCATGGATATGAAGACCCTGTGGGAATTGACTGTCTTGATATGAAGTAGCATGGGGTGCTCCGCTTTATAATCTACCTGCTGTATTTTCTTACCTTGTACATTGAAAGATATGTCTCTCTCTCTGTCAGGGATGCTGTAATCCTGATGAAGATCAGGGAGATTGCCTGTAACATTCCTGTATTGAAAAAGTGGTGGTTGGTGGAGCTCCTTGGAGCGAGTTCATTACAAGACTCCACACAGCCCAAGACCTGCTGACCTTCAGAAGACTCCTGAAGACCTGGCTCTTCGAGCAGTAGCAGCACCCCTACCCCACCCCCCCCTCAGCGCCTTGAGACCCTCACGGGTATGTAGTGCGCTCTACAAATGCTATGATTGGTTGATTGAAAGACCTTTACATCATAAAGAAAACGTTCTAGAACAGAACATCCATTACATATAATAAGTCCATGCACATAACAATCTGCCTCTTTTAAATGCTGCTCCTTGCAGATAAGTACCTTTAGTCCTAGCTTTATTAACTGTTATTAGCTTTTTATTATTGTGGTTTGCTGTATATGCTTGTATTGCTGTATATGCTGTTTTGTTAACACTGTTTCCAATCTATGGAAACACCTGCCTTTGAATGTCTTCCTCATTTTCTGCTATGTTAGCGTTTTTCTACCCTTAGTGCATCCCGTAAATGGGGACGTTTATGCCTTTCATTTTTCGTGCATCACCTGTTTTCGGCAAGCGTAACTAATTAAGAAGGTGTGCCATACCTCATGGAGCGTACCGCTCCTTTGTTTCTTTATGCCTTCCACACCGCCCTCACCCCACGGGGCCTGGACCGCCGGAACTGCCTTTGATCGACTCCGGCTACCGTTGGCCCTGCAGTGCGTGTGCAGAAGAACCCGGGGGCCGCGCCTCTTGCACCACGGCCCCTGTGGTGCGTCTGCCAACTGGCCTGGATTTGATGTGCTTTGCATCTCCCCTGGAGAAGTAGAGTCCGCAGTAGGCCGTATTTACCCAACGCATCTCAGGCAACGACGCGTCGGGTTGAGATTAAAGGAAACCGCTGGGCCCAGCGGACAGCCTCCCATCATCCTCATCTGGCTTGTTTTCAACACATTCAATGTATTTAAGCGGTCACTAGAAGACACTGTAACGTCACATTGACAGTTAACAGTTGCAGTGTCTCTGGGATCAGCTGTCTGCTAGTCAGGATTTACTGTTCCTCATCCCGGCACTGTAGTTAGGAGGTGATTTAGTGCTTGCCATTCATTAAAAAAAATAACAATAATAAGGCTCTCCCTTATTAAAGCTACAATCTACAATTTGACGGTTATTGAAAAGTATCCCTCCTTATTACATTAAGGATGTCAGATCAGGGGGCAGAAAGCCCTGAGATTTCTCAGGGAAAGATTAATGAGGAACTAATCAAGAAACTGATTCAGCATGAGATGCATACCTGGGTACGTGAGACCCTTGATCTGGTGATGGCCAGAAAAAGGTCTGTGGGATCTGGTAATGAGTTAGACTGTGGGTCCATCTCGGGGGGAGACTCGGAGTACGGAGAGAAAGGCGGTAAGAGAAGGAAGAAATCAAAACGTATTGAGAGGGGGCCATACCCCCTAAAAAATTTGTAGGTCCAAGCACTTCGAAAAGAATAGGCGGTCTAAGCACCTCGAAGGGGAAGGGTGTCCTATGTGGCACAAATATGAAAGGTGTCCGATGCGGCACAACTGAATCAGGTGCTCACAGCGGCACTCAAGAGATTGAGTTGGGAAAGGAGGAGCAAAAAAGCGAAGTACCCTTAGATGAGTAGGAACTAGATCTTACCCAGGGGGACTTTGGTGAGGACGACCACTTTAAGGAGGATGAAACCCCTTCTACCTCCAAGGAAATAGTTAAAGACCCATTGGGAGAGTAAATGTTTTCCCCGAACAACATTAGGCACTCCCGGAGTGCCAAGTAGTGACCCCTGGATCATGTGGGCAAATTCATCAAGCGATGGATTAGGAACCTACTTGAGAAAAGAAGCATGCAATATTCTAAAAGCCAAAGGTTCAAGGCCTGTAATACATGAGAAAGTGTGCCTGAACCCTAACCTACATCCGGTGCTCATTACCTTCTTCTTTAAGCTTGGGAGGGACCCAAGGAAGGAGCTTGAAAGATCCCTTAAGGCTTGTCAGGACTGCCTCCTTGACGTACTCAGTCCCCTCGCAAGCATCATCGACATGGTTGAAGAGGCACATGTCAACGAGCTCCCATTAGACATAAACCTCCTCAGGAGCTGGAGCCAAAGGGCTTTTGTCTTTCTTGGAAATGCCAATGCTGGCCTCAATGCAGAGAGGCGTAGTAGTACTCATGAAAATTAATCCCAAACTCGGAGACCTAGTCGAGAGAGAACCCTCAGAGAATCCCAAGGGTCTCCTCTTCGGCAAGGACATGAGCAAAACCCTGGGCAAGTACGTGGCAACCTTTACTGCCCTCGACAAGGCCCAATCTAACATGTGCATGGTCTTCAGTCCAGGTGTTTTTGGACAGGTCTGCAGAAGGAGACTTTCTGCTAGCCGAGGTTCCCAGAGGTCCCACTTCTCAAACTTCAGATAAAGAGGCTTTGGCAGAGGTTACCAAGCCAGAGCAACCACAAGCTTCTGTCCCCAAAGAGGTAATCTGCATCGTGCCAGGGGGAACAGGTCACGTGGATTAGGCCCAGCCGGTTACCAAGGTGAGTACAACGATTTCAGTGACTTCTTCCCTGGGAAGAGTGGGAGGTCGCCTCAGACTTTTTACCCAGGCCTGGGAAGCAATTACACTAGACCGCAGGGTGCTAGAGACTGTCCAGGGTTTCAAGATAGATTTCCTGATGGAACCCTTCCAAGCTGTTCCCCAAAGAGAATTTGTTTTGTCCACAGATCAGCAGAGTATGGTGGAAGAAGAGGTAAAATGTATGTTGCAGAAAGGCGTCATTATAGAAGTTCCCTTCGACCACAGGATTTTTGTAAGTACACTCTTCCTTGTGGAAAGGAAAGACAAGGGGTGAAGGCCCGTAATAAACCTACGAGATCTGAACACCCTCCTTGTATACCGACATTTCAAGATGGAGGGAATCCATCTCTTAAGTGATACGTTGCTAGAAAAGGATAGGTTGGTAAAATTGGATTTGAAAGATGCCTATTTTACCATTCCAATAGCCAGGGAGTGTCAGTACTATCTTCAGTTCACGTGGCAGAGTCATCTTTACCAATTCCGCGCACTCCCCTTTGGTCTCTCATCGGCCCCATGGTGCTTTACCAAGGTGATGAGAGCTGTAGCTTCCTACCTCTGGGAGCGAGGTGTGCATATGTTCGTCTACTTGAACGATATCCTTATGTCCCAATGTCAGACACAGGTTTTAAATGACTTGTATATGGTTATGTCCCTTCGAGAGAGTTTGGGCTTCATAGTAAACAGGGAGAAGTCTATTCTTACACCCCCTCCCCCCCCCCAGGTCTTTGCAGTTCTTAGGCTTGATAATGGACACAGTGAATGAGGTTTTACTTCTGCCCTTAAAGAAGATCAACAAAATTCAAAAGGAGATGGGGTATGTGCTGAAACGCGAGTCTTTGACTCTGAGGGCTATGGAGACAAGGTAGCTCTAGATCAGGAAGCCAAGCTGGAGTTGAACTGGTGGCTGGAGAATTTGGATGCCTGGAATGGTAGGGCGATCTTTGGCTGCTCCCCAGAATCCATTGTGGAGTCAGATGCGAGTTTACACGGTTGGGGTGCACACTTGGGTGCACTGGACACTGGGGGATTGTGGTCGCACACAGGGAAATTGCATCACATAAATGATTTGGAGTCGACTGCAGGGCTCTATGCCCTTATGAGTTTCAAAAATTGTTTGCAAGGCAGAGCGGGTTTGTTAAAGATGGACAGTGTTTCTGTGGGTGCATATAAAAACCGCTTACGAGGGACAAGATCTTCAGACCTGTCAGACTTAGCCAAGAAACTTTGGCTGTTTTGCTTGGAGCACAAGATCAGCTTGAAGGCAGAGTATTTGCTTGGAAAGGCAAATGTGTCTGCAGACTGGAAGTCAAGGTTTTTAAGGGATTTCAGTGACTAGAAATTGAGTGGGGCCTATTACAGGAAACAGTGTCAGATTTGGGACCCACTAGATTTAGACCTCTTTGCGAGCAGGCTGGCATTTCAACTGAAGAAGTACTACAGTTGGATGCCAGACCCGGGGGCTCTAGCTGTGAACTCCTTCTTTCAGCCCTGGAAGGGGACCATTGCTTACACATTCCTGCCATTTAATTTATTTTATTTTTTAGGAGCTTATATAGCGTGCAGCTACCCCCAACGGGGGTGTCCCGGCGCTTGGACAGGCGAAGGGTGGGAGAAACTCAGTGGTTTTAGACGCTGGAGAAGAGCCAAGTCTTAAGGTCACGGCGGAAGATAGGTTCAGAATTAGTCAATCGCAGTGGCAGAGGCAAGCTGTTCCAGGTTTTGGCGGCGAGCACCGCAAAAGCTCTGCCGCCCATTCTAGCGCGGCGAAAGCGGGGGGAAACGAGGAGGCGCAGGTGGTTGGATCTAAGAGCGCGGCTAGACTGAGCAAGTTTGATTCACGATGATTCAGAGAGTTCTTCAGAAGTGAGGCAACAGAGATGTTCCCTTGTCCTGATAACTCCCTTTTGGGTATCACAGGTGTGGTTTCCAATGACCTTGGAGTTAGCTTGCGACTTTTCTGACTTTTTTCTTCCTGCCATGGAGGGTCTATTGAGAGACACAGATGGAGAGGAACATCCACTGGTTCTGACAGGGACTTTGAGCCTTCTTGCTTGGAGAATATCAGGAAATTTAGAGAAGTGTCAGGCCTTTCGGGAAGAGCTGAGGAACTCCTCGAGTCCTGAGCTCTAGTAACATGCTTGAGGTATAAAGGAATAGGGAACACGTGGGTATGTTGGTGCTTGGAAAGGGATTTGGATCCCGTGGAGGCTTCTATAGTTGAGGTTGTGAATTTTCTGGTAGAACAGTTTATTAGGAGTCTTAGCTACAGGACAATAAACTGCTACAGGTCCACAGTTTCTGCAGGGCACAATCAAGTCAATGGCAGGAGCATAAGAAAAACATTTTGGCCTGTTGAGTAACTAAGGGTATCAGGTTAAGGAGACGCCCAAGACCTAGGTATGAGACGCTATAGGACATAAATTTAGTTAAAGCAAACACAAGGAGATGATGGACGGAGCGCTGGAATTTTTCAGACACTCACCCCCAGTCAGAGATCTGGGTTGAATCCATCATCAGTCTTTAGCTCACTTTGCCACCCCAGTTCAGACCCAGCCATATGCAAATCAGTCTTGACCCTGTTACTTATGGGAACAGTCCAGCCCAAACTGCCAAGCCAGGTCTTCCCTGGACCGGAAATAAGCATCTTGGGACCTGTTTCGGGGTAACACCCCTCATCAGCCAGGCTAGCTTGAATCCAGTGGCAAAGTGAGCAAGGGACCCACATCTGGGCATACCCTGCCAACTTAGGGCGAACAAAGAAACACAAGGAGATAATGGACGGAGCGCTGAAACTTTTCAGACACTCACGCCCACTCAGAGATCTGGTTTGAATCCATCATCGTTCTTTAGCTCACTTCGCCAGCCCAGTTTAGATCCAGCCATATGCAATTCAGTCTTATCCCTGTTCCTTATGGGAACAGTCGAGCCAGATCTTATTATATGTAATGATTGTTCTGTTCTAAAATGTTTTCCTTATGATGTAAAGGTTTTTCAAGTGCTGTGCGGAGTGGCATTAAAGGAATAATGCATAAAGTTAGCCTCCGTGTCTTTAATGAAATTCAGATTCTCTTGGCATTTAATGTGGAGAATCGCTATTCTCTTCATGGGCGTTCCACTACAGGCCACCTCTTTTACCTGGTTGTTAAGCTCACACTTTACACCTCTGTGAGGAGCCATCCTGCATGTTAGAGGTTAAGTAGGTGAAGGGTCAATGGATGCAGCAACGTGTTAAGATAGCTGCTATATTTAGCATATGTCCTATGACTGATCAAGTCAGGTGAAAAACAGGATGCGGTGTTGAGGAGTTGGACGCCACTGATACTCAGGAAGTGCTTACTGTGGTTTGCAGTTTAGCACTAGAGTAGAGAGAGGCCCGCATCAGGGTCCTCTTTACCAAAATATCGCTTCACAAGAAGAGCTTTCACAGCGCACAGTTTTCAAACGTATTGCTGTGCCCCAGATATCAGTAATCCCAACCTCGCGATGAAAGGATACATCTCAGGGCCTCCGTTGCAGAACTTACTTTAGTAATTATGGTTACAAGAATATCTCTGTGTGTCTTTCAGACCTTTCTATTACCCTTTCGGTTAACAGATTATCTCCAGGTCTTGGTCACTGACATTGGTAGATTACTAGGTTATCTCAGGGATGGTCTTAGTTTTTGACTTTACTATGAACCCCAAAAGTACCAGCTTTCCTCGTCTGTCGATGAGTTCACCCATGCTTGTAGATATGTGAATAAAGATTATCGGGACTTTTGATTCCTGTGCTGTCCTTTGACACTCTCAAAGACTTGCAGTGATGGTGTTAGATACTGCATTATGGCCAGGTCTCCAGTTTAGGTTGATACACCACTTGGCCCTTCATCCCCAGCAGGGTCTGGTGTCTGTGTGTGCGGGGAGGTCCATGGCTGCACAAGAGGTGGATTGCTGCATTATGGAGTATCCCTTGAATGAAGGTAGCTCCAGGTTTGTAGGATGTGACAAAATCAAGCCTTCCCAGCTGGTCAGCTTGTGGCTTGAATGAAGGAACCTCTGAATGAAAGATTGTAGGAAAGGGCATAGCTACTGGAACACGCCTTTTACAAAGGATTAGGGCTATATGCCCATTCTCCCGCATCCTGTGTTCAGCTGTGACAGGGCACCAGATTTGCTACTAGGTCAGAAATTCCTCGTCAAGGGAACCAGAATGATGTGCACTTTTTGGAATGCTGATTTCCAGGGAGCGTGACTACACCTACATTAAGGTGCACCTAATGCTGATTGGATCCCTCAAACTTTTTGAGTGCAACATTAAATCTGAGGGGCTAATTAGCTTGTCACTAACTACATTTCCCAACATAAGCTAGCCCTGCAAGCTAGGTATTAAAGTTTACTTTTCTGTGCCAAGGAGTTCTGTATACCAGTACACAGGGAAAGACCGTACCAGTGACAGAAGGGTTGGCGGTTCTCCCTGAAGGAAAAAGGAACAAAAGGCCTGCTCTGTGTGCATCTGAAGGGAAGATGGTAGACTGCCTGGTGAGCTGAGTACCTGCCTGAGTTGAACTGCTGCTGAGGCCCAGCTGTTAAGAGCAGTGCCATGAGGGTTGCATCCTACAGAGAGGAATCTGCCTGAGTCTGGAGTGTTGCTACCACGCTGCCCAACCCAACTCCAAGAAGAAGAGCAACCTGAACCACTGCACCTTCCTTGTATGTTCCAATGGGGAGAAATCACTCCATGTATTCTGGAGTTGCGTCTGTAGAATGCAACTCCACAATACAGCCTAAAAAATCTGGGCTGTGGGGGGTAGTGAACCCATACTTTGTTCAGGATATCCAAAGCACTTTTCCTCCCCTGGAATTGAGGCCGCCAACTTTGTGGTCTAACACTAGAGCATTATCTCCATCACCTGGCTTCCCCGGCTTCTTAGGCCGGGGCGTGCCAAGCACAAGTGACCTGAAGCCCCTTGGGTACACCATGCCTCCTATAACGCAGTCAAGCGCAGATTCAAAAGGATACATAAGAAAACAAACTTTGCAAATGCACGCTTAGACCTCTGACTTTTCTCACAGTCTCTGGTCATTAATCCTGGTAGGGGCATGCAGATGTTCCTTGGTCTCTATGGTCCCACACACCTATCAGAAATGCTGTATTGAAGGTCAGGCAGCCAACCTCAGGTATTGGGTAGAAAGATTTAACTGGGGGATTGCAGTGTTATTTTTACTACTCTTTTAAGCGTGAAGAGAATGAAATAAAAATCTTACACTTTTCAAAGTAATACAACTCAAATCTTATACATTTCAAAGTAATAAAATTAACTGGGTGATCCAATTATTGCGTGTTATCTATGACTGCACTACATCCGAATTTCTTTCCCCATAACACCCTACAAGAGCAAGTCTTGACTGTTCTACCCTTTTACCCTCTGAAAATCAAAGCTTAAGAAAAGTTCTTTGCACGTAGTACCTGACTCCTGTGGTTTCATAGACAACAGGTAAAACCTGTCACAAGGATGGCCTAGTCCCCTTGAATCCCACAGATCCCTAGCGGGGATTGATACCTCAACTGCTTCTGATGACCTTGGAACTGGAGCTTTTAGACATGGTTAAGCATGTGGTGCTCTTCCTCACAGATCTACTCTCTATATTTTCTTCCCCTGCCCCCTGTGAAATGCATCTTTTGAAGACTCCCTTTATGGTGTGCTCATCTCCCATTATGATCTTGCAGATCCCCATATTGTAAAAACCCTTTGTAACAGTGTTCTTCACGGGCTTCCCCTCAAGCACCCCGCCTGTTGCCTGGTTGAAAGTCGCACTGCACACCTCTTTGAGGATCTATCTATCCTACTTGTCAGAGGTAAAGTAGGTGAACGGTCAGAGGATGACGCAAGTAATGAGACGGCTGCTGTGTTTTCCTCATGAATCGCTAGTGATCAACTAAAACAGGATGTTGCGTCACAGCCACTCACAGCCACTCAAGAAGTGTTTACTGTGGTTTACCATCCAGCACTAGAGCAAGGCTGCTTCAGAGTTCTTTACCACACATCGCTTCACAAACAGAGCTTTAAGAAGGACTGTGAGGATCTCATAAAATGACCTCCTCTAGACTCGATGTATGGGATGGTCACAGCCGCGGCCGCTGCAGGTAAGAGCGGTGGGGCGAGGTGAGGGTGGACTTCGAGAGACAACCACGAGGAAAAATTAAATAAATAATGAATTTTCCCTTGTGGTCGTCTCTCAAAATCCCCCCTCACCTGGCCCCACTGCCCCACCGCTCTTACCTGCAGCGGCCGCGGCTGGATGATCAGGAATGGTTTGTAATAGGTTGTGCATTACAGCGGACATTGATTAGATGTGTGGCTGTTTAGGGTAAGAATATAAAAGGATAATTAATATCTACAGTTTACATCCTTTTTTCTTTTGGTAAGCACGTGTTTGCTCAGCACTAAGTAAGGACTACCGAGGAACCGGTCTGCATTTGATTATAGGATTTTTACATTGTCTTTGTGCTTCCTATGTTTGCAGGAGATTTAATATTGAATAATTGAATGTGAAGAGGTGGATCTTGTGTATTGATTTCATAGATATATATGTCATATATAAGTTTGAAGCACCCCATGCTGCCAATTTTTAATGGGGGAGCTGACACGCTTGTGTTAGTGTGTATCTGGTGCGGTAAGGCTTCTTGTTGATTATTTGAAAGAAACAATAGGGTGTTACTTATTAAGAATAGTGAGATATATATTCCTTCTATTATGTTGCAGAATTTGAGGGGATTTGTGTGTATGTTGGATCCCGGATGAAAAAAGACAGTATCTATGCTTAAATCCATCTATTGGTATTGAGATGTGGGTAGAATAACATTTTAGAAATTCAGCTCAGCTGTTAAGAGCAGTGCCATGAGGATTTCTTCCTACAGAGAGGTGTCTTCCTGAGTGTTATTACCATGGTCCAGCCCAACCCCAAGAAGAGCAACCTGAACCAATGCACCTTCCTTGTATGCTCCCACGGGGAGAAATCACTTCATTTACTGTTGTTAGAATTGGGATTCCTGGTTGGCTGAGGTGTGCACCCAGGCCCGGCAGGAACCACCACTCTAGTCAGGGTAAGCTAGATACACACGAAAAGATAACCTGTGCTCACCCTCTGGTAGCTTGGCACAGAGCAGTCAGGCTTATCTAAAGAGGCAATGTGTAAAGTATTTGTGCAGCGCACACACACAGTAACACAATGAAAACACCACAAAAAGACTCCACACAGGTTTGGAAAAAAAGATTATATTTATCTGAGCAAAAAAATGAGACCAAAATGACAAAAATCCAATCAGTAGAAGTCGAAATATGCATTTTTAAAGATTAAATCAGAAATAGTGCTCAAAAGTCACTAGTGGTCAAAAGGTTACTTGGGGTCGCGAGGGACCGGTGCAAATCCAAAGTTCAGGCTGACCGCATTCAACGGTAGGCCGGCTTCAGGACCCACACAGGTCCTGCTGAAGAAATACCTTGGATGGAGCTTTTGCTGACCTCGAGAGCCTACTGCATTGTCGTCAAGCCGCACAAAAGGGGTCCTGCGTCGTTGTTGAGCTCCGTTGAAGTGAATGCACTGTGTTGTCGCCGAGCCGTGCTGTGCGTTGTCAAGCTGCTCAGGCTGTGCATCCCCTGTTGTCGGTCAGCCTCTGTGTCAAAGGCTGATGCAGCAGAATTTCTCATGCAGTTGATGTAATGCATCGTTTTTTGCAGAAATCAGCTGCAGAAACCACTTCAGAGGCCCATTACTTGGAAGGGGCACCTCAGGCAAGGGTACGACACACAGACGCCAGAGTCCAGCAGCACCTGCAGAATTGCAGGAAGTTGTTTGTGTCCCTGAGACTCCAGAAAACAGGAGATAAGCCAGCAAGCCCTTGGAGATCACTTGGAGGGAAGACAGAGCCCAGCTTTCCTCCCACCATAGTCAGGAACCTGCAGGCAGCAGGGCAACAAGCAGAAAAGCAGTCCTTCCAGAAAAGCAATTGAGTTGAGTCCTTTAAGCAGCACAGCAGTCCTTCTGACAGGGGTTCAGTTTAAGATCCAGTAGTGTCTGATTTTATGGGGCCAGAGACTCAGTACTTAGACCCAAAAGTGCCTTTGATGTAGGAGGTGACCTCAAAAGAACTCTCTGAACTGGCTAGCCCCGGCAGGTAAATCAGTGCTTTGTGTGTGGACAGGACACTACCTATTGAAGTGTAAGTTTCAGCCCCTCCCATTCCTCCCTGCCCAGGAAGACCCATCAGAATGCAGATGAGTGCTCAGAATGCAGATGAGCCTCACTTTGTCGTGTTTGTGGCTGTCTAGAGGGAATGCGCAAAGTGTAGCTGTAACCCTCCCAGACGTGTATTGGAGACAGGCTGTCAGGCACAAAGAGCAGTAAGTACAGAGAAATGTCCACTTTCTAAAAGTTGCATTTCTAAAACAGTAATGTTAAATCAAACTTCACCAGTAAGGAGGATTTATCATTACTATTACAAACATATCAAATATGAAAAAGCTACTCCTCTCTGATCAGGAATTACAGCTTGAAAGTGTATTTATGAATTTCTCAAATGCTGGCCTATGAGTGGGTAGGATTCACAGTAATGAAAAACGAAATAGGCTGTTTGTCACTACAAGGACATGCAAAACATACATGTACATGTCCTATCTTTTACTTACATGGCACACTGTCCTTAGGGTTACTTAGGGTGACTTATATGTAATAAAAGGGGAGTTGAAGGCTTGCCCAGTAGTTTTAAATGCCAAGTTGAAGTGACAGTAAACTGCACACACAGGCACTGCAGTAGCAGGCCTGAGACAGGTTTGAAAGGCTAATTGTGTGGGTGGCACATGAGTGCTGCAGGCCCACTAGTAGCATTTGAAGTACAGGCCCTGCATATATGGTATACCACTTTACAAGGGACTTACCAGTACAACAAACATGGCAATCAGGTATACACCAATGTCATCATGTTTAGGGGAGAAGCACATACACTTTAGCCCTGGGTAGCAGTGGTAAAGTGCTCAGAGCCCTAAGACCAAGAATCAGCAGGACTGGGAGACAAAAGGCAAAACCTTGGGGGAAAGACCACCCTAAGGATGGCAGGTCTAACAGTTGTGAAGTTGCATCTGCAGAATGCAACTCCACAATAAAGCACAAAAAACCTAGGGTGTGTGTGTGTGGGGGAGAGGGGACGGGTGAACCGTTGCTTTGTTCAGGATATCCAAAGCACTTTTCCTCCCCTTGCCGCCACCTTTGTGGTCTAACACCAGACCACCATCTCCATCTACTGGCTTCTCCTGCTTCCTAGGCTGGGGCGTGCCAAGCACAAGTGACCTGAAGCCACTTAGATACACCATGCCTCCTATGACGCAGTCAAGTGCAGAAGGCATGGTTAGAGCTCTGACGTTTCCCACAGTCTCTGGTCATTAATCCTGGTAGGGGCATGCAGATGTTCCTTGCTCTTTACATTCCCACACATCTACAATCAGAAATGCTATATTGAAGGTCAGCCAGCCAACCTCAGGTATTGGGTAGAAACATTTAACTGGTGGGCTGCAGTGTTATTTTGACTATTTTAAGCTTGAACAGAATAAAATACAAATTTTATACTTTTCAAAGTAATAAAATTAACTGGGTAATCCAGTTAATGCGTGTTATCTATGACTGCACTACATCCGAATTTCCTTCCCCATACCACCTTACAAGAGCAAGTCTTGACTGTTCTATCTTTTTTACCCTCTGAAAATCAAAGCTTAAAAAAGTACTTTGCTCCAAGTGATGTCAGTAGTACCTGACTCCTGTGGTTCCATAGACAACAGGTAAAACCTGTCACAAGGATGGCCCAGTGCCCCAGATTCCCACAGATCCTAGAGGGGACTGATACCTCAACTGCTTCTGTTGACCTTGGAACTGGAGCTTCTTGACATGGTAAAGCATGTGATGCTCTGCCTCACAAATCTACTCTCTTTATTTTCTTCCCCTGCAGCCTGTTAAATGCATCTCTTGAAGACTTTCTTTATGGTGTTCTCATCTCCCATTATGATCATGCAGATCCCAATATTGTAAAAACCCTTTGTAACAGTGTTCTTTACGGGCTTCCCCTCAAGCACCCCACCTGTTGCCTGGTTGAAACTCACACCGCACACCTCTTTGAGTATCTATCTATCCTACTTGTCAGATGTAAAGTAGGTGAAGGGCCAGAAGATGAAGCAACGTAACGAGACGGCCGCTGTAATTTCCGTCTGTATCACTAGTGGTCAACTAAAACAGGATGTTGCATCACAGCTGCTCAAGAAGTGTTTACTGTGGTTTACCATCCAGCACTATAGAGAACGCCTGCATCAGTTCTCTTTACCACACATCGCTTCACAAACAGAGCTTTAAAAGTACTGACAGGATCTCATAAACTGACCTCCTCTACCCCAATGGGGGTTTCAGACCCAGGCTGCAGGAAACGTACAGCTAACTTAGTCTCTGTATCTTGTGCAAATGTGAGATACTCAGTAATCATGCACAGTCGCATAACCGATCCATAGTAACTCTTCAGATGTATAACCGATTGATGGTTTTCTGCCAAAAGAGATCCCAACTTCAGGGTTAAAGTATGCATCTCTGGGCCTTTGTTGTGAACCTCACTCCACCCTTAGAGTTACAAGAATTTTTCAGTATCTCCTCCAAGCATACTCTAAGATATGCATCTCTTGTACACTACCCTTGGGGCATGCTCTAATCCAGGTTATGATCGTATGGTTCTGCTATAACATTTCCGGTTTATAAAGGCGGCGGATGATGTATCTTCTTCGATTCACTTTCTTCTTGAGTTTCCTGCTTTTAGCTGATTGAAATGATTACACTTTACACCTCTTTATGGAACCATCCCAGGTATCGGATGAAGCCATGCAATGAGATGGCCGTAGCTCTTAGCAAGTGTCACACTAGTGGTCAGGTCAGGAGAAAAACAGGATACAGAAATGAACAATCAGGTTGCTCACGAAGTGTCTACTGCGGTTCATAGTCCAACACCATAGAGGGCCGTGTCAGAGACAAAGGAGCGTTTCAGGCACAGGCTGTTAGAAATGTAAGAGTTAGTCAGTTTTAGGAACCTTGTGCAGACCCTCAATAAGTGACAGAATCCTTTAGTAACGCTCTGTAACTGATTCCTGGGTCTATAGTTCAAGATATGGTTTCATGGTTAATGTAGACATCTCAAGTCCTCACTTACCCATGTTGCTACACTGAATAGATTTTAAGAATATTGGTGTCTCTTTCAGATATTGTTATAGCTACTGGGGTTACCGGATTAGCTCAAGGCCTTGGTTTACAGTACCGGTGGCAAGAAGACAAGGAAAGCCATCGGGTTTAATGTTGTCAGCACATTGTAGAACAAGTTAGAGCAAAGCAAAACACACAGTGGCAATTCTCGTCGCATTTCAGTTATCCGCATGAGATACTTTTGCATATAAAATGTTAGTACTTTGCATAGTCAGTGATTATCATGAAAATGTGGCATGGATCCACTGCCCATGGACCAGGGTTGGCGGCTGAGACTGTAAAGTTTGTATTTGTTGTGTTCCAGTTTACGCCTTGTGATGTCATGGGCTGTAGTTTGGGCCTGGGCCATTGTGTGCCTGCGAGGCGAGAGAATGTGAAGCCAGCTTGTCTCTGCTCGTGGGCATCATTAGATGCACATCATCTCTTAGCTCTTCTCTTCCAGCCTAGTAAGTTTGACCAAGTCCTCCCTTTGGAAAGGTGGACCGGATGTACAGATAGATGACTAATGAGCTGCCTTCTTTTCCCCAAAGTTATAAAGAATTTGTAGAGGATTGAAAATCAGTTCCACAGAAGCCATTTATAATCCTGCTCCCCCTTTCCTCATCAGTAGCGGCCGATGCATGTAAACAGTGGTGGGGTGGGGCAGGTGGGGGATGGCATGAGGAGGAGCACGGGGGGATAACAATTTTTTTTTTTTTAAACGTACCTGATGCTGCTTCTGCCCACTCGCGCCTTGGAGCTCCTCTGCTTCCTGGTCCCAGCAGCCCCTGGGACAGCATCAGAGACTCCCTGTGCAATCCCCGCACTGCTCTCATGCTGCATGAGAGCAGCACGGGGATTGGCCTGAGCGGGCTTGTTTACCGCTTGCACAGGCACTGGGAGTCTGTGCTCTCTCTCCAACCCGGCTGTGCAATACAGCCGCGTTGAAGAAACCTAACTGCGCATGTCTGTTTGGCCGGCCTAATACGGCCTGCCAAACAGACATTCACAGTTAGCAGTGCACATCACTCCGCCCCCTCACATGGCCCGGCCCCACCCTGCCCATCATCACACACGCTGGCTTAGCCAGCAGCTGAAAAATAAAACAACATTGTTTTATTTTTCAGCTGCTGCCCGAGCTAGTGGGACGACGCTCCTCCACCATTGCAGAGGAGCCGCCGCTGTACCTCATTCTGCCACACTCTGTATTTTTTACTGCACACGATACCTTTATAGCAAGTCTCCATGGAAGGCGAACAGCCTGACCCCAGGAAGACTAGCAACTTGATCACTGCAGTCTCTCTTCACATAACTTTAATAGAGTGATCCATGTACTATAGCGCTGCACTGAGATGCTGTGGGGAACAGCTCAGAATCCTCTGAAGTGGGCCGCTGCTTTGTGTGTGAGATGGTCTTCCTCCCGCTGACTGTTGTTGCCTTTGTGACCTGAGACCCTGGTGCCATGGGTCTTCATGCTCTCATTGGCCAACCTCCGCCCGTCTGACTGGAAAAGTTGCTGCATCACTCTTCCCTTGGTCCCCCCACCTCCACCTTTGGGCACAATCTGACAGTCCTTCAGCGTGTATGGCCCCACCAACTGTCCTACCCAGACTGTGTCTGTAGTTCTTTCGATGGAAATACCCGTATAGCACCTGGTGCCAAGTACTTCCTCTGACATCTGGATCTACATATCCCCCCAAACTGCAGTGCGTCAGTTGCATGTGACCAGCGACCATTCGGAGATGCTGAACCTTCACAACATAGCCACATGCTGCATTGAGTGGACACTTAAAATAAAAGACTGCACGGGCACAAAGAGAACTCTGACTTTTCCTCTAGACTTGACATATAGCACACTGGTTCATGCCTGACCGAACACAGGTGTTCCTTGTTCCTGATTACCTTGCACACCTGATTAGCCGGTGAATCCCAAGTATTTGGTAGGAACAAATAAGTGCTGTGCGTTCGAGTTTTAAATTTATTGTGCAAAAGGGAATAAATGCTGTATACTTATTAGATTCGTAGAATTGACAGAAAAATACATTTATTATGTATTGTTTAAGTGTGTCTTGTACATGAGGTTATCTTTCTCTACCCACCAAGAGGTATCCTTGCCTGTTCGACCTAAGAAACCCCCAAAGTCAATACCTAAACACCGGTGCTTTCATTTCAGGGTGGTTGCAGTACCGTCTGGTTCCTGTGGTGGTTCTAGGGACAGCAGGTGGTACTTGTCACTTGGATTGCCTAGTTTCTGTTGATCAGACCCTTAATGTACTGACTTGGCACCTCCCTTCTTCTCTTGGATGTATGAATTGAGTGCCTTGACACAGTTCAGTATATGGTGTTATGATTAACAATATTTTCTCTGCTGCACCCTGTAAGAAATATCTCTTCTCTCTTCAACACTTTCTTTAGGGCATGGTCTATTTCGGCTATGATCACGCAGATTACTTGTAACTTTCCCATATTGTAAAAGTGTTTTGATGGATCTCCTTGAACAGAGTTCTTCCTGAGAGAATGAGCACGAGTTAGATGGATTCCTGGAGTGGCTAAACCTAGAAGATGTGAATTTGAAAGTCACCTCCACACAAAATAAGATGGAATGTGAGTTTCTGGATATCATCATTAAGGAAGAATCAGGAAAATTGCCGGTGTATACGAAACCCACAAATAAGAACACTATATTGTACTAATAGAGTTATATTTCTAACCATCAAAAAGACAATATTCCCATTGGTCAGTTCTTAAGGTTTAGGCATAATTGTACCTCTATGAAGGATCATGATAAACATTCAGAGAATTTGAAACTAAAGCTCTTGAACAGAGGTTATCGCCGTGGCTTGATTCGGCACACCTATAAAAGAGCAAACACTGTGATTGGGAAATCATGTTTTCTGAAATTAGAGAAAAAACTAAGGGAGATGGCAGTATGTGTAACAAATCAGCTGGCTATTCGTAGCAAGCTCAAGAGTTTGATCAATAAGAACTGGGCTATCTTAAATGCAGAAGGTAAGGGGATATTGGAAAAAACATGGGGCAGATGTACGACCTGCCAAATAGCGACTCGCAAATTGCGTCACTTTTGCGACTCGCTATTTGGCATGTACAACAGTGTCTTGGACACTGTTTGCGATTCCCAATGGGGTCGCAAAATGCGAGGCTCGTGAATATTAAGAGCCACCCGCATTTTGTGACCCCATTTGGAATGGCTGGCCCTCCCAGGGATGGTGGCCTGCTGGGCTCAGCAGACCACCATGTCTGGGACTGCTTTTAAATAAAGTAGCTTTTTATTTTTAAATGCAGGCCGTTTTCCTTAAAGGAAAACGAGATGCATTTAAAAAAAAAAAAATGAAACGTTTTCGTTTCATTTTTTAAGGGCAGGCAGTGGTCCCTGGGACCACTGCCTGCCCTTAAAAAAGAATTTTGCATGCATTAGCAAAGGGGAAGGTGTCCCATAGGGACCCCTTCCCATTTGCGAATGCATTACCGCCTACTTGAAGTAGGTGGTAATTTGCGAGTGGTCGCAAAACATTAGTACATGGCTATGGAGTCGCTATTTGGAAGGGCACGCCCTTCCAAATACCGAGTCGCAAAACAGTATTTTGCGAGTCGCAATTTATTTGCGACTCGCAAAATACTGTTTGTACATGGGCCCATGGTTTTAGTGTGCACAAACGGGTCTAAGACCCGTTTGCGCACGCTAAAAACCGTCGTACATCTGGCCCACAATTTGCTTTTAGGAAGAATAAAAATCTTCAAAGCCATTTAGCTTACGCTACAGATATAGTGGAAATGAAGGGCAAAGAACTCTCCTCAACGGTTCTCCAACAATAGGGAACTTTCTGTGGCATCTGTGAGTTAAAGATTGACGGTGAACGTCATGGAGTTTAACATCAAATTGCTTTTATGGCAGATGTTTACAGTGAGAATCTAGTATAATATACTGATGTGCTGCTGTTTCAAGTGGTGTATGGGGAAACGAGCTGTGAACTGAGGATTTGGGTGAATAAATACAGAACAGCCATTCGTACCAGAAGAAATACGGCACCTTTGGTATGACGCTGTTTGGCGAATAACCAGCCGAGAGAGATCTGAAGTTGTTTATTTTTGAAAGGGCTGAATTAATTTAGAAGGAGGAGATACTGACAAAAAAAGACTGTAGGAACAGGTCTTCATGTCTAAGTTTGGGAGATGCAGATCTGGTTTAAATAGCAAATATGAATGGATCAAAACTTTTCAGATAAGTGTATGGGAAGGACCCTGGAATAACTGCCCCACGTGTCAGTTGTGAGTGGGTGAGGCAATAATAGGTACGGTGGTTGGTTGTAATATTGAGTACTATATGGTTCACAGGTGTAGTATGATAACGTGTAGTACTGGGTTTAAACATGTGGTTGTGCCATCTGTAGGGTTGTTCCAAAAAGGGACTTGATAAAGTGTCTAAAATTAGAAGTGAGTCTGTTGCTGATCATGGATACGTTGGTAACAGTGAAGCTGGTGGACAACAAGTGCTATTGGTAGATCTGGGAGAGTGAAACAAAGAAGGTGGATATATATCATAAAGTATAACAATTTGTTAGACCGCCTGGACCAGGAAGTGGGATTTCAGTTGGGTGTGCCCGGAAACAACATTATATCAAGACACAAGAGCAACCCATACGTCCATGTGAACTGGGTAATAGCTAATCAGCCTAAACACAATCGTTCACAAGGAACTCATTTTAAACAATTAATATTATTTTAGCAACTATATCACTTTTTGCAACGACGTAGTCAAGCCTGACAAAACAAGTACTTCAATAATATGTTTAAATTAACTTATACTTAGTAGTATTCAATCTAAGGAAAGTAGCCCCAAGAATAGATCATTAACACTCACTTCAGCCGAAGTGGGTGATATTTATTTCTTCATACAAAATTTCTTAATAAAAACACGTCTCAAATTACACACATATATTGGTACTATATACACATTTATGAAAAAGTAGAAAAGTGACTCAATGTGACCCCAGTGAAGTGACCATAACCAACATACGATGAAACAAAAAGTGACTATATCAAAAGGCAGGTTATTAGAATTCCAAAGATGTCCTTTGGGAATTTCTAATTCAATCTCTTTAGGTCCAGAACTAGAGTGTGTTCCGGTGTTTTCAGGACTATCCTATATTGGTTGTCGACGACGTTTCGACTCAAAACTGGATGTCGGAGTCTCTTCGGGACAAGAAGTTCTGGGGACTAAGGGCACTTAGGCTCAAGTCCAAAGCGCCAATATTACTGGTCCTATTAATCACCAATGGTCCTGATTCAATGGATTCGGACGACAAGGATGCACCCTCCAGATGAGCGATATATCTTGAGCGTGGTGGTTGGGTTATTTCCACAGTGGTAATGAATTCACCTGTAGGCAACTAGCTAACCGGTCCAATTGCCCACAGGTATTCCTTTAAGTAGGTGCGGGGACCAAGGATGTAGTCAATAGTGAGGCAAGCCGCAGATCCGGCTGCCTACCCTTTAATTCCGGATCCGAGAATCGGAACGGCTGTGGCTCGTCTCCGTCAAGTCTCTCATGAGTCGGTGGAAAAAACATTAGCTATAGTTATTGTCAGCACAGCCTAACCTGAAACAGGAAATAATTTGCATACATTGGTTCCCAAAGTAGAAAGGAATCTAAAATTAGGATTTGTTAATGCTGTTGAATTAGCATTGATGGTTTTTGGTTGATTTATAGTTGAGATTTTAGGACATATAAAAAATAGTTGAGATTTTATGGAATATATATATATATATATATATATATATATATATATATATTGTGCATTAATGATATGCATAAAGAAAATAAGATATCCAATACAGCATGGTGATCGACAACAAAGCCTGATCCGGCACAGGAAACATTTAGGGAGTAGAGGGCATGTGGAGTTGAAGTACATGGACTGGATGTATGGGATGATCGGGAATGGTTTGCAATAGGTTGTGCATTACAGCTGAAATTGGTTAGAGGTATGACCGTTTAGGGTGACAATATAAAAGGATGATATCTACAGTTTACACCCTTTTTTCTTTTGGTAAGCACGTGTTTGCTCAGCACTTAGGGGCCTATTATGATCACGGGCGGATCGCCACCGCCGGGCCGGCGGTGGTCACCGCGGGGCGGGGGGTGGCGATCCGCCCGCCAAACGACCCATTTTCCCCCCCGCCATATTAGTATGGCGAGGGGCACCGCGGCGGACGGAAAGACCGTCCGCCGCTTTTCCGCCGGTCGGATTGCCGGCCGGGCGGAAAAGGCACAGGTAATGGTGGCGGTAGCCTTGCAGGCACCGCCATCCATATTAGGATGCATGCCTTTCCATGGCGGAGACTCCGCCATGGAAAGGCATGCGGGCAATCACCGTGGGGGCACATTGCGGGCCCCCGGGGTGTGGGGGGTGTGGGTGGCTGCACTGGGGGGTACCCATGGTACCCCCCATCATTGCCATGCACAAGGTGGCAGGCACCGCACAGTGCCTGTCACGTTGTGCATGGCAATGCACGACATGGGCTTTAACATTGCGGCGGGTGCTGCTTACAGCACCGCCCGCCGCAATGTCAAAGTCGAGGATGCGCCTGCCAGTGTGGCGGGCACATCCTAATTTGCCTGGCGGGACCGCCGCAACTTCGGCGGTCGGTCCCGTGCTCCTTTGCGGACAAAGTCCGCCCGCCATCGTAATAGGCCCCTAAGTAAGGATTAGGGAGGAACATGTCTGCATTTGATTATGGGATTTTTACATTGTCTTTGTGCTTCCTATGTTTGCAGGAGATTTGATATTGAATAATTGATTGTGAAGAGGTGCATCTTGTTTATTGATTCATGGATATATGTGTCGTATATAGGTTTGTCATGGGGGAGCTGACACGCTTGTGTTGGTGTGTATGTGGTGCGGTAAGGCTTCCCATTGAATATTTGAAAGAACAATAGGGTGTTACTTATTAAGAATAGAGACATATATTAATTCTATTATGTTGCAGAATTTGAGGGAATTTGTGTGTATGTTGAATTCCGGATGAGAAAAGACAGTATCCATGCTTGAGCCCAACTATACGTATTAAAGATGTGGATATATTAACATTTTAGAAAATTGGTAATGATAAAATATCCTTATGAGAGATTTAACAAATCTTAAAGCATAGTGGTATTCAACCAACAGGAAGGAGAGAAGATATGAAAAACCATAGGGTGTAAAAGAACGAACAGGTATTTATAATGTGGTATGACGGATTGCAAAGGAAGTGAATGTGTATTGAGGATATATGTGTATTAGAAGATTATTATATTGAATCATTGATAGAGTATGATGATACCCTGGGATTGTTTAGGTCATGATGAGCTTACAGTTTTATTGAAGGCTCATTTTTTTGAGAATCCATAACCAGAAGAGTTTTTTTAGATGGGCTAAAGAGCCTTATGTGAATGATGGTCCCTGTGAAATTCAGAGATATTACAATAAATAAGTTTTTTATTAATGACAGGATGTTCACTGATTTATAAATAATCAAAAGAGAAATATAAAATTATCTATATCTTATAGAGGGCCTTTATGAGAGGATAACTAATACGATATGAATATATTAGTGGCCCAGTGATCTTTATTCCTGATTTTTAACTGACAGGATAATTGTGGAGCACATAGTTATAAGAATAAACGTTTTAAATAATATGCTGTGTGTGGTGTTAGTGTATTAATGAATGTTACTTAAAACGGTACAACTGTATTGAGGGGTAAAAGTCTAAGATTGTATACAGAAGTCTACATTTGTGTAAAGTTGGGTCCTGAAGAAGGTGGAGTTAAACATTAAAGCCACTGAAATGTAGCACTGAGTTGTATAGATTCACCACTCCTTTTTAGATTGTAAAATATATTGATAAGGAACATTAACACCTTCTACATTGATAAAAATCAGCAGGGTATTAGTAAGAAATATGGTAAGAGTGAATGGTGTAAATGTGAACCTTCAAGATTGACAGACAAAGGAGGATTTTTTTTTATTTGGTCTGTTTTTAAATGTTCATGTCTGTATGTCAATTTTGGACAACATTTTGTAATCAGAAAGTCATTGTATAAATGTTAGTATATTTTTTGCTAAAGAATGTGGAGATAGTGCTCTAATATCAGAATGCGCGGACTGATGTATTGATAATGTGTTTGTCATGCGCATTCAATTGTTTCTCTTTCAATAGTAGGCATATGGTGGATATGCAGTTATGCATACATCAGGTTTTTGTAATCATTAAAACAAAGGGTTATTTTGGTTCTTCTTGAGCTTCGTACTAGAGCTCACATCAGTTACCAGGTTGAGTAGCTTATACTTTGCACCTCTCTGGGTATCGGAGGTAAAATAGAGAAAGAATCAGCGAATCAAGCAGCATGATGAGATGGCTGACGTGTTCAGCATCTGCCTCACTAGTGGTCAACTCAAGCAAAGAAACAGGATGCTGCATCTCTACCACTCAAGGAGTGTTTACTGTGGTTTACAGTCCAGCACCAAAGAGGGCCGCATCAGAGTCCTGTTTACTACACATCTCTTCACAAGCAAAGCTTTTTAGAAGAATTGACGGGCTCTCGAAGCCGGCCTCCTACGCCCTAAGGAAGGGTTTCACACACAGCCCGTAGTAAACAGAAGACTTTTTCAGTCTCTGTGTATCTTGTGGAGACAATCAGTAATGATTGTAAATGGTATTTATATAGCACCTACTACTCCCGATGAAGTATTGAAGAACGTTGTGGCAAGTAGCACACTACTCCGGAACTAAAGATTAGAGGTGGATAGTTAGTAGATTAGTATTTTTGTGTGCATTAGTTGTGTTATGTTTGTGCTTTTGAGTTCTTGAGTGTTTAGTAGAGTTTCGAGTAGGGATAAGATGATGGGGATGGATTTGAAAAGGGAATTAGTTATTAGTAAGTTATTTTTGTAAGTAGTGGAAGTGTGTGCCTGTTAGTTGGGTGACATGGCTAAAAAAGAGGATATGTTTCAGAAGGATGTTTGGGGAGTTTACAGTAGTCAGAAAGGTTTGAGATGAGCAGAGAGGAGGTATGGACAAAGGTTGAAAGGAGATGTTTTTTTTTTAAGTGCTTGTTGCACATTTACACACCTAATAGTTACTAACGCTTAAGCTTCATAAAAGGTTATTGGATCTTTGGTGCAAGTGATCCCAACCTCAGTTCAAGGTATGCATCTTGGGGCTGCTGGTGCACATCTGACTCAGCGGCGGTTCCTCCACTAAGGCGGAAAAATAAAATGATAATAACACAAAGTTAATATCAATTTATTTTTCCCTACTGGAGCCAGTTTTGGGGCAGGTGGGGCTTGGCTGTCATCACAGCCAGCAGGGGAGGAGTGGTGAGTGCACTTAAGTGCACATGACGGTTTGGCCGGTCGTCTTGGGCCGGCCAAACAGTCATGCGCACGTAGCATGTTCTCCACCCGGCTGTATTGTGCAGCCTGGGAGGAGAACGTGCACAGGCTCCCACTCCCTGTCTGAGTGCGAACCACGGCGCTCAGACCAATCATGACGCTGCTATCATGCTGGTGACAGCAGCGGTGTGATTGGCTAGGGGAGTCTGGGCGCGTGTGCTTCCGGTTCACAGAAGGAGAGGACGGAGGAGAGGCGGCTGCCGGCAGGTGAGTGATTTTTATTTTTTTGTACAGAAAACGAGGTACGACATTAACAGTGACTCATGTTCGGCCTTGATTACAAGATGACAAAAGTGCTTCTTTAACAGTTTCTTAACAACCATTTGCAATGCAATAGGTCTTGCATTAGTTAAATGCAGAGCTATTGGCTTTGCAAATGTAAAAGTAATACGGCAGACAAACAATTTTTTTTCTATTTATTCACTTTTGTAACAATGGCGGCACGCCATGCGGCGTGCCGCCATTACTACAAAAGTTAATAAATAAAAAATAAAGCGAAAAAAAGGTTACAGATTAACAAATGCAAAAGGTCTCGCATTTGTTGGAGTTGAAGTTATTGGCATTATAAATGCCAATGTTTTTTACCTAGCCCTGTTGCAGGGTGCAGTACCATATGTGGCCAAAAGAGGTCAAATGGGACCTCTTTTGGCCACATATGGTACTGCACCCTGCAACAGGGCTAGGTAAAAAACATTGATATTCATAATGCCAATAACTCCAACTCCAACAAATGCGAAACCTATTGCATTTGTAGTGTGGATCCATTATATACATTACATACATTACATTTGTAACCTACAAAAGGACGACTGTGGAAATTTAAATCTGATGGAAGAAGAGCATCAGCGCAGTAACGTTGTTCACAACGTGTCCCCGTGTTGTGTTAAAACCGTCGCTAATGATGCCCTTCCCACAAGCGACAATTAAAACAAAACACCGTAATTGCCCATTTGCACACATTCTCAGAATTTGTACGTCATTTTAGGCAAGTGAATGCTATTTTTGTATAACTTGTAACGCACACACTGCAAACTATCACCTTTGGACTTAGGTCCAATGACGGAATCAAGATTTCTGTATTTATTATGTTTTAACACATAGTATGAATTGGCAACAGTTTTTTTAATTAGTTTTAATTATTTTCAATGTCTGCATACCTAAAAGAAAGGATCTACTGAACCCCCAGCTAATTCATAATTGCTGCAGTCATTCCCACAATAGGCCTATTCGTTATGACATATACTTGATGTCCTAACACTGTTGAGACAGCAGGCAATGAGAGAGTGGGCCAATAACAATGAGATCACAGAGAAAACAAGTACTGAAATGCGTGTTTGCCACTCAGCTTCCACCTCTCTCTAGGGGTTTGAGGAATGCCCAACAGTTTGGTGAGCGGCGCCAAAGAAAACACAGGCGGGCCACACCAAACTCTATTTTTTCAATATTTTAGGCTTTTAGTAAGCAGCACAGCAAGCTGCTTGTGCCGTGCTGCTTACTAAAACCATAGAATTTGGAAAAAAATAGAGCTTGGCGAGCCACACCTTTCACTGGAGTGGGTCGAGGCGCGTGTTTAGAAAATAAAGGCGCGCGTCCGCCATTGGCTGCTTGCTAAGACGAAAAGAAAGGTGCGCAGCCGCTATTGTTAAAGCGTTCCACGCTGTAAAAAAAAACCAACATACTTTCTAGATAAAAATGTGCAAGTCGAGCAAGCTGCGCATTTAAAAAATGTCACGCGTGGCCGCCATTGCTAATAAATAAAATAAAGCGCTGGGTAAAAAAAATACAACGGTGCAAAAATAGAGTTGGGTGAGCCGCGCACAACAAAAGAAAAGTCGCTTGGCCACCATTGTTAAAGTCGTAGCATGGCGTGCTGTAGGAGAGGTATCCTGCCTGCAGTAGCAGGCAGGAAAAAGTCTTGTAAGAAAATAGTACTCACAGACTGTAAATAAGGCATACCGCGTAACAACACATGTAAAAGGGCCAGTCCTCAGGGGAGGTAACAACAGAAGAGAGGTAGGTACTAAGGCGGGACTAATATGCCTAATAACAAATCAAAAGCCAATATTTACAAAGGACAGTGACAACAGCCAATTAAAAAGATCAGCGGAGAGTGGGCGGAGCTTAAAATACATACCTGAATACAGCCTATCTCGACAAGACAGTGCAAGCGCTGCCTAGGCGATACCTAAAAATCATCAATGAAAGACACACAGACAATGGAAGTTCATTCCACAGTTTGCATGTTAACAGTGAGAATGAACGCAAATGAGAGGAAGCAGAGAGACTGTGCGGTACAAGGCAGAGTGTAAAAAAATTATTTAATTGTTTTACTGGAGCCAGTACTCAATGCAGACATACAGCACATGCCATTGTAGGGATCTCTAGGGAGTATTCAGAGAAATTAAAGAACAAATATATGGCGGGCAAAAGAGTAGAGACATTTATAAAAGAAATACATTGAAACTGACATTTACATTGTGCCGCGATGGGTAGCCAACATTTGCAAGACCCATAGGGAGAAATATGAGAATGGCAACATAAAGAAGCGTATAGAAGAATGTTGGAGAGATTGGTATAAGTTAGTTAAATGTTTGAGTAGACCAACATATAACAGGGAACAGTCATTAAGTTATAGGAGAATCATGGTTTGCAAAAATAACTGTAACAGAAAAGGGAGAATGGTCTAATGTTCCGAATTAAATGAAAATGAAAGCGACAGGCCTTTGTTACAGAAGAGATCTGGTGGGGGCAATGTATAGAGTAGAGTCAAAAAGGACACCTGGATTCTAAGCAATAGAGTAGAAAGGAAGCTGAGGAAGGAAAAATTCCTGTGGGGGTGGGGGTGTATAGAAGAGCAGTTAGACAGCAAAAACATAACCTCCATTTTGTTTGGATTTGAGCTTCAGATTGTAAGAAGAAATGAAGGATTCTAAAGCAGAAAGACATGCAGAGGCACTCTGAGAAGAAATAGAAAAGAAAGAGAATAAAATGGGAAGAGTAGGTTGGTCCTCTGTATTAAGAGCTGCAGATAAACTTAAAAGGATTAACGCAGAAGACAGTTGTGACAAGCACGGAGCAGAGTTGGAGACAGAGAGCAGAGCAGTTGCAGCTGATTCACACGAACGAAATGGAGCTTGAGCAGATGAAAGTAGATTAACATCTTAAAAAGGAAGATATTTGGAAAAACTATGTATTCTAGAATCAGGGAAGTAAAGAGATGGGCTGAAAAAGAGCTAGAACATCAGGATTCAGAGATGGTTTCTTAAATAAAACAAGAGGAATAGGAAGAACAGTAACAGATTTAAAGGGGGAAGGAAAAGAACCGGGCGATACAGAAAGATTAAGGAGTATGTTGAAGTGAGACAGGAGGTAAAAAAAAGTGAAAGTGGGAAAGGATCCGAAGGAGAAAGAAGTAAGGTTGGCTCTGTGCAGCAGCACCAAGACCTCATCCACTGCGACTGTACGGAAAGATGTAAAAGCAGGAACATAGGAAGAGATTCTTGGTGGGTGAGAAGCACCGGAAGAGAAGGAAGCATGAATGTCAGAGACGTTATCAGTGAAGTAGAAAGCAAAGCCATCCACAAATGGGAAGAACATTGAGAGGTATCGTGAGACAGAGGAGAAAGTAAACGATTAAACATATGGACTAGTCGAAGAAGATCACAAGCCTGGTCTTGGATAATAAAGTGAAAATAAGACTCTTCAGTAGCTTTAACATGGAAGGTGTTAATTGGCCTATGGTTTCACCAAAGGTATCCAAAATAGTGCATAGAAGAATGAAGAGAAGCCCTTTCAGGGGTTACCTGAGATTGAGAAGGTTTACGAGTAGGCTTAACGAATGATGAGGAGCAAGAGCGTCAAGAGAAAGAGTGACTCTGAAAGAAGATTGGAGCCTCGGTCAAGAGGAGGTGTAGGAAAGTGCTCCAGTGAGGGAAGAGTGTAAAGAATAGAAAAACTTAGATAAACAATAGAAAGATTCAGTAAATCACTTGGAAAAAAACGTGGTGGGATCAATGAAATGGGTAGCAGTAGGAGGTGAAGGGAAGCAGTACAATGAACTGAAAAATAAGCGATCAGATAAACACAAAGGAAAGAAGGCTCTGGCCAACCAAAATATGGGTTGTGGGGAGTGGGAATGAGAAGTCGCAGGTTAAAAGATTCATCTGGAACACGTAGTGAATGCTAAAATCTCCAGGAAACAGAGAAATATAGAGGATAAAATAGTCTATGACATAAAAAATATCGTTAGAAGACCTAAAAGTCAGTAAATTATTAGAAAAGACTGTTTGTGAGGCATGCAAAAACAAAATCAATCAAGAGATGCATAGTTGGAAATGAAATGGTTGACGAGTGGAATTCATTGAGGTTGAAAAAGAACTGCTTCACCACCCGGGCAAGAGGAACCCACATAGTGTAAGAAAGCTGATGCTTCTCCCTCTCAGCCGTCTCTCTCTTGAGGTAAATATTGCTGCATCTTCATTTTCACTCACCTCTTCTAACTGATTTTACACTCCAGCTTCCTTCCTCCCTCTTCACTCAGTTCATCTCTTGCAAACTCTCCCATTAGCTCCTCCAACCGGATCTCTTCATCCATCCTATCTTAAACAGCCGGTCCCTCATGCAGTATATTCCACGGAGGCATCTGAATTGCATCAGACAGTAGTGGGCTGAGTTGCAAACCACCCATGTGGACATGAGAGCATCCCTCCGGCCTTCTAATAAGTCTCCTACATTGAGCTTCCAGGTCCGGCGCAATGAGGTGAAGGAGTCCGGTATGTTAATCAGGAAGGATTTATAGAATTCCTCCACCTCGTTGGCCTCCCTCAAGTAAGGTGTAATGGCATAGCATAAGTGAAGATAGGGAAAAATCTGTGCTTTGTGGTCTGGATAGCAAAGTTTGTTTGTAGTTCCAAGCAGAGAAGGAATATCGTTCGGGCAAAGACATCTTTCAGTTGCAATGTTAAGCATAGAATAATATAACCATAAGTAATATGTACATTTGTTAAGCAGACCGAAAGAATATCTATATGTTTATAAACCTAATTATACATATTTATACAAAGAAATACACATACGACTGCTTGTCATATAATGTATTTAAACATTATATGTCAGCCTGATCGTTGGAAAATCTGAAGCTCACCGCTTTTCCCCCCAATTTTACTGACCAAGCTACGCCCCTGGATGTGCCACCTATGGTTTTTTTCTTCTATGGTCAAGACCTGGAACGAGCTACCGGCAGACATCAGACGCGCCCCCTCCCTGAACACCTTCAGGAAGACCCTCAAGACCTGGCTCTTCGGCTAAATAGATCTGCGCCCCCCCCTCCCTCAGCGCCTTAAAACCCTCACGGGTGAGTACCGCGCTTACAATTCCCTAATTAATTGATTAATTGATTGATGGTGGGATTTTGAGGCGAGGTGCCGATCTGGAGCGGAGGTTCCTTTGTTGAGTGTATTTGGTGATTTTATTCCTGATTAAAAGTGGCCCAGTTCCATGTATTGCTTTGTGGGTGATACAAAGCAGCTTGAAAGTGGATCAATGTAGGGCTCTCAAGGTAGGGGACATGTGGGCTTGTGGCTTTATATGCAAGAGTAGTCTGGCAGCAGAGTTCTGAATCCTTTGTAGTTTTTTCATAGTTGATAGAGATGATCTGTGGTAGAGGCCATTGGTGTAATCAAGTTTAGACAGTACAAGAGAGATAGTAGCCTGGACCTTGTGTGGAAATCCCAGGTGAAGGAAGATACGTCACAGATTTTTCATAGTAATGAAGCCTCATCTTGCTAATGTATCCACTTGGGCCTTTATTGATAGCTTGGAGTCCATTGTCATTCCGAGGTTTCGTACTTCCTTAGATACTTTAGGCGGTGTTCCCAGATCTTCAGGCCAGGCAGTGGTGAGCTGAAATTCATTGAACATTGCCGGTAATAACTTCACGTAGATGTTGAAAAGCATGGGTGAGATGATAGAGCCTTGAGGGACCCCCGCTTTTGTGAAGTACAGTTTGGATGAGAAAGTGGAAGAATGGGTGACATTTGTTCTGTTTTGAAGGTAGGATGTGATCCATTCAAGAGCAGTCCCTTCAAAGCTGGCTTCATAGAGTCTTTGTACTATAGTGCCATGGTCAACTGTGTCAAAGGCAGCTGAGAGGTCCAAGAGAGGTGGTGCAGCAATCCCGTTCCGGTCTACGGTGTTCTTGAGGTCATCTCAGATGGCAATAATGGCAGATTCTGTGCCTCTTCCTGGACGAAATCCTGTTTGGAAGTCAGAAAGTATGGAGTTATCTTCAATGAATTGTGACATCTGGGCTAATGCTGCTCTTTCTCTGTTTGCCCAAGAAAGGTCCATTTGTAATTGGTCTGTAGTTGTTGCGGTCAAGTGGGTCCAGGTTAGTTTTCTTTCATAATGGGTATATGTATGCCTTTTTTAGGTCTTCTGGAAAGATTCCCGTAGTTAAGGAACTATTGATGATTCTTCCTACTGGTGCGGCAGCAGAGGTAGTTAGAAGAATGTTCTTGAAGGTTTGTGGTGGACAAAGGTCAGAAGGGCTGCCGGCAGGCCTTCTTGCTTTGACCAGATCCATAAATTAATTTTGTGATATTGGTTTGAAGGAATGCAGAGGCAGGGTTAGCCTACTCTTGGAGGGGTTTTTTGGAAAGGGGTTCTTGCTCGTGTTTTTCCTTTGCTTTAAATCGGAGTCCAATGTGTCTGATTTTGTTGTGTAATGATTTGCCAGTTTGCCTGTGAATTCTTGAATAATGGGATGAGTTCGTTCTATGCATTTAGGTTTACGAAATTCAGTGAGAATTTTATAAAATTCTTTATTTGCACATTTAGCATTTTGAGGATGAGTTCCTTCTATGCATTTAGGTTTACGAAATTCAGTGAGAATTTTATAAAATTCTTTATTTGCACATTTAGCATTTTTAATTTTGTCTGACTAGTACCTTTCTTAGCATTTCTGATTGCTGACTTGTATAATCTGTTAAGTTGCTGTAGGTGAAGTTTGTCTTGATTGCAGTTTGTTTTGAGCCAGGTGCGTTGCAGCTTTTTAATTTGCTGTTTTATCTCTTTTAGTTCTGTATTTTTCCAAGGTGCCTGTTTTTCTTTTGTCCTGTTTTGTTGTTCTGAGTGGTATTAGGATATCAAAAGCTTCATGTAGCCATTCATATAATTTTTGAACGGAGTTTATTGTGTCTAGATCTGTGCTGGATGTTAGTTGTGTTTCTAGGTGTTCAAAATTTAGTTTTTTCTACTGTCGATAGGTGGATGCATGGAAGGTGATTTTAGGTGTGTTGCTTTGTGGTGTTTTATGTTGGAAAGATAGCAAATGGTGGTCTGACCATGAGACTGTAGTCATTGTTTGAAAGATAACTAGCTCTGAATTTGCAAAAATAACATCTAGGATGTGCCCAGGTAGGGGGCGTGGCCTTACTGAGGATCATGGTGGACGCGTGAGCAGAGAGCTCCGCACCAGCCTGCGGTATATCCTCGTGAAACTGGCAGCCAGGACGAGCTGAAAAGCTTCTCAACTACCCCTCCGAGGTCCAAGAGCTGAGGGGTGCACCCAGGAAGTGATTGGGGTCCGTCGGGGCGCCGCGATCGACTGCGTGGAGGCGCGCAGCTGAGGCCGGAACAATGGCGGCTGTGAAGATCGAGGCGCCCCGGAGCTTCTCCGGGAGTGGAGCTGGGCTCTGAGCGAGCGACCGCTGCTGCCTCTGCGCATTGTGGTGCACCTAGCAGATTTACAGTGGGAGGTGCGGTGGCGGTCCCCGCGCACGGGGAGGAAGCTGTGGCCCTGAGGTGAGCCCGATTCTCGCTGGAGTGACGCGGACAGGCCTCCTCTGAAGGGCCGAACGACTGCGGAGTGACTGGTGTGCCGCCTGGCTGTGCTTCAGCGCTGGTGCGCCATCTACGGGGTCGGACTGCCTCCCGGGACTGTGGGGGTGCCTGAGTGCCCCGAGAGGGGGGCTGTTGGACTTGAGGCCCCGGCCGGAGCCGGCGGGCCGGAGCCTGGGGTGCTCCCTGTGGGCCTGGTGGTGTGACGGCTGGCCGGGCCTCCGAGAGCTGGGCCTAGAAGCGGCGCTGGACGTTGTGGTGGCCCCCCCTGCTCTAGATTACAGTCGCTGCCGGCTACAGTGGCAGGAGCGCTGAAGGGCTGGGCGTAGCCGACCGGAGCAGCATTTCGTCGATTACCTGCGCGGCTGGCGAAGGGGGCAGCATTGGCTTGGTCTGGAGGCCCTGTTGCTCAGGCCTTGGATGCCAGCGGATCAGAGTCAGTAGGGAGTGGGGCCATAGCCCGGCGACCAGGTCAGGGCGCTGCTGGAGATGTACCTGGGCAGATCGTAGGGTTTCGATTGGTCCATTGGGAGGTGGTGGACACGGCCCGAAAGTGGAACAACGCTGGATTGCCTGGCGGCGTGAACCCCGGGAGAATTTGTGACAGTGAATCTGGACGGACCCCACCACGCGGGAAGGTGCAGTGAGGGGTGCAATTAGGGAGCCTGCAACGCCGGCTTGGGCGCGGCACCGGACTTTTACTGGGAGCCCAAAGAGTGTGCCGGCTGTGCCCGTAAGTTGGTGGGCCACACTGACCACGGCTTAAGTGGGCTAGGGCAACCCAGTGGGGCCCAGGCGGAGCTACCGGTCCTGAGGAGGTGCAGCATACGGGGCCCCCTGCACACGGCGAGGACTACCAGTGAAGTGAGGGGGGGGGCCCAGTCGGACCACTCTGGCGAGTTGCGGTGCGGCCTGGATTGAGGTGGGGGATCTACGTCCATTGCTGGCCTCCACCCGTAGAATGCCCTGAAATCAATAAGCATCATCAGTGGGGGGCATAGACTCGGCCCAGTGAGACCCCGGCACCATGGGCAAATCTAGAGGCCACCAGGCTGGGGCCCTTCAAGACCCAGAAGACAGTGCCCAGGAACAGTCGCAATCTACCCCAGAGGATCCGGTGCAACAACAACTCAATAAAATACTGGAAGCCATAGCGGACACGAAGGCTACCCTCCATCAGGACATTAGCACTGTTGCGGTGGGGCTCGGCCTACTGCGGGAAGAACATAAGAAATTGTCGGAGAGGGTTAAAGAAAGTCTAATGTCGCGGAACTGACGCCAGCACAAAAGGCATTGGAGCAGCAGATGGGGGCCCTCACGGACAGGGTGTGTTTATTAGAACGAAGGGCTGAAGATGCCGAAGGGCGCAACAGAAGGAACAACATGTCCTGGGCCTGCCAGAAGGGGCGGAGGGCAACGATATGGTGTCCCTTTTGGAGCACTGGCTCAGGAGTGTGGTAGCACTGGAGGGTCTGTCCACCTTTTACACGCTGGAAAGGGCCCATAGAGTACCGGCCAGGCCACTGGCCCCTGGGAGGCCTCCGTGACCTGTGGTGGCCCGACTGCTTCACTTTCGGGACAGAGACCTCCTCCTGCAAAAGGCGAGAGCGGAGGGCCCCTTCACTATGGACAACAGCAAAGTCTCCCTTTTCCCAGACTATACGTTGGAGGTGCAGAGGAAGCGGGCCTCCTATCTAGAGGTCAAGAAGGCATTGAGAAAAGACGGTCTCCAATACTCTCTGATGTTCCCGGCCCGGCTGCGTATAATGCTCGAGGGGAACACTGTCCTAAAGACGCCTGGGACTGGTTGGAGGCCTATAAGTGCGAGACACCACGGGACAGGGGCCCTGGAGCTGTCATGCGGAAGGCCACCGAGCTTGGGAAATGCCCGAGACGACGACCTCGTAGGGGGACCTCGAAGAAACTGACTTCATCGCAGACAGAGAGGGAGAGGGCCGAAGCCCTGCAGGCTGTGGCGGCGCTTGTGCGGAGTCGGAGTCCTGCCCCGGAGGCGGAGGCCGACTCCTTGAGAGAGACTGAAGACAATGAAACGGACACTTCCCACAGCGACAGTGTGAAGCTGCCGGTGGTGACGCCTAACACTGCGGACGATATTATTTGATGTAATTGGTAAGATAAGGTGACTGTGCTACTCAGAGGGGTGATGACTCATAGTTGACTGTTCCAGGTCCCGAGCTGCTTCCTTATATATGGGGCTGGTGCGCTCTAATTGGTGGGAGCGTCCTGTTCTAAGCTTTCTTGGCTAACCTCCGCTGAGTGCCATACTAGGTTAGGGCCTCATTTAGTACTAACTGTTTCACATGATGTTTGGGTGGCCGACCGTTGTCGGACTGCCCTGGGGTCGGGGAGTTGACCATCATAAGGGTCCTTTTGTTTGTTTCTTGTGTTTTGATGCTTGCAGAGGGGGGGGATGGCGCAGGTCTCAGGGGGGTGGTGGGGGAGGGCTCCCTTCCGCAAGTCGCTTGGTGATGCTCGTAGCGTTATTCGGTTCCTAACATGGAACATTAGAGGAATGGGGTCTATTGCAAAGCGCCATAATATCTAATCATACCTGAGGCGCAGGGACATACATATCGCGCTCCTTCAGGAAACCCATTTGAATCGTGAGGAAGCCGGGAAGCTGAAGAGACGATGGAGAGGCCAGTTCTTTGCGACCACCTTCTCGGCTTTTGCCAGAGGGGTACTGATATGGGTTAAGCCGGGGGTCCCTTTTGCTCTTGAGTGGTCGTGGCTGGATGCAGTGGGCCGATACGCACTGGTCATGGGGAGACTGACGGTTCAGGAGGTCACCCTAGGTAACATTTATGCTCCTAACCAAGACCATATTGGCTTTCTGGACTTCTCTGCTGTATTGGCCGATAAATTAAGGGGCAACTTGATACTTGGGGGGGAGGGGGGTTTCAATTGTGTTGCGGACGTTGTCACTGACCGTTCGCACCCTCCCTTGATGGGGTCTCAGCCACGCCGTACAGCCCTGGGGTTCCATACATGGATTGCACATTGGGGCCTTGAAGACACTTGGAGGTTACAACACAACAGAGATAGGGAGTTCTCCTTCTTTTCGCCGGTCCATCAACTGCATACACGGCTTGATACGTTCTTGTGCTCCCCTGCCTTTAATAGCTCTATTAAACATACCGAATATTTAGGGCGTACACTGTTGGATCACAGCCCATTGATAATGACACATCAGCCCCCGGGACGGTGCCCTCCGATCCCTACCTGGAAACTAAACCCGGCACTGCTGGAGGATGCTCCTTTTCGCACTTCATTGCATACACTCCTAGACACGTACTTTCCCATTATCTTCAACACAGCATCCTCCTCTCAAGTGGAGTGGGAGGCGTTTAAGGTGGTGGTGCGAGGCCATTGTGTGGGACAGGCGACGGGGGCCCATAGGGAGTTCCGTCAGGAAATATTAGACCTGGAGGGGAGCATCCACAGCTTAGATAATGTTCAGGGTACAGACGACGCTGCTCGAGTGGCACTACAGGCTGCGTGGGCAAAATATAACTATGCACTGGGGCGGTTGTAATGTTACAACCACAAGGTCTATTTCGACAAAGTGCAGAGGGAGGAAGGAAAGGCAGGCCGACTATTAGCAAGGTTAATTCGACCTGAATTAGGGGGATCTCCAATCACTCAAATTAGTTTAGATACCGGGGAGGTGGTGTACGACCCGGATGCGATTAACGACTCCTTTCTAACATACTACGAGCGACTGTACACGGCCCCGACTGCGGCTTCCCGGCTGCATATACGAGAATATCTGGAGCCTCTGCCCCTCCGTGCGCTGGAAGAGGAGGACCGGAAAGAGCTGGGAGAATCAATAAACTTGCAGGAAATCAAAGCCGCCATTAATGCATTAGCGCCTGGCAAAACGCCGGGGCCAGATGGCCTCCCGGCGGAATTTTACCAACGTTTTGCAGACCTGCTAGCGCCACAACTAGTTAGGTTGTATGCTGACGCATGTGAGTCTGGGGAGTTGCCTAGCTCCACCCAGACAGCCCTGGTGATCCCCCTCCCGAAAAATAAGAAGACGGAGGCGGGTGTTAAAGATTATAGGCCCCTCTCCATGCTTAACATGGATTTTAAGATCTTAAGTAAGGTGCTGGCCGGTAGGTTAATTCCACATGTGAAGACACTGGTACATCCCGACCAGAACGGGTTTATTCCCACTCGCAACACCTCTTATAATCTCCGCAGGCTCTACTCTATTCTTTACCATGTCGAGGCCCCGACCAAACACCAGGCAGCGGTGCTTTCTGTCGATCTAGAAAAAGCTTTCGACACAGTGGGGTGGGAATACCTATTTGAGGTGATGCTGCGCATGGGCCTGGGAGAGGAATGGGTGCAGTGGGTGCGGCTTTTATACGCTGCCCCTACGGCGAGGGTTAAAACGGGCAGAACAATCTCCAGACAGTATAAGGTATCTCGCGGGACTAGACAGGGGTGTCCTCTTTCTCCCCTCCTGTTTGCCCTGGCAATCGAGCCCCTTGCTGAGAGACTTCGTCAGGGAGGGGATGGGAATGGGCTGTCTATTGGAGGGCGGATGCACCATGTCTCCCTCTACGCAGACGATTTACTGCTATATTTGTCAAATGCAGTCGCAGGCACCTCAGTGGCCATACAAATTCTAGATGACTTTGCGTGCCTCTCGGGCCTGCGAGTCAATAAAACAAAGACATATCTGTTCCCGGTAGCAGGCCCAACGCATAGGCCTGATGCACTGATGGCCGACATATTATGGGCTCAGAATACGTTTAAATACTTGGCATACATATATTTCACTCACTGGATGAGCTGAAGGAAGGCAACTTGGGCAGAGCGCTGCGCTCGTTACGTTCCTGTGTACACTTTTGGCATACACTGCAACTACCTGTCATGGCTCGGGTCTCCCTATCTAAAATGGTCATGCTCCCGCGCTTACTATATTTTTTTGTCAATCTCCCGGTCCTCATGCCCAGCGACTGGTTTCGCCCCTTGAATGCCCTGCTACGAGACCTGGTGTGGGGCGATGGGCGTCCTAGGGTGTCTCTCAAAACGTTACAACGCCCTATGTCCGAGGGTGGTCTGGGAGTACCGAATTTTGAATCTTATATGTTCGCTGCTCAGGTCCAGTGGCTGGCGCAATGGGTGGACGGTGTGAACGAGGAAGGTACGTATTTATCACATCCGGAATCCCGTCCTAACCTAGTGATGGTGAAATTATTAATACCAACAATGCCTAACCCGTACTGCTCCTTGTTGCAGCGCACAGCTTTCCAAGCCTGGAGGCGATGCCAGGGCAGGGAGCGGCGAACCACCAAGTACACTCCTATGCTACCACTCGTGGGACTGCCACATGGCGATCCACAGACTATATTTATGAGCGAGCAATTGGCCCGCTGGACAGAGGCAGGGTTGGATAATGTTGGGGACTGCTTCCTGGACAAATCTCTGCTCCCGTTTGAAGGGCTCGTGGAGGACTGTGGTCTTCCTTCGGGCCAGTTTCTGCGATATGAGGCCTTGGCACGTACATTTGCGCAGCTATGGAATAAAGGGAGAGACGAGCCTGAGACACACCCAGTATTGCATGCCCTGTACACACTTGGGACGGCAGGGCACCTAGTGAAATGGTTCTATGTTGCTCTGCAATCGGCGTCAGTAGGACCCCTGAGCGGGCTACGGGCAAAATGGGATAGAATCGGGGGCAGAGTACTTACAGATGCGGAATGGCGCAGGGTCTTGCACTATCCTAAGAAGATTTCTCGCAATACACGCTTAAAATATATACAATTCAATTACACACACATGGTTTACATGACACCTCACCGCCTTAATGTGACTTATGGGGGGGAAGTCCATCTATGCCCCAGATGCATGTACCCGGATGCGGACTTTGGCCATATGACGTGGGATTGTCGAAGCCTGCGGCCTTTCTGGGAGGCTGTGCTTGGTAAACTCACAGAAGTGCTGGGCAGAGTGCTGTCTCCCACAATGCAGACTTGCTTACTGGGTCTTTTCCCCAGACCTCCAAAGCGCAAAGTTGGGAATAGGTTGATAGACCTCGCATTGGGCCTGGCTAAGCGCAGAATTGCGATAGAATGGAAATCCCCGAGAGGACCCCAGTTTGAGACCTGGAATAGAGATGTTATCATGTGGGCTGGGGCAGAAGGTAGAGCACTCAGCTGGGAAGAGTCTAAGGGCGTGAGAAAGCACCCAATAGCCGGACAATGGAGGGAGGTGATGGTAACATGGGAAACCCCTGAGGATTCTGCGAATGATGTGATAGGTTCAGATCCTGGCCAAGGGTCCCGCCCCGAAAGCGCGCAATGCGAGAACCCCACTGGGCCTTTAGAAAGCTCTGGGCGCTGAACTGAATGGTAATTGATTGTGGGGAAATAACCGGCAGAGGCCTACTGCTTAGGCATGGTAGCTTTGATACTAACCGGGGGCCCTTCCCCCTGCCCTTCCAGCCCCCTGGGAGGCCCAACTATGTTGCGATTTTCCCATACGTATGCTATATCAGTTATGATCTACTTCACCCCTCTGCACAAGGTTTATTTATTTATTGTTTAAGTTGCTTTACTCCTTTTCTTATAAGGATTGTTCTTAATAAATGAAGTAGCATTTTGATAAATACGAATATTATATTTGTACTCAGGATCGTTGGTGGAAACTCCCACATATACGTTTTCGTGTACAAACTTTAGTGGAACATGGACTAAGAAATATAGCCATCACTTGAAGTTGGCAGTAGTATGATGGACAATTATTTAAACGTAACCTATTATGTATACCGACTGCGAGATGTATATCTGGAACCAGTTCTTGGTTCTGCTTTTGAACATTGAGCCGCGTTCCTGTGCACTGTGTTCTTACTGCCAATAAGCAAACTGTTTCTAATCATGATGTTTCATAATCCATATCTCGTATGTTGAATATTACAAAATACCAATAAAAATACTTAGAAAACAAAAGGATGTGCCCAGCGATGTGTGTGGGTTTGTAGACTATCTGATGTATGTTCAGTGTGTCTAAGCCAGTGGTGTTGGTTTTTGGATGGGGCATATTGGGTTTGTTAAACCAAATGTTTAGGTCTTCAAGAATGCATGGGTTGGAGTGCACTGTTATCAGGTTTAAAACAGCGTCTAGAAATGTATCTGGGAATGTTCCATTGCTAGCTGGAGGTCTGTAAAGGAGAAGGAAGTTACAGGAGGAAGATGGTGTAGGGTTGCATCTGGTGAAGAGGGTCTCACAACCTTGTATGGAGACGTTGTCAGATTTATTGTTTGCTAGAATATAACAGTTAGTCCACCTCCTCTTTTACCTACACAGTTTTGTGAGATAGTTTGATAGCCTAGAGGAACGGCTTCATGCAACACTGCAGCCATGTCATCTCCCATCCATGATTCAGTTATGAAGAGTAAGTCATGTTGTGTGTCAGTGAGTAGGTCGTAGATGTAATGCTTGTTTTAACAGAGTGATCAAGCATTTATTAGTAGGCAGTTTAGAGATTGTGCTTTGGTGATGGTGGAGTGGAGTGTAAGGATTGTTTGGCTGTCTGTTTTCAGTAAAAAAGAGGAGGAGGGTGTCGGTGGATGAAATGATGAAATGATGGAGGGCTGAGGTGTGTGAATTTTGAAAAAGCATCCTTAAAGCAGAAGAGTACAAAGTGTTTTTGCTTCCAATTTTCACCTCTGCGATTAACTCTCAATACACTCCTCATTGCACCCCCTCACACCTGTATATACTTGTGACTCTGTGTACCTTACGCCCCCCAGCTCTCCCAAGGAACTCATCCCTATTCTTAAATTCACCAATCTCTTTAAACTCCATCTAATGGCCCCCAGGACATCAAGCCACTGTCCCTTTTTTCCAGAGTTCTTGCCTGCCTCTACAATTTTTTTAAATTCCTTTCTGGTACCTACCGGAAATCCTCCAAATCCAGATGTCAATGATGGGCCCACTTCATACATTCAACTAATTCTTTTCTGTGAACTCCACTTTCTAAAGTGTGCGAATACTTGCGGGTAGATTTAAGGTTTGGTGCTTTAATGATGCATTTATATATATATATATATATATATATATATATATTATCTACTGGCGGTCGCCAGTAGATAGTTATAGTTAGGACCTATTTTCCATTGGAAATCCGCGACATTCTATTTGAAATAACTCTCTGCCGGTTGACGTATCTTCGCGAAAGTTTCAAACTTTGTGGGCGCTCCGGTCCGCTCCTACCCTGAAAGTCTCGGGTGATTCGTTAAGCGGTGGCCGAGAAAAAGGGGGTCCCAAAACGCGTTTTCCCCATTCATTTTTCCATAGGAAACTTTAGACACGGCTACAGCTCTGAACTGTTGAACGGAATTACACCAAATTTGGCAAAGAGGTAGTTCTTGGTTCAGAAAGAACCCTTTTGTTAAATGGTGTAAACTGCTCAGTAGTTGCTGAGAAAATCAAAAGTAAAAGTACATATATATCTATGGGCACGGAGGATCCGCGCACCCTCCCGATCACGAGCTGTCTCGCTAATTGGCTGTCAACACTCCAAACCAGGAAGTGTTGGCAGTTATCTTGTTCCTCGGTAGAACCGAGGAACAAGAAAGCAGTAAAAAAGTGCGCAAAACGCACAAAGGGGGCAGGGTAGAAACACCCTGACCCCCTAGGTCTGCTCAGGGGGTCCCACAAGGACCCCTGGGCAAAAAGCATTTTTTTTTTTAAATCGGCAGGATGCGCTCAGGGTGCGCGGATCCTGCCGATAAAAAATCGAAGCGCGGTCTCCGCGCTTCGATAGCTAATTTGCCCCCGGGTGGGCCAAGTCCCGGGGGCATGCTGGGGGGTTATTTTATGTATGGGGGCCTCTATGGGCCCCCAAGCCCCGGGGACCGCCACCCCCGGGGCTTTATTTGAAAGTAGCGGGAGGGCTCTGAGCCTCCCGCAGCCCCGGGGACCTCCACCTCCCCGGGCTTCTTTATTTTTAAATTAACATGTGTGGGGGCTCCAGCCCCTCCACATGCCCCGGGACCACCACCTCCCCGGGCACTAACAGAATTGAAAATGGGGGTCCGTTAGCATGAGCCCCGGGACCACCACCTCCCGGGCTGTGCATTTGGATGGGAGGGGGGCCACGCGGCCCCCTCCTGGAGCCTGTGATGGCTCCTGGGGACCGCCACCCCCAGGGCCGGCTCCTGCAGTGTCCCGGGCTGCCTACCCCCGGGACACTGCTGTTTGTAATGACAGGACGGAGCCTCGCGGCTCCCGTCCTGTCATTGTAAACTGCTTTGGATATTGGAAGAGAGAGCAGGAAACCTGCTCTCGCCTCCAATATCCAAAGATTAATTGCTTTTCCACACGGGGAGCAGCATGTTAGCTGCTCCCCATGTGGAAAGCAATGCCGGCTCCCGTAGGACACGGGAGCCGGCGGGACTGTGGGGGGTTTGGGGACCCCCACAGTCCCCAACCAGAGGCCAGGCCCCGGGGGATGGGGTCCCCGGGGCAAGTAGGGCTCGGGAGGGAGCCACGCGCCCCCTCCCCAGAAATAATTAAAAATAAAAAAAGGCCTGCCCCGGGGATGGGGTCCCCGGGCAAAGGAGGCCTGAGGAGGGGGCCACGCAGCCCCCTCCTTAAAAATTAATGTAAAAGTGTGGCCATGCCCCGGGGGATGGGGTCCCCGGGGTAGGATTCGGCCAGGGAGGGGCCACGCGGCCCCTTCCCGTTTAATTTAAAGAAAAGAAAAAAGGGATAAGGCCCTGGGGGATGGGGTCCCCAGGGCCCAAAAATAGAAAAAGGAAGGGGGCCACACAGCCCCCTTCAGGGGAAAAAAACAAAAAACGATCGGGCTGCAGGCCCCGCCCCTTCCTTCACCACTCTGCAAACGCGCCCTGGCGCGTTTGCAGATGGGGAAGTAATTCCTTCAATACTGGGGTCTCTGAGCCAACTAGCCCACCAGGAACCTCCAGTATGCGTAGGGCTGCGTTGCAGAGAGGTGTACAGAGGCCACGCCCTTTACACCTCTCTGCAACGCAGCTCTGTGGCGCTTTGGATATACATGTTGGGCTAGTTGGCCCTCAGGGACCCTCAGGATTCAAGGGGAGTTAATCCCCGACTTAAAACGCGCCACGGGGCGCGTTTGCACAGTGGTGAAGGGAGGGGGCGGGGCTTCAGGTGACATGTGTGCAAACAGGCCCCGTGGCGTGTTTTAAGATGGGGGATTAAGTCCCCTTGAATCCTGAGGGTCCCTGGAGTCCAACTAGCCCACCATGTACTTCCAAAAGCGCCACAGAGCTGCCTTGCAGAGAGGTGTAAAAAGGGGTGTGGCCTCTGTACACGCTCTCTGCAACGCAGCCTCTGGCGCATACTGGAGGTTCCTGGTGGGCTAGTTGGCCCCCAGGGACCCTCATGATTAAAGGGGACTTAATCCCCCAACTTAAAACGCGCCACGTGGCGCATTTGCACAGATGTCACCTCAGGCCCCGCCCTCCCTTCACCATTGTGCAAATATTCCTCTAAAATCAGCCGAAATACGAATTCCGATTTACTCACCTGTTATCAGGAGAGACCTCAGTGCTGCATCTTTCAGCCCAGTACTGATCCTGAAAAGTAATTTTAACCGTACTTACCAGTAACTTGAATTTCCTTCCATAGGATATCATTGCCTGCTTTTTGCTGAAAAAGTTTCTAAGTGTCGATTTTTGAAACATACAAATATTCCTCTAAAATCAGCCGAAATACGAATTCCGATTTACTCACCTGTTATCAGGAGAGAACCCAGTGCTGCATCTTTTAGCCCAGCACTGACCCTGAAAAGTAATTTTAACCGTACTTACCAGTAACTTGTATTTCCTTCCATAGGAATCCATTGTCTGGTTTTCAGCAGAAAAGTTTCAAAGTGTCGATTGTCACAAACTACAAATATTCCTTAAAAATCGCCTGTATGACTTAAACGCATTCTTTCAACTGTTTACAGGAGATGCACCAGTGCTGGATCCAGGATCCACCACTGAGTGAGAAAAAGTCACGATAACACTACTTACCTGCTAAGTGAATTTCCTCCCATAGGATAACATTGGTGATTCTATGTGAAAAAGTTTCTAAGTGTCAACTTTTAAAATACAATAATATTCCTTAAAAATCACTACTGTAACCAAAACGCTTTTACTCAACTGTTTACAGGAGATGTCCCAGGACTGAATCTAGGATTCAGTCCTGTGGTTAGAAAAGTAATCCATGAAGTAACTAATTGCATTTAGCTAGAAATTCACATTGAGCTCAATGTTGCATTGTGTTTGAAATTGTGTTGCCCATTGCAACAACTGTAACTACTGTACTTAAAAGTCTATTGCCTATTTGCAAAGTATTTAAAGTAAATTAATTCATTCTGAGAAAGTATATTTTGTAATGTAATGTATAATGTAATTACAATGTAATTTAAAAAATAAAATATCTAAAAATAAATAGTTTAAAAAATGTAGTAAATCAGTATGAAAAAATTAAAATAACAATTAATACATTTCAAAATTGGCATTTACAAAACCTTATAAATTCACTGAAAAAAACCATAGGTTTCAGACATGTTATAGTTAGGAATTAGCATTTAAAAACCTTTGAAATTCACTGAAAAACCATAGGTTTCAGACATGTTATAGTTAGAAATTAGCATTTAAAAACCTTTGAAATTCACTGAAAAACCATAGGTTTCAGGCACGTTATAGTTAGAAATGAGCATTTAAAAACCTTTCAAATTCACTGAAAAACCATAGGTTTTAGGGACAGTTATAGTTAGTTGGACATTGCACTCGTACAAAACCCGTGAAATTCCCTCGTTATAGTTAGTTCAGCTAACTATAACTCGCGCCCCGCAATGCACTGCTGATGACGTCACATATTACATCACTCATGACATGGTCAGTGACATCACTGATGACATCACTGATGACATCTCAAATGACATCACTGATGACATCATCCAGTGAGTGTGTGTTTCTGTAAAGTTTAAAAATGTTTAATATATATAGGGAAAGGCGTATTGAAGAATGAGTGGGTGTATAAGTGTCTGAATGGATGATTTAGTAGGTGCGTGACTGACTCTGTAAGTGAGTGATTAAACGTATCTTACTGAATGCATGGGTTAGTGACTAAACTGGGTGAATGTCTGTATCCGTCTGTCTGTTGCTGTGTAAGTGGCTGCATGGGTTTGTGAATAGCTACATGAGTGTCTATACGAGTTATTTATTGGTTGTCTGAGAATCTGTATGGGTGCCTGAGTGTTTGTGTGGGTGGGGTGTGTGCGACTCTGTGCATAGATGTGTGAGTGGGTGATTCACTGGGTGGATGGTTTCAAGAGTGCATCTGTGATAGACTGTATGGGTGGGTAAGTGTGTGTAAGAGTGTGTTAGTGAGTGAATGTATGTCCCAGTGGTACATGTGTGAGTAACTACATATGTGAAAGGCAGTATATATGTGTGTTGGAGTATATAAATAGCTATAAGCTTAGAGTGTGTGATTGTGAGAGTGACTGTATGGATGAGTGTGTGCTTGTATCAGTGATTGTATAAGAGCGTAAGAATGTGCTAGTATTTGTATGAGTAAGTGAGCTGGTGTGTGTATAACTGTATGGGTGAGTAAATGGCAGTGTGTTTAATTATTTGCATGACTGAGTAGGTGTGTGAGTACCTCTATGGATGAGTGGCGGTGTTTGAGTGTCTATATAGGAGTATGAGTGCATATGATAGTCCTAGTATTGAGTGACCGTAAGTATGAGTGACTGTACGGGTGAGTGAGTGGATGTGTGTGTAGACCTAAGAATCAGTGAGTGGGTATGTAGTTATTGGTGTTGGAGTGTCTATGGTTTTGCGAATGGCAGTCTGTAATTTAGAGTGGGTGTATCAAAGGTTATATTAGGGTGTGAGGAGGTGCATCAGATTATCACATGGATGATGTCATCAGTGATGTCATCAGTGATGTCATTTGAGATGTCATCAGTGATGTCATCAGTGATGTCACTGACCATGTCATGAGTGATGTAATATGTGACGCCATCAGCAGTGCATTATGGGCGCGAGTTATAGTTAGCTGAACTAACTATAACGGGGGAATTTCACGGGTTTTGTACGAGTGCAATGTCCAACTAACTATAACTGTCCCTAAAACCTATGGTTTTTTCAGTGAGAATATATATATATACACTCTAAAAAGGTCAGATGAGACAAACTTTAAACCCAAGTTCAGGCCATTCGAGTCCAGTCAGATTACCCACATCCACTGTAAGGACACCGCTCCCGCAACATGTATCAAGCATACTTTAGTCACGGTTCATTCATCCAATCATGCTGGGCCTCTCTGCCGTGGTCAACACCTGAATCATCCTACCATGCTTGCAGCTGTGGTCCCCTCCGCAATTACTAGTCAGAATTTTTCATCCTACCAATCAAATCGCTCCTAGTTTCATGGTACTCCTCACATTCCCTGACTGATGCCCTATGGTGTAGATCTCCCCTTTGGCTCAATCTTGGCGCCTCTCTGCTTTTTTCTGCTGCATAATGTTCCAAATTGATATCTATGCCTCCTTTGGCTTTTTCTTTTCCTCCCTACAGCGATGACGTATAACCCTTTACTCTTTCCCATCTTCAACTTTTTGCTGCCGAACTTGAATTTCTGATTGCCAAACAGTCCCTTGACACCAGCTGGCTATGAGCTATGATGTCAGACTCCTCAGAAATCCTGATTATCTATTTTCCTGTATCCTCCACATTGTAGGATTGCCATCCTCCGAGTGTTCCCACTTATGACCGACACAGCTCTAGCAGCCAGGCTCTGTTTAGTGGACATTAGAAAGACCCACTCTCACTTCCCATTCCAGGCAGCCAAACCCTGCTTTGACACCTTCATAATGAGTCAACGGTAATAGCCTCCTTGTCTGACTCCCACAGTATTCCTTGGCTGGACATAGCAATCAGTTTTCCATGTGAATACTATTAGCTCCCAGGGCCCACACCCAAAATCTCACATTGGATAGCCAGTCGAGTGTCTGCCAAACTCTGGACACAAGACCAACTCCTTGTTCTAGTGTTAAGGCGCTTCACAACACCTCCCCCTACCTCGCCCAAGCCTCTCTTATGATGCTCATTCATAAACATTGCCCTTTTTAGTCTTTTGCTAAATAATCTGTTCCCTCCCAATAGTGAACCAAAGGCAACTCCCTCCACCTGTGCTTAAGACGGCTCGTATAGCTGTCCTCACCGGCTAGAAGACCAGCATGTTTGCTAATATGTGCCAGTACTTTTGATAATGTACTCCCAAATCCTACTTCTAGCTCAGAGGTCTTGAAATGATACCACTTCCAGGGCATGTGATGTCACTTCCGCTACTCAAATACATTTCCTGACATGATGCCATGCGTATTACAGAGCATCTTGCTTTCATCTGTGGTGGTGAGATTCTCACTATGGGTTGCTCCAATTCTGCTCTTGCACAGAACTGTCAATAATTCTGCCCAAGTCCTCACAATAGCTACATAACCCTTGTATTTGCTTTGCAGGCGGCTGTGACATATGGACAGGACGACATGAAGAAGCAGTGCCTGACTTTTATTGAAGGCGCCACACAAGTAAGTGTAGATCACGGCTACTGCATGCTTCCATATTTGTATCCACCTTGGCGGGGATACAGCTGTGAAATCCATAAAGAACTGTAACCATCTCTCTCAATGGATCCTCAACCAATCTTTTGGGGGAAATAGAAATACTCTTCGTAGTGCTGGAGGTGCTGTTCTACTCAATATTTGAACTCTAGGGACACGTTCTCTATACCTAGGAGAAAAACTACCACCAATAAAGGGCATGCGGAAATCAGATTTCCATACTTATGATGTGTGTGCCATGTTATCCTCGGTCTCCCGCACAGGTCAGGCACACCAGTGGCGTTGCTCTGGGACAGTAAAAGTGTCACTCATTATCGGGACGTACCTCTAATCTAGTTTATTTTATGACAATCCGTGAAGTAGGCCGCGTAGGGCTAGAAACTTGGTTGTAAGTAGCCTCAAGGCCAGACGTTGGACTTGCCTTACTGACTGACTTGCCTTACTCATTGACTCCGTCATCTTGATGAATAATAGAACTTGAGGAGAAGAGGGCTTTTGTTTGGAAATACTTTGAAGACACATCATGTTACCACATCTGTGGCATTTGCTTTTGAAGACAGAGCTGAAGGTCTCTCTCTCTCTCCCTTTCTCTCTCTCCCTTTCTGACGCTCTTCTAATCCTTTTTTTCATTTTCCAATCAGTGCTGCTTTTAAATTAGCGCTAGTAAGTTATTTACCAGAATGTCATCAGACGTTGCTACCCAACTACCTCCTGTAGAATGGAGAAAACTCCAAAGCAAAAAAAATAAAAGGAACAGTAATTGGGTAGCCACCAAAATTGTCTTCTGATGTTGGAAAATCATGAGTCAAATTGCGTTTAACTAAAGCCTCTCAGCAGTGTTTGCCTTCTAGTCAATGGAATTGATCCCCGGATAATATTAGAAATGTGTGCAACTGACTGCCGGCGCACACTTCCATGCTTTCACCCTGAACTGGATTCATAACAGATCTGAATGTGTTCATGATAAAATTGAAAATAGAGGGATCGACCTTAAAATATCCCATCCGTGCAATCTTATGCTGAGCTCTGAAGAAGCAAACTTTATCCAAACAGAAATACAGCCCTGGTTCAGATGGAGCTGAATTATGCAGTCATGCAAGCCTTAAAACCAACTTCATGGCCAACATGCCTCTTCCACAGCAGTGTGCGCAAAGAGCTAGATGATAGGCTCTGATGTTTTTGACTTATAAGCCTCCTTTGCTCAGTCTGTGGTACTGGGCAAACCAAGCAAGCAGGTCTCAAACATCTTACTTGGGTAGTACCCACTACTGGGTACTTGCCAACCTCCCTCTCCTGAGTTATCATAAATGTTCCCGTCCTTAAAATGTCCTGGTGAAAGGAGGAGTAATCCCACGCTGGTCCTGAAGTGCCTGCCCTCGTCACCAGGCAGCCTTGCAACAAGTCATCATTCCGGGTGTCTGATGACGCTGTGAGATCTTATAAGATCAGCAAAGTAGCTTGTCTCTGGTCTAGGACTTCGACCAGACAACCTTGTACATGGGGAAGAGCCGTCTCGGTCACTTCAATAGCTTGAAACCTTGATTCAAACAACCCCAGTTCTGAATATGTCTGAGCGATGCACGAAAGGTGCGCTCGAATGAGCGCATGTTCAGCTCTGCAATAATCACAAGATGGCCACCATTTTGGTCTTACTATGGAAGAGTGGTGACTATGGACACCAGGCCTACAGGCTACTGTTGCTGACAGTCATCAGGTCTGAAGCTTCGTAGTTACAGGCTATGCCGGCACGTTAACCCTGCTATGGAACCCATCTATCCGCTTCGCTTCCAGGTAGTGTTTTTGTGCCAAGGCTATACCAAGCCTGTTCACCCTGCCACATTCCTTCTGCTGCCCTTCCTGCAACCCAGTGATCTGCATCCACTACCCACCATGACGGTCCACAGTCTATGTGTAAGTAGGCCTAAAAATGAATTATTTTGAGCCTTTTCTGTATAATTGAGTGTTGTGTGCCAATGACTATGGAGGAGTTCAGCTCAGAGTGGATTTGTGGTACTTGCAGAACCCAGGATGGCTGATACCGCACCCCCTTTGTTTAATGTCTACATACAGCCATTACATCTCTTGCTTCAAGCACAGAGGAGTGTCAGCATCCGCATCAGCACACAAACATGCAGACTACAGCGAGTAATTACGGTACAAGGAGGCGTGAGCTATTGGTCATTATGGCAAATTCAATCCCAGTAGAGAATCATTCAAGAACTGTCTAAACAAGCCGAAAACTAATTTATAACTGTGCCTTACCTTAATAAAAAAATCTATCCTTCTCACAGTTCTATCCAGCTGTCAAAACTCCTATAGATAGGACGCACAGACTTCGAAACCACCACAAAGCCTTGGAAATGGTTGAAACTGTGCCATACAAATACCGAAAACCTAACAACTGATCCTGCGATGATACCTATTTTTTTCCAAGTTTCAAACTTTAGATGCCCTCTTAAGATTCTGCATTATCAATTATTCTTTCTACCACCTTTGATATTTTTCATTGCGTGAAACCTTATTTGACCACCGATCATTTAGCAGCTGTTCCACGTGCCATCATTGGTGCCAAGTGCGATGACAGTATTTCTCTACATACTGGTATTTCGCATCATGTTTTGCGCTGATTTGCGGTGGTGCACCATCAGCCTGGGCGTATTGTGAATAACTCGCACATGAGAGTGACTGTGGTACTTGTGCTGCGGATGGTGCATCTGTTATGAATATTATGTCTTTTCTATTCCGGGTATTCCCCTGATTGAGTTACATGTGCCAGTCAATCTATCTAAAAGTGAATAGTAGGATTAGTAAAACGCTCCAAGTGTGATTTATAGGACAGACATTTAGGTTATGTTATTGTTACGTTCGGTTCTCACTGAGAGCCCCTATCTTTTATTTCAGTTCCTAAATGACTGGTATGACGTAGCAACAGTTGATAACAAAACTCGTTACCAACTGTTGCTACGTCATAAAGGCCTTCCAGGCCAGGTGACAGGGCTCTCTGAGAGCCTTATACCCACAAAGGAGCTATAGAGGGAATAACTGATCAGGTCGCCCTCCACTCAAAATACCAACAATAACAATAGGACCTGATCAAACAGGGCACTCAATTCTTTTATCCTTCTGAGTGGAAATGGGAATTCATTTTCTACCCGAACAGCAACCCTTCATACTTGTAAGGTGTTGTCCCTACTCGTACTGGCCCTGTATCTTCATTTTCCACAGCTAACCTTCAAATTAACACTCACTGTGTGCAGAAAAGATACCCTCCACTTCAAAAGGTGTATCTACAACACAAAACTTGTGAAAAGAAATGTGAAAAATGTGAGACAACGAGATAGCACCTCACGTGCGCAACACCACAGAAGCTTTACTAGTTAATAATCACCAGTTGTGCTCACCTTTTTCATCATCGGTTGCTATCTCGAAAAACAATATATATACATTAGTGTCCAGAAAACCAGTGAAGAAATAAGTATGTCTATTAACCACACCAATTAGACCCCGTGAAGTTAAAATTGAAATAGACCCCACAGTCATCTAGCAACCACTTTATTCTCAACTCGTGGGCCTTTTCAAAATAAAACCAAACTGCATGTTTGCAGACCATTTACTGATGGGCCGACATGTTTCATTGCCTGTATATCGTAGAGGCAATTTCTTCAGGGCATGGGGTCTTCTTAATCCACCCTTCTGGACCCTTGTTTCATACACACAGTGACTGTTAAACACAAAGAAGGTTCATTAAAAAGGACGTTCAACTAGTGAAATATCCATTTCACTTCCTCAAATACATGAATATTGTATCTTTATATCGTAAAATCATATTTACCAGATAGTAGCCACAACCCCTCGTACCAGCTATCCACCTCGTCACCCAAGAACTCAATTATATTGTGAGCCCTGGTTCGTTAAAAGGACACTTGTATTGTCCCAATTCTAAAAAGACAAACAGATGTTACTAACAGTGCACTTTCATTCACAAGACCTATACCCCCATGTTTCAGCTGTAATTACCTAAACGTGTAATACTCCTGTCCCAATCCTTTTAAAAGCACTTTACTCTGGTGTCATTATTTATTTCACAATCTCCCCAACCATTAATTCACTATGTTACTCAAAATTGACTAACTCGGGCTGTTTTGCCCTACAGGAGTCCCACGTACACCACTCTCAAATCCTGCTCTTACTTTCGTTAATCAAGGCTCTTACCGGTTTCACGCTGCTAAAACCGCTCCTCAAACATACAGACAAACCCCTTTGCAGCAAACGCCTGTGTCCCAATAACCTTACCGCGTCTCCCGCCGGATGAGCGTTTTCTCGTTCCAGTGCGAATGGCGGACGCGGCTACTGTATTTAAATAGGCGATTCGCAACACGGAAACCCACTTGTTTCCGTGTCACGTGATCGGGACAGTTCTATGGCGGCCATCTTAGAGTGGGGAAATTTATAAACAAAACTTTGTACCTGTTATCTGTAGCCTTCCAAAGGCTGTCTGCCACGTGTTCATATATACAGAAACACACCACAGTGTGGATCTGACATCCATTTTAAATATAACACACAGCAATCAAGGATTATCCTTTTGTAGTGAATTATTTTATCTAAACTGTGTTAGAATATCCACAGTACTCCTTTTAGTTCTCTCTCATTGATGTTTACGGCTACTGTTCTCTATGATTCACTAAATACTCCAAGGCTTTTCTAGAAACAGCCCTGAGGAGTCTGTTAACCATTTTCGCATGCTGCCTACATTAAAACCTATAGGGTCTGTAAAACATAAACCCATCAAACCAGGGGTATTACTCCAAAGCACAGTCTTATTAAGGGTTTAGTTACAATCTGTCGATTACAAGAGAGCAGTTGTCCGATCCAAATCAGAGCCCTGATACGATCAATCACATGCTAACCTTATTCCACTCAATGTAATCGTTTAACCCAATCTGATCAGCTTTCTCTGAAAAGATCCACCCGGCCTCCCTTTGGATAGTATTTTATCAATGTTGTAGGTGTCCCCTACTACTTTCTCAAGCACGACCCAAGTCAGTGATCTAGCATCATGATTCTTATCCTTAAAGTGTTGTACTAGCTTTGTCATGAGTTTCCCTGCTCGGATCGTACTCAAGTGCTCCTGAATACGAATCTTGATCTTTCGGGATGTAAGCCCTATGTAATGCAATCCACATGCACAGGTCAACCAGTAGATCACATTCACCATATTGCAGTTGCTAAATTTTGTCAAATGCCATATCTTCCCATTCAGCAACTGTACATTTTTTGTCTTCCCCGTAAGGTCACAAACTGAACACGACCTACATGGGTAGTGTCCGGGGGGAAGCGTTGATTCTTTAGGGCACAGTTTAGGACGGGTATGCACCAGTTTGTCCTTTAAATTACCTCCTCTTCTAAAGGCAAATCTGGGTTGTGGCATTTTGAATTCTGCAGTTGACAATAATGACCAATGTTTGCGAATCGCCTGGCGGATTTTAGTTGCCAAAGGATCAAAAGTCATTACCAACGGCAGGCAATCAGTTTTAATTCTCACATTTTTCTCTAAAAGTACACTCTGAGGGGTGTTCAACGCTCTTTTCTTGGCCAGGTTCACTACTTTCCTCGGGTACTGCCTTTCCACAAGCTTTTCACATAACGCCTCTGACTGCTGTACATAGTCATATGTAGAGGAACAGTTCCTGCGGTACCGCAGGAACTGTCCTACAGGCAAATTATCTCTTAATGCCCGGGGATGGTATGATTGGTAATGTAGAAGTGAATTCCTGTCAGTTACCTTCTGATGTACCGTGGTGCACAGCTTGTCATTCCTCACCACTATATCCAGATCTAGATACACTGCATTTTGATTGCTGAATGTCCAAGTGAACTTCAGACTTCTGTCTAGGGTGTTTAACCAATTAAGGAATTCAAGCAACCCTTTCTCAGTTCCAGCCCAGATGCATAGCACATCGTCTTATACCGCCTCCAGAGGCGTATATTCCTCTGGAAGGGGTTAGACGGATGATCAATGCAATGCTCCTCAAACTGGCCCACATAAATGCAGGCCAGACTGGGCGCGAAAGTCGCGCCCATCGAAGTCCCCGAGACTTGTAAAAAAAGGTCATTTTTGTAGCTAAAATAGTTCCTGGTTAGAGCTATTTCAATGCACTGTAGTACGAAGGACTGAGGCGTATCGTAGAACCACTCTTGTTCCCCAAGAGCCCGCGCTGCTGCCACCAGCGTAGCGTCTTGGGGTATACACGTGTACAGCGACTCTATATCAATCGTGACCAGGAATTCACAAGTAGAGTCAAACTGTATATCCTCCAAAATATTAAGAATATCCCTGGTATCCTGAACGTACGAGGGTTGTTTTATTACTGATTCTCTTAAAAAGAAATCAGCAAACTGTGACAATGGTTCGAGAACCGATTGTACACCCGAGACTATCGGGCGGCCCGGCGGAGGCCTTTGGGTCTTGTGTATTTTTGGCAGTATGTAGAACGCCGGGGTTCTCTGTTTAGGATTCACCAGAAAATCTGCCTCTTTCACGGTAATCCACTTTTTCTCCTTAGCCACTCCAACAATTCCCTTTATCATTTCCTGTAGTTCACTTACTGGGTCACAGGGCAGCGGACGATAATTATCACGCATACCTAACAGTCTCATAACTTCATTCTCATAATCTGTAGTGTTCATCACAACTACAGCCCCACCTTTATCTGCCGATTTTATCGTAATCAGTGGGTTCTCTTGTAAGCTACGAATAGCCTGCCAATCATCATGACTCATATTGTTAAAAGACTGGTGCTGTATAGTCTGTTCCAAGGAGTTAATCTCTTCCAATACTTTGTGTTCAAAGACTAAGACCTCTGGGCCTAGTCCGGAATTGGGAGGGCAAAACTGTGAGGGTCGATGCAGGTTCGTACTCCGAGAGCCTATCAGCTCAGCGCTTCTTGTCTGCTTTGACTGAAGGCAGAAAGCACAGCTGCAGGAGGGCGAAGGAAAGCAGGGACGGTGCTAGGGGTTGGTAAGGTTTTTTTTTTCTTTACCTTTGTGACAGGAGTAAATAACAGAGGCCATATTATGCATGACTCCCCCATTACTCCTCTTCCACTGCGTAGCAGTTGAAAGCAGGGGCAGATGATTTTGGTGACCATACATATCATAAAATTATAGATGGGTAATAAGTGAGTTATGTGGATGTTTTTCCCTTGGGGGTTCTGGGTGACATCATAGAGAATTCGAGCTTCGCTATCGTTGTCTATTTGAGGTCACTTATAACCCCTCAGTGAAAAACATCCCAGTAATTCACTGTTATCCATCTATAATTGTATATGTTAGGTATGGCTCTCATAGAAAGGCACTGCTGTGAATGACTTGATTCTAAATCCAGTAATTTACTGCTCTGACATAGGAACAGTTGTTAACAAAAGCTTCTACCCGCTGTTGCTACTTAATAAAGGAATTCCAGGCTGCTCTGGCTTGGCTCACTAAGAGCGTGTTAGAGCAGCACTGGAGCACAGTTTTTCGAAGAGAGGGAAAGGAAGGCATGGAAATTGGTGGTGGTGGGTGCCAGGAGGCCATTTTTTGTATCATTTAGGACTTGGAAAGAGACCTTGTTTTGTATTGGTTTCCAATTATTTCTCTATCCCTGTTTAGCAGTTGAAAGCAGGGGCAGATGATTTTGGGTGCCGTATATAACATAAAATCATAGATTGATAAAAAGTGAATTAAGTGAACGCTTTTCACCTCAGGGTACTGAGTCGCACTATAGACAACTAAAGCTTCACTCTCGTCTATTTGATGTCACTCAGAGCCCCTTGGTGAAAACAAATCCCCATAATTTACTATCACCCATGTATAATTCTATATATGTTCCACAATGTGGTAATCAACCTTACATGAATATATTTTCAGTATTTAATTTGAATGCTGTCTGCATTGTTTATTGTTGTTATTTCAAAAACAGCGCTATCTCGTAGAACGAAAATAATGGAAAGGGCTTCAGGCCACTTTCTGTTAATTGTTTTTATAAGAATTTCTAACAACAATGAGATTTTGTTATAAATGTCGAACACAGAGAGTGAAGGATACAGGAGTAGTTGCATACCAGGCAACACTGGCTCAGACGGTACAGAATCAGATCTCCGGTCCCAATTGAAGACTACCAGGACGGAGAGCATTTAGCCTTCGCTCACTGATTTATCAGTGGAGCTGGCCTCGTGGGACAAGAATAGCAGACATTAGGTCTGCATTGAACATAAGATCTGTTGTTCAAACAGGTACTTGGGTGTGTACCATCCCTGAAACTCAAGATAGGTTTTATTTTCTGCTGTGCTAGAATTAGATTAGCATTTAAAAGTAGTTGAATGAGGGCAGGATTGGTGTAGATTTATTCCTGCAACCGTGTTAGAGTGGTTCCTTTTATTTACAGTTTTCGTGAACGTTGCTGCTGCCATTTTATTTGTCGTCTTTGTGGTTACAGTTCATATAATGTGCACTAGACTAGGATTCTGATTTTAAATAAATATTTCAAATGTATCGTCATGTTCTAGTGTTCTTGGGTGTGTAATTCTTTAATAAAAGAAGGTTTGGGATTCCACTAACTATCCTTGTAATTTCTCGTGTATTTGATCATTGCCTGAAACACATCTTGTTCAAATATAGCTCAGTGGGTTGTGAAATGGTTGCAGTACAACTTTTTTTCCAGATTCTGGTTAGTCCTTGGGGACAGGGGGTCTAGAAAACTGACCTCTGTGTGTCTAGAAAAATCCATAGAATATATTACACTTGCTTCAACTTTTGAAAGATAGGATTATATTTAAAGACCTGATACTCATAGGTAGGCCATTTATGGCAGGGCTGCAAAGTACCTCAGTAGGAACTTTATTGACAGCCAACTTTTGAGAGATGTTCGATGTTTTGTTAAATGCCTCATTAGATTCTCTTAAGTTCAAGTGCACCACATCTGGTGGAAGGAGCTTTTTTCTGTCCGGCATTAAACTTCCTCCGGACATTTGAAAACTTGAGGATCGTGCAATGGACGCCAATTAACTTCTACCCTTGATTTGGCCTTAGGCACCCTGGACCTCGCCTTGCTACTCCTCGTCTCGGGGGGAACGAAGGAATCAGCGGGAACAGCCCATTGATCATCAAACATTTTTAAACAGATTTGAGCAATATTCCTAAACGATAAGCAGTAAAGGTGCAAGATCTGTCCCTTATGACCCCAACACTAGGGTGCATACTCTTGCAAACTCAAAGCCTACTAATGGAACACCCTCCGTGCATACCAATAATGAGGTTGCTAATCCCAGCGGCTTCACCAACAATAATGCAACTAATGATACAAGGCAGCATAAATAACCAGGGGCTGCAGGTAGGCAGCATCCACCTGTTACCAACCCATTTATGAAATAGAAATTTGCTGAATGGTTGTTGATGTGTTAGATTAGTAAACAATTAAATCATTGAAAGCTACCTTCAAGCGCATGTCACCGAAAGAACTGCTGCCTGAAAAGGCTACCCAGGCCTCTAAAGAAAAATGGTCAAAGACATTTTTTGATTTAAGAAAGCAGAAGGCACCAAAACTCCAAAGCACTCCTGGAAAATCAACCATCTCCTTCCCTGCATTGAGACGGTAAGCTCTGAAGTCCTGCGTCTTAGAATGAGGCAACACAGCAGGTGCATTTTTCACATGAGGAGAGGTCCCTTGCTCTGAACACTATGGGGCATATTAGCAAGGGCTTTATCGCCGCTTTAGCGGCACTTTTTGCAGCTAAAGCGGCAATTTTTTTATCGCCCTATCAGCAAGCTGTCGCTAACAGGCGTTAGCAACAGCTTTCTGGCAATAGCGGGCCGTTTTCCCCTCGCCTTGCATGCCAGCGATAATTATCGCTAATGACATGCAAGGTAGGCGTTCCCAACTAACAGCGACTGAAAACAGTCGCTAACACAACTTCCCCCTATTAGCAACGCAGGCGAAGCGATAAAAAAATTCTCTCTAAGCGGGAATATCGCTAGAATTTAACACCTGCTAAAAACATGACTTACCTGTTTGTTGTATAGGAGGTGGATTGTCAGGCTAAGTCCCCCATGGCGTTAATGCGTGAATATCGCTGGATTTCCAGTGATATTCACGCATTTCGCCGCTATCGCTGGATATTTTATCGCATTGGAGATAAACGTTGCTAATAGCGTGTTAGCTCCGCGATAATATCCAGCGATAGGCGGCGATAAAAAAAAACGCGCTAAGCGGTTTGCGATAATTATCGCAAGTTGTTGCTAATATCCCCCTATATTCCCTTTTGAACACAATAAAACTGTCCTGTTCAACAATCTTAAAACCATCCTGCAAGAGGCTTTCTGTTGATTAATGTTATCGACCACTGAAATGCTATCCAGCCAAATAAACACTTTGTGCCTTGAAGCATGTTAATCAAATCTGCATGGCCACCCTGATTTGGAATAATTTCACAAAGGTGATAGCAGGTAAGCATAGCACCAAACACAACCCTCAGGGGCGTAGCTTCTGGCGGGGTGTTTGGGGTGCGACCCCTTTCCCCGCAAAAAAGCATTGTTGGTTTGGCAGTTGTGTCTGGGGGCTCCGAGTAAGGTGTGGTATGCCTGTGTTGTTTTTCGTGAGCCAAGAATGAAAGACAAAACAGCGACCATTGCTGTAAACTGAGAGAGAGACCTATCTAGTGGCTGAATTGCAAAATGTGAAACCGGATAACCAGGATTCAATACCGGCTTCTCTGCTTGTCCAAATTGTGTGATCCTAGGCAAATATTTTATTCCGCATAGCCTCCTTTTTCTTTATTATCACATATCAGCGCATTTCTAAATACTTGAGTTCAGGATGTGCTCTGTATAAGCACCTCTTATGTATGATTTAATAGACTATAATGCTGCTCCATCTAGACTAAGAATCTAGGCTACGTTTAGAGTTTACCTGACTACTGACTTGCCTCCTAATGTACTAATGGCATTGTTGTTTGGGGGCAAGCCATGAATGTTTCTAAAAATTGTCAGTTATTTTTGGTACACCTTATTATATTATTATATGTTTCTCTTATGTGTCGAATTCAAAATAGGGTGGATTTTTATGTCAACACAACTCTGAGTTGACTCCTTCAGGAGCCTATTGTTTTCTGATTAAGTTTATACCCATTATGGATGACAGCATTCCATAATGGTCTCCTGGTTTAGAATAAGTGCCCACATGAGATGCGATGCACAGCAGATTAAATGAGTGGCAAGCAAGCAACCCGTTAGCATTGCCTTGAGTGCTGCAGTATCCTCTTAGGAAACATTGAAACAAAAAAGGAGAAGCAAAGAATGAAAGGGGAACTATGAAAAGAGAACATTTGAAAACTAAAGGACCGGGCAACCAGCCCTGTCACTGAAGTGCACTCATTTTCAGGTGGATGTACACATGTGATCAGAAAATGCCGTAATTCACAGGGCAAGAGAGTCAATGACTGATGTGGACTGAACTATTACCGCATGCAGTGTGCTGTCATGGATGGAAGCAGAGTGTAAATGACACTTAGACCAGTGGCAGGGCAGAGCAGAGCTGACCCAAAGGCCCTCTGTGTAGCTCTCTCTACACATATATAAGTTTTTTTATTAAAAGAGAAAAAGAGACAGCAGACGGCTAAGATGAGATTCTAGCAAGAATTATTTCAGTGCAAATCTTCTACCCTAGGGTTTGTCAGATGTGGTAACAGCACCAAACTCCTCTCCTACAAAGGTAATCTGTGCCATTCATATAGCAAAATAGCTATCTGTAAACTCTAACACAGAGAAATAATTATCCAACCTTAAATGTCTATTGACTTTAATGTGTGCTTTTCACAATCAATATGTCAGGCCTACTGTGTTTATCATAACTTTTTATAATAAACAGATCAGACCTATGCATCAGAAATACATTTCCTAGAGAACTAGTAAGACCTCTAGCTGTTATCATTGGCACAACCACCTCCTGTACTCCTATACTGAGCTTAAAAGTTTTGACAAGGCAACCATTAGGCATACAGTCATAAAATTACATAGTATACACATTTACAGTTGGCAAAGCAAAATATTCTGTCTCCTAAAAGGACCTAAAAAGGATTCTGACAGTGCAGACCTTCTACAGCCACGGCTTTTTGTTGGGTTGGCAAAGTGGACACCTATTTCAATCGTAGGTAAACTGCAGATATCCAGAACAGTGGCGGCTCCTCCGCTAAGGCGGAGGAGCGTCGCCCCACTGCTTTTTGAAGTGTAAAGAAAGGAAAAATAAAATTATAATAACCCGAGGTTATCATTTAGTTTTCCTCGTTGTGGCATCTTTGTGGGGCGGGGCTGCACTCAGAGCAGGGGGAGGAGTGGTTTGCACTCTCTAGCATGAGTGCTTGGCCGGCCCTCTCGAGCCGCCCAAAACAGTCATGCGCACATACCGTGTTCTCCATGCAGGCTGCATTACAGCCCACCCCTCCACGGCGCTCAGACCAATCACAACGCTGCATTGCAGCGTTGTGATTGGCTGCAGGGAGCCTGGGAGCCCTGGTGCTTCCTGTCTCCCTCCCCCAAGAGGCCAGGGAGAAGACGTAGCAGAGGTGGCGGCTGGCCAGCTGGACGGCCGGGAGGTAAGTGATTTTTTTTTTTTTAACTATTCCCCCCGCCCCTTCCTCCCACCCTGCCCCACTGCTGCTAACAGGTAGCAGCCCCTGCTGATTGAGAAGATATGGTTAGTTCACCCACTCATCATCATGGCATGCTTTATCATCAGTGACCTATACACACAAAGGTAGGTAAATACCACCTTGGCAAATTCAACCAAAATACAGGAGTTCAAATAAAATCAACTTAAGATTGATTTTACGATTCGTTAAAAGTATCTTGGTGTATATAATCCTTAGGGATTTTCCACTTTATTAATGCTGTACCCCAGGTATGATAAAAAATATATCACATGGGTGTTAGATGAGATATAATGAACCATCCATATATCTTGCCTGCATGTTTCGGCCTTCTATTATGCCCATGCGGGTCATCGTCCTTCATCAGGGCTTCAACTCGTGTTAGTATCCCGGCTTATACCTCACTCATACCATGCATCACACTAAGGAATGCAATAGGGTATATTAACCTGCTTGGTTGTATCTTGAAACCTGCAAAAGCATAAAACAGAATTTTTTTTTTTAATGCTTTAATTATAAGCAAGAATACACCAAGATATGAGTAGACACTGTAAAACCACACTTAAGAATACGTGATCCAAGTGCATAGTGAGACTTGTAACGCTACAGCACAGCAACTTGTGTTCATAAACATTCACACTCTCATTCAGTATTTTCACTTACCCTTGCTCTGGGTTACTTTTGTATCAGGGACATGACAGGGAGCTCCGCCCTCTAGCAAAACACTTATTTTTACATTGCCATGACACCAGGAAAGATATATATATGTATCAATGTCACATAAACAAATGAGCCATTTTAAATTGATGCTACTTGAGGGCCTAATTTAACTGTCCCGTGATTCTGGTCTATTCATATGTTTTTAACAAGGTATGCCTTGCAACAAATGTCTCCCTGTCGAGAGTCTATAAATTTCAAACTGGATGATGTGCAAATGACTGCGTTAAACACTCGGATGCCTGAAATTCATAGTCACAAGTGTCTCTAGTTACTTCTCAAGCGATAAATTTAGAAAATCATGGGGCATATTAGCAAGGGCTTTATCGCCGCTTTAGCGGCACTTTTTGCCGCTAAAGCGGCGATATTTTTAACGCCCTATTAGCAAGCTGTCGCTAACAGGCGTTAGCGACAGCTTTCAGGCGTTAGAGGCCGGGAATTACATCGCCTTGCATGTCAGCGATATTTATCGCTAATGACATGCAAGGTAGGCGTTCCCAACTAAAAGCGACGGTAAACAGTCGCTTACATACCTATCGCCTATTAGCAATACCCGCGAAGCGATAAAAACGCGCGCTAACCCCGATTAGCGCTTGTTTTTAAGAACTGATAAAAACATGACTTAGCAATGAAAGTCAATGGGAGGTGGATTGTAAGGTTAAGTCCCCAGAATTAGCGATAGGATTTTATCGCTGGATTTCTCGCGTTAAAGTTGGGTTTCGCCGCTATCGCTGGATATTTTATCGCAATGGAGATAAACCTTGCTAATAGCATGTTATTTCCGCGGTAATATCCAGCGATAGCCGGCGATAAAAAAAGGCGCGCTAAGCAAGGTTTGCGATATTTATCGCATGTTCTTGCTAATATGCCCCCATGTTTGCTTGGACCAATCAAAATATTATGGAGTAAAACACCCTGAGCGCAATACTCGTGACGTGGTATCGGTAAATGCCTTTAGGAGCTGTTCATTGTTTGCTTGCACCAAACAAGGCCCCTGAGTGCAGCAATCATGTATCGGAAGAGGCGGTATCGGAAAAGGCGTTCAGGAGCTCGGCCTTGCAGGCACATCTTACCTCGTCAAGGGTTAGGAGCCGCGGGAAACCACCGGTCCCTCGTCAGTCCGTTGTGGATGCTGCACCGTTCCCAGTGGTTACATGTTGTACCTGAGGTGCAGCGCCCTCTGCTGGGACCGGCAGTGTACCACCGCATCATGCGTATGGACTGGGACGTGGAGGCCTGTAGATGGAACTGTGTAAAAGAGTGCAACAAACACTACTGAGCTACACCTGGGTGAATTACATACAGCTCCATCACTGAGCACTGGACTGATGTGGTCACATTTGTCACAGATTTATGAGACTGGCCGAGTAGCGTCCTTTTTATGTCTTAACAGCAGAGGAAACTGCCCACTATTTACCCTTTGGTCACTTAAGGTGGTGAAAGCGTTGCATTGATGGAAGAGCTCTTGCAAGTGAACTCCAGTTAATACCCTCCTGCAGGACTCGAGCACATTAACACTAAACCGTTATCTCTTAAAAGCATACAGCCGGCACATGTACTCAGTGAAAGGGACACTTTTACAAAGTACCAAAAATGTTGTCACTTTGAGACATTGTAGGCTCAGTTATCCTTTTGTCTGTAGGAAGCTTGCACATGATTTACAAAATGTGAAATAAAATGTTAAATGTTCATTGCATTTTATTGCATGGTTAGATTTATTTTATATATTGCTTTATGGGCACTTCAGAGTGCTAATAGTGATGTGTGCCTTATGTGTACCCGCACACTCAAATAAAACGTAATATATGGCAAACTTCATCGACGAAATCAAGTTTTTTAATGATCACACTTGTGTTTGACTTTGTCATGTATTAAATGTACTTGAATGTATAAACTGTAACAGCCTAAATGTGCACGGCTTCTAAAAAGCCGTCTCTGCATTTCTTCATCTATACTTGATTTCACAGCACTTATGTAGATTTATTCATTATTCCATACTATACAAATAATTACGTTTGGAAAAGCCTTCATGCATCACTAGGCCACTATCATTGACATGCATGGTTAGGTGTTGTTGCCAACAGTGGTGGGTGCGTATATAAAAACATCATAACATAAAGGTAGACTTGTGTATCTTTTTCACAGAAATGAAAAACAGGTCCCTGTTTTGAATCAAACGCCATTGTGAGAGCTGTCCTGTCCTGTCTGATAACTCTTAATCAAACGGGAGAGGGAGGAAAGAATGTAGACTAGTTCACTTCCCCTGGTACAATTGGTAAGTATCAATGAGAACTAGCTCATTAGTGGAAGCTAGATGTCAATGTCTGGAAGAAAAACCTTTTGTTTTTATGAAGACCCTCACCCACCAACCTAGTTGGTGGCATACTTCATCATCGGGTCCCACCCAAGGCGCCGAGTGCACCCTGGGTGTGCTTCAACGCCTGACTACAGCGGAGCTGGGCCAATCATATCTTCTCCCTCTGCCTCAGATCTCTTGACTACTAAGTCTGCTAAAAGTAGACCAATTCATTCAGCCCTAAAGGTCTGATGCGTTGTTGTGCAATACAAGTGCATTTTCGATATAGCAGAGGCTCTTCTCAACGATTTTAGAGGAAAGCACGAGAGAGGTAGAGAGAGAGAGACAGAGTGTGCACGGTTGTGCGTTTGGACCCATCCACGCTTTTTCTTGGTTCATTGAGATAAGCGATTAAACGGTAAGGTGGGTGAAAATGTTAATAGAGAGGGTTCATTGGCCTGATAGTCTGTAGTTGCGAGGGCTAAAAAAAATAGAGCATGAGACTTAGGTCCTTCCTTATTCAAAATCTGGTGCAAAAACTCTGTGGCCCAGATAAAATTTGCACCAATTTTACGAGGTTCTGTCCCAAATGTGGCCAATAATGCTGACAAATGGTATTAATGGCCTTTTTAGGTCGAGTCTGGGCAGCGCATGCGCTGCTCTGCGAGGCATGCCGTATTCAGGTAGGGACTTGAAGCTCCGCCCATATTTTTTATCGGCTTGTGTCATTGTCCACTGTAAACTGTGGCTGTTCATTGGTCAATAGGCTTAGCAGTCCCTCCTTGTCTCATTTTGTAACCTCCCATGGTGACACCCCTCTTGTGTGTGTTGTTACTCGGTAGGCTTTAATTACAGCCTCTGAGCACTATTTTCTGAAATAGCTTTGTCCTGCCTGCTGTTGCAGGCAGGACACGCTCTCTCCTAACAATCTATTATTTTTATAGCACGGGCGCCGAGCGCATTTGCAATGTAATAGGTCTCGCATTTGCGAGAGTTTAAGATTTTGGCATTGTAAATGACAATGCCTTTTATTTATCTATTTTAAAAACAACACATAATAAATAAAAGGTATTGTCATTTACAATGCCAATAGCTCAAACTCTCGTAAATGCGAGACCTATTGCATTGCAAATGCTTGTTATACATGCTATCACCACGTTTTACCATTTTTGTTTTCAGCTTTCTTTGGTAAGTCAAAGAAGCACAAATTGCTGGCCTGCGTAATTCGCTCTTAGCGATACATGAGCCCAGGTGCACCACTGAAACGGTCATGAATGCTGTTTGCGCCTCTTGTAGTACTGTCACCAGGATTTAATTGAGTCTGATAAAAGTGTAACATCAGTCTGTCCTCTTGGAACATCCAGACGTCTGTCTGTGCTTGACTCGCAGCCACAATGCTGGTGCTCTGAAGGAGTGTGGCACTGAGGCCTGTCAAGGCACCGGCTGATGTCACACGCTTGCCTGGCTGGATATTGACCTGTCACTCAGCCGTCCTGCCACGTGCGGGCTCATTGACCCGAGGACACAAGAGCCTGGGGTTAGCTGAACCCCCGACCACCTTTGTTGGCTGCGAGACCCGAGCCGTAGCTCCGGGGCTCGCGCTTGCCGCAGGCCGCCATCTGTCCCAGGGTGCATTGTGCCCCGTGCGCGCGCTACTGTGTGCAGACAGTGAGTGCGTAATATTTATTTATTTATTTATTTATGCGTTTTTATATAGCGCGGACTTTACCCGAGGGTGTCAGAGCGCTTCACAACAGGATCAGCAACATTACATAAGGAGGAGGATACAAATGAGCATAATACAAAGACAAGCGTTACATTGCATGAGGAAAAAGTGACAATTGTGCAAAAACAAACAAACCAAATACAAAAGAGGAATGAGATTCAAGGGCAGGGGATTGGCTGTCTCTTGTCGGACCACGGGAAACAAACCCAGGCAGCCTGTGTGAGGGTTTAAGAGCAGTTCACTGAGAGGAGACTGCCACGCTCACGAGATGATCCTGCTACGGTTGTTTACCGTGGAGCCCAGCCTTCGACTTTAGTCCATTACTAAGCCCGCTGGTTCTAATCATTGCACAAAGGAGTTCAGGGCCTACCTGCCGTGTTTCTCGCCGACACTCTCCGTTCTATGGTGTTTGCAGAATAAGGCGTCCGATGTTTCAGGGATATAAGGTCTCTAATTTAGATCCGTGGCGCAGCAGGTTCTGAACTGTGCAGAGTCTACTCTGGCTTCATCCTTCCTAGTTCGAAACAATGATTACCTTTTTCATTTAGGTAATAATTGTTTCGAAAACTACCCATGTGAGTAGCTTCAGATAAAATCTTCGTAAAGAAATCTCACTCCCTCACCAGTTGACACTGGGCGCTGGTCGCATCACTGGTACCAGTGTATCTGGCCTCCCTGTACCGTGTAGATCGGACCACCTTTTACCTAGCTCAGTTTATAAGGTTGCAAAGTGCTCCGATACCTGGGGTGATAGCGCCTACTTGAATACTGTAAAATCCAGAAAGACAGATATATCCGGGTGCTTTTGGCTGAGACTGAAAAAAGGAGGCCGCCTTGGTTCAGTGGAAATGTGAGCAATTGCGAAGCTAGAGCAGAAGGCCATGGACTACTTCCTACTTATGGTCAGTCTTTGATGTGGCACATTAGGTTAAGGGTGCCTTGGGCTCTAATGCAAGCAAGGGAAAGTCTCCCTCTAGCAGGTAGGCAGTACAACGCCATAATCTGCCTGCAGCAGCCGGTCCCTCACACCTTTGGGCCCTGTTATCACTAGCCCTGCTGCACCAGTGATAGCTCCACCTCTGATGTGGCCTATAGGGCAAACAATCTGCAGCGGTCTGCCTTTATCCCAGGTACTTCATATTTGGGATTTAAAGTGGGAATCTTTTAATACTATGTTCTTATTTATTTATTTTATTGATTTGTAAAGCGCTGGTTTGTGACATTTTGTCGCCTTTTAGCGCAAGATCTGTCAGAGATACATGGGCTCCTCATGTGAGGTCAGTCGGAGAGTGATCTGTGAGTTTCAGGGGAGGTGTAAGAATGCTTATGGTATCAGCTGTCCTGGTGTAGGGCTAATGTGTGGCCACGCCTTCTAAGTAGAGGGGGGAGTGGTCTCTGAGGCGATTAGCAGGTATGTAAGGTTTTCAGACTTCTCTCTAGAGGCTGGTTTTCAGACTTCTGCAGTTCCCAGCTGCCTAGCAATGCCTGTACACTGATCAGAACTTTCATGTTCCCTTGTTTTTTTCTCTTTTCTTATGTTTCTTTTTGTTTCACACCTGAGAACCTCACAAATAGATGATTGTAAAGGCTGTATTCCTTCGATGTTTCTACATAAAAACTTAGTGTTATGTTGTGCTTGAAATGATTCAAATATTCCTTGGAATTGGAAGGGTGTGCCAGCACCCACCATATTTACTGAGTTACAAAGGTGTACTGTAGGACGTCAGAACTGTTGTGTGACCTACACTGTTCGTTAATAGAGACCGCCCTCCTTGTGGTATATGAAGAACCACACAAAGGTGTTGTGCTCCTTCTGTAATAGTGACACCCCGAGTAGACTACACCTCTTGTGGACTATTCCTATCACCATACCTTCACCAGTAGTCACACCTGCATGTCTTGTGTCGGGGAAGCATTGCTAATTATAACTGCCTGAAAATTGAACTTTTCCGGCTACCAGGGCCGGATAGGCCGCACCGGGCATCGGGCGTTTCCCCGGGAGGCTGGAAGGGTGGGGCCAGTTTTGCAGTGGTGGGGCCGGTTTTGTTACTGGGGGGGCAGTTTTGCAGTGTACTGCAATATCAGCCCCCACTAATAACAGCAGCAAGCAAGTGTTTCCAGCCTCCCAGGGCCAGGTAGTGTTTACCCATGAGCTGGTCACATTAAATTGCCAGGGCTGCTTTGGGTTCCCAGTCCGGCCCTGCCGGCTATCTCCCACTGAACTTGAAGAATGGAAAAAGGGAGCTGCAATCCAAAAGGGCCCATGCTCTTCCAGCGCTAGACTGTTTTTCCCTTCCCCTGATATACAGTCACTTGTACATCCACAGCTCTCTGAAATTGACACAGGGAGCTCTACTAAACTTTGTAATAAGTACATTGCTTTTATGGCCAGTCTCTGGCCGATGCATTTGAATGATGCCTCGCATAGTCACTAGTGCTGCATATTTCCACTCACCATGCCTTAATGCAGTGTTGAACAGCCATAAAGCCAGGGCGCGGTGGCCACCACCTTTCTTACCGATATCCTCTTTTGATTCAGGATGTTGTCAGAACCCAGAACTTCCGTGAGCTCTCCGACCAGTCGCTGACGGCCATCCTGCAGAGTGATGGGCTTACGATCGATGAAGTGGAGCTGGTGCGTGCTGTCAGGGAGTGGGCCCACGTGAATTCGGTAAGTTGAAGATCCACTCGGTCTTCAGATCCTCTCAGTGTGCAGTGACATCAGACAGTCAGAGTAGTACTGTGATAGGAAGTATTATGTTTTAGACCCCATTTGTCATCAATTTCATATTTCGAAGAATGTAAGATGATTTTTTTCTGTAGGTGAGTTTGTTTTATGAGCAAAAGTTGAACTAAAATGAGGTGTTTGTGAAAGAAGGCTTTGTAGCAAGAGTTGTTTGTATAGTCATGCGGTTTCTTGGGGACTCAAAGCAGGTTCTGTCAGAGTAGATGTCTGCGTTGTTTCTGGGAGGTGTTTGAGTGTTGGTCAGTCTTAGGAGGTGCTTCTGTGGGATGGCAGAGTATGGAGAAGCAAATGCGTTTGAAAGGTACTGTGGTCTGTAAGGGTTTACCTTTATTGCGGAATTTCAGCCCTCTGAAAGACGTGTCTAAGGAGTTATGGTCTGTAAGAGCAAATGCCTGTTGCAGAACGTTGGTTCTGTGGGAGGAGAAGTGCTCTATAAGAATGTGTTTGTGGGAAGAGGGATTTACTTGCTTTCATCAATCCTTTATTTTGATGTATAAATTATCTTCCCTCAGAGACATTATCCAGAAGTATCTGTAGGAGGTAGATTAGATCTGCAAATGTTTGAAGGGCTGTGCCCATCCAGGGTCCAGTTTCATAGAGAACATCTGCTGAACGTCACACCCAAAAGTCCAAAGGTGCCAGCTGCATTCCTGGTGTCTGTTCAGTCTAATATTCCTGTACCACTGAGACCAAGATGAGAAAATAGAGCCACCATCACAGCAGATAATCAGATACCAGCGAATAACGCATTGTCAAGTGCGAAAGTGGACAGGCAGTGAGAAAGAAGTCTGTGGGAAAATACAATATCCACCAGAGAAGCATTCCCAAATCTAACTAACATCTGATGGATGCTTCTTCCTGCACACTCCTCTAGAAGTGGCCCCACCGCAGAATCCGCTAGAAGGGGACATCCTATCACAGTCCAGACAGTTCAGTGAATTTTGGCCCGTTGCTGCCTGCCAGATTGTGAAAATAGACACATGTTCAAGGGTGCAGTAAGAACCGCCCCATCTCTTCAGGCGGGTGCCCTCATCCTTTAGGGGGGGGGGGTCATCCTTGAGGGGGTGTCCTTTTACCCTTCACACAAGCTTTTGCTTTGTGGCTTCTCTGCCTTTCCTCGCTCCTGAGAAACCCACACAGAGTTGATTATAAAGTTTGTGTTCTTTGGATGTTTCTACGTTGAAGGTCGGTGCCTAAGTGCTGTTCAACAAAATGTTCTCACGCAGCAGTTGAAGAATGAAAGGGTTTATTAAATGAACAGCCTTAGAATCAGAAAGCAAACGACGAGACAATGCCCATATTTATACTTTATACAGTGATGCTCTTGAGCTTCGAATAGGGTTATGTGATTAATTCTTGAAACAAAAGTGTGAGTGTCCACTCTGAGCTCATGAGAACATGTGAAACATCCTTCAAATTGTAACAAAAATATGCAGCGGAGAATAAGCTCTGCTGTGTGTTCTTTCCTGCACTAGATAAACTCTAAGGGCTAAAAAAGCCCTGACTGCTGAGTCTGCCGTGGTTGATAATTTATTTTCTAGGAGGAAGGTTTACAGCCATATATCTTGGGTGGAATTGCCAGGCCGGAGAGGCCAAGCTCTGTGAACTGCCATAACCCCGCTTTGTTCAGTCGTGCAGCATTTCTGCTACTCCTGCCCTGCCACTGCCGATGGATCTAGTAGCCATGATAGCCGCAGGGACCAGGCTGCTTCTTAGGGTACATCTAGCAGCCTCTGGACCATCTATGACCTGCTGAGAAGACACGTGTTCTGGCAGTTGACTGGTCGTACAGTTGGCCGTCTCCTAAAAGGTGTGAGAGTACTATGTCTTTAGGTATGAAGCGTCGGAAGCAGGGCACGAGTCGGGGGTACACACGGGTACACAGCGTCCACCCACTCTTTTTACAGGGTGGACGCCGTCCCCCCTGCTAAGAAGTATGGCCCCACAGAAATATGTTGAACTTGTCCCAGTGTAATTTTGAAACACCGGGACACGTTCATCAGCTCCTGCACGTTGTCTGCTTTAGATTCCCAGCAGCAACGCCGGCAGCGAGGGGGCTTTTTTCCCACCTCCAGCTGAGCAACGATAAAGACAAGTTAAGGGTCCATCAGGCCTCCTTTTGATCGAGTATGGGACTGGAGGCGTCCTGGAACTTTGTAAATGCACCAGCGAGAAAAAAGCACACAGCTTGTTATCTCTTCACAGGTACTTAAGAGATGCATGTTTTTTACTTAGTATATAAGTGTATGCACTGTAAGAATGTCAGATGGGTTGGTCTGTCTCAGTATTTACACAAATAACAATTTAAATAGCACTATTTTATTTCTTTTATAGCACATCTCATCCCAATGCAGGGTGTTAGAGCACTTTACATAACATACACATTATCCATTCCAAATAAATCATGTAAGTGTGTAAATCAATGTATAAGATGTGTTACACAAGACAGTCAGGGTTACAAGGTGTAGGAGTCAAATACACTTCATAGCTCACTGTGGTCTACTAGAAGGATTACAATTTATTAACTGCAAGTAACAAAAGGATCTCTGTGTTCATAGCAGTAATCCACTTACCTATCAACATAAAATAAAAATCTGTGATCTGCATGGTACATGATATGCTTTGCAGGAGACAACTTTAAAAAAAAACATTTTATTGCATTTTCAGTTGTCATATGTTACAACATACACATATCAGAGCATCACTTCCAGTGAGGTCACTTCCTGTGATGCCACATGAAATGTCACGTGTCGTGACGTCATGTGCTTTGATAGCACGCGTCATGATGTCACTTGCATACTGCCTGACTTGGTCAGTCCCCCCACTTCTTTTTTTAGGACTTGTGCCCTGGTCGGAAGCCATGAGAACGTGGCTTGCTAACATCAACATCGTATGCACCATCTCAACTAGTGTTTTTTGACTTTCATTCTGGCGGAATAGATGGAAAGTATCAAGTTTCACTTTTTCTGGTGAGGCTTGAACCATAGGTCTGCCCAGAAAGGGGTGCAGAGGGAGACATTTTAGATCACAAAGTGCTGGCTTCTGCTTGCAATCTTACGGCCTGTTAACAGAGGTTGGAAAATAGCTTTTCCGTCAGCAGTCATTATTGGCTCCATCTGACACTGTGTCACTGAAAGGCAAAAGAGGCTTCAAAGTCTTGAGTTCCAAAGAACAGATCCTGTTGAAGAAATTAGTTAAATCCACCTAAGACAGTGTCACACACAACAATTTTTCCATCACCAGTCAAAAAGGATTTTTGTTCTTTCGAAAGAAGGGCAAAGCAGATTGGAAAATTGCCGTTTGGGGAGGTGTCATTCTTCCAAGCATTCTGAGAATGTGGCTATAGTCACCATATTGCCGTGTTTCAGCGTTAACAGATTGTCTACCTCACGATCATCATCTTCATCCCTTTCCGAGTATGGCTCTGACAACTCTAGAACATTGGAATCTAACTGAAAGAGTAAGAGATGAAAGGTTCTGAACCGAGGCCAGAGCCGCCAGAACACACAGGGAACGGGTGCTATTGAAACCAGGGATATAGTAGGGTTTCCAGTGGGCGTGCCATGGATTCCGGCTTCATTTGAAGATCCCACATTGTTATTGTTGTCTACCTGAAGGGCTCTAGCTGCTTGTGGGTAGATCCTGTTAGTACAAAGATTACATTTTGGGGTTGCATCTTCTCCAGAACTGGTATGGGAAGGGATTCTAATGACAAAGCTGAGGGATACGCACAGGTATGTGTGTGCTGCTTATGATGGTGTCATTCCTAATCAGCCAGCCTCCTTTAGGTGGGGTAAGAAGAGAGTGAGTCAGGTGGCTTCAAGAAAGAGTACATGATTTTGAATCATCCTACTTACGAAAAGCAATTCTGTAGCTTTGCCTTCCTTTCTCTAATTGTCTTGGGATGCATGAAGAAACGAAGTGCACGGGAACCCACCCAATGACCTGCCCGCAAACACTAAACACAATGACTTGGGTCGAACACAGATGTCTGCCTCCTGTATTCATGAGAAGGCTTAAAGCCAGAGGACTCGCTAGGTTGCATGGTTAAAAAAAAAAAAGTTAAACAAGGTGAAAACCTAAAGCTACTGGGTCAGTGATCTGTAGATTCTGTAGAATGCGGCTAAAAAAAACTGGTCGCTCAAACTAGTGCAGAATGGGTGAATTGCTTCAAAATATTCTTGATCCCTGCCAGGGCTGCTTATAGTTATAAATAAGAAATTTGTGAGGTGTACCAATCCAATGGAACAGATCCATAAAGAATTTGCAGAAGTACATATCGTTTGAGGATAATAATTATCACAATTTGAAATAAATGTAGTGGAATACAAAGGTAGTGAGTAAAAATTAGCAGTGAAGATAAATTGATTGTAAACACATTTTTCTCAAAGACATCTGCACGTCATCTATAAAATTGTACATAACATACTATTCTGTACAGAAAAGTACTTCTGCCAAAAAGTCTGTACATATATTCCATATTTTGTTTGAGTTAAAAAAAAGAAATAATTGTTTTGTAGCTGAAAGTTTTTTAAACAGTAGCTGCATTAGAGAGGTCTATGTTGGCCAACAAAAAAATAAATATACAAAACACTTTTTACTGTTTTTTGTGCTCTTAAACGAACAAAACAATAACATATTATTAAGCAAAACAGGTGTGGAATAATTTCAGATGGTTCCAAATTTCAGTTCTGGAGCCCAGCCAAACTCACCAGATTGGGGCTAGTAATATTCTCCGCCAGCTGTTAAAACTGCAAAGCTAGCTATGCCAAATTTGAACATATGCTCTTCAGTTGTAAAACTATGAAAACTTTTTGGGACAAAATTGCCTCCTACCTGAAGGAAATCTTCAGAACTCACCTCAGTGTTGACTTTGGACGGTTGCCCTGGGGACTCTGGCATCCCCAATTACGCCACATCTTCCAAACACAGACTTAAGACTCCTGGATCTGTTAATTGCAATTACCATGAAACTTATCCTGTCAGGTTGGAAAATCCCCATTCATAGCTCTGTACATACCTGGTGGGCATGGGTCCTCTCCATTCCGGGAGCATACAAATCATTACAAACATTCTATTTTTTGCTTAATAACTCAATAAAAAAGTTTTGAAATAAAAAAAAAAGAATAATCAATTTTTAGGTCTCACCTAGGCAGCGCTTCACTGACTCTTCGAGACATGCTGTATTCAGGATATAGGCATAAAGCGCCTCCCACTTTCCGCCCATCTTTTTAATTGGCTCCTGTCCCTGTCCTTTGTAAATGATGGCTTTTCATTGGTCAATAGGCTTAGTAGTCCCTCCTTAGTACCGCCTTGTCTCTTCTTGTAACCTCCCATGAGGATACCCCCTGTTACATGTGTTGTTACTCCCTAGGTTTTAATTACAGCCTCAAGGCACTATTTTCTTAAAAGGTTTCAGGCAGGACACACACTTGGTCTTAAGCTAGGCTGGCAGTGGTTACTTCACTCACTAGAACATCTCACATTTATATGAGACCGTCTATAAATTTACCTTCATCAGCTCCACACAGAGTACAACCTAATCCGAAATTAATGTAATAATTCTTTTGTCAAATTTCAAAGCTACTAATCGTATATATGAACATAGCTATTTGAATGTACTCGTAGTACTGCCTTGCATGCAATGCATTATGGGTAGAGTGGATTTACCATATCTTCTGCAGGGTTCAGTACCACATGTGACCAAAAGAGGTCCCATATGGTACTGAACCCTGCAACATGGCTAAGTAAGAACATTGCCATTTATAATGCCAATAACTCCAACTTTGTAGACATGCAGTGCTGGTGCCATGCTCACTAGGGACCTCTAGGAGCAGCTTGCGGTACTGCACCTAGACATGCAGTGCTGGTGCTTTTCTCACTAGGGACCTCTAGGAGCAGCTTGCGGTACTGCACCGAGACATGCAGTGCTGGTGCCTTGCTCACTAGGGACCTCTAGGAGCAGCTTGCAGTACTGCACCGAGACATGCAGTGCTGGTGCTTTTCTCACTAGGTACCTCTAGGAGCAGCTTGCGGTACTGCACCGAGACATGCAGTGCTGGTGACTTGCTCAATAGGGACCTCTAGGACCAGCTTGCGGTACTGCACCGAGACATGCAGTGCTGGTGCCTTGCTCACTAGGGACCTCTAGGAGCAGCTTGCGGTACTGCACCGAGACATTCAGGGCTGGTGCTTTGCTCACTAGGGACCTCTAGGACCAGCTTGCGGTACTGCACTGAGACATGCAGTGCTGGTGCCTTGCTCACTAGGGACCTCCAGGTACTGCACTGAGACATACAATGCTGGCTCCTGGCTCACTACGCAAGCATTTACAGTGCACTAGGTCTCGTATGAGCTATTGACATTGCATTATTATTTGCCACGCCAATACCTCAAACTATCAGTAATGCGAGACCTATTGCACTGCAAATGCTTGTTTTTGTTAATTGTCAAACAAATGAAGTGGTCTTTGTGATAACCATGTGCCATTGTTAAAAAATGAATCCGGAGTGTACTATCAAATAGTCTTTGACACATATCCAGAAGTGGAACATGGCACTGCCAAGGCCCTAAATGAGAAATGCCTAATTTCAAAGAACTTGATTAAACTAATACCAATTGTTTTACTTTTTTTTTTAACTCGGTTGAGTAAGGACAGAAAGAAAATTAGAAGCATGAACTTGTGTTAAGCAGAACATCGAGCAAAATGGAGTCCTAGGTTCAGGTTGAACATAATGAATTAGCTTTTTTATAGGCAAAACAAAGTCTTAATAAATTAAGTTACCATTTCTTTTAAATTAGCATTAGTTGTGATCCTCTCTTGCTAGTAATATCACTGGCTCATCAGCTGGCATCAGAAAATCTTGCATTTTTACTATTTAAAGCCAAGTGAAGTGGTAGCAAAAATAACACTGCAAGCTTAACATCTTTGATTTTCATGAGATGAGAGCTGATTCATTTATCTGTGCCAATATACAACACTGTATTAGGCAAACCGATTAAGTAATTGAATTTTCAGTGGATGTATGTGTAGGAGAAGGTGGGTTCTTTGTTTCCTGAGAGGAGATGTGTGTAGTAGATGCTAAACTCTTAAGTGGAGGCGCTTGTGGTAGAGCAAGGAGTCTCTGGGAACAGACTTTTTGTGTCATAACAGTAGATAATGTTGAGGTTCAGTATGGTTGCATTTGTTTAAAGAAGACGCCTGGTCCTTGAGGAGAGATGTTACTGTATGTAAAACGAAGTCCGGGTGTCAGTGAGGCGATGAGAACACTGACAAAGAATGAATGTATGAGGTGTTCACGTGAAGAGTTTGATCAATAAAAAGTGTTCACTGGAGTTTGTTCATGGTGTTTGCAGTCAACTGGAGAGAATGTCTCTTGACTATATGTACGGTCTTGCTGCTAAGGTCACAGTTCTGATGATGTGGTTTGTGTGAACGGATCTGGAGAGTGTTGATGGGTCTGGGATCAGTGGTGGTCAGTGTTTGACTCTGCAAAAGGTTGTGTGGTCCCACCGGCACCCTGAGTCAACCATGATAACTTTTTACTTGCTGCCAATCACTTTTGTTGTACTAGAGGTCACAGTGACCTCGGTGACACTCAGCGGCTGGTTATTTGGAGGGCCTGGGATTTGGAACAGGCTGTCTTGTGTAATCAGAACTTGTCAACACTGCAAGGGCAATGTCAAGGAACTGATTATTGAACACACTTCTGGTGCATGGTTGTGCGCCCGCACAGAGCCAGACTCGGACACTCTCATGCAGAGCCAGGGTTATACCTATAATATGGCTTGGTGCCATGGTTTGCCCAGCATTAATGACGTGTCACACTGGCTCCCACACGGACGAGGAGTTTCCCTGTGCATGCTACTGCTGGGACATGCCGCGGGCACCTGTCACAACTACTTGTTGGCCTGGGTTGGGTATGCGCTCCCGGGGTGGGTAGGAAGTGACATGGCTGGGTTAATCGGTGCTTTCCCTTGGTGTTCCAGGTAGTTCTAGACCGACCGGTGCCAGATGTTGCAGCAGATGTCGTGAAGGAGCTGCGCCTCTTCCTGCTGTCACCGGAGGAACTCACCGACCTGGAGCGGGAGAACAGGAAGGATCAGTTTATTCCAGTAAGGCACCACTGCTTCCATGCAGCACACGCCTGTCAAAATGTATTCACTCCCCTCTGCTCCTGTACTCCTCCCTCTGGTCTTGTACGTCCCTTGCTACATCTCCTCATCCTTTTTCTTTGTATTCGTGTACACATCCTTTGTTTTCCTGCACACCTCCCTCTGTTCCTGTACACTTCTGCCTGATTTTTATATGCAAAAATGGATTTAGTCCAGCTCGGTCACGCTGAAAACTGCCCCCATTTCAATGCAAGTTGTTGTGATCTTCCTTTGAGCTCCATAGCTTCGGCTATGTTGAGTGCAGAGTGTTAGGTCCTAATTCTGTGTGTGTTATGGCTTGAGCAGTGGAATTCCATTTGGAGTCAATTATTTGCTGACTGGCAAATGGAAGACAACGCTCGGGTCGCTTGCTGAAATAAACTTGTTCCTTTCATCATTATTTGGAGTTTGGTTATTACAACACAAGTCTAAGGGGGGGATACATTCCCCTGATTTTTTACAAAATATTCCTCTTTCAAAATGTTAGCATGCATGTTGTACATGTACACCCACCTACATTCCTCTAGACCTCTCTCCATCTGTGTGCAATTCTCTCTGTTCTTGTATACCTACCTCTGTTCCAGTATGTTATGTTAAGTGTACTTATAACGCAAGCATCTCCCCCATGAGGGTATCCTGGTGCCAATGAGAAGGAGGATTGCTAGCTGCCTTGTCTGGGTCCTATATGAACAAGTTTTCAGTTGCCTCTTGAATTCTGGGACTGAACTGGAGGCCCTAATCTAAAGGGTAGAACATTCCAGGCTTTATGAGCCAGGCAAGAGAGCATGGCTACCGGCTCAAGCTCTTTGGATGCGGGGGACAGTTAAGAGGTTAGCTGAGCAGAGGTGTTTGGTGGGGGTGTGAAAACTGATTCTGTTGTTGAGGTAGGTGGGGCCTCAATTGCGTAGTGCTTTGTATGTGTGTGATTGAGTAATTTGAACTGTGCACATTTGTGTATTGGGAGCCAGTGGAGGTCTCTGAGATGGGGAGGTGATGTGGGTGCGTGGAGGGAGGTTGATTGTGAACCTAGCTGCTGTATTCTGAATGATGTGGAGCCACTTGGTGAGTTGGGCGGTGATTCCGATGTACCGTGTGTTTCAGTAGTCTAGCTTGCTGGTGATGAATGCCTGGGTGATTGTTCCGCAGGTGTTGAGAGGAAGTGGCCTGAAGATTATCCTGAAGAGCTAGAGGGTTTTTAAGCAGAGGAGGAGATCAAGTTTACTTGGCTGGCCATCAAAAGTTTGTTCTTGACAAGGATTTCCAGGTTCCAGGATTGGCTGGAAGGGTTTGGGGTGGAACCAACTTCTGATGGCCTCCAGACTGTGACCATAGAGTCCTGGTCTTTCTTGAAGAGCACTACCTCAGTCTTGTCCGAGTTGTGTTTGAGGCAGTTGGACTTCATCCAGAGGGTGCCTTCTGACATGCACTCGTCAACTTTGCTTAGGTGTTGGTGGTGTTCTTGAAGAAGAAGAGGATGAGTTGTTTGCCGTTGACGTATGAGATGATGTTGATTCTAAAAGTTTGCACGATGTTGGCGACTGGGGTCATGTAGATACTGAAAAACGTGGGGTGAGTGATAATCCCTGGAGGACCCCGCAGACCAGCTCGGTGGGTTCGACTTTCTGCATGCATCCTGCGAGGATGGAGCTGATCCACTGTAGGGCTGTTCCACAAATTTCTGACTGGTGAAGGCGTTGGATAAGGATCGGGTGGAAGATGGTATTGAAGGCCATGGAGAGGTCGAAGAGGATGAGGGCCACAGAGTGGCTTTGGTCCAGGATGGTCCCAATGTCGCCATTTGCTGCAATGAGGGTGGGTTTGGTGTTGTGATTAGGTCTGAAGCCTGATTGCGATTGGTCCAGGAGGTAGTTGTCGTCCAGGTGGTTGGCCAGTCTTTTCTTGATCAGATTCTCCAAGATTTCGCTTGGTAGGAAAGCAGTAAGATGGGTCTGTAGTTGACTGGTGAGGATCTGTGGTGGGTTTCTTCTGTAGTGGCAAGTTAGTAGCTTGTTTCCAGGGGTTGGGGAAGGTAGCTGTGATTAGGGAGTTGTTTAGGGTCTGGTGAGGGCAGTGCAGATGGGCTCGAGTTCTCTTGTGAAGCAAAGTGCAGATAAGGGCCCAACGGCCTTCCCGAGCATATGGCTTGAATGATAGTGGTTTCTGTGTGGGTGATGCTGGGCCAACAGGTCAGAGTGGTTCCTGGAAAGCTGTTGCCCCCGAGGAGGGCTGGTGGGGTGTAAGGGTTTGGTTGGGGTGCGAAGTTGTCGTATATAGTGCTTAACCTATCTCAGAGCGGGGGTGAAGGAGGTGGAGCAGGTGTGGTGAATTCCTTTATGATGGAGAAGAGTTCCTTTACGCTGTTGGTGCTGTTATTTATCTGTGCATGGTGACTTTCAATTGGTGGTGGTCTTGTCAGAGGACTGATTTGAAGGTTTGTTTGTTGTTGTTGTGGGTGAGTCTCCATCAGCTCTCGAGCTACTTGCAGTAGCAGTTGGTGCATCAAAGGTCATCATTGTACCAGCAGCTTTTGGTCTGGCCCTAGCTGTGGTCTTGATTTTGAGAGATGTCAGGGCGTCTGCTCAGGCAGTGATCCAGAGACTGAAGTGTTCAATAGAGCTGACGAGGTGGTCTTGTTGCGGGGGTGATGGTTTTGCAGTTCTGTGGACCAGATTTCTTCTGAGCTAATGTTGCAGTTGAGGTCTTGAGGGGTGGTTTTTTAATTGTGGTTGAAGTGAAGATCAAAGCCGACGAACGAATGGTTGGTCCAGGTGAGAAGGGGGTGTTTGCCCACCAAGATGTTGTCGAAGTTGGTAAAGATGGGGTTTAGCAGGTGGCCGACCATGTGTATGGGGTCTTTTAGCCACTGTGAGAGTCCGAATGTGTTCATGCTATCCAGGAGGTTGGTGATGGTTGGGTCGGTGAGGTCCTGTAGGTGGAAATTGATGTTGCTGAGCAGGATGAAGGAGCTTGAGTTGAGTACAAGGCAGTAACGATGCCTGCGATAGAGTTTCTGAATTTGGCTCTTGGCCCTGGTTGTCGGCAAAGGAGGGCTTCTCTCAGGCTGCTGGTGTTGAAGATGTTGAGTTTGAATGTCAAATATTCCAGTTTGTCGTCTGCAACCGCTTGAGTGAGGGTGCAACTGATGTTTTCCTTGTAGGTAATTGTGGTTCCTCCTCTGGGTTTGCTGGGCCTGTCCTTTCTAGTGATCTTGTATCTAGTCGCGATGTTGGGGGCCGATGTAGGTTTGAGCCAGGTGTCTGTGGGAAGAGTAGGTCATGGCAGAGGTCATGGAGGAGGTCCCAGATTTCGATGGAGTGTTTGAAATACCTTTTATCCCTTCCTTTAGTCCTATTTCTATACACTGTTCTCTTCTTGTTGCACCTCTCTATTCCGGTACTCCTCCCTCTATTCTTATACACATCCCTCTATATCTGTACACTTCACTCTCTTCCTAACACAATCATCTACACACGTAAACCTCTCCTTATATATCATTCTTTCTATCCCTCAGGGCCTGTGTGTATAACTCTCTGTATCCCTGTACAACTCTCACTAGCCCTATACACATTTTTATTCCTGTGCAGCTCTTTCTATTCTTGTATATCTCTATTGCCATGTACAACCCTCTGTTTCTGTACATCACTTTCTATCCCTGTCAGCTTGTCTCTATTCCTTTACAAATTCTCTGTCCATGTACATCTCTCTTGCCTTGTTCTCCATCCCTGTGCACCTCTCACTAGTCTTGTGCATGTCTCTAACCCTTTACATCTCTCTCTCTGTTGCTGTACACCTTCTTCCATCCGTGTACACCTCATTCTAGCCACGCACAACCCTTTATTACTGTACATTTCTCTCTAACCCTGTCTAGCTCTCTGTTCCTGTATGCGCCCCTCAATTCCGTTACATCTTGCATCCCTGTATATTCCCCTGTATCCCTGTATTTGTCTCTATCCCTGCACTCCTGTCTCTAGTCCTTTGCATTTCTCTGCGTCCCTGCGCATCTCTCTCGGTCCTGGAACACCACCTACCAGCCCAGTTCAGCTTTCTCTAGCCCTGTACACCTATCCCTTTTGATCTCCACTTTTCTCTCTCACTGTCTCTTTTTTTCTAGTCACTTTTCTCTCAAATGCAATCACTCTTCCTCTCCAGATCTTTTCCTGACCATTTCCTCTAGTCCAGCGGCCTTTTTCTGGAATCTTTCTTACATAAGCCATTTCTGCTCATACATAATCATTGCCTGTTCCTTCCTTCTCACCTCTCCTGCTCACATCTCATTCTTCCTGTCCATATCTGTTTAGGTCTTTCTTCCTCTTTACTTGTTTCTCTCGCCTTTTTCCTTTCAGTCTCTCTCTTCCTCTCCACTACATTCTTCACTGAAGAGTAAAGTGAAATTGTTTGCTTTGGGTAAAACACCGTAACATATGTTTACATTTTTTTTTAGAAATTAACTTAAAAAATGCAGTTGTATACAGTTATGGTTACAAACTAAGCTGGAAAAAACACTGAAATTCACAAGTTATGTTTCACTCCACAATCCATAACACACAGTAGCTATGCAAACAATATCTCGCACTTCGAGTGCAGTGGACATGACCTCACTTTTGATATAAGAGATGGAATTACACATTTCCTAAATGATATTTCAGGTCAGAATACATTTGACATTAACATTAACACTACCAATGAGCCATATGGTTATAACATTATTTATTGGTTTGAGTATGTATTGCACTATTGGGTTTTACTTATTGTATAAATATTGTGAAAGCCATAAGCCTTGCTTTTGGGGTGTGAGTTAGGGATTATGGAGCCAACTATAACTTGTAAATTTTAGCAGCCACTTTATAGCAGAAAAAAATGTAATTAATTTCAAACACCAAGTGCCACCACTGGCTTCAATTGGGAGTGCACGGGTGTTAGAAATTGAATCTTTAGTTGGCAGAGGTATGCACCCTGTCCAAGGAGGGACCACAGTCCTAGTCAGGGTAAGTCACAACACAATCCTAAATTATCCTGTGCTCACCCTCTGGTAGCTTGGCATAGAGCAGGCAGGCTTAACTTAGAAGGCAATGTGTAAAGTATTTGTGCAATACCTCATACAACAACACAGTAACTAAACCACAAAAATACTCCACAACAGTTTAAAACAAGCATTTGCAATGCAATAGGTCTCGCATTTGCGATTGTTTGAGCTATTGGCATTGTACATGACAATGCCTTTTATTTATGTATTTTGAGAACCTGCACTTATAGTCTTTGCTTACGAGAAGCAAGGCTGGCAGTAAAAAAGGCGCAGTTACTGCCAGCCTTGCTTCTCCTAAGCAACTCCACGTTGCCAGTATAAGACAGTTGTTTGGACAGCAGGGGCCTGCAAGGACACAGCGCACACATGTAACGCTTAGATCAGAGCCACTTAAGTAAAAGTAGTAAAATTGCTTTCCTATGTAATACAATATGAAGCGCTAAAATGCTAAATTTCCCTGTCAAATTTAACAAATCGCAATTGCCAACTAGCAGGACAAAAAATAAGAGAATTTTCCGAGTTCGGCAGTACACAGACTCTCAGAAATAAGGTAATAAAAGTGCACCCCACCCCCACGTCTTGAATGTTATTCTATCTAACTGTATGCCACGTTGCTAAGCAGCCATCTTTCCCTGTTTTTTTTAATCAACATTTGCATAATGGGACTTGTAGGGCCTTACTTTGATCCGAGAACGTAGAACTCCAAGTCCCAGCATGCCCCTGCTGCTGACTAAAGACACATTTGGAAGAAGGCGACCCCTCCCATGACATGCTATCAACTATTAGCTACGCTTTTCGAATCAATGGCTAGCTTTCAAGAAGTGCCTTGCGTCGTGGAAAAGTTTAAAGGCGCTGTGCTTGGAAAGCCAAGGCTCAGCCCTGGCAGGTTAGCTGTATTGTTATTCATCCGATCTAAGGATCAGCGCAGGGCTGACCGGGTGAGAATAAGCACATGGCCTGGGGGTGGGGTGGGGGCTGGGGCACTGCACAGGTCTCAACCGGTCCCAAACAGGTCATGCCACGTACAGTGCGGAGGCAAAACTCATCATGACACTGCTGGGGGCAGTTCCCATGCTATCTGAGGATCTCAAGAACCCACGAGAATGTCATCATGGTGTGCGGATTTAAATCCTACACACGGGATATTCTTTCTGAGATCAGCTCACGATTCACTTGTTATATCTACTGATAATAACTGGTACGCAGATGCCCGGAGTGTAATACGAAATGTATTACCACTGCCGAGTGTGGGGAGGGGCCAGTCAGTCATACAGCTTTATTCGATCTTTTTAAAACTGATCATAAAAGCACAATTATCTAAAATTCCAACACAATATATACACATTTAAAATAAGAATTAAACAATAGCAGTGAACCATATAAATTCATATAAAAACATTTAAATAAAAAAGCAGTTCTAAATTTAAAAACTAGTCAATTAATTGTTACAACTAAAATCTCGTCCCGCCTTTTTCCTCTTCCTAAAACAAGCCCACAAAAATGAGGCAACAGAACAACATACAAATGGGTCCCGTAGAGTTTTTAAAAAGTACATAGCCACCCGGCACTGCCTAAAATTGTGGTACCTCAGGATAGGGAGTATAAATGTTGTCCTTTCCTCTATGTAGATCTTACAAAATAGTACAATATGTAGATCTGACTGTACTGCGTGATTGTTAGAAGGACAGGGTGAGAGATCTGCTAATTTATATTTATTTTGAGGGTATCCCAGGAATAGCGGGATCATGTTCATGCGGAAACGCAAAAGAATAAATCTGTGCTGCGCATTGTTTATTCGTGATAAATACTGAAAACCTTCCCCAAACTTGGTGGTACCAAATCATAAAGAATGGAGGAATGATAAGTGCGTTTCTTTTCTCTTCGAACATACTTAGATCTGTTAATAAATAGATCCGATATTCTTTCCTTTGAAACCCTTTTACAGGACTCAGGGTCCTGAAATAATTCTCCCATCCCTAACGCTTTCAGATGGGTCTCTACATAATTTAACCATCCAATTTTTGTATAATAATCTAATTTACAACAGTCCTTAATAATAGTTTGAGTCAAATCCACTGTACGCAGATGCCCGGAGTGTAATACGAAATGTATTACCACTGCCGAGTGTGGGGAGGGGCCATGAGTCGGTCATGAACGTTTTATTCCGCTCCCCATCAATGGCTTTCCATACGTGGTTTACATAGCGCTCCTTTTTCGTGTATAAAGAAACGTCATAAATGAAGGTATTTTTACAAGAACATCGTGACAGCTTGGGTTAAATGCGCGAGGCAAAACAGGAGGACACAGAAAAGGCATTTGCGTTCCCTTCCATCGAGTACTTTTTCTCTGTTCGATCACTATAACCTTCATGAGGCAGTAAGCAGTGTTTTCTCACATGAATTAGGCGGAACTCTTGTAACAACCTGAAATTTCACCATTGCGCTGTACTAAGGAATAAGTGTACATTGGTAAGCTCCATTCATTCGATACCGTGCCCCATGATTTACTTCTTTGGAGGCTTCAAGAATGCGGCTGTGGGGGCACGGTACTTCGATGGTTTACCTCGTTTCTGGACAATCGCCAGCAAACGGTGTGGTCCCCTCCTTTTGCAGCACCCATCCTCCCCCTCAAGGTGGGGGTCCCACAGGGCTCAATCCTTAGTCCTACACTTTTTAATTTGTATATGTCCCCCCTGGCGCTTCTGGCAGAAGCTCACGGAGCGAAAATTGTATCTTATGCGGATGATACGCAACTGCTCTTCACCTGTGACAAGAAGTCAGACTTCAGAGGTGAGGCAATAAATGCCTGCCTCTCCGAGGTGTTTTCCTGGTTTCAACTTCACCAACTTAAATGTAATTCTGATAAATCAGAGATTATACTCTTTGGCCTTCCTTTAGACAATGTGTGGCAGAATTGGTGGCCACAGGACTTGTCCCCCCCCAGCACCTCGGTTAAGACTGTCAAAAATTTGGGAGTCAGGATGGAGGATAACCTATCCATGAACTCCCAAATACAAGCTGTGGTGGGCTCTTGTTTCGGAGTGCTTAAAATGCTTAGACAGGTCCTGCCCCTTTTGCCGGTAGCACATAGACAAACGGTGGTCCAGGCGTTAGTCTTATCCAGGTTGGACTACGTCAATAGTCTTTACCTGGGAATCCCTGATTACATGTTGACTAGACTACAGGTGGTCCAGAATGCTGCGGCAAGGGCCATTCTTATGTTAGGGCCCAGAACTAGGATGTCTGCCCATTTGAAATCCCTGCATTGGCTTCCGATCCGTAAAAGGATTATGTTTAAAGCCATGGTTCTAACTTTTAAATCCCTTCATGGGATGGGGGCCCCTTACCTCAGAAAGAGATTTCAATTCTACTCCCCACGCCGTGCTCTGAGATCGGCCGCACTTCAGTTGGCTAGCATCCCTAAATTTTCTTATGCTCGCATTGGGGGCCGCTCTTTCCAGGTGCAAGCAGCACGACTCTGGAATAGTCTCCCCCTGGCACTGAGACAGATGCAGGACCTTCTCCCCTTTAGAAAGTCATTGAAGACCTGGCTTTTTCAGTCAGAGTGTGACTTATGCAAGATAGTGCTCACGATTAGCCCCACCCAGAATTTGTAGCGCCGGGACACTCTATTGAGTAGCCGTGCGCTTTATAAGTCTCTAATAACATAACATAAATAAGGTGGTAGAAAAAATAAACATTTCGTAACAATTAAAGAGCAGAAGGACAACTTTGTCTGGTGTGCGGACTTTAAATGAGACACTTGGAGAAAGCAGTCGCTTTTTTAAACATCAGTATCGGTAATTTATTGCAGTGCTAAGAATGTGTGTAATAAAGTCAAAATCTAATTGAAGAGGCCCGCCTGTTTAGGTTTTTTTTTTTTTTTGCATGTTTATAAAGCGCGAGCTCGACCCGACAGTATTGGGGCGCTTTACACGAGCACCAGTTACATTACACAAGGGCACGTTCCTTTTTTTAAGGTTGAGTGATTTGCCCAGAATCACAGGATGTTGAACAGACGCTGAGACTCCCACCTGGTTTCCCAGTTCCAAAGTCAGAAACTCTGGCAGAGACGTCACGGATGCTTTCTATGTAAAGTCACTACGATATGTAATATATGAGGCAGTGAACCGTGCCGTTCCCCGTACTGTGGTAATAACATCGTACCAGACCATTGCACTGCAGTTATCAATGCGTACGCGCGCTTTGCTAGCAGGGGGTGAGTAAATAACGTGTTATGGGATTTTTCTACTTTCACTGCCATGGCATAAGTGCATACAATTATTTAACATTTTTTTACACATTCTTCTTTCTGAAAAGCGGTGACGCCTGTTCACCATTGCACACCCAGAATACAAGCGCCTCAGAAAGACCCTCGTGCACACTCGTGAAATGATACCTGAATGTTCTGAACTTACTCTTCTTGGCGGTAGCCATGGCTCGTCCCTCCGCAGCTGCACCTCCACCGTCGAGAGCTGAGTTTGCAGCGCCGCATCTCCCCGCCGAGGAGGGCGCGTAGAAGGAGAGAGAGAGCAGGTTAGGCGCCCGCCGTGGCGCCACAGGTATCAGCGCACGCCTGTGGTCATAAGTCCTCGTTCAGAGAATCGGGATTTGAGTCACTTTCTGACCGTAAATCACACGGCCTTGAAAAATAAAGCATTACAGCAGATTATTCACTGTCATAAGTTCATGGTCAGGGCTGGGTTCATGGGTGTGCCCAGGAGAGGAGCCCTGTGGGCAGTGAGAATGTGATGGCCAACAACACACTTTCCAGAATGTATCACGCTCTCTAATATGTGTACTACTTTTAAGACATAGGCTATACATAGAGTTTACTGCCTCCGGGGTTGACATATGCACCTTCGTATTACTTCTCAATAATCTTCATCACTCAAAGTGTTTCTCACCTGTCCAAGTAAGGACTGTGACGAGGAAGATACATTACCATGGCTAGTATTTTGTGTTCCAAAGCTAGAGAACTGAAAATGAATTTGCTGCTGGTGAATTATAAAGAAAGCAGCGTTTGTGAGTTACGCTGATCCCAAGTGAACATGTTTTCTGTGCTTATGGTTGTGTAGGATGGTTGCAGTACCTGGGTGCCTCAACGCACCAATCAGTGGACGCTCCTAAGCGCTAGGCTCAGGGAAGACAGGTGTACTCAGTCACAAGCCTCCAGCTGAGGGCTGGGGCACGAGGTTGTAGCCAGGGGGGAGCAGTGGTCGCGGGGAAAGGAGCTCTTCCATATTGGAAGTGATCAGAGGAGGTGAAAGGGCTGATGGATGTGTTCTGCAGCGCTGTGTCCTTCAAGGCCTTGGCAAGGGGAGAGGGGCCACTGAATGAAGGTGCGGACGGTGAAAGCGCGTCTTATAGAAACGTGGAAGGTAAAGATTGAATTTCTAAATGCGCGTGCCTGCCGGGACAGTCTGAGTGTGGTAGGGGTGGGGAGCATGTGGGGTCACAGCATCTGCTATGACAGAGAAACACGCAGACTCCAAGGGGATTAAGGTGGGCTCTGTCTGTGTGTGTGGAGATGGGCAGAGCTCTGGGAACACCCGCTCAGAGTGCAGGCGGATAAAGCACATCTCTGATTAGGGAAGAGGTGGGCACTGAGCCCCTACGGGTGTTGAGACAGACATATTTTTCTGTTTTTAAGAGATGCCGAGAGATACAGTGTTCAAAAATACACGAGGATGCACAAGAAACAAAGACTTTTTCCCCGATACAGGATGGCGTTGAAGGAAAAAGACCTCTACCCTTCATAGGACGACTTAACATAACAGACACTTCTCCCAGGCATAGGATGAAGTAACATGAAACAGACACTTTCCCAAGGCATAGAGTGAAGTAGCATGACATACACGTATTATCGCAGGTTTAGGGTGAACTAACATGAATCAGTGTTTTGTTTTTGCAGGGTTATGCGGCCCCATGTCAGTGGCGACTCTGCTTCTTTAACAAGCGCGGTCCCGAAAGTGAAAGGAGGACCGCGCTGCAGCCGGAGCATGGGGATCTCTTGTCTTTATGGGGCCATGTGTTTCTAACACATGGCCCCATAAAGATAAGAAACTGCTTTGCGACAGATGCAAAGCAGGCCACCGAGTCCGGCTCGGAGGCCAAAGGGCGTCCATCAAAAACCCTAATTTCCAATGGCAGGCCACCGTTTACCATAAACGGTGACGCCAGCTAATGGAAATAAGGGGCGGGGCTTAAAGCCCTTTTCTAAAACTACTCATTAACAATAAATCTCGCCGAGCGAGCTGCGCATGTGCGCAGCAACGCTAGGCGAGACCTAAAATAGAGAATATGTATCTGAGTAAAACAAGACCAAAACGATCAAAATCCATTAAAAAGAAGTCGGTATATTGAATGTTGAAGAAATAAATGCAATAAAGCGCTTAGAAGCAGGTAGCGCTAGAAAGGTTACTTTAGGTCGCAAGGGACCAGTGCAAATCCAAAGTTCAGGCCGACCGCGATGGAGCGCGGGCCAGCTACAGGGACCCACTTGGGCTCGCTAAACACGGTACCTTAGATCCTGGGGCAAAGTCTGCATGGTGAGGCTTTGCATCGTCCGGCATTGGCTCAGAGAGGCTGTGCGGCGAGGCTTTGTGTCATCTGGCATCGGTTCTGAGAGCTGTCAGCTGAGCGGTGAGGCTTTGCGGGGCTTCACGCTACGTCGGATTTGGCAGAAACTTAGCTGCAGAACCCACTTCTGAGGCCCAAAACTTGGAAGGGGCACCCCAGGCAAAGGTAGGACTCCCAGAAGGTAGAATCCAGCAGCACCAGCAGAACTGCAGGAAGTCTTATGTGTCCATGAGACTTCAGAAACAGGAGGCAAGCTAACAAGCCCTTGGAGATCACTTTGGAGGGAAGGCAGAGTTTAGCTCTCCTTCAGCAGAGTCAGAGAGCAGCAACCAGCAGGGCAACAAGCAGGCAGCAGTCCGTCCAGGAAAGCAGTCCGGTTGAGTCCTTTGAGCTGCACCGCAGTTATTTTGACAGAGATTCGGTGTAGGTCCAGAAAAGTCTGATTTGGGAGGGTCAGAGATCCAGTACTTATACCCAAATGTGTCTTTGATGTGGGGGAAACTTCAAAGAGTGGTTTTGAAGTGCATGAGCACCCCTTCCAAGCCAGTCCATCTGCAAGGTTATCTATGGGGATCACCAGTCATTTGTGTGGGGTCAGGTCATTACTCCTTGATGTCCCAGTGTGAGCCCCCTGTGCTCCCGTCTACCCAGGCTTGATGTCCCGGTGTGAGCCCCCTTTCCTCTCGTCTGCCCAGGCGGGCCATCAGAATGCAGATTTATGCGAAGGGGTTTCAGCCACCCCTGGCCTTCCTGAGTTTATGGCTGTCGGGGAGGAATGCACGAATGGGATCTGTTACCCCGGCCAGATGGGCATTGGAGACAGGCTGGAGGCCACATAGAGCAAAGTTAAGAGCAGAAAAATGCCAACTGTCTGAAAGTGTCATTTCTGGCCTAGTAGTGTTAAATTCAACTTTACCAGCAAACCGCATTTATCACTACTATTCCACCCATACCAAACATGATAAAGCTACTCCCTAGGTTCAGGAATTACCACTTAGAAGCACGTAAGGGAATTCCCAATACTAGTCTATGAGGGGAGTAGGCCCCACCGTAGTGAAAACGGAATAGGCTGTTTTTCACTACCAGGACATGTAAAGCATACAAGCACATGCCCTTCCCTTTGCTTACATAGCACCCTGCCCTCTGGGTTGCCAAGGGCCGCCCCTAGGGGTGACTTGTATGTAATAAAAGGGGGAGTTCAGGGCTTAACAAGTAGTTTTACCTGCCAAGTCACAGTGATAGCGAACTGCACGCACAGGCCCCGCCATGGCAGGCCTGAGACATAGGGGGCTACTTACGTGGATGACAAAATCAGTGCTGGGCGCCCACTAGTAGCATTTAATTTACAGGCCCTAGGCACCTGTAGTGCATGTTACTAGGGACTTATAAGTAAATTTAATCTGCCAATTGGGTACGATCAAATGTTACCATGTTTTAGGGGAGAGAGCACAAGCAATTTAGCACTGATTAGCAATGCTAAAGTGCGCAAAGTCCTAGAGCCAGCAAAAATGTGCACAGAAAATGGAGGAAGGCAGGTGAAAAAGTTGGGGGAAGACCCTCACAAAGCTGTCAGGTCTACCAACAGGCATTCCACTGAAACACATTGTTAGCTTCTTACATATTATTTTATCTGTTGGTCTTTCCCTGACTCCGTACAATCATACATCTTTCTTGGGTTATCTGTATGGGCAGTTATGTAGTGCAACCCTAGCATAGGAGTAACAGAGCGCGTTCTCGCTCGTTCTCCGTTACCATGCTCTCCTATGCATTTCTCATTGTCTCATTCGTCCTTCTCCTATCGCACCTTTCACTTAAACTCTTTTTAGGTCTGATCTGGAGACAATTTTAGCTGTGTTGAATGCATTGGGTTTCCAAAAAAGTCATACTAAAAATGCATATACACACATACATCGGCTTAACTGCTATTCACATTTTGCTTCCTACCACCAAAGTATACAGCATGGAACAGTGGGTCAGCCCACTTCACTATGAGTGACAGCATTTTTTCCTGACCACATGTACACAGCTACCTGAAAAGGAGTAGTCTTCAATGCCAGGGCTGATGAGCACGGCTACTGGGTTTACCCCCTTGTTTTTGACCTTTTCCATTGTATGTTGTATATGATTCAATAAATAAATAATAAAGCAACATTTATCAGGGCCAGACTTATTGGTTTTGCTAATGCTTGTCTGTTTGTCCCCTTACTATCTTTTTCTGTGTATATGTCTCTTCCCATTACGTCATGCAGTCTAACCCGTCTCTTTTAATGTCTCTTTGCTACAGGAGGTAATTTCTTCGCCTCTATAACTCTTCCTCTCTGTGCATCCTATTTTGCTCTCTTCCTCCTTTTGTGTATCTTGTCCCCATACTTCCTCATACTGCTTTTTCCATCTCTTCCTCTCTCATAATGTCTCCCTGTGCCTTTTTCTTTCTCTCCAGATCTGTTTTCATATTGATTGCTAGCTTTTATCTTTTCTTTTGTGTGTCGCTCTCTCTTTCTCTCTACCTGAGAAGCTCACTCAGCTTTGCTGCTGGCCATAACGGGTGTTCTTATGCATACTGTACAGCATATGCGGGTGTTTCCTGTTAGGCCTGTGGAGTCTCCTTTCAGGGCTGAAAATCTTCACTACTGAACTCCCTTTGCCTTCGAGCTGTCTCAGCAGGCTTGTGCCTGTAGCCGCCACCATGCAAATTTCTTCCCATTTAAGAAAATCTAGAATGTTTTGTCTGCACAGCCAGACAGCCACGGGCATATCCGCTCAGACAGACACAAGAACAGAGAGGGCCCTCATGGTGTACAAAGCAAGAGCTCCTTTCTGTGAAACTGCAGAGATATTGACAACAGGCAAGGATCCTCAGACCTACATTGTTTGCTCATTTTCTTGCCTGCTGTAATATTTCAGGCAATTCATAGCCTCCGGCTCTGTGTATGCTCTTGCACTATGATTATATGCTTGTGTTTGTGTGGGTGTTCTTGAAATATTTAAACTGATTTTGTCTTGTCTCCTTCACTCCTGCTGGACATGTAGCATTGATTACAAAAAACATCTCACTCTCTTAAATTGAGGAATGAGTGAAATCTGAATAGATCTCATTTTCCATTGTCCCCAGCTCTGCCCCAGGCTTGCTTTTGGTGATGCCCCTAATATTTAATGTTGCTTAACTGGTAAGAAGACATTGTAGAGAAGATATTTCATTGCATGTGACCACATTATATTTACAACCTTCACATCACAATGTATCCCAGCACAACTGACCAACAAATTTCCGAAGTCAGTCTTTAGCAATGGTTGGTGCTGTGCAAACATTTTGTTTAATGTGTGTAGGGCTACACCCTACCCGAAATATAATTCTTTTTTCAGTGTAATGCACTGTGGTATTGCATCACATAGGGGGAGTAATAACCACATTTCAGCACAAGAATATCCTACTGGAGAAAAAAGCTGGTGTCAGTTAACTCTTTACTGATAAATGCATTAACTCTGGTCCCTCCAATGATCTCCCATTTAAAGCTACATTTGTGCCAATACCATGGGTAGTGGATGCTTTAACATAAGTACTGTTTTGTATTATTTTACAGAGAAACTATAAGGCCCTGATTTTGAGTGAGCAAGCACATTCAAATTCCTCTGTGGGCAGAGATTAGAGTTCCAAGTAATGCTGTAAACCCTCCATGCCTTGCAAATTTCCCTCAGTAAATGTCAGCAGGTCAAACCTGCCAAAATTTACCAGGCTAAAAATGAGCAGTAAGCTGCAGATGCATACGGGATTTGGAGCGAAAGCACCAATTCCGGACGTAATTACTAATGTTCTAGAGAAAAACTGAAAGTTTGAGTTACTTCCCATCCAGCTCTGCCAAGAGCCTCGCATCACGGGTTAAACTAACTCTTTTTAAAGGAAATTCCCCTATCACCGCATTGTTTGAGATATTTCATGCTTATCAGCTGTGTATCGCTGACAGCGAGTTAAAGGATTTCTACGGCAGAAGTGTCTGCCTATAGTGCTGATGGGTCTATACTGCCACCTGGTTCACTGCAGTAGTCATTACAGAGATGTTAAAGCTCTTAACTGCCTCACTTGCTTGTGCACTTATTCAGGATATTAATGCAAGGGGGCAAGTAGCTTTGCCAAGATTGCTGATGCACATCCTGTATTTGCTGGCACTGTATGCAACATTGACAGAACTGCACTGAGGTCAGTGGTGTTACATGCTTGCGCACTGCCCAGGCTGTCCATCTTGACAACTTCATGATTGCTGCTTGTTGGGCACATCCAGCCAGTGCTTAATTTGTAAAAAAATAAGTGCCAGGTCTCTCATCAGGAGGTCACTGCAGCTTACACCGCACATTGCCCCTGCCAGCACTGCCAATGAATGTAACAACACAACTACTAACCATCACACTCCTACTAGTGTGACAATTCTATTTCAGGCCCCCAAAGCTATAAGAATGGCTTGGGTGTCACGTAATACTCGTTTTTAATGTATTGAATTAATAATTACCTATTGTTGTAGTCATCTCTAAATTAGCCAAACTGCGCCACCTTGTGGCAGACTGTCAAGAGCCCCGGTGTTGACAATTAAGTGCTGGTGCCGAGCACCGGAAACCACCGGCTCAGATTAAGCACTGCTTCCAGCTCATACAGGGGTGCAGAGCTGCCCCTCTCAGAATATCATCGAGTGCCATCACCTGAACTGGTGCTGCCACAGTCCAAGTCCGACCGTGACAGGCAGCATCTACATACTGCACAACACTTAGAGTTGGTTTGTTCTAAAATATGAATACACGGAAGATGTATTGATTGAAATACTGATGAGCCAAAGTATGTTTCCAGTATAGGACCCACCCAAAGGCCGCACCCACACTTCATTTTATTTCTCTAAGTGGTTTTCTCTGCATCTCCCAGAATTGTGCAGCTGTGGACTGTAGGGTGATATCTTCTTTGTATTCCAGAAACAATGTCTTACCACAACTCTATTTGGCATAACAATGATGCGCCATATTAGGTTTGCTTGGGGTAAAGTCACATCAAGGTACAATCCTAGCACACTACCCAATCAATAATGTGAGTCAATAAAGTAGAGAACACATCCACTTCAGCAAACATTACTGGGTCTGTGCAGACGTTTGCCAGTTCACATCTGGTGGCAGATGTTTTTCAAACGGTGCCATGTGCTGGAGCAGCTCTTGCTTTGCGCCCTTCATGCAGGCTCTCCTGGGGCCTGGAAATGTCTCACATAAACATGCTGAAAACCTGGCAGCTACACCCACCCCCTGTAAATACCACACTCCTCTGTGTCGTTAATGGGTGTGCTATACCTCACCCACTCCCACTTTTAAGGGGACTTAAGTGAGAAAGGTCAAGGGAGAATTTTTGAGACAGACTAAGAAAATTATAATTACCCATTGATGTGTATTGATAAATGTGAAATTTTATGAGGAAGAAATGTTATGTTTGTTTTTTTTGTTGCATATTTATATAGCGCGAACTCGACCCGAAGGTATTGGAGCGCTTTACATGAGCACCGTATTTTCATTACACATGCAGGCACGGGGAGATTAAGTGATTTGCCAGGATCACAGGATGTGGACGCAGCGATTCGGTTAGCCAGGGTGGTAATTTTGACATAAATTCTTCTTTTTGTCCCGCAGGTCGCTGTCATCGGTGAGGCCTGGAAGTTCCACGCGCTGAAGAAGGGCGGGCGCGCGCAGCCCCACCTGCTGAGACGACGCGTGGGCACGTTGCCTCGCGAGCACCACCGCCGCTACCTCGACCCCTCGCTCAAGTAAAGAGGGGGCGTGGCGCCCCGAGGTCAGAGGGCGCCAGCTGGTACCCGGGCTGCGCGGCACGCGTCTGTCTCGCACGTGCCGCCTTTTGTTCGCCAGACGGCGCGAGCCTTTCAGTGCGCCCGTGAAAGGGGTTCAAAGCGCTGGCCTGTGAGGAATCGCGGCCCCCGAGCTCGCTTCAATGCCCCGGGCTGCTGCGTGTCTCATTTAAATGCGACAGGCAATCTGTGCACCTGTTAACCCGGCGCCGCCGAGCGGCGAAGGCCCCACTTCTGTGACAAAGGGGGCCTCACCCCTCGGTGTCCTTGTGTCATGAAATGCATTATTAATCTGTGCAGGGCGGTGGAGGGGTGATGGAGAGCGAGGAAATGACATTTCTTTTCCTTTAAGAATGGATTATATTTGAGACATGACTGCAAGAGGCATGCAGGCCTGCAAGGCTCAATTCACTGCAGCCACAACAAAATGTAAATTCGGTGCGTAGGAAACAAAACGAAATACGTAATGACTGCTAGACTACCTGCTCGGTCTGCCCCACCTTCTCCCTTCCCTCGCAGCCACCTGGTCTTCAGCTTTACCTTAATGATTTAGTGTTATTTGGCCAATTTGGTTGCTGTTTGAACCCTCTCCTCTTCGTACAACGTAGAATACAATACCCCCAAGGTTTACAGTTTATCGCAGGAATGCTACTTGTTCATGAAACAACATGCTTTTACGATATTTAGTCATCATTTTTTGCAGTGCACGCTAGTTATAGAAAAGAGTGCATGCAATTCCCCAGCTGGGAATGATATAGGGGCCGTTTTCATCATTGATGTTGCTACTTGGAGCTTAAGCGTTACAAAGTATTGGAGCATACTGATGATGTGTCGGATCTGACACTTTTTTGTATTAAAATCAATTCACGTTACAAAACAATAAATATTTAAATTGATTTTGGAAAATGTAGCATGCACTGAAAAAAAATCAAAGTGGCCGCGCTACCAGAACATTCGAAAAGTTGGAAGTTGAGAGCAGTCAGTGAACATAGGAGCATTGGATGGGTTCATAATGGGGCACCTACAAAGTCACCGGCATTAGAAAGCTAATAGATGACTACAGATAGGATGATTGTCTGATTCAGTGTAATTGGATGCGGTGAAAGTCTGTAAAAGGCATAGATGGCTTGGTGTTTCTTAGGATAGGACATAGCGATACAGAATGGGTCAAAAGGGGAGATTGGGGGTAATAATTTGAGTGATGGTGTTGCGTGAAAGTGTACTACAAAGGGGAGCTTGATAGTACATAGAGCCAATCAATGACACACAGTAGACTAGGTGGGGTATAGGGCAGAAATAGTTATCAGGGTCTGAGTGTGAGCATGTAGGACTGGATGAAGCATAGTGGACTCAGTGACTGAATGGGAACAGAATGGCTCACAAGGAGCAGGATGAGGCATATGGGCCTGGATGGGTAATACCAGATAGAATAGGGTCTTCTGGACACAGTTTGTAAGTTCTGGTCTTTGTGAACCGTACCATTTCATCATGTTACATAATATTACACAACATACCCTCCTATCCAATAATGTTGCTTAATTCCATATAACATTAGAACCCCCTACTTTAATGTCATTGGCGACCAATTATTACGATACTGGCACTATAGAGCTACCTCTCTCTTGTCTAAAACAGCAGAGCTATCCCTTGCATATTACAGACTTTAGAGCTATGTCTCAATCTGCTGATTAATAACCTAATAATTGTGTACCTTTCTACCTGATTGTTTGTCGTCCGATCTTTTCTGTCTGCTCGTTATCCAATGTTCTATCACAAGGAGTCGTGGACAGAGAACCTCAAAAGACAAGGATGTTTGAAGGACAGGGAACAGGGGACTTTAGACCTTCAGGGATGTATTTAGTGGAACAAGGAGACACAGGCTAAGGGACTGTCCGACTGTGAACGGAGCTGGTAAACAATCAACACATGGGCACAGGGATGTTAGATCTGAAGATAACAGAAACTAAAAAAAGCAGGAAAATAAAGACCCATGATAACATTTTTCGAAATGTAATACAACTCAAGAAACGGAATAGCCACAAACATTGCACTGTGAAGACTCTGATACTCAACCACATGCAGCATTTGGAGTGGCACTGGATCCACTGACCCTACACGACGACACTGCCACAGCTGGCACAGGTTATGTAAGCGGTTGAATGACAGCTCTTTTTTGGCGCAACCAGCAGATACCTTGTGACATAACTCACACAGGCTAGTTAGAAGCATCAGAAGGTCTGCTCCCGCCCATGAAACGCCTCTGCAGTGAAAACCTCATTCACTTATTCGCATAACCCATACTTACTAGGAGTCAGGACATGATTAAATACCTGCTACTCCCCAAGAAGATCTTCTGTCATGTAACGTCGCAGTCGCTGATATGAGTTTGCCCACGAGAATTTAAAGGCTTTGAGGTGCGCAAAAAAATCTGACATAGTGAAATCATGAATGAAAGCATCTTATGCACATACTCTAGTTTATTACCTTTCTACTGACTTGTGACAGGAGCTCCTTCTGCACAGCGAACACTGGCTTCTTCTCAAAGAGCTTGCAATCACTCATCCCCGTGTAGGCACTCACGCTACCTACTGCTGCAGGAAAAACAAGCTTTCACGATATTCAGACTTTTCATTTTTCTTGCAGAACACGTAAGTGAGTAAAAGCAAAGAGTGCACACAATTCCCAATCTGGGAATGGTATAGGGGTATTCATTTATTGATGTAACTATTTACCTGTATTTTTACAAAGTATTGGTGCATACTGGTGACGTGTGGAAATTATGAGTTTTTTGTGTCAAGTCATGTTGCAAAAACAATAAATAAATAAATTTAGAAAATGCAGCATGCCCTGAGGTAAAAATGAAGAGCGCAGTCAGTGAGCCATAGGGGCACAGGAGGGGTTCATAATGGGGCACCTAAGAAGTATTGCGTTGGGGGCTAATGGGGAGCAGAGGAGAGTAGAGGAGTTTGAGGTGGGCCGAAAGAGCACCACAGGGTCTCCAAAGGCCATCAAATGGCCTCTGGATGGTTTTCTGGGTACCTGATACAGCACCTGTGGACTCAGTAGTTCACAGCGGGTCTGGATTACTCTGGTTAAATAGGGCACAGTGGACAGTAGGGAAAATGGGCAGATGACTATCTGTAGTGGCCCAGATGGGTAATAAATGACTATGGATAATAGGATCCTTGTCTGATTCAGTATATTTGGATGGAGTGTAAGTAGTTTGTACAACACAATGATAGCTTGGTGTCTCGTAGGATACCGCATAGGGCATAGTGCGTCAGGTAAATCATTAGAGGAGATTGGGTTTTAAATTGAGTAACAGTGTAGTGTCAAAGTGTAATATAAAGGGGAGCTTGATGGAACCTTTCTCTCTGATTGTCTGTCTTACGATCTGTTCTGTCTGCTGACTATATTCAACGGTCTATCACAGGGAGGCGTGAACAGAGATCCTCAATGACAAAGGCACTTGAAGGACAGGGTGCAGGCGACTTTAATGAAAGGAAACTTCAGAGATGATATGTTGGATCCAAAAATAACAAACTGTAAGAAAAGCTGTCTGGTCTAACTACATGGATAATTGAAGACCTATGATAATATTTACTTCTCAAAGAGCTTGCAATCCTTTGCTAACATGCACTCTCACAGTTTCACCACTCTTTCCTCCCAAAATTATGTGGAATAATAGAGCTGAGTTCATCTGATACTACAGCTCACAAATATAATGGAAGGAACAAATAAAACGAATTAAAGCACAGTCATGAAGTTTCAAGAGTCTCCTCGGGGTGTGTGCTGGATAGAATCTAGGGAGTTGCAGTGTTTTGCTAATTTCAGGAGCCTTAAAATGTCTGTTTTTTTAAAGCAGCAAAAACATTTTTGGGGGGACTTACTCTCCTGCAGTTAAAGTAAAATGCTAAAATAAAATTTGTGGAAGCGAAGCCCCACAGTTATACACATCCTCAGCTGCGACCCTTCATACCGCCTCCTCATAGCCCCCTTCCCATGAAAGGACAAAATGTCAGGACTTGAGCAGTGATCAAGCCATGACTCCCTGTGGACGTATGCCTGTGCGCATGCTTCTGTAATAGGAGCATGTGTGGGGGAAAAGGAGGAGCATGTGTGGGGGCAAAGGACATTGCCTAATTTGCACGGGGGTAGCACCCAGACAAATGGAAGAATACATTGTTTGCATTCTGTATTACAGAAGGGGCCTAGTGGCTCTTTCTGTGAAATGAAGCTCCGCCTCCAGAGGGGCAAAGAGCGCTGAGTGCCCTTTCCACGTGCGGCTCAGCATTGTTAATAAGGCCCATGGTGTTCACTGTATGTGGAGGGCCCGGGGCCCTAGGGTTGCACCAGAGACATCACCAAACAATCTCTGCTACTTCCCTCTCATGTACAAAGACTTCAGTCTATCAGGCTATGCCCTGGCGCATCATTGCTGATGCTGGCATGCACAGACTAAGGAAGTCATGACAAAAAAATACATTCTTCGTGATACTTGTGTCCTTCATTAAAATGCAAATAGCGCAACACTTTTTACTGTGTGATCCCTAACTCTAAAAACTATTTTGAGGCATATTCCTACAAGGTACTGTGTCACCTGTGTAATGTGAGTTTGTGTAAATATAACGGGCACCGTGTGAAGATTATGTTGATTTGCTAGGATTTCCCAGGAATTGTGCCCGGTACAGAGTTAAACAACACCCAGCTTTATCAATACTATGAAGGTTGTTATGGCCGAGATACCCCTCAGGGGGTGATTCGTGCGCAATATAAATGATTGTAACATAACACATGGCAGATTATAATACTTATCAGTCATTTATTTGAGGTGTGAGAGGAAGACGGCTAAGAGGAGGCCGTCAATTTGAACGCTTTAAGTAGATATCTGCTGCAGTGAACGTAATTGTTGCTATAAGTTGTATATCGATGAAAGCGGTATGGGCATGAAAGCACTATGTGTGACGGTTATCCTGCCCAGTTGCAAGTGTTTCCTTCCCAGGCAGGTAACTGAAAGATTTTAGGGGCCATACCTGAGGATAAGAAAGGAGCCAAGCGCAAAGACACGTCCTCACTCAGGTGACCTTCTAAGGGACTGAGCTTCCAACAGATGCTGATGTACAAAAGAGACTGCAGAGACCGAACTTTAAAGCAGACACATATTTTAGGCTGTTAGGGCTGCTGAAATATTTGTTTTTCATACAGTTTTATTGCTTGCCTGTAGGTATCGCATGCAACATTCACTGCATTAAACTAAGTATAGTTGGAAGCCCTTCTTTTTCGTACCTCTTTACGTTTTTTAGTATAAAAATGGCAAATCTCTGCATTTAAATACATCTCATCGCCAGTTTTACTGCCGAACCCTTCCACTGAAGACACACATGGATCCTTCCTCGTTTGTTGGCTTCTTAGGCCCTGCCACAGGGGGCTGGAGAGGGAGACACAGCACCCAGCATGCAGGGATCTGTATTTCTGAAAGGGACTCTGGCTCGGTTAAACGGCTACGTCCATACTTTAGAAACTTCCGGTAAGTTTATTTTCTAACTGCTTCACCTCCTTGGGACCCGTTGGTTAAAGAATGTGAGAAGGACTTGCCCTCTGAAGGAGACTTGTTGTAAGGACCCAGAGGGGCACTTCTCTCTTTGGCAGTTACCATGTGAGTGTTTATTCTAGGGCAAAATAGTTCATGTCACATAATTAAACATGTGTCAGACCCATTATACTTAAATTTAGTTCATCACATACCCCTGAATAGATTCTCCTTTGTGGACGATGAGTGTTAATTATTTTCAACCCTCTATGAATGTACCCTTTTTAAAAAACGTGTTTTGCTTCCAGAATCTTTTTAGTTCACACCATTTACTTCAGTACCATAACAACATTTCCACTTTACACCTCGATTTATTATGTCCTAAAAACATTCTTATTTCCCCTTCATTTCATTATGTTTTAGAAACATTCTCACTGTACACTGTTCACATTTTATTTTATGCCCGTCACTTTACCTTAGTAACATTTCTGATTTATCCTGTTCATCTCATTTATGTCCTGGGAACATTTCGACTTTATATTCTACATTTTATTACACACCTGAAATATTCCAAAGATACATCATCCGCTCCACTGCTAATAGAAGCCTTCTTCCTTTAGATCATGTACTCCATCACGTGCCAGAAGCTTTTCCTCGTTACTCCAAGGCTTACAGCAGGGAGAGTTGAAGTTTGTGCCTTGTGCTGCATTATTCCTGTTCTACCTTAATCAGCAAATGTATTCATTTTAAAAGTGCCAACTCATTAGTTTCTGAAAGAAGTGGTTCAGATGTTTGTAAACAGAAGTGTGTAAGTGAAACATATCTTAATTCATGCTTTTCAGGACTGCAGCTTTTAAAATATCCCCCCTGTGCAGTATTACCCATTAATTGTATTTATGTTGAAAGCTTTGCTTTAGTTCTGGTTTGATTCGCAGGTGTTGAGTCTAATATTTGATTCTTTACTCGCTTGTGATGCACTGGTTCTGTGAGATGCAGTGGACTGGGAATCAAATGCTATTTAATTATTAGTTACTAATGAATCAACAGATTACTTGTAGAAATAAAATAACTTCTTACTCCTAAAAGAACTGTGCCATTTTTCAGTGGGTGTGAGATTAAGCTTTGCTGCACTTGGTGAACCTGAAATTAGGTTAGGTTACATAATGATCAACCATTTTGTTTTACGCCCCAAGACATCAATTCGACACCCTGGGAACATTCGGCAGCACCGCAGGGGCCATGGGGGCGTGGGGGCAGAGGAGGGAAGGGGACTTTGACGCCCTGAGGCTGAAAAAGGCCCAAAACTCACAGGCTTGTATCTTCATGACCCAGCTTGCCCGGGAAATGACATATGACGTTTCAAGAGATTGGATGCAGCTGAAGTTGATGGTAGCTAGTTCAACCTTACTTGGCACTATTCAGAACCATTATAACTCATCAGTGGTGGGGCGATGTGTCTCCTTTGCTTTTACATCTTTTTGGGGAGTCTCATATCAACTTTAGCTAGTTGTTAAACCAGCTGCTTGGGAATCCAGTGGGGTTGTTCCATCTCCTTCTGTGCTGCAATGACCCTGCTCCATCTTTTCCTTTTATTTTTTCTGCTTTGGTCCACGTGTGAAAATGAATGCAGAATTCCCAAGGCCGTGGCCTGCAGAGTGTCTTCTATGTGTGAGTCTTTGCTGGGTTCCAGTCCATGCAGAGAACCGTATCAGCTTCAGTCACCAGTATCTTTGCCATGGCTCCATTCTCACCATGCTGTCCTGTTAAAAGGGTGGTCCAAGACCATCACATTGATAGAAACTGTCCAGTTAACTTTGAAACTCCTGTCGTGACCTTTATTTAAGGTGTGCTACACCTAGCTTTGAGTCCTTCCCCGTGATGGAGATGGTGAACAGTCTTCTGCATCAGTTTCATCAGAGTGCGATGAGTCCATTTCCCCTGCTATCACGGCCACATTGAGTTCATGAAACAGTCTTGCTTGGTCCTTTCCTGGAAGTTTCAACAAAACAGCCATTTTGCAAACCTTCTCATATTGATAGAAACTTGCCACATTGGAAGCATATGTTTCTTATAGTATGAAAGGCCTGTCCTGACGCAGTTCTCCACAGTAGCCTCACTTAAAACTAGTGCTCTGCATTCCTGTTTTTACAGTTCTACTTTATATAATTTTGCATATTTTATGAGGGTTGCACTGTTGAATACTGACACCAATAATATTGTGGTGCAAGAATGTTAAGGTACAAAATATTGAAAGGTAAGTGCATATTGAGAAGTATAAATGTACTATTTCTAACTCCAAATCTACGTGCTTTGAATATATATGTACTGCATAGGTACATGTATGTGGAGTTAGGTAAAGAAAATATACATTCAGCTGTCAACATTTTGTAAATATTTTTTTCTCGATATTCTGTCCCACCGATATTGTGAGTTCGATATTTAGGGGGCACACCTTTTTGAGCGCTGACACAAGCAAAAGCATTGGAGCACTTATACCTCTGGTAAGTGCCATAGAAGAAAATAAGACCATCATACCACAGAAGCGGGCAAGACAACGAGCAGCAGAAAAACAAGCCCCACTCCCACTACAAGTTTCCAGCTTCCTCCTTAACTGGAGTTGTTGAGGAAAGGCCCGCAGAGGAAGGGAATTCGATATGGCAGTGACATCCCCCGGTCAAGGCCTGAACCATTCTCTTCTGGAGCTGATATCTGTGCACTTCCAGTCAAAGAGGAGTTTGATCACATGAGGTGTGTAGTGCACCAAGAGAATAAACCTACTGTCCAGGTAGCACAGTGTGTGCAGGTGGAGGGCTTTCTAGGCCCCGCACTTGAGTGTGAACAGGATCCTTACTTTGGAAGGAATCAAATGAAGCTCTTGAAAGGTGGGGTGTGAGTATTCAAACTGGAGAGCCCCACCTTGTCTAAGAGCAGCTTGATAAGTTACCTTCATTGTGGCAGGAGAAACTTTGAGTACACCCACCAAGACTGAGTTCACACGATTGATCGACGGGAGGACCTTGGCCTGGACTGTTGATCAAAAGTGGGAAGCTGGAATGAATTTTTAAATCTCTCCCAGAGAAACAGCTGGAACAGAGTGCATGTTCAACCTTGACTCAAGAAAAAAGCCAAGCCCCAATCGGAGATCAGTTGAATCTGTGGCCTTCACACCTCTCAACCTATATAGACTCTAAAACGGCTAAAAACTCAAGTGTTTTGAGGCAGGTCAATTAAGCCCTATTGAAGTCCGAGAGAAGCATTTGGCATTTTGGGAGATTATGAAATGATTCCCAAGCAGTTTTCATCCTCCAAATGAGGATGATTTGAGTGGCACGCAGATCTCTACAGAAGCCATACTAACCCAAGGAGCTGACATCGTTTAAGCAGTATCATTTTTTGCGTTTCCTTTATTTTTGTGTATGAAACCCTGCACTTTGTATGTATGTTTGTATTGAGAGTTATATAGAGCATGCATACCTGTCCAGAAATAAACGGCTGCGCGTATTAGTGGACAGGCATGTGTTCAGGGATGGTACCTGTAAGGATTTGCTTTATTAGGCCACTTCCATTGCACTTCTTACTCGTATAAGAAATAAATAGATTTATCCTCATCCAACTTAGTGGCTGCTAGATCATAGCTCTTCCTTGTATGGCACAATTTCTGGGACATTTAGGGAGGGCTAGGTCAGATGCTTTTTAGATCTGCTACAGACACCTTAAGATGTTTGGATACCTCATAATCAATTCTTCAAAGAAGTACAGCCCCATCAGCCATTGGCTTTTATGTGGTTTTCATGGATTGCCACTGCTTGGATGCAGTGTCCATGCCATGGCATTTTGTGAATGGTTGGACTGTCCCATTTGTGTTCCCCTTAGCTTTTGGTGATGGGGCTCAAGTAATCCTTATCTTAGATTGCAGAAATGACATCACACATAGCTTGTAATTCAGGGTCAGTGTGTGTTTGATGTTGGTGTATTTACTGACATGATGCCATTTTTAATAGCTGGTGTTATTGATTTTTTTTCATTAGGACGTGTCTGGTGTTTGACGTTTTAGCGGGTTAAAGCATTCACAGAGCTATTCACTGATCACCCTTCTTGCATGTACATTTGTTGTGTTTTTTTGCTATAGTGGCAACATTTTGGATTTTCTGCTTTTTCTTCAGAAAAGAAAGACATGCACATACATAAGCGTTCCTAAAGATGCAATGAAAATACTGTCCCTTTCTAAAAGGTATCTCCACTTAAATCTTGTGGCACCCTCTTATAACACTCTTCTTTGAATGTACATCTTAACTCTGCTCCTGTTCAGCCAAGGATCCTGCCCCAGATTCATTGTTGTTGTAGACGGCGATCTTGCTTCATTATGACATTTTCTTTGTATGACAGCTGGGGCAATACACATAGTCCCCAACTATCATGAAAAGTTTTGCCAGTGCCGGTATAGTCCGATTAGATCAATGTTAATGACCAATTTATTTGGAAGATTGTCCTGGCAGATAATCTCATAAAGTTTGTCCTTGTGCTGTTTGTATCAAATATATAGACTAACACAAGATGATGCACGGAGCGCTGAAACCTTTCAACCACCCACCCCCAGTCAAGAGATCTGGGTTTAATACATCGTTCTTTTGCTCACTTCGCCACCCCAATTAGGACCCAACCATATGCAAATCAGTCTTGACCCTGCTCCTCATGGGAACAGTCCAGCCTGAACTGCAAAGCCAGGTCCTCCCTGGACCGGCAACAAGCATCCTGGGACTGGTTTAGGGGTATCACCCCTCATGAGCCAGGCTGTCATCAGCGCACTGATGGACATTCGGACTGATATCTTTTACTTGTTTGTTTAGAGCTTCCACATAAAAGTTGATAAGTGTTGGGAAGAGAATGGAATCTTGTGCGACTCCATGGGGAAATGAAGAATGTTTCCCAATCTAAACATTCGAGGAAATAAATTGGTGTAATAAGACAGGATCAAAACCAGTTTAACAGTGTGATGCTCCCCATCCTGTTTTATAGAGTAATAATGAGATTAAAATGATCCACCATATCAGGCTTGTGGTGAGGTCCAGAAGGGCTAAGTTGCAGGCCTCTCCTTTGTCCCTAATTTTCAGAGCATCATCAAGAACCAGGGTTGTGGCTGTTATGCGCTACAGCCTTCCCAAAAGCCTGATTGGTTTTAGTCTAGTGTTTTTTATGTTTATTTGGATATGTTCTTTCAGTTGAGTATTCACAACGTTTTCTGTTGGTTTACCCATGGAGGAGGCACCGCTGACAGGTCTGAAATTATTCAGTTGCTAGAAGCAGTGCTTAATTTGAGCTGGTGGTTTCTGGTGCTCAGCACCAGCACTTAATTGTCAGCACCAGTGCTTATCACAGTTTGTCACATGATGGCGCAGTCTGCCTAATTTAGGTCTGAGCACAACAACAGTTTAATAATTCAATATACATTAACAATGACTAATACCTGCTATACAAGCCATTCGTATAGCTTTGGGGGTGTCGAATAGTATAAATTGTCACACTTGCCAGAGTGTGATGGTTAGTAGTTGTGTTGGTGCTGTCATTGGCAGCGCCGGCTGGGGCAGCTGCAGTGTCCTCCTGACGAGGGCCAGGGCCCCCTTTTTATTTTTATTTTTTTTACAAATTAAGCACAGGCCAGACATCAGCAGATGGTTTCTTCAGCAGGGAATGCAACACTTTTTTCATACACTCTAATAATTGCTGTTTGTTGGAAAGAAGCGCTGGAAGATGGGGCGTCGTCTCGAATATGGCATGCTGCCCTCTCAAATTTAGTTACTGATCAGGGGCAACAGAAGAAGAGGTGAGACAAACTGTTGTACGCACCCCTGCCTACACCCAAGAACACCTGTATGACACCTGCATGTGCACCTGTATGACATCTATATGTATACCTGTATGACCACTTGTATGACCACCTGTATAACACCTGTAGGTACACCTGTGTGATACCTGTATGACATCTGTATGTGCACATGTATGACACCTGTATGTACACCTGTATGCCACCTGTATGTACACCTGTATGACACCTGTATGTACACCTGTATGTACACATGCATGTACACCTGCATGACATCTGTATGTGCACCTGTATGTACACCTGCATGACACCTGTATGTACACCTGTATGACATCTGTATGTGAACATGTATGTGCACCTGTATGTACACCTGTATGGCCACCTGTATGACATCTGTATGTGCACCTGTATGTATACCTGTATGACACATGTATGTACACATGCATGTGCACCTGTATGACATATGTATTTGCACCTGTATGTACATCTGTATGACACCTGTGTACACCTGTATGACATCTGTATGTGTACCTGAATGTACACCTGAAAGTACACCTGTATGTACACCTCTATATACACATGCATGTACACCTGTATGTGCACCTGTATGTACATCTGCATGACACCTGTATGTACGCCTGTATGACATCTGTATGTGCACCTTTATGTACACCTGTATCTATACCTGTATGACACGTATGTACACCTGTATGTACACCTGTATATACATCTGCATGACACCTGTATGGACACCTGTATGTGTACCTGTATGTACACCGGCCCTGTTCAGCATCGCTAGAGAGCTTCTTCCAGTGAATCTTCATTTTCCCCACCTTCATCCATTTGGTCACAGTCTCCCCATGTCTATCGCTTGTACACCTCCCCATCTCCTTGTCATTGTTCCTCCCTCCCTCCCTCCCTCCCTCCCTCCCTTTATTTTCTTCCTCTGTCATGCTCTGCCTGTCATTCTTTTCTTTATCCCAGTCTGTTCCTATAAAGCTGCTCGTTTCCTTCCACTCTTTGTTCCTTCATTCTTCCTGCCACCCTCCCTTCCTTCATGACACCTTCTCCCCCTCTCTCGCTTCCCTATCAATACACCCTCCTCTCCATTAACCCTGAGAATAGTACTACGCTACGCTCACGGAGCATGCGTAGTTTGCACTACTACGCACTACGCAAATTGCACGTAGCACAATGCAAAAACTGTGCTAAAACACGTAGCGTAGCAGCAAAATCATCAACACCTACAAATGCTTTGATAAAGCAATTTTACATGCTAAAAAGCATATAACCAATTCACAAAAGTGAACTCTGAGAATGAAAATATTAGTCAATGGGAGAGGTGATGATATTGGGGTCCCCCCTAATCTAGGGGGAGGACCAAGCAGATGCCTTGAACACAAAGAGCATATCATGCTGAACGATTCAGTGGTGGTCCCTTCCTCCTAGGACCACCCCAAGCACAGTTATGGGCAAAAATACAATCCCAACCAAAGGCCCTGCAAAGCATTATGGGACGAGATTAGCAGTGGGCAGTGAATATTATAGTGTCCAATATCAAAATAATTCTACAAAGAGCTGCAGTTCAACTAGTCTTTACTAGATGTCCCTCACGAGTCAAATGCAAAAGCATTGAAATTATTATTACATCAAGCTGCACAGTTCCACTAGTCGTTACTAGATGTCCCTCACGAGTCAAATGCAAAAGCATTGAAACCCTTTCATGAAGCTTTTGCATTTGACTCGTGAGGGACATCTAGTAACGACTAGTTGAACTGCAGCTCTTTGTAGAAATATTTTGATATTGGATACTATAATATTCACTGCCCACTGCTAATCTCGTACCATAATGCTTTGCAGGGCCTTTGGTTGGGATTGTATTTTTGCCAATAACTGTGCTTGGGGTGGTCCTAAGAGAATGGGACCACCACCGAATCGTTCAACAAGATGTGCTTTTTGTTTTCAAGGCATCTGCTTGGTTCTCCCCCTAGGTTAGGGAGGATCCCAAAATCATCACCTCTCTCACTGCTTGTTAATTTGTTAATTTAGCATTTTTACTTTTGTGAAATGACTATATGCATTTTAGCATATAAAGACAGAGATACTTATTTTATCATAACTTGCACTGTGCAAGATGCCGTTTGCAATTATTGCACAGTGTAGACAAACACACAGCTACGCACTGCGTAATTTGCGTAGGTGACGTAGTTCAAAGTGTACTTCGCGTAGCTACGCCCAGGGTTACTCTCCATCAGTCTCTGTTCTGCTTTCATTTATCTGGTCTCCACTGAGGGGCCCGTTACTTACTGTTGGAACTTGTACCAAGACTTACTACCCCCATCAGGTATCAAAAGTACAATACACAGTTGGAGCTGCACCACATACAGACAGAAATATTAACTAAGACAATGTCAAGATAAACAATGTAATATGACGCTTCCTTATAAGTAACAGTGTCTATAAAGTTCATAGGTTATCGTTTCCTCCTTTATTTAATTGTGTTCAATTCTTTAAAACCATCAGCCAACGTGTTTCGTCCACTTAAACATTGGACTTCTTCAGGGCAGCTAAAACGTAAAACGCCTATGTCAATCCAAAAGATATGCAACAAAGTTCAGGGCACAATTCCAAATTCGGTGCCGAAATGTGGCTTCTGCACAGGACTGATTCAAATGACAGTCCTAATCGTGATGCATAAATGTGAACGAATTACCAAACGGCGATGAAGTAAAATGAGAAATATAGGCGTTGTTATCAGGTTTTACCGGAGAGTTGTTATTGCAACGGGACGCGCTGACATTGCAGTGCATACAGATGGGTGGATAATCTCCACTACGTGGTGCATCCCTTACTGTGTTTTGTATACCGATGCTATTCGCTTTAACCTGATAACAACGCCTATATTTCTCATTTTACTTCATCGCCGTTTGGGAATTCGTTTACATTTATGCATCACGATTAGGACTGCCATTTGAAACAGTCCTGTGCAGAAGACACATCTCGGCACCGGATTTGGAATTGTGCCTAATGTTTAAGTGGACGAAACGCGTTGGCTGATGGCTCCAACTGTGTATTGTTGTTCTATACTCCCTGTTGAAGGGAGGCACCATTGGGCAGGGGGTGCATGTGGAGATTTGCATACAGGGACATTCGTTTTGGTCATAAATGACATAGGTGACTGACGTTTGGGTGCTGCATGTAGTTTTTGGTCCACTGCCCACATCTCGAGTAACTCAGGTATCAAAAGTACCACAGGAACATCTCAGGTCTAGAGGTTTTCACCAGGGCACTTCTTATGCTGAAGGTGAGCAACATGTCTGGGTGAAAATCCTTCCAAAAATGGAGAAAAATATGAGGAGTTAGTGCAAAAATTTGGATTCCCCGATGTTATTCCCCATTATCTTCTAACGGCACGTGCGTCTTCCACCTCAACCCCCACCCCCTGAAATGACAATGCCCAGGGTATTCCAAGGGCGGGGGGAGGACACCCAGTGAATTACCTGCCCTTGGAATACCCCGGTCCCCCTAGAATGGGCCCGCCCAGGTGTGGTAAGGCGAACAAACAACTGTCCACTATTTTTGCTAAACAACTCCTTCCTGCACACACATTGCAAACAACAAAGCCGACTATGTTCTAACCACAGTTTGTTCTATTATGCCCTGTTTGTGAAATAGAAAAATGTGTTGTGCTTCCGTTTAGGAATCCTGCACAGAGAGCTGCCGACGGGGGGAACCAGGCTCGAGTCTTGGCGTCAGCTCAACATCCTGTGATTCTAGGCAAATCACTTAATCTCTCTGTGCCTACAAAAAAACAAGTATTTGCAATGCAATAGGGTCTCGCATTTGCGAGAGTTTAAGCTATTGACATTGTGAAAGACAATGCCTTTTATTTATCTGTTTTGATAATTAACACATAAATAAAAGGCATTGTCATTTACAATACCAATAGCTCAAACTCTTGTAAATGCGAGACCTATTTCACTTCAAAGATGCGGCCGCCATTGTCCCGTACTGCCTGGAAACTGAAAGCGCGCATGGAGGCTGAATGTTGCAGGAAAGCATGTCGTGGCTGCAGTAGGAGAAACTCATGAAAGAAAATAGTGCTTACAGACTAAATAAGACATACTGTGCAGCAACAGAAGTAAACATTATTCATGGTAATATCTGGTACCATGGCAAGCAGATTAATATGTCCACACACACACACACACACACACTATTAAATTTCACCCACATGTAGTGTTGTGGTAAAATCTAAAAGATAATGTTTTATAGCGAAAAATGTAACAATTCTTTCACCAGTAAATTTTATAAAGTGGATTCTATTCTAGATAAACGTGCATCAGAAGCGTCTTACATGCCATTGCAACAAAAAAAAATTACAGGCTGCAGGAACCAGGCGGGATAAGAAATACTGACTAAACAATCAAATTGATTATGCTTCCACAATATTTTAGTTGCAGTGAAACCAAGCAACGTCCAAAATAAAGTAATCTGGTCATTGCAACTAAAAACTAGCGTGAGTTCCTCTAACAAAACAAGTTAGCAAAGGACGTGCGGAAGGCTCTTAGATATCGCTACTCAGTTTGGACACAACGAACATGTCACACATGAAGCAAGAGTGATCAACCAAGTATTAATTTACCGAAGCAATAGTCAATATTTTATCACCACCACAGTTACTTACTTACGGATTCCTTACATTTCACTGAATCACTTCAATTTTAACTCTCCATTCAGCTCAACAACGAATTATCCTCATGCAAGACTGCCATAACAACAACACAATGTTTTCTTTTGGGAAAGAGGGACCTGTTGGTAACCCGTGCAGAGGAAAATTCTTCAGGACAACAACCACACTCCAAATTAACTTTCAACTGCTGTTTGAACACCTCAATCTTCCGAAATGGCTCTACTTGCTTCTAAGTGCTAAGTGCTTATAAGGGCTCGTACTAGCATCTCTAACATCTCACTCTCCTCTGGATCCGTTCCCTCTCTTTGGAAACGGGCCATGGTCAAAGCCCTGCTCAAAAAACCGAGTTTGGACCCAGAAGTATTTGCAAACTACCGGCCGATCTTGCTTCTGCCAGCGATCTCAAAAATTGGTGAAAAGTATGTTAACTGCGTTCTCTCCGCTTTTCTGGAGAAGAACGAACGCTTTCACCCCTCACAAACCGGTTTTAGACCCCAACAGGGCACAGGAGACTGCCCTGCTGGCTGTTGTTGAAGAAACCAGGAAAATTCTGGATGTTGGCGGTTCCGTGGCAATTGTCTTGCTCGACCTCAGTGCGGCTTTCGACACGGTCAACCACCAACTACTGATCTCGAGACTTAGAGAGGTAGGAGTGACTGGAACCGCACTCAAGTGGCTAGAGTCTTTTTTGGACAACAGATCATTCCACGTATTTGAGGATAACTCTATTTCCGAAAGTATGCCTCTGAGATGCGGGGTGCCTCAGGGTTCTTCCCTGAGCCCCACGCTTTTTAATGTATATATGAGCCCCCTTACCGAGGTTGTTAAGCCCTTCGGCATTCAGATTGTCACCTATGCTGATGACACCCAGTTGATTGTGTCTCTTAACCAATCTGATAATGTGGAGATTAATCTGGCCAACTGTTTGGAAAGGGTCTCCGCGTGGATGGACGGCTCATTTTTAAAACTCAATGGGGCTAAAACGGAGTTGATGTTTTTGGGCAAAACCTCCACCCTGGATGCCAGCTTACTCTGGCCCAGTTGCTTAGGCGTCATGCCTCCCCCCAAAGATCAGATTAAAAGCCTTGGTGTTTGGCTGGACCATAACCTTAACTTCAAGGAGCAAGCACGGAGGGTGGCAGGTACCGCTTATGAGATCCTGAAGATGATTAGAAAAATTCTCCCTCTGCTGCCTTTCCATGCAAGGAGATTATTGGTTCAAGCCCTAATCCTTTCTAGACTTGATTACACCAATGTGCTTTATTTAGGTTCTCCATGCTCAACTATCAAAAAACTACAAACTGTACAAAACTGTGCAGCACGTCTCCTTATGCAGGTCCATAATCGGGAATCCGCAAGACCGCACATCGCCTCTCTCCATTGGCTTCCGGTTGCGGAACGAATTCAGTTTAAGGCACTGTGCATCGTCCATAGGACTCTTTCGGCTAAGGGTCCACCGATCCTTCGATCTATTATCTCCCCCTATCACCCCAAAAGATCTCTGCGCTCCGAGAATAAACATCTGGCAGCTGTTCCCAGGATAAACAGATCTCGGAGTGGTGGACGCATGTTCGCGTATACCGCAGCGAAATGTTGGAACCAGCTTCCTAACTACATTCGTCTGGAGGACAACTATTTGTCCTTTCGCAAACTCCTGAAAACTTTTCTGTTTCCATGATACCTGACTGTAGCACGGTGATGACTCTGCTTCTAGCGCTGGGAGGCCTTCTGGTAGCCATGCGCTTTAGAAATGCATATTCATTCACTAGCCCCATTCCGCGAATGCAACACAACAGTAAGCAACATAAATGGACACATGTATAGCATAATGAGCCTGAAAGAAAAAGCCGACCAAGAATAATTGATAAGATCGCTCATTTTTACTAGGCACTCCGAGAAACAAAACTATTTTTTTCCAAACAGTTGGTTACTGCGCATCGTTACTTACGAAGCCCAAAGTTCTGTATTGTAAAGACAGATTGGTACTGTATGGTTACTTGTTCCCCTGGTAGCGCCTATTACACATAATTTTCTCAACCAAGCCTTTCGTGTCTCGACACTTAAGAGCATCGCTGTGAATGTTGCCGAACTAGACGTACATAACACAGAGTCCTAGAACACGGAAAATATAAGTGCTGGTACACACTAACCCAAGTCCAGTCTGTTAACATGAAGTGCTGGTACTCTCCTATTAAAAGTATTTAATCCGTACTGAGAAATCCAGGTGTTCCCATTTCAAATTTAAGTGCAGATTCTCAGTGCCTGCCCATTTAAAGCAATGATCCCAGGGCATGCTTTATTAATTCTAACACGCCAAAACAGTACTCTAACGGCCTGTGTACATACAAGAGAGTAGACGTAAAAATACTTATTCAACTTGAAAAATAAACAAAACCACTACCGAAAAGTTGCAGGATCCACGAACGGCATGGACAAAGATCGGGCTATATCTATGACGTGTATCGGAAATTAGCTCACCGTATTAGGAAGATGTCCCATAGTGGAGATACATTTCTACCTCCGCTGCAGGTCTAACAAGGGCTCTGGTTGGCCTAAGGGACGTGAACCTTCAGAGTAGCGTCAAGGTGTCAGCGAAGAGAGGAGGCTACAATCTATATATACTAGAATAGAGGCAGTTCTTCGCTGATATCAGAAGAGCATGTTGCCAGCTTCGGTGTCTCGCATTCACATGGTGAGCAGATACACGGCCCACCCACCCTGGAGCCACAGAGGGTGTGGCACCCGAGCCACAGACTCTAACTACAGGATGGGTGGTTCTCCCCTCACGCATAATTCCAGTTGGCCTGCTATATATTTACCTTAGTAATGTGATACAGTGACCGAACAACATCAGAATACCTGTTCTCCCATGGTATGGTGACAGTTTTCCTGCGATGCCATTATGCCGTCACCGGTCTACAGCGCTGAGAACTTCCTTGGCGCTTTATGAATAAGTAATGGTAATGAAACTAGAGCGATTGAAAGCAGCGGGGCTGCAGATGGAAAACAGTTTAAATGAAATAAAGAAAGAGAGAGGAATGGAGACGAAGCCTGAGTCTGCGCTCGGCCTCCCAGACAATAGAGTAACTTGGCATGGCCTGGTGTCGCCGTACAATCTGCGGTGTAACAATTAGCACTTAAGCAGCACTCTCGCTAAACACCCGCAATCAGAGCGCTTTGGAGAGGCGGGGAGGGGAGGCCATGGGTCGATGGAATGCGGCCACCTAATACTGCACTATTGATGGCCACAGAAGCAGTTGGAGGGCGTTTTCCACCACGAGCAATTAGCCATCACGAGCCCAGCAGTGATGGTACCAGCCGCCCCCACCCCCAACCCCTTACCAGTGTCCCCCAAGAGATGCCCCGCGACAGCGTCATTTGTCAACGCCGCTCTGCTGATGGTGACACTGGTGTCGGCGGGAGCGCGGGGGGGTTCGGAGGCATGGTCCGAGTGTCGAAGATTGGGGGCCTAGAAGGAAGAGGGTAGAGCGTTGCGTCACCTCCCCACAGTAATACTATCCAGTAGACACAGAGTCTGTTGCAAGCGCAGGTGAAATTGATTGCAATGGTTTTCTTCGCAGTGTGGTAAAGAAGTGGCTGATTTCTCGCCTCAGCTGTCTTCTCTAATCACACAGGAGTGGTAAGTGAAGGAGAGGGCCAGAGTACAGTGAAAGATGGGGTGGGGAGGGAAGGGCAGCGGAGGTAACTACAGGAAGAATCCCTAAACAAGCCCGGCAGACACTAGTAAACGCAACTGTACATCGCGTTAAAAAAACCGCTGCTGTAACGCTGTTCTTAACGCTTACCCAAATCGTGTTGAAGTTCACGTAGTCACCCATTCCCCGTGTGTTTGTGATAAATGTGACGACATCGCGAGTGTTGCGCCGGGCTACTCCATTTGGCAGTTGTCTGCAAAGCTATGCAGTGGGAATGGAACAGCGCGCGCTTGAGGGATTTTCGCACCATGGTCTTCTTTAAAAGCTGTACTGCCGCAAGCAAAGTAACGCCGTGCAAAATCTCCAGTCCGGGTGGGCGAGGCAAAAGGGAGACAGGGAGGGAACAAACAAGCCTCACTTGCAATGAAAAGCGAGCGTTTATGACGCGCGCCAATCAAAAGCATGGGTGGAGCTTCCACCCCACTTCCAAAGAAACCCGACAGAAAACCGACGACAATAGATCTCGCAGAGCGAGCAGCGCATGCGCTGCGACGCTAGGCGAGACCTAAAAATGAATGTGTCTTTGTGTAACGTAGCTGGTGCTCATGTACAGTGCACCACTACCTTGGGTTGAGCTCGCGCTATATAAAACTGCAACAAAAAAAACCTCGTAGGTTTATTGAGGGAAAGATGGGGGTAGTCTGAACTCTTTCGTGCAAGATATTCACTATTTTCACTGTAGCTTTGATTTGTTATTTCTGCATACTTAGCGCCTCCAAGAAGATGTCTAAAAGGAGGTATTTTACTGCTGCTTAGGACACCAAAAGAAATGAGTGAACAGATGCAGGGACCACAGCTGTACTGCATGAAAACCTGCACGGAAACGACGGGAAAGTAACAGTACTCTGTGGGTATGAAAGTACTGCAGCTGCAGTACTGCTGCACCGAATGAGCTGGAATAACGTGATAGGAGCAGTACTACGTATAAAGGGTGTAAAGAAAGTGTGTGCATTGGCCCTTTAAATTACAATTCCTGCTCTGTGTAATTACCGAGTGCGATAAAGTTTTCACCCTATGCTGAATGTTTGCAGGTTAAAATGCCAGAATTTAACAGGGACATGCAGAATGTGGTGTGGTAAGCAGCAAAATCTGCGCGTTAATTACCAAAATGCCGGAGTAGGCAATACTATTGCACCCAATAAATTCCCAACACGTTGTGTCTGATTTTTTTGACTGTCATAATTTCCTCAGCTGACATGGCCGCTTGTAATCAAGTCAGAGTGTCTAAATACTGTGCTATAGCATCAGTACTACCTGCACCTGATCTGTAGACAGTTGGATCAATGTAATATGGACAGGAACTCTACATAGAGATGGCGAGAGAAGACGCAGTATCTACAGCCAGACAATCGAAACAGTGTGAAGACAGCAGCACTACATGCACAAGGTGTATAGAAACAGTGTGAAGACAGCAGCACTACATGTGCATGGTGCATGGAAACAGTGTGAAGACAGCAGCGCTACATGCACAAGGTGCTGTAGAAACAGTGTGAAGACAGCAGCGCTACATACACAAGGTGCGTAGAAACAGTGTGAAGACACCAGCGCTACATGCACAAGGTGAATAGAAACAGAGTGAAGACGGCAGCGCTACCTGTACAAGGTGTTTAAAAACAGTGTGAAGACACCAGCGCTACATGCACAAGGTGTGTAGAAACAGTGTGAAGACAGCAGCACTACATACACAAGGAGTGTAGAAATAGGGTGAAGACAGTGGTGCTACATGCACAAGGTGTATAGAAACAGCACGAGAGCAGCAGCGCTACATGCACAAGGTGTGTAGAAACATGAAGACATGAAGAAGACAGCACTACCTGTACAAGGTGTGTAAAAACATGAAGAAGACAGCAGCACCACCTGTACAAGGTGTGAAGAAACAGTGTTAAGACAGCACTACCTGTACAAGATGTATAGAAACAGTGACGACAGCAGCACTACATGCACAAGGTGTATAGAAAGAATGTGATGACAGCAGCACTACTTGTGCAAGTTGTATAGAAACAGTGTGAAGACAGCAGCACTACATGCACGAGGAGTATAGCTACAGTGTGAAAACAGCAGCAATATATGCACAAAGGGGCATATTCTCAAGGACTTATCGCCGAGTTAGCGGCACTTTATCGCAGCCAAAGTGGTGATAAATTCATCGCACCATTCACAAGCTGGTGCTAACAGCCGATATCACCAGTATTCCTGCGATAGCAGCCGCAAAAAACATCGCCACGGATGACAACGGCAACTAACGCTAATGAGATGCAGAGTAGGCGTTCCCGTGCAAAAACCCACGGAAACACCACTTCGCAACATTCCCAACGACCAGCCAGAACGGCGATAAGAATCAAAAACATGCGATAAGGTGCGTTAGCAGCATGGATTTAACACCTGCTCCTACCTGGTGTTAAGTCGGACGCCAACCTGCACCATAAAAGGGAGCCCAGCCCACAGCCACACCAGAAGAACAACAGATGCCATGGAGCTACTGATCATGCAGCTCGGAGTCCCAAGAGGGCCACAACACCCACCGCCACCACACCCAGGACCCCCACCCCCCCAGGCCCCCTCCCCCCGGACTACCACAGAGGCAGCGCAGACAAAGACACCGGACCTTCCGAAAACGCACCAGCCTCGGAGACTTAACGCCAGAGGAAGTCATTGCCCACTACAGGCTCAAAAGGACAACCATCCTACGCATCCTGACCATCATTGCCCACAGGCTGACGGTACCAACACAGCGGAGAACCAACATCCCTCCGCAGAAAAAGCTGCTGGCCGTGCTGCACCTGTTGGCCTCTGGGACCTTCCAACCAACAACTGCCAGAGTCGGAGGAGTCTCACGGCCAGTCCTGTCAAAGTTCCTCACACCTGTCCTGGATGCCATCATCAGCTTGGTACCCCAGCAACTTTACTTCCCACACACTGGGCAGGAACAGCTGGAGATCAAGCAAGGCTTCTACGCCATAGCTGGCTTCCCGCACGTCTTGGGGGCAATGGACTGCACACATGTACTCCTCGTGCCCCCTGCCGCCACTGCACACAATTACCGCAACAGGAAACACACGCATTCCATCAATGTGCAGGCAATAGTGGACCACAGGGGACTCTTCACCAATGTCGTCGCCAACTACCCAGGCAGTGTGCATGATTCCTTCATCTTCCGACAGTCCATCATCAACCAGCGCTTCCAGGATGCCACCTATGGGAATGCACTGCTCGTCGGTAAGTACCAACGGAACACACCACACACCTAAACACCACATTCAGACAACTCACAACTCTGGGAATGCACACGTCACAAAATCACATACAACATGACAACCAACATCCCCACATTTCAAACACGACAACACAACTTACTGTGGCAACCTGGGCTAGCCATCTACACAAGCCATCAACGGCATGGCACCTCAGCCACACAATAGCAGAATGTGGGGAGAGGTGGGATCCCAGCATGTGCGAAGGAGGCAAGTGACCCATGAATAAGAATGTACACAATGCCAAGTGTGGAGTGGATGTGCTGGCCAGACCGCATTATGCAGACCACAGACACTTCCATGTCGACATACACTGCTGGTGTCTGGAGTGTACTGGACAGTGGACGCAACCATGTAACCGCAGCCAGCAGGGAACAATGCGGAAATGTAGCTTGTTATGTCCCCCCCTGTAAGGGTGCGCGGAGTGGGCTGGCCCGGCGTACGCCAGGCCAGTATAGGGGTGTGAATAAAAAGCCCGTTACTCTGGGCGTGGTTCTCTTCCGGAATGGCCAACGTGTCTGCCAGGGCAGCGCCTCTCACCCCGCCACAAGGCCGACGCCGTGAGCGGCGGTGCCTGCGATCCTGTGCGCCTGCTGCAACCCAGGCCGCTGGTCCCAAAACGCGTCATGCCCACCCCAGCGCAGCCAGGCCGCACTGCTCACCTGCCGACACCGGCGTGTGTCAAAGAGGGCCCACCACGGGCCGGTGCAAGCTCCAAGCCCGAGTCCTGCGACCATGGCAGCCTCCTCAGACCATCACTGCCTCCCCATTACTCCTTTCTCATTGACGTACTCCACCGCTGCCTCCGGCCTACACTGCGGTCCAGTAGGTCACACATTTGGAACTGAGTCTTGATTATACAATGGCAGAGTACATACGTTTATTGCAGATTTTATATCACCGTACTCCCTACAATGTGGTGCCACCGACTCTGTGCATAGCATTCCAACGACACGTGTCTGTGGGCCCATGCTGACTACTGCCTTCGTCCTACACTGCGGCCCAGCACTGTGTGGTCACCTGTGTACTGCCTACACTGCGGTCCAGCAGGCCTCACACAAATCCAATACAATCCGTATCAGGCAGGACACGGCATCGTCGCAGGCTGCACACACGCTCAGCTCTGGTGCCACTACCTCCGTCAACCACAAATCATCGCCACATGGCATTCCAGCGTCGTGTGCGAGAGTACCAGGAGGAGCTGCCTGAACAGCGGTTGCCCCGCGCTGACCGCTGCCTCAGGTCTATGCTGCGGTCAAGTAGGTCACACATTTGGAACTGAGTCTTGATTTTACAATGGCAGGGTCCGTATCATTGCACGCTAGGAGAGGAGTAAGAGGAAGACGCGATTCAGTCCGGATGACAAACAGGATCCTCGTTACGGAGGTGACCGAACCCCACCAACAACTGCCCTGGTGCCTCTGACTCTGTGCATCGCAAGCCAAGGACACGTGGCTGGGGGCCCCTGCTGACCGCTGCCTCCGGCCCACACTACGGTCAAGTAGGTTACACATTTGGAACTGAGCCTTGATCTATTTATGGCAGAGTTTATACCATTGTACAGGCCTCATCGCAGACTGCATCCCCTTTCAGCTCTGGTGCCACTAATTCTGTGCCCCGAAATTCATGGACACCCTCTGGTTGAACTTTGGTGGCGTCTCAGTCAATGGCCTGGGGGTTGTCTTCATCATCATGTGGCTGGTAATGACTTGGTGTTAAAAATGAGTCTGTAGCATTCATCTCCTCCATATTGCATGTGTCTGCTTGGTACTGCCCTCTGTATCATGCCCTGGAAGAACACCTTCCACTGTCCCCCAAAACCCTCTGCGACATTCACCTTGGACATCGATGAGAACCCGCTCAGCTCTCGTGGCCCTACCTCAGTGCACCGGTAGTCACCGTCCCGTGGCGGTGTGCCTGTGCCGGCCGCAGTGCATCCGTGGCCACTAACTCTGTGCAGCTCAAGTCATGGACCCTTGCTGTTTGAACTTTGGACTTCTGATTGTCTGATCACTGTTGTAGTTGTTGCCAGCACCAACCACTCCCTGAGGGCTGGCTTACACTCACCCCACACCCATCCAGCACAGGCGTCACTGGACATGTGACCCTGGCAATAAAGGGGCCGGGCGCACGTGCCCGTAGCCAGTTCCACAAACTATCTAAGTGTGTCCGTGTGGTCATTGTGTGTGCATGAGGGCCCCGGGCCCTACCACATTGCATTGTGCTGTGTACAGCGGACGCAACCATGTCACCTCAGGCAGTGGGCTAGACCTGGGACATGTAGCTGTGTCGTACCCCCCTGTAGGCGTTGCCGGAGTGGGCTGGCGTACGGCAGTCCAGCGTAGGGGTGTGGATGATCACCCCGGGGCTCTGGGCATGGTTAAGTGTTGGGCTTGCCAATTTAGTACCTAATGCGTGTGTCTTTGTTGTGGTGTCGGCGCCACCCATCCCGCAATTGACAAAGTTGCAATGTAACATGCCCCCGAGTGCGGGCTCGGACGAAGGGATTAATGAATGAGCGCAAGCCCGCTCGGGATCCGGGATCATACATGCCAACTGTTGTGTGTGTATCGCTATTACCGCAGCATAAGCCAAAGGTCTTGCCTCGACCGCATCGCGACTTCGGCCAACCATGAACTCCACATCTGTGTCCGCCCTATCCTTACCATGGGCCTACACACACGTGGCCGCCCACCTTCAACGCACAACATCACAGTGTCGTTGTCAGGCTTGTGGACATGCGCAGACAGGCATGACAATGGTGTGCCCTAGGAGTGCAGGTGATGCAAGCGCGCAGCGCACACGAGGAAATAGGCTCGGGGGAGGGAGGAGCAGCAGTGAGGCTACGTAATACACATTGATGGCGCTCATTTGCTACTAGCAGTACATGTCAAACCGGAATCACTATGACACACATATCACATGCCAATGAACTAGTGAGCCTGCCAACACATCATGCAGAACCAACTATTGACTCATGTCTCTCTGCACTGTCACAGGTGATCAGGGATATGCACTCTGCCCTTGGATGATGGCACCCCTCCGAGCCCCAAACACACAGACCCAGAGGCAGTACAATTGGGCCCATGCACGCACCAGGGGCATCGTGGAACGCACATTTGGCGTGTTGAAGTCACGTTTCAGGTGCCTGGGCATCACAGGTGGAAGGCTCCTGTACAGCCCAGACATCGTGTGCAAGATGATCGTTGCATGTTGTGTGTTGCACAACATATGTGTACGCACCAATGCCCCATGGTTACGAGTGCCAGATGCACCGGACGATGATGAGGAAGATGAGGCAGGTGGACCACACCCCACTGCAGCTGCAGCAGGAATAGCCCGTAGGAACAACATCATTGACAATTTCTTCACATGAGGACGTCACATTGTGTCAGACCTTGGCAATCATGAGACAGTGCAAAATGACCTCAGGCACAGCATGTGCAAATAAATTAAATGCAACACACATTCCCTGAGTTTCTGTATGTGTGCTGCTGTGTGGCACGGGGATCAGGGACATGTTCCAGAGTCATTGTGGGTGTGCAGTGTGCTGTACTTAATTGTGCATGTGTGCCATTGTGCCCATCTCCCCCGTCCCCCTAGTCGCTGGTCGGTACTCACCCTGTTGATGTTGTGTCAGGTCATGTTGAGCAGTGTCCCGATCCCCAACTCCTGGCACCGTATCCCGACAGATGACTGTGGCCACCATTTTCTCACTGTCATCCAGCTCCTGGTGTGCCGCTGGTCCCCCACCTCCAATCTGCGTTGCTGCTTTCATGTTGGCATAGTGTTTCTTCTTGGTTTTGCCCTTCACATCATTCCAGCGCCTCTTGACCTCTTCCATTGTCCTCATCGACACTCCGACTGCATTCACGTTGTTCACGATGTACTGCCATGTTTCCGTTTGTGTTGCCGATGACACAGTGGAGGTGACGTACAGTTGTTGGTTGTGTTCTGTCACCTCCGTGACGATGATCTGGTTTTTCTGCGGACTGAACCCCGCCTCCCTCTTCCTCTTCTCCTTGCCCTTCCCCGGGGTTCCTGGCTGGTCGTCTGTGGGGCTTGTGGGGTTCGTGTTGTCCTGTGCACTCGGTCCGGGTGCGTCCATGGTGGTACGCAGTTACATTTTTTTCTCTTTTTTTTTCTCTGCTTTTATGGTGCATTTTCCCGCATGTCGCGTGGGAATCTCAGGCCTGTCGCTGGTTATCGCTGGTTTTGTTTCGCGATTTGGGACGTCGCAACTTTTTTCGCGTTGGGATTTTCCATTTTTTCGGTGTCGCGTTGATTTTAACGCGGGCATTTGTCGCGTTATCGTGAGGCTATCGCATGGTGCTGCCGGGTTGTGAATGCTGCGTTAACACTGTGTTATTTTCCCGCAACGGACTGCAATGTGAGAAGTTGCGTTAAGCGATTTTGGCGATAGTTAACACACGTTCTTGTGAATATCCCCCAAAGAGTATAGAAACTGTGAAGACAGCAGCACTACCTCCATTAGGTGTATAGAAACAGTGTGAAGACAGCAGCACTACCTGTACAAGGTGTATAGAAACCGTGTGAAGACAGAAGCACTACATGCACAAGGTGTGTAGAAACAGTGTGAAGACAGCAGCACTACCTGTACAAGGTGTATAGAAACAGTGTGAAGAAAGCAGCACTACATGTACAAGGTGTACAGAAACAGCGTAAAGACATCGGCGCTACATTCACAAGGTGTATAGAAACAGCGCAAAGGCAGCAGTGCTACATGCACAAGGTGTGTAGAAACAGTGTTAAGACAGCACTACCTGTACAAGGTGTATAGAAACAGTGAAAACAGCAGCACTACCTGTAAAAGGTGTATAGAAACAGTGACGACAGCAGCACTACATGCACAAGGTGTGTAGAAACAGCGCGAAGACAGCAGTGCTACATGCACAAGGTGTATAGAAACATTCTGAAGACAGCAGAACTACATGCACAAGGTGTATAGAAACAGCTGGAAGACAGCAGCACTGCAAGCACAAGGTGTATAGAAACAGTGTGAAGACAGCAGAACTCCATGCACAAGGTGTATAGAAACAGCGAAGACAGCAACACTACCTGTACGCTGGGTATAGAAACAGTGTGAAGACAGCAGCATTACCTGGACAAGGTGTATAGAAACAGAGTGAAGGCAGCAGCAGTACATGCAGAAGGTGTAATGGAATCAATGGAGTGGTGCACCTAAGACAATACCCAAATTTGCTATTGTCCGGATAGCGAGTCCAGTCAGATATCCATTAAATTCATCAGTATTTATTTAGGTAGTATAAACAAAGCATCATCCAGCCAATGCGTTTCGTTCATCAGTTGATTGAACTTCTTCAGGACTGTGGATAATACATATATAAAAAGACGTGAATATACACAAAATGGACACACCTACACATAACAGACAGAACTAACTAATTAACACACACTGTGCAAAGTGTCCAATCACAACAATTAAAAACAACAGGTATCACCACAATGAGAAATGTTTCTATAACGTATTGATTCAGAAGTGACGACACAGGAAAAAGATCGGTAAACACTACATAATCCATAAATAATCAATTATAGTAGTAACATGGGGAAATGAAATAGTGACACACAATAACATTATATATTAGGTAAGTAAACATGTGGATACATAGAGAACGACAAACTTGTTGAAGAAAAAGAAGTTTAAGAGAAGGTTTTATCCTATACTAAAAAGAGATCTGCATCTCTGTAGACAGCAAGTATACAACAAAGTTCATTGAGTGAATAAAGAAGTGCAAAGTGAAGACCAACGGCGGAGCACTGCATAACACACTGACAGACCAAACAAACACAAAAGAGCACCGCTCATGCATTCCCACTAGTCATGGAAATATGATACAAAGGCAATATTGAGTCGCCCAAGAATCAAAAATCCAAATAGTGACACCCAGGTGATCAGGAATTTGAAAGTAAACATTACACACAGCACGCACCTAATGTTCATAAACGTACACAATTAACGTCCAAGGTTTCTCATGTCCAGAAACCAAGTGAAAGATTGATACCGCTTAAATTGTGGTAATGGTACAACACACGTCTAGTGTCATATGAAGAGGGAACACATGATAATGTCCTTAGTCTAATAACCGCAGTACAAATGTCTGCATAAAAAACAACAGAGGAGAGAATAAGGCGCACTCCAACGAAAACACATGTGTGCACGAGAATGGAGAACGTATAAAATACCTGTTGGCTATTAAAAAAAACCCTAGACACCCGTGGTCCCCTGTTAACAAATGTGACCATCAAATAAGTGGTCCTTGTGCAGCACTTGGAATTGTCGATGTATTAACATATACAATGACTCTACATCACATAATGACGAAATATAATCGCCCCCTTATTACCATGAGGCTAAGCTGAAACAACCTCTATGAGTGCACCATGCGGTGGGGACCCCCTGCATTCTTGTCATGAATGAGACAGACACATATGTGTGGTATTCGGCCAAATGTTCCACCCATACAGGAAAACATAACAGGCTAATTCATGGCAGATGTATACAATGGCCACTTACAGCGCGTACTTAGACATTATCAATATGGCAGCCCACTACATGCACAAGGTGTATAGAAACAGCGTGAAGACAGCAGTACTACATGCACAAGGTGTATAGAAACAGCGTGAAGACAGCAGTACTACATGCACAAGGTGTATAGAAACAGCGAAGACAGAAGCAGTACCTGTACGCTGGGTATAGAAACAGTGTGAAGACAGCAGCACTACCTGTACGCTGGGTATAGAAACAGTGTGACGACAGCAGCATCTACCTCCATTAGGTGTATAGAAACTGTATGAAGATAGCAGCACTACATGTGCAAGGTGTATAGAAACAGAGTGAAGACAGCAGCACTACATACACAAGGTGTGTAGAAACAGTGTGAAGACAGCACTACCTATACAAGGTGATTAGAAACAGCGAAGACAGCAGCACTACCTTTACACTGGGTATAGAAACAGTGTGAAGACAGCAGCACTACCTGTACAAGGTGTATAGAAACAGTGTGAAAACAGCGGCACTACCTGTACAAAGTGTATAGAAACAGTGTGAAGACAGTAGCACTACCTGCACAAGGCATAAACAAACAGCATGAAGACAGCGGCGCTACATGCACAAGGTATATAGAAACAGCGCAAAAGCAGCAGTGCTATATGCACAAGGTGTGTAGAAACAGCACGAAGACAGCAGAGCTACATGCACAAGGTGTATAGAAACATTCCGAAGACAGCAGCACTACATGCACAAGGTGTATAGAACCAGTGTGACGACAGCAGCACTACCGCCATTAGGTGTATAGAAACAGTGTAAGACAGCAGCACTACATGCACAAGGTGTATAGAAACAGCGAAGACAGCAGCACTACCTGTACACTGGGTATAGAAACTGTGTGAAGACAGCAGCACTACCTGTACAAGGTGTACAGAAACAGAGTGAAGACAGCAGCACTACATGCACAACGTGTATAGAAACAGCGAAGACAGAAGCAGTACCTGTACGCTGGGTATAGAAACAGTGTGAAGACAGCAGCACTACCTGTACGCTGGGTATAGAAACAGTGTGACGACAGCAGCATCTACCTCCATTAGGTGTATAGAAACTGTATGAAGATAGCAGCACTACATGCGCAAGGTGTATAGAAACAGAGTGAAGACAGCAGCACTACATACACAAGGTGTGTAGAAACAGTGTGAAGACAGCACTACCTATACAAGGTGTATAGAAACAGCGAAGACAGCAGCACTATCTTTACACTGGGTATAGAAACAGTGTGAAGACAGCAGCACTACCTGTACAAGGTGTATAGAAACAGTGTGAAGACAGCGGCACTACCTGTACAAAGTGTATAGAAACAGTGTGAAGACAGTAGCACTACCTGCACAAGGCATAAACAAACAGCATGAAGACAGCGGCGCTACATGCACAAGGTGTATAGAAACAGCGCAAAGGCAGCAGTGCTATATGCACAAGGTGTGTAGAAACAGCACGAAGACAGCAGAGCTACATGCACAAGGTGTATAGAAACATTCCGAAGACAGCAGCACTACATGCACAAGGTGTATAGAACCAGTGTGACGACAGCAGCACTACCGCTATTAGGTGTATAGAAACAGTGTAAGACAGCAGCACTACATGCACAAGGTGTATAGAAACAGCGAAGACAGCAGCACTACCTGTACACTGGGTATAGAAACTGTGTGAAGACAGCAGCACTACCTGTACAAGGTGTACAGAAACAGAGTGAAGACAGCAGCACTACATGCACAACGTGTATAGAAACAGCGAAGACAGAAGCAGTACCTGTACGCTGGGTATAGAAACAGTGTGAAGACAGCAGCACTACCTGTACGCTGGGTATAGAGACAGTGTGACGACAGCAGCATCTACCGCCATTAGGTGTATAGAAACTGTATGAAGATAGCAGCACTACATGCGCAAGGTGTATAGAAACAGAGTGAAGACAGCAGCACTACATACACAAGGTGTGTAGAAACAGTGTGAAGACAGCACTACCTATACAAGGTGTATAGAGACAGCGAAGACAGCAGCACTAACTTTACACTGGGTATAGAAACAGTGTGAAGACAGCAGCACTACCTGTAATAGGTGTATAGAAACAGTGTGAAGACAGCGGCACTACCGGCACAAAGTGTATAGAAACAGTGTGAAGACAGTAGCACTACCTGCACAAGGCATAAACAAACAGCATGAAGACAGCGGCGCCACATGCACAAGGTGTATAGAAACAGCGCAAAGGCAGCAGTGCTATATGCACAAGGTGTGTAGAAACAGCACGAAGACAGCAGAGCTACATGCACAAGGTGTATAGAAACATTCCGAAGACAGCAGCACTACATGCACAAGGTGTATAGAAACAGCGCAAAGACAGCAGCACTACAAGCACAAGGTGAATAGAAACAGCGCGAAGACAGCAGCACTACAATCACAAGGTATATAGAAACAGTGTGATGACAGCAGCACTACCGCCATTAGGTGTATAGAAACATTGTGAAGATAGCAGCACTACATGCACAAGGTGCATAGAAACAGAGTGAAGACAGCACACTACATACACAAGGTGTGTAGAAACAGTGTGAAGACAGCACTACCTGTACAAGGTGTATAGAAACAGCAAAGACAGCAGCACTGCCTGTACGCGGGGTACAGAAACAGTGTGAAGACAGCAGCACTACCTTTACGCTGGGTATAGAAACAGTGTGAAGACAGCAGCACTACTTGTACAAGGTGTATAGAAACAGTGTGAAGCCAGCGGCACTACCTGTACAAAGTGTATAGAAACAGTGTGAAGACAGCAGCACTACATGCACAAGGTGTATAGAAACAGCGCGAAGACAGCAGCACTACAAGCACAAGGTGTATAGAAACAGTGAAGACAGCAGCACTACATGCACAAGGTGTATAGAAACAGTGTGAAGACAGCAGCACTACATGCACAAGGTGTATAGAAACAGCGCGAAGACAGCAGCACTACAAGCACAAGGTAGATTGAAACAGTGTGAAGACAGCACTACCTGTACAAGGTGTAAAGAAACAGCGAACACAGCAGCACTACCTGTACGCGGGGTATAGAAACAGTGTGCAGACAGCAGCACTACCTGTACGAGGTGTGTAGAAACAGTGTGAAGACAGCAGCACTACCTGTACAAGGTGTATAGAAACAGTGTGAAGACAGCAGCACTACATGCACAAGGTGTATAGAAACAGCGCGAAGACAACAGCACTACAAGCACAAGGTGTAGAGAAACAGTGTGAAGACAGCAGCACTACATGCACAAGGTGTATAGAAACAGCAAAGACAGCAGCACTACCTGTACGCTGGGTATAGAAACAGTGTGAAGACAGCAGCACTACCTGTACAAGGTGTACAGAAACAGAGTGAAGTCAGCAGCACTACCTATAGAAGGTGTAAAGAAACAGCGAAGACAGCAGCACTACCTGTACGCTGGGTATAGAAACAGTGTGCAGACAGCAGCACTACCTGTACGAGGTGTGTAGAAACAGTGTGAAGACAGCAGCACTACCTGTACAAGGTGTATAGAAACAGTGTGAAGACAGCAGCACTACAAGCACAAGGTGTATAGAAACAGTGTAAAGACAGCAGCACTACATGCACAAGGTGTATAGAAACAGCGCGAAGACAACAGCACTACAAGCACAAGGTGTAGAGAAACAGTGTGAAGACAGCAGCACTACATGCACAAGGTGTATAGAAACAGCAAAGACAGCAGCACTACCTGTACGCTGGGTATAGAAACAGTGTGAAGACAGCAGCACTACCTGTACAAGGTGTACAGAAACAGAGTGAAGACATCAGCACTACATGCACAAGGTGTATAGAAACAGCGAAGTCAGCAGCAGTACCTGTACGCTGGGTATAGAAACAGTGTGAAGACAGCCGCACTACCTGTACGAGGTGTGTAGAAACAGTGTGAAGACAGCAGCACTACCTGTACAAGGTGTTTAGAAACAGTGTGAAGACAGCAGCACTACATGCACAAGGTGTATAGAAACAGCGCGAAGACAGCAGCACTACATGCACAAGGTGTATAGAAACAGCGAAGACAGCAGCACTACCTGTATACTGGGTATAGAAACTGTGTGAAGACAGCAGCACTACCTGTACAAGGTGTACAGAAACAGAGTGAAGACAGCAGCACTACATGCACAAGGTGTATAGAAACAGCGAAGACAGCAGCAGTACCTGTACGCTGTGTATAGAAACAGTGTGAAGACAGCAGCACTACCTGTACGCTGTGTATAGAAACAGTGTGACGACAGCAGCACTACCTCCATAAGGTGTATAGAAACAGTGTAAAGACAGCAGCACTACATGCACAAGGTGTATACAAAAACAGAGTGAACACAGCAGCACTACAAGCAAAAGGTGTATAGAAACAGTGTGAAGACACCAGCACTACATGCACAAGGTGTAAAGAAACAGCGAAGACAGCAGCACTACCTGTACGCTGGGTATGGAAACAGTGTGAAGACAGCAGCACTAAATACACAAGGTGTGTAGAAATAGTGTAAAGACAGCACTACCTATGCAAAGTGTATAGAAACAGCGAAGATAGCAGCACTAGCTTTACGCTGGCTATAGAAACAGTGTGAAGACAGCAGCACTACCTGTACAAGGTGTATAGAAACAGTGTGAAGATAGTGGCACTACCTGTACAAAGTGTATAGAAACAGTGTGAAGACAGCAGCACTACCTGCACAAGGCCATATGAATAGCGTGAAGACAGCGGCGCTACATGCACAAGGTGTATAGAAACAGCACAAAGGCAGTGCACAAGGTGTGTAGAAACACCACGAAGACAGCAGCACTACATGCACAAGGTGTATAGAAACATTCCGAAGACAGCAGCACTACATGCACAAGGTGTATAGAAACAGTGCAAAGACAGCAGCACTACAAGCACAAGGTGTGTAGAAACAGCAGGAAGACAGCAGCGCTACATGCACAAGGTGTATAGAAACATTCCGAAGACAGCAGCACTACAAGCACAAGGTGAATAGAAACAGCGCGAAGACAGCAGCACTACAAGCACAAGGTGTATAGAACCAGTGTGACGACAGCAGCACTACCGCCATTAGGTGTATAGAAACATTGTGAAGATAGCAGCACTACATGCACAAGGTGTATAGAAACAGAGTGAAGACAGCAGTACTACATACACAAGGTGTGTAGAAACAGTGTGAAGACAGCACTGCCTGTACAAGGTGTATAGAAACAGCGAAGACAGCAGCACTACCTGTACGCAGGGTATAGAAACAGTGTGAAGACAGCAGCACTACCTGTACAAGGTGTGAAGAAACAGTGTGAAGACAGCAGCACTACCTGTACAAAGTGTATAGAAACAGTGTGAAGACAGCAGCACTACCTGCACAAGGCTATACAAACAGCGTGAAGACAGCGGCGCTACATGCACAAGGTGTATAGAAACAGCACAAAGGCAGCAGTGCTACATGCACAAGGTGTGTAGAAACAGCATGAAGACAGCAACGCTACATGTACAAGGTGTATAGAAACATTCCGAAGACAGCAGCACTACATGCACAAGGTGTATAGAAACAGCGCAAAGACAGCAGCACTACAAGCACAAGGTGTGTAGAAGCAGCACGAAGACAGCAGCACTACATGCACACGGTGTATAGAAACATTCCGAAGACAGCAGCACTACATGTATAGAAATATTGTGAAGATAGCACTACATGCACAAGGTGTATAGAAACAGAGTGAAGACAGCAGCACTACATACACAAGGTGTGTAGAAACAGTGTGAAGACAGCACTACCTGTACACAGTGGATAGAGACAGCGAAGACAGCAGCACTAACTTTACACTGGGTATAGAAACAGTGTGAAGACAGCAGCACTACCTGTAATAGGTGTATAGAAACAGTGTGAAGACAGCGGCACTACCTGCACAAAGTGTATAGAAACAGTGTGAAGACAGTAGCACTACCTGCACAAGGCATAAACAAACAGCATGAAGACAGCGGCGCCACATGCACAAGGTGTATAGAAACAGCGCAAAGGCAGCAGTGCTATATGCACAAGGTGTGTAGAAACAGCACGAAGACAGCAGAGCTACATGCACAAGGTGTATAGAAACATTCCGAAGACAGCAGCACTACATGCACAAGGTGTATAGAAACAGCGCAAAGACAGCAGCACTACAAGCACAAGGTGAATAGAAACAGCGCGAAGACAGCAGCACTACAATCACAAGGTATATAGAAACAGTGTGATGACAGCAGCACTACCGCCATTAGGTGTATAGAAACATTGTGAAGATAGCAGCACTACATGCACAAGGTGCATAGAAACAGAGTGAAGACAGCACACTACATACACAAGGTGTGTAGAAACAGTGTGAAGACAGCACTACCTGTACAAGGTGTATAGAAACAGCAAAGACAGCAGCACTGCCTGTACGCGGGTACAGAAACAGTGTGAAGACAGCAGCACTACCTTTACGCTGGGTATAGAAACAGTGTGAAGACAGCAGCACTACTTGTACAAGGTGTATAGAAACAGTGTGAAGCCAGCGGCACTACCTGTACAAAGTGTATAGAAACAGTGTGAAGACAGCAGCACTACATGCACAAGGTGTATAGAAACAGCGCGAAGACAGCAGCACTACAAGCACAAGGTGTATAGAAACAGTGAAGACAGCAGCACTACATGCACAAGGTGTATAGAAACAGTGTGAAGACAGCAGCACTACATGCACAAGCTGTATAGAAACAGCGCGAAGACAGCAGCACTACAAGCACAAGGTAGATTGAAACAGTGTGAAGACAGCACTACCTGTACAAGGTGTAAAGAAACAGCGAACACAGCAGCACTACCTGTACGCGGGGTATAGAAACAGTGTGCAGACAGCAGCACTACCTGTACGAGGTGTGTAGAAACAGTGTGAAGACAGCAGCACTACCTGTACAAGGTGTATAGAAACAGTGTGAAGACAGCAGCACTACATGCACAAGGTGTATAGAAACAGCGCGAAGACAACAGCACTACAAGCACAAGGTGTAGAGAAACAGTGTGAAGACAGCAGCACTACATGCACAAGGTGTATAGAAACAGCGAAGACAGCAGCACTACCTGTACGCTGGGTATAGAAACAGTGTGAAGACAGCAGCACTACCTGTACAAGGTGTACAGAAACAGAGTGAAGTCAGCAGCACTACCTATAGAAGGTGTAAAGAAACAGCGAAGACAGCAGCACTACCTGTACGCGGGGTATAGAAACAGTGTGCAGACAGCAGCACTACCTGTACGAGGTGTGTAGAAACAGTGTGAAGACAGCAGCACTACCTGTACAAGGTGTATAGAAACAGTGTGAAGACAGCAGCACTACAAGCACAAGGTGTATAGAAACAGTGTAAAGACAGCAGCACTACATGCACAAGGTGTATAGAAACAGCGCGAAGACAACAGCACTACAAGCACAAGGTGTAGAGAAACAGTGTGAAGACAGCAGCACTACATGCACAAGGTGTATAGAAACAGCAAAGACAGCAGCACTACCTGTACGCTGGGTATAGAAACAGTGTGAAGACAGCAGCACTACCTGTACAAGGTGTACAGAAACAGAGTGAAGACATCAGCACTACATGCACAAGGCGTACAGAAACAGCGAAGTCAGCAGCAGTACCTCTACGCTGGGTATAGAAACAGTGTGAAGACAGCCGCACTACCTGTACGAGGTGTGTAGAAACAGTGTGAAGACAGCAGCACTACCTGTACAAGGTGTTTAGAAACAGTGTGAAGACAGCAGCACTACATGCACAAGGTGTATAGAAACAGCGTGAAGACAGCAGCACTACATGCACAAGGTGTATAGAAACAGCGAAGACAGCAGCACTACCTGTATACTGGGTATAGAAACTGTGTGAAGACAGCAGCACTACCTGTACAAGGTGTACAGAAACAGAGTGAAGACAGCAGCACTACATGCACAAGGTGTATAGAAACAGCGAAGACAGCAGCAGTACCTGTACGCTGTGTATAGAAACAGTGTGAAGACAGCAGCACTACCTGTACGCTGTGTATAGAAACAGTGTGACGACAGCAGCACTACCTCCATAAGGTGTATAGAAACAGTGTAAAGACAGCAGCACTACATGCACAAGGTGTATACAAAAACAGAGTGAACACAGCAGCACTACAAGCAAAAGGTGTATAGAAACAGTGTGAAGACACCAGCACTACATGCACAAGGTGTAAAGAAACAGCGAAGACAGCAGCACTACCTGTACGCTGGGTATGGAAACAGTGTGAAGACAGCAGCACTAAATACACAAGGTGTGTAGAAATAGTGTAAAGACAGCACTACCTATGCAAAGTGTATAGAAACAGCGAAGATAGCAGCACTAGCTTTACGCTGGCTATAGAAACAGTGTGAAGACAGCAGCACTACCTGTACAAGGTGTATAGAAACAGTGTGAAGATAGTGGCACTACCTGTACAAAGTGTATAGAAACAGTGTGAAGACAGCAGCACTACCTGCACAAGGCCATATGAATAGCGTGAAGACAGCGGCGCTACATGCACAAGGTGTATAGAAACAGCACAAAGGCAGCAGTGCTACATGCACAAGGTGTGTAGAAACACCACGAAGACAGCAGCACTACATGCACAAGGTGTATAGAAACATTCCGAAGACAGCAGCACTACATGCACAAGGTGTATAGAAACAGCGCAAAGACAGCAGCACTACAAGCACAAGGTGTGTAGAAACAGCAGGAAGACAGCAGCGCTACATGCACAAGGTGTATAGAAACATTCCGAAGACAGCAGCACTACAAGCACAAGGTGAATAGAAACAGCGCGAAGACAGCAGCACTACAAGCACAAGGTGTATAGAACCAGTGTGACGACAGCAGCACTACCGCCATTAGGTGTATAGAAACATTGTGAAGATAGCAGCACTACATGCACAAGGTGTATAGAAACAGAGTGAAGACAGCAGTACTACATACACAAGGTGTGTAGAAACAGTGTGAAGACAGCACTGCCTGTACAAGGTGTATAGAAACAGCGAAGACAGCAGCACTACCTGTACGCAGGGTATAGAAACAGTGTGAAGACAGCAGCACTACCTGTACAAGGTGTGAAGAAACAGTGTGAAGACAGCAGCACTACCTGTACAAAGTGTATAGAAACAGTGTGAAGACAGCAGCACTACCTGCACAAGGCTATACAAACAGCGTGAAGACAGCGGCGCTGCATGCACAAGGTGTATAGAAACAGCACAAAGGCAGCAGTGCTACATGCACAAGGTGTGTAGAAACAGCATGAAGACAGCAACGCTACATGTACAAGGTGTATAGAAACATTCCGAAGACAGCAGCACTACATGCACAAGGTGTATAGAAACAGCGCAAAGACAGCAGCACTACAAGCACAAGGTGTGTAGAAGCAGCACGAAGACAGCAGCACTACATGCACACGGTGTATAGAAACATTCCGAAGACAGCAGCACTACATGTATAGAAATATTGTGAAGATAGCACTACATGCACAAGGTGTATAGAAACAGAGTGAAGACAGCAGCACTACATACACAAGGTGTGTAGAAACAGTGTGAAGACAGCACTACCTGTACACAGTGGATAGAAACAGCGAATACAGCAGCACTACCTGTACGCAGGGTATAGAAACAGTGTGAAAACAGCAGCACTACCTGTACAAGGTGTGAAGAAATAGTGTGAAGACAGCATCACTACTTGTACAAGGTGTATAGAAACAGTGTGAAGACAGCAGCAATACCTGTAAATGGTGTGTAGAAACAGTGAGAAGACAGCAGCACTACATACACAATGTGTAGAAGCAGTGTGAAGACAACAGCATTACTTGTACAAGGTGTGTAGAAACAGCGAAGACAGCAGCACTACCTTTACGCTGGTTATAGAAACAGTGTGAAAACAGCAGCACCACCTGTACAAGGTGTATAGAAACAGTGTCACAAGGCGTATACAAACAGCGCAAAGGCAGCAGTGCTACATGCACAAGGTGTGTCAAAACAGCACGAAGACAGCAGTGCTACATGCACAAGGTGTATAGAAACATTCCGAAGCCTCAGCACTACATGCACAAGGTGTATAGAAACAGCGCAAAGAAAGCAGCACTACAAGCACAAGGTGAATAGAAACAGTGTGAAGACAGCAGCACTACCTGTACGCAGGGTATAGAAACAGTGTGCAGACAGCAGCACTACCTGTACAAGGTGTGTAGAAATAGTGTGAAGACAGCACCACTACCTGTACGCAGGGTATAGAAACAGTGTGAAGACAGCAGCACTACCTGTACAAGGTGTGAAGAAACAGTGTGAAGACAGCAGCACTACCTGTACAAAGTGTATAGAAACAGTGTGAAGACAGCAGCACTACCTGCACAAGGCTATACAAACAGCGTGAAGACAGCGGCGCTACATGCACAAGGTGTATAGAAACAGCACAAAGGCAGCAGTGCTACATGCACAAGGTGTGTAGAAACAGCATGAAGACAGCAACGCTACATGTACAAGGTGTATAGAAACATTCCGAAGACAGCAGCACTACATGCACAAGGTGTATAGAAACAGCGCAAAGACAGCAGCACTACAAGCACAAGGTGTGTAGAAGCAGCACGAAGACAGCAGCACTACATGCACAGGGTGTATAGAAACATTCCGAAGACAGCAGCACTACATGTATAGAAATATTGTGAAGATAGCACCACATGCACAAGGCGTATACAAACAGCGCAAAGGCAGCAGTGCTACATGCACAAGGTGTGTCAAAACAGCACGAAGACAGCAGCGCTACATGCACAAGGTGTATAGAAACATTCCGAACACAGCAGCACTACATGCACAAGGTGTATAGAAACAGCGCAAAGAAAGCAGCACTACAAGCACAAGGTGAATAGAAACAGTGTGAAGACAGCAGCACTACCTGTACGCAGGGTATATAAACAGTGTGCAGACAGCAGCACTACCTGTACAAGGTGTGTAGAAATAGTGTGAAGACAGCACCACTACCTGTACAAGGTGTATAGAAACAGTGTGAAGACAGCAGCACTACATGCACAAGGTGTATAGAAACAGCACGAAGACAGCAGCACTACATGCACAAGGTGTATAGAAACAGTGTGAAGACAGCAACACTACCTGTACATGGTGTGTACTAGAAACAGTGAGAAGACAGCAGCACTACATACACAATGTGTAGAAGCAGTGTGAAGACAACAGCACTACTTGTACAAGGTGTGTAGAAACAGTGTGAAGACAGCAGCACTACATACATAAGGTTTGTAGAAACAGTGTGAAGACAGCAGCACTACCTGTACAAGGTGTGTAGAAACAGTGAAAAGACAGCAGCACTAACTGTACAAGGTGTATAGAAACAGTGAAGACAGCAGCACTACATACACAAGGCGTATAGAAAGAGAGTGAAGACAGCGGCACTACATGCACAAGGTGTATAGAAACAGTGTGAAGACAGCATCACTACCTGTACAAGGTGTATAGAAACAGTGTGAAGACAGCAGCACTAAATGCATAAGGTGTATAGAAACAGCATGAAGACAGCAGCACTAAAGCACAAGGTGTATAGAAACAGTGTGAAGACAGCAGCACTACCTGTACAAGGTGTGTAGAAACAGTGAAAAGACAGCAGCACTACCTGTACAAGGTGTGTAGAAACAGTGTGAAGACAGCACTACCTGTACACAGTGGATAGAAACAGCGAATACAGCAGCACTACCTGTACGCAGGGTATAGAAACAGTGTGAAAACAGCAGCACTACCTGTACAAGGTGTGAAGAAATAGTGTGAAGACAGCATCACTACTTGTACAAGGTGTATAGAAACAGTGTGAAGACAGCAGCAATACCTGTAAATGGTGTGTAGAAACAGTGAGAAGATAGCAGCACTACATACACAATGTGTAGAAGCAGTGTGAAGACAACAGCATTACTTGTACAAGGTGTGTAGAAACAGCGAAGACAGCAGCACTACCTTTACGCTGGTTATAGAAACAGTGTGAAAACAGCAGCACCACCTGTACAAGGTGTATAGAAACAGTGTCACAAGGCGTATACAAACAGCGCAAAGGCAGCAGTGCTACATGCACAAGGTGTGTCAAAACAGCACGAAGACAGCAGTGCTACATGCACAAGGTGTATAGAAACATTCCGAAGCCTCAGCACTACATGCACAAGGTGTATAGAAACAGCGCAAAGAAAGCAGCACTACAAGCACAAGGTGAATAGAAACAGTGTGAAGACAGCAGCACTACCTGTACGCAGGGTATAGAAACAGTGTGCAGACAGCAGCACTACCTGTACACGGTGTAGAAATAGTGTGAAGACAGCACCACTACCTGTACTCAGGGTATAGAAACAGTGTGAAGACAGCAGCACTACCTGTACAAGGTGTGAAGAAACAGTGTGAAGACAGCAGCACTACCTGTACAAAGTGTATAGAAACAGTGTGAAGACAGCAGCACTACCTGCACAAGGCTATACAAACAGCGTGAAGACAGCGGCGCTACATGCACAAGGTGTATAGAAACAGCACAAAGGCAGCAGTGCTACATGCACAAGGTGTGTAGAAACAGCATGAAGACAGCAACGCTACATGTACAAGGTGTATAGAAACATTCCGAAGACAGCAGCACTACATGCACAAGGTGTATAGAAACAGCGCAAAGACAGCAGCACTACAAGCACAAGGTGTGTAGAAGCAGCACGAAGACAGCAGCACTACATGCACAGGGTGTATAGAAACATTCCGAAGACAGCAGCACTACATGTATAGAAATATTGTGAAGATAGCACCACATGCACAAGGCGTATACAAACAGCGCAAAGGCAGCAGTGCTACATGCACAAGGTGTGTCAAAACAGCACGAAGACAGCAGCGCTACATGCACAAGGTGTATAGAAACATTCCGAAGACAGCAGCACTACATGCACAAGGTGTATAGAAACAGCGCAAAGAAAGCAGCACTACAAGCACAAGGTGAATAGATACAGTGTGAAGACAGCAGCACTACCTGTACGCAGGGTATAGAAACAGTGTGCAGACAGCAGCACTACCTGTACAAGGTGTGTAGAAATAGTGTGAAGACAGCACCACTACCTGTACAAGGTGTATAGAAACAGTGTGAAGACAGCAGCACTACATGCACAAGGTGTATAGAAACAGCACGAAGACAGCAGCACTACATGCACAAGGTGTATAGAAACAGTGTGAAGACAGCAACACTACCTGTACATGGTGTGTACTAGAAACAGTGAGAAGACAGCAGCACTACATACACAATGTGTAGAAGCAGTGTGAAGACAACAGCACTACTTGTACAAGGTGTGTAGAAACAGTGTGAAGACAGCAGCACTACATACATAAGGTTTGTAGAAACAGTGTGAAGACAGCAGCACTACCTGTACAAGGTGTGTAGAAACAGTGAAAAGACAGCAGCACTAACTGTACAAGGTGTATAGAAACAGTGAAGACAGCAGCACTACATACACAAGGCGTATAGAAAGAGAGTGAAGACAGCGGCACTACATGCACAAGGTGTATAGAAACAGTGTGAAGACAGCATCACTACCTGTACAAGGTGTATAGAAACAGTGTGAAGACAGCAGCACTACCTGTACAAGGTGTATAGAAACAGTGAAGACAGCAGCACTACATGCACAAGGCGTATAGAAAGAGAGTGAAGACAGCGGCACTACATGCACAAGGCGTATAGAAAGAGAGTGAAGACAGCGGCACTACATGCACAAGGTGTATAGGAACAGTGTGAAGACAGCATCACTACCTGTACAAGGTGTATAGAAACAGTGTGAAGACAGCAGCACTTAATGCATAAGGTGTATAGAAACAGCATGAAGACAGCAGCACTACAAGCACAAGGTGTATAGAAACAGTGTGAAGACAGAAGCACTACCTGTACAAGGTGTATAGAAACAGTGTGAAGACAGCAGCACTACCTGTACAAGGTGTGTAGAAACATCGAGAAGGCAACAGCATTACATGCAGAAGGTGTATAGAAACAGTGTGAAGACAGCAGCACCACCTATACAAGGTGTATAGGAACAGTGTGAAGACAGCAGCACTACATGTACAAGGTGTATAGAAACAGCGCAAAGACAGCAGCACTACAAGCACAAGGTGTGTAGAAACAGCAGGAAGACAGCAGCGCTACATGCACAAGGTGTATAGAAACATTCCGAAGACAGCAGCACTACAAGCACAAGGTGAATAGAAACAGCGCGAAGACAGCAGCACTACAAGCACAAGGTGTATAGAACCAGTGTGACGACAGCAGCACTACCGCCATTAGGTGTATAGAAACATTGTGAAGATAGCAGCACTACATGCACAAGGTGTATAGAAACAGAGTGAAGACAGCAGTACTACATACACAAGGTGTGTAGAAACAGTGTGAAGACAGCACTGCCTGTACAAGGTGTATAGAAACAGCGAAGACAGCAGCACTACCTGTACGCAGGGTATAGAAACAGTGTGAAGACAGCAGCACTACCTGTACAAGGTGTGAAGAAACAGTGTGAAGACAGCAGCACTACCTGTACAAAGTGTATAGAAACAGTGTGAAGACAGCAGCACTACCTGCACAAGGCTATACAAACAGCGTGAAGACAGCGGCGCTACATGCACAAGGTGTATAGAAACAGCACAAAGGCAGCAGTGCTACATGCACAAGGTGTGTAGAAACAGCATGAAGACAGCAACGCTACATGTACAAGGTGTATAGAAACATTCCGAAGACAGCAGCACTACATGCACAAGGTGTATAGAAACAGCGCAAAGACAGCAGCACTACAAGCACAAGGTGTGTAGAAGCAGCACGAAGACAGCAGCACTACATGCACACGGTGTATAGAAACATTCCGAAGACAGCAGCACTACATGTATAGAAATATTGTGAAGATAGCACTACATGCACAAGGTGTATAGAAACAGAGTGAAGACAGCAGCACTACATACACAAGGTGTGTAGAAACAGTGTGAAGACAGCACTACCTGTACACAGTGGATAGAAACAGCGAATACAGCAGCACTACCTGTACGCAGGGTATAGAAACAGTGTGAAAACAGCAGCACTACCTGTACAAGGTGTGAAGAAATAGTGTGAAGACAGCATCACTACTTGTACAAGGTGTATAGAAACAGTGTGAAGACAGCAGCAATACCTGTAAATGGTGTGTAGAAACAGTGAGAAGACAGCAGCACTACATACACAATGTGTAGAAGCAGTGTGAAGACAACAGCATTACTTGTACAAGGTGTGTAGAAACAGCGAAGACAGCAGCACTACCTTTACGCTGGTTATAGAAACAGTGTGAAAACAGCAGCACCACCTGTACAAGGTGTATAGAAACAGTGTCACAAGGCGTATACAAACAGCGCAAAGGCAGCAGTGCTACATGCACAAGGTGTGTCAAAACAGCACGAAGACAGCAGTGCTACATGCACAAGGTGTATAGAAACATTCCGAAGCCTCAGCACTACATGCACAAGGTGTATAGAAACAGCGCAAAGAAAGCAGCACTACAAGCACAAGGTGAATAGAAACAGTGTGAAGACAGCAGCACTACCTGTACGCAGGGTATAGAAACAGTGTGCAGACAGCAGCACTACCTGTACACGGTGTAGAAATAGTGTGAAGACAGCACCACTACCTGTACGCAGGGTATAGAAACAGTGTGAAGACAGCAGCACTACCTGTACAAGGTGTGAAGAAACAGTGTGAAGACAGCAGCACTACCTGTACAAAGTGTATAGAAACAGTGTGAAGACAGCAGCACTACCTGCACAAGGCTATACAAACAGCGTGAAGACAGCGGCGCTACATGCACAAGGTGTATAGAAACAGCACAAAGGCAGCAGTGCTACATGCACAAGGTGTGTAGAAACAGCATGAAGACAGCAACGCTACATGTACAAGGTGTATAGAAACATTCCGAAGACAGCAGCACTACATGCACAAGGTGTATAGAAACAGCGCAAAGACAGCAGCACTACAAGCACAAGGTGTGTAGAAGCAGCACGAAGACAGCAGCACTACATGCACAGGGTGTATAGAAACATTCCGAAGACAGCAGCACTACATGTATAGAAATATTGTGAAGATAGCACCACATGCACAAGGCGTATACAAACAGCGCAAAGGCAGCAGTGCTACATGCACAAGGTGTGTCAAAACAGCACGAAGACAGCAGCGCTACATGCACAAGGTGTATAGAAACATTCTGAAGACAGCAGCACTACATGCACAAGGTGTATAGAAACAGCGCAAAGAAAGCAGCACTACAAGCACAAGGTGAATAGATACAGTGTGAAGACAGCAGCACTACCTGTACGCAGGGTATAGAAACAGTGTGCAGACAGCAGCACTACCTGTACAAGGTGTGTAGAAATAGTGTGAAGACAGCACCACTACCTGTACAAGGTGTATAGAAACAGTGTGAAGACAGCAGCACTACATGCACAAGGTGTATAGAAACAGCACGAAGACAGCAGCACTACATGCACAAGGTGTATAGAAACAGTGTGAAGACAGCAACACTACCTGTACATGGTGTGTACTAGAAACAGTGAGAAGACAGCAGCACTACATACACAATGTGTAGAAGCAGTGTGAAGACAGCATCACTACCTGTACAAGGTGTATAGAAACAGTGTGAAGACAGCAGCACTAAATGCATAAGGTGTATAGAAACAGCATGAAGACAGCAGCACTAAAGCACAAGGTGTATAGAAACAGTGTGAAGACAGCAGCACTACCTGTACAAGGTGTGTAGAAACAGTGAAAAGACAGCAGCACTACCTGTACAAGGTGTATAGAAACAGTGAAGACAGCAGCACTACATGCACAAGGCGTATAGAAAGAGAGTGAAGACAGCGGCACTACATGCACAAGGCGTATAGAAAGAGAGTGAAGACAGCGGCACTACATGCACAAGGTGTATAGGAACAGTGTGAAGACAGCATCACTACCTGTACAAGGTGTATAGAAACAGTGTGAAGACAGCAGCACTTAATGCATAAGGTGTATAGAAACAGCATGAAGACAGCAGCACTACAAGCACAAGGTGTATAGAAACAGTGTGAAGACAGAAGCACTACCTGTACAAGGTGTATAGAAACAGTGTGAAGACAGCAGCACTACCTGTACAAGGTGTGTAGAAACATCGAGAAGGCAACAGCATTACATGCAGAAGGTGTATAGAAACAGTGTGAAGACAGCAGCACCACCTATACAAGGTGTATAGGAACAGTGTGAAGACAGCAGCACTACATGTACAAGGTGTATAGAAACAGCGCAAAGACAGCAGCACTACAAGCACAAGGTGTGTAGAAACAGCAGGAAGACAGCAGCGCTACATGCACAAGGTGTATAGAAACATTCCGAAGACAGCAGCACTACAAGCACAAGGTGAATAGAAACAGCGCGAAGACAGCAGCACTACAAGCACAAGGTGTATAGAACCAGTGTGACGACAGCAGCACTACCGCCATTAGGTGTATAGAAACATTGTGAAGATAGCAGCACTACATGCACAAGGTGTATAGAAACAGAGTGAAGACAGCAGTACTACATACACAAGGTGTGTAGAAACAGTGTGAAGACAGCACTGCCTGTACAAGGTGTATAGAAACAGCGAAGACAGCAGCACTACCTGTACGCAGGGTATAGAAACAGTGTGAAGACAGCAGCACTACCTGTACAAGGTGTGAAGAAACAGTGTGAAGACAGCAGCACTACCTGTACAAAGTGTATAGAAACAGTGTGAAGACAGCAGCACTACCTGCACAAGGCTATACAAACAGCGTGAAGACAGCGGCGCTACATGCACAAGGTGTATAGAAACAGCACAAAGGCAGCAGTGCTACATGCACAAGGTGTGTAGAAACAGCATGAAGACAGCAACGCTACATGTACAAGGTGTATAGAAACATTCCGAAGACAGCAGCACTACATGCACAAGGTGTATAGAAACAGCGCAAAGACAGCAGCACTACAAGCACAAGGTGTGTAGAAGCAGCACGAAGACAGCAGCACTACATGCACACGGTGTATAGAAACATTCCGAAGACAGCAGCACTACATGTATAGAAATATTGTGAAGATAGCACTACATGCACAAGGTGTATAGAAACAGAGTGAAGACAGCAGCACTACATACACAAGGTGTGTAGAAACAGTGTGAAGACAGCACTACCTGTACACAGTGGATAGAAACAGCGAATACAGCAGCACTACCTGTACGCAGGGTATAGAAACAGTGTGAAAACAGCAGCACTACCTGTACAAGGTGTGAAGAAATAGTGTGAAGACAGCATCACTACTTGTACAAGGTGTATAGAAACAGTGTGAAGACAGCAGCAATACCTGTAAATGGTGTGTAGAAACAGTGAGAAGACAGCAGCACTACATACACAATGTGTAGAAGCAGTGTGAAGACAACAGCATTACTTGTACAAGGTGTGTAGAAACAGCGAAGACAGCAGCACTACCTTTACGCTGGTTATAGAAACAGTGTGAAAACAGCAGCACCACCTGTACAAGGTGTATAGAAACAGTGTCACAAGGCGTATACAAACAGCGCAAAGGCAGCAGTGCTACATGCACAAGGTGTGTCAAAACAGCACGAAGACAGCAGTGCTACATGCACAAGGTGTATAGAAACATTCCGAAGCCTCAGCCCTACATGCACAAGGTGTATAGAAACAGCGCAAAGAAAGCAGCACTACAAGTACAAGGTGAATAGAAACAGTGTGAAGACAGCAGCACTACCTGTACGCAGGGTATAGAAACAGTGTGCAGACAGCAGCACTACCTGTACAAGGTGTGTAGAAATAGTGTGAAGACAGCACCACTACCTGTACGCAGGGTATAGAAACAGTGTGAAGACAGCAGCACTACCTGTACAAGGTGTGAAGAAACAGTGTGAAGACAGCAGCACTACCTGTACAAAGTGTATAGAAACAGTGTGAAGACAGCAGCACTACCTGCACAAGGCTATACAAACAGCGTGAAGACAGCGGCGCTACATGCACAAGGTGTATAGAAACAGCACAAAGGCAGCAGTGCTACATGCACAAGGTGTGTAGAAACAGCATGAAGACAGCAACGCTACATGTACAAGGTGTATAGAAACATTCCGAAGACAGCAGCACTACATGCACAAGGTGTATAGAAACAGCGCAAAGACAGCAGCACTACAAGCACAAGGTGTGTAGAAGCAGCACGAAGACAGCAGCACTACATGCACAGGGTGTATAGAAACATTCCGAAGACAGCAGCACTACATGTATAGAAATATTGTGAAGATAGCACCACATGCACAAGGCGTATACAAACAGCGCAAAGGCAGCAGTGCTACATGCACAAGGTGTGTCAAAACAGCACGAAGACAGCAGCGCTACATGCACAAGGTGTATAGAAACATTCCGAACACAGCAGCACTACATGCACAAGGTGTATAGAAACAGCGCAAAGAAAGCAGCACTACAAGCACAAGGTGAATAGAAACAGTGTGAAGACAGCAGCACTACCTGTACGCAGGGTATAGAAACAGTGTGCAGACAGCAGCACTACCTGTACAAGGTGTGTAGAAATAGTGTGAAGACAGCACCACTACCTGTACAAGGTGTATAGAAACAGTGTGAAGACAGCAGCACTACATGCACAAGGTGTATAGAAACAGCACGAAGACAGCAGCACTACATGCACAAGGTGTATAGAAACAGTGTGAAGACAGCAACACTACCTGTACATGGTGTGTACTAGAAACAGTGAGAAGACAGCAGCACTACATACACAATGTGTAGAAGCAGTGTGAAGACAACAGCACTACTTGTACAAGGTGTGTAGAAACAGTGTGAAGACAGCAGCACTACATACATAAGGTTTGTAGAAGCAGTGTGAAGACAGCAGCACTACCTGTACAAGGTGTGTAGAAACAGTGAAAAGACAGCAGCACTAACTGTACAAGGTGTATAGAAACAGTGAAGACAGCAGCACTACATACACAAGGCGTATAGAAAGAGAGTGAAGACAGCGGCACTACATGCACAAGGTGTATAGAAACAGTGTGAAGACAGCATCACTACCTGTACAAGGTGTATAGAAACAGTGTGAAGACAGCAGCACTAAATGCATAAGGTGTATAGAAACAGCATGAAGACAGCAGCACTAAAGCACAAGGTGTATAGAAACAGTGTGAAGACAGCAGCACTACCTGTACAAGGTGTGTAGAAACAGTGAAAAGACAGCAGCACTACCTGTACAAGGTGTGTAGAAACAGTGTGAAGACAGCACTACCTGTACACAGTGGATAGAAACAGCGAATACAGCAGCACTACCTGTACGCAGGGTATAGAAACAGTGTGAAAACAGCAGCACTACCTGTACAAGGTGTGAAGAAATAGTGTGAAGACAGCATCACTACTTGTACAAGGTGTATAGAAACAGTGTGAAGACAGCAGCAATACCTGTAAATGGTGTGTAGAAACAGTGAGAAGACAGCAGCACTACATTCACAATGTGTAGAAGCAGTGTGAAGACAACAGCATTACTTGTACAAGGTGTGTAGAAACAGCGAAGACAGCAGCACTACCTTTACGCTGGTTATAGAAACAGTGTGAAAACAGCAGCACCACCTGTACAAGGTGTATAGAAACAGTGTCACAAGGCGTATACAAACAGCGCAAAGGCAGCAGTGCTACATGCACAAGGTGTGTCAAAACAGCACGAAGACAGCAGTGCTACATGCACAAGGTGTATAGAAACATTCCGAAGCCTCAGCACTACATGCACAAGGTGTATAGAAACAGCGCAAAGAAAGCAGCACTACAAGCACAAGGTGAATAGAAACAGTGTGAAGACAGCAGCACTACCTGTACGCAGGGTATAGAAACAGTGTGCAGACAGCAGCACTACCTGTACACGGTGTAGAAATAGTGTGAAGACAGCACCACTACCTGTACGCAGGGTATAGAAACAGTGTGAAGACAGCAGCACTACCTGTACAAGGTGTGAAGAAACAGTGTGAAGACAGCAGCACTACCTGTACAAAGTGTATAGAAACAGTGTGAAGACAGCAGCACTACCTGCACAAGGCTATACAAACAGCGTGAAGACAGCGGCGCTACATGCACAAGGTGTATAGAAACAGCACAAAGGCAGCAGTGCTACATGCACAAGGTGTGTAGAAACAGCATGAAGACAGCAACGCTACATGTACAAGGTGTATAGAAACATTCCGAAGACAGCAGCACTACATGCACAAGGTGTATAGAAACAGCGCAAAGACAGCAGCACTACAAGCACAAGGTGTGTAGAAGCAGCACGAAGACAGCAGCACTACATGCACAGGGTGTATAGAAACATTCCGAAGACAGCAGCACTACATGTATAGAAATATTGTGAAGATAGCACCACATGCACAAGGCGTATACAAACAGCGCAAAGGCAGCAGTGCTACATGCACAAGGTGTGTCAAAACAGCACGAAGACAGCAGCGCTACATGCACAAGGTGTATAGAAACATTCCGAAGACAGCAGCACTACATGCACAAGGTGTATAGAAACAGCACAAAGAAAGCAGCACTACAAGCACAAGGTGAATAGATACAGTGTGAAGACAGCAGCACTACCTGTACGCAGGGTATAGAAACAGTGTGCAGACAGCAGCACTACCTGTACAAGGTGTGTAGAAATAGTGTGAAGACAGCACCACTACCTGTACAAGGTGTATAGAAACAGTGTGAAGACAGGAGCACTACATGCACAAGGTGTATAGAAACAGCACGAAGACAGCAGCACTACATGCACAAGGTGTATAGAAACAGTGTGAAGACAGCAACACTACCTGTACATGGTGTGTACTAGAAACAGTGAGAAGACAGCAGCACTACATACACAATGTGTAGAAGCAGTGTGAAGACAACAGCACTACTTGTACAAGGTGTGTAGAAACAGTGTGAAGACAGCAGCACTACATACATAAGGTTTGTAGAAACAGTGTGAAGACAGCAGCACTACCTGTACAAGGTGTGTAGAAACAGTGAAAAGACAGCAGCACTAACTGTACAAGGTGTATAGAAACAGTGAAGACAGCAGCACTACATACACAAGGCGTATAGAAAGATGGTGAAGACAGCGGCACTACATGCACAAGGTGTATAGAAACAGTGTGAAGACAGCATCACTACCTGTACAAGGTGTATAGAAACAGTGTGAAGACAGCAGCACTAAATGCATAAGGTGTATAGAAACAGCATGAAGACAGCAGCACTAAAGCACAAGGTGTATAGAAACAGTGTGAAGACAGCAGCACTACCTGTACAAGGTGTGTAGAAACAGTGAAAAAGACAGCAGCACTACCTGTACAAGGTGTATAGAAACAGTGAAGACAGCAGCACTACATGCACAAGGCGTATAGAAAGAGAGTGAAGACAGCGGCACTACATGCACAAGGCGTATAGAAAGAGAGTGAAGACAGCGGCACTACATGCACAAGGTGTATAGGAACAGTGTGAAGACAGCATCACTACCTGTACAAGGTGTATAGAAACAGTGTGAAGACAGCAGCACTTAATGCATAAGGTGTATAGAAACAGCATGAAGACAGCAGCACTACAAGCACAAGGTGTATAGAAACAGTGTGAAGACAGAAGCACTACCTGTACAAGGTGTATAGAAACAGTGTGAAGACAGCAGCACTACCTGTACAAGGTGTGTAGAAACATCGAGAAGGCAACAGCATTACATGCAGAAGGTGTATAGAAACAGTGTGAAGACAGCAGCACCACCTATACAAGGTGTATAGGAACAGTGTGAAGACAGCAGCACTACATGTACAAGGTGTATAGAAACAGCGCGAAGAGAGCAGTACTACCTATACAAGGTGTATAGGAACAGTGTGAAGACAGCAGCACTACATGCACAAGGTGTATAGAAACAGCGCGAGGACAGCAGTACTACATGCACAAGGTGCATAGAAACAGTGTGAAGACAGCAGTAGTACATGCACAAGTTTCATAGAAACAGTGTGAAAGTAGCGGCACTAAATGCACAAGGTGTATAGAAACAGTGTGAAGACAGCAGCGCTACATGCGCAAGGTGTATAGAAACAGAGTGAGGACAGCAGCAGTGCATGCACAAGGTGTATAGAAACAGTGTGAAGAGAGCAGCACTACATGCACAAGGTGTATAGAAAAGGCGCAAAGACAGCAGCACTACATGCACAAGGTGTATAGAAACAGTGCAAAGACAGCAGTGCTACCTCCATTAGGTGTATAAAAACAGTGTGAAGATAGCAGCACTACATGCACATGGTGTATAGAAACATTCCGAAGACAGCAGCACTACATGCACATGGTGTATAGAAACAGAGTGAAGGCAGCAGCACTATATGCACAAGGTGTGTAGAAACAATGGAGACAGCAGCACTACCTGTACAAGGAGTATAGAATCAGTGTGAAGACAGCAGCACTACCTTTACAAGGTGATTGGGGACAGTGAAGACAGCAGCACCACATGCACAAGGTGTGCTGAAACAGTGTGAAGACAGCAGCACTACATGCCCAAGGTGTATAGCAAGAGAGTGAAGACAACGGCAATACATGCACAAGGTGTGTAGAAACAGTCTGAAGACAGCAGCACTACCTGTAAAGGTGTTTAGAAACAGTGTGAAGACAGCAGCACTACTCTTGCACAAGGTGTATAGAAACAGAGTGAAGACAGAAGCACTACATGCACCCAGTGTCTAGAAACAGCGTGAAGACAGCAGCACTACCTGTACAAGGTGTATAGAAACAGCGTGAAGACAGCAGCACTACATGCACAAGGTGTATAGAAACAGAACAGTGTGAAGGCAGCAGTACTACATGCACAAGGTGTATAGAAACAGAGTGAAGACAGTGGCACTACATGCACAAGGTGTATAGAAACAGTATGGAGACAGCAGCACTACATGTGAAAGGTGTGTAAAAACAGTGTGAAGACAGCAGCACTACCTGTACAAGGTGTGTAGAAACATCGAGAAGGCAACAGCATTACATGCAAAAGGTGTATAGAAACAGTGTGAAGACAACAGCACTACCTGTACAAGGTGTATAGAAACAGTGTGAAGACTGCAGTACTACATGCACAAGGTGTATAGAAACAGCGCAAAGACAGTGGCGCTAGATGCACAAGGTGTATAGAAACAGTGTGAAGACAACAGTACTACATGCACAAGGTGTATAGAAAGAGCGCGAGGACAGCAGCACTACCTCCATTAGGTGAATAAGAACAGTGTGAAGATAGCAGCACTACATGCACAAGGAGTATAGAAAGTGTGAAGGCAGCAGCACTACATGCACAAGGTGCGTAGAAACAGTGAAGGCAGCAGCACTATCTCCATTAGGTGTATAAAATCAGTGTGAAGACAGCAGCATACTTGTGCAAGGTGTATAGAAACAGTGTGAAGACAGCAGCACTACCTGTACAAGGTGTATAGAAACAGTGTGAAGACAGCAGCAATACCTGTACAAAGTGTGTAGAAACTGTGTTAAGACAGCAGCACTACATGCACAAGGTGTGTAGAAACAGTGTGAAGACAGCAGCACTACCTGTACAAGGTGTTTAGAAACAGCGAAGACAGCAGCACTACCTGTACGCTGGGTATAGAAACAGTGTGAAGACAGCAGCACTACCTATACAAGGTGTATAGAAACAGTGTGAAGACAGCGGCACTACCTGTACAAAGTGTATAGAAACAGTGTGAAGACAGCAGCACTACATGCACAAGGCGTATACATACAGCGTGAAGACAGCGGCGCTACATGCACAAGGTGTATAGAAACAGCGCAAAGGCAGCAGTGCTACATGCACAAGGTGTGTAGAAACAGCACGAAGACAGCAGTGCTACATGCACAATGTGTATAGAAACATTCCAAAGACAGCAGCACTACATGCTCAAGGTGTATAGAAACAGTGGAAAGACAGCAGCACTGCAAGCACAATGTGAATAGAAACAGTGCGAAGATTGCAGCATTATAAGCACAAGGTGTATAGAAACAGTGTGACGACAACAGCACTACGTACAGAAGGTGTATAGAAACAGAGTGAAGACAGCAGCACTACATGCACAAGGTGTATAGAAACAGTGAAGACAGCAGCACTACCTGTACGCTCGGTATAGAAACAGTGTGAAGACAGCAGCACTACCTGTACAAGGTGTGTAGAAACAGTGTGAAGACAGCTCTACCTGTACAAGGTGTATAGAAACAGCGAAGACAGCAGTACTACCTGTACACGGGGTATAGAAACAGTGTGAAGACAGCAGCACTACCTGTACAAGGTGTGTAGAAACAGTGTGAAGACAGCAGCACTACCTGTACAAGGTGTATAGAAACAGTGCGAAGACAGCAGCACTACATGCACAAGGTGTATAGAAACGCTCGAAGACAGCAGCACTACATGCACAAGGTGTATAGAAACAGTGTGAAGACAGCAGCACTACATACACAGGGTGTGTAGAAGCAGTGTGAAGACAGCAGCATTACTTGTACAAGGTGTGTAGAAACAGTGTAGAGACAGCACTACCTGTACAAGGTGTATAGAAACAGTGTGAAGATAGCAGCAGTACATGCACAAGGTGTATAGAAAGTGTGAAGGCATCAGCACTACATGCACATGGTGTGTAGAAACAGTGAAGGCAGCAGCACTACCTCCATTAGGTGTATGGAAACAGTGTGAAGACAGCAGCACTACGTGCACAAGGTGTATAGAAACAGCGCAAAGACAGCAGTACTACATGCAAAAGGTGTATAGAAAGAGCGCGAGGAAAGCAGCACTACATGCACAAGGTGTATAGAAAGAGCGCAAGGACAGCAGAACTACCTTCATTAGGTGTATAAAAACAGTGTGAAGATAGCAGCACTACATGCACAAGGAGTATAGAAAGTGTGAAGGCAGCAACACTACATGCACAAGGTGTGTTGAAACAGTGAAGGCAGCAGCACTACCTCAATTAGGTGTATAGAATCAGTGTAAAAACAGCAGCATACTTGTGCAAGGTGTATTGAAACAGTGTGAAGACAGCAGCACTACCTGTACAAGGTGTATAGAAACAGTGTGAAGACAGCAGCACTGCATGCCCAAGGTGTGTAGAAACAGTGTGAAGACAGCAGCACTACCTGTACAAGGTGTATAGAAACAGCGAAGACAGCAGCACTACCTGTACGCTGGGTATAGAAACAGTGTGAAGACAGCGGCACTACCTATACAAAGTGTATAGAAACAGTGTGAAGACAGCAGCACTACATGCACAAGGCATATACAAACAGCGTGAAGACACCGGCGCTACATGCACAAGGTGTATAGAAACAGCGCAAAGGCCGCAGTGCTACATGCACAAGGTGTGTAGAAACAGCACGAAGACAGCAGCGCTGCATGCACAAGGTGTGTTGAAACAGTGAAGGCAGCAGCACTACCGCCATTAGGTGTATAGAATCAGTGTGAAAACAGCAGCATACTTGTGCAAGGTGTATTGAAACAGTGTGAAGACAGCAGCACTACCTGTACAAGGTGTGTAGAAACAGTGTGAAGACAGCAGCACTACATGCACAAGGCATATACAAACAGCTTGAAGACACCGGCGCTACATGCACAAGGTGTATAGAAACAGCGCAAAGGCAGCAGTGCTACATGCACAAGGTGTATAGAAACATTCCGAAGACAGCAGCACTCCATGCACAAGGTGTATAGAAACAGCGGGAAGACAGCAGCACTACAAGCACAAGGTGAATAGAAACAGCGCAAAGACAGCAGCATTACAAGCACAAGGTGTATAGAAACAGTGTGAAGATAGCAGCACTACATGCAGAAGGTGTATAGAAACAGAGGATACACCTTTTTGCCCTACCACACAGTATTTGGTCACAATGGACATAGAAGCTCTTTACAGCAATATTCCCATCAATGGAGCAATAGAAGCTGTAAAGTGGTTTATTAATACTTACAAGATCTCATGCCCGACCATCTTTTTACTTTGAATGTTTGAAAATAGTGCTGGAAGATAATGTGTTTGAATTTAACACTCAACTATTCAAACAAAAACAGGGCGTTAGTATGGGGGCATCTTGTGCCCCCACAGTAGCGAACATATACATGTCATTGTTTGAGAAAAAATGTGTCTATAATGAGGTAGCACCCTTTTTTGAGTCTGTGGTGAAATGGTCTAGATTCATAGACGACATTTTTTTTATTTGGACAGACACATTGGACAAATTGGATGAATTCCTTGACTGGCTAAACTTGTGTGATGAGAATATCCATTTCACAAACAATGTCAGCAACAGTAAAGTTGAGTATCTGGATGTTATTATTAAAAATGAGTCGGGCTCTCTAGCGGTAGATCTGTACACCAAACCGACTGCACGGAATACGCTGTTACACTATGACAGCTATCACCCGACAACACAAAAGAACAGCATACCTTTCGGGGAGTTTTTACGCCTGCGTCGTAATTGTACAAACATCAAAGACTTTGACTTCAAATCGGAGAGTATGAAAAATAAATTTCTGGCTAGGGGTTACCCAAAGCGCCTTGTTCGCGACTCCTACAAAAGAGCCAGGTTTTATGATAGGCAGCATTTATTGCATAACATCCGAGCTTAAACTAACACATCTGTAGTCTTTGTTACCAGACATTCTATGATTAATGAGAGAGTCCGACAGGCGGTATGTTCAAGTTGGAACATACTAAATATAAACAAGTCCAACACCACCAATGCCCAGACCGCTTTTTGCATACCGACGAAATAAGAATTTAAAGGATCACGTAGTTAGGTCAAGGATGAAACAGACCAACACGTTTTTACAAAGAAGTATTGAAGGTCCCAATCCAGTGATAGGTAACTACAAATGTAACACCTGTAAATCCTGTGCCACAGCTGTTGAGTCTTCCACTCTACAATTCAATGGCCATCTCATATCATCCACCAGTCTTACAAATTGCAAAACAACAGATGTGGTTTACCTTTTGATCTGTCCATGCAAACTGGGGTATGTAGGTGAAACCAGTAGGGCAGTCAGTACATGTATGACTGAACACAGATCCGCGATCAGAAACCGGAAACTAACAGCCCCGATTGTTCAACATTACATTGATCATGAACACACTCCAGATGACTTACAATGGTATATCCTTGAGAAAATTAAAAGCAAGCCTGGTATGGCCACTGAACCAATAAGAAAACATAGGGAAGTTTTTGGGATATATACTTTGGAAACGGCCACAAAGGGGCTAAATCAAGAAATACCCTGGGATCAGGCTATTAAATATAACTATTAATGAACGTAGAGACAGTACTTTGGTACCTGGGCTCTTCTCTTAAGTACCTGTAACTTTAGAACAGAAGCTATCATGTTCCCCCATAGATTATAACTGGGGCATATTATATCCATTTATCGCCCAATATATCATTGAGATAGCCACATGAAACTACATGACCATATATTGTCTTTATACTAACATAGTGATATGTATAAAATACCCAGACAATACATGGCCTATCTTATGTAGACGATTAATGATCAGGCCCTTCTTATATATTTAATGCAACACACAAACTCAGATTGAGTTTTGTGCAAGACTATGGCGCCATCTATTTATCATTATACACTCCTGATATCTACAGGAAGTTCTATATAATTGGATGGATGAAGACGGTGCCTAAGAGAGTAACATGTTAAAAAATGGGAGGGAACATAGGGTAATTTAACATTTTTACGGCAAGGGTCACCTCTCATACATATATAACTCACGCAAGTTACAGGACTTAGAAGGGTTTTTGACATGATTGTGCTGCCCTCTAGTTGTTCAGATTCATTTATCTGTTTAGATGTATATTTCAGAACAAAGGTGCCCAGGTTAAGATGGCGCCCATGATAGCATCGCATTTAACAGACGTGGTTTAACCCGGAATTAGTCGCACGCCATTACGTCAAGGGTCATAATTTGCATTTAAACCATCATGGCGCTCATACAGTTTTATCGGCGTTCCCCACGAATACAAGCAGAGATACGGATACGGCAGGTAAGCGGGCCATCACAGAATGAGTTTATGTAGACAAGGATGGGGAAACTCTTTGTCCCTAGAAATAATACGGCAGGTAAGCGGGCCATTATAGAATGAGTATATGTAGAAAAGGATGGGGAAACCTTTCGTCCCTAGAAATAAAGATTAATTCGAGGTGAGGTTGTTTTATCGGTGTTACGCTAATTCCTCTTGCAGGCTACACACCATCACGAAGGGTAAAACTAATACATACTAGAGTCCCCTGTATTATGTACAAGGAATGGAGTAAACTAACTCTAGTAATAAGTATTAGATATAAGAGAGATTAATTAGGGAAGGTAATATCGACCATTCAGGTAGTTGGCAAGTTTCTCTCCCTTGGCACATATGATCGGTGGTCAAGTATAATCCTCTCTTTGCTCACATATTTACATCAGCGTCATTAGGAGCATTGATTAAAAGTGGCCGCAGAGGTTACCATTAATTTAGTCTTCATATTCACTAGATGTAAAACGAACACCAAATAGGGTGCCATAAATTTAGAAGGATTGTAGCATATTAACTCTGCTCGCAAAGTGGGTGAAGCATACATCCACTTTTAACCCCTTTGATAAAAGATAAACAAGAATTAGTGCCAGACATATGTGGGGCATATTAACAAGGGCCAGCGATAATTATCGCTGGCCCCACATAGCGATAGAAATATTATCGCCAGCTATCGCTGAAAATTATCGCCATGATAACGTTATATTAACAATGCATAGCGCTATGGCGATAATATTTCAGCAATAGCGGTGTTTGCCATGGAACATCGCTGGTTTTCCAGCGATGTTCCATGGAAAACAGCGTTAACATTGCTGATACGACCCTGTGGTCGTATCAGCATAATCCACCTACCATTATTAGTATGCCTTAGTCTGGAATTTAACAGACGTTAAATTCCAGCGTTAAGGCCGAGGTAGCGCGATTTTTTTTATCGCTGCACCTCCTTGTTAATATCGCGAAGCTGCCTTCGCGATATTTTCATGTGTTGTTTTCACAGCCACGCCTTCTTTGCATCTCATTAGCGATGCGAGGCTGTGAAAAAACGGGCTCTACATCAAAGTAACACGCGCTAGCGTGTCCTTGATGATATTGCGATATAATTATCGCCGCTTTTCGCCCGAAAACGGACGCTAAAGCGGCGATAATTATATCGCCAGCCCTTGCTAATATGCCCCCTGTGACACTAAATAGAGGGTTTAACATTGCTTCTTTGTTTTCAGCAACGGTGCAAGAAAAGGAACAGGTTTTTAAGCCACTTTCTGCTCTATCATCTGGGTATAATGTGCACTGACCACAACAGAAAACTTATAACCTGCAGCAAAATAAACTAAGGGTTAGTATATTTCATCCTTGGGGCCATTGTCATTTACATTAATGATTAGGCATTTTTCCAGTGTATTTTAACCCTTTTCCCTTGTCATTCTTCCTTACCAATTTTTTATTTTCCTTTTTTATCAATTTCATTCTACACTCGGGTATCAAGTACCTTGTTAAGTTCACCCATATGGTATGGGACAAGTATGAGTATTCCCTTAACAGGTAACTTCGGGAACCTGCTTAGATTTTGATCATGTTAGTTAGTTCAACATGCCGAAGATTAGTCAATGGCATATGAACAACAAAATAAATGGGTTAAATAAGAGAGTTAGATCATGTTATACATCACCTATTCATCTAATTTACATGTCTTTATATTCTGATCCAGTGTCCTGAAGATCGCTGGAGAAATAGCCACATATGGCCCATAGGGAAGAATCCAAACTGGAGCCACCCATCTGAAGGGTGACAATATAATTATAAAAGGTATTAAATTCAAATACATATCAAAATAAAAACAATACGTTAGAATAAACATCAACAAATATTTTTCAGATAATAATCTTTTCTATCTTTAACAGTGTAAATAAGGTAGCTGCCGTAAATATCCCTTAAAATTTGGACGATCAGGGCATATCCATTCTGCACCTGCGCCAAAGGTAGATTCAAAACATGGTTAATTCTTAAGCATGATATAAATGATGGTTTGGTGAAGGTACCTGGAGCACGCTATGTCTAAATTCTGCACAGGCTTTTTTCTAGTGCTCTCTTGCGCATGTAATTCTAATAATAATTAACAAAATAAAAATACTTGGGGATTTGGGTGCTATTCTTGGGCCAGTATTTCTTGGCCATCACTCTTGACCTTTTGAGCACCATTTATATTTAACTATTGACACTGTGTCAACTTGATACACCTTTCATGTGTAACTTGTTAACTCTTAATGTGGAACTAGAATTTATCAGAATTATCAAACAGGCATACTAACACCAGACCACATTGTTGTCTATTTTTTCATTCAAGAACCTGTGACGGAGTTCTGACGAAGGCCTAAGCCGAAACGCGCGTAGTTAGATAACAAGCCGCCAGTCTCCTCATACCATTACAATGATGGATGTTTTTTAACATATTGTGTGTATAATCGATTGCTGAAAAGATTTCATCTTTCATCATAGTGTTAAATCACTGTATGGTTTCAATCTTTCATTTCATGACCAGAATAATATGATGATATTGTTTCTGTGAACATACAAAGAATGTTGAAATAAGAGCACCGTGAAATGTATGTGTAATCAATTATCAGTTAGTATTGAATGTATGCACATCAATCTAGTTGTTTTAAACAATTGATAATAATTGAATAGATATTTTTGTAATGTATAAAATGTTAAAAAAAAGTGACCATATATTTTTATTATCATAAAAAAAATGGCAAAAAAAGAAAAAAAAGAAAAGAAATATATTTAATATCAGTTTGTTATGTGCTCTACATATGTAATGTTATTTCTATGATTGTCTGTTGCTGAAATGCCTGTAATTTGTTGAATCCACCGTGCCTAGGTGCTGTTTTCCCCTTAATAGAAACAGAGTGAAGACAGCAGCACTACATACACAAGTTGTGTAGAAACAGTATGAAGACAGCACTATCTGTACAAGGTGTACAGAAACAGCAAAGACAGGAGCACCACCTGTACACGGGCTACAGAAACAGTGTGAAGACAGCAGCACTACCTGTTCAAGGTGTGTAGAAACAGTGTGAAGACAGCAGCACTACCTGTTCAAGGTGTGTAGAAACAGTGTGAAGACAGCAGCACTACCTGTACAAGGTGTATAGAAACAGTGTGAAGACAGCAGCACTACATGCACAAGGTGTGTAGAAACAATGGAGACAGCAGAACTACGTACGCAAGGTGTATAGAAACAGTGTGAAGATAGCAGCACTACGTGCACAAGATGCATTGAAACAGTGTGAAGACAACAGCACTACCTGTACAAGGTGTATAGAAACAGTGTGAAGACAGCAGCACTACATGCACAAGGTGTGTAGAAACAATGTCGACAGCCGCACTACATGCACAAGGTGTATAGAAACAGTGTGAAGATAGCAGCATTACGTGCACAGAAACAATGGAGACAGCACAAGGTGTATAGAAACAGTGTGAAGATAGCAGCATTACGTGCACAAGGTGCATAGAAACAGTGTGAAGACAGCAGCACTACATGGAAGGAACGGTCATGTTTCCGACTGCTGTGCAGCCACATTGAACATGGCGCCAGCGCAGCAAAGCTTAAAGCATTCATTGGAGCCGCCGTGGAGTGGGTCTGCCGAAGTCACTGAGGTCTCTACGTGCCGGGAGGACATCTTTATATAAGGCAGGCTATACTCCTATTAAAAATGCTAAATATTTCTGGTGTGAGGTTGGTCCAGTTAGAAATGAAGGTGTCACAGGTTATTGGAGTGGGTGGTGCAGTGAGAAAGATCAACTACACTTTTGTGAGACTAGGGCTGTGGAAACTACTCATCATATCATGTTGTTCTGTCCATTACATAATGACGTATGTGAGAGTCTTTTAGGCGGTGGGGAGTGCCATCCACAGAGGGAGGTGCTAAGCAATAGCATTAAACATGCTCCATAGCTTAAAGCCTCCGACCTCCCTCCCCTCATCTGTGTATTATGGAGATCTGATCTAAAGCAGCTAATCAGCAAGAGGGTGCAGGAGCACCGCAGGGGCAGGTATACATGTGGGTTGTGAATGGCCTAAATTGTCATACTCCCAGGAGTTTTATTGACACCAAATGAAAGAGGGTTTTATTTTAATATCTAGAGTTCTACGCCTAAGGATATCGAGGAGCCCAAACTCAATGAAAACATGTGTTATCAGAGTTTTAATAGCACACTAATCACCTGTAATGGTATCCAGGCGCTCTGTAGCAGGTGTGTGAGGCCAGCTCAGTGGAAGGGGGCGGGAGGGGATTATCCCATTATCAGTAGATGTCCCACAACCCCAGAATAATTCTCTACTGATGATGGAATAATCCAGAAAAACGTGTCTACAGATACGGGAATACCGGCACCAGCTTTGGTCAAAATGATGATGAACTATGATGCAAGCGCGAAATCCTGTACAAATCTCACGAGGATGCAAAGGGGTAATGGCGCTGGGATGTGACGCAGTGAGCTCCTACCCCCCTTAGAAGGGATGCATGTGACAGAAGACGGCACCATTAAAGTCACTTCCCGTACAGAGGCTTCTAGAAACACAGTAGGTGGAACTAGTGATCAGTTACTGCTGCCCTGTGGGAAAAGCTAGTTCACTCAAACCACATATGGTTTCCAACCAGACACGATGACATTCTCCAGACCAAGGAGAGTAAATGCTTCTTCTTGCCTTTGTCTCAGATCAGATACTGGAGAGCTGTACTTTTCCTGCTCTAAATGTCCTTGCCAAACGTTCCCCTGCACCACGGAAGTGCTTTCGCGGTGGATATTTCTAGCCAATAAAATTAGGATAAGCCTGCAAGACCTTGCCAATGACCTTGGGACAATGACATTTAAATGTAGCTCAAAGGACAAACCAAAGCTGCAGGCAAAGAACAAGGCAGATAAAACAGAACAACAGATGCTAGAGGCACATTGCTGGCACACATTTCTGACACAGCTTCCAGGGCGATGGCCTTCAGAGAGACAATTTTCAGGTGTCTGCGTACAAGGTAGAGGTGTTCCGAAACCGACTTTTCTACTTCCTGACTTTGGGGGTCATTTAGAGGCTGACTGATGCAGCACATCTGAACCGGCAGATGTCCCATCCCATCAACCTCGCAGATTCCACACCTCATTTAGAGGTTGGGAACCGCCGGGTTTCTGACAGCAGAGCCTCGGCTGGCTTCCTGGCTGGAAAGGGCTCGCCGGTGGCCTACCTGTCAAAGGACCAGTGGCGGCTGGTATCTATAGGGAGGAGTGGCAGGCGCATGAGCAACTAAAATTACAAAATAAACGCTTACCAAACACGTCCTCCACTCTGGACCTATTCTTTTGGCGGCTGCAGGCTCCAGCAAACTCCCTTGACCAATCCTGGTACTGCTCACATGCTGTTAACCAGCATGAGATGCGCGCCCTGATTGGAGAGAGCGGCCTCTCTCAGCACTCCCAAGCACACTGGAGGCCTGAACTTACTCTCAACTCAGCTGTCTAAGACAGCTGGGTTGAGAGATTTAACGTGTGCATGTCTGGCTAGCCGTCATAAAACGGCCAGCCAAAGAGACATGCGCACTTTAAGCAGTGCATAGGCAGCCCTCTGCCAACCACTCCTCCCTGCTGCCGCTCAGCAGGCCCACACCGTTCTGACACTGAGTTCAGGATGGGATGATGCCCCAGAGATGAAAAATAAAATTGTAATTTATTACCATTTTATTTTTCATCTGGGGCATTTAAGTGGGGCGACTCTCCTCCGCTCCAACAGAGGAGCCGCCACTGCAAGGGACCCTGCGCCTCCGAGCATCCAAGGCCCACGAACCTTAAATGTGTCCACGAGGAAGTGCGATTCAGATCTACTAACACTAAAGTTTGGGCTTAGCACCTCATAAAGACACTGTAGGACAGCGGTTTTTAACCTGTGGTCTGCTGCCCGCTAGGGTCCATGACACCTACTCATGGGGTCCGCATCTGTTTAGAAAATGATATAATATTAGCAGATTATTAAAGTACACATACATAAAAAAGCATCACTGACAATTAAACACTTTAAAACGCTTTGTAAATGTGAATGGAAATTGAAGGCTAAAAATTATTTGGTATCCTTATCTTGATTCGTGGGAGCAGCACAAGTACAGCAAACAGAATCCACTATGGACGATTGGTGGCCTCAAATGAAGCACTGGTTTGTGCTGACAAGGAAAGAGCAACGTTTTAGGAGCATATGCTTCATCTTTTAAAAAGAAATGTTAATTTTGAAAAGCTTCAACCTTGCCATTAAAATGTAGATTTTTTGTGCATATTTTGTTTGTGAAGTACATAAAATATTTCATAACTTATTTTGTATTTGTTTGTTGTATACTTGTTTCTGTACTTTTGCGTGTTATTTTTGAGGTTCAAAGAATTTGCTTTGGTGGGTGTCCAGGGCTTCCAGTAGTGATTCAATGGGGGTCCACACAAGTCAAAAGGTGAAGAACCACTGCACAAGGACTCTGAACTCCTGTAGAAACAACAGACACATTGCTGTGCCTGACCTTTGCCTGACATTCAAGTTCTGTCACACCTATATTCAGGAGGCAGCTGCCTGACACAAAACCTGATATTGTGACTCTCTTAAATGGACATAATGCCTCACTTTCAACCATGCCCTTCACAGGAAGCCACACAGGGCCACAGTGTGCAGGCCTGCAGGGAAACACGAATAAAACGAGTGTGCAGGCCTGCAGGGAAACATGAATGAATCGAGTGTGCAGATCTGCAGGGAAACATGAATGAATCAAGTGTGCAGGCCTGCAGGGAAACATGAACGGAGCGAGTGTGCAGGGCTGCAGGGAAATATGAATGAAACGAGTGGGCAGATGAATGAAACGAGTTTATAGGTCTGCAGGGAAACACGAATGAAACGAGTGTGCAGGGCTGCAGGAAAACACGAATAAAACAAGTGTGCAGGCCTGCAGGGAAACACGAATGAAACAAGCGTGCAGGCGAATAAAACGAGTGTGCAGGCCTGCAGGGAAACACAAATGAAACAAGTGTGCAGGCCTGCAGGAAAGCACAAATAAAACGAGTGTGCAGGCCTGCAGGGAAACGTGAACGAAGCGAGTGTGCAGGCCTGCAGGGAAACATGAACGAAGCAAGTGTGCAGGCCTGCAGGGAAACATGAACGGAGCGAGTGTGCAGGGCTGCAGGGAAACATGAATGAAACGAGTGGGCAGGCCTGCAGGGAGACATGAATGAAACGAGTGTACAGGCCTGCAGGGAAACATGAATGAAACGCGTGTGCAGACCTGCAGGGAAACATGAATGAATTGAGTGTGCAGGGCTGCAGGGAAACATGAATGGAACGAGTGTGCAGGCCTGCAGGGTAACATGAATGAAAGGGAAACATGAATTAAATGAGTGTGCAGACCTGCAGGGAAACATGAATGAATCAAGTGCGCAGGCCTGCAGAGAAACACGAACAAAATGAGTGTGTAGATCCGCAGGGAAACATGAATGAAATGAGTGTGCAGGCCTGCAGGGAAACATGAATGAATCGAGTGCGCAGGCCTGAGGGGAAACATGGATGAAATGAGTGTGCAGGCCTGCAGGGAAACATGAATGAATCAAGTGTGCAGGCCTGCAGGGAAACAAAAACAAAATGAGTGTGTAGTTCTGCAGGGAAACATGAATGAAACGAGTGTGCAGATCTGCAGGGAAACATTAATGAAATGAGTGTGCAGGCCTGCAGAAAAACATGAATGAAAAGAGTGTGCAGATCTGCAGGGAAACATGGATGAAATGAGTGTGCAGGCCTGCAGGGAAACATGAATGAATCAAGTGTACAGGCCTGAAGGGAAACATGGATGAAATGAGTGTGCAGGCCTGAAGGGAAACATGGATTAAATGAGTGTGCAGGCCTGAAGGGAAATATGGATTAAATGAGTGTGCAGATCTGCAGGGAAACATGAATGAAACAAGTGTTCAGATCTGCAGGGAAACATGAATGAAATGAGTGTGCAGGCCTGCAGGGAAACATGAATGAATCGAGTGCGCAGGCCTGCAGGGAAACACGAACAAAATGAGTGTGTAGATCTGCAGGGAAACATGAATGAAACAAGTGTGAAGATCTGCAGGGAGACATGAATGAAATGAGTGTGCAGGCCTGCAGGGAAACATGAATGAAACGGGTGTGCAGGATTGCAGGGAAACATGGATGAAACGAGTGTGCAGGCCAGCAGGGAAACATGAATGAATCGAGTGTGCAGGCCTGCAGGGAAACATGAATGAAACGAGTGTGCAGGGCGGCAGGGAAACATGAATGAATCGAGTGTGCAGGCCTGCAGGGAAACATGAAGGAATCGAGTGTGCAGGCCTGCAGGGAAACATAAATGAATCGAGTGTGCAGGCCTGAAGGGAAAGTTGAATGAAACGAGTGTGCAGGGCTGAAGGGAAACATGAATGAAACGAGTGTGCAGGGCGGCAGGGAAACATGAATGAATCGAGTGTGCAGGCCTGCAGGGAAACATGAAGGAATCGAGTGTGCAGGCCTGCAGGGAAACATAAATGAATCGAGTGTGCAGGCCTGAAGGGAAAGTTGAATGAAACGAGTGTGCAGGGCTGAAGGGAAACTTGAATGAATTGAGTGTGCAGATCTGCAGGGAAACACGAAGGAAACGAGTGCGCAGGCCTGCAGGGAAACATGAATGAAACGGGTGCGCAGGCCTGCAGGGAAACATGAACGGAGCGAGTGTGCAGGGCTGCAGGGAAACATGAATGAATCGAGTGTGCCGGCCTGCAGGGAAACACGAATGAAACGAGTGTGTATGCCTGCAGGGAAACATGAATGAATCGAGTGTTCAGGCCTGCAGGGAAACATGATTGAAACGAGTGTGCAGGCCTGCAGGGAAACATGAATGAATCGAGTGTGCAGGCCTGCAGGGAAACATGATTGAAACGAGTGTGCAGGCCTGCAGGGAAACACGAATGAATCGAGTGTGCAGGCCTGCAGGGAAACACGAATGAAGCGAGTGTGCAGGCCTGGAGGGAAACACGAATGAAACGAGTGTGCAGGCCTACAGGGAAACATGAATGAAACGAGTGTGCAGGCCTGCAGGGAAACATGGATGAATCGAGTGTGCAGGCCTGGAGGGAAACATGGATGAAACGAGTGAGCAGATCTGTAGGGAAACATGAGTGAAACGAGTGCGCAGGCCTGCAGGGAAACATTAATGAAACGAGTGTGCAGGCCTGAAGGGAAACATGGATTAAATGAGTGTGCAGATCTGCAGGGAAACATGAATGAAACGAGTTTGCAGGCCTGAAGGGAAACATGGATGAAATGAGGGAGCAGATCTGCAGGGAAACATGAATGAAACGAGTGTGCAGGCCTGCAGGGAAACATGGATGAAACGAGTGTGCAGATCTGCAGGGAAACATGAATGAATCGAGTGTGCAGGCCGGAAGGGAAACATGGATGAAATGAGTGTGCAGGCCTGAAGGGAAACATGGATGAAATGAGTGAGCAGATCTGCAGGGAAACATGGCTGAATCTAGTGTGCAGGCCTGAAGGGAAACATGGATGAAATGAGTGTGCAGGCCTGAAGGGAAACATGGATGAAATGAGTGAGCAGATCTGCAGGGAAACATGAATGAAACGAGTGAGCAGGCCTGCAGGGAAACATGAATGAAACGAGTGTGCAGGCCTGCAGGGAAACATGAACGGAGCGAGTGTGCAGGCCTGCAGGGAAACATGGATTAAATGAGTGTGCAGATCTGCAGGGAAACATGAATGAAACGAGTGTGCAGGCCTGAAGGGAAACATGGATGAAATGAGTGAGCAGATCTGCAGGGAAACATGAATGAAACGAGTGTGCAGTCCTGCAGGGAAACATGAATGAATCGAGTGTGCAGGCCTGCAGGGAAACACGAATGAAACGAGTGTGCAGGCCTGCAGGGAAACACAAATGAAACGAGTGTGCAGGCCTGCAGGAAAACACAAACAAAACGAGTGTGCAGGCCTGCAGGAAAATGAACGAAGCCAGTGTGCAGGCCTGCAGGGAAACATGAACGAAGCAAGTGTGCAGGCCTGCAGGGAAACATAAACGGAGCGAGTGTGCAGGGCTGCAGGGAAACATGAATGAAACAAGTGGGCAGGCCAGCAGGGAGACATAAATTAAACAAGTGTACAGGCCTGCAGGGAAACATGAATGAAACGCGTGTGCAGGCCTGCAGGTAAACATGAATGAATTGAGTGTGCAGGGCTGCAGGGAAACATGAATGGAACGAGTGTGCAGGCCTGCATGGAAACATGAATGAAAGGGAAACATGAATGAAATGAGTGTGCAGACCTGCAGGGAAACATGAATGAATCAAGTGTTCAGATCTGCAGGGAAACATGAATGAAATGAGTGTGCAGGCCTGCAGGGAAACATGAATGAATCGAGTGCGCAGGCCTGCAGGGAAACACAAACAAAATGCGTGTGTAGATCTGCAGGGAAACACGAATGAAATGACTGTTCAGATCTGCAGGGAAACATGAATGAAATGAGTGTGCAGGCCTGCAGGGAAACATACATGAATCTAGTGCGCAGGCCTGCAGGGAACCACGAACAAAACAAGTGTGTAGATCTGCAGGGAAACATGAATGAAACGAGTGTTCAGATCTGCAGGGAAACATGAATGAATCGAGTGTGCAGGCCTGCAGGGAAACATGAATGAAACAAGTGTGCAGGACTGCAGGGAAACATGAATGAATCGAGTGTGCAGGCCTGCAGGGAAACATGAATGAAACGAGTGTGCAGATCTGCAGGGAAAGATGAATGAAATGAGTGTGCAGGCCTGCAGGGAAACATGAATGAATCGAGTGTGCAGGCCTGCAGGGAAACATTAATGAATCGAGTGTGCAAATCTGCAGGGAAACATGAATGAATCAAGTGTGCAGGCCTGCATGGAAACATGATTGAAATGAGTGTGCAGACCTGCAGGGAAACATGAATGAATCAAGTGCGCAGGCCTGCAGGTAAACACGAATAAACTGAGTGTAGTTCTGCAGAGAAACATGAATGAAACGAGTGTGCAGATCAGCAGGGAAACATGAATGAAATGAATGTGCAGGCCTGCAGGGAAACATGAATGAAATGAGTGTGCAGATCTGCAGGTAAACATGGATGAAATGAGTATGCAGGCCTGCAGGGAAACATGAATGAATCGAGTGTGCGGGCCTGCAGGGAAACATGAATGAAACGAGTGTGCAGATCTGCAGGGAAACATGGATGAAACGAGTGTGCAGGCCTGCAGGGAAACATGAATGAATCGAGTGTGCGGGCCTGCAGGGAAACATGAATGAATCGAGTGTGCAGACCTGAAGGGAAACATGGATGAAATGAGTGTGCAGGCCTGAAGGGAAACATGGATTAAATGAGTGTGCAGGCCTGAAGGGAAACATGGATTAAATGAGTGTGCAGGCCTGAAGGGAAACATGGATTAAATGAGTGTGCAGATCTGCAGGGAAACATGAATAAATCAAGTGTGCAGGCCTGAAGGGAAACATGGATTAAATGAGTGTGTTGATCTGCAGGGAAACATGAATGAAAAGAGTGTTCAGATGTGCAGGGAAACAGGAATGAAATGAGTGTGCAGGCCTGCAGGGAAACATGAATGAATGGAGTGCGCAGGCCTACAGGGAAACACGAACAAAATGAGTGTGTAGATCTGCAGGGAAACATGAATGAAACAAGTGTGTAGATCTGCAGGGAGACATGAATAAAATGAGTGTGCAGGCCTGCAGAGAAACATGAATGAAACGGGTGTGCAGGATTGCAGGGAAACATGGATGAAACGAGTGTGCAGGCCTGCAGGGAAACACGAATGAAACGAGTGTGCAGGGCAGCAGGGAAACATGAACGGAGCGAGTGTGCAGGCCTGAAGGGGAACTTGAATGAAACGAGTGTGCAGGGCTGAAGGGAAACTTGAATCAATCGAGTGTGCAGATCTGCAGGGAAACACGAAGGAAACGAGTGTGCAGGCCTGCAGGGAAACATGAATGAAACGGGTGCGCAGGCCTGCAGGGAAACATGAATGAAACGAGTGTGCAGGGCAGCAAGGAAACATGAATGAAACGGGTGCGCAGGCCTGCAGGGAAACACGAATGAAATGAGTTTGCAGGCCTGAAGGGAAACACGAATGAATCGAGTGTGCAGGCCTGCAGGGAAACATGAATGAAACGAGTATGCAGGCCTGCGGGGAAACACGAATGAAACGAGTGTGCAGGCCTGCGGGGAAACATGAATGAATCGAGTGTGCAGGCATGCAGGGAAACACGAATGAATCGAGTGTGCAGGCCTGCAGGGAAACATGAATGAAACAAGTGTGCAGGCCTGCAGAGAAACAGGAATGAATCGAGTGTGCAGGCCTGCAGGGAAACATGAATGAAACAAGTGTGCCTATCTGCAGGGAAACATGAATGAATCGAGTGTGCAGGCCTGCAGGGAAACATGAATGAATCGAGTGTGCAGGCCTGCAGGGAAACATGAATGAATTGAGTGTGCAGGCCTGAAGGGAAACGTGAATGAATCGAGTGTGCAGTCCTGAAGGGAAACACGAACGGAGCAAGTATGCAGGGCTGCAGGGAAACACAAATGAAACGAGTGCGCAGGCCTGCAGGGAAACATGAATGAAGCGAGTGCGCACGCCTGCAGGGAAACATGAACGGAGCGAGTGTGCAGGGCTGCAGGGAAACACGAATGAATCGTGTGTGCAGGCCTGCAGGGAAACACGAATAAAATGAGTGTGCAGGCCTGCAGGGAAACATGAATGAAATGAGTGTGCAGGCCTGCAGGGAAACATGATTGAAATGAGTGTGCAGGCCTGAAGGGAAACATGAATGAAGTGAGTGTGTAGGCCTGCAGGGAAACATGAATGAAACGAGTGTGCAGGCCTGCAGGGAAACATGAATGAATCGAGTGTGCAGGCCTGCAGGGAAACATGATTGAAATGAGTGTGCAGGCCTGCAGGGAAACAGGAAAGAATCGAGTGTGCAGGCCTGCAGGGAAACACGAATGAAAGCGAGTGTGCAGGCCTGCAGGGAAACACGAATGAAGCGAGTGTGCAGGCCTGCAGGGAAACACGAATGAATCGAGTGTGCAGATCTGCAGGGAAACACGAAGGAAACGAGTGTGCAGGCCTGCAGGGAAACATGAATGAAACGGGTGCGCAGGCCTGCAGGGAAACATGAATGAAACGAGTGTGCAGGGCAGCAAGGAAACATGAATGAAACGGGTGCGCAGGCCTGCAGGGAAACACGAATGAAATGAGTTTGCAGGCCTGAAGGGAAACACGAATGAAATGAGTTTGCAGGCCTGAAGGGAAACACGAATGAAACGAGTGTGCAGGCCTGCATGGAAACACGAATGAAACGAGTGTGCAGGCCTGCAGGGAAACATGAATTAATCGAGTGTGCAGGCCTGCAGGGAAACACGAATGAATCGAGTGTGCAGGCCTGCAGGGAAACATGAATGAAACGAGTATGCAGACCTGCGGGGAAACACGAATGAAACGAGTGTGCAGGCCTGCGGGGAAACACGAATGAATCGAGTGTGCAGGCCTGCAGGGAAACACGAATGAATCGAGTGTGCAGGCCTGCAGGGAAACATGAATGAAACGAGTGTGCAGGCCTGCAGAGAAACAGGAATGAATCGAGTGTGCAGGCCTGCAGGGAAACATGAATGAATCGAGTGTGCAGGCCTGCAGGGAAACATGAATGAATCGAGTGTGCCTATCTGCAGGGAAACATGAATGAATCGAGTGTGCAGGCCTGCAGGGAAACATGAATGAATCGAGTGTGCAGACCTGAAGGGAAACATGGATGAAATGAGTGTGCAGGCCTGAAGGGAAACATGGATTAAATGAGTGTGCAGGCCTGAAGGGAAACATGGATTAAATGAGGGTGCAGATCTGCAGGGAAACATGAATAAATCGAGTGTGCAGGCCTGAAGGGAAACATGGATTAAATGAGTGTGTTGATCTGCAGGGAAACACGAATGAAATGACTGTTCAGATGTGCAAGGAAACAGGAATGAAATGAGTGTGCAGGCCTGCAGTGAAACATGAATGAATGGAGTGCGCAGGCCTACAGGGAAACACGAACAAAATGAGTGTGTAGATCTGCAGGGAAACATGAATGAAACAAGTGTGTAGATCTGCAGGGAGACATGAATGAAATGAGTGTGCAGGCCTGCAGAGAAACATGAATGAAACGGGTGTGCAGGATTGCAGGGAAACACGGATGAAACGAGTGTGGAGGCCTGCAGGGAAACACGAATTAAACGAGTGTGCAGGGCAGCAGGGAAACATGGATGAAACGAGTGTGCAGGCCTGCAGGGAAACATGAACGGAGCGAGTGTGCAGGCCTGAAGGGAAACTTGAATGAAACGAGTGTGCAGGGCTGAAGGGAAACTTGAATCAATCGAGTGTGCAGATCTGCAGGGAAACACGAAGGAAACGAGTGTGCAGGCCTGCAGGGAAACATGAATGAAACGGGTGCGCAGGCCTGCAGGGAAACATGAATGAAACGAGTGTGCAGGGCAGCAAGGAAACATGAATGAAACGGGTGCGCGAGGCCTGCAGGGAAACACGAATGAAATGAGTTTGCAGGCCTGAAGGGAAACACGAATGAAACGAGTGTGCAGGCCTGCATGGAAACACGAATGAAACGAGTGTGCAGGCCTGCAGGGAAACATGAATTAATCGAGTGTGCAGGCCTGCAGGGAAACACGAATGAATCGAGTGTGCAGGCCTGCAGGGAAACATGAATGAAACGAGTATGCAGGCCTGCGGGGAAACACGAATGAAACAAGTGTGCAGGCCTGCGGGGAAACACGAATGAATCGAGTGTGCAGGCCTGCAGGGAAACACGAATGAATCGAGTGTGCAGGCCTGCAGGGAAACATGAATGAAACGAGTGTGCAGGCCTGCAGAGAAACAGGAATGAATCGAGTGTGCAGGCCTGCAGGGAAACATGAATGAAACAAGTGTGCCTATCTGCAGGGAAACATGAATGAATCGAGTGTGCAGGCCTGCAGGGAAACATGAATGAATCGAGTGTGCCTATCTGCAGGGAAACATGAATGAATCGAGTGTGCAGGCCTGCAGGGAAACATGAATGAAACAAGTGTGCCTATCTGCAGGGAAACATGAATGAATCGAGTGTGCAGGCCTGCAGGGAAACATGAATGAATCGAGTGTGCAGGCCTGCAGGGAAACATGAATGAATTGAGTGTGCAGGCCTGAAGGGAAACGTGAATGATTCGAGTGTGCAGGCCTGAAGGGAAACACGAACGGAGCAAGTGTGCAGGGCTGCAGGGAAACACAAATGAAACGAGTGCGCAGGCCTGCAGGGAAACATGAATGAAGCGAGTGCGCACGCCTGCAGGGAAACATGAACGGAGCGAGTGTGCAGGGCTGCAGGGAAACACGAATGAATCGTGTGTGCAGGCCTGCAGGGAAACACGAATGAAATGAGTGTGCAGGCCTGCAGGGAAACATGAATGAAACGAGTGTGCAGGCCTGCAGGGAAACATGAATGAATCGTGTGTGCAGGCCTGCAGGGAAACATGATTGAAATGAGTGTGCAGGCCTGAAGGGAAACATGAATGAAGTGAGTGTGCAGGCCTGCAGGGAAACATGAATGAAACGAGTGTGCAGGCCTGCAGGGAAACATGAATGAATCGAGTGTGCAGGCCTGCAGGGAAACATGATTGAAATGAGTGTGCAGGCCTGCAGGGAAACAGGAATGAATCGAGTGTGCAGGCCTGCAGGGAAACACGAATGAAGCGAGTGTGCAGGCCTGCAGGGAAACACGAATGAAACAAGTGTGCAGGCCTGCAGGGAAACACGAATGAATCGAGTGTGCTGGCCTGCAGGGAAACACGAATGAATCGATTGTGCAGGCCTGCAGGGAAACATGGATGAAACGAGTGTGCAGATCTGCAGGGAAACATGGATGAAATGAGTGTGCAGGCCTGCAGGGAAACATGGATGAATCAAGTGTGCAGGCCTGAAGGGAAACATGGATGAAACAAGTGAGCAGATCTGTAGGGAAACATGAATGAAACGAACGAGTGCGCAGGCCTGCAGAGAAACAGGAATGAATCGAGTGTGCAGGCCTGAAGGGAAACATGGATTAAATGAGTGAGCAGATCTGCAGGGAAACATGAATGAAACGAGTGTGCAGGGAAACATGAATGAATCGAGTGTGCAGGCCTGAAGGGAAACATGGATTAAATGAGTGAGCAGATCTGCAGGGAAACATGAATGAAACGAGTGTGCAGGGAAACATGAATGAAACGAGTGTGCAGGTCTGAAAGGAAACATGGATGAAATGAGTGAGCAGATCTGCAGGGAAACATGAATGAAACGAGTGTGCAGGGAAACATGAATGAATCGAGTGTGCAGGCCTGCAGGGAAACATGAATGAAACGAGGTGTGCAGATCTGCAGGGAAACATGGATGAAATGAGTGTGCAGGGCTGCAGGGAAACATGAATGAATCGAGTGTGCAGGCCTGAAGGGAAACATGGATGAAACGAGTGTGCAGGCCTGAAGGGAAACATGGATAAAATGAGTGAGCAGATCTGCAGGGAAATGACTGAATCGAGTGTGCAGGCCTGAAGGGAAACATGGAGGAAATGAGTGAGCAGGCCTGCAGGGAAACATGAATGAAACGAGTGTGCAGGCCTGCAGGGAAACATGAATGAAACGAACGAGTGCGCAGGCCTGAAGGGAAACATGGATGAAATGAGTGAGCAGATCTGCAGGGAAACATGAATGAAACGAGTGCGCAGGCCTGCAGGGAAACATGAATGAAACGAGTGTGCAGGCCTGCAGGGAAAAATGAATGAAACGAACGAGTGCGCATGCCTGCAGGGAAACATGGATGAAACGAGTGTGCAGATCTGCAGGGAAACATGGATGAAATGAGTGTGAAGGGCTGCAGGGAAACATGAATGAATCGAGTGTGCAGGCCTGAAGGGAAACATGGATGAAATGAGTGAGCAGGCCTGTAGGGAAACATGAATGAATCGAGTGTGCAGGCCTGCAGGGAAACATGAATGAAATGAGTGTGCCGGCCTGTACTCTCCATTGTATTGGGGTTCCAGGATTTTGGCTGGTGAGTGGAAATGGCTTTTTCAGGCCCAGGGGCTGAGAGAAGCTGCGTTTGAAGGCCTGCTACAAACTTTAATTGTGTAAGGGAAACAGAAAATAATTGTGTAGATGTTTGAAAAATTCCCTTATTAGCTTAAAAGCAAACCTCTGTGTTCCATTACTGTAGAGCCCCCAACTACAAGACATTCTCAAGTGTTCCCTTGTGGGGCTCCGGAAGGAAACTGTTGTTTTAAAGGCTTCTGCCGGAAATAGTTCACTGTTCAAAGTGTAATTGGTCACAGGACCAAACACCAATTCCATTTTATGAACTGTCCCCAGCAGTTGAAGAAGAAAAGCTCAAGTGTGTGCAGTTGTTAAACAAATCACCCAGCTCATGTTACCCGTATGTGCAAAAGTAAACTTTCTTCATAATGCACGTCCTTCAAGTATTTTAAACAAAGTGTTTCTAAGTGTGACGCGGGAATGCTACTATTCGTGCAAATAAATGGAAAGAAAAGTGGGGTAAACATGATTGTTTCGCTTTATAGACTTAGTTGGTACACGGGTACCCCAAATGTAATAATCTTCTGTATTTTGGATTTCGTGCCTCTTATGAACCAGGTATCCCCCACCTCCCCCCCGCCCCCCCTTTGAGGTTTGACTAAAAGTGGTAGCATCTAGGAGCTGGCAGTTTCAATCCTTGGTTTAAAGTGATGGAATGGAATGCACCTAGAATTATTCCCAGAGTCATCGTCGCTTTTGTTTGCTCTCTTAAGTAAAAGGATGATACTTGGTGTGCATTAGGCCTTTCAAAAGGCATTGTCTGAAATGAAAAGTCCTCAGCGCCCTACATTAAGGGGAGCAGCATTGTTGAGCGTCTGATGTCTATGGGTTTGGGCTTCCCTTAGTTTCAGACCATCGCAATACAGCTCCTCTAAAGGTTTGGTGTTGGCTAGTTTGTGGATTTCCAGAAGGAGCTATGATCTGTTCCTCGGACGTGAGAGCTCCCTGCAATGTAGGCAAACCATTTGGTGGCCGGATATGCTTTGTATGTGATGCATGGGTGTTTAAATGTTACTTTCTCAATCAGGTGGAGATTGTTTTGGCCACTGAAGAGTGGCTGACAAGTCATTTTTAGGTTTTGCCTGTGACATTTTTTTCACTAAAAAGGGCTTGGAGCCTGCCCATTGCTTACCATTCATGGACTTCATTGCCACTCTTATTTGTTGGCCCCTGATTGGTTTAGTGCATGCCGGTTTTGTTAGTTTCACCCTTATGTGCAGCATAAACCAAGGGCTGATTGCTTCTTTTGATTAGTGGCCTTCCGTTGCCTGCGCTGGGATTGAGTAATCTTTTTTTTCTTGCTTCTTCCCCATCGTCCTTGTTATTGGTTGTTGCCCCACCCCTCCTCAGGCATCAGTATGTGTTCCACAACCCTACCAACACCCCCTACTACATCCCGTACCACCACCACATACAACTCCCCAGTACCACCACCACCACCATCCTCACCTCCACCCTACACTAACCACTCTACACTAATCACCACCTTAGCCTAACCACCACCACCCTAACCACGACCATTCTCATCTTCACCATACACTAAACACTCTACACTAACCACCACCCTAACCACCACCACCCTACCCTGACCAGCATCCACCTAACCACAACAACCCTAACCACCACCACCCTAATCACCACCACCCTCACCACCCTCACCACAACCACCAGCCCCACCACCATAACCACCACCTTAGCAACCAACACCCTTTCCATTACGACCACCCCAACCACCACTGCTTAGCCACATCTGCTACCACCCCAACCACCAACACCACCCAATCCTAACCACCACCCTCAACCTAACTGCCACCATCCTAACCATTACCACCACCACTCAACCCACCACCACCTGATCCTCCATCCTACCATCACCACCCTAACCATCACCATCCTAAGCAGCTAACCACCAACCCCATACCCTACCACCACCATGACCCTGCCACCAGCACCTCCCTACCACCACCCTGCCCACCACCACAACTCTAACCACAAGCACACCCTACCATAACCACACCCTCCCTCACCACCACCACCTTCTCTACCCTCACCACCAATACCCTCACTACCACCACCATCACCACCAACATTCTAACCACAACCAACATCCTACCACCACCACCCTCATCACCTCACTGACCACCACCATCCTACTGCCACCCTCACCAGCCTTACCGCCACCACCCTTTCAATAACATGGATCTCAATTCATGTAGAAGCTCTTCATTTTCAACACCCATTTTCAACTCATTACTTGATTTTTGCTTTCAAGGAAAATTGATCCCTGCGATTGATGCCGGCAGGAAGCACGCCCATGCAGCAGTGTCCTCATTACTAGGCCGATTCAGACCTAACCCTTCTAATTGATACAGTGACCGCGCATGCGGCGCCATCTCCATCAACCTCTTGCAGCTCTGACCGCACCAGGTCCGGACGCTTAATCTGCCCTAGCCCGGGTCGCTCCCGCCCCCGTGGCGTATCCATGCTGCTCTCTTCTGGACTTTAGGCAAATGTACCCAGGCATGCTTATGTAAATATCCTGATGACGATCCTAATATGCTTTGTAAGGATCGAAACACCGTCGACTTAATGCACACCATATACACTTCTCAACTAAATATTGCTCATGTGTAATGGTGTCCCACTATTTTTTGTTTGTAACATCAGCATGTGCTACATACAAACAACTTACTCTGCCTGAGCCTTTTCTGTTACACGTTGTTCGTCCTATTTTGCTGAGTTGGATGCAGGCTTGTGTCCCACTTCAAATGTATTTCGTTCATTTTTTGGAAACAAATTGAATATTAAAGTATCTGTCCGGCTGGACAGCTTCAAATATAGTACTGATTGAGTCTATATTCATTGTTTGTTTAATCTTCTGTTTAGGGACCACTGTGTTTGAAACTAGTAAACTACCCAAGGTCCCTGACCAATAGTAATTGGGCCCCCTTGTCTTTCTTTTTTTTTTTTTCTTTTTTTTTTTTGAATAAGCAAATAATTACATTATAATAACCATATATATACGCTTAACAGTGATATTTGATACAAAGAGTAAATAGAAATAGATAAATAAATAAATAAATAATATACAACAGAGAGAAATACCGCAAAATCCTAGTTCATATATAACCTAGGCCTGCACTGAGATAATTTATCAATCTGTAAATCAAGAACACTAGGATTAATATTGCATATTACAAACCTCAGGTGCAGAAAATACAGAATACACATATTATCGTACCCCAGTCTCAATTTACACCTCTATTCCGCTACTACTATTGATTTCATGTCGTCTCAATCCCTTCCTCCAGCTATCTAATGGTGACCATATCGCCTGCCCTAGTTTCCTTGCCCCCTCCCCTTACAAGTATAGAGCGCGATCTCTTGATTGTATACTCCCATAAGTCGCGCTAGCCACAATGAAAAGGTAGGGGGGTCCGCGTCTTTCCATCTTGCGGCTATTAATAATCTTAAGACTGCTGTACACATAAATAAGAAATAATTTTCTGCAGTATTCAGGCCAGCACTACTATCATAACCCGTTAACAACAATGTAGAGGATAGGTTAATGCTCCTTCCTAACAGCTTCTCACAAAAGCTGATCACCTCCTTCTTAACGAGTAGCAATCTATCGCAATCAAAAAACATATGAACTAACGTTGCTGGCCCTTGACCGCACCTTGGGCATCTATCATCTTCCCTCATACCCCAGCTAAACAATTTAGCTGGGGTGAAATAGAGGTTAAATAACGTCTTATAGTGCTGAGCCTTGAGGTTTGTTGAGCGAAGAATTTTGCCTGCTATTAGCAGGGACATATACACATCTACATCCGGATCATGTAATTTCCCTGCCAATCCTGTTTCAGTTGTCTCAAGATCATCCTGGATACTTTTGAGCAAAAGGCCATAGATATTCCTAATCCTATTACCGCTCCCAGCTCCTAGCTCTATTAATGGAATTTTTCCCCCGGGGATATCGTTGATCCTTGACCAATAAAGTACTCACGGATTTGAACATATTTAAAATATTGCCTGGGCGAAATTCCATACTCCTGCTGTAAAGCATTGAACGTGCGTAGCTGACCTGCTTCAAACAGGTCGCCTACCCTTGTTAAACCTAGTTGCTCCCATTGCCTACCCATCACGTCATTAAAGGAATGTGGAAGATCTTGTGCATGCCACAGTGAGGTATAATAATTTATTTTGGGGATTGTCATAACCTTCTGCACCTTTTTCCATACTTCCCAGGCGCTGTACATAACCTTTGATCTAAGCTTCCTAAAGTAACTTGGTTTGGTCTGACGCATGAGCACCCCTTTAGCACCCGTCCCAATGATAAGTTCAAATATAGTCGGGATCTTATCCTCCTCCATATCTTGGCTCAGAGGGGAGCTGAATAGTATCGACATCTGGTGGAGTAGACAAGCCCAATGATAGAATCCAACATTGGGAATTGCTAACCCACCCTGAGATTGCGGAAGTGACATGTATTTTAGAGAGCGCCTGACTTTCCCATACTGCCAAATAAACCTTGAAAAGATACTTTCCAACATTTTTAGGATTTCTAAATCTATCATAAATGGGATAGCGCGAAAGAGGTACAAAATTTTCGGCAGCATCGTCATTTTAAGGACATTTCCCCTTCCAATTATTGACAAATGCAGTCTATCTATTCTTCTCAGATCCGCGGTAATAATCTTGATCATTGGCTCAAAATTAATTTTTAATATTGTGTTAGTTGCCGAACTAATACTTACCCCAAGATATGTAGCATTCTGTACACACCTTCGGTCATTAAAATCTAAGTTATTTGTACAGACAATGAGAGTCTTGTCTACATTAAGGGAGTAGCCTGATAGCTGCCCAAATTCCTTTGCGATAGCAGTAGCTTCTTTAATCGCATTAGCAGGATCCGTTGTTAAAATAGCAACATCGTCTGCATATGCCAATATCTTGGTTTCAAAACCACTGGAAACTACAGGTTTAATTATCTGGCTCCTTATAAGTTTTTCTATCAGGGGGTTTATATATAGGGCAAACAATAAGGGGGAGCAGGGACAACCCTGTCTCGTTCCCCTTGATATAGTGATATTATCTGAAGTCTCCCCCATCATACGAAGACGAGCCCTGGGGTTAACATACATTGCCCTTATTGCCCTAACTATTCTTGTTCCAAAACCTTTTTGCTCTAACAACCTCCATAAAAAACCCCATGCCACCCGGTCAAACGCCTTTTCCGCGTCGAGGAGGATCATGGCCATCTGCCCCCCCGTTGTGGCCTGGATATCGAATAATGTTATCACCCGTCTGATATGATCGGTCGTTCCCCTACCGGGAATGAACCCGTGTTGCCAGGGCGAAACCAGGCGGCCAATGATCCTCCCCAACCTGTTAGCCAATATCTTGGAATATAATTTGGTGTCTGAATTAATCAGGGATATGGGCCTATATGATGATGGATTATCTGGTGGTTTGCCTTTTTTGAGAAAAATAATGATATCGGTCTCTCTCCAGGATTCCGGTACCTGTCCACTATGTTGTATCCCTAAAAATAAGTCTAGAAGTAAGGGGGCTATCACCTTCTGAATCTGTTTGTATAGCTCCAACGGAATGCTGTCGGGCCCAGCTGCCTTCCCTGATGGTAGCTCCTGCAGCCCTGCTAACACCTCCTCCAGCGTAAAATCACTGTCCAGTTCCTCTTTAGTTTGGCTATCCAGAAAAGGCCCTACCTCAGTTTCTACAATGCTTGATCTACCTGCTTGGGTTGTCCCTCCCTCTTCCTTATACAAAGATTGATAATACTCCTGAAATATCCCAAGAATATCCTTGGTCTCAGTATAGGTCTGCGCCTCCTTCCTAATAGCTACTATCCGATTTTTAACAGTCTCCTGCCTAGTTCGCAGTGCCAGCAGTTTCCCTACTTGTTCACCTGTCTCATACAATTTGCTGTATTGTGATTGATATATTTCTGCCGAATTCTGTGTGAGCCAACTATTTATTTCTGCTTTTAGAGAGACCATTTGCAGTTGTGTAACTGTAGCTTCTTGTCCCTGTGCTACCAAGGCTATATGATCTTCCTCTACCCTTGCAAGCTCTGCTAGCAAACGTTTGTTTTCTCGTTGATTCTCCTTTTTTTTTTGTGCAACAAAACTAATAGTCTCCCCCCTTAGGGCAGCTTTAAAAGTATCCCATACCACATTGCGGCGGGCACTATATCTATTGATATCAAAGAATTCTTGAGCCCAGATCCTGATATATTCTATGTAAGGCTGACTAACCAGGAGTTTCTTATCAAAGGTCCATTTATTATATTTCTTGTTAAAAGTCTCTACCTCGATATCAAGAACTAACGGATTATGATCCGAAATAACTTTCGGTATCTTTCTAACCCCAACCTTGTTAATGAGTAGCTCAGATACAAAAAAATAATCAAGCCTTGTATATTTCTTGTGGGGAAAAGAGTAGTAGGTAAATCCCGGATCGTTACCTTTTTTATTCCCCCATACGTCTATCAAGCCATGACTGTCAACCAAGGAGGTTAAAGCTCTATACACCCTGGGCTTCCGCCCCAAATATTTCGTTCTACTACCTAGATTAACAGAAATATTAAAATCACCACAGATGATTAAAGGACCTGACCAGGTAGCTAATTCTATCTCGAGGTACTCTAAAATCTCAGGGTCATCTTGATTTGAGCCATAGATTGCACAGATGGTAACCCCCGCCTCTAACTCAGCCATTGCCCAGCGCCCCAATATATCGGCTGACTTCCGTTTAACTCCCCCTATGGTAGTCTTTACAAATATTGCTACCCCCTAATGCTTGAAGTCTGAGATGTACAAGCCACCATGCTATAACCTCTCATGTACATCAAAGTCCTTTTTCCCAGGGAACATGGGTTTCTTGTATACATAAAACATCTATATTATTCGTTCTAGCAAGCTCGGCCAACATTATTCTTTTATTCCGATCTTTCAATCCCGCGACATTTATCGTACAAATATTTAACCTACCCATCTTTCCCTTGGTTCCTTGCACCATCCATATCTGCCTGCCTAGTCTTAATTACCTTACTCTTTTTAGAACATTTTCTATTTTCGTGAACCTTATGTTCAACTCTGGGTATATAAAGTTTATCTTGCTTTTTACCCCCTCTTCCCAACACCCCCGCTCCCCTCGAGCCCCACCCCCCTGCTGGAATCCAGCCCCTCCCCCTCCCTTCGTCCCCTTCACCCCTCCCCGAACACCACCCTGGTGAAGCGCTCAGACCTGTGTCTGTGCTTGTGATGATTGCAGCGCGACCGACTGAGGCTGCAAAAAAAAAAAAAAAAAAAAAAATTTAACTAAAGAAAAACACCTAAATAAATAAATATATATATAAATACATAGAATAGTATACATACAGATATATTTACATGATGGGCCTGTGGCTAATAATTCTAACGTGTGCCTAATTTAGCATGTAGTTCCCCCATCCACCGCCCCATTTATATTTCATACAGCATTATCAACTACAGTTCGTTATTACGTCCGTATATTACATCCATCTGAACTAACTTCAGAAGCTTAGTCATGAACCTGATGATTTTGGTCTATCCAGTTTATCCAGGAATTCTTTCGCCTTGATTTCTGAAGAAAAAAGAGCGTCTGGCCTTCCCAGTAAATTTTCAGTTGCGCTGGATTAATTAAATATGCTTGGATATTTTTATCCTGGAAAGGCTTGATCATTTGCCTCAATCTCCACCTCCTCTCCACCGTAGCATGACAAAAGTCGGGGCGCACAAAAAGGACACCCCCCGCTTGATCTTTTTGACTCAGGCCTGGCTTTTTCTGCAATTGCCTGGCGAAGCAGAAAGTTTCCAAAATAGACTAGAATCGCACGGGGCCTTGAGTCTTCTTTCAGTGGATACCTTGGCTTAAAAGGGGTGCGGTGAGCCCGCTGAACTTCATGCGACCAGTTCCAATCAGTAAGTTCTGGAAATGCATCTTTAAATGTCTGGATTATGTAAGCCCTAGTGTCCGATCCCTCGCTTCCTTCCGGGATCCCCAGTACGCGAAGATTATTCCTCCTCTGCCTGTTCTCGTGGTCCTCCAGCTTCCATTGAATGTCCTTCAGCTGGGCGTCATGTTCTTCCGTCTTTGCTTGAGTGCCTGTAAGATCTGACTCTGCCGTAACCATTCTAACCTCCAGTTCAGACATACGATCCCCAATGATGTTACATGATTTGGCGAGTTTCCTGACAACCCCTTGCATCTTTCGCATAGCGGACTGCGCTTTCCGGCTGTCCTGACGTGTCTCCTCTCTGTGCATCAATATTGCCTGGTATATAGCATCTAATGATGGGGAATCTTGATTGACTACTGTGTTGGTCTCACCTAAGGGGGAGCCTGCCAGTTGAGTGGTCAGAGTATAGTCCCAGTTTAGGTCTTTGCCTCCCAGTCTTTGTGTATTGGATTTCCGTCTTCGTTTCCGGGCTGTGCGAGCTTGAGCTCCTTCGCTACCTTCCAGATCAGTTTCAATACTGCTAAGATCAGAGGAGGAGTCGAGACCATCCTCTGACCATCCTGCCCCTTCAGAAACTGAGAAGAAACAATCACTGGGCTCTTTATCGGGGTCTACTTTATTAATTTTTTCCCTCTCCTCTTCACCTTGCTGCTGATTGGCTGATGTTAGTACCATCGGTTGATTACTTTTGCTTTTATTTTTGCTTCCTGGCTTTTCTGTGGCGGTTTCTGCCAGAATGGATTCTTTATTCCATGATACAGCTTGGGTTACCACTTGAACCTGACCTTCAATCAGATTCACACCCCCACTGTTTGAAAGCTCATCGATGTCTGGGGGCCGTTCTACATCCCCCCCCATTTGAGCCCAGTCTACTTGAGTGTTCTGCTGAATAACATCTGAATCCATGAGCCTACCTTCAACCGTCTCACCCAGTGAAGCCCCTACCGACACCTCAACTGCTGCGGACACTTCAACTGCCGTCTGCTGTTGGGGAGAGTCCGTTCCTGTCTTCGCCTTCGTGTTCGTTTCGGAGGCTTGCCTGTCTGCTGGAAGTCTACCGGCTCCTCCGCCACCCGACGGGAGCTCTCGGGACCTCTGAAGCAAGTCTATCACTGTGGGGCCAGCGGGGCACTGTTTACCCATAACCCCGCCTCTCCCTCGCTTCTCTGATGGCACCTCAGCCTGCTGGAACTGCGGCTGCGTCTGGGTCCGGCGTCCGCGCGCAGAAGCCGGCTCTGCGGGAACCAGTTTCTCTGCCTCCCCAGCGGGATCACCCCGTGTCTGCCGACCTCCACCAGATCCTCCCGCTTTGGGGACAGCTCCCGGGCCTGGATTCTTAGGACCCATCGCGTAGAGAGGCCAGGTCCACCAACACCAATCCGCTCGCGGTAAGTACTGCCTTACCAGCCTTAAAACCAACAGGTCGAGCCTTAATCGATCCGCCCACATACAGCAATGACAGGATCGAGAGCAAAGCCTGGGGGACATCAGCTTTGTTAATCCACGCTAAATGTGTCTGATTTCCGATGTGTACCGCAGATCCTTCATAGTACACTTGCAGCCCTTCGGTCCGCGCTGCTACCGGCCTCCTAAGCGGCCGCCATCTTGCAGGGCCCCTTGTCTTTCAAAGCAATTCAAGGAAAATTGTGGCCCATGTTTGCGTTTGTTTACTCTCAAGTAACATGTAGGTATCCAGTAAAGCTAAGCTGTATCAAAGATTAAGAAACAATTACACGTCATCTATAGCTATGTATTGACCTGTCGGCCTTGTCTATGGAAATCAGTTTGTGAACTTTGAGAAGGAACTCTGTGGTTGGATGTTACTGTGATCCCTAAGATGAGTGCTTATTGGGCAGATTCACATTAGCAAAAACTTCATATTTGATTGCCTTGTACATCTTAATTGCTGTGCAGTGGGAATAAGAAAATGTAGTGTTCGTCACATTATGTGGCCTGCTTTTAATAACACAACACTGTCAAACCTGCTTTCAAGATTGGTTGTGTGAGCTTTCCTTCCTCTTCTTGTGTCTGTCCCGCCCCTGGAGCATGGCCTCATTATTTGTGCCCTTCTACTGCTTACTTTTCAGGCACTTTTTTTCTTTTTGGTTAAGCATTCCATGAGAGTGCATGTTTTTTGTAGTTGTCTCCCTTGTGTACTTCACTTCGCCACCTCCACCGCACTCCATGTTGCTCTCAACCATGTGATTCTCCCCCACACCTCTCCATGGTGTGTTTTCCCTTGTCTGCTTCTCCTCCTGCATTAATTTCTCACCCACATGCTTCTCCCCTGTTCCACTTTGCACTCTCTGTTGCGTGTGTCTGTTTCCGGGCACTCCGCGTTTCTCTCTCTTGCCCGTGTTGTGTACTTTGCCCACCACCCCGTGTTGCTTTTGACCCCGTCCTCCATGAGCCTTCCCCCCAACCAGCCCCCTCCGTGTTGCATCCACCCCCACTCTCCTCGCTGCTTTCCCCCACCCCCTTTTGTTTTTCTTTTCTTTAAAGTTCTTTGGCACCAAATTTCTTTTTTTATTTTACAAATCCAGTTTGGATCAGTAATTAAAAAGAAAAAAGCGCCCCCCCCCTCATTTTGTAGGCACATGCATGTGTGATGCACACGCCTACAAAATTGTTCCCATAGGTGAGACCTTTTGGCTTTTCCAATGCTTGTATTTTCTTCTTTGACTAGCTATGTTGAAGCGTAAGGAGCCTCAGGGTCAGGAACAATTGTGTTTTTGGGTACTACTTTGTGGGTCAGTGATTGCAGACATTAACTGCCAAGGAACTTATAAAAATCTGTCTAAACAAAACAAAATGTTATGTACAGTGAGGCGCATTTCTGCAGCCTGTATTACTATACAGCGGGGAAGAGGGACATGATCACAGACCAATGGATGCCTTGCTGTACACCTTGACTTCATTGCTACTCTTCCTATTCTGGGCCTGTTTCAAGTTTATTGCATGAGAGGCAAGGTTATCACATCAGAACCACTGGGAATGTTTCCCTTAACCTCAACTAAATAAAGTGGTCATGTATTGGTCAACGTGCACCTTCTGCATATCCACTTTCTGGATTCTGAATCACAGGGTGATGCTCGGGTGGCTCAGGCTTCATTCGATCCTGTTTGCCTCCCGCTCTTTGCAGTGTAGCGTAGAACACCGGCCTACTCCTGCTCTCACAGAAGAGTCTAAGATGGTGCTTGTGGGTAGCAGATCATAGGCTCATCTTGTTGTCACCGGGGCACATGGAGTAAAACTGCTAATACTAAGCGAGTGAGAATCATAAAATGTGAGGTTCCTCCTAGTTTTCCTGGATCCACAGCCTGTTGTTGGGAAGCAGTGCACCCCGTGTGTGATTCTGGAGAAGAGCCCCATGCTGTAGAGCCAGTGTTATGGATCCTCAACTTTTCCCTTCATACCCAACATTTCAGTGTCTCACACAGAGGTTGTGAGACTCAGCGGTATGCGATGCACTTCAGAGCGATTGTTACTGTTTCGTTGGGAGTCACAGAAGCGTGTCCTGTAACGTTGTGGCCACCGGGCAGCTTTTGGTATTGAAACATAGGACGCAAACACAGATGGTCAGTTAAACGATTTCCTTGTTTGTGGTTTAGAGTCCGCGTTTGTGTTGAGTGAACCATGCTAGTTGAGCGGCTACGGGGATTAGGAGGATGCCCCAGGGACAGTCAGAGAGGCCGACAAGAAGGGCATCTGTGTTGAAGCTATCAGAGTGCTGCGGCGTATCAGAAGTGAACACGGGGAGGCGGAGGCATGATAGCTTAAAATATCTAAAGAGGCTATGTGTACCCTAAATAAAACTCTTTTCCTTTACATGGCAGCCATTTCCTAAAATTGTTTCTAGAGTCCACGCTCTTGCGGCAACATGGTTTCCACATTATAACGATGAGTTTCTCTCTCCTCCTTGTCCTGCCTCCCTCTGGTTTACCGATGGAGTTGTCTCCCATCGTAGGTCCTGACTACCTACTGTGTAATGGTTCCCTAAGCGAGCCCTGAGGGAACCGTTGCTTCTCATGCAGGCTTTAACCCCGGGTCCTACTAGAGATAGTGGGTTGCCCTTGTTTTTTGTCGAACTTGATGTTTAAAGCTGTTGTCTTCTTACCTCCAGAGCTGCAGTTATGTTGCTATGGTTTAAGGGCACGAGTTAGATCTCTTTCAGAATTCTGATCTCTCCAAAGTTAGGGCTAGATTTATGTCTTGCTGGTTTCCTGATTTATAAAAAGCTTTAAGGCTAGCGTAGTCTCCTCTACAGGGTTCTTCGCTCTCCCTGTCTAGGAGCCTTGTCTCCTACTTCAAAGCTAGAGCTGTGTCACCTCCAGGATTCATTTTCCTTCCAGTCCAGAGCTAGAGTTCTGATCCTCCATGATTCTTAATTCTCAACATTTACAGAGTTGTTCTCTTGCCTCCATGATTCTTCTCTCTCCCAGTGGTCATCCTAGGGTTGTTTCTCCTCCAGGATTATTCTGTCTTCTGTGTTTAGAGACACATATGTCTCTTCTCCAGCACGGTTTCTTTCTCCAAGTTTATAGAGTTGTTGTCTCTCTTCCACGATTCTGTCCTCTCCCGGTTTAGAGCTTGAATTTTCTTCTCCCTTGTTCCTGCCTTCGTTAGTTTCGAGCTGGAGCTCTTTTTTCATAGAGGTCCTTCTCTCAAGGACATCCCTTGTCATTGGAGCTCAGTGTGTGTTGCTCCTTCCGTTTCGCATATTCCCTCAGCCACTTTTCCTGGTTAATTTTAAGCACCAGGTACAATGTGATCCTTACACTCACAGCGCCTATCAGGTGCACCAAATCAAGGTACAGGCCTTGTCAGTGTCTCCAAGATGTTGAAATACAGATGGGAAGGTCCCATCTTTAATTGAATGTGGGCAAAACTGACCTGCTTCTCTCAGGAACCAACAGAGATGCCCTTTTAACTTCACCTCTCCCTCTTCTGATGTTCAGATACCGAGGTTACGGGCCAGGGTCGTGGCCACAGGAGAGGTGGGTACGAAGGGGGAGTGGGGTGAAGTGGGGGCGGGGGGGGTGGGGGTGTTAAGGGGGCGGCGTTTGAGGGCCAGGCCAGTCCATAACAATCTTTGCCCCACCCCTCCAAATGGCAGCGTATAGAGGAGTGGGAGTTCAGAAGGGGAATGAGCAATAAACATGAGTTACATGTTGTTTTTATCTTGTTTAGTTTTCTGGTGTTCCAAAACAGGTTAAAAATCAGGCTGGGTCTTCTGACTAACTGCAGCTTATTCTTTTAACGTGGAAAGGTTGTTAACTTTTCTTTCCTTGACTGCAAAGTGAGAGGATTTTGACAAGTGAGCTATGTGACCAACTCACTGGGGGACAGGCAGGGCCACTGGAATTTGGCAGCAGGGAAGGCCTAAATTATGCGTCAATGTTGACTAATTATGTGGCAAGAAAACACAAATTATGTGACTTAATGCAGCACTTTTTGTGAGAGTGTCACTTCAATATTTTGTCATTTGTGTACATTAGCACTGTCTGGGCAAAGGCTTCACTTCATTAGTACCAGTTCCACCTCCTAATAAAGCTGTAAGTAACTAAGAGGTGACCAGTCAACCTTTGTAAAGGAATTTACACTGCCCAGCAGCATGTGTTGCAGCATCGTTGTAACTATTGATCTGTTTGAGCTAGTAACAAGACTTGTTTTTTGTTAAAATCTGCCTATAATGCAGCAGATGGATTATGTGGTAAATTATTAATTATGTGGAGAACGCCTTGGCCTCAGAATCACATAATTCCAATGGCCTTGCATATAGAGAGTGTGAAAAGAAACATTGTAGAATGTCAATTTATTTCTAATTGTCAAAAAATGTAAATGCCTATAAATGAACTGTACAAATATTTCAACATATACAGCAGTCATGAAACCACAAATGAAAATCATTTTGTTTTATAATTCTAAAGTGTGATGAAACAAATATTTTAATAGAATCAAAACAAATGTTAGTGATGCACAAATGATAAATATTTTATTGTATTACACATTTGTATAGTGCTTACTGCTGCATGTGTGGCACTGAAGCGCTTATCTACATGGGCAGCAAGCTACACCATATAGGGTGGTGTGTGGTTAGAAGGGTGTTGTCTGTTTTGTCATTCTATGTGAGAAGTATTTTCATGTCGTGAATGATAAACACTGATGTGCGGATACAATGTTATGAAACAGCGCGTAGCAGTGTAGTGGATGATGAGGTGTGAGAGACACAGAAATGTTTTTAAGTACGCTGGCAGCTTTGAACAGCTCTGCAGGTCCATTTATGATATTTCTTATGATTATTATCTGCTTAGCCGGATACTGCGCTGGGTTGTCTAACCAGAAATGTTGTTGGAGGGAGAGAGAAGTGGAGAGATCTTCTGGGAAGTGCATTGTTACCATCATCTCATATCTGATAGCCATTGCGAGATGTAAAGAAGCGCCCATGATGTATAGATTTTTGGGCCCTGCAATCACGGATTATATTAAAGTATCTGCTGTAAAAATTATTATTTTGTTGCAGAAGTCAGATAGTTTGTTAGGTTAATTTGCCTGCTGCAGAGGGCTGCAAATACCCTAACAAGCAGTAGTGTGAATCGGAAATGACCCAATATAGCCTGCATGTCACAAAGGGCTGCTATAACAGACCATCTTTCAAAAATGGTATAATATCTAGATAACTCTGACAGGGTAAACATGCTGAGGATTCATCTCCTTGAACCAAATATTTTGTATAATCGGGGCATCTGAAGCTTAAAGCTTTTGTATTATAATTGACCTCTCTAGATATCTCTGTAGAACATCGATTAACATGTTCTGATTTTTGTGTATTTTAATTTAAGATCTGTGTAATATGAATCTGCTTTTTGAATTTATTGACCCCTTTGAAGTTCTGCTTTATCTCCATCTAATTTATGGTCCTAGCAAATAAATTGCTGTTGTGAGGTCCTATATAACTAATGTACTAAATGCATAATATTTGGTGAACAAATGCGTCAGCGTTTTTATTGGGAGAAGTGTGGGAATGCTAGGTGATTGGAATTTTATGGATCCTTGCAGATTCTGGAATTTTCCTTCACAGAAATATGAGGAAAATCCGTGATTCAGTCAAACATTGGTGTTTGCAGGGCATTCTGGGTAAGAAAAGGTATTGGGATCCATGCAAGCTACACCACTGCAGACCACCATAGGTACCTTGTTTTCAGAAATGTGTGGGCCAGGTAGGTTTCCCCAACTGCTGACAGAGCCCTGGCCTAAAAACTGCACCCACCCACACTGGTAGACGTGGTCAATTTGCAAGGCAAAATTTTGATCTTTCCTTGTGTTTTAGCGGGTTTGGGGAGCTTTTACTTTCACAGGCAATAGCTCAGACACACAAATGAGACACTATTGTTTTCGGAAGAAGTGTAGAAACGCTGTGTGGTATGACATTTGTGGATTGCAGCTGATTCTATTTGTGCGGTCTGCTTTCACTTTTGTTTTGCTGTGTAACATCAGTGCACACAGGGTGCTGCGCAATGCAACAAAACAAAAAATCAAACTTTAGACTCATGGGAAGCACTTCCCTTGCATGTCGACTTTGATTTTGAAAAGAAAATGTTTCTGGTTTTTGTACCAGAAACATTTTCTTTTCCATTACCGTGGATGACCCGTTAAAGACCATCGCACTGTGAAATTGATGAGGCAGACGTCAACGGGTCGGCGTCAGCCCTAAAGCTGTTAAAACCCACCATATCCATGCAGCCTGATGTTCTGTCCAATAAAAATTAACAACAAGTTGCAGGGGTATGATGGCCACTTCACACTAATGTCTTTATTACATGATAGTAGGGGACTTCTCCTGTTCCAGAAGGCCACCAGGATAATAAGCTTCTGGGACTAGGGAACATCAAAAAGCACAGTGGTCAAAGAAAGGTGGCAGACGCTGCTAATGGCCATGCACAGCCAAGACAAAGTTCCATTTGCCATATATGGTCTATGGGGAAAAGGGCTAGGGAGAGAATAAATAATATTGAGAGTACAAAGAAGATATAAGAGAAGATAGAGAGAAGAGGGTCTAGAAAAGGAGAGACAATTGAGAGAAAGAAAGGGAATAAATATACAAGGCAAAATAGCGCAGGAGAAATAGGAATGGGAAGACAGATACAGCAGCAAAGAGAAAGGGATAGTGAAGAAAAGGTTGAGAGGCAGCTGGGGCAGAGATTGGGAGAGAATAGAGAACGTAGGAGAGAGCCTAAGGGAGCAAAATGAGAGCTAGGTACATGTAGAGAAATATTGATTGGAGATTTTACGTGGAATTTATAGGTTATCATGTTTTGGTCAATGCACATGGCCTGATGTGATTTCAAAGCTCAATTTTGCCCTTTATTTTCTAAAAAAGATCTTAGTGTATGATCCAAAAATCACCTTGCATAGTGGCCTTGTTATTTGCTACTATGTGCTCTTGGTGAGAAGTGCTGATGCCTTCTCTTTTAATGCACATCAGCCATGTCTACGTTTGCTGGTATAGTTGCTGGAAAGTGCAACCTACTTGCTGAGAAGCCCCAGTTCTGTTAAGGCAGTGATTTGCCTTTTTAGTGTACACTTAAATATGGCAGTCACTTAACTGTTTCATAACATGAAGCTTGATTTTTATCTGTGATAATGCTGAACAATCCCTCTGCAAGTAAATATTTTCCATTTCTAATACGCATGTCAGGCTTACAATGCTTTCTACATTCACCACTCGGAAAGTGCATGCCCGTCCAAGCAATGTTAGCCACATCGAGGGTGCCGCCTTGGGGGCTGTCTGTAATGAGTCTATTTCATGTGAAAGAGTAAAGAATGTCCATAATTCTGGAAGTGGAGGACTCTGTAGCATCCAAATGGGCAGCATCAAAGAGAGAGATTATCACAAATCAGGATCCTAGATGCGAACCATGAAACCACCCGTCAGAGCATTAGAGGCAGTGCTGCTGCCTGCCCATCTACGACTCCTCTAACTGGAGATGGAACCAGTGTCCTCAGCCAGGCCACAGGCCTCATTGGAGCTATACCGGGCTCATGTAATCACCTGTAGTTTACCATGCCTACCTGTCTTGATGGTCAATGTCTAATGAAGATCTCCTTTTGTAGAACATCTTTTGCACAACCTTCCTGTATATGAGGAGATTATGTGAATGTCGGAGCCTGATTCAAGTCCATGCAGTTGTGACTGGTGCTTTTGAAGAAATGTAATTGAACTAGCCATCTTTTGTCGCAACCTTATAGCGAAATTCATTGTGGGGCCTTCCCAACTTCCTCTGTAAAATGACATTTAAATTCTATTTAGTTTTCACTATTGTTGCATCCCTAAAAGTTTTAAAACACACTGTTTGTCACTAATTTCCCAAAATGTTCTTGATGGATATGATCCAAGCTCTATGTAAGGTAATTTTAAATTAGTTACAAACTAAATTAAAATTTCAATTACGAAGTTGGTCGGAATTAGGAAACTCCACACTTTATGAAGCAGAAGAAGTTCCCTAAATTTGTGTGCAGTAAGGTTTATCCTTTCGGATCTTCCAGGTGTGATGATTTCCTGATGCAAAATATCCCAGGTAGGACATCATCCAGCAAATACATTTTGACTGTTAAGGGTGGACATCCACCACCTGAGGTAAGACGTGTGGTAGGGAGGGCTCTGAGTTGAGGCCAGCTCATTTAAAAAAAACCTTGATAAGCTTTGCATTGCACAAAGCTTGAACAGTTTAGAAAATACACAAAGTTATGAGTAAGCCTACTTTTCAACTTTACACCCTACGTTAAATCCCATTGAATTGATAGGATTTAAAGTGGGATTGCGAAAATTTGATTGCGGGTGTTTAATTATGTACCATTAAAATCCATATATTTCTTCACATAGAATCACATGATGAGCATCCAAATATAGAAACCAGAATATTGATAGCACAGATTATTGAGGACAAAATAATGGATCTAAAATATCGACAGGTAAGTATAGTTTTTCTATACCGTACTCCACATATATGTACCTACGCGATATATATATATACATATATATATATACATATATCGCGTAGGTACATATATGTGGAGTAAGGTATAGAAAGCTATTTACCATTTCGAACTCCACATCTACATACCTTGAAGATATATATATATAAATATATCTATATTCAAGGTATGTAGCTGTGGAGTTAGAAATGAGTAAATCTATATGCACTTACCTCTCAGTCTTCTGTTCTCGATATTCTTGTACCATGATATTGTGGGGGTCGATATTTAGTAGTATAACCAATATTTGGGAAAGAATGCACCTAGAGAGCACAACTTTAATGTTTGGTCATAGCTGAGGTCCATGTTCCCTCTCCCCCGGTGTGCACCGCAGGCATCCTCTTCTGCCCAACCCTGAAGTTTCTCCTTGTTGTCAGGAAGGAAGTTGCCAAAGTGATATTTTCAGCAGTCCTTACTAATATCCATTATTCTGCTCACCCCCAAATATGCATCACTTTGTGTTTGGAGCACTCGTGGAGTCCAGACAAGATTATGTCAACTCTTCCTTTCCTTCCACAATGCCTCATCCTGAAACTCCAGATTGTTTGGAATGTGGCCATGTGCTGTTGCTTGGACTGAAAAAAGGGACCAAGTGTCTATGACATGACCAAAAAAATGGGGTAAGAGGTAGCAAAATATTTGGGAGTGTGCACCACGACAGCTAGTAAATATTTTCGATTCTTTTAAGGCAGTGTTATGAGCTCAGCTGTGTTTTCTTCTTCAGTTTGTTGCCAGTTTGTTCAGTGCTCTGTGGGTGAGTGATTGCAAACATTAAGTGCCAGGGAACCTATTAGAGTCTGGTTAAACAATACAAGAAGTTATGTACAATGAGGCAACTTTCTGCGGCTGTGAAGAGTGACATGATCACAAACTGATAGATGTCTTGCATTAAACCTTGCTTCATTTGGGTAATCTCCCTGTTCTGGTCCTATCTAAAGTGTATTCTATGACAGACCGGGTTATCACATCAAAGCACTGAGGGATGTTTCCCTTAACCTCCTATAATAAAGTGGTCATGCTTTGTTCAACCTGCTCCTTCTATACATCCACTTTCTGCATTCTGAATCACAGGGTGGTTCTCGGGTGGGTCAGGTGTTGTTGGAATCCTGTTTGCCTCCTGCTCTTCGCAGTGCAGCATACAACACTGGCCTACTCTTGCTCACAAAGAAGATTCTAAGATGGTGCTTGTGAGTAGCAGATCATAGGCTCATGTTGTTGTCACCGGGACACATGGAGTAAAATTGCCAGTACTAAGCAAGTGCGACTCTTAAAATGTGAGGTTCCCCTAGTTTTCCTGGATCCACAGCCTGTTGTTGGGAAGCAGTGCACCCCGTGTGTAATTCCAAGGAGGACCTCCATGCTATAGAGTTATTGTAACAGGTTCTCAACCCTTCCCTTCATATCCAACATTCTGGTGTCTCACACAGAGGTTGTGAGACTCTGCGGTATCCGATGCAGTTCAGAGCGGTTGTTGCTGTTTCGTTAGGAGTCACAGAAGCGTGTCCTGTAACTGTGGCCACTGGACAGCTTTTGGTATTGAAATGTAGGATGCAAACACAGATGGTCAGTTAAACGGTTTCCTTGTTGTTTGTGGTTTAGAGTGAGCTTTTGTGTAGTGTGAGCCATGCTGGTTGAGCGGATAAGCAGGACGCCCAAGTGACAGTCAGAGAGGCCACACAATAATGGCAAATGTTTGAAGCTATCAGAGTGCCGGAGCGTATCAGAAGTGAGCATGGGGATGTGAGACATGATTGTTTATAATATTTAAAAGGGCTATGTGTAGCAAGTAATATACTTTTTCTCTACTTGGCACTGATGTCCTAAAATTCTGTCTAGAGTTTTGTCTCTTGTGACACCACGGTTTCTCACATTATAAAGATGGATTTATCTCACCTCCTTGTTCCTCCTCAGTGCTCAATTTGTAAAAGAGTGAGTCCCGGTGCCCAAAGTTCTGTCCAGAGGCCCACGGTCAGCACTATTGCATGTGTGGGCTCCCAAAACCAAGCCTGCGTAGCCTTGAATCCAACTCATCCCTATTTAATCCACTGCCAGACACTCCCTGCCCATTTATCTTAGCCTTGCAGCTTCCTGCTTTTTACCTTTGCAACAGTTTTTTCTGTGTGTCTCTTCCTTCTTCTTTCCCCTTTGTGTGTTTTTCCCTCTCTTGCTGTCAATCAATGTCTGATGAGGAAAAGTAAGTGGTCCACATAAATGAGGGCCGGGGGCCCCACTCAAATAAGCTTTGCTCACCGTAGTTTACAGATGAAGTTGTCTCCTGTCATAGGTCCTGCCTACCTATTGTTTAATAGTTCCCTAATTGAATCCTTAGTAAACCATTGCATCTCATACATGCTATAACATACTTCCTGCTAGGCATAGCGGATTGCCCTTATTCTTTTTTGCCACCTGTTGTTTGAAGCTGATGTTCTCTTCAATCCCAGAACCGCACATATGAGGTTATGATTTAAAGACAGAAGCTGGATCTTTTTCAAAAGTCTGCCGTCTTCAAATTTACGGCTGGATTTTTCACTGTTGCCAATGTCCAGATTTACAAAAGCGCCGAAGTCTTGTGTTTTCTTCTCTCCCGGATTCTTCAGTCTTCCAGTTTAGAGCTAGAGTTATCTCCTCTAGGAGTCTTGTTTCTTAGTTCAGAGCTACAGCTGTCTCTCCTCAAGAATTCTTCACTCTCCTACTTTAGAGGCAGAGTGTTCTCTCCTCCAAGATCGATTTTCCTTCCAGCACAGAGCTAGAATTCTGTTTTCTCCAGAATTCTTCTTTCTCTATGTTTATAGAGTTGCTGTCTTTTGTCCAGAATTCTTCTCCCTTTCAGTGGAGATCATAAAGTTGGCACTTCTCCAGGAATCATCGCTTTCCCAGTTTAGAGCTGCGTTTTCGCACCTCCAGAATCCCTCACTTTCTCAGGGTGGAGCTCAGTTTTCTCTCCAATATTTTTTGGTCTCCCAGTTTAGATCTAAGTGTTCTCTCCTCAAAGGTTTTTTGGTCTCCCAGTTTAGATTAAGTTTTGTCTCCTCAAAGAATTTTTTGATCAACCAGTTTTGATCTGAGTTTTCTCTCCTCCAGGATACCTCGCTGTAGGAAATCTGCCTTTTCTGCGTGGTCACCCCAGATTTTTCACCTTTGCTTGATCCTTGTTTTGTTTGCTGGCTTTAAAACTCTGTGTACTTAGCCCCTGCCAGCCAGTAGTAAACTGCTTGAGCACCCCCCTTTAAACATGGTAGAATCGGCCTATTCGCATTTGGTATTGTTAAGTTACCCTAGATATGGTGTCCAAAGTGTTCCCAGGGCCTGGACGTTACATACCACTAAGTGACTTCAGCACCTATTGTGCCATCCACTACAGTGGCAAAGAAAACATGGCTTCAGGCCTACCCTTCATAGCCTGGCAGCTGCAGTGGAACCTGTTAAAATAACCCTTTTCTTACAAGTAAAAATCTCCCTTTTAAATATAAGCACGTCACCCCCATGTAAGCCTTGTCGTCCTCAAGGTAAGGTGCTTGGTATATAAAAGTGGCACATGTAGAAATTTAATATTATCATGTCCCTACAGTGAGAATGTCTAATAATTTGGCAAGTTTATGTGTCCTACGTAGAAAACAAGTACAGATTAAAGTACTAATACCAGAACTTGGGAAAGGGACCAGCTAGAAAGATGATTAAACAACTATTTCAATAGTTATTAAAATCTAAATCAATGGTGTGGTTGGATTTGTAATAAATATTAAGGAAAGATAACTTTTAGAGCCCAAGTTACCCTTTAGCTGCATGAACTGCCAGAAGGCTAATTAGCATAAGATTCTGCCAGCTCTCAGCCTGTGCCCAACCTTGATTAGGTGTGAAGTGCCTCCCGGGTGCAGACAATAGGTTGACCCGAATGGGCAGAGATGACTCCTTTGAACTCCGCAGAATGTGAAGGCTAGGGGCTGTGGGCATCTATAGTGTGAAATACTGCTTGACTGGTCCGCTGAGCCACATGTAACACTAGGGGCACACTTGAAAGAAAGAGAACAGGATTTCAAGTCAATTCTTATGTATCCACTGATTGGTCACTTAAGGAACTTCCATTTGTCCTACTAGACTTCTGTCTCTGGGTTTGTTGTATGTACAGTGCCTTCCTGAAACTGGCATTTAGTATTACATGTGGGAGGACACTAGAATTGCCATCAAACACTTCCCACACACACCACCAGCCCCAGAGCAAAAGTTTAGTGTGGCCGAAGGCATCTTGAAAATGCCCTGACACATGGGATTTTGGGCCTGTTTGCAATAAGGAAAACAGGAACTGCTGTGAAATTGGGAAGGGTTACCCCTGGGAGCTTTTACCCAATTGGTTAGGGCATGCCCAGGAGTCATTCCCACCTACTAGCTACAGCCAGGCACAAATGTGGCGCCTTCAGACACCCACTTCAGAGCACTTTCTGCATCTGCAGAAAATCGGAAGAGGACTGGAACTGCTGCCTGTGACCTGAGAGGAGCCCTGAAGGACTGGACCTGCTCCCTCTTGTACCCAGGACAAATGAATGAATGCCAAGTGTCAGTCGGCTGACCTCCTGTGTGCGTACAAGGGGACAACAAGCTGCAATAGGCCTTTTCCTGGAAGTACCCAGCTGACCATTGGCAACTGGACTTAGATTGGTACTATCAGCCCTCTATGACACATCTACTGTGTAATCCAAAAATGAAGTGTAAAATGTTAGGTGGTAACCTATTCTACATCTGGGGAACCAGACTGTTGAAGTCTCTTCCAGGGGATTAGTAGAGAAAGCAACAATCTTAAACTGAGATAATCATTCAGAAATATCCCCTTTTGTTAAATTGGTCTCTGTACCTATGTGATATACAGGAGATGATAAGCGCCCAGAGATGGTTCTGTCTGTAATATGTGCTTTATAGCTTTCTTCACTCACAAATATTTTCCAAAGAATTGTGGTTTGCCTTGGCTCCCAGCCCTGCTTTTCTGGAAGTCACAACTATGAAGCTGGTTAAGGCAAAACATATTATTGAGTGCACTTTAGTTACTTTGTTTTAATAGTACTAACTAACACCCAACTCTCTGTGTCTGACAGCTTTGTTAAACCTGTCTCTGGTCCATGCCTATCAGCAGCTGATCCCAGTGCAGGTAAGAGTGTTGGGGCGGATTTCGACATACGACAACGAGGAGAAATTAAAATAATTAATTAATTTTCCCTCGCTGTCGTCTGTCGAAATCCCCCCCACCCAGCCCCACCGCTCTTACCTGCATGGGCCGCGGCTGCCCATCAGGCAGAATAGGAAGAGGGAAAGAGAGATTGAGTTTTCCAATCTTTACAGTCAGCTCTGGATTGAGTGATTGTTTCCTAATACTGAGCTATGCACAGCTAAAATTCTTCAATATGTCGATCGAAACTTGGTTCTTAGAGTTAGGAAACTATCCAACACACCAGCCAAGAAATCTAGAACTTTGAAGTTGTGCATCTGCGATAACATGTAACCCCCAACTACTCCTGAGCATCTCCAAGATTATGTGTGAGTTCTAAGGGCCACATCGTCAGCAGGAGTTGTGTTTGTTGGTTTTAGGAGTTTTACACAGCTTAAGTGCTGTCTTATGGGCCTTCAGAGGGCTGTGAGACGCAGAGAGCATCTTACATCAAGGTGTATGCAAAGGAGGTGATATGTCCTCCTTGGTGGCTCCAGGACTACTTCTGGTGACCACTAAAAATCCAGGTTCTGCATGTTACGTGAAATGCATGTCACTAGGGGAACACTGGAGTGGGGTTGAGCTTCGATCTGAGGGTCCTGTGAGTGCAGATGCCTTCGCCTTGTCAGCGCACAAGTGCCGCAAGGAGGCTTTGTGAAGTTCTGTCTGACTGCCAGCAATACTCACCAGGGTTGTCATGTACTTTGATGTTCCCAAGGAGCTGCTGTCACCCCTCCTTTGAAACACTCTTCTATTCACCTGAGGCGTGCTTTAACACCCACCTGAAGCATTCACAGGGAGGGCGTTCACTCCCTTTGGGAATACTGCTCTTTATTCATTGTAACAAAGTTTTATATTCACCTTTCGCAGACTTCAGTGATCCCCTGGGGCAGAGCTGTGGACTCACCCAGAATGAAGTGCTTGCGCAGGACAGTCAGTATTCTCTGAGGACAAGTCAGAAGTCACTTGGCCCAGTCACCAGTGTTCATGTGGCACAAACTGGACGATCCGAGCCCTACTACTGTGGCCACCATCGCACTCAACTGGTAAATCCCCCCGGCACAGGGTGCAGTATCCATCCCACATGCCTTATTGTTCATCAATCCAGGAAAAAGGCGTACGCTGTTTGCATATATACTGTAACATATCTGTCATTCAGATTACACTGTTGTATAAGCTGTGTATTCTACTAACCAAAAACTTGCAAAAAAATTGTTTAAAAAAAATCCAGCCGAGGGGCGTGGCTTACGCGCGCGGCAAGATGGCGGAGTTTAGCTGAGCTCCGTCTTCTCACGGAGTTCATGAGGATGATTCCGGCCGTCTGGTGACCTCTTCCTGCACTTTCATCGTTGTGTACGCCTTCCGATATATGGCGGCTCTTAATTGCGGTAGTGGGTGAGTCTGGCTCGCATAATACGACTACCTTTACCGTGACTGCATCTTCCTGACGCGAGTGGCCGCCATTTTGTTTGCGCAGCACCCGCGTCATCTGAGAGTTGTCTGAGGGCAGAATGTCTCTCCAAATGTGGCTTCCTGAAGGCATATTTATATTGAGGGAGTGATGGCTCACAACTACAGGAGACAGGAGAGTTGACACAGGACAGGCTCAAGCTGTGCCTGTCTTCTGCATGCACCACACTCCAGTTGTGCACACTTCCTCTCATGTGAATGTTTACTGGCTTCTTACTCCCTGCAGAGCCAATTGTTTATGCCTCCAACTGCACTTGATGCTTCCCTCTGATGCCTAATTCTTGGGGGTCTTTTCTCTTTGCGCCCTGCTCATCTCTTTAACGAGCCTGAATGCCTTGGAGAGCAGTCTGTCTAGGAAAACCTCCTGCAAGCTTATCTGCTTTAATACTTGAGGCTCGTTGTGACCTGCAACGTAGACAACTATTAGAGGATGCCTTTATGGGAGCGTGTCTTCAATGCTTGACAGGATTATGATTGATAATTGTACTTCATTATTCCACGGAGCTTACGAAGGAGTTTTTTGCGGCCACTTGGTGACCTCCTCCAGCATCTCTCATGCACCTCTTGCTGTATGACGACTCACGTCTGTGCTGGCGGGCTCCATTACTTCACATCTAATCTGCATTTGTACAAGCTTGCGAGCTCTTCCATTAATCTCTACTTTACAATGTACTACAAGCCATAGTCCCGTCATCTGGAATTTGGCTGTATCATTCATCAACATTGTGACTTTTTCATCTCCATATCCCTACTGAGATACTTGTCATTGTGCACCTGTTTTTTTATGGAAAGGATCTCTACTTCTAAAAAATTTCATCACCGACAAATGCACTTTATCAAAATGGCTAGTGACTCAATCTCCCTCACGAAGACATCTTCATCTGGCGCCAAACCGAAAAGAGTCAAAAATGATCCTCCTTCTCCGGTGCAGTCTTCGTCTAATCCGATCTTGGATTCAATTTTAGATGAACTGCGTGCACTGAAACCGTTCATGAATACCACAAATGAAAAACTACAACTGATTGAGGATCGATGGATCAGTATGGAAGGCAAAATGTCTGAAATGGAACAACGTATAAGTAATCTTCAAGATGTGGCTACTAAAATACCCTCATTGGAACAAGAAATCTATAAGCTTAAACTTCATACCGAGGATTTGGAGAATCGCAACAGAAGAAACAACCGACGACTATATGGACTGCTCGAAAATGTTGAGGGTCCGGATCTTCTTTCTTTTTTAAAGAGATTTTTATCTGATCTCCTCATCCTTCAATCCTCGACTCCCCTCAACATCCAGCGGGCTCATCGTCTTGGTCGTCTTCAACCTCTCTCCAACAAACCACGTGGTATTATTATGCTTTTTCTAGAATTCACCGACCTGATGCAGGTATTAAAAATTGCCAGAGAAAAAAGTCGTCTTGTCTGGTCTGGCCATAACATCTTCATATCGCAGGATCTTTCCAACGCTACCAATGCCAGGCGTAAAAAATTTCTAGCTCTCCATCGGCAGTTGAGATCTATGAACATTCGTTATGGCATCCTACATCCCTGTCTCTGCAAGATTACTCATGAAGGTGTCTCCCGTTAATTTGAGGATCCATCTAAATTAAGACAGTTTCTGCTTTCCGTTACCAGAAGGCCTATGGATACCACTGCTCAATGCTCTTAATTCAGTTAACTTGTTATTGCTTTATATTTCATCATCTTTTTGCTGTGGTCTCTGTTTTTTATATCCCCACTTTGTCATATGCGGCCTAATCATATTTATATTTCTCTAAATCTCCTACTTCCTTATCTCCCTCAGCTCCATCTTTTCTCGTTGCTGTTCTTGTCCTTGTGTGCTGACATGCCCAATTCTTATTTCTTTCTCTTTATATTTCAGATCTGGCTTTTTGTCTTTGATCTGTCCCTGTATCTCTTTATTTCTTTCACTTCTTTTCCATCTTTCCTTTTTCAGTTTTTTCTATCTCTTTTCTCCCTCCTTCTCCTGTCCCCCTTTCCCTCTTTTATTAGCTCTATAAATGATCGTTTTGTCTGTTCCCTTATGTTCTTATTACTTCTAGTATGTTTCCGGATTTCTATGACCAATGTCTTTCATTTTCTTTGTTGTATCTTGCAGTTCGTCATCACTGTGATTATTCCCCTGTTCCTCAAACATTATTATGTTTAATGTTGTCTTGTGGAATGTCCGTGGTCTGGGTCATCCCGTCAAGCGTCAAAAGGTACTTTCTCATTTATCAAAACTTGATTGTCAGATTGCTTTTTTGCAGGAAACCCACTGTAATGATGTAGAATCTCTTAAACTCAAGCGTCAATGGGTGGGTCAAGTTGTTTTCTCACCAGCTATAAATCGCAAAGGTGGCGTTGCCATCCTCTGTCATAAATCTTTAAAATTACAAATTGTATCAACTGAGAATGATGTGAGTGGATGATGGGTAATGCTACATGCCACGGTCCATAATAAACTTGTCACCTTCTTTAATATTTATGGACCGGTTAAGCCTGACCCAGATTTTTTGCATAATATTAAACTAAAATTATCTTCAATTTCTAACCCCAATATTATTGTTGCTGGAGATTTTAATAATTGGGTTGACCCCTTCTCTGACAGAAAATCTGATTGCAAGTTTAAACCTGATAAATCCCATAGAGCATTTCAATCTGCTGTTGCTTCTCGTCCACTCTACGATGCCTGGAGAACTAGTAATCCTGATTGTTATGATATCACATTCTTCTCTAATGTTCACCATACTATGTCTCGCATTGATTATGTTTTAATTTCAAAATCTTTATTGCCCTCGTTCCAATCATCTGAGATTGGTTCTATTTTTATCTCAGATCACGCCCCGGTCTCAGTTTCCCTTGATCTGCCCCTTGCCACTCCCAAACAGGCTAGATGGAGATTTAACAATTCTCTATTATCTGATCAAACTTTTATTCTAAATGCTACTTCCTTTATACAAGAATGTTTTCAATTTAACAAATCAAGTGATACCTCTATCCATAACAACTGGGATGCTTTTAAAGCATTGTTTAGAGCTTTCACCATCGCCTACACTGCTAGAAAGAAAAAGTCATTAAACTCTCAATACATCTCCCCTCTCAATCATATTAAGACCCTAGAACACCTCTATTATACTTCCAAATCCCCTACTCACCTTCGGGATCTAATTAAGGCAAAGTCTGACCTGAATAAATTGGCAACAACCGATGCTTGTAATATCTTACTTAAGATAAAATCTAAATATCATGGGGGTCAAAACAAAGCGGGTAAAATGTTGGCTAATTATTTAAAAGTCAAATCAGAAAAGAAAGCCATTGGCCCTATTCGTAATACCCATACTAACACTCTATTGCACTCCAATTCAGATATTGTTAAAGCATTCCAGACCTACTATCACGCATTATATATGGACCACACTCATCCCACCATAAATGACACGCAGATATTTTTTGATGGCCTCCCCTCTCCTAACTCTGTTCCCGATGATATGGCTCTCTTGGAAAAAGACATAACTCTTCAGGAGATATTAGATGCAATTAAATCCTTAAAAAGAGCTAAGGCCCCTGGTCCTGATGGCTTCTCTATTGAACTCATTTCCTCTTTTTCATCTATTTTTGCTCCGCACTTGCTTGAGCTTTTTACCTCCTTTATATACAGCGCTCTAAACCTGAATGCTCCTTTGTCAAAATTATCGCCCAATCTCCTTAATTAATTATGACTGCAAAATATTTGCAAAAATTCTTGCCTCTAGATTGGAAGGGGTTATTCCCCTACTTATTAATCCTTACCAGTCTGGTTTTATTAAGGGTAGACTCTCCTCAGACAATGCTAGAATGCTATCTAACATTCTCATCCTGGGAAGTAATTACTCTGATCCTCTAGCAGCATTATCTCTTGACGCTGAAAAAGCTTTTGATCATATAAATTGGCAATTTATGTTCAAAACTCTCCAGTGGTTCGGTTTCGGCCCCAAATTTATCTCATTTATTAAGTTATTATACTCCGACCCCCGTGCATGTGTAACTGTTAATGGTCTCTTATCTCCTTATTTCAATTTGCACAGAGGCACACGGCAAGCCTGTCCCCTCTCTCCTCTTTTGTTACTTTTATGTCTTGAACCCTTCCTTGAGCGGATTTGTCATAATCCTTTGATAACTGGTTTTCTTCATAATTCCCATGAAATTAAATTGTCTGCTTATGCAGACGATATCTTAATTTATCTTTCGAAACCCCTAACCTCCTTACCCCCTTTCTTACAGGAGATTGACTTATATTCTAAAGTATCTGGATACAAAATAAATTTCTCTAAAACTGAAATTTTACCTTGAAATTGTCTTTGTTATCAATTCATGTTTTCCGACACCAACTTTAAATGGTGTCCAACAAAAATTAAATATCTTGGTGTATGGATTTCCCCTACCATTTCCCATGCTCTCACCCATAATTTTACTGCTTTGAAAATTAAGATTCAAACTTTACTCTCCTCATGGCCCCCCTACATCTGTCCTGGTGGGGCAGGTTGGATACCATTAAAATGATGATTGCACCGCTTATCTTATTTCTACTATCTATGTTACCCTTTAAAATTCACAACTATTATTTTAATCAAATTAATTCCATCTGCACTAAATTTCTCTGGAACAATAAACCCGCCCGCATTGCTCTAACTAAATTAATCAATCCAAAGATTGAAGGGGGTGTTCGATTTCCTAATTTTAAGCTATATCACACTGCCTTTCTAATCAGCCAGGTATATGCACTAAATAGACAATACCATGATGCTCCAATACCTAGTTGGATTAGTTTCGAACGCTCTCTATTACATGATTTTTCTTTCCACAACATTTGTTTTATGTCCAACTGTACCTTCATATCTAGATATCCTATTTTAAAATACTCCCAATACCTGATACACTCACTATTTATGGATGGATCCAGCTTTCATCAGGCCTTCCTTGCCTCCTCTATTTGGCACAATAAATTTATTAGGTTTCGTCATAAATCATTCTACTTCAAACACTGGAAAGGGAAGAATATTTTATATGTTCACCAACTTATATCCCATAACTCTGTTTTGCCTTTTAATAAATTACAAGACCTTCATGACTTGCCCTCCTCTTGCTTATCTCAATACTCTCAACTATCACAGACACTTCAATCATTTCTTTCATCTAAAACGTTTCCATTAACAACACTCCATTTATTCCTTTGACTCCTCTATATAACATCTCATCTGACTCTAATCCCAAAGCCTCATTTATATATAAACTCCTATCTACTCCTATCTCTGAAAGACTAAAATCCCCCACTGAATTAGCTTGGGAACTTGATTTGTCCATCACCCTCTCTCCTCAAAAGTGGGACAAATTATGGCATAAACTTTTCTCCACCTCTAGAGCTGCTAATATCACTCAGTCTTTATTTTTTCTTTACAACAGAGCTGTTAGAACACCAATATTTTTGCACAAAATTAACCCATCCTATTCCCTTCTTTGTTTGGTCCTGCCTTTCCTCTAATGGTACACTATCCCATTTGATTTTCGATTGTCCCAATATCCAAAAATGTTGGAAATCCATCTGGGCCAAATGTTCCAAGATTTTTCATGTCGAGATTCCCATATCATTTCAGAATGTTTTTCTTGGATCTATGTCGCTTGATTTTCATGATACAGTACTAAAGCCGAAGTTGTTTGATCTGTTTATTGCTCTTGCATTTAAAGTTATTATTACTTGTTGGAAAGACAATTCCAAAATATGCATGTAACATGGTGGAACCTTATTTGTGATGAACATAGAATTTCCACTATTTCATCTTCATCTGTGGCCCATCGAATTAAGTCTGATTTATTATGGTTACCTTTTACTACCTTTCTATCTACACACTCTCACTTACATTAATTCTTCCTGTTAATTTTTCTTCCCCTCTTTCCTCTTTTTTCTATTCCTCTGTCTTCCTTTTTCTCTTTTCTTTCCTCTTTCTTTTTTCTCATTATTATTCTAAAATTATCCTGATACCTATTGGTTTTTAAGGTACCATAATCTTATTTTCTTTTAAACCATTGCATAAGGTTGTAGTCACTAATCTCATTTCCTCTCTATTCTGTATTAATGCTTCCATTTATTATATATTTTACCATGTTACTTCATCCCTTATGTTGACTGTGTTCTTGGTACCTGCTTTATTATTCAATAAAAAATTATTTTTAAACAAATCCAGCCAGCAAACTCTCAGTAATTGTGAGTTGTGATCTTCAGGCTTCATGATTCTATGTCAGAAAATTGTATACAGCTATATCCTCCAACAACATATAGATGCTCTGACATAAATGTTGTCCCCTAAATATGGGTTACAAACACATCATGCCACTGAGAGTAGATCTTCTACTATAAGCCCCAGTGAGGTGATATTTTTGTAGGGCACAATATTTATGTCAAATATCATTTTGAGAACAATATTCTGGTTCCCCACTGCTCTGACCTAGGAAGGAATTCCATCTTCAACCCCAGAAAGCTTCAATGTATACTTTAGACATAAATGAATACTTGCCTCTTATGTATGTGGTAGTTAGTACAACGCTCTTAACGTGCCCCAGCACCTTGTATCAAATATTTTGAAAGTCCAGATCTTATTCTCAGGATGATAGTCAAGTTTCTTTCTCATCTTTTCAGCATGTCATCTAAGGATTATGTCAAGCAACATGCGTTTCGGGATTTGCTCAAGATCCCGAGGAGTCGTCAGGAGGTCGTATGCCCTTTAGGACACATTGCTCATTTAAAAGAAAAGAGGTTATGTACACAATTTGTGCAAAGTTTACTCTGTTGCTTGCAAACTAGTTTATTTGGTTCTGTGCCTGTTGCAGTTTACCAAAGCAAGTCTGAAGTCTATTCTCCAGAGGTCATTTGTCAATAACTCCAACATGCAGAACAATGCCACTAAGGGTGTCATTATTTAAAATACTGTTCACTCCTGATTTTTTTAATGGTTAATAAAAGATTACTTTTTTATAGGTCAGTCCCATTTTCAAAGTTAATTGTTGTAATGGCAAACTCTAGAAGCTTCTTTTTGAGCACATGTGCAAACGAGACATAACTTGTTTAGGTCTGGCAAGACAGTTTTATCTGTGTTTCCAACTTCAGCAATAATATATACATATAACTAAAAAAAAGAAACGTATATATACACATAGAGGAGCGTTGGATCAGCCCTTTGCATCCATTGGTCCATTCAACCACCATTCACATTTTGCTTCCTCCCACCTCAGTATACAGCACGGGGCAACAGGCCCGCCCGCTTCAGCCATTGGCTCTCTTGCTCTATGAATGACAGAATTTTGCTTGATCACGTGCAAAACTGTCTAAAAAGAATTGCCCTTCATATGGCTTGTTGGTCAACACTTTCTTTACTTCACCAGTTTTTCATTTCTGTATCTATTTTTTTTAAGTCTTTGTGTGTTTAAACCATGACTTCTGATTATCATAATTCAAAGGCTATAGTATTTTTTCTTTGTGCCAATAAGAATAATATTTTCCTGGACTGCCCATTAAAACTAAAATAAATGTGTTTACACCTGTTTTAAGTACATTTGCTTGATTAGAAGCCCAAGTAATGTTCTATTAAAATTGCAATTGCTATTTTTAGAATTTAACATTTTTATTGCAAGCATGTGGCCGCCACGTTTGGGCAGTGGCATGTTTTTTTCCTTCTTTTAATTTTTGTGGCATGTGCTTGCAATACTAATAAAAAGAAACCATTGAACCAGCTAGACAAGGATTAAGTAATATTAGATTTTTTTTTTACTATGGAGTACTTCAGACTTTCATGTTAATTTTTCTATTTCTGCCAGTGTTTTGTGACTCCAGGTCTTGTAAAGTCATATTTTATGTATGTTTCAGACAAGATGTTGATTTAAACAAAGCAAAACAGCGATCTTTAGCTTATGAAGTTGCTCTAAAGGGACATTTCTTTCCTGAACTTGTAGAACTTGAGAAGCAGAAGTACCTGAGGACAGAGTCGCATGGACTACCAAATCCTAATCTTCCAGGCCTGCAGTGTCACAGAAATGCTGAAGGCAACAAAACTCTGCCGCCAGGAAGCAAACTTGCCCAGGGAACACACCACCCCAACCTAGAAAGTTGCAGCGTGGCAGCCAACCCCAAAAACAAACGTAAGTGGAGCTAACATCGCCACACTCTTGTGCAGCACATTCCTTGCTGACGTGCAAGTTCTCACCTTTTAAGGTCTCGCATAGACAGCGAATGCTGTCTCTTCAAGACATTTTGTTTACTGTTAGTAGGCTTGGAGCCCTCCCATTACTTACCACTGGTGGGCTTCACAGCCACTCTCAATTGCCTGCTTCCTGCTGGTCAGTTCTGCTGTCAGCACTTCCCTTTTCTTGCATGTGGCCCTCCCCTAGAGCATGGCTCAAGTACTTGTGTCATTTCACTGCTCGCACTTTTGGGGCCAGTTTTTCTCTTTTTGTTGAGGCACTCTACAGAGTGCATCTTTCCTAGCTGGCTCTGATGTTTACTTGTTGTTTTAGGCTGTCCAGCTTGACTTCGTCTCTCCCGTGAGCATTCCTTGTTTACTGTATCCTCCCCAGTACTCACTATCTGTAAACAGACCTTTAAATCTTGTTCTTATCTTGTCTCATATGCTGTGAATTCAAAGACAGAGGTCAAATGTCAGGCTTTGTATTCCGAGGGAACTTGGGGGCACATGCATCAAAGGTTTTTGCGATCGCAAACGGTGCGAATCGCAAAAATCGGCCGTTTGCGATCGCAAATTGGCCTTTGGAGATGCATGAAAGTAGTTTCCTATGCGCAATTTAAGAATTCGCAATTAATTGCGAATTCTAAATTACGATTGCATTTAAGGAATCGCAATTTGCGATTCCTTAAATGCAATGCTAGAAGCACTTTCAAATAGCGATTTCGCTATTTGGGACCGCAAATTACAGACAAATCAAACTTGTCTGTAATTTGCAATACCTTCGAAAAATGCTCTAAAATGCATTTTTTTAAGTTTTAGGTTACACACACACATGCCCTTGGGGCATGTGTGTGCGCAACATGGGTGCACATCACAATTTCAGGGTGCAACAGGGTGTCATTTTGACACCCTGGCACCCTTGAAATTGCATTCTCAATTTGCGATTCTCTAATTGCGAATCGCTAATTGAGAATGTCTTCCCATTCATTCCTATGGGCCTCTAGGCCCATAGGAATTAATGGGGAGGTATTCCTTAATTGCGACTCGCAATTAGCGAGTCGCAAATAAGGAATGTTTAGGAATCGCTATTTTTATAGCGATTCCTACATGCATAGGCTTTTGCGATTCCTTAATTGCGATTCCTTAATAATCGCAATTAAGGAATCGCAAAAGCCTACCTTGATGCATGTGCCCCTTGGTGTTTACTTTTCTTTCGCTGACTTCAAAGTGAGAGAATTTATCTGACAATCCATCCTGCTGAGTACACATGCGTGAGGAAAGGCTGTAGGATGTTTTCTTTTCTAGTACACAACAAAATTAATTGTTGTGATATTTCTGAATACATCACACTGAGAACAATAGAAATGAAGCCCTTTATTTGTAATTCTGAAGTGGGGTGTAAACAAATATTTTAATACGCTCAAAACACATTAATAGACTAGGTGATGACATTTCCACACATTATCATTTGTGCGCAGTAAAACTGTATGTCTGTGTGAATGTAATGGCCATTTTCAATTGGAAATGTGTTACCTGTAATGGCAGTGCGCTATCACACCATGCATACTCCACACTACGCCACTCCACTTTACACTACAACACTCTACCCCACTTTACTCAATAACACTGTGCTCCCTCTATGCCCTTTCCCTCTATGCTATGCCAAACCACGGCATGCCACTCCACTGTAAGACTCTGTACGACATGGCTCGCCACTCCACGCCCCTCCACCCCACACCGCTCCACTCCATTCTACCCCAATCCACCCCAATCTACCCAACCTAATCTACCCCACTCCAGTATACCTCACTCCACTTCACTCGAATCTACCCCACTCCACTCCAATCTACCTTTCTAATCTACTATACTCTAATCCACCCAATCTACTCCACTCCAATGTACCCGACTCTTCCCTAATCTACCCCACTCTACTCCACTCCAATCTACCCTACTCCACTCCTCTACCCCACTCCACTCTACCCTACTCCAATTCCCCCAATCTACCCCACTCCAAGTACCCTGCTCCACTCCAATCTACCCCACTCCATTCCAACCTACCTCACTCCAGTATACCTCACTCCACTTCACTCGAATCTACCCCACTCCACTCCAATCTACCTTTCTAATCTACTATACTCTAATCCACCCAATCTACTCCACTCCAATGTACCCGACTCTTCCCTAATCTACCCCACTCTACTCCACTCCAATCTACCCTACTCCACTCCTCTACCCCACTCCACTCTACCCTACTCCAATTCCCCCAATCTACCCCACTCCAAGTACCCTGCTCCACTCCAATCTACCCCACTACATTCCAACCTACCCCACTCCGCTCTACCCTACTACAATCCACCCAATCTACCCCACTCCACTCTAGCCCACTCCACTCTACCCCAATTTACCACACTCCACTCTCCCCCATCTACCCCACTCCACTTCACTCCAATCTGTCCCACTCTAATCTACCACACTCACTCCAAACTACCCCACTCCACCCCATTCTACCCCACTCCATTCTAGCCCAATATACTTCACTCCAGTCTACTCCACTCCACCCCACCTCACTCCAGCCTACCCTATTCCACTACAATCTACCCCACTTCAAACTACCCCACTCCAATCTATCCCACTCCAATCTACCCGTCTACCCCACTTCACTCTACCCCAATATACCCCACTCCATTGTAATCTACCCTATTCTAATTCACCCAATCTATCCCACTCCAAGTACCCTGCTTCACTCCAATATACCCCACTCCATTCTGACCTACCCTACTCCATTCCAACCTACCCAACTCTAATCCACCGAATCGACCCCACTCCAAGTACCCCACTCCAATCTGCCCTACTCCACCCAACTTCACTCCAGCCTACCCCATTCCACCCACTCTTCTCTAATCTACCCCAATATACCTCACTTCACTCTACTCCAATCTACCCGATCTACTGCACTTCTATCCATCCCATTCCACCCAAATCTGCCCTACTGTGCTCCAATCTAACCCATTACATTCCACTCCAATCTACCCCACTCAACTCTAGCCCATCCCATTCAATCTACCCCACTCCACTCCAATCTACCCCACTCTTCTTCACTCAATCTACCCTACTCTACACCACTACAATCTACCCCACTCTACACCACTACAATCTACCCCACTCCAGTCTACCTCACTGTACCCCAATATACCCCACTAAAATCTACCCCACTCCACTCTAAACCACTCTACCCAACTCCATGCTACTCTAAACCAACCCAACCCCTCCACGCTACCCCAGTCAGCCCTACTCCACGCTACTCCAATCTACCCCACCCCACACCATGCCACTAATGTTTAGCCATGCTGAAAAGCAGCCACACTGATATACAACATGGCTAAAACACATTGCCAAAGCCAATAGCTCGCTTATAAGCTAGATCTATTGGCTTTGCCAATGCTTGTAGATGTCTTGATTCTAATTCATAAGCTTCCTTAGTTTATCCATACCACATTTAAAATCCTTATGTCAACACTTCAAGCGCCAAGAAGTTTAATGGATAGGCACAATGATGGTGAGAAGCTACAAGAATGAAACCCACAAAGATGTTTCAGCACACTCTGCTTGATGCACAATGGGACTCTAAAGACATTTTCCATGCTGGATGACCAGTGCTGAGTCACTAATTCTTTCTCCAAAAACACCTTTGCAATGTCTATAAGATCTCGAAGTCTAACAACTCATATTTGGCTTTAATATAGTCACCGGCGTTGAGGGGAGGGATCTATTGTGAACCTGGGCTAAAGGGATGGTCTGGAGCACCCGTGGCTGTCTGGAGATCTTTCTACAGCAAAGTAGTGGAGGCCTCGTTTAAGCGCTCACCACCAGGATGCCTCCGTAGAGGTCGCCGTTTGCAATTGAGTAAATGTCATTAATTAATTAATTGATCCAAAATATCCAGTTCTCTCCCCTGAGGTATGTTGGCAGACCTGGCGCATTCACCAAAGATTTCCTCCAACCAGTTCTATTGTGGTCTGACCGTAGGATAGTCAAGCTGATGCTACAAGTTCCTGCCAAAGCCGTGCATGGCTTGGAGGCCTTGGAAGGCGCAGTCTGTCTTATGTAGATTAGGCATTTACTCAATTTGAAGCAGGTCTAGGGAGTTATCGACTATGTGAGTAAGCCGTGATGGACCGCTATACGGGTGCTAGTGCCAATGATGGCTTTTTTCCTTCAGGAACGTGCTGGATTTGCTGTGGTTAGTAGGCACACTTTGTGCTTGTTATTCGTAACTAAGTAGTGTTGGAAAGGCTATTGCAATTGGACTAAGATTGGATCTGCCCTAGGAGAAGTTGGCGAATGCCAACTGGGGACGGGGAGGGTATGCTCCATGGCTAAGCTCATTGGAAAGCTGGAAGGTAAGAGCCGAGGAGCCAGAGCTGAGCAACTTCCCCAGTCAGACATAACTTTGAAGACACCGCGATCTCCTGAAGTACGTTATCATACAAGAGGTAAAGCAGAAGTGCATTGAGGGCAGAGTTGAACCCTACTGCCGGTAAAGAGCGCAAACAAAATGCAGTGGTAAATGTTGAACAGGAGACTGAGAACCAAGGGCGAATCTTTGAGGTGGTGGAATGTGCAGTGACAGGAGTTGTCCTAGCAGGATCACTGAGGTGTGCGTGAGGGGAAATAACGAGAGCTTCTGCGGAAGCGCGAACTGAGGAAATGGCACCGTGGGATTAAGCAAAGAGGAAGGCAGTCCCTTGGAGGATATGCTACCTGTGCTCTAACGTTGAAGGATTTATAAATTGTTTGAAACTTTGAGCGTAGTGGATTAGGAGTGATGTATTTATATTGTGTGTATTATTTTTGTTTGGTTGTAAGCTCCGTACAATATACTATTGATTTGAATATTTCTACTCCACAAATGAAGGAATTGATGTTCTGATGGTCTCAGATGCAGGTCTGCAAGCCCCACCTCCCCGCTTTTTGATCAGGAGTCGCAGATCTTAAGTCCTGAACATTTGTGGTCACAGAGCTCCTTTCCGTATTGCATTGAGGACGCAAATAAAAGCGGGTCACTTCAACGGTTTCCTTGTAGTTTGTGGTTTAATGTCAGTTTATGTGAACACTGACGCGTGCGTGGTCGTAGCGGAGGAGGGAAGGTTGACGTGAGACGTGCTACCGCTGAATAGACGTCAGAGATGCCAACAAGAGGAAATACTGCTTGTAAAACAAAAAAAAAGTGATAGACCTCTTGTGAGCATGTGCGTGGGCAGCTGGGACAGTATTGCTCAATTCGTGTGATTGAGAACTTGTGGATACTTTTTTATCATCCTGGACTTTTGCTTTACATTAGTTACGGGCTGGAATGGTTTCCCCTGCTGTGCCCTGCTTTCTGATAGTTTAGAGCTGGGTTTCTCTCTTCTTGTTTTCCCATAATGTAGAGCTGGAGTCACCACTTCAGGGCTCTGTTTCCTGTTAGTTTCGAGCTGGAGTGCTTGTCACCATAGTTTAGACCTAGTATGGTCTCTCCTGCCGGGTCAAACAGTCTCCTCCATAGATCAGAGCTGGGATTGTCTCTTTTCCTGATCCCTGCTTTCTTTTACATAAAAGCTGCAGTAGTAATCTCCTTCGCTGTTTTAGAGTTGGAAATCTCTCTACTTCCGGGTCATACAGTCTCCTCCATAGATTAGAGCTAGGATTGTCTCTCTTCCTGGTCGCTGCATTCTGTTAAATTAACACTGCAGTAGTTGTCTCCTCCGGAGATTAGAGCTGGGTTTGTCTCTCTTCCTGATCCCTCCTTTCTGTTACTTTAAACCTGCAGTAGTAGTCTCCTTTGCAGTCTTAGGGTTGGACATGCCTCTACTTCCGGGTCCTGCTTTCTAATAGTTATGAGCTGGAGTAGCTGTCTACTCTATAGTCAGTGGCGTAACGAAACTTGAGGGGGCCCCCCTGCAAAGTACATGGAGGGGGCCCCCCATGCTCTGGACCCAGTCAGGAGCTCTCAGGCCAGGGCCGGACTGGGAACCCAAAGCAGCCCTGGCATATTTTGTCAGACCAGTCCCTCTATGCTATATGGTACGTAGCGAGCCAGCCTGACTCTTGCAAGTGGGCTTGGGGCGGGGGGGGGAGGGTTCTCCCCCAATAATATTTTTTTTTATGACAAAAGCTGTGCATTATACAACATATTTTTCATTGTATATTCAAATGTATTAACTTTTAAAACATAGTAAATGATGACCTTACAGTGCATTGGGATACCCAGTCATACCCACATTCTTACAGAGAACATAGAAAATAGATCAGAGAAGCACCACTAAATCTGTATCTCTTTCTTTTGCACGTTTTCCATCAAAGGTCACTGCTTTGTCTGTAATGTTTGGCACCTGAGGGGAGAGCGTGGGTGGCAGACAGAAGCCACATGGAAGTCTGGCTCATTTTGGTCTCGAGGATCCGACCAAGAAGAGCTGAGCCAGAGCAATCATCTGCATGGAGGGTCCGATCTAGCTGCGGTGCCGGAGCTGGTCAAGGCCCATCACCCAACTGGAAGCAGGATATCAGGAGAGACGAAACAGGCAAGGCTGAGCTTACCGCCCATCAAGCCTCATTTGGAAAGCAGCCTGTGCAACTGGGAGCTGCCAGACACTGTAAACATCCCAATAGAAGCAACGCTTTCCCACTACCTCTCCATGAGAACAGAAATACAGAACCCCCAAAGAGGAAGAATGCAAAGAGGTTCTGGGTCCACTTCCTGCTCAGGTGGAAATATGCCTCAGAGGAGCTGGCACTGCCCACGAAGACTGAGGCGATGCAGCTGGAAAACTGCCGGATGGTGCCCTTCACCCATGCAAGGGAGCTGGCTGTATAAACCTTTTGTGCCCACCCCCTTCCCTCGTGTGTCTTAGTGCACTTAAGTAGACCTCTATCTGCCTGCAGCACTCTTTAAATCAGCAATGGTATGCTGCATCACAGCCCGGTAACATAACACAATTTAAAAGCATAATAACGTAACACATAGAAAAACTTGGCACACCATACTATTGAACAACATAACATATCATGCAATTTCATTATACCATAACCCAACATACATGACATAGCAGCTCTTATATGGTGGTCCGATTCTTACAATGTTGCTCTCATAGTTTTATGTTTAATATAACCTTTCATTTAAAACAGCAGGATCACAGATTTTTAACGTTTTCAAAATCATCTTTAGAGTCGCACTTTCATCAAACAATCTACTACACTGTGTCTCGTGTTAAAAACCACAATGGTGCAACCTCAAACAGGGCTGGTCTGAAGCATGCACTCAAATATGGAGCCCTGCCCCTTATAGGGTCATCCAAGAAATCAGGCATCCGAAAGCCCTGCCAAGCTAACTAACACATAAGGCAGCCTCACCCATGCAACCCGGGGCATTACAGTCAGGATTTTGAAAAAACAGCTTTTCTGAAAAATGGTCACATGTTTTGTTTTTTTAATCTAATAAGATGTCAATAAAATTCATCTTATGAATATGCTTCTTACTATTATGACCACATTATCAATACTTTCAGCCACTGTAAAACTATATCATAAATATGCCCACCAACACTTCCTGTCAATGGCATGGGCTGCACTGGCAATGTGGTGTCAAGAACACACACGTGCTGGAGAGAGTATCTATTTCTAATAAATATTACAGTCAATGGTGGCTTGCGTATTTGAACTGACATATTACTAACTTGGTAGCAAACCATAGCATCCTTAGTCAGTTCTCAAAATAGCTACATTGTGTATTTTTTAATCCTTTGCACCTTAGCAATGACAAGGACCACTTCAAGACTGCGTTATGACGGAAAGGCAGACATTGCGCTGTAGAAAATACAGAGACATCCAAGGTAGGTCCAGGAGAGCCAGGGCCTTGCCAAATATTTAGGATATCCAAATAGAAGACCTCAACATAAAATGATTCTAAATTGCATTTGTTTACATAGTCCGTGGATAGCTGAATATCTTGCATGGATCCGGTTCTCCGACCTAGACCTATGTTGGACACCCCTGAGAGACTCAACGTTTACATTTCTTTCCGAGGAGGCACAGAAAGAAAAAGTAGCAAGAGTAGCTTTGTATTTCAAGTGGCTGCTGAATTTTAACAAGTGTAGACTTTAGAGCTGACAGTTCTAAAAGCAAATCGGCTACAGTGCCAAATGACCAACCATGGACAGACGCACAGATAACCCAGGCTAAAAAGATGCATGGACATTTGAAAAACCGGTCTGCACCAGGGGAGTGCAGCCCAAGCCGATAAAAAAGTAATTAGTGGAGGTGGCAGCCTACACAAAAGTTAGTGGAAAGTGCTGGAGGCGCTTTTCAGCCTGCAGATACACTCTTTTTGTGTAATCTAAGTATATTTGTTCATTTCAGAGTCGAAGAGGGGAGCGGAGATCTATCTTGAACAACGTTCCGATGGTTTTTCATTTTTTTATTTAATCAAAACAATGTCCACAGTTTTGTTAAAAAAAGAATTGTTCCAGTACTGATATGACGACCTTCAGTTTTCTCAAGTTGAAAGGAGATGGTCTCCTGCACTGTAAAGACTGGTTTAAATTGCTTTTGTTTGAGTTTTTTATTTGAAGTGTGTGCACTACTGGGCAGTCTGACGAAGGCAGATAACAATTAGCAAAGGTGCCGAGGGCGAGTGGTGTGGACAGGCAGGAGAGCAGTGTCGCAGAGACTTGTCATGGACAGGTAGACTGGCTCACAGGAGTCGGCTCCTTAACACTGAGCAGTCAACACTGGCGTGGCACTTGGTTATAGTGCAGCTGGGTCTCGGATTAAGGCTCATGGTCTCATACTGTACAGAAGAGCGGTAGAAGTGCGGAAGCAGGGGCCTCTACCCCAGGTTCATCCTCCACCTTAGCTATAGAAAATACAGTTAGATGATCCAGCCAGTGCCAGATCAGTGAAAGGATGTAGCAGACAGGCTCTCACCACTAAAGGTACACATCAATGGCTGAAATAGCAAATACATCCAACTCATACAGTGCATGTTGCACTCATTGAATAGTGGTTTCATCTGAATCTGTATTCAGCTTAATGTTATGGCCTATGACACAGTAATGTTACTCAAAAAGTAAAACATACTAAGACGACTTTCCTCAAACTGCCGCCCTTTGCAGCAAGTCTCTTTTATTATCCTGAAAGGCATGAAGTCTTTCTGGAAGAAGCATGCATGCCAACAGCTGCGACAACATAAGACGCCAGCCGACTTTGTGTGGCCTCCGACAAACAATGATGTACATATTAGCATGTTTAATTTATATTTCAAGGAGGAAACTGCAGGTGATTAGGCTGCATCTGAATACTCTCCTGGCCTTAAAAATGTGCTTGTAATGCTTAACCGGTCTAACTCGGTGTGGATGCGCGCTAAACTCCTCCATATATGTAATTGGGACTGCTGACCTTTTGCTGTTATGATGACACAGGGCCCGGCCGTCCTGGTGCTCACCCTTGCCTTGCTGTGCGTGCCCATTCACTAAGCCCGACTCAAGAACTTCTACTGAGGCAGCCTACTAAATACCTTTCAACCTGCAAAACCAACACGCGCAATTACCTTTTTCAGGATCAGACTGGCGCTCCGCTCCGCTCCAGGTTGTGCCATCTGCTATCGCGTGAGTGAGCGCTGAGCGACGTTGTCTTTCTTTTATTTCCGTGATGACTGACTTGAAAATAAAAGAGGGACAACGGCGTTTAGTTTAACCCCAGTGCTGCTACTTCTAAAGCTGGCATTTAGGCCGTGCCAAACACCTGTGATGGGTCGGGTGGCCTGATGTAATATAGATCCCCAATAAGAAAATCGCCCCCCCGTAACAAAATCGGTCCCAGGAAACCCCAGGTACTGCCAGTCTGGGCCTGTCTCAGGGCAGGGGCCCGCTGCATGTGCACAGTGCCAGAGGGGGCCCCCTGGAGCTCGGGTCCTCCCGCGCTGTGGGGACTGCGGGGGCTATTTTTATGCCCCTGCCATTAAGCACAGTGACAGTTAACTGGCACACTCATTTATTCCGCAACGCTCCAAAACCAATCAGATGAGCCAAGGAACTAATACAAGGGAATAGAGTGGAGGGGGAAACAAAAATGAACAATCAAGGTAACATAATGAAAGATATATTGCAGAGCATGAGTTAGAATCATAGTTAGACCAAACACATTCATAAAGAGGAGGCTGCTGTAAGAGAGGTGGAGACTGCCAGGAGAGAGTGACCGTCATTGACGAGAAACAATACAGGAGGAAAGAAGCAGCAAGAAAATAAGAGCGGTCAAATAGCGAGAGACCGCAGGCCATAATGGATGTATAAGAGGAAATAGAGACTGAAAGAGGATGCAAGATGATACAGTCAAGGAAAGAGAAAGAAAAGGAGATCGAGAAGGACAGTCATAACAAAAAGTGGGTATAGACAGTTAGTGAGTAATGGAGGAGCACTGTTAAATAATGTGTATGAGAGAGAGTAAGTGAAAGAGTTAGGGATAAAGAGAGAGAAAGACTGCTTAGAAAGTCAGGACAGTTGGCAAAGAGATAAAGGAATGAGTGAGAGAAACAGGTTAGAGAGGTAAGGGCAGAAAGGAGGGACATTTATGGGAAAGAGAAGAAAACAAGAAAGGAAAAAAAACAAAGAAACAAAAGAGCTAGAAAGAGAATGGGGATATGGAGGGTCAAGAGTGACCACCTCTGAGCAGATGCTGTCTAGAGAGTTAGATTACCTGAAATGAGGGTCATTCACAGTGCATGAAGGGGACTATATGGAAGAATGAGGCACAGAAGAACAGTACATCATAGTAGAAGCTAGAGAGAAGGGAGGAAAGAAACCAGGATGGAAACTACATGTTAGGAGATAACGGAGATCAAGTAACACACAGAATAAAAAGTGAGGCCACCAACAGGGAAAAAGAGGGATGTTGTGTTGGGCGTAGAGATTTGCAAGGTGATGGGAAGACACTAGGAATAAGTACATTGAATGCAGCGTGACTATGGTATTTTAAATGTTTGCTTTATTCCGAGTAGCAGAGCTCTGAGAGCTTTTACACAAGTTTTCAGTGCTTTCCTACAACTTGAAAATCATACATTTTAAGGAAGTGCAGTGCACTCATTTTAGTGCAGTTTGAAAAATAGAAAAGCTGTCCCATCTTTCTCACCCAGCTTTCAATAATTATGGAGGAAAAACATACATGTAAAAGGAGCAATGTCCACTATTCAGAGGATCATTGGGATAGAGCTGCAGGCCAGGGCTTTGAGCCATAGGGCCACCCTGCTACAAAACCTAGACACTGACAGTCTGAGCTGACAGCACCACTGCCACAGTCACCGGATCTGAACCTGGCTTGGTTCTCGTCTCCATCCTCAGACCAGAGCAACATGTGCCATCCACATCTGCGGTAAATGTAATTCTGCGTGAGGTTGGAAATCCTAATGCAGGTGCATTTACTTGGTCAGATCTCACTTTGGGGGGGTGGGGGGGGGCGAACCTACCTCTGAAAAGCAAGACCAAGCAATGCAAGGAGTCACTCATACCCAGATTCCATCCGCTGTCAGGCATTGTTAAAACAGTTGCCTTTGTTCAGTACTTGCAGGGGCCCCAGTGGGGGCTTCTGGGGTTTTGTTAAGTCTGTATGACCAGGTGGTGAGGCATAATGTATGCTATGGTATCAGCCCAATACCCCCAGGGCCTGCCAGTTACTCCATGCATCCCTTTATTACATCAAGGTAGAAAGAAACGGGCTGTTGGTGGACTCACCTGTTGGGGGGCCACCAGCTGGTCCAGCACTAGCCTCACTACTTCTTTAATCCCCAGGAATCACAGCCCTTCAGCAGCTGAAGGATGCCAGCATGGCCTGGGAGAAAGCTGCTACAGGACCAGGATGCATGAAACCCAAATGCAGCCCTTTTGCTCTTTGCTGCTTGCCTTCTCTGTAGTCTGACTCCGATACTGGACTCTTACTGAGGGTGCAGGCTGGATGTGGCCTCGAGGGTCCACAGTCTAACACTGAATCCTGCTTTAGTCATCCATCCAGGCCTTCTGCAAGAGCCCTTCACCCACTCCTGCAATTAACAAAAACCCTGGCCTGGCTTCCTGTAGAATCAGTGGCTTCCTAAAATGTAACAATAAAGTGTTACTTACATTTCTTCAGAGCAGTGTCAACCTATTTGCACTGTCTCTGCACAAAGAACAGAGAAAGTTGCTGTCTGCTGAATATCAGGACAAGCAAGGTGCATGGCTGAGGGGTCCCGGGGTCCTCCTGCACCTGGGTGGGGGGGGGGGGGGGAGGGGTTAAGCACCTTTGCGTGCACACACATTCACACACAGAGTTCTATCATCTTGTCTCTCCCTCACAGCGTTGCTTCTTCCCTTGAACTTCCTTCTGACCTTCTCCTGATCGCTGCTCTGTCGACTGTTGCTTTCTGCACTCCAGCACTCTGATTCACAGATAAATCCTGGGGTGCCTTTCCTTCCAGGCCTCTGTACACAAGCAAGAAACAGAAGCTATAAATTGCAACTGTTTCTTTTTTGTGTGCCAGAGCTTCAGAACACGTGCGAAAGGCTGAAGCTAAACAGAAATGATGTGCATTGCTCAGGCCTGTGCTTCGGCACTCACTTCAGTGTGGGGCCGAGGGGGCCCCTTCAAGTGTAGGGAAGCCTGGGGGCTGTGGGGGCCTTTGTTACGCCCCTGCTTCCAATGCCTCCCAGCAGATCCTGTTTCTGGAGCTGCAAACTTTCTCCGGCCCAAGTCAGCTCTGTGCTGCCTCAGAGGTGCAGTACCCTGCGCGTGAATGCTCTCTCTGGGGCCCCCACCCCCATCCTTGTTCCGGGCCTGGCTCGTCCTGGGTCAGCGCGAGGAGCTCAGAGCAGGCTGCACACTGCAGCTGCTTTAGAGCAAGCCTCTCACAGCTCTCTACAGATGAGCTGAGGGGGCCCCCCTTCACGTACTGAAGACTGGGCCCCCCCCCCCAGCACCACGGGGGCTGCGGAGGTGTTTGTTACGCCCCTGTCTATAGTTTAGAGCTGGTGTTTGGCCTCCTTCTTCTGTCTCTGATAAAATAAGAGTTAAAATTATTCATCTGGGTCCATGTATTGATTTGTTTACATGTGGACTTATCTCTTCTCTTGCTTTTTGATACCTTAGAGTGGGTCTCGTTTCTCCTCCTGCTTTCTGATTCCTTAGGGTGGTCCTTGTCTCTCCTCCCGCTTTCTGATCCTTTACAGTGGGCCTTGTCTCTCCTCCTGCTTTCTGATACCTTAGAGTGTGTCTTGTCTCTCCTCCTGTGCTCTGATACCTTAGAGTGGGCCTCGTTTCTCCTCCTGCTTTCTGATACCTTAGAGTGGGTTTCGTTTCTCCTCCTGCTTTCTGATACTTTACAGTGCGCCCTGTCTCTCCTTCTGCTTTCTGATACCTTAGAGTGGGTCTCGTTTCTCCTCCTGCTTTCTGATACTTTACAGTGGGCCTTGTCTCTCCTCCTGTGTTCTGATACCTCAGAGTGTGCCTCGTTTCTCCTCCTGCTTTCTGATACCTTAGAGTGTGTCTTGTCTCTCCTCCTGTGCTCTGATACCTTAGAGTGGGCCTCGTTTCTCCTCCTGCTTTCTGATACCTTAGAGTGGGTCTTGTTTCTCCTCCTGCTTTCTGATACTTTACAGTGGGCCTTGTCTCTCCTCCTGTGTTCTGATACCTTAGCAGTGGCGGCTGGTGACATTTGAAAGTGGTGTGCCGTAAAAGTTTGTGATGAGTCCTGTCACCGGTGGCGAGCGAGCCCGACCGTCAAAAGAGAGTTTGGGGGGGCCAGGGGGGTCTTAGTACGGGAAGTGCTGAGGCTGCAAACTACTGTGGCCAGGGTGAATATTTATTTTGAAGGAGGCGGAGCTTTGTCTGCAAGCGCATGTATATTAAGTTACACAGCTTATTTCTGCAGAGTTAATTTTACTTCTAGTCTTTAGTTGGGTCTATTGCACACATCTGCGCCTGCACATAGGCAAGAAACAAGGGGGCCTCGTCACCTGGAGTTTTGAAACCCTGCCAATTAGCACTGCCGAAGGAGCACATAGGGTACAAGCGTGCAGCTCCTTTTGATTACAAGCCACGTGACATTACAGACTAGTGTCAGCAATTACATTGCATTGCATCTTCAAAGTCCCGCAAAACAAAAACTAATAAAGATAACAAAGCGACACGCATGGCCCCATCTCCAGGCGCCATCCTCCTGCAATGTATAGTGCCGCCTGCCTTCTCCTGCTGTGCGTTAACACTTTAGATCCACTTATTGACTTTGTCAGCACTTACTTCTCCTGCATGTGGTATACCAGGCTTGCTGCAAAACAATACACTGCTGACATATTGGTGCACAGGAACCAAGTGGCATAGTTTTGGAAATCTCCCTGTTCCCAGATGTACGTTTTAGCGTATCACAGCGGTGAAGAGACTGTATCTGATTAAAAGTAAGGGCGAAATGAAGGACAATTCATACAATAGTACTAGTACTATGGCTATGCACAGATGGCGCTAGATTGATGTGCGTATGGTTGATCCGTATCTGTAGTGACACAGTGTGCAAACAACTAATGAACAGAAATGCTGCGCAGAGTAATAAGGTCTTACGTAATGCTTCTCGTTCATTCTTTAGTAGTCATTTTGTGCTGCTTCTTTAAAGAAAAATATGCACGTGTTTCAAATTCTTTGAACCAGCTTTTCTTTGCAGGCCTGAACAGTAGCCAGTATCACATGCACGCGGCTTCTGAATATTGTTTAATTTTGGTGCTCTTGTTGTTCATGCACAAAGTACATGCTTGATGCATCAGAGCAATAAAATCTAAAAATGTCTTCAGCAAATATGTATATTTTGAATGTCTGCAGTATGAAGTCACAATGTTGTTCGGCAAAGAATGCGTCAATGAGGTATCATTCTGTGGGTTCCGGGGCAATAGTCAGACCAAATTCTTTAAAGCTGCAGAAAGATCTTTAAACAGAAGTGTGAAGCAGCGCGATTTCAATAAAATAAAGGTGTGCAGATGATATTAGAAACTGGTGGAAATCTTTACAGAAACGTGCATAATTCTTCAAAACAAAGCGCGCAGTACTTGGTGCGAGACCTAAACACACAAACTGCGGCACATTGTCAGTGCACCGATTCCAGTGCCTCTGAGTTCTGTTCCTTGTGTGCAGTCGCGGCCGGCATTACGGGCGGGTGGAAATGGGGTCGTCGCAGGGGTATGGGGGGAGGCGGGAAGGGTTTAATGAAATAAAACTTACTTACTGAACTTCTGGATGGGTCTGACGACTCCTGACTCCCGCCGTCCGGTCCTGCGCCAATTCCTGCAGCTCCTCGTCATCAGGAAAGGCAGGCAGCCTCCCTCCCTCCCTCCGGCAATCACAACGCTGTTGTGACTGGTGAGGCGCAGGGGAGAGCGCCCCACCCGCTCCATTTTCTCCTGCATAGAGAAAAAGGGAGAGTGGGCGGTCGTGCTCAAAGGTAGGGGAGTGGCTTACCCACTGTTGTGGGTACTGACTGTTTGGTCGGCTCCAGGGGCCGACCAAACAGTCAGTATCCACAACAGTGGGTAAGCCACTCCCCTGCCTTCGAGCACGACCGCCCACGATCCCGCCCCCAACCAGGCACTTCTGCTTTCTCGCAGTGCGAGAAGCAGAAACATAAAATGGTAGTTTTTACCATTTTATGTTTCTGCCTTCTCGCACTGCGAGAAAGCAGTGGGGCGACGCCCAAACGCCCCTATGGAGGAGCCGCCACTGTACCTTAGAGTGGGCCTCGTTTCGCCTCCTGCTTTCTGATACTTTAGAGTGGGTCTTGTCTCTCCTTCTGTGTTCTGATACCTTAGAGTGGGCCTCGTTTCTCCTCCTGCTTTCTGATACTTTAGAGTGGGCCTTGTCTCTCAGTCCCCCTGTGTTCTGATACCTTAGAGTGGGCCTTGTCTCTCCTCCTGCTTAATGATACTTTACGGTGGGCCTTGTCTCTCTTCCTGCTTTCTGATACTTTAGAGGGGTCTTGTATCTCCTCCTGCTTTCTGATACTTTACGGTGGGCCTTGTCTCTCTTCCTGCTTTCTGATACTTTAGAGTGGGCTTTGCCTTTCCTTCTGCTTTCTGATACTTTACGGTGCGCCTTGTCTCTCTTTGTGCTCTCTGATACTTTATGGTGGGCCTTGTCTCTCCTCGTGCTTTCTGATACTTTAGAGTGGGCCTTGTCTCTCTTCCTGCTTTCTGATACTTTAGAGTGGGCCTTGTCTCTCCTTCTGCTTTCGGATACTTTAGAGTGGGTCTTGTCTCTCCACTTGTGTTCTGATACCTTAGAGTGGCCTCGTTTCTCCTCCTGCTTTCTGATACTTTAGAGTGAGCCTTGTCTCTCCTCCTGTTTTCTGATACCTTAGAGTGGGCCTTGTCTCTCCTCCTGCTTAATGATACTTTACGGTGGGCCTTGTCTCCCTTCCTGCTTTCTGATACCTTAGAGTGGGCCTTGTCTCTCCTCCTGCTTTCTGATACTTTAGATTGGGTCTTGTCTCTCCTCCTGCTTAATGATTCTTTCCGGTGGGCCTTGTCTCTCTTCCTGCTTTCTGATACTTTAGAGTGGGTCTTGTCTCTCCTTCTGCTTTTGGATACTTTAGAGTGGGCCTTGTCTCTCTTCCTGCTTTCTGATACTTTAGAGTGGGCCTTGTCTCTCCTTCTGCTTTCGGATACTTTAGAGTGGGTCTTGTTTCTCCTCTTGTGTTCTGATACCTTAGAGTGGCCTCGTTTCTCCTCCTGCTTTCTGATACTTTAGAGTGAGCCTTGTCTCTCCTCCTGTTTTCTGATACCTTAGAGTGGGCCTTGTCTCTCCTCCTGCTTAATGATACTTTACGGTGGGACTTGTCTCCTTCCTGCTTTCTGATACTTTAGAGTGGGTCTTGTCTCTCCTCCTGCTTTCTGATACTTTAGAGTGGGCCTTGCCTCTCCTTCTGTTTTCTGATACTTTACGGTGCGCCTTGTCTCTCCTTGTGCTTTCTGATACTTTAGAGTGGGCCTCGTTTCTCCTCCTGCTTTCTGATACTTTACAGTGGGCCTTGTCTCTTCTCCTGTGTTCTGATACCTCAGAGTGTGCCTCGTTTCTCCTCCTGCTTTCTGATACTTTAGAGTGGGTCTTGTCTCTCCTCCTGTGTTCTGATACCTTAGAGTGGTCCTTGTTTCTCCTCCTGCTTTCTAATACTTTAGAGTGGGCCTTGTCTCTCCTCCTGCTTAATTATTCTTTCTGGTGGGCCTTGTCTCTCTTCCTGCTTTCTGATACTTTAGAGTGGGCCTTACCCCTCCTTCTGCTTTCTGATACTTTACGGTGCGCCTTGTCTCTCCTTGTGCTTTCTGATACTTTATGGTGGGCCTTGTCTCTCCTCGTGCTTTCTGATACTTTAGAGTGGGCCTTGCCTCTCTTCATGCTTTCTGATACTTTACAGTGGGCCTTGTCTCTCCTCCTGTGTTCTGATACCTCAGAGTGTGCCTCGTTTCTCCTCCTGCTTTCTGATACTTTAGAGTGGGTCTTGTCTCTCCTCCTGTGTTCTGATACCTTAGAGTGGGCCTTGTTTCTCCTCCTGCTTTCTAATACTTTAGAGTGGGCCTTGTCTCTCCTCCTGCTTAATGGTTCTTTCTGGTGGGCCTTGTCTCTCTTCCTGCTTTCTGATACTTTAGAGTGGGCCTTACCTCTCCTTCTGCTTTCTGATACTTTACGATGCGCCTTGTCTCTCCTTGTGCTTTCTGATACTTTAGAGTGGGCCTTGTCTCTCTTCATGCTTTCTGATACCTTAGAGTGGGCCTTGTCTCTCCTCCTGCTTCATGTTGAAATATTTTTATTAACATTTCTATAAGACAAACTCATTGCATTACGTTACATATATAATTAGCTTCGTTTCATGTGATAAACGACATTGGGCATTACAATCCCGCCTCTAGAGTGACATCTATCTCATACCCAGTGCAATCGTTTCGGTAACCAATGTCAACATTGAACTGGGGGGTAAAAACTGGGGTAGCGTTCTGTGGGTCTGGGGCATACGGGACGGGCAGGGCACCGAGGCTATTGTAATCCTTTTGGTAAGGGTGACCATGTTCTGCTGCAGGGGATTCGTCCAGTCGTTGTTATTCGGCTAGCTATCTCGCGTGATATGTGCTTGCTGTGCTGTGCGTCATTGCGTGGTTAGTGCTGTTTAAGTGATGCTGTGTACGCTTTCAGTCTGGGTTTGTGGTTGTGAGGCATCTGGGGCGTGCGCGGGGTTGGCAGACTCGTCCCATGTGGGATGTTGTTTGAATTGATGCAATAGTAGGGACCACTCCATGGATAATGGGTGTTTACGCATCCCTTTCACCTCCTCCTCCCTAAGTGTTTCCTCCTCCGCTGCTGCCCACTTGTGTACTGCTCCCACCCATGCCGCTATCGGGGGACCCGTAGGGGATCGCCAGTACATTGCTATACCTCTTTTTGCTAGGAGCGTTGCTAGTGATATGAAACGGGTGGACACCTTGTGTTGTTTCTACCTCTGGAAGACTCCTAGTGCGCAGGCCTCCCAGGTATTCATGTGTGGTAGACCCGTAAGATCTCTGAGTGTCTCGTGGATCGTTTGCCAGTATGATTGTAGTGTAGGACAGCTCCAGAACATGTGGCGGAAGTCGGCATCCGGTGACCTACATCTGGGGCATAGGAATTGAGGGGCAGATTTATGACGACTGGCGCATCCCTGCAAATCAGCAGGGATGCGCCAGGTAAGATGTGTCACGCAAGTTTACCCTTGCGCCACCACAGATGCGCCGCATTTACAATGCGGCGCATCGTGGCACAAGGATAAACAGATGCGTGACGCATCTCGCGTCGGAAGGGTGGCGCATTGCTGGAGTCGTGTCGCAAGCGCGACGCAGCTCCAGTAATGCTCGTGGCCTGCCCATACATGACGTGGTGCGTCACGCCTTACGCCTGCTTCAAGCAGGCGCAAGGTTTTGACGCAGCGGCGTCGGAAAAGTGACTGAGTGGAATCTTGTAGATTTCACTCAGGCACTTTTCCGAGGCTTTACTGCGCCGGAACGCCCACATGAAACCTGACGCAGGTTTCATGTGGCGCAGGGCTTTACAACGTGACGCATCTCCCTAGATGCGTCACGTTGTAAATAGGGCGCAACGTGGCGCATGGTTTACGCCGCCGCTGCGTCACAGAAGTGACGCAACGGCGGCGCAAAAGTGGCGCAAGGGGCTCGTAAATCTGCCCCCTGAGTGTCCGGGTAAAATCGTTGGAGACGCGCAGGTGTTTGGTATGCTCTATGTAGGATATAGTATTGAATATTTTTGAAGCGTGCATTCCTGGATACCTTTTTAGGGTATTCCAGGGCCACTTCCCATTCTTTGTCGTGTAATTGGCGCCCCAACTCTTCCTCCCATGTGCTCCGCAGGGAATCTAGGGGTTTGTGTATAAGTTCCCGTATGGCTTTATAAAGCCAGGTGGTTAGGTGCCGTCCCATCCCCATGTGTATGATCATGTGAACGACCGGATGGGTGGCTGGCTCTCCCACTGACAAGTCGTGAAATGGACAAAGGCTTTCTATGAGCTGTCTGTGAAGTAGAAATTGGCCAGGGGGGAGGTCATATTCGTCCATTATTTGACGAAATGGTCTCAGCTGTCCGTCCTCAAACAGGGAATCTATCTCAGTCAGAGAGTGTTCTGTCCAGAGGTGGAGCATGCCTGGCGTATAATACGTTTCCCGTCTGGGCCAGCCAACAAGCGGCAGCAGAGGGGAGTATAGCGGTACCCCCGCCGACATCCGATGTATCCTCTGCATACACCTGCGGGATACCGACACTTGTATCGGATAAGTGCGCCGCGGTTTGGTACCTGGTAGTAGTAGACGACGGAGTTCTGGGATGGGAATCTTACCTGTCGCCGTATGCGTCTCACCCATGTGTCTGCCTGCCGTCCAGTAGGACAACCACTGCAGCTGCACCGCCAGGAAATACGATTCAAATGAGGGTGCGCCCAGTCCACCCTGTGTGGTGGGCAATTGTAGCTTGGCGAGTGCTATCCTGTGTCTGCCTGCTCCCCATATCAGTGCACTGAGGAGCGAGTCTAACTCGCGAAAGAATGCCCTGGGTGGAATCACCGGCAGGTTCGTAAAGTGATATAACAGCCGTGGAACTATTATCATCTTGGCTAAGGCCACTCGGCCGATCGGGCCAGCGGGAGGTTCTTCCAGAACCCGACCGCCGATCTGATTCCGGCCAATGCCCTACGGTGATTACCCTCAAATATGTCGGCGGAGGAATGGTACAAGCGCACCTCGAGGTAGCTGGGCACGCCGACACTCCAGTGTAGGCCCTGTTCGCCCATCCGAACATCTTGAGGGGCGAGGTCGGGGTGCAGTGGATAGACGGTGGACTTGTCCCAATTTACTCTAAGGCCGGATGCCTCTGCGAATTCCGCCAGTGCTGTCCATATGGAGGTCAGGTCTGCGGTGATGTCCCGGATATATATTAATAGATCGTCCGCGAACATGGAGACGCTGTGCATAGTGTCCGCTATGGGAATTCCCCAATTATCCCCTTCCCGGCGCAGTCGTATGGCGAGGGGCTCTACTGCAAGGGCAAACAGCAGGGGCGAGAGTGGGCAGCCCTGCCTCGTGCCCCTCTCCACCGCGAAGGGTGACGATATGTATCGCCCCATGCGGATGCGTGAGGTAAGTTTGGTATACAGGAGTCGCGTATATGCCAGGAGGATAGGACCTATCACTGTCCGATTTAGTACTGAGAATAGGTATGGCCAGGTGAGAGTGTCAAAGGCCTTCTCGAGGTCTAAGATGAGACAGGCCGCTCTAGGAAACTGAGCGCCCACTTGATCTTGAATGTGAAATAATCTGCGTATATTTTGAGACGTGTTTCTGCCTGGCACAAAACCGCATTGGTCTGGATGGACCAGGGGTCGTATAATTTGCGTGTAACGGTCTGCCAATATTTTCCCTAACACCTTACAATCGGCTGACAGCAACGTGATGGGGCGGTAGGAGGCCATTTGGCGTGGGTCTCGGTTGGGCTTCAGAAAAGTTACGATAACTGATTCTCGGAGGGATCCTGGCAGTTCTCCCGTCTCTATCGCAGCCGCAAACATTTCTACAAGGCGGGGGACTAATAGGGGGGAGAAGGTTGTGTAATATTCCAGGGGGAAGCCATCCAACCCCGGCGCTTTATTGCACTACAGTGCACGGATTGCTTGGGTGATGTCAGTAGAATGTATCTCTGCATCTAGTGCAGTTTGCTCTACCTTCGTAATTTGCGGGATTGTCAATGGGTCAAGGAAGTAATTAATCGCTTCTAGTCCAGTCTGTTCGGGGTTGCGGTATACCTTAGCGTAATATTGTTGAAAAGCCGATAGGATTTCTGTTTGTGAGCGCAGTATATTTCCATGTGGGCCTAGCACTTCGGTGATATGTTTTATCTCTGTGTCCTGCTTAGCCAGCCATGCGAGTAGTGTGCCTGTTTTATCCCTCTCCTTGTGCACCCGGGTGCATAAGCCTTGAAGTTGTACCTGCGTAAGTCTGTGATGGCCGCCAAATAGTTTGTTTTGCCTGTGCTACTTGAGCTACAGTCGCCTCAATTGCGTCTTCTTGTTTAGTGAGTGTGCCGTAACCCTGGGCATAGTTTGCGTAGTAGTACTACACGTAGCTGCGCGAAGTACATTTTGAAGTAGCGACGCAATTTAGCTGTGTGCTTGACTGCATTGTACAATAATTGCCAAAGTCATCTTGCACAGCGCAAGTTAAGATAAAATAAGTATCTCCTTCTTTATATGCTAAAATGCATATAGTCATTTCACAAAAATGAAAATGATAAATTAACAAGCAGTGAGAGAGGTGATGATTTTGGGATCCTCCCTAACCTAGGGAGAGAACCAAGCAGATGCCTTCAAAACAAAAAGCACATCTTGTTGAACGATTCGGCGGTGGTCCCATCCTCTTAGGACCACCCCAAGCACAGTTATTGGCAAAAATACGATCCCAACCAAAGGCCCTGCAAAGCATTATGGGACGAGATTACAGTGGGCAGTGAATATTATAGTATCCAATATCAAAATAATTCTACAAAGAGCTGCAGTTCAATCTAGTCGTTACTAGATGTCCCTCACGAGTCAAATGCAAAAGCATTGAAATTATTATTACATCAAGCTGCAGTTCCACTAGTCGTTACTAGATGTCGCTCACGAGTCAAATGCAAAGCTTCATGAAAGGGTTTCAATGCTTTTGCATTTGACTCGTGAGGGACATCTAGTAACGACTAGTGGAACTGCAGCTTGATGTATTAATAATTTCAATGCTTTTGCATTTGACTCGTGAGGGACATCTAGTAACGACTAGTTGAACTGCAGCTCTTTGTAGAATTATTTTGATATTGGACACTATAATATTCACTGCCCACTGCTAATCTCGTCCCATAATGCTTTGCAGGGCCTTTGGTTGGGATTGTATTTTTGCCCATAACTGTGCTTGGGGTGGTCCTAGGAGGAAGGGACCACCACTGAATCGTTCATCATGATATGCTCTTTGTGTTCGAGGCATCTGCTTGGTCCTCCCCTAGGTTAGGGGGACCCCAAAATCATCACCTCTCTCATTGCCTGATCTTTTCATTCTCAAAGTTCACTTTTGTGAATTAGTTATATGCTTTTTAGCATGTAAAATTGCTTTATCAAAGCATTTGTAGGTGTTGATGATTTTGCTGCTACGCTACGTCAATTAGCATATTTGCGTAGTGGGTAGTAGCACAAATTACTCATGCTCCGTGAGCGTAGCATAGTATTACGCCCAGGGTTATAGTGTGGCTAATGTTGCTTCAGCTAGTGTTAGTGCTCGCTCAAGTGTCCGCTTCACCCCTACTATTTGCTTTATACGCTCTCTCCTGGCCACTACCTTAAATGCATCCCATTCTACCAATTTAGATGTCGCCATGTCTGTGTTATGTGAGAAGTGTTACTGTATACTTAGCTCCTGCTCGTGTTTAAAAACGTGATCTGTCAGGCAGTGGCGTGGTAGTCTCCATGTGGGAACGGGGGGATAGGGGGGTCTCCAGTGTAGGCGCATTATGTGAGCGTCATGGTCGGAAATGACCCGGCTGAGGTAATCCACGTACTGAATGGTGGGAATTAGCGATGCTGTACAGAGGAATCTATCCAGCCTGACCCGTAAGTTGTGGGGGATGGAGTGAAACGAGTATAATCGGGCTTGTGGGTGGTGTGCTCTCCATGCATCTATGAGTGCCCATTGTGCGACCCAGTTTTGGAAGCGTTCTGTTTGCTTACGGTGCAGGAGAGTGTGGGGGTGGGGGGTGGGATCTATCCAAGGCGAGATTTAATGTGCAGTTATAACCGCCCCCTAATATCCATGGTGTGGATGCAAACTGGGCCAAAATTCCTGTAAGACCGTCCCAGAACCTGTCTTGCTCGATGTTTGGGGCGTATATGCTGCCTAAGAGTATTGGTTGCCCGTCTAGGAGCCCCTCCACTAGGGCATACCTTCCCTCTTTGTCTATCACTCTCCTGAGCTCTTGGAATGGGGTTCCGGGCCTAATCCAGATCAATGCTCCGCGTGCGTAGGCAGAGTAGGACGTGGCGTATATGGTTCCACGCCATTTCGCCCGCAGTCTATCTATTTCCAGTGTAGTTAGGTGTGTCTCCTGTAGAAGTACAATTGGCGTTTAGTGTAAGAATATACTGCGTAACGTTTGCTCGGTGTATGGAGGCCTCTCACGTTTAATGTTAAAATGCTAACGTCTGTGCGTTGTGTACCAGCGGGCATTTTGTATTAACTGTGCAAACTGATATAGTGAATCCTGACTGGAGCATAGTGCCCGCCAGGTGCCTAGCAGTGTAGCAGTCATAGGTATAGCTCGGTGTCACCTGTCCATGTGGTGTAGTTACCCCGTTGTGTACATGCCCATGTGGGGAGGGCATTGGATTCAACGGGGAGGGTGAACTAATAACCGGGATAGGGAAACGGTCCCAATGCCAAGGAACTATCGCTGGGAGCGATACGTCCTAACTGACTCCCAAAACAAAGGAGAGTGCTAATATGTTACGTGGGGGTGGCGGTGCATGTCTGTGAGGTGGTTCCGCGCATAGGCTTTTGTAGGATCGGTGTTCGTCGTCTGGGCTGTGGGTGATCTGGTACGTGCTATGTATCTAGTGTCAGTTTGGCGGTATAGGGCTGCACGGGGTTGCCGGCAGGGCAGCCTCATTCCGAGGGGTTACTGATGCCTTCTTTAGATCATCAAATCGTGGTGTCGGCGGTCTGGGGGGTAACCAAGGGCAGGGTGTTTGAGTCCGCCCGTGAGGAAGTCCCGTCGCTATCGCCGCCTCCGTCCGAAGAGAAGAGGCGTGGATCTCGGTCTATGTCCTCAGTGGGCGGGGAGGCCTGCAGGTCCGCCACCGCCTGAAGGGCCTTACGGCGCTCCTGCATGATGAGCTCCAGATCAGGGGCCTCCAGAGTGTGAAACGCCGCCATCGTGCTCCCCCTGCTGCGTCGCTGCTTCGATCTCCGTCTCCTGGGTCGTGGTGCTCCCAATCTGCGATCTTGTGTGGTCTCGTCTCTGGAAAGTTGCACGCAGTGCTGATCCACCCAATCATGTGCCTCCTCAGCGTTTTCAAAGAAGATGGTGGAGCCGTCATGTATAATTTTGAGTCGGGCTGGAAACAACAGGGCGTATTGTATCTTGTTAGCCTGTAACCGTCGTTTTACTGCTTGAAACGATAATCTTTGCTTTTGCACTGCTCGTGCATAGTCTGGGAAAATCATGATCTGTTTATTTTCGACCCGAATGGGGCCCGATTGTCTGGCGGCTCTCAGTACTGCATCGCGGTCTCGGAAGTGTAGAAACTTTGCCAACATCGGGCGAGGTGGAGCTCCGGGCGGGAGCTTACGGGCTGGGACCCGGTGGGCGCGTTCAATAGAGAAATAGGCCGTGCGGTCGGTCGTTGGGGTGAAGGATTTCACCCATGTTTCCATGTGCTCTACTGGATTCGTACCCTCAATCCCCTCCGGTAGTCCCAGCACGCGAATGTTACAGCGCCTCGAGCGCCCTTCGAGATCGTCCAAACGCTCCTCCATGGTGGTTAGACGACCCAGGATGGTCTGGAATGCTTTTTGATGGGCGTTGACGGTTGGTTGCATGTCTGTCATGGTCTTCTCTCCATCTTTTACTCTGTCGGCCAATTTGCGATGGTCATCTCTCTCGGAGGAGACTTATGTCCGTCGTTAGAGTGCCGAGGCGTTCCTCCATGGAAATCCTAGAGAGTTCAATAGCGGCCAGGACCTGGTCCAGTTTATCCGATATGGATTGATCCGACTGTGTCGAGGTTGTCTTGGTCAATGTGCGGGCGCTTGGCTGGTTCTCCGGCGCCGTTTCCGGGACAGTCATGGTCTGTGTGACCTTGGGTTTCCCCATTGCGCTGGGTGAAGTGGCTTTCTGCGTGCCAAGTATTGCCTTTGTGTGGAACGCGTATGACTGAGCCTCTGCCGTGAGGGTGCCTCGGTCTTGGTCACGATCGTCTTGTGCTCACTCCTAGTTCCTCAGCCGGGCCACTCGGGCTGCTGTCATCAGGGGAGCGCATTCAGTAGTGAGCTCTGCCAGGAGGGGTCCCCAGTGTATATGGCGGCTGGTCGGATCGCTGGTGCTGGGTGTCCCCACTGGGGTGTAACCTCCCTGACTGGGAGTTGAGAGACCTCAAATGCGTGCCAGTGGCAGTAGAGTGGAGGAAGGCGGGACCCCCAGCGTCTTTGCAGTGCATATGTTCAGTCCGCCATGTTAGGGTCAGGCATCGACTGTCCCTTGCTGTGTCCGGTTAGCCTGAGACGCAATGGGGGAGGCCGCGGGGGCAATACCGGGTGGTTAAAAGGAGTCAGTTGCCCACCTGCCCCCAACCACCGCTGCTCACCATCGTCAAACTCCGCCTCTCTTCACCGGTAGTGACGGTCGCGGCCTTCTTCGGGTGCCATCTTGGAGTCAGGCAGCCCCGGCGAGGCGTAGTGTGCAGAGTTCGCCGCCGTAGGCGGGGGGAAGCAGGCCGACTCACCCCCGTCAGGCCCCGGATGCCGGACCAATTCCCTTTGCTATGGTCCACGGGCGCGCCGTGAGCGGGCCTGCATACAAGTCGGGGCCACGGCGACACGTATCACGGGCGTCCCCCGGTCCCCGCTCCGGCACCCTTCTCGATCCTGCACTGCTGGATGGCCGCGTCGATCGTTGGGCGGTCACCTCCTCACCTCGCCAATCCCGGTGACTCGCCCCCGCAGAGTACGGCTCTGAAGCCAGGCCTCGGAGACGGGCTCGCCGGAATCGGGTACAGACGGGCGCCATCTTGTCGCCGAGTGCTGGGGTCGATACTGTCCTGTTTTCCTGTGAATATCTGCGCGGTGGTTGAATCAAAGGTTCACCGCTAGATACTCCTCTTGGTCCGATGTCTGTTTATCGGTTTATTTACCAGATTCGACGCAAAGTAATGGACAAGATGTCAGCCCGAGCGTGGAGCCTCAGCAGAACGCGTCTGCCATGGTCGCCGACTTGGCCACGCCCCCCTTGTCTCTCCTCCTGCTTAATGATACTTTATGGTGGGCCTTGTCTCTCCTCCTGCTTTCTGATACTTTACGGTGGGTCTTGTCTCGCCTCCTGCTTTCTGATACTTTAAAGTGGGCCTTGTCTCGCCTCCTGATTTCTGATACCTTAGGGTGGTGGCCTTGTCTCTCCTTCTGCTTTCTGATACTTTAGAGTGGGCCTTGTCTCTCCTCCTGCTTTCTGATACTTTGGGGTGGGCCTTGTCTCTCTTCCAGGTTTCTGGTTTCCCATACTTTAGAGCTTGGCTTATCTCTCCTCTTGGTTTCCCATAGTTTACATTTGGGTGTGTCTCCCTTCTTGGTTTCCTATGCTTAACAGCTGGAGGTGTCTCTCCACCTGGTTCCTGGTTTATTGTGGTTGAAGCTGGACTAGTCTTTACTAATTCCTGATTCCTGTTATCCCATTCTTGAAATCTGGACTTGTCTCCCTTCTGTGTTCCGGGTTCCCCTTGCCTGTTCTGGTTTCTGGTTCCCATCACTCCGAGATGGACTTGTCTCTCCTCCTAGTTTCCAGTGCTAACAGTTGGACCTATTTTTCCCGCTAATTTTTGGCATAACATTGTTTCGAGCTGGACTTGGCTGCACTGCTATTTTTTGTTTTTTCACTGTTTTAAGATGGTCTTGACTCTTCTCTTTGGTTTCCCATGATTTAAAGCTGGACTTGTCTCTCCACCCCTGATTCTCATTTTCCTATGTTTTAAAGTAGATGTGTCTCTCCTTCTGATGTCTGCTTTACCATTGTTTAGAGACAGACTTGTTTCCCCTTCTCGTTTCTGGTTTCTCATTGTTTGATGCTAGACTTGTCTCCCTTACTGATTCCCAGTTTCGCTGTGTTTAAAGCTGGACTTGTCTCCCTTTCTAGTTCCTGGTTTCAGAATGTTTAAAGCTGGACTTGTCTCGCCTTTCTCTTGATTCCTGTTATCCTGTACTTGAAAGGCTGAGTTCTCGCTCCTCCTGTTTTACCATTAGTTAGAGCTGGACGTGGCTCATCTCCTGCTTTAGCATTAGTTAAAGCTGGTCATGGCTCACCTCCTGCAGTACCATTAGAGCTGAACATGGTTCACCTCCTGGTTTTCCATTGATTGGAGGTGGACATGGCTCACCCCCTGGTTTACCATTAGTTAGAGCTGGACATTGCTCACCTCCTGGTTTACTATTAGTTAGAGCTGGGCATAGCTCACCTCCTGGGTTACCATTAGTTAGAGCAAGACATGGCTCATCACCTGTTTTGAAAATCTGAACAAGTGAAACTTCACTTGATGCCTGGCCGCACAGCTGCAATTCAAATTACACACTTAATCACTGATTACAAACTGTTGTAGAATTGTCAAATATCATTCTGTAGTTTATTTAATTGAAGATTCACTTTTGTAGTTTCAATTAAAGAAGCAAAAGCAATAACATATACATTTTTAACAACATACAATTTTTCTCAAAGGATTGTGAACAAAAAATCTTATGATGTTCTTTAAAAGCAAGAATTTCTTGAACATTCTGTTGATGAAGATGCCCAATGCATATTCCGGATATGGAATCCCTTCTTCAGGCGCCTCTATAAATACAAAAGAACAAAACTGAATGTACAATATGCTGTAAAATGTACAGGGAAGAACATCCCTACCAAATACTAAGAATCCAGAGAAAATAGCGAAAAATGAGATCAAAATTTATTAATGGGTGATGGTGATTTATGCTCCAAAGGTGAACCAAAACTAGTAACACTGAAACAATGTGTGACAAGATTCCCCTGAGCTCCCAAAAATAGCATGCAATTGAATGCAGATTGTAGATCTATACAACTAGACACGAGTGCACCAAGCGTTAAACCAATGTGATGTATGAAAAACTGAGTGTGTAAAAACACTTACGTAATGTCTCTGAACAATTTCCTTATATCAGTGAACAGCTATTCACGAAAGTGGAGGCGCACGAACGTGATCTGGGGTTGATGACAAGGGAATAACAAATCCGTGACCAACTCAATCAAGTTCCTAGAATGTATTGAGATAAGCATCTAACAGAGTAAAGGTACCTCAAATAAATCGATGTGCACGAAAAACGGGATGAGTTGCTATGCGATAACTCAGAGTCCAGAGTTAAAGCTAACTGCCCTAAAATAAATTATGGAAATATGAGTAACAGTGTAAAGCTGGACGTAATCTAACCTGAGCTGTACTTGAAAATATGGCTTACCAGTCTGCTCAGGAGCCCGTGAACCAGGAAAAAACACTGTATGCTATAGAAACTGCGGTGCGTACACGCCGATTATAAAGCGACGTAGAGAGATAAACAGCGTCCTGACGCGCGATGGCCTGAACATAGTCGCCATCTTAGAATATGTATCCGATGGTGGAAAAAGTCCCATCGCCATAAAAACAGCGCTAAAGTACCCGAGACGGAAGGACAGAAATAACACTGTGTACAAGTAAAGCTGGCCAAAATATCACTAGAGCCAAGCACCTGCCAATCAGCCAAAATACGCACAATCAATAAACCGGCACTATCTGATAAGATTACCTAAATGTGAGGTGCTATGATGAGATCAGGCGTCTGAATCTACTCCCGCGCGTTGGGCAATCTCCGAGACGCGGTCTTGTTTGCCATCTTAGAACATGAGACCTGAGCGAAATAACAATGCTGCCGCCACTCTGAATATATACAGGTGTCACAACTGAATCTTAGAGAGTGTGACCTGAGCACAATAACAATTCTGCCACCAGTATAAATTTTGATAGATGTCACAACTGAAAAATGTAACAACTGTATAATGTATGACTGCGTGTGAAAATCTGCGTAATCTAAATAACGCGGCATGACAGAAGACCATAAACGAGAATATAACACAAAGCAAAGCACTCAGTCACATGCTAGGTAGCCTAGAAACAAGAAGAGACTAATGAGAGAGAAAACCAAGAGAGAGTGGCTAATGAGAGAGAAAACAGAGAGAAACAAAAGGAACAGAACCAAGAAATGTAAAAATGAGGACAATAATAATCACCCAGATAGTAATAGTGACATTTGATCTAATGTATGCCAATATGGGTCTGGGTGTGCAAAGTGGAACGCAAGAAAGCGAAGAGCACGCCACTGCGTGCCACGGGTACCTGGTAGACATGTTTATGTATAAACGCAAGCCATGCAAAAGAAACACAGTATACACAAAGTGCCAAGGACATGTTCCCGAGTAAATTAACATGAATAACCACAGTGCAATACACTTGCCATTTCACAGTGAGCGCCACAATTATAAAAAACAAATCATATCCATTTTATCGTTCAGCCCATTAGGGGTCATGGTATTGAATTTCTTTATCCACCAGATCTCCCGTTGAGATAAAAGTTTAGAATTGTTTTTGTCTGCGCTTGTTTGTAAGATCTCCAGAATTAAAAACCTGAGTTGAGCTATGTTATGTTTGTGTTCCAAGCAACGTGCAACTAAATTGGATTTGGTGTTCTTGTTGCGGATAAGCCGCAAGGGCATATTATGCAATAAATCAAGAAGGTTGAGTTGCAATCACCTGAGTGTCTTATTTTGAATATTTTCTAACCCTGGGCATAATACTTTGCTACGCTCACAGAGCATGCAAAGTTTGTGTTACTACACAAATTGCACGTAGCAGAGTAAAAAACTGTGCTAATCGACATGTAGTAGTAGTAGTAGTAGTAGTAGTAGTAGTAGTAGTAGTAGTAGTAGTAGTAGTAGGATAAACACATACAAATGCTTTGTTAAAGCAATTTTCTATGCTAAAAAGCATATAACAAATTCACAAAAGTGAGCTTTGACAATAAAAATATCAAGCAATGAGAGGTGATGATTTTGGGTTCCCCCTAACCTAGGGGAGGACCAAGCAGATGCCTTGAACACAAAAAGCATATCATGTGAATGATTCAGTGGTGGTCCCTTCCTCCTAGGACCACCCCAAGCACAGTTATGGGCAAAAATACAATCCCAACCAAAGGCCCTGCAAAGCATTATGGGACGAGATTAGCAGTTGGCAGTGAATATTATAGTGTCCAATATCAAAATAATTCTACAAAGAGCTGCAGTTCAACTAGTCGTTACTAGATGTCCCTCACGAGTCAAATGCAAAAGCATTGAAATTATTAATACATCAAGCTGCAGTTCCACTAGTCGTTACTAGATGTCCCTCACTAGTCAAATGCAAAAGCATTGAAACCTTTTCATGAAGCTTTTGCATTTGACTCGTGAGGGACATCTAGTAACGACTAGTGGAACTGCAGCTCTTTGTAGAATTATTTTGATATTGGATACTATAATATTCACTGCCCACTGCTAATCTCGTCCCATAATGCTTTGTAGGGCCTTTGGTTGGGATTGTATTTTGCCAATAACTGTGCTTGGGGTGGTCCTAAGAGGATGGGACCACCACTGAATCGTTCAAAAGATGTGCTTTTTGTTTTCAAGGCATCTGCTTGGTTCTCTCCCTAGGTTAGGGAGGATACCAAAATCATCACCTCTCTCACTGCTTGTTAATTTATTGATTTCACTTTTGTGAAATGCTATATGCATTTTAGCATATAAAGACAGAGATACTTATTTTATCCTAACTTGCACTGTGCAAGATGCCTTTGGCAATTATTGTACAGTGCAGTCAAACACACAGCTACACGTAGCTACGTGAAGTGCTACTATGCAAACTATGCCCAGGGTTAATATTTTCCCTGTTTGAGGATGAGTGATGGTATTCCCCAAAATAACATTGTTGCAGTGAATGCAGTTATGACATTTCCGCGTGCCTAATTCAGCAATACTTTGTGTGGATCTGGGTTGAGTCAACATTTCTTTAATGTTCCGACTTCTAGTGTGTGCAAATAGGGGCTGTTCATCGAACAAATTGTGGAAGTCAGGCTCGTGCTGTAATAATTCCCATTGTTTCCTTATAATAAGTAAGACCTCCGACCCTCGGTCTAGGTCCACTCACTCCCCGCTGCTCCGCTGTGCCATCTCTTGCCTCCAGACCCCGACCTCCTCCTTGGGAGGTTCGAGGCTGCTGCCCGCTCCCGCTCCTGCGCCTGCTGCCCACTCCAACTGGGACCAGACTGCCTCCAACCACCGTAACCTTTCTCAGCCGTTTTTTTTCTTAATTTTTTCCCTGTTGTGCCACTTTTATTGTGCCCATCTGTGTCTTGCTCTAATTCCACCACTGTTTTTATTTTCTCGTGCCTGCCTGTTCCTTTTGCCTTTCGCCGCTGCTGCCCCTGCGGCCCCTCCCCCCCCCCGGCATTCCCCCCCGGAATTTCCCCCCGGAATTTCCCCCCGGAATTCCCCTGCTCCCGCCTCCCAGCCTCTCCTCCCTCCCACCTCCCCTACTTAATGGCGGCCGCTGCGGGGGAGCGCGAGTAAGACCTCCGACCCTCGGTCTAGGTCCACTCTCTCCCCGCTGCTCCGCTGTGCCGTCTCTTGCCTCCAGACCCCGACCTCCTCCTTGGGAGGTTCGAGGCTGCTGCCCGCTCCTGCGCCTGCTGCCCGCTCCAACTGGGACCAGACTGCCTCCAACCACCGTAACCTTTGTCAGCCGTTTTTTTTCTTAATTTTTTCCCTGTTGTGCCACTGTTATTGTGCCCATCTGTGTCTTGCTCTAATTCCACCACTGTTTTATTTTCTTGTGCCTGCCTGTTCCTTTTGCCTTTCGCCGCTGCTGCCCCTGCGGCCCCTCCCCCCCCCGGAATTTCCCCCCGGAGTTCCCCCCCGGAATTCCCCTGCTCCCGCCTCCCAGCCTCTCCTCCCTCCCACCTCCCCTACTTAATGGCGGCCGCTGTGCGGTCGCGCCGCGCCGAAGGCGCGCCAAAGGAAAGCCCGTCTGCGCCCATCCGCGACCCAACCGTGGCCAGCGCCAGGAACCCTGGACCTCCCACTACCCATCGCTACGACACCACCACCCTCCTCGCACTCAACCCTGGAAGACTTAGAGAATGCCAACAGGCCTCGCCGAACACAACCCACGCCCAGTTCTCCTGCCTCCACTGCCGCCAGACCCTCACCGCCACCCCGGCCTCCAAAACCATCGATGCCAGCACCGGCAACACCCTAAAATGCATCCTCCTCAACGTACGCTCCGTACACAAACATGCCATGGAAATATGGAACCTACTCGACTCTCTTTCGCCCGACATCGCCTTCTTCACAGAGACCTGGACCAACGCTTCCTCCGCCACCGACATCAGCACCGCCATCCCAGACGGATACAAGATCCAGAGGAAAGACCGCCCCAACCACCCAGGAGGGGGCTTCGCCATCGCCCACAAGAGCACCTTCCGCCTCACCACCTCCAGCGAAACCTTCCCCTCCTCCGAACATCTGTACTTCCAGATCCAGACCACCCCCAAAGCCACACTCCGAGGAACCCTCGTCTACAGACCCCCTGGCCCCCGAACACCCTTCGCCACCACCATCACCGACTTCATCGCACCCCACGCCATCGCCTCAACAAACTACATACTCATTGGAGACCTGAACTTCCACCTCGACAACCCCAGCGACCCCAACTCCACTATCCTTCGTGACAACCTCGCCAGCATCGGACTTAAACAACTCGTCAACACACCGACCCACAGAGCAGGACACACCCTCGACCCCATCTTCGCGGCAGGAAACAGCGTCCAATTCAGCCACACAACGCAGCCGCCATGGACCGACCACCACTGCGTACACTTCGCCATCAACAAACCCAAGGCACCCAAACCAGCCCCACGCCCACCACGAAGGAACTGGAGCGAGGTTACCGACGAGCAACTTAACTCCACCCTCACTCGAGACAACCACACCTGGGCACCTGACGCAAACGGCGCAAACGACGCAGCCAGAGAACTCCACACCTGGATCTCCAACTGCGCAGACGAGCTTGCCCCGCTACGCAACCCCGACAGACAACGCCCCAGGAAAGCCGCCTGGTTCACAACCGCTCTCCAAGAAGCCAGACGCACCTGCAGACGCCTGGAGAAGAACTGGAAAAACACCAAGACAACCGAAAACCACACCACCTACAAGGACGCCATGACGGACTACCACAACCAGATCAGAGCCACCAAGAGGAACTTCATCCACAATAAAATCCTGGCCAACTCCACCAACTCGAAGGAACTTTTCAGTGTCATTCAAGAATTCACCAACCCACGCAGCGAAGCCACAGACATCACCCCATCCCAAGACCTCTGCGACAAGCTTGGAACCTATTTCCACCTCAAGATCAAAAACCTCTACGACAACTTCATCGACCATCCACCAGGCGCCACAGACGGCCCCCGCCCCCCAGAAACACCAGCCAGCCCACCATCACCAACTGGACACCGATCACGGCCGAAGACACCGCCTCGACCATGAAAAGCATCCACTCGGGGGCCCCCACCGACCCCTGCCCCCCTCACATCTACCACAGAGCTGTGGCCGCCATCGCACCCGAACTACAACGCACCATCAACACCACCTTCAAAACAGGCACCTTCCCAGATGACTGGAAGCGCGCAGAAGTCAGACCCCTGCTCAAGAAGCCCACAGCTGACCCCACCGACCTCAAGAACTATCGGCCCATCTCGCTCCTCCCCTTCGCAGCCAAAGTTGCAGAGAAAACAGTCAACAGGAAACTGAACTGACACGATTCATTGAAGAGAACGCCATCCTCGACCCGTCCCAATCTGGATTCTGAAGCAACCACAGCACAGAGACCGCCCAACTCGCCGCCACAGACGACATCCGCACCCTCCTGGACCAAGGCCATTCCGCGGCCCTCATCCTACTCGACCTATCAGCGGCCTTCGACACCGTCTCCCATCGCACACTAGTCGCCAGACTACACGACGCAGGCATACAAGGAACAGCCCTGGACTGGATCCGATCATTCCTCAATGGAAGAAGCCAAAGGATCAGACTCCCACCCTTCCTCTCCGACCCCACGAAAATCACCTGCGGAGTCCCACAGGGTTCATCACTGAGCCCCACCCTCTTCAACATTTACATGGCCCCCCTCGCAGCCATCGTCCGACAACACAGCCTAAACATCGTATCCTACGCCGACGACACCCAGCTCATCCTCTCCCTCACCAAAGACCCCACCACTGCCAAACTCAACTTCCAGAAAGGAATGCAAGCCGTCGCAGTCTGGATGACCAACAGCTGCCTGAAGCTCAACGCCGAGAAGACAGAAGTCCTCGTCCTCGGTACCACCCCTTCTGCATGGGACAGCACCTGGTGGCCGACCGCCCTCGGAAGCCCACCTACCCCCTCAGACCACGCCAAGAACCTCGGCATCGTACTCGACTCATCACTCACCATGAACCGACAGGTCAACGCCGTCACCTCCAGCTGCTTCAACACCCTCCGCATCCGTCGCAAGACCTTCAAGTGGATCCCCCCTGAGTCAAGGAAGACAGTCACCCACGCACTCATCACCAGCAGACTGGACTATGGAAACGCACTCTACGCCGGCATCAACAAGTCCCTACTCCGCAAACTCCAGACAGTACAGAACACCGCCGCCAGACTCGTCCTCGGCATCCCCCGACACAAACACATCAGCCAACACCTACGAAGTCTCCACTGGCTCCCCGTGGAGAAAAGAGTCACTTTCAAAATCCTCACTCACGCCTACAAATGCCTACACAACAACGGACCCAAATACCTCAACGACAGAATCAACTTCCACGTACCCAAAAGAAACCTCCGATCTTCCAACCTCGCACTGGCCGAAATCCCGCGCATCCACAGAGCCAGAGCAGGCGGAAGATCCTTCTCTCACATTGCAGCCAAGACCTGGAACGAGCTACCGGCAGACATCAGACGCGCCCCCTCCCTGAACACCTTCAGGAAGACCCTCAAGACCTGGCTCTTCGGCTAAACAGATCTGCGGATCCCCCCCCCCCAGCGCCTTGAGAACCTCACGGGTGAGTAGCGCGCTTACAATTCCCTGATTGATAATTCTTTTTATTGCTGCTGATTTAGTGGAATATTTAGACACGAATACCATGCGGTTCTGCAGTGTTTGGTTGTAAGCAAGTTGTGTCTATGAATTGCAGAAATTCTGGTCTCGGCTTCAGTTATTATGGGAAGGGGATAGCGCCTTTGCTTGAAATTGCATTTTTGAACCTCTATGGCTGTCTTAAAGGCTTCATGAGTGAACGCAATTCTTTTGATCCTCAGCATTTGAGAGTATGGTCAATTCTGGATGAGACTAGGCGGGTGAAAACTCGAAAATAATAACAAATTGTTTCTGTCTGTTTCCTTCTGGTAGATAGCAGTTTCCAGATTAGTATCAGTGATCAACACATCCAAGAACGATAAACTTGTGGTGCTGATAGTACGTGTAAACTGAATCCGTGCATTTTTCTGATTCAGTTTTTGTATCTTTAGCTCTACTGCCGCCTGGGTGTTGTTCCAAATTAAGAAGATGTTGTCAATAAAACGTCCATAAAAAATCAAAGTGGAATTCCATCCTGGGTCCATAAATATGTGATCCTGTTCGAATTTCGACATGAAGATGTTGGCATAAGATGGTGCCCCAGAAAAACCCATGGAGGTCCCGCTGACTTGCAAGTAGAAGTAGCCTCTCCATGTTAGGTAGCTATGTTGTAGGCAAAATTGAAGAATCTCCAGAATGAAGACTTTATTCGCTTCTATTGTTGGTAATTGTAACAATGCCCATTTGCATGCTTCAATACCTTCCTGTAAGGGTATGGATGTGTATAAAGATGTCACATCAATGGAGCACAAAAGCCACTGGTCATGTGAAGTGGTATCCACGTTGTTCAGAAGTTGTAGAAAAAGTGTGGTGTCCTATATACAGGATTTTCCAATTCGGTACAAAGGATTGTAGGAAATAATCACGTCATTCCCTGGTTTACCATTAGTTAGAGCTGGACATTACATACTTCCTTGTTTGCCATTAATTAGTGGAACATGGCTCACCCCTGGTTTACCATTAGAGCTGTACATTGAACACATCCTGGTTTATCATTAGTTAGAGCTACACATGGCTCGCCTCCTGGTTTACCATTAGTTAGAGCTACATATGGCTCGACTCCTGGTTTATCATTAATCAGAGCTACACATGGCTCGCCTCCTGGTTTACCATTAGTAAGAGCTACACATAGCCAGCCTACTGGTTTACCATTAGTTAGATTTACACATGGCTTGCCTCCTGGTTTACCATTAGTAAGAGCTACACATAGCCCGCCTCCTGGTTTACCATTAGTAAGAGCTACACATGGCTCACCTCCTGGTTTACCATTAGTTAGAGCTACACATGGCTCACCTCCTGGTTTACTATTAGTTAGAGCTACACATGGCTCGCCTCCTGGTTTACTATTAGTTAGAGCTACACATGGCTCACCTCCTGGTTTACTATTAGTTAGAGCTTCACATGGCTCGCCTCCTGGTTTCCCATAGAGATTGACATGGCTCACCTCCTGGTTTGCCATTAGAGCTGGACATTGAACACATTCTGGTTTATCATTAGTTAGGGCTACAAATGACTCGCCTCCTGGTTTGCCATTAGTTAGAGCTACACATGACGCATCCCTGGTTTGTTATTGGTTACATATGGACATTGCTCGCCTCCTGGTTTACCATTAGTTACAGCTGGACATTGCTCACCTCCTGGTTTACCACTGGTTACAGCTGGACATTGCTCGCCTCCTGGTTTACCACTGATTACAGCTGGACATAGCTCGACTCCTGGTTTGCCATTAGTTTGAGCGACACATGGCTCGCCTCCTGGTTTACATTTAGTTAGAGTGACACGTCTCGCCTCCTAGTTTACCATTAGTTTGAGCAACACATGGCTTGGCAGTTCGGTCTGGACTGTTCCCATGAGGCACAGGGGCAAGACTGATTTGCATATAGCTGTGTCTGAACTGGGGTGGCGCAGTGAGCTAAAGAACGATGATGGATTCAACCCAGATCTGTGACTGGGGGTGAGTGTCTGAAACGTTTCAGTGCTCCGTCCATCATCTCCTTGTGTTTGCTTTGTTTGCCCTAAGTTGGCAGGGTATGCATAGATGTGGGTCCCTGGCTCACTTTGCCACTGGATTCAAGCTAGCCTGGCTGATGAGGGGTGTTACCCCGAAACCGGTCCCAGGATGCTTATTTCCAGTCCAGAGAAGACCTGGCTTGGCAGTTCGGTCTGGACTGTTCTCATGAGGCACAGGGTCAAGACTGATTTGCATATGGCTGGGTCTGAACTGGGGTGGTGAAGTGAGCTAAAGAATGATGATGGATTCAACCTAGATCTGTGACAGGGGTTGAGTGTCTGGGTCCCTTGCTCACTTTGCCTCTGGATTCAAGCTAGCCTGGCTGATGAGGGATGTTACCCCGAAACCAGTCCTAGGATGCTTGTTTCCGGTCCAGAGCAGACCTGGCTTGGTAGTTCGGTCTGGACTGTTCCCAAGAGTCACAGGGTCAAGACTGATTTGCATATGGCTGGGTCTGAACTGGGGTGGCGAAGTGAGCTAAAGAACGATGATGGATTCAACCCAGATGAGTGTCTGAAAAGTTTCAGTGCTCCGTCCAACATCTCCTTGTGTTTGCTTTGTTCGCCTCCTGGTTTACCATTGGTTACAGCTGGACATTGCTCGCCTTCTGGTTTCCTCACAGTTTAGTTGCTGGAGTTGTGTCTTCTCCAGGACCCCTTTTCCCCACAGTGTCCCTTTGTAGCGGTCTCTGCTAGCTAGCTGGTATTTTTTAAAGCTGTAGCTGAGAGGCTGGGCACCACTTAAAACAGACTTATTCTGTGTAGGTGGGACCGTTTAACCACAACTTAATTCATATTTGAGCATCCACCGCCCTCAACATGACCTTTCATCAGAGGAGCTCTGCCTACTCACTGCTTCTGCTTGAATCTGACTTCATGCACTTTTTAGGGTTCACTGGGGGTCCCGTGCACACGCGCACTCGCTTTCGTGGTTCTCCATGCGGGTGCGTTCAAACTCTGCATTGACATTAATGTATTACTTATGGACACTTTTCTGTCATCAAAAATATGTAATAAAAAGTGTTAAAAGTTTCTTTTACAATGATACGTCATGGTCTGACAACTTAGGCTTTCATTTGACTTTTGTCCACGCAGCGGGTGAGGGAGGAGGGAATGTTTCTAAGCTGAGATGTTAGTATCGTTTTCACATATGTCGATGCACGACCAGACTTACCTTGTGATTTTTTACACTGATATCAATAAAAAAACGTATTTAAAAAAATGGGTTGAAAGTGAACGCATTACATTTAAACCTCGAGCCAGCCTCCCTCGCTGCACTCAGTTCATCCTGCTCCTGAGGCGGAGAGAACAGTCTCACTGGTTTTCCTTGCGGCAATCCTCCAGTGTACCGACGGGCTCCAAGGACTGGCCAAACACCTAGGGGTGTACCTGGAGGGAGAGGGGTGTGGGCTCATGAGAAGAATCACAGCATGGGTGTGGAGTACCATACCTTGTCAGTAGCAGCCAGCGAGTTGACAGAGTAGCGGGGCGGAGGAGTGGAGGTGGAGAACAGGAGGGGGAGGGGGATGGGGGAGAGGGGGGAGACAACTATTTTTTTTTTAAACCACTCACCTGCTCGCCGCTTCGGGTTCCTTGCTTCTCCAGGCACAGGCTCCCAAAGTGCACTGCGGCCATTCCTGACGCTGCTTTAATGCTGCTGAAAGTAGCATCAGGATTGGCCTGAGCGCCGATGATTTGCGGTCCCACACAGACTCGAAGCCTGTTCCTGCCCTCTCCAACCCAGCAATGCAGCTTTGGTTGGAGAGAGCTTCACTGCGTATGTGGGTTTGGCCGGCCTCGGACAGCTGGTCAAACCCACATGCGCACTGAATAGCAGTGCCCAACACTCCTCCTCCAGCCTGTCACCATCCTGGCCCCGCCCCCAAGCCTTGGCTTGAGAGAAAAAGAAACCGATAATAAACAAGAGTTTATTATTGTTTTATTTTTTCGACTTCTGGCAGGTGGGGTGTCGTTCCTCCGCCATAGCGGAGGAGCAGCTGCTGTACCTTGTATTTTAACCTATTTTTGCATTTCTGAATACTTCTTAAGTGCAGTTTTTCTAAAGTTGTGAATAGTTAGTGTTGAATTTTTTGTGCATTTTATATTTTTCTGCATTGTTAACAGCGCGCAGAATGTGGATATCCTCCAGATGTTGTGTATAGGTTGAATATCATTAATTTATGCAGCCTGTAGTCAAGCAGAGTCATGCTTGTTTATTTCCACTGACGTTGTTCTTGCTGTTCTCGAAGAAAACTTTCCAGCGCAATCTTGCCTTTTTCAAGGCCCTTCCACTGGCTCTCTGCATGTCATTCATTCGCAATGGCAAGCTGCCGTTCATGTCACTAGTTCGTCCTGCCACTAGCATAGAGTGGGCAGAATCAATATTCATGTAGTGGGATAGTGCATAGATGCTAAGGCAACATGACCCTTTATAAAGTCGTACCCTTGTTTGATGAAGATGTACTTCTTTTGCTCGCACTATGATCAGTCTGCAGAAGTTAGTGATTTCCTGTGCAAAATTGCATATATTACCCCCTAATTGTCAGAGCTTTGTTCAGACTTTTCCAATCCTGCCCTATTTTTCATTTGATTTTACTGCTCGTTCGGGGCCTGGAATTGTTTTGATTGTGCATTTACTATGTATGTCCTATTAACTGCGAGCCTTCATGGCAATGACTCTATGCAGTTGCATTTATGATTTTTGTATCGCACCTCTTGAATTTTGTAATAAATCCTTTAAATGTATTTCTGCAATAGAACTCAGTTATTCAGTCTGTCCTCACTTGATTAACTGTATTTTTGCTGTGTTGTGGGGTGCCTTACCTCAGGGGGGCACTACCTCATGAAACTGAGGCTTAACCCCTTCTCTGATTTATCAACCCGTTGAAGTGCGGTTGAGGTAATATTTTGGGGTGTAAAAAGTTAGGGTCCCCACGCTCACATTAGATCGTCCATGCGTAAACATTGTGTCCTGAACTTATCTTGTCCTAGACAAGGTCTTGTTTTCCAGATCCAAAGTACAGGTTTGTGCAAAAAGATCCCAAAAGGTAAAAGCACTGCAACAGGGATGGCGTAAGGTGGTTTGGAGTGGGTTTCACAGATGTATGTCGAAGGTAGATGAAGTCTACACACTATGCGCACCCTACACTATGGTGGTTGAGCAAGGGAGAGGTGCGGCGGTGTTAAGGGAGTGTGTTCCAAGCTTTGGCAATGAGTTGAGAGAAAGAGCATCCTCCGGTGCGGCTGTGGTGGATGCATGGTGTCTGTGGGAGTGCGAGGTGAGTGGACCAAAGGTTTCTGGATGGTTGGTGGAAAATCAGGTGGTGATTCATGTAGGATGGTCCTTGGTCGTGGACGGCTTCCTAGGTGTGGGTCAGGAACTTGGGCTGGCATCTCTTCTGGATGGGGAGCCAGTGGAGGTCCTTCATGTGCTGGGTGATGTGTGTTCTCTTGGGCAGGTTGAGGATCAGTCTGGCTGCTGCGTACTGGATTGTCTGGAGTGCCTTTTAATAGTCTAGCCGGCTGGTGATGAGGGCCTGCATCACCATTTTCCTGGTGCTCATGGGGAGCCACTTGAAGATTTTTCAGAGCATGCGGATCATGTGGAATCATGCTGAGGCAACGACGTTGACTTGGCGTTTCATGGAGAGTTCGCTGTCTAGTACGATGCTGAGGTTGTGGGTGTGGTCTTTCGTGTGGGGTGGGTCTGAGCTCTGTAGGCCACCAGGAGCAGTTCCAGAGGGCGGTATGTCTGCCGAAGATCAGGACTTCTGTCTTGTCCATGTTCAGTTTGAGGCAGTTGTCTCTTACCCGTATCGCCAGGTTCTTCATGTAGTTGTGGAAGTTGGTTTTTTGTCTGGGTGGGGTTTGATGAGAGTGAGAGGGCTAGTTGGATGTCATCGGTGTATGAGATGATGTTGTGTGATCTAACGATGTCTGCAAGTGATGTCATGTAGATGTTGAAGAGGGTGGGGCCGAGGGATGAGCCTTGGGGTACTCCGCAGATGGTGTGTTTGGGGTGCGAGGTGAATGGGGGGGAGGCAGACTCTCTGGGTGCGTCCTGTGAGGAAGGAAGCCATCCATCTGAGCGCATCGTCTGTGATTCCGATCTGGCGAAGTCGCTGGATGAGTGTGTGGTGGGAGACGCTGTTGAAGGCTGCGGAGAGGTCCAGGAGAATGAGGGCGGCCTTTTCTGCTCTGCCCAGTGGGGCTCAGATGTCGTCTGTTGCTGCGATAAGGGCTGCCCCAGTGCTGTGGTTGGCTGTGAAACCTGATTGGGATGGGTCCAGTAGCTTGTTTCTTTCCGGGTGATCGATGAGTTGGAGGTTTATGGCCTTCTCTAGGACTTTGGCCTAGAACGAGAGGATCGAGATGGGATGGTAGTTCTGGAGATCTCTGGGGTCTTCTGGCGGTTTCTTGAGGAGGTGCCTGACCTCCGTGTGCTTCCATGCATCGGGGAAGGTGGATGTGGTTATGGATGCCTTGAGGATGGTGGTCATCTGGTGGCAGATCTCGTTGCTTCCGAGGTTGACGAGCCGATGGGAGCAGGGGTCGTTGGGTGCCCCTGAATGGATGGATTTCATCAGGGTGGTGGTAGTGTGCTGAGTTGTTCCCATGTGGTGAGCGAGTGGTTGGTGGTTGTGGTTGATGGATTACTGAAGATGTTGGAGGGTTGGAGTTTGAAGTTTGTGTAGATGGTCTGTGAAAGTGGTCGGCGAGGGAGTCGCAGAGTTCTTGTGAGGGAGGTATCATGTTTTCTGTGACTATGGGGCAGGAGAATTCTCTGACGATGGTGAAGATTTCCTTGGTTTGGTTTGTGCTGGTTTCGAGGCTGCACGTGAGGGCCTCCTTTTTTGCAGCTTTGAGCTGGCAGTGGTAGTTGCTGAGGTTGCTTTGTAAGTGGCTCGGTCGGTGTCGTCCTTGCTGGTTTGCCATCTTCTTTCTTGCTGCTTACACTAGTGTTTAGCAGTGCAGAATTCTGGCATGTACCAGCTGGCTCATTTGGTGGTTCTGTGAGTCTTGGGAAGGGAAGGGGCTACTTTGTTGGCAGCACTGGTGATCCAGGCATTGAAGTTCTCTACTGTTTGGTCCAGGTTGGCAGTGATGTAGGGCTGGGATGTGTTGAGGGCGTCTGTCCATTGTTGCTGAGTTACTTTGGTCCAGCTGCGACAGGGAGCACTCTCTGGGATGGGGGTGGTGTGTGGTGGGCCAGTGAGGGTGAAGTGTACGATAGCGTGGTCCGTCCAGGTGAGTTCTGATGTGTGGCTGTATCTGATTCTTTCGCTGGATGTGAAGGCGGGGTCTAGTGTGTGTCCTGCTCTGTGTGTGGGGTTGGTGACGATCTGCTTGAGGCCGATGTTGTTTAGTCTTTCCAGAAGGTCGGTGGTGTTGGTGTGGGTTGGGTCGTCCAGATGGAAGTTCAGGTCCCCAAGGAAGACGTAGTGTTCAGATTTGATGGTGAGTGTGGTGATGAATTTGGCGATGGCGTCACTGAGGCCGGTTCGTGGTCTTGGCTGTCTGTATGCGAGGGTGCCTCTGGTGGTGGTTTTGGCGTCAGCATGGAGCTGGAAATTCGTATGTTCCATGGTACGCGTGGTGTCGTCGTTAGTGATGGTGCTGGTGATTGATTCCCTGTGAACGATGGCAATGCCTCCACTGTGTCTTTTGGTGCGGTCTCGGTGTTTCATCTTGTACTCGGTGGAGATTGCAGTGGTGATGTCGAGGGCAAACGTGGGGGTGAGCCAGGTCTCGGTGATGAAGGTCATGTCGGGGGCGATGGTGGAGATTGTGTTCCAGATTTTGGTGGGGTTTTGCAGAGTGATCTGGTGTTGATCAGGAAGCAGTTGATTTGATCCGGTGGGGTGTTGGCATCTGGGGTTGGCTTGGAGTTGTTCGATGAGGTGGTGGTTCGTGATGGGGTGGTGCTGAAACGGCAGTGGATGCAGGTGAAAGGTCCCTCTGTGGAGCGTGGTGATGCGTGGTAGCAGTTGTTGTGTGCGATGCTTAGGGCACGGAGCTCTGTGGTGGAGTACCTGTGGGAGTGCTGAGGCCAGGGTTCCTGGTGCTGGGTGCGAACGGGCGCAGACGGGCTTGCCTTCCACGCACCGGCGGAATGGCTGTACTGCGGCCTCCGTTAAGTAGCCCTGGGAGGTGGGAGGGGCTTTCGGGCAGGCAGGAGGGCAGGTCCGGTGGTATGGCAGCGCAGGTGAGACTGCCATGAACCGGCTGGTGGGCAGGCCTGGCTGGGACAGACAACAAGGCAGGCGAAAACAATGAACAACAGTGAACCAACAAGGAAAACAGTTTAAGTTATTGTGATATGGGGGATAGCAATGCCACTAATAGTAGAAAACAGTACAAAAAACTCAAGCTGCACAGTAGAAATTAAAAATTACGGTGTAAGGGTGAATAGCAGCGGCACCAACAGTAACAGAGAAACACAGCTGCACAATTATGACATATGGCACTAATAATAAACAGAGAACACAAGCTTCATGGTCAAAGATTAGGCGTGAGGGTACTAGCAGTTGCACTAATGACCACAGCAAAACGAAAACAGAGAACAGAAGCTGCACAAATAGAATTACGGTGTTTGGGCGATTGACAACATAGGACCGTCAGCTCGGACTAGCAGCGGGTAGCTAGAGGGCCGGGTCGGCGCCTCTGAGCTATGCGGACTGCGGCTGGAGTGGCGACCAGGACCAGGTGAATGAGGGCTGCTTGGGAAATTAGTGCCTGTTAGCATCTGCTCTTTGCTTTACAGGAACAGTTCTGTTCTACTTCCCAACTCCTTTTCTGCTGCACCCTTATGTGTAGAGTTCCAGAAAGGATCTTTGAAAAGTAAGTCTCGGTGTCTACAAGATCTGAGGCTTGGGCGCTTCTGCTGGTCAGAATCTTCTACAGCGCTGCCATGTCAGGGGACGGCGCTGTGGGCTTAAGAGGATTTCGGAAGTGGTGGACATATAATATACCATATCATATACCATATCATATCACAGTGTTTCCCAAACTGTGGTGGTCGTGAGCTGATTTTTGGTGTGTTGTGAAAGTAAGAGGAATAAAGATACCTTTAAATTCTATTCATAACTTGTCACATTTGTCGGTGATTCAAAGACAAAAGTCAAATGTGAGACTTGTTTATTCTTTTAACATGGGGATTGGTGCTTTCTTTTCTTTCTCTGAGTGCAAAAGTGAGAGGAGTTTTTAAAGTGAATTATGTGACAATGTAGGATGTTGTTTTTTGCAACACACAACAAAATGTCAATCCCTGTAAACAAACTCTAAGCATCCAGCAGTTAGAAAAGCAACAATGAAGCACTTTTTGTCATTTTGAAGTGCGCTGGACGCAGATCTTTATAGGATCAAACCAAATCAAGACACATACTTGGTGATGCACAAATGATAATTATTCACAGAAACCGGATTTCCACACCTTATCATTCGTGCGCGATATAGTTTTATCAGTAAAACTGTGGGGGATATGTACAATGAAGTGGCAGGGCATGCCGTTAGCCTCCTGGGCTTAACGACACGCTCCGCCACTTCGGAAACGCAAGGCTGCACCATATTTACAAGAATGTGGTGCAGCCTTGCGTTTCCCCCTGCGATGGCGCTAAGTTTAACAACTTAGCGCCAACGCAGGCACCCTTGCACCAGAGTGCAAGGGTGTCTGCGTGCAGGGGAGGGTTGGTTATGTGTAGGAAGGTGTCCCTTCCTGCACATAAACAATCCTAAAATGCCATTTTGTAACTTTCATGTGTGCTGCTTCGTGCAGCACACATGAAAGTTACAAAATGGCATTTTTAAAAGGTTTGTTAAGTACAGGAAGGGACACCTTCCTGTACATAAACAAACAATGGCATTTTGGTTTTTCCATGTGTGCTGCACAAGGCAGCACACATGGAAAAAGCAAAAACGAGGAGAAATAATGCATTTCTCCTCGTTTCGCCAATTTATGACGAGGATTTTCTTGGTCTTAATTTTGGCGCTGCCTCCTATGTACGCCACCCTTGTACATAGGGGGCAGCGTCAAATACAATGGGTGTTGCGGTAGAACGCTCACCGCAACACCCACTGCACTCCTCTTTCACGCTAAACATAGCGTGAAAGGGTGCCTCATGTACAAGGCAGCGTTAAGCCACGTTAAGTGGCTAAACGCTGCCTTGTACATAAGGCAAGGCCCCTATCGCCACGGGAACGTCACAAAATGTGACGTTCCCGGGGCGATAGGGGCTTGTACATATGCCCCTGTATGTCTATGAAAATGAAAATGCGCTGTCGGTAAATGACAATGCCCTACCACACGATTCTTTAGTTACATTAAAAATCGCCCACCTCATGTCCATTTATGGTAAGGGGGGGCGCGAAAGTTTGTTGTTCTACAAAATGGGTAGTGGTTCTAAAAACTTTGGGAACCACTATAATATAATATAAAAAATTTAATATAAAATATTGTATAAATATACATTATGATGATAACCATATATATATAATATACTACATATATTTACATTTAATAAATATGAACTATTAAATCCTATAAATAAAATAAAATAATTGTCTCTGTAGAATTCACTTTGGTATTTGTATACTAGGGAGTTCCGTTTGAAAACATAGACTGAATCAATCAATCAATCAAAGAGCTTTATTCGACTGTAATATTACAATCATAAAAGCATATCACATTCATTAAAAATTCAAACAATTCCTATTATTTCACATAAAAAGAAACGTATATAAAAACCTATGCAAAGATTAAGAGCAGGTAAAAATAAAAACATTCTGATAAAATACAACTGCCCGATTTATATCAAGGGGTTCTAATTACATTTCATCATTTATCATACTTTTCTTAAAATGCAGCACTTTCTTCAAAAAACATTACAGTACGCCTATTATTTCACATAAAACGAAACGTATATAAAAACCTATGCAAAAATTAAGAGCAGGTAAGAATAAAAACATTCTGATAAAATACAACTGCCATAGACTGAATCAAGCATCGAGCAAAAGACAGACTCGGGTACATCACTTAACTAACATTTCCACCTTCTTTGTGGCTGTGTAATTTACACTTCCTACTTTAATTCTAGCCTCTTTGGGGGACGTGCTTGCTCGTTGCTCTTAGTTGTATATCATTTCTGAAGTAAGATATCAGAGCCACCGGGTGTTTTGTAGTCTGTTTTTGCAGTGTATATTTTCGTGTTGTCTAGTCCGAGTGTGATTTGTTGCACGATGCTGTTGAAGTCACAGCCCCAGATTCTGACACGTGTTTCGCTCTGCGGTGGCGGTTCCACTCTGGATCATATCTGTTGGTGGTGATTGTTAGAGACGCAGGACTGGCCGGTAAACAGAATATTTTTTTCTACATCGGATGGCGCCTTTAAACGGCTTTATTTGTGCAGCTGTGGGCGCGGGGCTCTCCTCACAGGAGTGGCCGTTGTTGGATTAAGGGTGCATTAGTTACCATGTCGTGAGTGATGCTTCTCGGGAGCAGGAGAGGGGTTTCCCCGCCGTGTGGGGCTTGTTTAACCCCTCACAGCAGATGGACGCAGCTGGGCCTGGTGTCCGTTACCTCGGACAGCTGCTTCCAACCGAACTCTCTGTAGCTGTCCGACACCAGTGCCAACTGGTACGGGGCGCTGCGGAGCGTCCAAGCGGTAACGGTCTCTGCGAGTCCAGGTGCGGGCGGCCCCCTCGTCTCCCGGGGACCGGTGTGTACTCTCCGGGAGGGGGCGCTGTTGGGGCGGACTGCTGCAGGGAGGAAACAGCGGAAGGCCGAGAGCTTCGCAGCGCTATCTGTCAGTGAAGCGCCCGGGCTGATGCTGGACCGTACTGGTAGTTATTACAAGCAGAATAGATGCACCGAATTCATATTTACCACTGCACGTGACGATTTCACCGCAAGAGCTTCAGATTTCGATTCTGTCACACCCTTGTGTCAGTGCACAACTTGCAATGTCTTTTGTTAAAAATATTTCCGTTCTTAAAGACTTTGGGGCATATTAGCAAGACCCACGTTAAAATTATCGCCGTTTTAGCGGCAGGAAACTGCCGCTAAAACGGCGATAATTTTAACGTGGGTCTTGCTAATATGCCCCTTTATTTTCATTGAAAAATAATTGCATTCGGTGACAATGTGAAAAAAACTTTTCATCGCACTCAAATACTTTTTCGGTGTGTGATAAAGGACGCTGTTTACTGACTCCCTGTGTACACTTTGGATTCTGCCTCAGTCATGGTAATTATGCACCCACTAAAGGTGTTAACATTACTGGCGTGTTCTGTACCGTGTGCGGGTGTAAGTGAGATGCATCTTACGGATACGCTGGTACCTCTGTGGGGATGTGCACCGAGCGGTACGAGGCCGCACGCCGGCCACGGGTAGGGACGCCCGGTCAGGGAGGCCCCAGTACACAGCGACCTTGACTGGACGCCAACGCCTCTCCCCTGCAGGGAGCTGTAACTGAGGGGGTGGGGGTAAGGGGCGGGGGGCACTGGCTCGCCAATTAAACGTTTTAGACGTGCTCAAGGACGCTGCCAGGATGAAATGCGCATTCACGCTGCCACAATATACCAGCTTATATATTCCATATATGGTTAACACGTTTACCTTAGAAGAAAAGAGCCGCAGAGGGAGAGCCAAGCTCGGTGCCTTATGGATTGGAAGCAAAGAGCAACCTCTGAGTGTGCATCAGAGAGCTAAAGAACAACCTCTCAGTGTGCATCAGAGAGCTAAAGAACAACCTCTCTGGGTATCAGAGAGCAAAAGAACAGCCTCTCAGTGTGCATCAGAGAGCTAAAGAACAACCTCTCAGTGTGTATCAGAGAGATAAAGAACAACCTCTCAGTGTGCATCAGAGAGCGAAAGAATAACCTCTCAGTGTGCATCAGAGAGCTAAAGAACAACCTCTCTGGGTATCAGAGAGCAAAAGAACAGCCTCTCAGTGTGCATCAGAGAGCAAAAGAACAGCCTCTCAGTGTGCATCAGAGAGCTAAAGAACAACCTCTCAGTGAGCATCAGAGAGCTAAAGAACAGCCTCTCAGTGTGCATCAGAGAGCTAAAGAACAACCTCTCTGGGTATCGGAGAGCTAAAGAACAGCCTCTCAGTGTGCATCAGAGAGCTAAAGAACAACCTCTCTGGGTATCAGAGAGCTAAAGAACAACCTCTCAGTGAGCATCAGAGAGCTAAAGAACAATCTCTCTGGGTATCAGAGAGCTAAAGAACAACCTCTCAGTGTGCATCAGAGAGCTAAAGAACAACCTCTCTGGGTATCAGAGAGCAAAAGAACAGCCTCTCAGTGTGCATCAGAGAGCTAAAGAACAACCTCTCAGTGTGTATCAGAGAGATAAAGAACAACCTCTCAGTGTGCATCAGAGAGCGAAAGAATAACCTCTCAGTGTGCATCAGAGAGCTAAAGAACAACCTCTCTGGGTATCAGAGAGCAAAAGAACAGCCTCTCAGTGTGCATCAGAGAGCAAAAGAACAGCCTCTCAGTGTGCATCAGAGAGCTAAAGAACAACCTCTCAGTGAGCATCAGAGAGCTAAAGAACAGCCTCTCAGTGTGCATCAGAGAGCTAAAGAACAACCTCTCTGGGTATCGGAGAGCTAAAGAACAGCCTCTCAGTGTGCATCAGAGAGCTAAAGAACAACCTCTCTGGGTATCAGAGAGCTAAAGAACAACCTCTCAGTGAGCATCAGAGAGCTAAAGAACAATCTCTCTGGGTATCGGAGAGCTAAAGAACAGCCTCTCAGTGAGCATCAGAGAGCTAAAGAACAGCCTCTCAGTGTGCATCAGAGAGCTAAAGAACAGCCTCTCAGTGTGCATCAGAGAGCTAAAGAACAACCTCTCTGGGTATCGGAGAGCTAAAGAACAGCCTCTCAGTGAGCATCAGAGAGCTAAAGAACAGCCTCTCAGTGAGCATCAGAGAGCTAAAGAACAGCCTCTCAGTGTGCATCAGAGAGCTAAAGAACAACCTCTCTGGGTATCGGAGAGCTAAAGAACAGCCTCTCAGTGTGCATCAGAGAGCTAAAGAACAACCTCTCTGGGTATCAGAGAGCAAAAGAACAGCCTCTCAGTGTGCATCAGAGACCTAAAGAATAACCTTTAAGTGTGCTTCGGTTAGAAAAATAAAATCTCTCAGTGTGCATCAGAGAGCTAAATAACAACCTCTCAGTGTGCATCAGGGAGCTAAAGAGCAACCTCTCAGTGTGTATCAGAGAGCTAAAGAACAACCTCTCAGTGTGCATCAGAGAGCTAAAGAACAACCTCTCTGGGTATCAGAGAGCAAAAGAACAGCCTCTCAGTGTGCATCAGAGAGCAAAAGAACAGCCTCTCAGTGAGCATCAGAGAGCTAAAGAACAGCCTCTCAGTGAGCATCAGAGAGCTAAAGAACAGCCTCTCAGTGTGCATCAGAGAGCTAAAGAACAACCTCTCTGGGTATCGGAGAGCTAAAGAACAGCCTCTCAGTGTGCATCAGAGACCTAAAGAATAACCTTTAAGTGTGCTTCGGTTAGAAAAATAAAATCTCTCTGTGTGCATCAGAGAGCTAAATAACAACCTCTCAGTGTGCATCAGGGAGCTAAAGAGCAACCTCTCAGTGTGTATCAGAGAGCTAAAGAACATCCTCTCAGTGTGCATCACAGAGATAAAGAGCAACCTGTCAGTGTGCATCAGGGAGCTAAAGAATAACCTCTCAGTGTAAATAAATATTCCATAAACTCGTCCGAAAGAGCTCGAGTCTGTGAGGTATAAGTGGGGTTAAGCAGTTGCTGCTGGGATGTTTGTGAAGTCAGGGTGTCGCATGGCTGACAGCCTTTCGTAGGCTTTTAAGGGAGTGCTTTTTTATTAGAATATGGTAACAAACTACTATGTATTGTGCACTTTACACCAAGTACTGCGTAAATGATGAGCCTTCCAGTGCAGCGATGCCGGGCGGCGCTGGCCTCTGTGACACCCACAGGGCCCCCACGGGAATCTGCTCTGGCTGGAGAGGTCTATGCTGTTCTCCATGGGGCGGGGGTCACAGGACCCCTCTCCCTCCTAGGGGGCCGAGGGCCGCAGGGAGTCTGTGCTCAGGATCCCTATCGGGGGCTGCCTGGATTAGGGCAGCACAGCTGAGTGTGCAGGCGAGACCCACCCCACTCCCAACAGCTGGAGCCTGCCACAGGTCAAGGGAGAGGAGGCAGGGCAGCTCCTGGCATCGAAGGGACTCTGCAGACAGAAACCCTGGGGCAGATTTACAAGAACTAACGCATCTCTGCATATTAGCAGAGATGCGTCAGTTCTATTGCGACACGAAAAAATACCCTTGCGCCACCATGGATGCGTCGCATTTACAATGCGGCGCACCGTGGCGCAAGGATTGACAGATGCGTCACGCATCTGTTGGCGTAAAGGCAACGCATTGCTGGAGTTGTGTCGCAAGCGGGACGCAACTCCAGCAATGCTCAGGAATACCTATTCCTAATGTGCTGCATCACTCCTTACGCCTGCTTCAAGCAGGCGCAAGGTTTTGACGCAGTGGCGTCGTAAAAGTGACTCAGTGAAATCTTGTAGATTTCACTACGTCCCTTTTACGAGGCTTTCTTGCGTCGGAACGCCCACCCTGCATACATTATACCTGACGTAGGTATAATGTGATGCAGGGCTTTACAACGTGACGCATCTCCCTAGATGCGTCACGTTGTAAATGTGTTGCAATGTGGCACATTGTTTACAACGCCGCTGCGTCACAAAAGTGACGCAACGGCGGTGTAAAAGTGTCCCAAGGGGCTTGTAAATCTGCCCCCCTGTCCTTCCGACCCACAGGAGATAAGATGGCGGACTGTCGGACAGTGGAGTAGGGTGACCAACTGGCATGGGTGCAAATTCAGGATGGTAAGTGTAAAAATCAGGATAAAGGGTCAGAATTCAGGACAAAAATTCAGGACAGAAGGTAAGTTTTACAGACACATCAGAGGAAGTCGCGCGATAGTATAAAAGTAGGTAAATAGACAACCACTTAAGTACAAGTCAAAATAAGTTTATATTAGGTTGAGACAATCGTGCACTTCACGGTTTTTCGGTATACGCGCAGCTTTGAGCAACTGTGTAGGTCTTTTTGTGGTATTTCATATGATAATAATCTATTTATATGGTTACTGCACTGGGTTGTCCAGTCTGATATTTTGTTTACAACTCATGGTCCTGAGCATTCATGTTTGGTGAGAGAAGTGGTCAGGAAGATCTGCTCGGATAGACTTTGTTACTAGCATCTCATTTCTGAGTGCCATTGTGAGATGTAAAGCGGCACGCATAGGTGAACTAAAGGGAGGATTGCTGTGATGAACCCACTGCAGGGAACTCATTATGGGTGTTTCAGCAAGTGGAACTTAAAATATGGAATCTGACTTTGCTTATGGGGGCTTCGCAGAGAGTTGCACAAGCTGACGGAAGTCACAAAGGTACTTTTCCCTGCAGCTTTCTTAAAGAAGGCACTGTCGATACACTATTACATAGTGTATTATTGACGCCTTGCCTATTGCTACAAACACAATATACATCTCAAGCACAGCTCATGGCACTATGAGGCTCACCCTAAAACCTTACACCTAAAACAAAACATGCAAACATTTACAATTACTAGTGTAACATTCAAGTAGCAGTTGGGTGTCACTCAAAATGTCATATGCATGATGTATAGATCCCACACATAAGCACACAGCAAATACAGAATAGTAACACAAAGGCAAGAGAGTAGTCAGAACATTTAAATACCTCCCACTTTCAACTAAAGCTCTTATGGCACTAAGAAAGCAAAGTAAGTCATCACAACCCTCCCCAGAAGAGCTCTCTTGTCCAAGGCTCTAGCCATTCATCCTTCCATCAAACCCCTGATATCCACCCTTTCAAATTTACATTCTGTCATCTATTAATCCTTTCATCCATCATTCAGTTTTTCACCATTCATCTGTCCTTCCATCTGTGTGCCCATCCATATCCAAGCCTTTTCAACCATTTGCAAACCTATCCATCATCTATCCTTCCATCCATCATTTCACTCATCCATCCCTCCATCCACCCTTTCACTCATCCATCCATCATCCATCCACCCTTTCACCCAATCCATCTTTTCACTCATACATTCACTCTTCCACCCATCCATCCATTCACTCATCCATCCAACCATTTACCCTTTCACCCATCCAGCCATCCTTTCACTTACTAATCCATCCACCCTGTCACTCATCCGTCCACCCATTCAACTTTACACTTATCCATCCATCCTTTTTTTCAGCTCTCCACCCTCCCTTTTACTCATGTATGCATTCTTTAAGGCACCCATTCGCCCATCTGTTCTGCCAATCATTCATCCATGCTTTTACTCATCCATCCATTCATCATCCCTTTCCCTCTCCATTCCCCTTTCACTTAGCCACCCATCCTTCCATCCACCCTTCACCCATCCACCCACTCATCCATTTACTCATCCACTCATGAATCCATCCATTGACCCTATCAGTCATCCATCCTTTCACTTATCTATCCATCCTTTCTCGCATCCATCCACCCTTTCACTCATCTATCCATCCTTTTGTCCATCTACCCTCCCTTTCACTCACTCATCCATCCACTCTTCCATTCATCTATCCAACCATTTACCCTTTCACACATCCAGCCATCCTTACACTTACTCATCCATCCACCCAGTCACTCATCCGTCCACCCATTCAACCTTTCACTCATCCATCCATCCACCCTTTCTTCTAGCTCTCCACCCTCCCTTTCACTCATGTATGCATTCTTTCACTCATCCATCTTTACATTCTTCTTTTCACTCATCCATGCACCCATTCGCCCATCCCTCTCTCATTTCCCTTGGAAAGCTGCCCATAGTCCCAGCTAGCGCTATCTCTGGCCTTGACCAGCAACCCCCACCCTATCTCTAAAACCTTACCCCTCCCAAACGCCCCCTCCCGTCCCAGAAGAGTGAAGGCCGACCTTGCGACCAATGATGTCGATGATCTACTCATCTCTTACTCGCTCACTCTAGACACCGACAAGACTCCTCTGGGTCAAATTCAATCCATTCATGCCAACCCGCACAGAGAACCCTCACACAACCTCAGAGTCATAAATAGTGACAACCTCAAGCGAGTGAACATCATTCAGACTCATACCTTACACACGCCAGTACGGCTAAAATGCATACTACCCAATTGCAGATCAGCCAGTAAACACGCCTCCGATATATTCAACCTCATCCAAAACAATGAGTTAAATATCATCATCCTCACTGAAACCTGGCTTAATCTCTCTTCCACCCCTATCCTAGACCTAGTTCCTCCTGGCCATGACATAATTCGTCTAGACAGATCTAAGAAGCAGGGCAATGGCCTAGCTTGTATACATCGGAATACACTCTCGGTTTCCCACACTGAGACCACCACGCCATCCTCCAGTGAATACCTTTGCCTCAACATTTCAAGTAACCACCTCCCGGTTTGCAAACAACATACATTCTATCACCCCCCAGGGGACAATCTCTCCTTCATCGAACAAATAATGGAAATCATCTCCTGCAATGTCGACTCCTCAGTGTCCCAAATCTTCCTCGGTGATTTCAACCTTCACTGCTCTAACCCCAATGACCAAGCTGTAACCTCCCTTAAATCATTCCTATTGGATCACGAGCTGATCCAATTCTGTGACCGGCCAACTCATAACAAAAGAGAAATTCTGGACCTCATCATCTCAAAAGGAAACACCATCACACTGGATGCCATTACCCCTTGCAATTGGTCCGACCATTACAGCATCTTCTTCTTTATTTACAGGGAGGTGTCCCTGAGGAAGGATCAACCGAACAAATTGAAGATATGGAAAAGGGACCTCAGATATATCAATACAGCTGAACTAGCAACCCTCTCTAAAGATGCCCTATCCTCCCACGTTGACATATCAGAGGTTCATGTACTCTTTGACTTCTACATCTCTACTATCTCTAGTATCATGGACTGCATAGCACCACTTCAACAAAAAATGCCTCTACAAAAATCTCCAAACCTTGGTTCAACAACAACCTAAATTCGGAACGCTGCAACTTAAGGGCAGTTAAACGATCCTGGAGATCCAAACCATCCTCGGATCTTCTAAAAGTCCTTAGATCGGTAAGGAGCTCTTATAACAAAAAATATCAAGAGTGCTAAGGCCGACTACTTCAGATCCCAACTTAATCAAGCCTCAAATCGCCCCGAGAAACCTTTTGAAATTGTTAAACAACAATCGGTGGAAGCACCCAACCGCCTTGACCCAGGAGATAGCCCACCCTCATGCGACAAACTGGTTGCTTTCTTTACAGAGAAAACAAGACTCATCAGTATTGAACTGGAATCTAAGAAGGCTCTTCTTCCATCCTACGGGTTTGTGCCTCCTCCGGCCCACTTAGAGAGGCTCGAGCCATTTAGTCTTAGCAGCAAGAACAATGCCCATGGTGTACCTTTACTCCCCTCAGCGAAAGAGACATTTACAAGATTCTTCTTAGTATCAACCCATCTAATCACTTCAGCGACCCACTGCCACCACCCATCTTCAAAGAAATCAAGGATGCCTTCATCCCCCTTTGGACAAAGATGGTCAACGCTTCACTGTCTCAAGGCACGATCCCCGAATGCCTAAAAGCAGCTCAGGTTCCACCCCTTCTAAAAAATACCTAATGCAGATAGAGCTGATCTTAACAACTTCCGCCCTATCTCCAACATCTCCACTCTGTCTAAACTCCTAGAAAAATGCATCCAATCGCAACTCTGCGCTTACATTGAGAATTTCCAACTCCTGGATCAACATCAATCTGGCTTTCGGAGTGGTCACAGCACAGAATTGGCACTCACTCATGTTATGGATGACATTTTAAAAATGCTAGACCAAAATGAATCTTGCCTCCTAATCCTCCTTGACCTTTCTTCTGCGTTTGACACTGTTAGCCACGACAACCTCTTATCCATTCTTGAGCACAGGATGGGCCTTTCAGGTCTGGTTCTGCAATGGTTTTCGTCCTTCCTTCACCACAGATCCCAAAGAGTCAAGGTGAATCAATCTCTATCCCAGCCCTCGACAGTCTCCATGGGGGTCCCACAAGGGTCTGCCTTATCTCCCATACTCTTCAACATTTTCTTGGAACCATTAGCTAATGCACTAAACTCCACGAACATTCTTTTTCATATGTATGCGGATGACACGCAACTTTACCTGAAAATCACCTCCCCTGAAAACTTCACATCACTCAACACTTCCCTGACGAATACTCAAAACTGGCTAACTGAGAACCACCTCCTGCTCAACACCCCCAAAACAGAATTCCTTCTCATATCTCCTCCTAATCACACCCCCAAGATAGACCTCTGGATGAAGCACCTCACAGCCTTCAACTGCTCCCCCACATTATTGATTCAGCCAAATCTCTCGGAATCACCCTGGACATGCACTTGAACATGAAAAATCATATTAGTAAGGTGTTGCTCGGGTGCTATTAACCGGATGAGGATACCTAGGAATCTCAAACCATTCCTTCCACAAGTTGATTTCAAGCAGGTGGTCCAAGCGTTTGTTTTGCCGAGGCTAGACTATGGCAGTGCTACGCTCTATGGCCTCCCCAAATATACCTTGGCTCCACTAATGTCTTCCTTAATAGCCGCTGCCAGATTGATTACGGGTACAAAAAGAAATGCTCACATATCCCCAGCCCTAAAATCCCTAAATTGGTTGCCCTACGAAGCACGAATACAGCTAAAGATTGCTTGCATGACTCACAAAGCCCTCCATTTCTAAACCCCCTGTTACCTGGCTCAAAAGCTTGAATTATCTGGAGGTGGTAGACCATCAAGAAGTGCAAACTCTTTCCTCTTCCACGGTTGCTTTCAAAATGGAATAAAACTAATCCCAATGAACAAGTTCTTGCCCTAAATGGCCATGGATCGTCTGTTTTACTGTATTGGACTTACACCTTTGAAGGCGAGTCGGCTGCTACACTCCTATAAGTAATTGTTTGTTCCTCTCCGAGTTCGCTATTGTACTAGCTTAATGTGATGTTCTTTGATACCCCCTTTGTCATTGTTCTTGCTTGCATACTTAATTGACGCCTGTCTTTCCCTTTATTATTTCCTACCCTCCAATTGTGAAGCACTCTGATACCCATCTGGGTCATGTTCGCGCTATATAAAACTTTATAAATAAATAAAATCCATTCTGTCAATCATTCTTCCATGCTTTCACTTACCCATCCATCCATCCTTTCTCTCTCCATTCCTCTTTCACTTAGCCACCCATCCTTCTTTCCACCCTTCACCAATCCACCCACTCATCCATTTACTCATCTACTCATGAATCCATCCATTGACCCTATCACTTATCCATCCGTTCACTCATCCATCCATCCATTCTTTCTCTCATCCATCCACCCTTTCTCTCATCTATCTATCCTTTTGTCCATCTACCATCCCTTTCACTCACTGGTCCATCCTTACATCCACCCTTTCACTCATCCATCCACCAATACATTCACCCTATCACTTATCAATTCATCAATCCAACCATCATTTCTCTCATGCATTCACCCAATCACTCGCCCATCATCCACCCTTTCACTCATCCATCCATCTTTTTACTGATCCATCCACCCTTTTACCCATCCATCTACCTGTCCACCCATACATCCATCTATTTACTCTCATCCATCCTTCCACTCACACATTCTTTCTCTCATTATCCATCCATTCACCCTTTCACTCATCCATTCATCCTTTCACTAATCCATCCAGCCATTTACCCATTCCTTCGCTTATTCACTAACCCACCGTTTTACATTAATTATGAGCTAAGCCTTTGTCTACCGAGTTGCAGACAGAAGAGGCCCATAAAGAACTTCACCCTCACTGTAGATCCTAAAGCAAGGTGTGGGTGGGGTGGGGTGGGGTGGGGGAGCGTTCACTATGCCCCTGCACATAGTCAATCTGAAAACTTGGAAGTCATGAGTCATGCATGATGCACAGTGCCATGACATGAGGTGACTGTGACATGGTGTTGTTTCCAGGGCTTTTAGTGGGATGAAAAAACTGGGGGTCTCTCCAAGGGGCGTGTCTGATGTAATTAAGGGCGTGGCTTAAAACACCTAAGCTAAAAATATGTGCTGAACATAATGTGCCGCCCGACTGGTATTTTGCTGTTTCTATCATTGCATCCAGTAACATTAGACCTACAACAAGCCATGACTATTGGCTTTGTCAATGGACGTTAGTTGCATAAAATAAATAAAAAAGCAGCAACTATGGCTTCGTTGTATATAATATTAAAAATGCTTCAGCTCTGAAATGATGAGACTGTGTAAGAACTATAACCTCTTCTTTTTCACTTCTTTTCATGAACTGGCGTGGGCGCTTGTGTACCTTGAGCTGGCATGGGCGCTTGTGTACCTTGAGCTGGCATGGGCGCTTGTGTACCTTGAACTGGCATGGGCGCTTGTGTACCTTGAACTGGCATGGGCGCTTGTGTACCTTGAACTGGCATGGGCGCTTGTGTACCTTGAACTGGCATGGGCGCTTGTGTACCTTGATCTGGCATGGGCGCTTGTGTACCTTGAACTGGCATGGGCGCTTGTGTACCTTGAACTGGCATGGGCGCTTGTGTACCTTGAACTGGCATGGGCGTTTGTGTACCTTGAGCTGGCATGGGCGCTTGTGTACCTTGAGCTGGCATGGGCGCTTGTGTACCTTGAACTGGCATGGGCGCTTGTGTACCTTGAACTGGCATGGGCGCTTGTGTACCTTTGTTTTGTACTTTTCTTCCATCTCACCCTAATAGAATGCCCTGCCCTAGACAGCAGCAGGAGGAGGGCACCACATGCTTTAACAGCTCAAACTGGCCCTTTGTGATTCTGTATGTGACAATCATTAGCCGCATACAGAATGACAATGGGCGGGGTGGGGCTGCTCTTGTGCTCCGAGGATGAGTGCGAGGCGGCCCCACCTGGGAGCTGAGGCCTCTCGCAGGGGAACAGCTCTGCTCCCTGCAAGGCCCAAAATTACGGACAAAAGGCATCCGTAAATGGGATCCTCACAGACAACGGACGTGAGGTCCAAATTACGGGCGGTCCGTGAAATTTACCGACACTTGGTCACCCTACAGTGGAGGGAGAGGCAGACTGAGCTGAGAGAGAGAACAGCCCCTTGTCTCCCTTGGGGGCAGGTGCGGTCGCCTTACTGCGGATCTGAAATCTCAGATGGATTCTGCGTTTGCCACAACCCCAGTATTCCATATGCATCCCTCCATATGCATTATATACACTTCCTGAACTGCAGGCGCCGGTGGGAGTAAAATGGCTGCAGCTTATTGACATTTAATCACACATGGGCAAACCACTGTTCATATTTACTATAACTTCAGCCTTTATTCAAGGTTTTAGGACTCTTCACTCCTACAGAGCATTGTGTCTCGATCTCTGGGGGTGTCACACCCTGAATAAGGGTGGCCCTAACTTACATTTGCAAGTATTTGTTAGCCGGCTGTTGCATTGGCTTGGACTGTGAGGACCGTGACTGCTTATGGGTAAACCCCATCTCTCTTCAGTGTTACTTGGCCCTGCTGATCGCCATCCCAAGGCTACTTCTTGTAAACAGTCGCGGCCGGCATGACTCGCGGGTGGTGGTGTGGGGGGTCGTGCGGGGAGGGGGGGGTTAATCTAATTTTTTTTTTTAAACTTACCTTCGCCTCCGGTGCCACGTCGCGTCTCCTGCTCTCTCTCTGCTCACAGGAAGCAGAAGCAGGCAGCCTCTCTCTCCTCCCCTAAGCCAATCACAACACTGCAATGGCAGTGTTGTGATTGGCTAGGACGCCGTCCGTACAGGCATCTATGAGGAGGCCGTTTTCTCCATGCAGGCTGCTTGCAGCCTACATGGAGAAAACGGGAGAGTTCTCATGACTGGTTTGGTCGGCCCTGGGGCCGACCAAACAGTCAGCGCCCATAACATTGGGCTAGCCACTCCTCCCCGACCCGCCCGCCCCCAACCAAACCCTTCTTCTGCTTTCTCGCAGTGCGAGAAGCAGAAACATAAAATGGTATTTATACCATTTTATGTTTCTGCTTCTTGCACTGTGAGAAAGCAGTGGAGCGGCGCTCCTCCGCCCACGTGGAGGAGCCGCCCCTGCTTGTAAATCCCCCAAAGCCCTTCTGGCTCCCTTTATGTGACCAGCAGGGTGGGGGGATGCCATTGTCTTGCTTCTGACAGTGAGATTACCACCACACCACGAAGAGGCTTGCGTCCCTTGGCAGCTCTCCATTTATAATGCTTACTTTCTTTTCTTAGCAGCAGACTACTAGTTGCAGCACCCCCAGAGTGTTAAGGAGGAGCAGATCCAGGCCAACCAAGGGGAATTGTACTCCCTTTTTCAAGTAGTAGCTTGGCATTTATAAGTTGGTTAACCCACGCCTAATGAATTCCATATCCATACTCTTGTTAAACGTGCACATGGCTACATTTAGGGCCATATTTATTACCCGGTTTGCGTCGCTCTTCCACCACGCAATGTGGTGCAAGAGTGATGCAAACCGTAAGTCAGATTTTTGGAGCCATGCAAAGCCACGTTGCGCGGCTTTGAATGGCTCAAAAAAGCTGGAGTAACGCAGCGCAAATCACTGCGTTGTGTTGCCCTGCCCTGAGTAGGCATTCCGTGAGCATTGCGTGGCTGTTCCCACGCACTTCTCATGGTTTTTGTACCCATTCCCAGATTTACAAGACCTTGCAAACCTGGGAATGCACCAAAAGATACACCTCTCCAGGTGAGACGTAACGAGGCAAAATATCTTTATTTCTCCTCATTTTTCCTCTTTCCGTGTGCATTCTGCAGCACACATAGAAAGAGGAAAATGCCCCTGAGGATTGTTTTTGTGCAGGAAGGTCTCCCTTCCTGCACAAAAATAATCCTACCTACAACACAGGCCCCATGGTGCACGGGCGCCTCCGTTGACGCTAGGCTGCCAAAAAACGGCACCAGCGCAAAGGAAAAGGACAGGAATGCACCATATTGGATTGATTTGAATTAACTCTTGTCGCATTGGACCGCCACCTCCCTACCTTCATTATCCCCACTTTTTGTAGACCACGCAATAGCTGCTGCCGCTACGTGAAAAGAATGGTGCCCGGGTGGTTTGGCCGAGATGCCCAACTTGTCTAGTGATTTACACATTACTGTTGCATATTGGACCTTGTTGAGGTACAGGCTTTCTGTGTGCCTGAGGAGGGCGGGACCTCCTGGGGACCTGATGCTCATATAATCCTTCAGTGAGCAAACTGGGCAGTATTTCCGGTCAGCAACGCAGCTGGTTTCCATCCTGGTCTGTCTTAGACTTTTTGACCTTCAACATCACTGACTAGACACCCATTGGACGTCACTGCTCCGCCCTTTCGTGGCCTCAGTCAAGGAAGGGATCCTTGTGGGTCACTGCCTAGCTCAAGCCTTGCAAAGTGTTCCACAGCTGCAGCACGCGCCTGGGTCCACGCCTTTGTTCTGCCATCTGTATGGACCCACAGTACCAGCCCTTTCCGTCAGTGGAACCTGAGTTCAACTCGCTCCCTCCAGTGACCCGCTTGAAAGTTGCAGGGCTCCTCCGGTACTTAACTGCCGCCACTAGCACCAACTCTTGGTCATCTAGATGTGATCGGCCTGGTCTACCAGGTTCTTGAACTCCTCCGGATCATCAGCTGATCTGCTCGGGGTGCCAGGAGTTTGCCTCATTGACGGCGAGAGTATGGCCACAATTGAATTGTAAGTGCCGGGGTCATGCCTTGCCCTAGTCGCGAGGTTGCCTTTTTACCACGTGTCACATTAGTATGCGCACCATAGGGCACTCTGCTGAATTGCTGTTAGTCATTTGCACCCCTGCCTGTCCGTCAGACCATAACATCAACTTCAGGTCCTTAAACTTATCAGAGCAAACATGCAAAGGAACCACTGTAAGGAAGAGCTCCAACTGAGGTATGGTCTTACCCTCTCACCATCCACGCCATTGGCCATTTCATGGCACGTCAGGGGTTACCCACCAAGGTTCTAAGTCCTTTGCTGCCAGCTGCCTCTGTGTAATGATCTATTTGCCTAGAGATGGCAACGTTTCCTGTTTGCTTGGGGTCTTCTTTATCGCCGGTCTGTTTAAAGGCCACAGACCTTGGCTGGACTGAATCTGTCACCACCCTTTCCCGTCCTTGGCTTACATACCTTTATGCCGCTTCCTACAACAGCCTAATTTCCAGCCGGGTAACCTTTGTTCCCTGCCAACGCCGGGCTGGGAACTCAAAGCAGCCCAGGCAATATTCTTGGGCCACCCCTGGGGAAGCAGTGCCGGGCCTCTGGAAAACACTTGCTTGCTGCTTTTGCTACTGGGGGCTAATATTGCAGCACCACTGCAAAAACGGCCCGGGTAACAAAACTGGCCCCCACTGCTGCAAAACAGGCCCTCACCCTTCCAGGGAAATGCCCGGTGCCCGGTACGGCCAGTCCAGCCCTTTTCCCTGCCCCTGGGACCGCCATCATCTTGCTCCTAGTTTTATGCACTCTTCGCGTGCTCATCGGCTGGGCTCTTGGGCAGGGTAACTCTCCTGCCCCTGAGGTCCCTTGCGTCGGCAGACCTTCATAAAACTCAGTGACACATACCAGGGGAACAATGTACGTGGGCTTGTTTGTCTGCCAAGTTATTGCTGTGGTAGGGATGTGTCATACTGAACTCTGTGCAGCTTAGGTGTGGAACGAGAAGATCTCCCACCAGGCCCTGTGGTCTCAGCTCACTCCAAAGCCCACAGCAGGGCTGGGTCTCAGCAGACTGAAGCTGCTGCAGGCTGATCCCAGTGCATCCCCAAGGGAAGCCAGACCTCTATTGAGGTTTGCATCACAGGCAGCCCAGGAGGTTCAGGTGACCACAGCACGGTTCAGTCATTGGAGGCTGGGATCACAATGCACCACAGCGTAGCTCTGTTCTGAGTGAGAGAAGACCATGCAAAGGAAGAAAGGGTCTCCGCAAAGAGGGCGCCAAGAGGCAGAAGAAGGTGCTTTAGGACAGCGTTAAGGGTATCACCACGCCTGCCATTTGCCACCTAGGACGCCGTGGAGGAGTCAAGCGCATCTCCGGCCTCATCTACGAGGAGACCCGGGGTGTGCTCAAGGTCTTCCTGGAGAGTGTGATATGGGAGCCGCACCTACATCGAGCACGCCAAGAGGAGGACCGTCGCCTCCATGGATGTGGTCCACACCCTCAAGCTCCAGGCGCGCTCACTCTATGGTTTTGAAGACCAAACACCCTCTACGGACCTCCGAAAAACAACATGAGGCAAATAAATGCTTATTTATTTATACAGCACGATTTCAATCAAAAGGTTGTGCGTAAGAGGAAAAAATAGGATTCGTAACATAAATCAGAGTACATTATAGAGATGTTGGACCAAGGAGCTGTTGTGTGTCAAGGAGACAAGAAGTACAAATGTTTAAGTTATGTTATGTTTATAGGTTATTTGTAGAGTGGATGAACACCAGAGCTTCTTGGCACTAGTTAACCACATAAACTGCAAGTAGGCTCAATGGATATTAATAATGGTAGAGTTTTGAGCTCTTTCTTAAACCGAAAGATGGTTGACTTCAATATTCAGGGTCAATGTGTTCCACCCTCAGCTGCTGCACAGGAAAATGCTCTCCCTCCAAAAGAGGCAGAATGGAGTTGGGCACAACCAACAGGAGTTTACCTCCAGAACGGAGATTGAGTATTGGGACATGCAAATGTAATTTATTGGGGTACCATTGTGGGGAATCTTCTCAATAATAACCAGAGATTTAAAAATAATTCTAAGCCACCGGCAGCCAAAAAAGCTGTTTCAAAACAGACGTGATGTGCTCCATAAAGGGGGCACCAGAAAGTATACAGGAGTCACATTTTGAGTGAACTGCAATCTTCTGATAGACTTCGTAGGTACGGTTTAGTACCAAGAATTTACATAATCTAGTTGTAATTGAATGTAAGTGGTGACACGTTGCTTATGAAGATATGCCGGAACAAAAGGCAACATTTTCTACAAAAAATGGTAAATGCCAGTAGCAGGTTCTCATCGCCCTATTGATCGTGGGTACTAAAAAAGATTTGCATCTAACAAAACTCCAAGATTTCTTACTACATCAGTAGGATTAGGGCGCAGACCCATCATGGCAGTGACAAAAGAAGGCTGCCATTTCTCACCAGGATTTCTGGTAATTAATATCTCCATCTTATATGGATTTCTTTTGAGAAAGTTGCAAATCCATCCCCAGTGTCTTAAGAAAAAGAAGAGTACCGACAATAAAACCATAATGGCCCGATATCAAATGAAGTTTAATATTTGGGTATCGTCGGCGAAGATATAACAATGATACCCATATCATTCAACAGTGATCCCAGAGGCAGGGATTAAAAAGCAAGGAGATTCAGGTGTATCTTTGTGGGACACTCCACACACCTGGAAAAGCAGCACATGTGGCAGAACTGTTTGTTGACGTGTGTGAAGGACGATTCAAGCCAATTTATGGCCAAATGTTGAAATCCGGAGGATTTAACTGTTCCCAAGTAAATTATGTGATCAATGTTATCAAAAGATGAGGGGAAGCCGAGCATGATCAGTGCACCGAGCTCTTTGCAATCCTCCAGTATATGCAGATCACCCAGAACTGACGTAACCACTGATTCTGTGTTATGGCCACACCCAAGGCTAGCTTGTGGTGAACATAATAGCCTTTCTTCGTTCACAAGAGACCTAAGCTGGTGAAATGCACGTTTTTCAATGTTTTTTGTCTTGTCAAAAAAGGTAAAAGAGAAATCGTATAATAGTTTTTGACCTCCCCTGGGGGCAAAGAAGGTTTTTTTGTTATCAGAGGTTTCAGTAGGGATACTTTCCAGGTATGAGTAACCTTGTCGTAGTTAAATGGCTGCAGTGCTTGATTTGTAAAATATTAAGGGGCAGATTTACAAGCCCCCTGCGCCACCAGTACGTCACTTTTTGTGACGTACTGGTGGCGTATTTCACTGCTCCATATTTACAAGGACTGGAAAAGCCACCCTGCGTGGCTTTTCCTGTCCTTGTAAATATGGCCCCTTTACACGCAGCATTTTGCGTGAAAGGGGCGTTCCATGGGTGTTGCTGTGGGTGTTCCCACGCAACACCCATGGAACCAGACACATTTCCAGATTTACAAGGAATCGTAAATCTGGAAATGCGTGTGAATGCGAGGCGTAGGGAGGCGCAACGAGGAGAAATGTTTTCATTTCTCCTCGTTGTTTCCTCTTTCAATGTGTGCTGCATTCTACAGCACGCATTGAAATAGGAAAATGCCTGTAGTGATTGTTAGGTCTCGCCTACGCAGCGCGTATGCGCTGCATAGGAGGGCCTTTAGCCGTCGCTCTGCTCATTTTCAAGCACTGCACTCGTGCTTGTGGCGGCATCCACCTTGCGGGAGCGAGCAGGGGCGCGCCACAAGCACGAGTGCAGTGCTTGAAAAGTGAAGACTCTCCCAAGCGCGTGCGCGCGCACCACTCGCGGGCTCACCTCCTGCTCCCCCTCTCTCTCACAACAATTAACTTTCGCGGCCACGGGGCCGCGCTTGTGTTTCAGCGCTTGTTTAACTATTCAATGGCGGCTCCCCCATTGGGGCGTGGGGGCGTCGCCCCACTGCTTTCTTGCAGTGCGAGAAGGCAGAAACATAAATGGTAATAACTACCACCATTTATGTTTCTGCTTCTCGCACTGCGAGAAAGCAGAAGTGCCTGGTTGGGGGTGGGCGGTCCTGCTCGAGGGCAGGGTGGGAGTGGCTTGCCCACTGTTGTGGGTAATGACTGTTTGGTCGGCCCTGGCCGACCAAACAGTCATTACCCACAACAGTGGGCAAGCCACTCCCACCCTGCCCTCGAGCAGGACCGCCCACTCTCCCTTTTTCTCTATGTAGGCTGCATGCAGCAGCCTACATAGAGAAAATGGCCCGGGTGGGGCGCGCTCCGATGCGGCTCACCAATCACAGCGCTGCCATTGCAGCGTTGTGATTGGCGGAGGGGAGGGAGGCTGCCTTTCTGACAAGAGCTGCAAGAATTGAAAACGCAGGACGGCGGGAGCGGGAGTCGGGATGGTAAGTTTCTATTTAATTTAATTTTTAATTAAACGAACCCCTCCCGCCTCCCCTGCGACTACCCCATCCCCCCCGTGACTGATGGCGCAGTTGTAAAACTGTAGGGGTGCAGCCGGATGACGGAAGAAAACTGCACGTGCACGAAGCACGTTAGAGACAGTTTCCATTTATAATGTGCTGAACTGTAAACATTAGCAGCAGGTATTTGTCTCGCATCCGTTTCACAGACGGAATCAGTGAGCAGCGTACGTGTTGTGCTCTTACAGAAATGACTGACTGGTGAACGCTCTTTACACGAGAACGTCCTGCACTGTGTCTGCTTTAGAAAAAGATGTAATACAGGGCGTGAGGGTGCAATGCACGTGATGCCTAAACTTATAGCAAACACTGTGTTTTACATTAATTCTTCTTTTTGCCACCGACGCCCTTTACACCTTCATCGTGGAGCGGGTGCACTTTCTATCGTCCTTGTAAAATACTCGTGCAGGCTTCTTGGCCCTTCCTCACACCAGAGATTCTTTTCACTGCAGCCGATGGATTAAAAGCTGGCATTTGGGTTTGTTGGAAAGGGTAGGGCGGGGGAGGCTTGAGTGGAGCGAAGGGGAGGGGCGGTTCCTTGGCAGAGAGCTTGAAGTCTTTTAAAATGCTGGAGTTTTTCTGTTTCCTTGGATTGCTGGCCCCGATTTTGCATTAAAGCGCAAAACTTGCACTTTTTACCCTTTTATGTGTGGCACTTTGAGATGTCACAACGACAATCAGTATGTGTGCAAGCATCGTAGCACCATGAGGCAGGTAGTATTCTTGTGAGAGGCTTGGCTACCACCTTATACAGTTCTCTCCCCCAGGTTTGTGCTCCACTACTAACCATTTGGCTTTCAGGACGCGCAGGAAGACTTTTCCCTTTTCTCCTTATTCGTTCATTTCTTATTAACAAAACAGCGATTTTACCTGTTTTCCCCAGGTACGTTTCCACGCACGTTTCCATGCACGCACCTACCGCCCACAGTGTTCCCTTTATTCGTAAATGTGTCGGCATTAAAAGCGGCGATGACTTGAAGCTGTGGCTTTTCTGCCAAGGCTCTTAGCGTCTCTGAGCATAAACAGGCTTTCTTGAGAGAGTGATGCCTCCTGCTTGCGCTCAAAGATCACTTTCCAGGTGACGAGGGTGATTCTGCTACAGAAGATAAAAATAAAGTCTCTCAGCACAAATCTTGCAGGACAAGTGTCAACCTTGTGACTGTAAAGGCGGGCCCCAAGGATGCGTACTGAAAAGCATTTCTGTGCATCCTACCAAATTATTGCACTCCGGGGCTTACATGAAGATAATTGTGTTTTGACTCTAGTTTATCGAGCATTAAGCAGCCCGTGGGGAAAATGAGCAAAGTTATCTTAGCATGGTAATGTCAGATGCACATTTTGTTATTCACTTCAGCCATGAGCAGGGCAAGTCAGGCTCGCTTGCTACGCTCGCTCGCCATAGTGCGCTCAGCCACAATTTGTTCGCCTCACCACTTTCAAATGTCACCAGCCGCCACTGTAACTATTTGATCTTTTTTATGTTCCTGTACTTGACGATCATCCTCATCTAACCAGGCTTAACCCGACTCGCACAACTATCTAACCCCTTTTATTTTCGGATTTTAAATCATTGTTTACATTTTCTCTTTCGCCCTCGCCATCTGCATTTCATATTTTTAACTTTAACAAATCAGCTGTTCCGATCTGTACGACCGAAACCCTATCACCGTGGGGCAGTAACGGGGAGTGGGTCGGGTATTCCCTTTCCATCGGACTGAAATGACAGAAAATAATGCAAAACATCAAACAAGACTTTTAAATATCTAAACATTGATTATTTCGATATCCCTGGCTTGTTCGGCGCTGTCTCTCGCCAGTTATGTTTCTGCTGCACAAATCCCATCACGTACATGTATTCATACATACATTCATTCATACATAGATACTTTCATACACACATACATACACACATACATACACGCACATACATTCGTACATACACACATGCATGAATACATACATTATACGTAAAAAAAAGCACTTCCCGTGATGAATTATATAAGGTTAAGGGGGTGTGAGTCAAGGGGATGATGTCTACAAGCGTTATAGGGTGCAGGGAGGTCACCGTGACAATTCATGCTGCAATACGACAACCTCTCATTCATTCATTCGTTCATGGCTGGATGGTCTGTAAAAGGCTGCGGAAGAGGTCACTTCATTGACTGCCCTTCTCTTGCCTCAGTAGGAGACCGACCCCGCGGTGACTGGGTGGGGTATTTCGAAGGACATCATCTTGGGTATCAGGGAGTTAAATGAGGGTTCTGTCGCACCACTCATAGCCAGGGTCTGGCAAAGATGGGGCGTTTGAAATCTTCGTCTATTCATCCATTTTTCCTTCTTTTCTACATTTTAATGCAAATTATCAATATTTATTTTGGTCGGCAATAAAATAAAGTTGCTACAAATATATTTATGCATTTTTGTTTAAGTGAACAAGTTGCACTCCTGTTTCCATATGGTTAGTGTTTTAGTGCACGAAATGGTCACAATAAAGTCACTCACTCATGAAAAGATGAGTATTTCAGTGCATGTAGATGGGCACAGCTGCAGCCGTGTAAACATCACCGATGGTACCCTCTGTTTTACACCATATCATATACTGTCAGTGTGCACAGCTTCTCACATCAACTAAGTGTCAGGCAATCTGTTCAGCTTCTCTAGATAAACCTCCCATTGCTCCATTGGGTGACACCTCCCATCCCTGACCCTGGTGTCTGCTCGTACCACCAACTCAGTCGATGCCCATCTGACCGCATCTTTTTGGCGCATGTGAATGGGTGAAACTGCAGCTGCCTTCCATGACATGGCTATACAGCATTTAGCCAGTACCAGAGCCAAGTTCTGAAATCCAGCTTTTTGCCTCATCCGCTTGGTTACCACCCGTGTGTTGAGAAGCAGCGCAGTGGGTCCTGCGGTAGGATGGAGGTAGTGACTTCTGATATACATTGTAAAACCTCCTTCCAGAACTCAGTAATTACCGGGCAAGCCTACACCATGTGAATATTCTGATGTCAACTTAATGCTGCCCCAATCTTTTACATACTGCAGTTGCCCTTTTACTCCCCAACCTCTGATATACGAAAACAAGCATTGGCATAGCCAATAGGTCTCGCTTTTGGGACCTTATAAGTATTTAGTTATGCAACACAATATCCTTGGTGCAACAACATCAACTGTTGCATGGCTAAACACTTATAAGGTCCGAAAGGCGAGACCTATTGGCTATGCCAATGCTTGTTTTTGTGCAGGAAGGTGCCCCTTCCTGCACAAAAACAATCTCCTCACGACGCAGGCATTCTTGCACCATGGTGCAAGGGTGCCTGCGCCGGCGCATGGCAGCAGTTTGTGCGCCAGCGCAGGGGGAAGCACAGAGATGCGACAGATTGTTGTAAATATGTTGCATCCCTGTGCTTTGAAACTAACGCAGTGCGGCGCAGCAAAATGACTTGCGGCACCGCACTGCATTAGTTTGTTGTAGATCTGCCCCTAAGTGCCGGGGCTCCGACCAGGAGGCAAATTGCAGCTTGCACCACCCAACGCCCTTGTCATTGCTGCCAAAACAACTACTAACCATCTCTCTCGCATGTAAATGCGACAGTTCAGATTATGCCAGGTCCCCAAAGCTAAAGGAATGGCTGGGGAGGCAGGTATTAGTAATTTGTTAATGTATATTGTTTTCCTAAACAACTGTTATACTGCTCATCTCTAAATTACATGAGCAGCGCCACCATGTGGCAGACTGCCCTAAGTGTGGTGTTGACAATTAGGTGCCGGTGCCGAGCACCGGAAACCAAATAAGTGCCGGTGCTCAGCACCGGAAAGCACCGGCTCAAATTAATCACTGAATGGCTGGTTAAACAACAAGGCTGAATCTGGTAAAATGAGATGTACTATCCTTTCCATACATTTGTCGGGGCAGATATCTTTCGAAGAGCCTGAGGCTTTGGCCGAAGAAATAGTTGAGTTACCTTTGGTTGCAGACACTGGTCAAGAAGGTTGCATAGTCTTGAGTGGACCTCATGGCTCTTCCATCCACCAGCAGACAATCCCTGCCCCTTTATTTATCTCACCCCTGCAGGTTCTTGCTTTCTCCCTTTGCGATGGAGTTTTCCTCTTTCTCTTCCCATTTCTTTTCCCTTTGAGTTTTCCTTCTCTTGCTCGCCGTCAAAGTCAAATGAAGCACAGAGTGCGGGGTTCTTTATATCTACTCCTATTTTATTGACTTTTGCCATAAAATGTGCTGACAGTTTGCCACACATCTGCTAAGGAGAATCGAGGAAAGATGTATTTAATATCGGAAGGGAAAACTTACTGATAACAAAAAAGTTCTGTGGATAAATTAGGGGCATTAATAACCCCTGATGTGTAGTAGTAGGGCATAAATAACCCCTGACGTGTAACAGAAGTGCATTAATAAACCATGATGTGTAGTAGTAGGGCATTAATAACCCCTGACATTTAGTAGTAGGGCATTAACAACTCTTGATGTGTAGTAGTAGGGCATTAACAACCCTTGATGTGTAGTAGTAGGGCATTAATAACCCCTGACATCTAGCAGTAGGGCATTAACATCCCTTGATGTATAGTAGTAGGGCATTAATAACCCCTGACATTTAGTAGTAGGGCATTAACAACTCTTGATGTGTAGTAGTAGGGCATTAACAACCCTTGATGTGTAGTAGTAGGGCATTAATAACCCCTGACATTTAGTAGTAGGGCATTAACAACTCTTGATGTGTAGTAGTAGGGCATTAACAACCCTTGATGTGTAGTAGTAGGGCATTAATAACCCCTGACATCTAGCAGTAGGGCATTAACATCCCTTGATGTATAGTAGTAGGGCATTAACAACCCTTGATGTGTAGTAGTAGGGCATTAATAACCCCTGACATTTAGTAGTAGGGCATTAACAACCCTTGGTGTGTAGTAGTAGGGCATTAACAACCCTTGATGTGTAGTAGTAGGGCATTAACAACCTTTGATGTGTAGTAGTAGGGCATTAATAACCCCGGACATTTAGAAGTAGGGCATTAACAACCCTTGATGTGTAGTAGTAGGGCATTAACAACCCTTGATGTGTAGTAGTAGGGCATTAATAACCCCTGACATTTAGCAGTAGGGCATTAACAACCCTTGATGTGTAGTAGTAGGGCATTAACAACCCTTGATGTGTAGTAGTAGGGCATTAACAACCCTTGATGTGTAGTAGTAGGGCATTAACAACCCTTGATGTGTAGTAGTAGGGCATTAATAACCCCTGACGTTTAGTAGTAGGGCATTAACAACCCTTGGTGTGTAGTAGTAGGGCATTAACAACCCTTGATGTGTAGTAGTAGGGCATTAACAACCCTTGATTTGTAGTAGTATGGCATTAATAACCCCTGACATTTAGTAGTAGGGCATTAACAACCCTTGATGTGTAGTAGTAGGGCATTAACAACCCTTGATGTGTAGTAGTAGGGCATTAACAACCCTTGATGTGTAGTAGTAGGCATTAACAACCCTTGATGTGTAGTAGTAGGGCATTAACAACCCTTGATGTGTAGTAGTAGGGCATTAATAACCCTTGATGTGTAGTAGTAGGGCATTAACAACCCTTGATGTGTAGTAGTAGGGCATTAATAACCCCTGAAGTTTAGTAGTAGGGCATTAACAACCCTTGATGTGTAGTAGTAAGGCATTAATAACCCCAGACGTGTACTAGTCTCTTTCTGCTCCACAAATACCGGTCTTATAACTAGACAAGGCCATTTGGTATCTCTGGCTTCTGTAGAATAACAAACTTTTTAAGAGTTTGGATGAAAAGTACATTTGAGTTTTTTAGTTTGTATACTTTCAGTTTGAATAAAGAGGGGAATTAGTTCTTCTTTTCTGATCCAGCGAGGTGGCTCGTGGGTGCACTTTTAGACTCAGTGAGTGAGGGGCATGCCCGGATGTCAGTCGCCAGCGAGCTCCGGTGAAGTGGACACAAGAGGTGGATAAACCAGAGCATGGAACCTACAGGAGGAGGCTAGTGTGAGTCGAGGAGGTTCAGATTGGTAGGGGTGCTTCAAGGCCTCAACAAGGTAGATGAGACATTCCATGGGCTGCTTTGTATACAATTGTGAGTAATCTCTAGAGTGTTTTTAACTGAAACCATCAGAGGGTGTGGTAGGCTTGGGCTTGGCAGTGAACACAGCTGCTTCCACCTCTGTCCTCTGGCTCACACAGGGGGGCTGCTGCACCCCTTGCTCATGCACAACCTCATCCCCTGCTTGTCTGTCCAAAGCAAATGGTGAAACCCTCCAAGTAGATTATGCCAGCACAACACCAGGATCGGGGGCCACATGGTTTGGCCTGTCCATGGTGGCGGGCTCACTCTGCGACAGAAGCCAATTTTGGGGGTTTCTGTAGTCAGCCCAGACTACTTCTGATTCAGAGGCCTCACGGACTGGACGTCGGTAACTCTTGGGGGCTTCCTCTTGTGGGCCATGTGCATTGCCATCATTAGTGCAGCTTGTAGCAGGGTTGGCCAATGGTGCAAGGGCCTTTTGCACCCCGGTTATGGGCATCTTGCACTATCCAATCAGTGGACGGGGGACTTTTTTGCTGGAGGTCTGGCCGTTCTCATGCGTAATTACAGATGCAAATAATCTTCTTAAGCAGGGCAGTTGCTACACATAGTGGTCAGGTGCTGGTGTGTGTCACAGTCCCGCCGGGCCATGGTTCTTGCGGGGCCCTGTACTCCTCCGCCTCTGAGCGGAGCCACAAATCTGCTGGCCTGTGAGGTAACACGTCCCCTGGAAAGGTGAAAATATGTGATTACTGTGTAGATAGGGTCTCACTGAAGACACTTGTGGGATGTTAACATCAAGTTGATATTGGTGCCTATTAGCGATTTATACCCCTCCTGAAACTAGAAACACAGTGTTAGGTTTCACTCATGGTACTGATGCACAGTCAGATAAAGTGGAATTGTTCCAAATTCTAAGAAAAATATCCTCTGCTTGACTCATTGAATATCCAGTACTAGAAGCAAGATATTAAGTCTATTTTTGTTTAAAAACAAAATATAATGTAAGAATATGGCCAAGTATTGCGGAGTCCCCTACTATCATGCTGAGCCCAACCTCCCTTCCAGAAACCCGGGGGCATTTCCGGTTTCCCTCCCTCCCCCGAGGCACACAGGATAAAACAACATTCAACACAAATGTTGGATTAGGGGCCGGATAAACACGGCCGTATTTTCTTAAAATCAAAATTTTATAATTTAAAAACAAAATCAATAATCAACTTTAATACGCAGAAAAATCCACACATATTCTGTATTTGATACATTTTCATATACAACGTATTTACACATTTTTATGGTTAACTTTAACACATCTCTAATACATAGCCATACCTAACCTAAAACTGGAATATGTACAATTTTTATTTTTTCTGCGTATCCTAGATGAGCCTACGTGCAAGGTCATGACTGGTCCCAACTAACTTGTTAGATCCCCCTTCTTACCAGAGTGACCTTGCGCAGGAGGCCCGGTTGCCCATGAGATTCCTTCCCTCGGGCACCCCCTACGCCCTCGCATACTACCTCCCAGGGACTGCTGTTATGCCAAAACTTGGCGCCCATGCGCCTGTGTGGGGATTGGCCGGAAGGGGAACTCCTTACCCCCGCACCCTTCAGCCTACCGGCCGTAAACGCCCCCTGGAGTGTGATGAGAGACCACTGTCCCCACCCAGGCGTCCCCCTTAATAAAGGGATGCGTACTAAGAGATGGAAAATTGACTGACCAATCATGACCTTACCGCAGACCAAGGATACTACAACATAAAATACGACAAGCAAAACGACGCCCTGTAATAAAAAACATACCAAAATGACAATACTTGACACCATATTGCAATACCTGGAAAGGAAAATACAAACAAAATACGAAATCCTAAAAGAGAAAACCGTTATGCAAAGCCTAAAATGACATTTTACCAACTTGCTGCCTCAGGGTATGGTGGGTGGGGAAAAACAAGAAAGAAGAGTTTAGGTTGATGACCTCCGTCGTGTAAACGGAGGCGTGCAGTTGTCCCGAGGGCAGAGGCGGCGAGGAAGAGATCGAGCCGCTGCCCCGTCCCCACCCAGGCGTCCCCCTTAATAAAGGGATGCGTACTAAGAGATGGAAAATTGACTGACCAATCATGACCTTACCGCAGACCAAGGATACTACAACATAAAATACGACAAGCAAAACGACGCCCTGTAATAAAAAACATACCAAAATGACAATACTTGACACCATATTGCAATACCTGGAAAGGAAAATACAAACAAAATACGAAATCCTAAAAGAGAAAACCGTTATGCAAAGCCTAAAATGACATTTTACCAACTTGCTGCCTCAGGGTATGGTGGGTGGGGAAAAACAAGAAAGAAGAGTTTAGGTTGATGACCTCCGTCGTGTAAACGGAGGCGTGCAGTTGTCCCGAGGGCAGAGGCGGCGAGGAAGAGATCGAGCCGCTGCTCCGCGCTCCTTTTAAAGGAGCCTCGGACCCTTAACCGGCTAGAACAGGTCCCGGCAGGATCCGGTACCCGCTCTGCCCACGTTGCCCCGGAACTCCTTCTAGTGCTTCCGGGGCATGCTAAATGTGACCAATCACTGCTCGCGGGGGCGGAAGCGGTGCGTCATCGGCCCACAAACCCCGCCCCCCGCAGGAGAAGCGTCCCGGGGACCGGCACAACCGCCATATTTGCGGCATGCCCGACTTCCCGGTGGCGCCTCTGGATATGGGCAGGTATTGCCGAGTCCCCTACTATCATGCTGACCCCAACCTCCCTTCCAGAAACCCGGAGGCATTTACGGTTTCCCTCCCTCCCCTGAGGCACACAGGATAAAACAACATTCAACACAAATGTTGGATTAGGGGTCGGATAACCCCGGCCGTATTTTATTAAAATCAAAATTTTATAATTTAAAAAAAAAAATCAATAATCAACTTTAATACGCAGAAAAATCACACATATTCTGAATTTGATACATTTTCATATACAACGTATTTACACATCTTTATGGCTAACTTTAACACGTCTCTAATACATACCCATACCTAACCTAAAACTGGAATATGTAACATTTTTATTTTTTCTGCGTATCCCAGATGAGCCTACGTGCAAGGTCATGACTGGTCCCAACTAACTTGTTAGGTCCCCCTTCTTACCAGAGTGACCTTGCGCAGGAGGCACGGTTGCCCATGAGATTCCTTCCCTCATGCACCTCCTACGCCCTCGCATACTACCTCCCTGGGACTGCTGTTATGCCAAAATTTGGCGCCCATGCGCCTGTGCGGGGATTGGCCGAAAGGGCCTGCCGGAAGCGGAACTCCCTACCCCCGCACCCTTCAGCCTACCGGCCGTAAACGCCCCCTGGAGTGTGATGAGAGATCACTGTCCCCCCCCAGGCGTCCCCCTTAATAAAGGGATACCTACTAAGAGATGGAAAATTGACCGACCAATAATGACCTTACCGCCACAGGCCAGTATAGTTGACCGACTATCTGGCCCCCCCTTCCGCCTGCTGACACAAGGTCATGCCCTGACCCTTGCCCCTAACATCCAGGCTAGCATGTTTTCTATGAAATACTCATTGCCCAGCTTAGAGAGGTGGACCCTGTCCTGGAGAAAAAACTGCTCACCCCGTATGCATCCATGCGCAATCGTCTGCAGTCTGGGAGACCGAAACAGCCTATCAATTCTGTTATTGATTCTCGTTACTGAATGATTCAACGCCCAGACCGACTCCCCCCCGCCACATGGGGATCATGTGAGACCAAACCAACACTACCTGAGGGCATCTCTTGGCCAACCAACCCATTTCTGTGATCAGTGCTTCTACCACTCCTTTCCTACCCAGGTGTACCAGGTTGTTACCCCCCAAATGCATTATTACCACGGCGGGCACCACCTGAGCCCTAGACAACAAAGCACAAAAAACATTACGAAACTGGGGCAATCTCAAACCCCCTTGTCCATGTAGTGTCACTTCAAAACCCGCCTGCCGGGCCCTGTCCGCGAAATTTCCTGCAGAAAAATGTTGTTTCAACCTGCTGACATATGAATGACCTTTGATCCAGACTTCTTTCTGGCCTGGCCCCCAGGCGGAGACCTGGAGTGGGCGATGCTCTGATGACCGGCGGACGACGGCTAGCTCCCTTCCTGCGGCACAGGACGTGGAAACTGCGAGAGATTGAAACAAAACCAACTATTGGCCTCTTAAATAATTAAAGCAGGTGCAAACGCACATATCGTTTGTAACAGTCAGAAGACCAATGCCCTATTCTCTGGCTTCAGTGGCTGCCTCAGTCCTGAAGGAATGGGTACCAAATTTGGATGCGTCTAAGCCTGCCGCCCCAAAGCCAATGCCAATACTCTTCCAAACTGAAATTTTGTGAGGGGGTCCAATCCTGGTGTATGGGTAATGGCCCTCCTGCGCCCCTTGGCCTGTTGGCCAGATAAGCCTCTAGGTTACCTACTGGACAGCATGCGCTCCCATTAGCCTTGTGCAGAATAACATGCTCTCCCCTACCCATCTGATCCATTTTTGACTTGGGAATACAGATCCTCCTTGTAGTTGAACATGGGCAAATTGCATCCCCCCCCTGCCAATCTTGCTTGTTACGTGCCACCAATTCCCCTACTCTGAAAGCGCCATAGAAAGCGAGGGAAAAAGCTGACCTGAACAACCAAATCTCCCCAGCGGAACTACATACTTTCCCTACTGCCTCCATAAGGGCTGACAGTACTTCTATGCTAATCGGGTGCCGGATGTCTGGCTGGGAACCTTGCAGGCGATGCCACCCCCTCAGCGCCCTCTGTACTAAAAAAGAGCCTGTGGGATCCCTATGCCCCTGTATCTTTGCAAAAAAGGCTATGGCCACCATGTGGCGTCTTGCACACGCCACAGAACGCCCCTCGTCCCTCAGTTCCCCCACGAATGATATAACAGACGATGGCTTGTGCCATGCCCCTTTCCAGCCCATCCCTAGAAAATTGCAGTAGGTGGTAAAGGCCCCCTCATAGGCCCGCCTAGTCCTGGGTGCTAGGCTAGCTGCCACGAGGTCCGATAGGTTGGGGCACCAAGTTGCCACAGATGCTCTGGAAAAGGCGTGGGACAGTCCGCTGCTTCTGGGTGATAGGCTCTGAATACCTGCATCTTGAAACAAGATAATGCGTCAGCAGCGTGATTTAATACGCCTGGGACATGCTTGGCCCTAAATATCACATTTAATATCATGCACTGCAGTACAATCTCCTTTAGCAAGCGAAGCATCATCTTACATTTAGCAGACTGCTGATTAATGCATTCTACCACTGCCATGTTATCAGACCAGAAAACTACTGATTGATTACAAAATTGGAGCAGCCAAATAGTTAGGGCTACCAATATGGGGCATAGTTCCAGAAATGAGATGTTACTTGTCAAACCAGCGTCAATCCACCAACTGGGCCAATGCTGCGCTGCCCATTGTGGACCTAGGATGGCACCAAAACCCTCACTCCCGGCAGCGTCTGTCAGGAGGCCAATCTCCGGGCTGGTCCTAGCAGGACTGGGCCACACTACTGTGCCATTGAAATCTCGCAGAAATGCCATCCAAATCCGCATATTCTGCTTAACCTCGCTGGACAACCGAGTATGGTGATGCTTTTCTTTCATGCCAGACATTGCGGGCCTGATTCACAGAACTAACTTACGTGAAATACGTAAAGTTAGTAATTTTCGGTATTCACAGAATACACTTACCACTACTAACTTTATGTCCGCTCCCGGGCCGGACATTCCGGCCCTGTGGCGGAATTTCCGCCTCTGGGCCGGAATCTCCGCCTCGGATCGGAATACCCTCATTTAGGCCGCTTCAATGCTCAAACGGCCTAAATGAGGGTATTCCGCCCGAGGCGGAGATTCCGGCCCAGAGGCGGAAATTCCGCCACAGGGCCGGAATCTCCGGCCCGGGAGTGGACATAAAGTTAGTAGTGGTAAGTGTATTCTGTGAATACCGAAAATTACTAACTTTACGTATTTCACGTAAGTTAGTTCTGTGAATCAGGCCCTGCTTGTGCAATGGAACGTGAAAATGGGCGGGCCATTGGAATGACCCGCAACGCAAAACTAAGCATTCCCACTGCCCTCTGCAATTGATGTAAAGTGACCTTGTCTTTGCTCAGGCACTCCTCCAATGCTAGCATGAAACCTCTTACCTTACTCAGTGGAAGGCGCGACACACCCTTCACTGAACCCAGCTCTATGCCCAGAAACTCAATTTGTGTGACTGGTCCTACTGTCTTTCCTGGCGCCAGGGGTACCCCAAATTCGCGCATGAGCGCGCAAAATGCTTCTAGCGCCTTGTAGCACTCTTGTGACCCTGACGCCCCTAACAACAGGAAGTCATCCAAATAGTGCAATACCCAGAGGTGCCCAGTCACCTGCCTGAAAACCCACTCCAGGAAGGAGCTGAATTTCTCAAAATATGAGCAAGAGACCGAGCACCCCATTGGCATGCACTTGTCCATGTAGAATTTCCGCTCTTGCTGGAATCCCAACAGATGAAAGTCTTGTGGATGGACCGGTAACTAGCGGAAGGCAGATTCAATGTCTGATTTTGCCAATAACGTGCCCGGGCCAAGTGACTGCAACATTGCAATCGCCTGATCCAATGATGCGTATCTCACAGTGCACAGGGCCCCATCAATAGCATCATTCAATGATTGACCCCTGGGAGCTGACAAGTTAAGTATCAAGCGGAACTCACCCAGGTCCTTTTTGGGCACCACCCCCAGCGGTGAGCAGACAAAATCTTCAACTGGGATTGTATCAAAAGGACCAGCTAGCCTGCCCAAACTCAATTCCTTCCAGACCTGAGCTATTGCCACCGACATGTTATCCCTCACTGACTGCTGATTGCGGCAGTAAGAGACCCCAGAATAGCCAGGAGCAGGAATCCTGAAGCTATCCCTGAATCCTTCCAACAAAATCTGGGCTGTGTTTGGGCAGCAGAATTTATTTAACCAGGGTATCAAAGCCATTGTGTTTATGGGTGAGTGTGCCTTACTAAGTAACCAACCCTCATTCCTGTTTTTTACCTCCCTTGTCCTTTGATTTCTTAAAACAGTTGGATTCTGGGTGGGAGGATAGCCCACAGAAAGAGAAGGCATGCCTGAATTTTCATGACCCATTGGGCCTAGTGCAGGTCCGTTTGTGGAAATCCCAACACGCTCCCTTCTTGCCACCTCCTCCCCCGCTATGGGGTGTACCTGACCGAAAGGACTGCCCTTTTGGCATGTCCTGGCTTGAGCTTTTCATGTGCCTTAACCACAAAATGACATCCATTTGATCCCATGTTAGGGCCGGGTCAGAGGCCTTCGCCCTTCTAAATTCCTTGTCATATTCTTTCCACACACTCCCCCGTACTCATCATGTGCACATGTGATCCTATTCTGATAGCACACCAATTCAGCGCACAGCCCTGGGAACTTCTCTATCATTATCGCATGATAGTTAGAAAACGCCTTTATCCAGTTAACCAAGGTTTCATCAATCTTTTTCCTAGTGGGCCAATTGCTCCAATCCCTTGGATGAGCCCATTCCCTCAACTTTTTTGCCTCCTCTTTTTCATCTTTATCAATTAGCAAAGAAAACATATTAACATATCCCCCTTCCAGATTTGTTCCTTCACTTCCTGTGAAATGTGCCTCCCCAGACGCTCCCGAGATGTGCGCATCTCCCCTAAGCCCAAACTTGGTAACACCTTCACCGTACCTGACGTCGTGCCGGCTGGCATCTTGGCTTGCTCAGTTCTTGCAGATGTGCCGGCTTTGGGAGGCTCAGGGCAATTCTTGTCGCTCCCTGTGTTGGTTTGCCCTGTCCCGCTGTTAACCCCAACAGTTGACGCCAATGGGCCTGGTTCAACAGATTGTGGCACCCCCTGCTTTGCCCCTTCTACTTGAGCTACCAATTTCCTGGCCCTTTCCACTGCATCCCTCTCGGCTAGCAGGACACCACCGCCCGCAGAAGGAATCACTGTCCGTGCTTTGGCTAACCATGGGAGCACTGCCACCAGATTGGCTACCAAATCTGGGTGACCAGGCACACTATCCCCTAGAGACCAACTGGGGGGTACTACTGGCTGAACGGGGGCCCCCCTAAACCGGGATCCCCTGACGCACCTGGCTGACCGGGGCCCCCGTGCCTCCTGGCGGGATTACCTCCAAAGGGGCTTCCCCATTCCCTTCTTCAGGTATGGATCCCCCTGCTGGGACTGAGGGCCCTGGGACCACTGGGGTCGGTAGCCCTGGTGGCGCTGCCCCCCCGCTCCCCTGTTTGGCCCTTACTCTCCGGGGTACCGGAGGGAATGCTGCCCTGGGGGCCACCCCCGAATGCCTAGCCCTCACTTCATCAGCCTCCTGGCCATCCACCTTTCTACGCAACTCAGACACGGACTGCCCTAACTCAGTCATCGTGCGCGTAATTACTCCATCCATTCCTCTATTCTGGTTGGGACCTGCCCCTCTTCGCCTTGGGTGCCATCCCTGATCCAATAAAACCAAAAAGGGGGGGCTCCCTATGTATCGAATTGCTGGACCAATGCCTTAAACCGGGGCCTATAGGTACCCCTCGCAATCCCTGCTGGTGAGACAGAAAGCCTAGATTCACCTATGGCAGAAACAATGCGGGCTTGAAACAACCTTTCCGTGCCCCCCTGCCTACAACTGGCACACCCAAAGTTCCAGGCCAACAAATTACTGGGCGCTGTTCCCAAAAAACACCACCCCTTAGCTCCCTTTTCTAAGCAGCAATCGCGACCGCAACACCCCCACAGCCAGAGCCACTCCCACTGATCCAGTCAAATGGGGCAGGTGAGTATTCCTCTAACCCGCGTGGCTCCCGGCTGTGGCGTGGTGGCCGTCAACCAGGAAGGGAGAGAAGAGATGTCCCAGCTGCTGCTCCTCACGCCGGTAAAAAATGCTGCCTGAAATCCTAAAATACAAGAAGAAATCCTGAAAAAAGAAGAGTTTAGGTTGATGACCTCCGTCGCGTAGATGGAGGCGTGCAGTTGTCCCGAGGGCAGAGGCGGCGAGGAAGAGATCGAGCCACTGCTCTGTGCTCCTTTTAAAGGAGCCTCGGACCCTAAACTGCTAGAACAGGTCCCGGCAGGATCCGGGACCCGCTCTGCCCACGTTGCCCCGGAAGTCCTTCTAGTGCTTCCAGGGCATGCTAAATGTGACCAATCGCTGCGTGCGAGGGGTGGGAGCGGCCGCGTCATCAGCCCGCAAACCCCGCCCCCCACAGGAGAAGCGTCCCGGGGACTGGCACAACCGCCATATTTGCGGCGTGCCCGAGTTCCCGGTGGCGCCTCTGGAATTGTGCCTTAAAATTAGTCGAAGCTATTCCGACTGAAATTAGTCCTGTACTAGCACTTTTTTTAATGCAAATATAAAACATTTACTTTGTCTAATAGAATGAAAGAGCCCGTGCACCGTAGGGAAGTATAAAGAGCAGCAATGTCCTCACGTGAAGCAGTCTGTCGGGCTCACTGAAGCTTTGCTTGGCAGGTAGCAGCGCTACATTATACCTCTGGGTAGTGCGCCTATTTAGAAAGGGAACCCTGCTTATGTGTAGCACCTTTGTGAGGCCGGCACAGCGATCATATGGGTGTTATTCACTATATCTGGTGTAGTATTCCTATAGGTGATATCTACAATGTACAGTATTCCTGTAGGTATTATCCCTGTATCTAGCACATCATTATTTCTGTGGGTATTATCCGCTATATCTAGCACAGTATTTCTGTAGGTATTATTCACTGTATTACCACAGTAGTACCATAGGGATCATCTGCTATATGTAGCATATATTTCCTATAGTTTTCGCCCTGGCACTCTGCAGTGCAATAGTTCACTGTTCCAGACACCTCCCGCTCCACGTCGCAGTATTACAGTGGACCCTGCTCTGTATAGTGCAGTTTTCCATGGTGCAGCCTTCCAGTGGCCCTGGCACTCTCTAGTGCAGTAGTCCAGTGCTCAGGTCACTCTAGTGTTCAGTGTTCCAGAGGCAGCACGCTCCACGTCGCAGTATTACAGTGGGCCCTGTTCTGTATAGTGCAGTTGTCCATGGTGCAGCCTTCCAGTGGCCCTGGCACTCTGTAGTGCAGTAGTCCAGTGCTCCAGGCACTCTAGTGTTCAGTGTTCCAGTGGCCTCAGTCTCCATGTTGCGGTATTACAGTGGGTCCTGTGCTACATAGTGCTGTATATGGCGCAGTTTTCCATTGTGCCGCCTTCCAGTGGCCCTGGCACTCTGTAGTGCAGTGGTCCAGTGCTCCAGGCCCTCTAGCGCTCAGCGTTGCACTGGACTCGCATTCGATAGTGCAGTATTGCTGTGGGTCATGCAGTGTAATACAGTGCTCAGCGTTGCACTGGCCGACATCCGATAGTGCAGTATTGCTGTGGGCCATGCAGTCTAATGCAGTGCTCAGCGTTGCACTGGACTCACATTCGATAGTGCAGTATTGCTGTGGGCCGTGCAGTCTAATGCAGTGCTCAGCGTTGCACTGGACTCACATTCGATAGTGCAGTATTGCTGTGGGTCATGCAGTATAATGCAGTGCTCAGCGTTGCACTGGACTCACATCCGATAGTGCAGTATTGCTGTGGGCCATGCAGTCTAATGCAGTGCTCAGCGTTGCACTGGACTCACATTCGATAGTGCAGTATTGCTGTGGGTCGTGCAGTGTAATACAGTGCTCAGCGTTGCACTGGCCGACATCCGATAGTGCAGTATTGCTGTGGGTCATGCAGTGTAATACAGTGCTCAGCGTTGCACTGGACTCACATCCGATAGTGCAGTATTGCTGTCGGTCATGCAGTGTAATACAGTGCTCAGCGTTGCACTGGCCGACATCCGATAGTGCAGTATTGCTGTGGGTCATGCAGTGTAATACAGTGCTCAGCGTTGCACTGGACTCACATCCGATAGTGCAGTATTGCTGTGGGTCATGCAGTGTAATACAGTGCTCAGCGTTGCACTGGACTCACATCTGATAGTGCAGTATTGCTGTGGGTCATGCAGTGTAATGCAGTGCTCAGCGTTGCACTGGACTCACATCCGATAGTGCAGTATTGCTGTGGGTCATGCAGTGTAATGCAGTGCTCAGCGTTGCACTGGACTCACATTCGATAGTGCAGTATTGCTGTGGGTCGTGCAGTGTAATACAGTGCTCAGCGTTGCACTGGCCGACATCCGATAGTGCAGTATTGCTGTGGGCCATGCAGTCTAATGCAGTGCTCAGCGTTGCATTGGACTCACATTCGATAGTGCAGTATTGCTGTGGGCCGTGCAGTCTAATGCAGTGCTCAGCGTTGCACTGGACTCACATTCGATAGTGCAGTATTGCTGTGGGTCGTGCAGTGTAATGCAGTGCTCAGCGTTGCACTGGACTCACATCCGATAGTGCAGTATTGCTGTGGGTCATGCAGTGTAATACAGTGCTCAGCGTTGCACTGGACTCACATCCGATAGTGCAGTATTGCTGTGGGTCATGCAGTGTAATACAGTGCTCAGCGTTGCACTGGCCGACATCCGATAGTGCAGTATTGCTGTGGGTCATGCAGTGTAATACAGTGCTCAGCGTTGCACTGGACTCACATCCGATAGTGCAGTATTGCTGTGGGTCATGCAGTGTAATGCAGTGCTCAGCGTTGCACTGGACTCACATCCGATAGTGCAGTATTGCTGTGGGTCGTGCAGGGTAATACAGTGCTCAGCGTTGCACTGGACTCACATTCGATAGTGCAGTATTGCTGTGGGTCGTGCAGTGTAATACAGTGCTCAGCGTTGCACTGGACTCACATCCGATAGTGCAGTATTGCTGTGGGTCATGCAGGGTAATACAGTGCTCAGCGTTGCACTGGACTCACATCCGATAGTGCAGTATTGCTGTGGGTCATGCAGTGTAATGCAGTGCTCAGCGTTGCACTGGACTCACATCCGATAGTGCAGTATTGCTGTGGGTCATGCAGTGTAATGCAGTGCTCCAGTCTGCCTGGCGCTCTGTAATGCATTAGCTGTAGATCTTCGAAGCAGTACAGATACTATGCAGGCTTCTTTAGGACGTGCCACACTTTAGGGCAGTGTCGCTAGCTGGCGGGCACACTGCAGCGTGCCAGCCCTGCCCCCACCCCCTCTCTCTGTGGGCCATAACTGGGGCCTCCTAGCTGTGTCTGTCTTGCTTGTCCCTGGTAGGCCTGAGGCCTGATTTAAAACACTCCGACATGTCTAGAAAATAAATGTGCTTTTTAAAAGAATTTCCACTGGCAGGCAAAGTTCAGCACGTCCCCGAGGAAACCTGCCAGGACTGAGCAAGGCAGCTGCCGGTCAGTGACCTCTGACCTCCCACTGCTGAGGCAGGTGTCAGCAGCATTGTTCCCCATCTGCCCCAGAGAGCTGCTCGCTCCCCAAGTTGTCCTTGACATCAAAATATTTAAATCCGTGGAAACAGTGTCCTTTGTTGTGTTGTAAGGGGTGGCGCTCGCCTGCATCGCCCCCGGCGCTCGGTGTAAACCTCATTAGCAGACAGGCCCTGGCCCTTAATCTGCAGCCACTAGAATTAAAATAGAATTTGTTTATTTTCCATATTGTATAATTATCCTAGAAGAAAGCAAATAGAAGCAACATCTTCATCACAAATGTCGATCTTTATTCGATTACAGAACATATCCATTTCTAAACAAATGATTTTAACTTGAAAAACGCATGCTGCGCTGCCTAATGTGACTGACTCCGCCCCGACCACCCTGTCCCCTGCCCTAGCTTCATTTCGAACTGTGGGGGATATTACCAAGGAATTGCGATAATTATCGCAAAGCGCGCTTAGCGCTGTTTTTTTTATCGCCGGCTATCGCTGGATTTCATCGCGGAGATAACGCGTTATTATCAACGTTTATCTCCAAGGCGATAAAAAATCAAGCGATAGCGGCGAAACCCAGCAATAGCATGAGAAATCCAGCGATAAATTCAACGCGCTAATGAAAAGCTTGCTAATAGGCAGGTGAGGACTTAACCTTACAATCCACCTCCCATTGACTAGAATGGTTAAGTCAGGTTTTTAGCAGGTGTTAGATTCCAGCGATAATCGCGGTTAGCGCAAATTTTTTCATTGCTTCGCGGGCATTGCTAATAGGGGGAAGTTGTGTTTGCGACTGTTTCCAGTCGCTTTTAGTTGGGAACACCTACTTTGCATGTCATTAGCGATATATATCGCTGACATGCAAAGCAGCACCAAAACGGTCGCTTTCGCCATAAAGCTGTCGCTAACAGCTGTTAGCGACAGCTTGCTAATAGGGTGATAGAAATATCGCCGCTTTAGCGGCAAAAAGTGCCGCTAAAGCGGCGATACCGCCCTTGCTAATATGCCCCTTAGATTGCAGCCTCAAAACTCAAAATGTCCCAACAGTTCTGTTTACCTCTCCTCGCATATGTTTTCTCGGTGTACTAATATTTAAATGCTCGTTTTATATTTTGTTCTCTGCTTCCTCTTTGCTCTTTCATGCGGGTCTCAGGGCTTCACTGTCGGTGCACGGACATGTCTCGTCATTCTATCCACAGTTAGTTTCCCAGCTCAGTTACAACAGCTCTAAAGGGCGGCGGTGGTGTTTCGGAGGAGGGCCTGGCTGTGGGCCCTCTGCAGCTGAGGAAGAATGCCTTCCACAGAGCCAGGGGCCATCAGCTTCTGCATCAAGGCTCAGAAGTTACCTGCAGGAAGGGGGCCTCACATAGCGCCTGGAGGCCATCCACTGCTGTCTCCATCCAGTGGCGTGGTATGGGTGATGTGGGTCCTAATGCAAGAAATGATACTGGCCCCCTCCAGCCGGTAATAAAAGACAGACATAATAGGAGTGCAGTGGGCCCCTCAAACCGCTGGGCCTGGGTGTCACTGTACCTGCTGCACTAATGGTAGATACACGCGCCTCAATCTGTCTTTGCCTCTCTCCTACCTATTTGCATCCCTCTCTCATCTCCCTGACACTCTCTCCTCCCTGTTCCTTCCTCTGTTCCTTTTGTCTCACTCCGCCCTATCTGCTTCCTCCTTTTCTCCAACTGTTACTCTTCTTGCTCACCTTAAATCTTCTCCTCTCTTTCTTGTCCCTGTGACCTCCTGTGAAATCCTCCTGTATCCTCTCTGTTCTATCTGCATTCTGTCCTTCTCTCCCCAACCTTCCCTTAATCAACCTCTTCTCTATAACTCCTTCCTCGCAAATCTATATCATGTTTTCGCTTCTCTATCTTCCAATTTCCTCCTTCTGTTTCCCTTGCATCTTTATTTGTGGCCCCTTCTCTTCCTCTTCCTCACCCCCCCTTTTGTTCATCTTTATCTCCTCCTCCCTTTCTGTACTTTTTCCTATTTCTTTCATCTTTATGTTCATTTTCTCTCTCTTCTCCATTCCTCCCTTATCCTCTCCTCCCTAATTAATCTTTCACACTCTTCACCACTCCCCCAAAGAATAAACACAGTGCCATTCAGAGCAGATTATCTTTAAAGTAACTGCAGCAAGTACAGGGCAGGCAGTGCCCCTCCCACCGTTGAGCTCCGGTGCCACTGCACCAGATGCACCACTGATAGTTACTCTCCATCCTCTCGAGTTTTCTGAAGGAGTACATGGAGCGCAGGGATAGTCTGTATAATGGTGGAAACTGAGCAAAAACAGGTACATGAACCTGTTCTGAGCCGCACACCAAAGTAGAACGTGTTCATGATACAGTCCCAGGATCACCACGTTCAACTTTCATTCCTACTGCCTGCATGTCCAAATAAAGCAAGGAACTTATGGTGCAGAAACTAGCCCTGACACTCGGGAAAATCACTTGCGCAAATCACGAAGACACTATTTAATGGAGCAAACACAAGGAGATGATGGACGGAGCGCTGAAACTTTTCAAACACTCACCCCCAGTCACAGAACTGGGTTGAATCCATCATCATTCTTTAGCTCACTTTGCCACCCCAGTTCAGACACAGCTATATGCAAATCAGTCTTGACCCTGTGCCTCATGGGAACAGTCCAGACCGAACTGCCAAGCCATGTCTTCCCTGGACCGGAAACAAGCATCCTGGGACCGGTTTCGGGCTAACAGCCGTCATCAGCCAGGCTAGCTTGAATCCAGTGGCAAAGTGAGCAAGGGACCCACGTCTGGGCATACCCTGCCAACTTAGGGCGAAAAAAGCAAACACAAGGAAATGATGGAGACTAGGGGCGGCTCCTTCGCTAAGGTGGAGGAGCGTCGCCTAAATGCTCTTTGAGCAGGAAAAATAAAAGGATAATAACATAGTTATTATTATCATTTTCTTTTGCACAGGTTCGGGGCTCGGTTAGGGCGGGGCAGGGCGGGGCTGGGCTGGTGGCACAGGGGAAGGAGTTTGCACACTCCAAGTGCTCATGACTGCTTGGCCGGCCGTCACGTGCCGGCCAAACAGTCATGCCCACTTTGCATTACACAGCCTGGTGGGCAACATGCCCAGGCCCCCAGTCCCCATCTAAGCGTCGATCCACAGCACTCAGACCAATCACAATGCTGCATTGCAGCGCTGTGATTGGCTATGGGGATCCTGGTTGCTTCCTGGTTCCAGGACTCGCTGAAAAAGCGGAGGAGAGATGCGGCCAGCGGAAGAGGTAAGTGTTTTTTTTTGTCCCCCCGCCACCTCCTGCCCTTCCATCCTTATTCCCTGCCAGCTGCTACTGATGGAGACATATTGGGCTGTGCTTGTTCTGTCCAAAAGATTGTAAATGCCCTACAGCAATGAATGTTGCACAGAGCACAAAGGTAAAGGCCTTGGGTAATTGCACTACAAGCCCAGCAGAAGCACAGTTCCCCACACTTCTTTCAGAGGTACAAAGGCCCACGTATTCGTACAAATTAAAGCTTAGCAGTCCTTGTGCTGCCTTTCAAATAAACACAAAATCCCATAGGCGCAGCCCAACCATGTAAAATAAACTTCATTCACTATGTGAACTGCACAGGTAAACAATGCAAGGCGTCCTGTGGGTCATGATGTTTCTTTCCTAACTTAGCTGCTTCTTTACACAGTTGAACCATTTGCTGCCACCAAAGACCCTACTGCTAACAGTGTGTGCATAATAATTCCTTAGCAGATGTCTTCTCTGTAGTGTCTTGCGAGTTTTATGACGGTACCCTTTTGGCACCTAACGGACTCCGTAGAGCTGAGACCTAAGTGTCAGAGCAGAATGCAAAGAAAGCTTGTTTTAGAATGTAGCGCTCGCAGTTACAGGCAGACAAATAAAGATGTGTAATATTAAGCTCTGTGTGTGGTGTATCAATTGGTGGGTACCCAGACTGGGGAGAACGCTACAACTGGCGACAAGATTGATGATAAATAACCTGAAGAACGACCGTGCTCTCTCAGAGAGTTTGCCGTGGTCCAAGCAAACTGCTTGTGCGTGGTAAGTGCGTCACTGTTGAAGTACGGAATAGACGCTTCATGCATGTGGAGTCAAAGCGCAACTCCAGCCACTGTAAAGCAGGTGAAGAAAAGGGAAGCGTTGAAAAGAATCTACACGTCGATGGCCGAGAATCTGCTTGTCAGGCCATACATAAAGGTACTGTGCTGCCACGCAAGATAAAGTTGTTCATTATACAGTGTTAACGCTGAAGGCAGATTCAACCAGGTTTACGAAGCGCAGCTGCTGATAATCATAACTTGCAAAATAATGCTGAGAACAGAAGCGCTGCAAGGCTGAGATCAACTAGGTGTCAGAAAATGCAAATTGACATTTCGAAGAGAAGAAATAAATCACTTACCGAATCCATTAAAGAGAGTCATCATACCACAGTATTCGGTGAAGTACTCTGGGTTGTGCTTACAGAGCCGATACAACCTCAGCGCCAGGTGCCGCAAACCCAGGCCAAGCACGGGTTGTGTTTAACAGGTACACATCATCTCATCACAGTTTCCTATTTTGCCAGAATAGAAATAAGCTGTTTTTCCGATGGAGACCAAGAAGAAAGTATCATCTCCAGTCATCATCAAAGATGGCCTAGAAGCCAATACGTCGCAAGGTCTCAGAGATACTGAGAAAGAAATAGCATCCAGGAGCATGCTGCTTTCAAGCTTCGCACTGGTCTACAATGCTGCAGCTTTCCTGAAATCACCACCACCTTTCGATACAGTCAAAAACCAAAATACTGGCAATAGATGGACTGCTTGGATAAAGGCATTTGATGATTTCATTGATGCCTTTAAAGAGACTGATAAACTGATTATCAAGTATCTCAAAAATCTTGCTGGTGAAGGTGTGAAGAAGTCATAAGGAACTAACGAATAAATCACATACCTTCAGTTTAAAGAAATGCTGAATCTCAAGTTCAATCCAATATCAAACATTGATTACGAAAGATACATTTTCAGTCAAGAACGCCAAAAAGTTGGTGAAACCATTGATGAATTTGTGAAGAGACTCGATACACTCATCAAACACTGTATGTTCAATTAATTTAATGATGAAGAAGCTAAGCGTCTTAGAGTTATTGATGAATGCTTGTCAGATTCATTCAGGCGACGAATGCTGAGAGAAACTCTTAGTCTGGAGCGAGTGTTGATGGCTGCTATAGCTGAAGAGAGTGCTGAAAGACAACCCGTTGATATGGAGGCTGGGGGTGCCCGGAGTGAATCAGTCATGAGTATAAAAAGTAAGCCAAAGCAAAAGACTGAAGGACACAAAGTGATGTCTACACGTAAAAAGAAGTTGTGTTTTAGATGTGGATTTTCGTTTCCACACTAAGGTAAATGTCCTACCATTGGAAAGATATGTAAAGGCTGTGGGAAAGAGAACCATTTTGTGACGGTTTGTAAAGTGAAGTAAAAAGTAAGTACAGCATGACGCAAAGACAAAATGGCTGCCAGACCATTCCAGAAGCAACGTTCGATGCACACCCAGAAGGCCAAGCGGGGACATCAATTGAGGCAAATTGACACTGAACGAAGTCGATCGTCATCTAAATCACCATCAATAGTTCTTCCGCCTCAATATCAAGTGAAAGTGAGGACAATGGTTGCGCCATGTCAATGTTTACCTCAGAGAAACGTGCGCATGTCGGACTGGGGGCATGTGAGGAAAAATGTCAGTCAAAGAAAACTCGACATGCCAAAGCACCAAAGTTGAACAAGCATTGTCCGAAGATTATATTGAAAATAAATGGTTACTCAATACCTTTCATCATTGATAGTGGTGCATTGATAAACATAATGCCTGAAGAGAAATACAATAAATTATCTCCATTTCCACGACTTATGCTATCGAAAACTAAGGTGTAAACATGCGCTGCATCGACATCCATAAAAAGTCAAGGTTCGTTTGTAGCAACAATGAAACACAAGAAAATGGAGGTGCAAGCACCCATGTGCTATAAGGTACAACGTCAAGTGCCTGTCTACTCAGTTTCAACACTGCTGCTGATATGTGACTGATATCAGTGAACTACAACATGAATGCTAATCATGAAATAGTAAGTCAATTCCCTACATTGTTTAATGGTTTAGTAAAACTTAGGACTATGAAAGTAAAGTTGCATATTAATGAAGATGTCTGTCCTGTTGCTCAGAGGCATAGACGAATTGCCTTTCAATTACAAGAACCTGTTGAAAAAAACTTGAATCATTACTTAAGCATGACATTATTGAGCATTCAACTGGTCTAACACCATGGGTTTCTCCCACAGTGGTAGTCCATTAAAAGGACAATGAAGGAGCTGTACGCATATGCGCTGACATACGTCAAGCAAACAAAGCAATTGAACGAGAACGACATCCAGGTCCACACATTAATGACATGATAACACAATTAAATGGTGCAAAGGTCTTCTCTCGCCTTGATTTAAATAAAGGTTATCATTAGTTGAAGCTCGAAAAAGATTGCAGGTACAGTACAACCTTTTCTACACATGTTGGTCTGTTTTGATACAGGAAACTCAGTTTTGGTGTGTCATCGGCTGCAGACCTTTTCCAAGACGTCATTCAACGTGTTATACAGCCTGTTTTGAATGCATTCAATTATAGCGATGACATTGATTTTCGGAGCTACACAGAAGGAGCATGATAAAGCTGTCACACAAGTATGTCGTTTATTTACTGAAGCAGATTTGACTTTGAATGCAAGCAAGTGTGAGCTCCACATGACAATGTTAAATACTGATTCCCCACAAGATGTTTCTATGATACGTTCATTTCTTGGCATGGCCAGTTACTATTCAAGATACATACAAGAATTTGCTACTATAAGTGCTCCATTAAGAGAGTTAACAAAGAAAAATGTTTCATTTAAGTGGTCACAAGAATGCGAGAGAAGTTTTAAGAAAATCAAACAAACCGTTGAAACTGCTGCTGAAATAGCCTACTTCAATCCAAAGCTTCATACAGAGGTTGTTGTTGATGCTAGCCCAGTCGATTTAGGTGCTATCCTTGCACAGCACAGCCAGCACCCAAATGCTCGAAGGCATATTGTGGCATATGCCAATAGAAGTCTGCCCCAGACAGAACATGCTTACTCACAGCCTGAGAAAGACAGTTTAGCCATGGCACAGGCTTGTGAACATTTTCATGTATTTTTGTATGGAAAGCCTTTTAAGCTGGTAACTGATTATTAAGCTTTCTTGACTATCTTTGGCAATCCAAAAGCTGGGATGCCTCCTCGCATTGAACAGTGGGGACTACAATTAAAAGAGTACAGTATCCCATTATGCATCATCCAGGGAAGGATCAAAACCCTGATGACTATTTTTCCAGAGGGCCTATACAGGGTCAAGGTACTCCGTCCAAGACGGCTGAAGCCTTCATTAATTTAATTGTAAATTCAAATACGCCAGCTGCTATATCATTAGCCCACATCATCATTGCCATGACATGCTGAAGTTGAAAGATATAATTACACATCAGTCATGGAACCGACACACTCGACCTCTCACCAGTAATGGTGAATATCAAAAATACAAAAACGTTAAAGAGGAACTGCCCATAAGTCAGGAATGAATTATACTGCGAGGGTCAAGAATCCTGATTCCAGAGAGTCTGCAACAGAAAATAATTGAAGTAGCTCACGAAGGACATCGTGATGTTGTTGCCACCAAACCAGCTATCCGAGACCAAGTTTGGTTTCCATATTTAGATGAGAGGGTTGAAAAGGAACTCAAGGCCTGTCATCTATGCACCTGCCTTTCTACAAATATTACTCAACATACTCTTAACATGTCAGAACTCCCTACAAATGCATGGGAGAGTATAGCCATCGACTTCTTTGGTCCACTTGGTAATGGACATCATCTGATGGTAATTGTGAACGAGTACTCACATATTCCATTAATAGAAGATCTCTCATGCACAACTCACGAGCAAGTCATTGAGAGACTAGATGGCATTTTTGCGACATGTGATGTTCCAGCCATTTTGAGGACTGATAATGGCCCGCCTTTTAACAGTCGAGAACTCAAGGATTTCCTGGAGCAACTGAGCATAAAGCATCAGCAGAGTACACCTTGGTGGCCGCAGGCCAACGCGCTCGTTGAGCGTTTTATGAGTACGCTAAGGAAAGCAGGACAGCATGCAACTCTTGAGAGGCTCAGTTTAAAAACTGTATTGAATTCTACCCTACGAGTCTATCGTTCAACACCTCACTCGACCACAGGTGAAAGTCCTGCAACTTTGATGTTCGGGAGAGCAATGACAACCAAGTTACCTCAATGGACCAACAAAAGAGAAGGAAATGAGAACACAACTCTTACAAAGGATTTGGTTAATAAGCAGAAAATGAAAACCTATGGAGACAATATGCGACATGCATAGAACATCAAGTTTAAGAGAAGAGATTAAGTGATCTCCCCGACAAAAGCGATTAAGGAAATCTGATGCTCTATATGATGCAGAACCTTTCCACGTAGTGTCCACCAAGGGACACATGGTGACTGCCAAGCATCCTGGAAAGTCTGTTACCAGAGACTCTTCTCACTTTTGGCATTTGATTCATCGGTCTTCTGATCAAGATGGTGAAGGAAAGAATGAACATGAAGACTCAGTGACTGCTGTGACCTCTTAACTGTCTTGAAAGATCTCTGACACTGAAGGTGACAGCTCCCAGCAACCAGATCAGGTTGAATAATTAAATATATATATATATATATATATATATATATATATATATATATATACATATATATATATATACATATATATATATATATATATATATATATATATATGTATATATATATATATATATATATATATATATATATATATATATATATATATATATAAGATGGTTCTCTTGCTTACGCGATTTACTTGGGAGGTTAAAGATGGACAGCTTTTGGCTCAGCCCTGATTCCATGAGTGGTATTTCGAGGGAAGAGCTGAAAGGAATGTACTGGAAAAAAATATTCCAACTAGAACTAACAGGATATTTCACAGGGCTAACAAAAGATTTTTAGCTCCATAAATCAATTCCACTGTTTGAAGCATCAATAGAAGAAATTACTCCTCCAGTGGCAAGAAAGCTCTTTTTACAGTTCAGATATAAGACCTTACCTACCAAAGCATTTTGCTCAGGATGGAGCGCGAGCCCTTTGGTAGATGATTGATGTCCTGCGTGCAAAGCCTGTACTGAATCTATTGTCCACATACTCTTTTTCTGCCCTCATTATGCATTGTTAAGGAAAAAATGGATAACACCCCTGTGCCGATCCATTGGTCCCGGACATTATTTAGAAATCTTGAGATTATTATCAACAGATACACGTAGATTGATAGTATTTGGTATTTCGCGGTTTCTTTTTGCCATGTGGATCAGGCGGGGGAAGTTAATGCAATGAATTTACTTTAGCCGTTTTTCTGTTAGCATGACTATGTCAACTTGATAATGAATTGTTGCTACTTGGGTAGTGAAGAATTTAGTTTGATTAACAATTTTTTAGGATTTTATGAATCTTAATCATGGGTTTTACATATGCTGCTAACTCGAAAATGAATTGTTGTATTAAGTGTAGTGGAACTTTGATGAAATCTGGTGTTTTATATATTTGTACTGTTATGCACTTTTTTGGATCTCTGAGATCGTAATAAAGTAAATAATGAAATGAAATATATATATATATACTGATTTGTAAAAACATGGTATTCATTTTTTATTTAACAGAGGGTGAGATGTAGTTTCTTGCGAGTTTTATGACACAACCCTTTTGGCTGCTAACGGACTCCGTAGAGCTGTGACGTAGGTGTCGGAGTGGAATGCAATGAAAGCTTGTTTCAGAATGTTGAGTTTGCAGTTACACGCAGATGAATAAAGACGTGTAATATTAAGCTCCGTGTGTGGTGTATTCATTGGCGGGTACCCTGGCTCGGGAGGACGCTACAATCTCCATGACCAGGAATGGATCCAGATCAGATAGTAAAGCCACATTTATTGACCCTGTCATTTCGTGGAATCACAAGACCAAGAACAGGTCGTAGTGGCAACAACTGAGCGCAGGGCAACCCACAATACATATCCTAAGTAAAACATCTTCTATCAGTCTTTGTCATTTTACTGAAGAATAGAGCAGCAGGAAGGTGTGTTAAATGCTCACCATTAACCTTTTATCTGCTGCAATCAACTTTAGAGAGATGTAAACATATTGCCGTCCATGTACATCCTGGATGGGATGGGATTGACGTGCTAGAAAGAGGAGTGTGAGCACTAGGAAATGAGGCAGGCAAGGAAGTGAGGAAATAATGAAAAATTACTTGTAAGGGTAAATTCAAAGAAAGGGTGTATAGAAAAGAATTGGAAGCATGAAAAAGGAGCGGAGAACTAGTAATAGTAAGAAAGAGAGAAGGAAAGAAGGAAGGAAAAAAAGCCAAATTGAATATAAGCATTGGAAAAACACTATCCCCATTTTATTTTACATGGCAAAAAAGTAAACACTGATAACCACTGATTTTTACAATTTTTGAAAACACTGGAAAAAAAACATCAGAATTCGCAGCAAATAGAAACTGAAACTGAATACCGAAAAGCCTAGGGTGTTTGAAAAGTTTCAGTACTCCGTCCATCATCTCTTTGTGTTTGCTTTGTTTGCCCTAAGTTGGCAGGGTATGCCCAGACGTGGGTCCCTTGCTCACTTTGCCACTGGATTCAAGCTAGCCTGGCTGATGAGGGCTGTTAGCCCGAAACCGGTCCCAGGATGCTTGTTTCCGGTCCAGGGAAGACATGGCTTGGCAGTTTGGGCTGGACTGTTCCCATGAGGCACAGGGTCAAGGCTGATTTGCATATAGCTGTGTCTGAACTGGGGTGGCAAAGTGAGCTAAAGAATGATGATGGATTCAACCCAGATCTGTGACTGGGGGTGAGTGTTTGAAAAGTTTCAGCACTCCGTCCATCATCTCATTGTGTTTGCTTTGTTCGCCCTAAGTTGGCAGGGTATGCTCAGACGTGTGTCCCTTGCTCACTTTGCCACTGGATTCAAGCTAGCCTGGCTGATGAGGGCTGTTAGCCCGAAACCGGTCCCAGGATGCTTGTTTCCGGTCCAGGGAAGACATGGCTTGGCAGTTCGGGCTGGACTGTTCCCATGAGGCACAGGGTCAAGGCTGATTTGCATATAGCTGTGTCTGAACTGGGGTGGCAAAGTGAGCTAAAGAATGATGATGGATTCAACCCAGATCTGTGACTGGGGGTGAGTGTTTGAAAAGTTTCAGCACTCCGCCCATCATCTCTTTGTGTTTGCTTTGTTCGCCCTAAGTTGGCAGGGTATGCCCAGACGTGGGTCCCTTGCTCACTTTGCCACTGGATTCAAGCTAGCCTGGCTGATGAGGGCTTTTAGCCCAAAACCGGTCCCAGGATGCTTGTTTCTGGTCCAGGGAAGACATGGCTTGGCAGTTCGGGCTGGACTGTTCCCATGAGGCACAGGGTCAAGGCTGATTTGCATATAGCTGTGTCTGAACTGGGGTGGCAAAGTGAGCTAAAGAATGATGATGGATTCAACCCAGATCTGTGACTGGGGGTGAGTGTTTGAAAAGTTTCAGCACTCCGTCCATCATCTCTTTGTGTTTGCTTTAGGGATAAACCCCGGCAGGTTGGAGGAGTAAGATTCTGTCAGAGACCAATGTGGGCGGCTCCCCCTCAGTGACAGAGATGGAGAGAGCAGTCCTCTGAAAACAGGCTCTCTGCACTTGTATCCAAAGATGAGCTATCACCCTGCTGGCACTATAGCACTGGATTGGGTGGTTCGGTTCTGCTCCGATGCCTCCACCCACTGGGACTGGCATGACACCCAGTACTGCATGCAGCAGCAAGAAGCCATAATTTAAAATACATTGCTTGCCCTAGGTGCCCGCTGACTTCATTTGAAGTGTGGCTGGGCCAGTGGATAGAGTTGAGATGACAGGGTGTAGAAGAGGGAAGCATCCTAAAAACTGGCATGGAAATGTGCAATGTGCACCATGGTGGTGAAGTAATAAGTAAAAAGGCTTGTATGTCAGTGTGTACATTGCACACTGTTCAATGTGGATTTTGATGTGGTGTTGATTGCTTTCGGTACTAGGTAATGTTGAAACTGTCAACACAATTGTTTCTTGATGTGGAAAAATGGCATATATACCATATACCAGAGTAAATGCAGAGTGGAAACACCCATGTCAGTGTGCCCTTCACAACTATGGCACTGGACTGGCAATGTGTCCATTAAGTATTAGCAATGTGGAAACTGACATGCAGGTGTGTACTTCACACACCTGGCAAAGTGGAAACGAGCATGGCAATGTGTGCTTTACATAATGGGTCACTGTGAAAAGCGAGAACTTGCATGGTTTATAGGATGAACCAAAGAGGGGGATAGCGTGGCAATGTTTACTATCCATACAGGTCCTGGATAATTATGGAAACTAACATGGAAATGTTTGCCATGCATCCTGGGTAAATGGGTAGCAGCCACAGCGATATGTAAGTTACATAGGGGGCGAAGTGAATACTGGGACGGTGATGCATGTTTCACATGTTGCAGTAATATAGAGATTGATGTTTCATTGTGTGATTTAGCTTCCTGTCCTGGGCCATTATGAAAATCCGTGTGTCCATGTGTTGTTTACATTTTGCCCTTATGCAAGGCAGGGATTGGCAAGGCAGTGTGTGTGTTACTCCCCGGGTCTGTGGATACTGGCATGAAGCGGGAAGGCAATGTGCCAACGGGCACGGCAACCCCAGGTTTGGAAGTAAAAGCAGGTATTGCCGTGAGTATTTTTAAGCAGCTAAAAATGAATATTTATAACTACATTTGAATATAACCGCGGATATTTATTTTATGTAATCCCGGTTTCGATTGTAGCTGGAAATGTCAGTAAATGAAAAGATGCTTTTCACCCTAATAATGTCTTCGGATCAGACAGAAAGAGCATTAGGGCGCCTCCTTGTGGCAGGTTGCTGCTGACACACTCATCTGGGCCTATCACTGGTGCATTGTGGGTGAAAGCTAAGGTACAGTCGTCTGTATCTGTTTACTCCCTAATTGATCTTTTGACTGGATCTACCTCATTGCTGGGAGTAAAACAGGTGAGTTCCTGATTATCTGCTTGGCTGAATCCACGGAGTTTCCTTTCATCAGACACCCTGACAAACTAACGAAGAGTGCAGTTAAATATGCTTTTTGATTCACTTTAAAAAATGAATTCTCACAGATATGTATCAGAAGTGAGACCTGGAGGCAAACTGTGATGACTGGTAGGCTGGGAGAATTCCTGAAAGGTCAGTGTCTCTGAAAAGCCAGTACCCTGGGGCGGAGTCAGTCATATGCATTGCAGACACTCCCTGTCTAGGGCAGATGGAGTGGGTGGGGTGAGTCACGCTGGGAGGGCCCTCTGACAGGGCGCTAGGGCTGGCGCCCGGCTGACACAGGGGTCACACCAGTCACGTGCCAGGTGAACCCCTGAAAGGCCAGTATCTCTACAGCCCCCTCAACCATGCGTCCGGCATATCTACGAAAGGCCAGTAAAGTTCTGAGAAAGTTAGTAATGCCTCTGGAAGGTTAGTAGGGTTGGGTAAGAGTCACATCACAGCGTTAGTAGGGGCGCTCACCACTAAGTCGGACCTAAGACAGGGCATGGAGAAAGTCAGGCAAATGTCATCTGCAGCATTTTCTGGCCATAGTACTGGGGCGGTTTTATGACTGGCAGCTCAGGAAGATAATAAGGTTTTTGCAGAGTCTGTTACGCGTGAGGCACATAGGTGAAAGAGCAGAAGGGCCGGGGCAGAATCAGTCACATGCCAGACGCCCCCCTGTCTGGAACAGAAGGATGGAGGTAGATAGAGTGAGTCACACATGGGAGGGCCCTCTGATAGGGCAGTGGGGCTGCGGCACAGTTAGTAGTATGACAGTGGTACATCTGGCAGGCCTGTGGGGCTTTTAAAGCGGCAGGGTCGATCCAGACGCACACGTGAACAGCCAAGAGGGCTGGGGCAGTTTCAACCACACAAAGCACACTTCTGAAGGGCCAGGAAGGCTGGGTGGAATTGAGTCACGTGACATGTGCATTTTTCGAGAGGTCAGTAGGGCTGGAGCAGAGCCAGCTACATGTCAGACATGCACCTGAAAGGCTGGGGGAGACGGCGAAGAGCAGTCTCATGTCAGACCCCCTGTGACAGGCTCATAAGGCTGGGGAGCATATTTAGTGGGGCAAGGAAATCAGTCACCAGGCAAGTGAATCTGAAACAGGCAATAGGACTGGAGTGGAGTCAGTCACATAACAGACACCCCTCTGAACGGATGTGAGGACTGAGTGCTGCAGAGGGAGTCAGATGTCAGGTGCACTGGAGGAAGTTCAGTAGAGTTGGGGCAGGGTCAAGTAAATACCAACTGCAGGTCCCACAAGTCGGGGGATTGGATACTGGCACAGTCAGTTCCAGGTCAAGTGCACCTCAGAAGGGTCAGTAAGGCTTTTGCAGAGTTTGCCCTTTGTGAGGCACACATGTGAAAGATAAGTAGGGTTGGGGAAGAGTCACTCACATGCCAGGCTCACCTCTGACACCCTGGCAGAGCTAGGCCAGCGGCAGTCACTGGTAAGGTGTGCTGTGCATCACTGAAAGTCCAGCAGCGATAGCAAGAAATCTCCCGATGACCCTAAAAGACTGTCCTTCTCAACTTAGAAAAACAGTGACAGAGTCAATAGTTCTGGCTTCTGTGTAATGCGTGCGAACACAAGAGCACATGCACTCACATATGTACACGTGTATAAGGAGCGGCATGTTTTCACGCATGCACACACCCTAATGAACCATACAGGCATCCATGCATACAGACATCACATGTACAAACATGCCAGCACACCCCTTTATGTGCAGGGTGGCACCTGCACTCTGTGTGAGTGGACTGCTGGTACCTTCACACCCCTGTATGTGCCAGTGTGGCACACGCACTCTGTGTGAGGGGACTGCTACTGCCTGCACTGCACCTGTTGTGTGTGAGGAAAGGACCACACCGCTTCCCTTCGCATCCCGCGCTCACAGTTCACCGTCTGATCCCTGCGCGCCCTCCTTCATTGTGCCAGTTCTGTCGGCTTTGGCATAGTGGTATGATGTTCACCAAACTCACCAACACATAGCGGAGAACAGTTTTGGCACCGTCGGCGCCAGCTGCATAGTTACCGGACTGGTGGTGGCAGCGCATGGTTCGTTCCTCAAACCCACAGAACAGGCCCAACTTGGACAAGTTCCATGTGAGAGGAAAATATGCATTTGCTTACCGCCTGCTACCCACCGGCTACCCACTGGCTGCCCACCTTCTACCCATAGGCTACCCACTGGCTACCCATTAGCTACCCACCTGCTACCCATAGGCTACCCACTGGCTACCCATCAGTTACCTACCAGTTGTCCTCTGTCTACCCACCTGCTACCCATAGGCTACCCACTGGCCACCCACCTGCTACCCACCAGCTACCCACTGCCTACCCACCTGCTACCCACCGACTACCCACTGCCTACTCACCTGCTACGCATAGGCTACCTACTGGCCACCAACCTGCTACCCACGGGCTACCCACTGTCTACCCACCTGCTACCCACTGGCTACCCGCCTGCTACCCATAGGCTTCCCACTGTCTACCAACTGGCTACCCCTAGGCTACCCACTAGCAACCTACCTGCTACCCACCTGCTACCCACTGGCTTGCCACAGGCTACCCACCTTCTACCCACTGGCTACCCACCAGCTACCCAGTGGCCACCCACCTGCTACCCACCGACTACCTACCCAGCTGCTACCCATCAGCTGCTCACCGGCTACCCACCTGCTACCCATAGGCTACCCTCTGGCCACCCACCTACTACCCACCTGCAACCCACATACTGCCCACAGGCCACCCACCTGTTACCCACTGGCTACTCACTGGCTACCAAACTGCTACCCATAGGCTACCCACTGTCCACCCACCTGCTACCCACCAACTACCCACCTGCTACCCACTGGCCAACCACCTGCTATGCATAGGCTACCCACCTGCTACCCACTGGCTGTCCACTGTCTATCCACCTGCTACCCACTGGCTACCCACCAGCTATCCACAAGCTGCCCACCTGTTACCCACTGGCTACCCGCTCGTTACCCACTGGTTGCCCACAGGCTACCCACCTGCAGCCCACAGGCTACCCACCTGCTACCCACTGGCCACCCACCTGCTACCTACCAGCTACCCACCTGCTACCTACCTCCTACCCACAGGCTTCCAACCTGCTACTTCTCTGTCTTACTCATACTTCCAGTATCAGACTCTTCCACTTAAAGGAACACCTGGATGCGAATACTTTTACCATAAAATCAGATACAAATAACTTTGGCTTTAGAACGCTACAATACACATATAATAAAGTTTACATATTTTAACTGCCTGTATGGTTACTTTATACTCATTTGTTTCATATCTGCTACTTTTGATACGCATTGCACTGCAAATAACAATAAACGGATTTAACAACATGCACCCTCTCGTTCTCACCGCTCCCACGGGAGTGGCGCCCCTCCCCCCCCCCCCTGCCCTCCATTCCCCCCAGGGCTCTGTTTGTTTGCTGTTGCCAGGCAACGCCGATGCGGCCGAGCAAAGGACCAAAGGACACTAGGAAATCCCTCCTGTGGAATGCTCTGAGTCACCCCTCTGCCTGAAGTGGTGGCTTCCTCCTCTCCGGCCCCGCCCTCTGCTCTCTGAGATAAGACGTTATCTTCGCAGGCTTGCCGAAACAATGGTACCTGACATTACACAACACGGGGGGTGGAGGGAGATATGGCGCAGTGGAAACAGCACATAGGCCACAATTTCGGCCACGCCAGTGAAACTGTGGGGCAGATTTACAAGCCCCCTGCGCCACCAGTACGTCACTTTTCGTGACGTACTGGTGGCGCAGGGGGCTCCTCGATATTTACAAGGAGAGGAAAAGCCACCATGCGTGACTTTTCCTCTCCTTGTAAATACCGTCCCTTCACACGCAGCACTTTGCGGTGAAGGGGCGTTCCATGGGTGTTGCTGTGGGTGTTCCCACGCAACACCCATGGAACAAGACACATCTCCAGAATTACGAGAAATCGTAACTCTGGAGATGCGTCTGAAAGCTACGCCACCCTAGAGGTGGCGTAGCGAGGCGCACCGAGGAGAAATGTTTTCATTTCTCCTCGTTTTTCTCTTTCAATGCGTGCTGCATTCTGCAGCACGCATTAAAAGAGGAAAAGCCTGTACTGATTGTTTTTGTGCAGAAAGGTGCCCCTTCCTGCACAGAAACAATCTCCCCATGGCGCAGGCATCCATGCACCATGGTGCAAGGGTGCCTGCGCCGGCGCTTGGCAGCTGTTTGTGCGCCAGCGCAGGGGAGAGCACAGGAATGCGACATATTCTTGTAAATATGTCGCATTCCTGTGCTCTGAAAGTGCCGCAGCGTGGCGCAGCCAAAGGGCTTGCAGCGCCACGCTGCGGCACTTTCTTGTAGATCTGCCCCTCTGTCTTCATCTTGCTGATATGTTATTTTATGCTAGGATAAAGTTGGAGACCATGTAGTGCCTGTAACTTCAGGAAACCCAGCAGACGTTGTTGGTGCATGCGGTCCAAACCTGCATTAAAATGTCATGTGTCGTGAAAGCAGGAGGCTGAGGTGCAAGCAGTGGGCGCACGGTGAGTACAAAGCCTGAGAGCGAAGGGCCACAGGCCTAAGAAGCTTCAGTTCTGCTGTGGTCCCCTCTGACGGCTTCTCAAGCACTGCTAGGGGCAGATTTACAAGCCCCTTGCGCCACTTTTGCGTCACTTTTAACATGGGAAAAGTGACGCAAAAGTGGCGCAAGGGGCATGTAAATCTGCCCCCTAGTGTCGGGCCAGTATGTCTGCTGGGGGAGGGGGAGTGAACTGTAGACCTTCTGAGCTTGGGGATAAGTAGGGGTAGAGCTTAATTTGTAAAAGACTAAATGCTGGGGCCAAAGTTTTCTCAGAAGCCCGCAGCCGGCGCTATCGAATGTCGGGGATACTGACTATCAAGTCTACGTAGACTTCATTCCCCTCAGACCTCGTTAATCCACCACCAGACACCCCCTGTCCCCAGTGGCGTAGCTAGGCACTCTGATGCCCGTGGCGGTCCCTGCCTTTTGCCGCCGCCGAGCGCCTAAGAGCGGGGGGGGGGGGGTGCTAGCGATAAATTTACCTGCCGCCCCCAAATCTCGTGCCGCCCGGGGCGTACCGCCCCCTCCGCCCCCCCCTTGCTACGCCTGTCCCTTCATCTCACTATTGTAGGCTCTTTTTAATCCCTGCTTTCTTTCTTTGCCACTGTTTTTCTGTCTTTCTCTTCCTTCTTCTTTTCCCCATGTATGTTTCTCTCTTCTTGTTCTGGATCCAAATCTGTGGAGTTAAAATAAGTGCCTGTCCCCAAAAAATGGGCCCCACCTGCAGCCACCAGCTCAAATTAAGCACTGGTTAGGGACCAAAAGGCAACCGCAGCCATGTGGGAGTAAAAGGTGATGTTGACGTTAGAGGGCAGGTTCTTCATGCAAGAGTCTGGAGCCGTTCAGGTAAGAGGTGCGTCCTTTATTTCATAAGATAGGTCCTGCCGGGGCTCCGTCCTCCCTCCAGCTGTCTGCTAGCTTCTGTACGCACCAACATTCTATCACATCATTCACGCTCCGCAGACCAGACACCAGCTCAGACATGCAAGGAATGGGGGCACACCAGATACTACACACGTCCCTTTCTTGCAAACAACAAAACAAAAAACAGCAGTTCCCTTGCACCAACAACCTCTGGGCAAACTTTCATAATCACTCAATTTCCAACAAATCCTGATTACATATTCACCCAACAAAAACCTGTCAAATACAGACTCACAAGGACAGCAATTACTCCAGAGCTGGTCCAACATGAAAAGGAGACAATAACAAGGTAGTGAGGAACCCTGCACAATGGTCCAAGGCCTGCCAGACCCTATCACCACATGTCTGCACACTCACACACAGCTGCCAAGGTTTCAGTCTGCTTATGTGTGACATTTCAATGCCTTATGTGTGATACTTTGAGTGGCACGTTATAATGAGAAAACACATAAACAATCAATAATGGTGATTTGCTCTGTCTATGTGTGCTGCAGAATGCAGCACAGATGGAAAGAGCAAAAAAATAAAGGGAAATTAATAATTTCTCCTCATATCACCATTCTAAGACCAGGTATCACCTGGCCTTTGTTTTTGGCGCTGCCTTGTAAATATGGGGCAGCGTCAAAAAGTAATGGGTGTTGCGGCGGAACGCCCATAGCAACACCCATTGCCCGCCCCTTTGCCGCAGCAGACTGGCGGTAACGGGCATATTTACAAGGTGGCGTCAAGCCATGTTAAGTAGCGTGCTACTCGTCGAAAAGCGCTTCGACGCCCAGTCAGGGGTAGTAAGCGCTAGATAAATGCAATACAATGACAATTACCCGTTAAATAATTTACCTAATGTCATATTTTAACATCACAATTGGGCAAATGGCAATGAGGCAAAGTTTTGACTTCCCATGACATCAGGACACAGTATACCCTTGAAAAACACAATCTCATTTCTATCTCCAATGTCCGTGGAGACATTCCTGCTTCTCTTTCTAAAGTAACTGTGAGGCTTTGCATAGTCTTTCTTCAATGTCTCTAGACCTGTCCCAATTAGAAATGGGCTTGCTATCCTGCTTCAATGATGTCTAAGTCTACATAACTAGCTGCTCCACTCCGACACCCAGGTCGGGAATCCAATTCCCCATTTACCTGGTGCTCCAGGCACACAGGACACTCCAAAACCACGCTCTAGCCCGTGCCACAGTTTCCTTAATAATCGAAATTCATATTGCGCTCTCACCAACGCTTCTACTTACGTGACCATCACCTCTAAATGTACAAATGTTTTCTGTAAAGGAGGTAGGTCCTACCAGGACTTCATCCTCCCTTCAACTGTCCCTGTCTCCTAGCTCTCACTCCAGACCCCACACAAATAGTCTATTTCATCACTCACTCCCAGCATGCCTCGCTCCAGCTCACACATACAGGGAACGGAGACTCATAGGATACTGCGGGCCTCATTTATGGGGTTTTGGCAAAGGGCAGCACAGCAAGGCACCTTTCTGCGCTGCCCTTTGCCAAAGTGAAAGCACAGGAATGCAGTGTATTTAAGCAATACGCTGCACTCCTGTCCTTTCGCCCTGCGCTGGCGCCGTTTCAACAGTCTAGCACCAACATAGGCACCCCTGCACCATGGTGCAAGGGTGCCTCCTTTGCATGCAGGATTGTTTTTGTGCAAGAAGGGGGCACCTTCCTACACAGAAACAATCCTAGGAGGCATTTTCCTCTTTCCATGTGTGCTGCAGAATACAAAAAAGAGGAGAAATAAACATATTTCTCCGCGTTACGCCTCACCTCGGAAGGCGTACAGATTTGGTGCTTCCCCAGGTTTACATGAGTTTGTAAATCTGGGGCAGCGTCAACCATGGGTGTTGTGGGAGAAAACCCACCGCAAAGCCCATGGAACACCTCCAGGCGCATCGTGAGGCGACGCAGTGATTTGCGCTGCATTGACTTACTCATGCAGGGTGGCCTTGCGTGGCTTCATAAATTGAAATGAGAGCCCTGATTCAGGCATGTACCACTTTACATGATGCAAAAGCGACGCAGGGCTCTCATAAATAAGCCCCTACAGGCGGTCGAGCAAAGGGAAGGGCTAGCACTCGGTAGGTTACATGGGTGGCACGAGTAAGCAGGGGTTGTGTCAACAGGATGGGCCTGTGGCGTCAGCCCTCGCCTTATGTGTTTCTCTGAGGAAACACTGAGCAACGTAAGTTATTTTACATATGAAGAAAAAAGGAGGAATGCGAGGTAGACCTAAGTGAAAGGCACGTGAGAAAACGCTCGAAATTGTGAAACGAGCGTGAGAGAAGGAAAATAGAAAGTAAGGGGAGAGGTGAGGAAGTAAGGGAGAGTGTGGTGAGGTTGAGGTAGTTGCGGTAAGGAGGAAGCAACAGTTAAGCAAAGGGAAAGTTAACAAAACAAGAGAAGAAGGAGGAAGGAATTAAGGAAGGTTAGAGAGGATGGAAGGGAGGAAGAAAGAACAAAACCAAGAGGGAAGTAAATGTGGAGGGGATGAAGCAAGAAAAGGAAAGTTGGAAAGAGGAAGAGGAAGGAAAGGAGGAAGGAAAGGAAGAGAAGGGACAAAATTAATGAAAAAGAATGGTGAACGAAGTGAGCGAGGAGGGATAAGAGAAAGGGAGTGGACTAGAAGAACAAAGGAAAGGTTGAAGAGAAGGAGGAAGCGGATGAGAGAGGAAGAGACGGGGGCTAGAAGGAGGAAGTGAAGAAGGAGGGAAGCAAAGAAGGAAATGTGGAAGGCAAGGAAGAAAGACGAGGCTGAGATAATAAGGGAGGAAGGAAAGGAAGAAGTGAAGGAAGGAAGGTAGAGAAAATAAAGGAGGAAATGTGGAAGGGAGGGAGCTGGAGAGAAGGGGCCACTTGGTAAAACGTATAATATAGATAAATAAAAACGTGAAGCTCCATCTAGTTTTCGGAGGGACAAGTTGAGGGCTGCCGACTTTGAAACTGGGGAACAAGGTTCGAGAATCGACCTCTGCTGACCATCCGGGGATTCTGGGCAAATCACTTAATCTCCCGTGCCAGATACAACCTGCCCTTGTGTAATGTAATCTGGTGTTCATATAAAGCACTCCAGTGGCCTTGGGCCAAGTTCGCGCTATATAAAGCTGCAAAAAAAAAAAAAAAAAAGTTGCACCCACGAATCTCCTTTCAGAGCTCACTTTGACAGGATTTGAACTTGTGATCTGCAGGTTACTGGGAATGCCCAGCTGCCAGCTGGTGACGCTTCCGGCTAGTGCGTTCAGGGAGGGGGCGGGGGTACATCACATGATGCCTTCCCACACAAAGAGCGCCTTCTGGAGTGAAAAGGCATCAGTCTCTACTGACACCATGACTTAGCAGTCACCCTGCGGAGTCCCCACCCCTCTTGTGCCCACGGGACTCGATCGCCATAGGCTCCCACTTTGGAGTATCCTGTATGAAGTACCCCAGATCTTTACTTAACATAGGTGGAATGCTACAGAAACCGTGCTGCAATTGAAATGCCAACTGGGCTGCAGCAGAATCTGTCATTTATTTTATTTTTTGTGCAAATTTATATAGCACGAACTCGACCCGAAGGTATTGGAGCGCTTTACATGAGCACCGGTTACGTTACACAAGGACTGATTCATTTTTTTTGGTAGGCACGGGGAGATTAAGTGATTTGCCCAGAATCACATGATGTGGACGCGACCCCGAGGCTCGAACCTTGGTTTCCAGCACCAAAGTCGTCAGCTCTGGCCGTCAGACCACACCCATTCCTTAAAGAAGAGGGAGTCACATACCATGTTATAGTGATATGTCTGCGTTGTGTGAGCGGGAGAGATCTGAAAAGATATGGCGCTCTTCAGCTCCCTCCTAGCGCTGGGACACTTGTGGTAGCCTAGCACCAACTTAGGCACCCTGGTACCACAGCGCAAGGGTGCCTAAGTTACGGGCAGGTTTGTTTTGTGCAAGAAAAACAATCTTGTCAGGCAATTTCCTCTTTCTAAGCCTGTTGCAGAATGCATCTTGCATAGAAAGAGGAAGTAACAAGGAGAAATAAAGATATTTCTTCTCGTTACGCCTCACTGGGGAGGCGTAGCATTTTGACGCATTCCCAGGTTTACCAGCTGTAGTAAATCTGGGAATGCGCCAAAATCCAAGGGTGGATAAGGACGCCCATGCTCCACCCATGACATGCCTCCCAGACGCAGAGTAAAGCAATGCAGCACCAGGGGCTGTACTATGTTGCATTTTCTTTACCAAGCCACGTAAGACACTGCAAGGCGGCCCTTGCGTGGCTTAGTAAATACCAAATACCATTTTGCGTCATGGCTATGCCAAAAAAATGGCGCAACCACAACGCAGATGTTAGTAACCCTGGGCCTTGAACTCGGCAGTCAGTAAGAAAATTCTTACCCAGAACAGTTTTTGTATCTGTTCCTTGGATGCAGGGTGAGGGCAGTTTCTTCTGAAACATCTAGATAACTGTTACTGAATGTAGGTTAATCTCTTATGTTATTGCTAATTTTTAGGGAAAAAACCCCTTTTAATAATATTTAGGGCCTGATTTAGATCTTGTTGGGACTACCGTCATCCTGCAGCGGTGGCGGTTCCAAGTGCTCCATCGAGCTGATGGCGTTTCGTTCTCTGTATTTAGATGTTGCGGCCATAGACAGTTTCCAGCGGCAGCAGCAGTCTTCTCTGCTGGCTAACAGTACTCCATCACCGTCAAGCCGGCGGGTTTGTGCCGAGCCTATTTAGATGTTCCCGTTTTACTGGCAGTGTCCTGGCGGCAGAGTCCTGACGGAGTGAGGCCATGTTGTTGTGGAGACAGGTTAGTACTACTCATCATTATCTTACTACACATGTATGGTTTGATTCTGTCAATTTGTATATGTAGGTAATGTGTAATGCCATTTTTTATACTTATTGCATTGCACACCAACAACATACACACACTATTGTATGTACACCCATAGTCACCACAAGCACAACTCCCACACCTCGTCACCCCGAAAATATTTTTTATGTGTCAATACAGGTGTGTACATTTAACCACGATAAGTTATAAGATGAACACTTATGCATGACACACACAAAAAATTGCATGTAAGAGCAATGTAAAAATACACAAGGTGAAAGCTGAAGTTAACACACGATTCATAGTGAGACAAGTTACACAGACGCCTACCTTAGATTCCGGCGATGATGAGGTTGCTGAGCGCCGTGGTCAAGTAGCAGCAGCACAGAAAGGACCTGGACAATGGGGTTCAAGACAGATTTGGAAGTGGGAACCCAAAAAAAGGTATGTTTTCACTTCTTTTTCTTCGTTTCCGCCAACCTGACTTTGGAGGTTTCCCCGCCACAGTTGCCTCGACGGAAAGGCACATCGCATTCAGCTAAGCGGTTTTCTTGGTGAGACCTCCTCTGACAGCCGCTTATGCCTATAAGGCCCTCAACGTGGGAGCAAGAATCTGGTGGAGGCGGCAGGACTCTGATGGTCTTCCCTCCAGGGACCTGCCAACATGTAAATACAGCGGGTGGACCGCCAAGGCAGCGGGCGAGAGAACCGTCGAAAAAGCAATGGCGGGACCAGGTTCGCCAACATCTAAATCAGACTCTATGGATCAAGTTTGAATGGAAGTATTAGAACTTTATCGGTGACAGCATGTAGCACCTGTCTCATCTTCATCGCCCCTCTATGTTTATGCAGTGGAGGCTTAATGCCTGCACAGAACCTCATGACTGCAACAACTGTTTTCATCATGTAAGCGTCATAGCATAATTATGGAATTACATCATTTCTCTTGGCAATCTGGGTCTAGAGTCTCCAGGGACCCTGGAACTCTACCCCAGTTATTGCTGTTATTTCCTACTTAAGCAGGGAGATTGAGGCCTATCTTTCTTACCTGCTTTAGGGCATAGGGAACTCTTGTCAGGACACTGGTAAAGTTATACTATTTTCGTTTTATCTGGACACCATCATGACCTATTTGTTTCTAATTTGACCTAGAGACTCATCACTGCAGAACACCTTACTGCTGGAATAAAGTCTTAGAAGCTTGCCCCTGACTGGACATTAAGTTCTGGCACTCTGCAAAAAGCCAATATGCCAACCTGAGACAGAAAACTCGGCGTACTACAACCAGCCTGCAACCTACTGGCCATTACTTGAGTGAGATGCATTCTAGGTAATGATCTGTCCTGTGAAATTTCATTGGAATAGTTAGTGGATCCCCAACCATCTTTCATCATATATCGACATACTCAAAACACTAGGATTCCGAGAATAGATTTTCAAGATTTATTAAACTTAAAATCCTATTCTAGTGCACATAATATGAATAGTAACTATTATAAAATTTAACAAGGTACAAGGTACTGTAAATTATATTTAGCAAAAGGCAGGATCATAAAAAATACTGTAACATTATGATGGTATCATAAAGCTTCTTTATGTCAATATCCTGACCCCTCCTCTCTCTCAGCTAACTAAGCTAAACTTAGCAAAAAAAGAGGCCTTCCTATAGGATCATAGATAGTTCACACCCATCTACCTTTTCTGAACAATTGAACCAATGTTCAGCAAGGGACATTAGCTTCATCTCAAAGCCGTCAGATAAGCTGATTAAAAGCTGAATGCAACTTCCCAGTAACCTTCAGCAGGGTAAGGTGAGAAGTCAAGATTTCAATTTCCATGAAACCTTGTTCCTTGTTTAAAAGCAATCACTGAAAAGGAAATAAAAAACGTAGAGGAAAACTCAAATATATATTCAAGCAGACTGAATTATCATGTTGAAATGAATAATGACATTAATAAATGTGCATTTATATTTCAAACATGAACCTGAATAAAGGAACATATATAATTCAAACAGGGGATACCTAGAAAGTAAAATATATGATAATTGTAACAAGACGAGTGTACGTGCACTGAATGGAGCTGGTGAAGCTTTCAAGGCCTGCTGTACGTGAAGGAGACCTGACATCAGAGGCCTGTCTGACATAAGAAGACCCTACGAAATAGCTACGAGGGACTGAATAACTACCCCATCACACCTTCCACTTTGAGGTTCAAGCAACACTCAGATTCCTCAAGGCTGATAAGTCCAGAGGAAAATGGCTTGCAAAAGTGTGCTAATGATTCTGAACTGCTCACTGATAAAGCCATCTGTAGGTTTTGTGCTGTACATGTCAGCGCTGTATTTGCCAGACTTTCAAACTGCTTTATTATACTCCCTAACAAGTGTGCCCTTAAACTTTTACTTCACTGGATCCAGACTTGGAAGAAAGCTCCCAAAGGAGAAAGCACTCGCTGCCCATCTTGGTTGTGCTTAAAATTAACCTTCTGTGCATGAGCGAGAAGCCCATGGATCTTTAATATAGATCTGAATGCTGCTGCTCACTTGTTAGAATTGAAGTCCCTGGGAACAACACACCTCCCTACGTTTAGTCCTCTTTCTGTTTAAGGCCAAACCTTCAAGCAAAAATTGCATATTTTACAATATCTCTCAAGTCATGGTGGAAGGAGGCCTTGAACAAGATGGATGTGACTACCCTTCCAGATCTTACAGGATGATGCACTATTCAGTCAGGTGTTTGAGGTCTAATACTTAGAAGCAGACCTATCTTACTGAGTACTGCTTGTTTACGCTGTAAAATGCACACTACATTTCCGCACGCCATGCCTTACATGCGAACACTACTTCTCCCATTTGTACTAGTTACAACCTTGAGGCAGCAGAGCTATTCCCCACAGTCCTATTGGCCATACTGCTTCCTCGCCTTATCTACCCATGTTACTCTTAACTGCTTCAGTGTCACCCCTCTGCCTCCCCTCCTCCCACTATTCTCTCCTACTTAGAATCTGCTCGTTCATACTTTTTCACTGTTCGGTGTCAGGTGATAAAGTGTTTGTTCATGTTATATTGTAAAGCGCCCTTATACTTTGCAGTCTAAAATTGAAAGTATCAGGTCTCGAGGGGACAAGTACCCTATAATGTTAAATGAAAGTGCTTTTTAAAGACCTGAATACAGGACTGTTTGGTTGATACTGTCCAAGGGTTGTGTTGTTTTCACAAAATCTAAAATAACACTACTACCTCTTAACCCCACCCTGGGCTCAGTTTTCATTTTTCTTTTTGTTTTGAGTTTTTCTACATATTTTTTCTTTATTCTTCTTTGGAACTCGAGCTTCTCCTACATTTCTTAATTGCTTTTAAATGTGAAATGTAATGTAATTTCATTGTTGCGTCCGAAAAAGTAATTTGTTGTATGTTTGTATTTTTTATGTGGTCCGATGATCTTTGAATACGTTCATTGAAATAATAACATGAACTGATGATTTTGAAAACTAAAATCCTTATTTAAAAATTAAAATATTAAAAATGAATTTGTTTTCCCTCCAATCACTATGAGTGTCACGTGTGATTGAGATGAGTGATTAGCTGAATAGTTATCAGCATTGGCGTTGTTGTTGTGTAGACTCTTATACTTTGCAGGGCATGATCGCTGTATGTATGAGATAAAGTACCCCTGCCCTACATTATAAGGATACTGCAAGTAACCGAGGAGTTCAGTAACCATATAGAGGAACGAGGCTAAAGGTCATGTTCCTTTATAAGGTTATGGAACTCCAAGGTGACTTGCAATATCCTTGTTATGTACAGCATGGGTACTTTATTCCTTATAATACATGGTCACAACATCACATTACACACAAACCACTTAATTCCTTGGTAAGTAGCTCTTTCATATGAAAGAGAGAGCATGGTTGCAAACATAAAGAATAAAAATAGAATCTCTAGTACAAAATTAACCACATCAAAAACGCTGTTAGATATTTATTTCAAAGAGATATTTGAAGCAGTTGAATACGTTAGTTAAAAAAAAAATGTGCAGTAGAAACTTGCTGAAAGATTCTAATTTTTCGATAATTACCCAAGGAGTGCAAAAAATAAACATGTTGCCATAAATATGTTTATGTTGCTTTAACTGTGGTCTATGACCTGACTTGCCTTTCCCCTCCGCTGCTGGCTCTGGCAGCAGGCATTGTGACTTCATAACTTAATTCAACTAAATTATTACAATTGAGTTGTGTCATAATTTCTTTATAATCGGTGACTGGGTGCGTCTCAAGTTGCGGATTATAAAGAAATTATTGACAGGTTTTTATACAGGGATTGCAGAATATCATGTAATATTCAACAATTAAATAAAACTAAATGTAGAACACACAGCGTTCCTTGAAGTTTGTAAGAAATTCATCTTCTCTGCATACATCTTGCATGCTGCTCTGTTTGCAGTGGGGTACTGGCAGATTCCTGCTCAGTGTATCTCTTGCAAAGTTGAAAAGGGGCTTCTGTGTCTCTTGGTGCTGCCATTGGAGTGTTGCCAGTTGCTCTTTCACTTTTCTCTGTGTTTTCCATTAAGTTTATTGTTCTTTTATGTGGCCATGGGTGTGTGCTGGCACCCCCCACTTTGATCCATACCTCGAATGCCATTGGGCGAGCGAAGCAAGTAAGCCCTACCCACTCTAGATGAGGTCCTTTATTAACCCCTTCAGTTCATCGTTCAGCCTTTCATGTATACATCCATCTATTCATATTTCCATAATTTCATCCATCCTTTCACCATTTCATCCATCCACCCTTTCATCATTAGTTTTCCATCTATCCATGCTTCTACTCACACTTCCAAACATTCATACATCTTTTTACACATCCATTCATCCATCCATTCTTCTTCATCCACCAATTAACCCTCCTTTTATCAATCCCTCCTTTCACACCTCCATCCAGACAACCATTCACCCATTCACCCATTCATCCAGACTTTTACATTCCAGCCACTTTCTTTCTCTCACTCATGCACATATTGTTTTATCCTTACATCCATCAGTCCATTCGCCCTAGCATCCATTCTTTCATCCTTTTACCCTTTCTTCTCATCAGAGCTTCTTCCTTATTTTCATATGCCCTTCATTTCACTCTTCCTTCCAGCCCTCTCTCTCCCTCTAGCTCTCTTTCTTTCGTTCTTTTTTTCCTCTTCATTTCTTTGTTGTAATTAACTTTCCTTGCTTGACCTCTGTTATTGGTGTCTCCTATTTTTAAGAGCTTTTATCTGCAGAGCTGCAGACAGGAAAATCTCATTAAAAACTGTGAGTGTCAACACCACCCCCGCTTAAGCTGCAAGAGCGGGGGGTTCACAACACCTTTGTGTATTTCTAATGGGGCTACTTTGTGTCAAGCCTGTTCTCCAGGTCCTGGTTCAGTCAGGGCTTGTTATGCAGTTCTTAGATGAGTCACTGTTGTTCACCACTGGTTCCCAGTGCCTGGAGCACTATTGCACTGCTCACAAGGGCCAAAGGCTGCTCTCTAGATCCTGGATCTCTTGGGGCTAGCAAGGCCAAGTAGTGGGCTGTGCGGATTAGGAACACAGGCATATAGTATGTGTCAATCAAACGCTCAATAAAGATCACTATCAAGTCAGAGTTTAGTTTAGAAAACACCTATGCATTAATTTACAAAATAGAACAGTACAAATGATGAGCAACAGAATGAAACTAAAGGTCCTCCCAATCTTCAAGGCGAGTTATAGCCAGGGTGTAGGGCAGGGCTCTAAGTGGGATGAAAAACCTAGGGGGTCTCTCAAAGGGGCGTGGCCAATGTAATTAGGGCGTGGCTTAAAAACACTTAAGCTAAAAATCTGTGCTTGGCATAGTGTGCCGCCCGACTTGTATTTTGCTGTTCCTGTCATTGCATCCAGATATATGATACAACAAGTAACATCATACCTACAAGTCAGGACTATTTGCCTTGTCAATGGTTGTTAGTTGCATAAGTTAAATAAGCAGCAACTATGGCTTGTATATGATATTGAAAAAGCTTCCATTTAAAGCCTGGTGACACCACGACAATGTTGCTGCTCATGAGTTTCAAAAAGAGAAGAGAAATCCAGAGAGAAAATGACCCTCTTTAAAGGTTTTCCTTTCCCCTACAACGTTCGACTGGCATGACGTCATGCCGTAACTTCACCACTAGTGAGAAGTGAGCAGTGTGAGCACGCGCACATCGATGTGCCTGCTGTCACTGCAGTCTGGAAAAAAACAGACCGTCTGTGCCAGGGCACAAAACAGAGCATGATAGAGACCGGTTTCGAGGCCCCCTTTAAAAAACTGCCGGTGCTCAGCACCGGTGAGACCCGTCCCACTTAAAGCCCTGGTGTAGGGAAAAGCCCCATGAAACTCTTTCTTACTTGGATTGAGACCCGGGATCCGCTCTGTCATCTTGCATCACCGCCGACTTGCCTGTGGGGAGAGAGAGAGAGAGATGCAGAGTTAAATCGGGCGGGGCCTGTAGAGGGTCACTAACATTAACAAAGGGCCACTCTATCCCAGAACAGGTTGGCGGAGCCCGAATAGCTGTGAACGAACCTGGATGGACTGAAGGAGGGGACAAAAATGCTGCGGCCAACATTATCGGAAGGAGGAGAGATGGCGAGGAGCTGGAAGAAGAAAAGGAATCCCGCCACAGAACGCCGGAAGAAATGGAAGACGAGACCAGACCAGACCTGAAGAGGAGGTTGCCACCAGTCTCGACAATGCCCCAGAGATGTGGACCGAAGAGTGGTGGATGCCACCGGAGAACGCTGGTTGGCCTGCCGCAACTCCAGGAAGTTGCGGTGTTAAAGGTGTGTGTGTGTGTGTGTGTGCGTGCGTGCGTGCATGCGTGCATGCGTGAGTGTGTGTGTGTGTGTAAAATTAGCGGCCTTTTCTCCTGCACCGCCTAATAATGGACCGCATGCCTTGAGATAAACCAGGCATTCAGTATTATGAACGTAACGGACACTTATGTTTTGATTAAGACACACTTGTTTTGATTCACGTGTTGGAACTTAGGAATAAGCACTTCTGTTTTGATTTTCTTCGTTCACTCAGTTAAACCATTATCGCTTACTAAGCAAGTGACAGGGTCAGTAAAGCTGAGGGGATAGTCAGTGACCTTCTTGCGGGGGAGTCTGTTCTGATTTAAGTGGGACTAAGAATTCATGGGCACCCTAAAGGAAACCCCCCGACGTACTCAGAGGAAAGGTCCGAAAAAGGGGAGGTTTTAGACCCTGTAGAATCAGACACTATAATCACTGTCCTGCATGATATCACAAGTGAGGTGACGGGTTAGAAAATAGAAAGAGAAAATACTAACCTCATACTTACCGCCCTTTCTTTTCCTGAGGGTACTGGCGGCGCCATCCTTTCGGGACTACCTAAAGGGAAGAAGAGAGAGTCCCGCATCAGCCACATCTTACAGAAGGAAGAGACTGTTAATCCTAGAACCACACTAAGACAAGGAAATTTACCAGCCTACCTCTGTAAAATAAATATCAAATTTCAGAAACCTACGCAGCCTCCGTGTCCTTATATCCGCCCAGCCCTCCTACATATGGTGTCAGAAGTGGGATCTGGCGATATGGAGGATGTAGTTACCCGTATGGCGGAGGGCAAACAGAAGCTGGAAAAGGCAATGCAACAGTTCCTAAACTCGGCCGCTGAAGAGAGGGAGAACCTCCATAAGGCCCTGACCAGTCAATCACAGCCCCAGGACACAGCCATAGGGAGATTGGCGGACGTTCTGGGCAGTGGCGGCTCCTACGCTATGGCGGAGGAGCGTCGCCCTACTGCTTTCAAGCAGTGCTAGAAGCAAAACCATAAAATGATAATGACTTCCAGTTGTTATCATTTTATGTTTCCTTTGCGGGTGGGCGGTGCTGCTCTACTAACGGAGCAGGGCAGGGGAGGAGTGGTTTGCCCAATGCAGCATTATGATTGGCTTAGGGGAGGGAGTCTGGCTGCCTGCTTCCTGTTCCTGAAGTCGGAGCAGGAGAGCAGGAGCAGAGACACAGGACCCGGAAGGTGGCAAGGTAAGTGATTTTTATTCTTTAAAAAAAAATTGTGCTCCTTCCCGCAAATGCGGCCCCCGTGCGACACCATGCCCTCACCCCACCCGCGAGCCATGCCGTCCGCAACTGGTTCTGGGCCAACAAAGAGGCCATGCTGCCTTGCCGTCGGTGGTCCTGCAGAAATATGTCGGTGGAGAACACCCCGACTTTTTCTTTAACAATTTTGAGTGGATGGCCCAAGCAGCGGCATGGCCCGCAGACACATGGGGTCAATATTTGGGTCCCTTGCTGTCTGGTGATCTACAAACCGCCTATCAGGCATCTAATCCCCAAGGAACATCTCCCTATTTTGAGAATAAGAGGAACATTCTTGAGAGACTTGGGGTGGATGAGGAAATGTATAGGGTGAGGTTGCGACAGATAAAGGAGGGGCCACAGGCAACTCCCCGGGCCCTATACTATTGTGTTAAGGATATGGCTCACCGCTGGCGTAACCCCCTCACTGCCTCGAAAGAAGATATCTTTGAAAAGATATACTTAGAACAATTTGTTGCTTCTCTTCATCCACCAGTCCAGAAATGGGTACGCCAACATGTGCAGCTGACGTTAGATAGAGCTGTTGAAGTCACAAGCGCCTCTAACCGAGCCGATAAGCTCCAGAGAGGTCATGAAGAAAGCAGCAGGAGGAACACTGGCCCCGGTTCAGTGAAGCCACATAGACCAGGGTTACCCAAGAGAGCCTGGGTGCTTCCGTTCTGCCAGTGTACTGCCGAGAGAAGAGGACGGAGGAGAGGCGACGGTGTTGACCCAGGTAAATTTGTTTTATTTTTCACCCCCCACCCCTGTTCCAAAGCAGCCACCACTATATGCCACTCTAGGTGGAGATGAGCCATATGCAAACCAGTGTTGTAAATGGAACAGTCCAGCTCGAACTGCCGAGTCAAATCACCTCTTGGTGAAAACACATGCAACCCCAGACCGGTCTCAGCCTATCTAGTCTTAGTCAGGGAGGTGCAGCTTGAGTTCAGTGACAGAGAGAACATGGGACCTACATCTGGGAAACCTGTCACATCTGGAGTGTCTCACTTAGAAAACAGGTAAAGAGTGGAATGTTTCAGTTCATCTCAGCCACTGGTAATTACTTGGAGATCCATTTCATGACTTCAGAGGGTACTTGTAAAACAAATGTCACAACAGTTGCCCAGCCATGCCACAGCTAGGTAGCTCATTAGCTAGGCTCTATCTTACAGAAGAGTTTGAAAAGTTGGTGGCTTTTGAGATGAAAGGACTAGCAGTATTGAAAGCTTACTGGAAATATGAAGGTATGGATTACGTTTCCATGATGCACTGAATGGATTTTGTGAATAGTTTGATTCAGACAATGCATTATGTCTGCAATCTTACGAATATGTTTTTTGAACTGGTCTGAGAAATTAATTGAGCCCTGAAGAAGTGGTAAAGCAGACACCGCGAAACACGTGTTGGCGGTTGTTTCTTCTTGAATTGTATTTGACCTTTTTTATGTTGTCTCTTCCTGAATCAAAATCGATTTTTCTCTGATTTATGTCAACAAATGAATTTGTATGAAAACTGTATATATTCGTTGCGAATCAGTGCCTAGAAAGATAACTGTTAGAGAAATGAAAAATTGCATAAGGGTTTCATTTTTAAATGTTGTATTGTATTATTGTTGTAATGAGGATTTGTGTTGTACAGAACAACTTTTCAATTTAAGAATTTTGGGTTTATTTTAAAAAAAAAAAGTTATGTTTATAAGAAAATGTATCCATTTGTAATTTTATCATCCTTGATGTTGAAACTGTTCTTTTGCCTCCTCACCAAGGGGATGCTAAAGTGGAACTATTAGATTGCATTAGGCTGTGGGATTGAGGATACAGAGTCCAGAGGGTTGAGTCATAGCAGAGCAAGTAGTGTATATTTAGGGTCATATTTACAAGGAGCCTGCGCCGCCACTGCCTCATGTTTTTTTGATGCAGCGACGGCGCAGAGTGCAGACGCATATTTACAAGGCCTCGCAGAGCCACTTTACTTGGCTTTTCAAGGCCTCGTAGATATGGAGTAAGGCAAAGCAGCGCAAGTCACTTCGTTGCCTCACTCTGCGTCAAAGAGGTGTTCCATGGGCATTGTGGTGGGTGTTCCCATGCAACACCCATGGACTTTGACGCATTCCCAGATTTACAAGGACTTGTAGACCTGGGAATGCGTCAAAATCCTACGCCCCCCCCAGGAGAGGCGTAACAAGGAGAAATATCTTTATTTCTCCTCGTGTTTCCTCTTTCTATGTGTGCTGCATTCTGCAGTACACAGAGAAGGAGGAAAACACGATCAATGATTGAGTTTGTGCAGGAAGGGATTCCTTCCTGCACAAAAACAATCATTCCTACAACGCAGACACCCTTCCACCATGGTGCAAGGGTACCTGCATTGACACTACGCAGCCAATTGTGCGCCACTCAAAGGAAAGGACAGGGATGCGTCATATTGTTGTAAATACAGCTCATCCCTGCACTTTCCTTATAGCGCAGCAAGCTGGCTTGCGGTGCCGCATTGCATCAAATTGTTGTTGTAAATATTCCCCTTGGTATATACCTTGGAGTTTCCTCAAAAAACCCTATTCTGTGTATACTCCCAGGGAGATACCTTAGTGAGTAAGTGAGCCTCATCTTCTGAAGGTGGTGGCCAGAGCTGCCCTAGAGCACAGGCTCTCCCACTCAAAGTACAGCCAGTACCCTGTGGACCCCTCCTGACCTTGCCCATTCCAAGGAGCAATGGAGATCTGGTGAGGTTGGCATTCCTGGCCTCTGATCTGCCAAAGTCCTGGGGACTATGAAATGAGACTCTCCTGGCATCCTTCTGAGCATAGGGTTCGCTGAACCTAGGTGGCAGCGACGTGGGCAGCAGGAAGACGTACAAGAAGATGCAGCTGGCAGAGGGGGGCTGCAACTACCCTCTCGGGAGAAAAGTGCCACCATGGGATCTCAGGGCCCACGTATGAGGGCCGTAGCTTTGAAGATGTTTATCAGAGCAACTTTGGTAAGAAATATAAAACAATAATGTATAATTTCCAGAGATTCTTTAATCCCTACCTAGAACGACTATGTGTGATTCTCAGAAACTCTGGGATTCTCTTCCATCTCTATGCAGACGACACCCAAATGTACATGAAAATCTCTTCCCCGGAAGACGTTACCCTGCTCTCAAATACACTCTCAAAGATTCAAAGCTGGATGCCCAACCACCATCTAAAACTCAACCTAACAAAAACAGAATTTCTTTTGATCTCACCTCGGAAATCTAAAAACCCAGTACAAGAATGGCTGGCTAACTTTTCCGCTCTGGATGGTTGCCCTTGTACTGTCCAGAATGCCAGATCACTTGGCATCACCCTTGATAATCACCTCAACCTTCACAGACACATCGCCGCCAGGGCCAACAGCGCACAACACCAACTTAGGCAGCTTTGGGGCATCAGATAATTGATTCCAGCACAAGACCTCAAAACAGTGGTGCAGTCCCTCGTTCTCTCTAGACTAGACTATGGAATTGCCCTTCTCTTAGGCATTCCCAAAGTTCACCTAGGTCCACTGAGAGCAACACTACATGCTGCAGCACGCTTCATTTTTGGTCTCAAGAAATTTGACCTCATTACTCCTGCCCTCCTAACCCTCCAATGGCTTCCCATTGAAGCGCGGGCCCAATTTAAAATCGCCTGCATTACCCACAAGGCACTGCACTCATCCTCACTCTCCTATTTAAATGAGAATCTGAAAATCTCCGGAACAAACAGAGGTTCCAGGAATGCACAATCCCTGCTCCTGAAGCCCCCCACCTTCAATCCAGAACGATACATGAACCAGTCTTTCTCTGGTAGTGCCACTAGAATCTGGAACTCTCTGCCTCCCTCCCTCCACCTAACCACCTGCCTAGTCACCTTCACAAAGGACCTCAAGCTCCTCCTATTTGACAGACATCTTGGTTAATCAGCCTCGACCAGACATAAGTACTCTCTCCACTGTGATCTGAACTACCTTCGTTTTATGACTCCACCATTTAAATTGACGCCTTAACTGTGTATGCCCTATGCCCACTTGCTGTAACTGTCTCTTGCGGTAACTCCTGCACACATCTACCTATGTAAACGTCCGAGTGTAATCACTATAGCTGCAACCCACTGTAACCAATGTATCCTGCTTGATGTAAAGCACTCGGATGCCTTTGGGCCATGTCCACGCTATATAAAATGCAAATATATAAATATTTACTGAACACCTCTCTGTGACACTTTCCTGTGCAGAAATCAAACAATTGGAATCAGCACGATCATTCATGAATACCAGACCAGTATCTAGGAAGAATAGCAACCTGGGGAGCTAAACAAATATTGCAGGTGCTTTTTGGTGATGCTGACCAGCATTGGTAAAAAGCAATGCTGTTTGCCAGTGCTGTTTAGTATTGGCAGGAAAAAAAGGCACAATGGTGTGGCCACTGTTGGCGGTTGCGTCATTCTGTAGGCATGTACATGCGTCATTTTCTTTTTTTTATTGACTGTTCTAGGAAGGCGAGCGTCACTTAAATCAACCAACGTAAAAAAGAAACTGTGAGTGCGCAAAAGCACTTTGGTGGTGGGCCAGCAGCAATTTGCTGTCTGGCCCTCAAAAAAAAAAATATATTTAACAGACATATTAAAAAAATATATAGACAGAGGTGTGGGGGCAACAGAGTAGCAAATATGGGAGCTCGTTGGGCAAAAGCAACACAAGAATGAGAGGGCTGGAAAACACATTCCACTGTGATGGAGAGCTTAACCAAAAATACAAAAGTAGTTCCCTAACAGTGAGCAGTGGAAGGACACAAGTCAGCCAGTCAAGAGAACAGTAATGACACTATGCTCCAGGGGAGGAACAAGATGGACAAGGAAAGCCATCCAATAAGAAGCAAGCACATCAGAGTGATAATAAAACCAACAAATGCTAAGCAATGCAGGGGCTCTAAGCCCCTGTAAGTTCTTGGTAAGTCCACAATAGGTCGTTCGCAACCACATTGCTTGCGCTGTCTAGTAGGCTTCACCTTAAAAGATGTGATTTCCTTACATAACTGCTAATGTGCACATCTTTGTATGAAAATGAATTATTATGTGACTATTTAGTATTGTATTATGTTGGCTGCTTGTAGGGCAAAAAATTGACAGACATATAAGAGAGATTGCACATTTATTAGTTAAATAAATGCACATAGAACTGCTCACAGCTTCATTTTTTCACAAAACTCAAAATAACTTTTAATAAATATTGGTAAATGAGCAAAAAAATATGGGCAAATACAGACGGAAATGTTAACAAAACACAACGATTATCATAAAACCAGGTGCGCTATTTATAAAGCAGTGCACCTAAATTACTCCAGCTCATTCCATTTTGAGGGTAGACATGCCAGGGTTTTAGAAACATATTGCTTTCTCTCTCTTTCCTTTTTTCTCTTGATCATTCCTCGCTCTCTCTTCACTGATCCCTTCTCTCTTTTCTGTCGTCTTTTCTCTGTCTCCCTCCTGCTGTTCCCCTTATTTTTCACTCGTTTCCTTTGTTTTTTAGGTCTCACCTATGCAGTGCATGCGTTGTCTCTCGAGACATGCTGTATATAGTGTATGTGCAAAAAGAACAATTGATGGACAGAATGCAGAGCAATGTCATAAATTCACCCCAGTACAGAGATCTGGGCCTAAATCCATCGTTTTTTTGCTTCCCATGCAAGGGCGGCTCCTACATGTGGGCGGAGGAGCGTCGCTCCACTGCTTTATCGCAGTGCGAGAAGCAGTAACATAAAATGGTATTTAAATATAAATGCCATTTTATGTTACTGCTTCTCGCACTGCGAGAAAGCAGAAGGGTTTGGTTGGGGGCTGGCGAGTGGGTGGGCGGTCCTGCAACAGGGCAGGGGAGGAATGGCTAGCCCAATGTTGCGGGCCCTGACTGTTTGGTCGGCCCTCTGGGGCCGACCAAACTAGTCATGCGCACTCTGCCATGTTCTCCATGTAGGCTGCATGCAGAAAATGGACTCCCGTAGGCGCCTGGCTGGGCGCCTTCCCCACCAATCACAACACTGCCATTGCAGCGTTGTGATTGGCTTAGGGGAGGGAGGCTGCCTACTTCCTGTGAGGAGCAGAGAAGCAGAGACGACGCAGGACCGGAACGGGCCGGCTAAGGTAAGTTATTATTTTTTTAATAATTAAAATTAAACCTCCCCCTCCTTGCGTGACCCCCTCTGCCCCCCCCACCTGCGAGTCATGCCGGCCGCGACTGTCCCCATGCCATTCCAGTTTGAACCCAGCCATATGCAAATCAGTCTTGATCCTGCGCCCAATGGGAACAGTTCAGCCCGAACTGCCAGGCCAGGTCCTCCCTGGACTGGAAACAAGCATCCTACGACCGTTTTTGGGGTTTCACCCCTCATCAGCCAGGATAGCTTGACTCCAGTGGCATGGAGAGCATGGGACCCAGGTCTGGGCACACCCGTCCCACTCGAGGTGACAAATGCAAAAAGAACAATTGATGGACAGAATGCAGAACGATGTCATACATTCACCCGAGTACAGCGATCTAGGCCTAAATCCATTGTATATAGTGTATGGGCTTTCAGCACACCCATCCGTTTCGATTCGTTCCTTCATGTGCCTTTCTAAATTTCTTTGTTTTTGTTGGTGAATAGTTTACATTTGTGGCTCCTTTTGCTGTTTTGATCACGTCCTGGAGACTTGCCCTGTCAAATGGATCACTTCACTATCGGCCCTATAAGTTAGTTTCGGCGCACTACTTTTTATTTTTGCCCAGGCTTGTTTTGCCTTTCTGAACACGCTCAGCCGAGGGCTACAAATCATGTCCATATCTTGTTTTCCACTGTCTTTGGTTTCACCAGCGCTTTTTCAGCTGGAGGCTATGCTGTTTTTCATCCTATGACATTTTTGGTTTCAGCTCAAATGTCCAAACCTTAAATAATATACTTACTTAATGGAAGTGTAGTTTAAGAAAATGGCCGACAGTAGGATCAACCTTTTTACATTGTGCTTTTGACAGCATGATTATTTGCTGTTATTGCTCCGTTTTATGAAAATGGAAGCAGCTTTAAGTTGCGTGCTTTCAACATTTGATGTTTTCTTTTAGGTTTCAATCGTTGGTGAAATAAAACCAATATCAAGGGATACCTCCTCATGCTCCACAAATGTGGCATGTAATGTGAGGTTACTTAACAATATATCCTGCAAGTTGACGGCGCAACACCACCTCAGCACCACGCAGAACCACCTCAGCATCAGCGCAGCACCACTTCAGCACCAGTCTGCATCACTCAGCACCACTTCAGCAGCACCACTGCCGCTTCTCCTGAGCACCAGCACAGCAACACCTGAGCACAACCAAAGCATCACTCAGCACTACCTCAGCATCACTCATCACCACCTGAGCACCACCTCTACACAACCACACCACCACCTCAGCATCACTCAGCACCACCTTAGCACCAACAAAGCATTAGAGCAGTATCAGCACAGCACCACCTTAGCATCAGCGCAGCATCACCCTAGCATCAGCACAGCACCACCTGAGCACCACCACAGTACCATCTGAGCACCACTACAGCACCATCTCAGTATCAGCACAACACCATCTCAGCATCTGCACATCACAACCTCCTCATCAGTGCACCACCACCACTGCAGCACCAACTCAGCATCAGCACAGCACCACCTCTACACCCTCACAGCACCATCTCAGCATCATGAACAACATCACCTCAACATCAGCATAGCACCATCGCAGCATAAACACAGCACCACCTCTGCATCAGTGCCCCACCTCAGCACAAGCACAGCCCCACCTCGGCACCAGCGCAACCCCACCTCAGCAGCAATTCAGCACCAATGCAGCACCATCTCAGCATCAGCACACCATCACCTCCGCATCAGTTCACCACCACCAGCGCAGCCCCACCTCAGCACCAGCACAGCCCCACCTCAGCAGCAACTCAGTGCCAACGCAGCACCACTTGAGCATCAGCGCAGCACCACCTCAGTATCAGCACAGCTTCACCCAAGCACAGCACCAACTTAGCACCACTTGAGCACCAGCTCAGCACCACCTGAGTACCAGCACAGCACCACCACCTCAGCATCTATCTCTCAGCACACCACAGCACCACTCAGCAGCAGCACAGCATCACTCAGCACCACCTCAAGACCACCACAGCACCACCTCAGCATCAGCACAGCACCACCTTCACATCAGTGTACCACAACTAGTGCAGCACCAACTCAGCACCAGCACAGCCCCACCACAGCATCATCGCAGCACCATCTCAGCACCAGTGCAGCACCTACTCAGCACCAACGCATCACCACTTCAGCATTAGTACAGCACCACCTCAGCACCAGTGCAGCATCACCTTAGCACCAGCTCAGTGCCAACTCAGCATCACTCAGCACCACCTGAGCACCAGCACAGCACCACATGAGCACCACCAAAGCCTCAATCGGCACCACCTCAGCATCACTCAGCACCATCTGAGAACCACCTCTGCACAAGCACGCCACCACCCCAGCATCAGCACAGCATCATCTCAGCATCAGCACAGCATCACCTCCTCATCACTGCACCACCACCAGTGTAACACTAACCACCTCAGCACCAGCACATCACCACCGCCTCATCACTGCACCACCACCAGTGCAGCATCAACTCTGCATCAGCGCAGCACCACCTCAGCACCATGCACAGCATCACCTCAACATCAGCAGAGCACCATCCCAGCATAAACACAGCACCACCTCTGCATCAGTGTCCCACCTCAGCACAAGCACAGCCCCACCTCCGCTGCAGCACAGCCCCACCTCAGCACCAGGGCAACCCCACCTCAGCAGCAATTCAGCACCAATGCCGCACCACTTCAGCATCAGCACAGCACCACCTCTGAATCAGCCCAGCATAATCTCAGCACAACACCACCTCAGCATCACTCAGCACCACCTCAGCATCACTCAGCACCACCTCATTATCACTCAGAATCACCTGAGCACTACCACAGCACCACATGAGCAACACCACAGCACCATCTCAGCATCAGCACCACCACTTCATCAGTGCACCACCACCAGTGCAGCACCAGCACTGCACCACTGCAGCACCACCACAGCACCAGCGCAACACCACCTCAACACTAGCGCAGCACCACCTCAACATCAGCACAGCACCATCTCAGCACAGCACCACCTCCGCATCAGTGCACCACCACCAGTGCAGCCCCACCTCAACACCAGCGCAGCCCCCTCAACATCAACTCAGCACCAGCACAGCACCACTTCAGCATCAGTGGAGCACCACCTCAGCATCAGTGCAGCATAACCTCAGCACAGCATCAACTCAGCATCACTCAGCACCTGCTCAGCACCACCACCACAGCATCACTCAGCACTACCACAGCATCACTCAGCACCACCACAGCATCTCTCAGCACTACCACAGCATCACTCAGCATCACCAACACCAGTGCTGCCCCACCTCAGCACCAGCGCAGCCCTACCTCAGCACGAACACAGCACCACTTGAGCATCAGTGCAGCACCATTTCAGCATCAGTGCAGCTTCAACTGAGTGCAGCACCAACTCAGCACCACTTGAGCACCAGCTTAGCAGCACCTGAGTACCAGCATAGCACCCCCACCTCAGCATCACTCAGCACCACCTGAGCACCACCACAGCACCACTTAACCAACTCAGCAGCAGCACGGAACCACCTCCTCATCAGTGCACCACCATCAGTGCAGCACCACCTCCGCACCAGAGCAGCACCACCTCAGCACCAGTGCAGCACCACCTCAGCATCAGCACTGCACCATCTCAGCATCAGCACAGCACCACATCTACATCAGTGCACCAACACAAGAGCAGCCCCATCTCAGCAGCAGAGCAGCACCACCTCAGCACCAGTGCAGCACCACCTCAGCATCCACACTGCACCACCTCAGCATCCGCGCAGCACCACCTCTGTGTCAGTGCACCACCAACAGGGCAGCCCCACCTCAGCACCAGCACAGCCCCACCTCAGCAGCAACTTGCATCTCTCAGCACTGCCTGAGCACCAGATCAGCACCACCTGAGCACCAGCGCAGCATCACCACCTCAGCATGACTCAGTACCAGCACAGCATCACTCAGCGCCACCACAGCATCACTCAGTACCATTATAAGAGATCAACCCGGGCACTCTTTTGAAGTACATATGATGTCTGTTTACGACGTTCAATTGTTATACAAAGAGATCTTTTTAATTCTTTTCACAGGTACAGAGAAAGAATTTAGTTTTGCTTAACACACAGTTACCAACATAGTACATTTGTTTTCATATTGTTACAAGGAATCAAATTTTCCAATCCAATTTGAGGCAAACAATGTTCGGTGGTGAAAACCAACAGCCGACACGTGTTTCGTCACGGAGGTGACTTTTTCAAGGCTTCAAAGTAACGGGATGTCTCAGCGTAAAAGATATAATGGCAAACGGAACGTATGGTGTGGCCAAAGAAGGATTTCACCTCACATGTTTCCTGATACCAGTCTTGAGTAATTCAACCTATGTGATTCTAATGCTCTCCAAATTTTCTTAATTCCCCAAAAATATCTTGGATGTACTATCAGACCTGGACATCACGTCCAATCTGAACATAGACAGTGGCCTAAAACCTAGGTCGGTTTTCATCCCTACTTTACCCCCAGATAATCTGATTGACACATTTTATAAGGCAGTGACTAATGAGTTCCATCTACTTGAAGATAAGTTAGCGAGCAGACAGATGAAGTTTGCACAGAATCTAACTCCTACATAAAATCGGGCCCTAAAATCACTGGCAAAAACATCACAAATCGTTACTATTTTTGGGGAATTGAGAAATTTTGGAGAGCATTAGAATCACATAGGTTGAATTACTCAAGACTGGTATCAGGAAACATGTGAGTTGAAATCCTTCTTTGGCCACACCATACGTTCCGTTTGCCATTAGATCTTTTACGCTGAGACATCCCGTTTCTTTGAAGCCTTCAAAAAGTAACCTCCGTGACGAAACACGTGTCGGCTGTTGGTTTTCACCATCGAACATTGTTTGCCTCAAATTGGATTGGAAAATTTGATTCCTTGTAACAATATGAAAACAATTGTACTATGTTGGTAACTATGTGTTAAGCGAAACTAAATTCTTTCTCTGTACTTGTGAAAAGAATTAAAAAAATCTCTTTGTATAACAATTGAACGTCATAAACAGACATCATATGTACTTTGAAAGAGTGCCGGGGTTTATCTCTTATAATTTTTAGACACAAAAGTCTCCTGACTTTGTGTAATCACATCTAAGGTGGTAGGATGTGTATTTACCCTGAGTGGCACCAATACTGAATTTACCTCTACATACTTTGTGTATTTATAGTACATACCCACCAAAATAGCTCATTTTTGCGAGGTGCGATACTGTGTTCCACTACCACCCTTTGTTTGATGATTACTCAGTACCACCTCAGCACCACCTCAGCACCAGCGCAACATCTCCTCAGTATCACTCAACACCTCCACAGTACCGCCTCAGCATCAGCACAGCATCAACTCCACACCAGTGCACCACCACCTTAGCAGCACCTCAGTCTGCCCTCTGAATTTGGCATCTGCTGATTCTTCCCTAGTGTGCGTCCGGTGCTCATGTTGTAATTCAGGTACTGTTTCCCACCCTCCCGTTGTTTATGCACCTGAAGAGGCCAGGTTCCCTTTTGTCAATGTACTCTGGAACCCTCGGTCAATGGACCATTTGTACCTGCTTGAAAGTGTAGAGGGGAAAAATAACTCATTAGGTCAGGCTCGCAACTTCAAAGAATCATGACTCCGAAGAATCACAGACTCCAGGTTCTAGGTCAGTGGGTTTATTACAAAGCCAAAAATAATTGGACATACAAGCACCTCAAGACGAGGTTGTAAAAATACATCGGAGCTAATACATAGCCAAATCTGCGTGCTATGTTAAACCTTTGAAGCATGAAAAGAATGACAAATTCCAAAAACAGAATGCAAGCAATGATTGCCCCCACGTCAAGATCAGTCTTCATTTGAGGTTCATAAGTAAAAAGCATTAGTCTGTCCCTACACTTATACTAACTTGTCATCCCTACTTAGCATTTCCCCAGGCAAGTTCAGGAAAAGGTTCCAGCGTGTGAAGACTTCCTAAGAAGTGCACTCACGTTGTATGGGTCAAGTAGCATGAAGCTACAGAGCTCGTTCTAAGATGTTCCTTCTCTCTCCATCGATCTCCTCTCCTACCACCGGGGCACTGTCCCTAATTCAAACACCAAATCATAAAACACGCCCAGTTCACATCATCCGATCGCCTCATGCTGCTGGACACCTCCTCATAGGTGACTTTCCATTTGGTTTCGATACTCCCAGCTCCTGGGCTCGATTCCCAGGCCTTCTCCAGTGAGAAAGAACACCGTCACATTATCAGCACTCCTTGTACAAATGTATCCTCTCCTCCCCGAGCCTAACTCCTAAAACAAAAGCGTTATTCTAACTAACAAAGACGAATTTCTCCACCTGCAGCAGAAACGTGAGAAAGGAAAAATTCAACATGCACATGAAATTCAGCTACCGAGTCTAATACGAGAGCTTCCAGGGAAAATGCATTTCAGGCCTGCAGAAATCGGGCAACATAAGAAAATAGCACGTAGGCCTTATGAAGCCACATGTGAATAATCATTTTACTAAATAATTCTAAAGCACCACGTTACATGAACGCATCAAATACATGAATAGTTGTAAGCAACCTACACAAGTTCTACATGTTAAAGTTTCAGTTAAGCACGCTTATATGCTGACATTAATATGGTGCACGTTTAAATCAATGCATTACATTTCAGTAAATGAACTTCATTAGTCAAATATAAACGAATACTAAGATTTACATTATTCAGAACACAACTGCCACGTTAATCTCTTCACATTGCACGAAATATTTCTATCATTTCACCTTTTCATGTTATTACGTTTCACATTCTAATGACCAAATGTTAACACGACAAAGGAATAAATGCAGGTGCAAACTACTTGTGATTATGATGCACCCCTACAAATGAAAGAGCCCAATTGTGCTCTAACACCCCCCAACCCCACCAGAACAATAAAAAATAGCTATAAGAAACAAGCGTTAGAACAGGCAGGTAGAAGTTGCCAGCATAGCAAGGACAAAAAAAACTAGAAGATATTTTTTATGTAAATTCTTTTTTTAATGGGGTCGTTCAGTTGTACATAATGTCTTCTTAGTTATATATAAGGTAACAAAAATGCTTATAACACTTTCTTATTAGAACTTTTCCACATGCTGCACAGCAGCCACACTGCTCAACAACATAGCTTAAAGACATTGGCAAAGCCAATAGCTCTGGCTAAATGCTTGTAAGGTCCCACAGTCGAGACCTATTGGCTATGCCAATCACAATGATTGTTTTATTTTCTCTCCTCCTTTTTTTCACTCTCTTCTTCTTTTTTTCACCCCTCCCTTGGCTTTTTCTCCTTCAGTATCTCTTCTCTGTATTCTCCTCTCTGTTTCTAACAGTTTCTTTCTTTTTCTTTTGTCTCCCTTCTCCAATTCTCGTTTCCGCTTCTCTATCTGCTCTCAAAGTCTCTAACTCTGTTTTGCTTTTTTCATTATCTTCTCGAACTAATTTGGTTGTCCCTTTCTTTGTACTGAAACTATTTATCCAGATGTGTTACTGTTATAACGTAGTATGTTTGTGTTTCAAATTGTACAATCTATTAAGGGGCATATTAACAACGGCCAGCGATAATTATCGCTGGCCGTGCTTAGCGATAATTATATTATCGCAGGCTATCTCTGGTATTTATCGCCCTGGTAGCGCGTTATTAACAACGCGTTACTCCAGGGCGATAAAGATTCCAGAGATAGCGAGGTTATCGCCCTTTGCAGGGAACATCGCTGGTTTTCCAGCGATGTTCCCTTCAAACGGCGATAACCTTGCTGATACGACCCTGTGGTCGTATCAGCAGAATCCATCTCCTATGTCTAACATAGGTAAGTCAGGATTATAGCAGACGTTAGATTTTGGCGTAAACGGCCGTTTCGCCAAAATCTAACGTCTGCTATAATCCTGTGGGCTGCCTTGTAAATATCGCGATGTGCACATCGGCGATATTTGCAACGAGCTCATCCGAGTACAGCTTAGTAACGCCCACTTTGCATCTCATTAGAGATGCAAAGATGGGCGTTGGGAAAGGCGATAGTGCAAGGATTCACGCGATAGCGTGACCTTGCTGATTAGGCGATAAGATTATCCGAAAACGGACGCTAAAGCGGCGATAATTGTTTATCGCCTCGTTGTTAATATGCCCCTAAGTTTTATAAAGTGCTCCGATGCCTTCGGTCTGAGCCACTTTCCATAAATGTGGCTCCTTAAATAGCACATCCCTGCAGAGGCTTGGATGGAAGTCTTAAAGTATACTTCACGGTGCTGAAAGGAATGGGCTTCATTTCAGAAGGTACCCTGTCCTGTCGTTGTGAAAGCCTCTTGCCCAAAATAGGGAAAAAGTCTGATCTGTTGAATTACCTCCCAGTTGTTCTTGACAGAGCATCAACACTCTTAATGAGACATTCACCAGGCCTGAGTGGTGGGTGGCCAGGAGCGGCCCTGGGGTGTTCCTGGCAGCCGCGGGCGCCATGTTGAAGAGGAGGCCTGCTCCTCTACGGTGCTGCAGGGGCTGCGGAAAGTAAACGCCCCTCAGATTAAACCATATGTTTATCTTACAAAAAAATACGCAATACTGTACTGCACAGGCGCTCAAAGAGGCGGAAGAAATCACAGGTATCCACTCTGCAACAAAGATGTCGAGGTACTCCGAGCAGTTCAATAAGTGTTCAAAACAACAGCTTATGCTTAAAAATAGATATATCTTTCACCCTCATTCCACCTTCTGTTCTCACGTTCACATACACTTCCAATGTGCCCAGGGTGCATACATGCCAATAGACCCTATTCGGACGCGAGACTCCCGATTTCTGAAGCAAAAAATGGCTTTATTTTGGCTGTCTCCCACCTGACATTGCCTTTCCTTCAAAAGAAGTCAAAGAGAGAAATACATTCTCCGGATTATTTTTTGTAACTTTGCTCTTCTAAAATGTTGGCATGTAAGGGGGGGTGCTGGGTACACATCACAGCCTACAATGTTTGCAGCCTCTTGGACAGGTGCAAACAGAATAAAGGTAAACATAGGCATGTGTCCAATTATTACAGACTCAGGGCCTCATTTACAACAAAATGGCGCTGGGCTGCAAGCCATTTTGCTGCGCCGAGCTGCGTCATTTTAAAAGCACAGGGATGCATCATATTTGCAACAATATGAAGCATCCCTGTGCTTTCCCCTGCGCTGGCGCACAATGAGCTGCCATGCACCGGCGCAGGTACCCTTGTGCCATGGTGCAAGGGTGTCTGCGTAGTAGGAGTGATTTTGTTTGTGCAGGAAGGGGCATCTTCCTGCACAAAAACAATCACAAGAGGTGTTTTCTTCTTTCTGTGTGTGCTGCACAATGCAGCACACACAGAAAGAGGAAACAAGCATTGGCATAGCCAATAGGTCTCGCCATTGAGACCTTATGTGTTTAGCCAGAACTTTTGGCTATGTTGTAGAGCATTGTGGCTGCTGTGCATCATGCTGAAAAATTATAATAAAAAGTATTAAGCATTTTTGTTACTTTTATACAAAACCAGACAACATTATATACAACTGAACAACCTGATTAAAAAATGATTTTAACATAAAAATTGTCTTCTAGTTTTTTTGTAGTTGCACTGCTGGCAACTTCTTCCTGCCTGTTCTCATGCTTGTTTGTTATAATTTTATTTGTTATGGGGAGCGGGACATACATAACGGGGAGTGGAGGTTGGAAAACAGTAATTTAATTAGAACACGAGCAGTGGACGGACACTAGGGGAGAATCAACAGATGCCAGATTCCGAGGGCAGACTGACGTGATGCTTAGGTGATGTATAGGTGATGCTTAGGTGTGTGTAATTATGTGGCACTGAGTGGTAATATGTGGAGTGAATTTATGTTGCATTGAGTTGAGTGTAATTACATGGTGTGTAATTATTTGGTACTAAGTGGTATTATGTGGAGTATATTGCATTGAGTAGAGTGTAATTATGTGGCGTGTTATTACGTGGCACTTAGTGGTATTATGAGGAGTGTATGTTGCATTCAGTAGAGTATAATTATGTGGCGTGTAATTATGTGGCACTGAGTGGTATTATGTGGAGTGTATTTATGTTACATTGAGTAGAGTGTAATTATGTGGCGTGTAATTATGTGGTACTGAGTGGTATGTGGAGTGTATTCATGTTGCATTGAGTAGAGTGTAATTATGTGGTGTGTAACTATGTCGCACTGAGTGGTATTTTGTGGAGTGTATTTATGTTGCATTGAGTAGAGTGTAATTATGTGGCGTGTAATTATGTGGCACAGTGGTATTATGTGGAGTGTATTTATGTTGCATTGAATAGAGTGTAATTATGTGACGTGTAATTATGTGGTACTTAGTGGTATGTGGGGTGTATTTATGTTGCATTGAGTAGATGGTAATTATGTGGCGTGTAACTATGTCACACTGAGTGGTATTATGTGGAGTGAATTTATGTTGCATTGAGTAGAGTGTAATTATGTGGCGTGTAATTATGTGGCACAGTGTTATTATGTGGAGTGTATTTATGTTGCATTGAATAGAGTGTAATTATGTGACGTGTAATTATGTGGTACTTAGTGGTATGTGGGGTGTATTTATGTTGCATTGAGTAGATAGTAATTATGTGGCGTGTAACTATGTCACACTGAGAGGTATTATGTGGAGTGTATTTATGTTGCATTGAGTAGAGTGTAATTATGTGACGTGTAATTATGTGGTACTGACTGGTATTATGTTGAGTGTATTTATGTTGCATTGAGTAGAGTGTAATTATGTGGTGTGTAATTATGTGGCACTGAGATGCAGTGGTCATGATGAGTGATGCTGTGGTTGCGCTGAGTGATGCTGTGGTTACGCTGAGTGATGCTGTGGTTGCGCTGAGTGATGCTTTGGTGTGCTGAGTGATGCTGTGGTGCTGCTGAGTGATGCTGTGGTGCGCTGAGTGATGCTGTGGTGCTGCTGAGTGATGCTGTGGTGCTGCTGAGTGATGCTGCTGAGTGATGCTGTTGTGGTGCTGGGTGATGCTGTGGTGGCCCTGAGTGATGCTTTCTGGCATTGTGGTGGCGCAGATTGATGCTGTGTTAGTGCTCAGTGATGGTTTGCTGGTGCAGAGTGATGCTGTGGTGTTGCTGAGTGATGCTGTGGTGTTGCTGAGTGATGCTGTGGTGCTGCTGAGTGATGCTGTGGTGCTGCTGAGTGATGCTGTGGTGACGCTGAGTGATGCTGTGGTAGCGCTGAGTGATGCTGTGGTGGCGCCGAGTGATGCTGTTGTGGCGCCGAGTGATGCTGTGGTGCTGCTGAAGGATGCTGTAGTACGCTGACTGATGCTGTGGTTACGCTGAGTGATGCTGTGGTTGCGCTGAGTGATGCTGTTGTGCGCTGAGTGATGCTGTGGTTGCGCTGAGTGATGCTGTGGTTACGCTGAGGGATGCTGTGGTTGCGCTGAGTGATGCTGTGGTTTCGCTGAGTGGATGCTGTGGTGCGCTGAGTGATCCCCACCATGTCGTTTGAATACAGAGAGGCAGTATAGCAGTATAAACAGCTAGAAACTGAAGGAGGGCTGCTTGCATTTTATAGTACACTATGCTATGTGGCCGCTATATTATAATATAAGGAGATATCCCTGTTTGAATTTATCAACCTTTCACTCAAGCTATCTACAATTAAGACACTTTACTTCAAACCATTTTTTATGGCTGGCTTCTAGTCAGGGTCTCAAATTTCCATTCAGTGTTTCCGAGTCCGGACACGTTTGTTATTAAGTGACGTGCTCTGAAAACAACGAACCCCCAAGAGAAATTGCTGTACTACTACTCTTACACGAACGAAAACTGAACAAAAACACGCACGGAGATTAACAGAATTGCACTCCCTATTTTTCTGTTTGTATTGTTGAATAACGTAAAACTGCAAAACAATTAGCATAAATGTAAATGAGCTTTCACTCAAAGCTCTCACGGAAGGAGGCATGCATTGTGGGTGTCTGCATATTAGGCTACCCCCGGGCATTGACAAAAAGTGTTTGAAACCCAAACTTGCAAGACTTAATGGGAGAGAAGCTGGTAGGAGGGAAAGAGGCAGAGAGGGGAACAGTAGGAGGGACTGGGGAGAGAGGGTGCTGCGTATACCGAGGGCGGGCGGGTCCAGCGGAGACTGCAGAGAGACTGGGGAGGGCAGGGGCAGAAGGGGGAGGGAGGGCAGTGGAAGTGAGAGAGAAGAGGCAGGGCTGTAAATAATTAGTATGTGGAGTAACATATACAGCTGTCGACTTTGGAACTGTGTTCGAGTCTTAGCGTCGGCTCTCCCCCTACTTACAAAAACACTCCACTGCTGGCACTGTTGGCTTTTCAATTAGTCCTTCACATATCGTATGCCCACCGTCCTGTGAGCCCCAAATCCGCTGCAATTTTTTTAGAAAAAAAATATAACGGTGGAGTGTTTCATTATGTTTTTGGGTAAGTTAACAAAAAATCCCCAACTTTAAGAGTTTGGAAAAGTTGAGAAAGTATGTGGCGTAACTGTCTATAAATAGCGGGTGGGGGGGTTTAAGGCAAAAACTGTCGCTGTCTGTATGTTTGCACTTCATGCAGGATTATGTTTTTATCCAGTTTTAAATAGCACAGACTCGACACGAAGGTATTGGAGCCCTTTCATAAGCACCAGTTACGTTACACAAGGATGTATTTTTACTTGCCAAGAAACACAAGATATTACACCCACTCTCAAACTCGAACCTGATTGCCCAGACAGACACACTGAAGTGGCAAAGAAACTACCCCTTCCGACCACTTGACACGGGCGCAGTAGCATGGATTTGGGGGGAAAAAAAACACCAACCCCGATGCATTGTGCTAATTCACCAACCCCGAAGCAAAGCAAAATGAGTAGAATACAAATATCTAAATAAAAAAAAATACACAGAACACCAAAGTAAAATAAGAAAATCCAGGCAAATCTGTGACGCCTGGTGTAGTCTCCATTCTCAAACACTAAGATTTAGCCCGAGGCAATGTTTATAGCAACCACGAGGTTCAAAAAAAAAAAAGCGAGCACCATCTGTTTCCAATTACAGCCAACGCGATAATTGGAAACAGATGGGGTTAAAGCTCGCTCCCGCGGACCCTAGGCCATCGACCAAACAAGGCGGGACAATCACCCACCTTGCACCAATTGCGTGCTGTGTTTTTTAAAAAGACACATGCACAGGCCAATAGCGGGCTAAGAAAAAAAAAGCACACGCACGAGCGTGTGTTCAGAGCTCAAAAGCCCTTACTTAATGCCTCGCAGAGCAGCGCATGCACGCTGGCTCAGGCGAGACCTAAAAACGAGGAGTAATAAAGATATTTCTCCTTGTTGCGCCTCCCTAACGCCACCCATTGGGTGGCGTTAGAATCTGACACATTCCCAGGTTTACGATTCCTCGTAAATTTGGGAATGCTTCAGATTCCATGGGTGTTGCGTGGGAACACCCACAGCAACAAACATGGAACACCCCTTTCACACAGTGTTCTGCGTGAAAGGGGCACATATTTACAAGGCCATGCAAAGCCACGCAAAGTAGCTTTACGTGACATTGTAAATATGCTGCGGCATATTGCGCCACCAGAGCTTCATAAAAAAAGTGACCCTCCGGCAGCGCAAAAGGGCCGCAAGGAACGTCGTAAATGAGGCCCTCAGAGAGCTGTGCCTGCTTGCCGTGTATCCATGTCCTGTACGGTTGGCATCAACACAATCTTCTGATGTGTGAGCATCAGCGGAATCAGTGAAATACTGAATACATTTATTATGTGCATCCTCAGCGCAAATCTTAATAACTACAGGAGTTACTAAATATATTTTTAATTGGCGGTCAAAAGAAGAAAAAAAGCACTTCAATACCTTGTGAGGGGTAGTAAGCGCTACATAATGATTATATAAACTTATCTTGGCCCATTTAACTGAGGTATATTCCTCTGCATGCCACCTTATAGGTAGGACAGAGTGAAGTTCCCTGTATTTCTATGTGAGACTGTGTGGTTTCTTAAGGTATTTGTATTCATTGGGGTTTATACTTGAACATGTTCTCTCTATGTCATAGTGATGCAACAGTATTGTCCTGTGCTCATTGGTTGGCCTTGTGGAATGTGGAATGTTTGCCTTTGGATGTAAGCACAGTTGGAGCCTGTCTCTGGGCCCTCTACATGTATCCTGAGCAGCTGTTTATATCAATAAAGGATATCAAGATATCTGCTGAGTTTGGACCTTCATCATTAACAGACTAGCACTTAATCCAGCACTTCTGGCTTCAGTGAGCTGGTCCCACTTTATAGGTCTCTACTGGCTCTAATGCCTGTGGTGACAGCCCTTTGCCACAGCATCACCGGGGAGGACTAGCCGACCACATAGGGCATTGCAGATACAATGACGCCAGTTGAGGACCTCCGCTGCTGCCCATCTCCCCATGAGTAGGGAAATAGTTCTCTGTAATATAGCTGATGTACCTCGCACGCGCATCTCGTGCACTGTTTAGCTCGTGAAGTGTTTCCAGGCAGTTTATGATTTTATGTACTCTCGTGCATGGAGCAGATCCTGGCGGGGATTCAAATAGCAATGGTCAGTTGCTCTTCGACCTCCAAACCAGATGGACGTGGCATGCTGTGGCTGATGTAAGAAGTGAAATAAGCAAGCTTTAATCAGGCTCTCTTCTGTTGATCTTGCTTACCACATTCTCCTCAGCATTTACAGTTGAAGATACATTTTCTTGCCTGGTCCCATTTGGGTTTGAAGAATCTGGTTTGCCCTCAAATATTTGATTTCTTCTGCAGATGTAATTGTTTCTCTGAATGATTTCGGGAGGGCTAGCCAGTAAGACAGGCTCCCCTTATAGGACAAATGTATATAGAATTATAGATCAATCAATCAATCAATCAGGGGGTTTATATAGCGCCTTGAGACCCGTGAGGGTCTCAAGGCGCTAGATGGGTAACAGTGAATAAATTTGATGTTTTTCAGTGATGGGTTATTTCAGCCCACACATTCTCTTCGCTCGGCAGGTAAACACTTACTTATTCCCCAAAAATGTCTTCAAAGAAAAGCAGGAAGACTCTTGCTGCGGCCACATGTGCTGAATGGAAGCTCTTCGACATGATAAGGAGCTTGAACCACTGAGAAAAGAAGTATAATTCCAGCTGACTTAGGGACCCGCAGTTCTTTTAGCGCTTCGCTGCCCTCTCTGGGTCTTTGGGACTTTTTAACTTGAATGATTGATTCTAGCTGTCCGCCATTCTGGCCAGTAGTTGGCTGTGACTGTTCAGGCACTCACAAATGGTTCAACGTGTTGGCCAGCTGTAGATGCTCCCTCTATTCAAAGAATCGTGAGCTGTTGGGCATACTGAACAACCTGGAATATATAAAGTGTCCACTATACAGGCCAACCACTCAGATACCTGGGTTCCATAAAAAGTGTTGTCTACAGGACTGGCCGACCTGTCGAGCTCTTTGAGGTCAGTAATTATGAGGCGTGTCCCATTCTGGCAAACTTAGGAGACTTTCTGGGTACAGGGCTATATCACGCTTCAAGGTCAGGAAATGAGGTGGCCTTATGGTGTTGCTGTTCATACGTGGTCCACCATACTGGCCAATCAGTGCCACTCCCTGAGTTCAGAGTGACCAGGAATCTAACATACTGGCCAACCAGTGAGACACCCTGAGTTCCGAGAGACATGGGTCAGTCCGCATCACGACTGCGGTGTGAAACACCCGAGGAACCGCTAGTTTCAGTGCGAGCCTCGCTTATCTCTCTGGTCCCAAGTGATACTCAAACCTTGTATATCACTGCTGTAGGTCAGAGGTCACCTGTGGCAACAGGGCAGTGAAATCCTGGCCTGTGCTCTAAATACCCTGCAACTACAGATACGTTCAGAGTAACCCTGGGCGGAGTTCGCGGAGTTGCACTACGTGAAACTCCGCGAAGTGGAAAAAAAACTCTGCTGGGCTACACGGAGCTCCGCAGGCGGCGGAGTGCGATAGAAAAATGCAGTTCGCCGTGATTTTCAGTGCCGGATGCTTGTCCGCACTTTGCAATCATCCCAAACGGCACCATACACAGTGCAAGCGGGCGCTGCTTTCCTTTCTGCCACTCGAGTAGATTTTTACTTGAGCGGCAGCTTTCTCAATGCGAACGGGCGGTTTCTCAACGCGAGTGGTCGCGAGCATACGCGACCACTCGCAATGAGAAACCTGACTCCCTCGCGTTGAGAACTCTCGCCGTGAGGTTTATTTTCCACGCTCGCGCTCGCCAACTTGATGTTGACGATCGTGAATGAGGAAAAATCTCACCGGGAGGTGGATTTTCCTCGCTCGCGCTCGCCAACTCGACATTGACGAACGCAAGCGAGGAAAAAAACTCCGCTCCGCAACTCCGCGAGCTCCGCATAACGCGGAGTGCGGAAAACTCTGCAAACTCCATGAGTGGAGCGGAGTTCACTGCCCAGGCTTAGTTCAGATACAGATCTTTTAACACTCCCGGAAGCGATTGCTTCTAGAAGAGCCAAAGAGGGTGAGGGTGGAGGCATGGGCTGTGAATTTCTTTTCTAGCTGTACTTGAAAAATATGTGTTTAATTGTTTTACAGCACAACATGTGCCCGGAGCTCTTGGCACGGGGTATCCTCCCCTCTGCTGTGATTATGAGAATATTTTCCCAGTGAAATTTATGTGCCCTGCTTTGAAATATGTTTCAAACGTTCATTTAAAATATACTTTCTTTGTTACTAGGTGGAAAACAAGCGTGATCTGGGCTCCTGATGCCGTCGATTTCCTTGCAGGTGACACGAAGGCAAAGTTGAGAGTAAGCATACAGTACTCTCAAGGCACCATTTCATGAGCTCTATGGTAGCTTCAGTTCCGGATTACCAAATAAGCAAAGTAGGCACCAGCCTATGTGCCCCATTCCTTTTAGGGGCCCCGCGACAACGGATCAAAATAATAGTGATTTGATCTTGAAACAAAATTACAATCAAGCTTTCTTAAATATTGTTTCCAAAAGATAGAAAAAAATGAATCAACTCAAAGAAACGAAAAACTTTACATTAAAGACTCTATAGAGAAAATACTGTATTAATGTAATGTACCCATGAACAACTTAAAGTACAGAGACATCAGATTCACATAACAGTTTGTCTCTTAAAAGTTCATCTTCTGGCAGCTGTCAGTTTGTAAAAAAATCCTGTGCATTGGGTATTAGCAGATAATTTGCATGGGGCCCCGAAATTTCGACTGCCTAGGGGCATCCACAGGGTTTAATCCGGCACTGGGTAGTTAGTATCTACCCACCAGGCCAAAGCTAGTAAGTCAGGCTTTTCTAATTGTATGTGTTGCACAGTGGCAAATAATTTTCTAGAAATCAAGGGAATAATGAATATTATATAAATAAGTGTGTTTATATGCCAGATATTGTCATTATGTGCCAATGCAATCCATGGGCCGTACCATACACAGTGCTAGGGGTGTGTGGTGGGGGGTCAGTGGAGGAGTTGGAAGGGAGCACAACAGATAATTGGTTCTGTTTCTTGTTCCCCTGGCGCATAATGGTATTAAAGAAGGGCCACAAATATTTGCGTGGCCAGTTTTGTCATGTAGATTGCGCAGGGACAAGACCCAGAGGGAGCATGCTTTTTTGTAGTGGCGTGGCACCTTGCAAATGAGGAAATCCTTTGCCTTTGCCCCCATGCCATATTATGGACATGGCTGCAGAGATAAATAGGCCATCCGGAGGTACACAAACACTGCGCCACACACAGGTGGCACACAGATGCCATCTGTAGGCACACCTTTGGAGGGGGAAAGGGACTTCCATGGCCTACCATGCATCCTACCGCAGGCGGGTGTAGTCACTCTCGACACTAGCCTACAGGGTCAGCTCTACCCCACTTTGAAAGGCAGGCTGGGTTGCTGCCTTTAGTGAAAAGTGGACCAGAGGCTTCAAACAGCTGGCCCGTCTTTCACTGATGCACCGTTCATAGTGTAGACACGCGTTCATGTCTGCACTCTGAACAGTGCATTCAATGGGATAATGTCCACTGTCCAGGTCTGCACCTGGCAACAACTTAAGGGTAGTCAGTGGGGCAGTGTGCCCTATTGTTAATGCAGCACTAGGTATTCCCACTGTATGCTATTTATAGCCATCATATGAATAGGGAATCATGCCACATCATGGACTGAATCTCATATGCCTGTTGTGAGGGTCTCATGGAAAGGCAACCATGATGCTTATTGACATGTTATGGGCTCACAATTCCATCACCCCCGCACTACCCTGCACCATCAACTGCTCCATCAAGACTGCCACCTTCCCCAATGACTGAAAACACTCCGAGATCAACCCCCTACTGAAGAAGCCTTCTGACAACCCGACAGACCTCAAGAACTTCAGACCCTTCTCCCTGCTCCCCTTCCCAGCCAAGGTCATTGAGAAGGCCATCAATGCCCAACTCTCCAAGTTCATCGTAGCTAACCACGCCCTGGACATCTCCCAGCCAGGCTTCCGAAGCAACCACAGCACCAAGACCGCCCTCCTTGACAAGGTCGTAACAACAGCGTAACAACAGCCCTCATCCTCCTGGGCCTCTCGGCCACCTTCTACACCGTCTCACACCGCACCCTAGGCATGAGGCTCCACGACGCCGGCATCCGTGACAAAGCCCTGTACTGGATCTGCTCCTTCCTCACCAGTCGAACACAGCGAGTCAGACTACCGCCATTCCTCTCAGAACCCACAGAGATCAGCTGCGGAGTCCCCCAGGGATACTCCCTGAGCCCCACCCTCTTCAACGTCAACATAGCCCTGCTCTCATCCATCGTCAGAAACCATGGGCTCAACACCGTTTCCTACGCCAATGACACCCAGCTGACCCTCTCCCTCACCAACGAACCCACTATCGTCAGAAAAAAATTCCACGACGGAATGAAGCCCATTGACACCTGGATGAGAGACAGCCGCCTTAAGCTCAACTCGGACCAGACCGAAGTCCTCATCCTAGGGTCCACCACCTCCCCTTGGGGTGACTCCTGCTGGCCTGCCATGCTAGGAGCCCCCCTTCACACCCACGGACCACGCACTGAATCTTGGCATCATACTGGACTCCTTGCTCACTATGAACCGCCAGAACAATGCCGTCTCCTCGTCATGCTTCCACACCCTTCGCCTGCTTCGAAAAACCTTCAGATGGATCCCCACTGAGGCCAGAAAGATGGTCGCCCACGCGCTCATCAGCAGCAGACTCGACTATGGCAATGCACTCTACGCCGTCGTCACCCAGAAACTCCTCAGGAAACTACAGAACGTTCAAAACGCCACAGCCAGACTGGTCCTCAACATCCCCAGCCGCTGCCACATCTCCGAACACCTGCGAGAACTCCACTGGCCCCCAGTCAACAAAAGAGTAACTTTCAAACTCCTTACACATGCCTACAAGCCCTCCACGACGCCAGACCAGCATACCTGAACCACCGCCTCTCATTCACGATACCCAACAGACACCTCTGCTCCGCCCAACTGGCTTTGGCCACCGTCCCACAGATCTGCAAGACCAGAATTGGAAGAAGATCCTTTTCCTACCTCGCTGCCAAGACCTGGAACACCCTGCCTCTCCTCCTCATGCAATCCCAGTCGCTGACCCAATTCAGGAAGGATCTCAAGACCTGGCTCTTCGACTGAACCTCAGCACCCAGATGGATCAGCAGGTCCTTCCTCACCCCGCTCAGCGCCTTGAGACCCTCACGGGTGAGTAGTCGCGCTTTACAAATACTTATTGGTTGATTGATTGATTGACAGCAAATGGTCATTATATCTTATGTGTGTTGCCTGGAAGGATACATAAAATACCAAAATTATTCCCTGTCCTATGCACCTAATTTGGGATCATGTTAATGGGTAATCTGTCAGTGTGGTTGTCACAATGCTGTAGGCCCCTCTGCCTGACTGTAACATGGTCACAGCATGGGACACAGGTCTCTGTGTGACAGATACAGACCTGGCACAGCAAAAAAGTACATCAAAGGGAACGCAACTATGTAATGGACTGATAGAAAGATCCATACACTCCACTGAACAGGAGAGTTCTTTTAAACTTTATTTAAAGTTTTAACAAGCTCAGAGTTCTAACTTTAAACAAGGAGAGTTCTTTTAAGAGTTTTCTTAGATGTCTTAGCTCTGTGAGAGCCGTTGAACTGATCCTGTGTGGGGAAGGAGTGATATAGTGGCAGTGATGGAGTCACGGTTTGGGACTCAGCCGAGGAGGAAGGGGGGAGAAGGGAAGCATGAACGTCCCCTCAGAGGGAACTATGAGGTCAGGCTCCATCGGAGGGCCAGAGGGCAGACAGGTGCCACAGGACCCCATCTTTGCTGGTTGAGCTTGTTTGCCACTGATGCCCTGGGGTCTCAAAGCTCTGCAAACTGGGCTGAGTACAACCCTTTCTGCACTTGACTCTCAGGACAGCAAGAGTGAGTGTCACAGGCTTCTCTGCGATGTAGTGTGGAGGTGCGAGAGCTCAGAACTCAACAGCCAACCAAAAGACGTAATAGCATATCTCCAGCCCAGTGTTCATCTTCAGGTAAAAGAAAGTACTTTAATCACACGTCAAAATAAAATACAGCACAGTAAACCTTAAGGTCAGAATCTACAAGCGGTGAACGTTTGTAAGATTATTAAAGTTGGTGGAAATATGTTTCTTATATGCTTTAGAAGCTAGATGACCCGACAAAGTTCATACATCTAAACATAAATCCGAATTTGAAATGTAGACTAATGGAAGGCCTTATTTGCTTCATAATTCATAATTGTGATATAATAACGTAGGAAGATGAAATTTGCTTTGCATGTACTAATGGCCCCATTAATAAACTTTTATTTTTTGCAAAGATTTGTCCCGGAAGACTGGAACAGTGAATTAGGGCTGCAGCTTTTTAAAAAAAGCGAATATTGACGCCTCTGTTCTAGTTTACTTCTGGACAATTTCCAATTTGCTGGTAGCGGCTACAATTAATGGCAAAAATGTCACCAACCAGTTGCAGACCTATCTAGACAATAAGAACTGTCTCTCAGCTATTCAGTCAGGCTGCAGGCACTGAGAGGAGCTCAGGGGCTTCTGGGACAGTAGGCATAGACTCCTGGGTGAGGCAGCAGGCAGCCTGCTGATGACGTTGCATCTCTCTGCGGTATTCAAAATGGTGGCTCACCCTAGTCCCTTAAACAGACTTGATGCCACAGCACAATCTAGCTGTGAATTGATCTGCGTCTTTTTTTTCTTCTCACGAAGAGTGGTCCCTTTCTCTTCAAAGAAAATCAAAGAAAGTATTGAGATGCTCCTCAGGGGTTCCCACCCTCTCCTGCTCTATCCAACATCTGTCCCTCCTGCCTGCTCCTTGGGGCAGATTTACAAGCCCCTTGCGCCACTTTTGCATCACTTTTCCCATGTTAAAAATGACGCAAAAGTGGCGCAAGGGCCTTGAAAATAAGCCCCCTTGTTTTCTGACTCACTTGTAGAGGGTCACACGTGCCAACGATGCTCAGTTGTAAATTACATTTCCTAGTAACAACGACATCATCACCAACCTCCAATACATCCTAGGGAAAGATGACATTTGGCGGGGAGAAAACTTTCTTAAACGAAGCAATGCCAAAACTAAGTTGATCCTCTTTTGGGTATAAATGCAGCGCAAACCTATCTGTTGTCCTCTTTCCAAATATTTCAGCACAAACCTCTTGCCTGTTGCCAAAGTGAACAACTTTGCGGTCGCTTTTGATGCAGAGATGTTCTTCCATGCCCAGATCCTCAGCGGTGAACAGTCGCCTCCACCAACTTGCACAACTGAGCCCCATACTTGCCCTTCCCTCCCTTGAGGACAGAGCCTTACCTGTCAGAGCTGCCATCAAGAGCCCTACATTGGTCTCTATGCAGGCATTACGGCCAGGCACACTGGGAGCAACCACAGAGGACAGAATGTGGCCCCTGCATGAATATGGACACAGAGAAAGGGATAATGTCTCGGTGGCTAGAAGCTCGCTCAAATGGCTACTGGTCAAGGAAAGGATGTGCATGGTGGGTGTTTGAATGAAAAAAACACCTCACTCGGGCGTATCTTTCTAAACATCTCTCTGCGTACACTCCCTCCCGCTCCCTCCACAGACAAACCCCAGAACTATCAGGGGACCCCAGATTCTGATGGAAAGTCAGAGCCAGAAGGGCATTCCCGATCTTTGGTCCTCCATTTTGAATTCCTTTTCTATTCATATTATGCAGGTTCCTTGCTTAACTTCCGTCTGGAAATCACTCAAAGTGTTCCTGTTCTAGGCCTTGTGTGAATGACCTCTAGAGATCCCCTCTGGAAGGTAGCGTGCGCCCTACCAATGGAGCAGTTAACTAGCTTCACTAGCCCTTATGCAAAGTGCGCTCCGCAACATGGGGAGCAGTTCAGGCCAACCCAGGTGGGGGAAAACCCCACTGCACGGTGGACATTCAATAAGCAGGGCCAGTGGAACCATGCGATGCTGTGACAATTTCTGCATAACTATGAATTTGCCACATAGTCCGTCATCTTCTGCATAATTTGCAGACTTTTAACAAAAAAAAAGTTGTTTACAGCTGAAACAGATCAAAAGTTACTAAAAACAATGCTGCTTGTTGTCACGCAGTGGCAGTCCATTTACCTCACAGGTGACAGGGAGAGGTGTGGCGCAGTAGCCAAAGCGGCTGTCTGCGGAGCGCGGGCCTCACAGTTCGATCGCTGATGGCAGCGCTCAGCCTCATGTGACTCTGGGCAATAGCACACTTAATTTCCACAACGGCCCCCCAGCGCCTGGATACCCTTAGGGGTGACAAGTTTGTGCTTTACAAAAGTTGGAATTAATTAATTAATTACAGGTCACCTTTCCTCAGGGTGTGAGTCGAAGGTAGACGTGAGTAGATGCCGTCTACCCACTTTTTTCACCAATTAGACGCTGTCTAACCTGCTGCAAAACCTCCCGCTTTCAGTGGAGTGCCACGTTCCTTTCCTACTTCTCCCGGAATTCACAGAAATATTCAGAACTCGTTCCATGGCATTTTCTGGCACCGGGACACTTTCAGCAGTGCCTGCAGGTTGTCTGCATTTGTTCTGAGCAGCAACGTGCAGGCGGGAAAGCGGCTTATCAGATTCCAGCTTCGCCCATAACAAAAGCCGAAGTTAAGGAGCCATTAGGCCTCTTTTTGTTGGAGTATCCTGGCTGGGAGCTATGGGGAGCCTCACACCTAGAAGCAATGGAGGGGAAACACAGGCTCAAATCTTATCACTTGACAGGTACTTAAGAGAGAAATGCTTTTGACTTTGTTTAGTCTCTGTATATAAGAGATATGCATACACTGTAAGAATGTCAGATGTGTTGGTCACCCCAATATTTACACAAATAACAATTTAAATACTACTATTTTGTTTTATTTCTTTTATAACGCTTTAGCACTACATTAGTGCTAAAGTGCTATAAAAGAAGTAAAACAAAATAATGGTATTAAAATTGTTATTTGTGTACGTGGGATGCAAAGTGCTCTGACACCCTGCATTGGGATGAGTATTGCCACTACTTACCACAATGCAGGGTGTCAGAGCGCTTTGCATCACACGTACAGATTATCCATTGACAATAAATCATATGTGTGTGCATCAATATAAAGTATGTGTTACATACAAGAGTGAGGGTTACATGGTGTAGGAGCCCCATGTCCTTTATACCTCACTGTGCTATATTTGAAGGATTACAAATTAGGAACTGCAAGTAACAAAAGGATCTCGGTCTTAAAAGCAGTAACCCACTTACCTATTTACATAAAATTAAATAATCTGTCATCTGGGTGTTACATGATGTGCTTTGCAGGAAACATATTACCCTCTATGCTACTATGATTCAGAACTAGGAGTAGGCGAAACACAGATCTCTTCAACAAATGTGTTAACCTCCAGAGTTATCTTACCATTGTTATTATTCCCTGAGATTTAGCTGACACATTAAGATCTCTGCAGCAGGTACCTTAATTCCATAAGATATTTTAAAATACAGACATTGCAATCAGTTAAGCAGAACAGATTTACTGCCATGTTTGTCCTTGTTGCTAATTTCTTTGTGGCAGGGTTTTAAAAAAATAAATGTATGGGTTGAAGCCCAGATTTTGCGCCAGGGTTGCGTCAATATTTTGGCACAACCCCAATGCAAAATCTAATTTGTTAAATATTGTAATGCGCTCAAATGTACTCACGATGGACCTACTAAACATATGAGGTCTTAAGATCTGATGTCACGTCATGTGAGGTCATGGGTTGTGATGCTACTTCCCATGATGTCACTTCTGGTGATGTCGCGTGCTGTGATGTCACGCCCATTCTGCCTAACTTGGTGAGTCCTCCCACTTCTTTTTTTAGGACTTGTGCGCTGCCTTTCCTTTTCTGATTGCTGCATTTAGGTGTTAAACCGATGCCAATGAGGTGCAGCCTGTTTCCAGACAGTGTTAAACTTGTAAAAATGAAAAAGTAGTGAAGCAATACTGCCACAAATTTGCTGTATCACGCCACATAATTTGTCTTTTCTTGCTGCATAATTAAATTAATCCCATCACATAATTTACTCCTCCCCTGCCGCATTATTCCAGTTGTCCTGGCTAACAATAATCAGGTACAGCGCAGCACTCCTGGCTTTCCGGCATCCTACCAGTTGCTCAGGGGTCGCAGGAATAGGGTAAGCAGGAGAGCCCAGCTTTGATGGGTTTTGTCGGGGTCACAGTAACCAACTCCTGCCTCGTAGTCTCCTGCCGCAGCCTCTGTCAGGGCCCCGCGACTTCTGACTTTTCTTATTTTAGGATTTACACTACTACCAATGTCAACCCAACTTTCACAGTTAGCAGATAGCTGGCGCCCCTGCTGGCAGCCTGAGGAAATGACAAGCACTGAATGAGCAGTTTTGATGTACTGTGGTGGATGATGGGAAAAGCCTTCTCTCCTGTGTAAGTCTTTGGGCTTTAGAGCTGTTGTCACAATAGCACCTTTGTAAAACGCCACCCCAGAATTATCCCCAGGTGACTCAGTTAGGGCTGGGCTCTTGGAACCGCTGAACTGTAAAATCCAGTCGCGTGTTTGGAATAAATAACAAACATGCACAGAGTCTCCAAGGAACTGTGGGGCATATTATCAAGAACGGCGATAATGGCCTTGATAATATGCCCTGGAGAATTCCAATAGAAGCCCATGTTCACACCAGAACATGGACTTCTATTCGAATTCTCAAGGGCATATTATCAAGCCCATTATGGCCGCTTTAGCGGCAGTTTTCTGCCGCTAAAGCGGTGATAATTTTTAACGCCGTTCTTGATAATATGCCCCCTGTATTATATGTAAATGTGTCTCATAAATATTTACAAATTTGCACCACATGCTATGCAGAAGTATCACTTGTTATCTAATTAACGTCTAGACAAGATGCTTTTCACTGCACCTGTACCCTGAGTCATGTTCGCTTGCACGCCCTGACTTGTCACCACTTATTGTGACACAGGGAAATACTGGTGAAAAGTGAGTGTACCCTGCAGGAAAAGTGCATATAAGGAGCTTTCCTTTGTTACCTGGGAACAATTACCCAATGCACGGTGGCGGGAGCTGTGCTCTGTATAGCTTAGCTTGGAGACTGTGGGGCATATTAGCAAGAACGGCGTTAAAATTATCGCCGCTTTAGCGGCAGGAAACTGCCGCTAAAGCGGCGATAATGGTCTTGATAATATGCCCTTGAGAATTCCAATAGAAGCCCAGGATCACAGCAGAACATGGGCTTCTATTGGTATTCTCAAGGGCATATTATCAAGCCCATTATCGCCGCTTTAGCGGCAGTTTTCTGCCGCTAAAGCGGCGATAATTTTAACGCCGTTCTTGCTAATATGCCCCTGTATTCTTTCCATGACACATGAAAATAAGTGTTTTCGTTAAATAACTGGACATTGCCCTGCAAGCCTTGCGAAGGTGACCCTAGGGGACATGTTTTGGATTTTTATGGTTTCCACGTCAGTCACATTTCACTGGTGAGATCTGATACTGACAAAATACATCAAATACTCCATCTTTTCAGCTTTATCACAAACTCTCACACAAAAGGGTTGGACTTGTCTCTGGAATATTAACAATGGCCAGTAAACAGATTTGAAGGCAGATGTCGACGATGGTATACAGAAATGCCTCTGCTACCTAGATGTGAAAAATAAGGACATTATATATGAAGGCAGTTGGACCAGCTTAAATATTTATCAGTCATTATTAATTATATCTGTATATTTTTATTAGATGTTTATTATCTTATTTCTTGTAGCCTTTCCTTTGTCTTTGTACATATATCATATATTTTGCAGTCAACATTGTGTTAATATTTGAGGTCCCGCACGTGCATTTGATCCTGTAATTATTTCATGTTTGCATACAATATTTTAAGTAATTTTTACATGCGTTGAGTTGCCTCTTACTCTTGCTAGCATTAAAATCTTGTTGAAATTCTAAGGTCTGAAGTGAACGTAACTATGTGTTTCTCTGCTGGCTGCCTCTCAGCGAGGAGCCCCGGTGACTGCTTATTAAAAAATGGCCTCATATTTTGATTAGGGGCATGGAATACCGGAAACATAGAGGCACGCGCCAACGGCTGCCCGTGTCCAGCGTGGCGCCGAGTGGCACGCGGCCAGGGCCCGCCTCACACCGAGAGGCACGTGGCGTCGGCAGCGCGGGCCTCCCAGCTGACGAAACTCCTTTTGTGTTCACCCTGCGCCTATATTTACCTCCCCGGGGTGGAAGCACAGAAACCAGCTCAGGTGTTTCTATTGGACTCACTGAAACTTCAGAGCGAAATGCTCTTGGCCAGAGTTCAAAAACTATTCCCAACCGTTTCAAAGGTACAGGAGTTAAAACAGCAAGGAAGGACTAGCGTCCACGCCAGGGAGCAACGGCACAGAGACAGCAGTTTGCACAGAACTGGGTGCATTGGGCCTCAGCAGTAAATGGCAAGTCCTGCTCTGAGCAGAGGCCAGTAGATAGATATAAGGGTTCCCAATGCCCCCACCACCACAGAGATAACATATTCAAATAATAACACGCTGTGCCACGCACAAGGGAGAGGGTGTGGCGTAACGGTCAGAGCTGCCGACTTTGGAACTGGGGAACCAGGTTCAAGTCTCGGCATCAGCTCAATATCCTGTGATTCTGGGCAAATCCTTTAATCTCCCGGTGCCTACGAAAAAAAAAAATGAATGTGTCCTTCTGTCACGTAACTGGTGCTCATGTAAAGCGATCCAATACCTTCGGGTCGAGTTCGCACTATATAAAGCTGCAAAAAAGCCAGTCATGACAAGCACCCCTGGCTGACAACCTGACTACTTCCGGTGGTTCTCGGCATACCCGCAGCCAGGACACCTTTAAACTGGAGACGAAGAAGTGCAGACAAGTCAAATATATACCCAGGATCTGGAACAACATCCCCGTATATATCAGGAATGCCTCAACCCTGCTGCACTTGTTAGAAAAGAGCTAAGGATGCACATAGGATACTACGTCATGATGCAGTTACAGAGTGCAGATTTGCTTTTAGGAACCAGCAAACTGGCCAATCCACACGTTAGCTTTATCTTTGCCTTTGAGCCTGTACAGAGCTCTGGTGACTTTTGGTTAAGTTGAGGCTCTATATATACGACTTACATGCAATCAGGGCCACTGGAATTATGCGGCAAGTGTGGACCAAATTATGTGGCTGGGTTGACTAAATTATGTGAGAAGAAAAGGCAAATTTTGTGGCGTAGTGTGGCACATTTTGTGACAGTATTACGTCATTATTTTGTCACTTTTACACTTGGTAACACTGTGTAGCAAAGGATGTTACCTTATTAGTTCAAGTTTAACACCCAAATACAGCAATAAAAATGTGAAAGGTGACCAGTCAATCCTTGCGATGGGATTTTCACTGTGCCATGACACTTTGCTACAGTTTTAGTAACTTTTGATCCGTTTGAGCAAGAAACATTTTTTTTTCATTAAATCTGCCAATTATGCGGCAGATGATGGATTATGTGGCAAATGCAGCAGATCTATATTGATGTGGAAAATGCCTTGGTTGCAGACTTGCATAATTCCAGTGGCCTTCCATAAAATTAACCCATATAGCACAGAAAGCTTTGGCAAGCTGTTTGGCCACGCCCATGAAACTTCATATACCATCGACCTACCAGTTATTTAAATGTGCCCACATTGAACAACAACAGAACCACAAACACACTTAGGAGGTTAGAGTCACAAATCCAACCAGACATCTTTTTATACCAGAATCCTCAACATCGGGCTGAGAGGTGCCGGACCCAATGATGCTAAGCGGCGTCTTCTCCGTTATGGCGGAGGAACATCGCCACCCCCCCCCCCACCCCCACCAGCAGATGCAAAACTTGTGAAATAAAATAATAATAACACAGGTTTATTATTATTTTATTTTTCTCCGTAGGGCCGAGTCTAGGGGGCGGGCCATCATAATGGGCATAGGAGGAGTGGTGGGCACTGCTGCTAAGTGCACATGTGGGTTTGGCCGGCCGTCATAGGACGGCCAAACTGACATGCGCACTGAGATGTCTCCAACCTATGCTGCATTGTCGGGTTGGAGACAGCAGGCACAGGCTTCCAGTCTCTCTTGGAGCGCAAATCCAGGGCGCTCGGGCCAATCCTGGCGCTTCTCTCATGCTGCCCAGCATGAGAGCAACTTCTGGATTGTCCGTAGGGGTGTCTGGGAGCCTCAGCCTGTGGTGCAGTGGAGCCAGAAGAGCAGAAAAGCGGTGATGCTGCGGGAGGCAGGTAAGTTCTTTTTTTCCTCTTGTGTGTTGTTATTATCATCGCCCTCCCGCCCATGTACCCCGCCACTTTTCCCCAACATCAGCCACTCCTGATGACACTGCAAGACCCTACAGATGGCACTTTACAACTACCCTTCACTGAGGACCAGCTCGCAGCGCTGGAGTTACTGCACCGCTCCTTGTACACTCATGGCAGGAATCCTGCAAGGGTTTATTTATCAGACGTCCAGCAAAGAAGCATTTTACCTCTGCATCTCTCCTTGTGTTCTAAAAAGATCATTTTTTGAGCAGTTTCTTGTAATTTAGCTCCACCTAGTGGTGGTGTGATAAGGGTACTGGCTTACCTCGCCTTACGGAAGCACCAACCCTGATTGTCGGTGAACCTTGCACAGATCACCTGCAGTGGCATAGCCAGAAAGTCATGGTTCCTAGTGCAAGAAGGAAATGTGCTCCCTAGCCGCTATTTAGACTGTCAAATCCAGCAAAAATCAGGGTTCTGTGGGCCCCTGTGCCACTGCACCTGCTGCACCAATGAAAGCTACGCCCCTGACCACCAGGGGGTTTAGCCTGCTCTTCTTCCGAAAGCAGCAACTTGTTTTTTTATACAGTGCTCACTATTGTAGTTTTGCTGCTCTTTAAATAACAGGTGTTTAATGTCATTTTTTTAGACGTGTATATTACGCGATTTGCCCAGAATAACAGGCTGTTAAACTGACCCGAGACTCGAAACTAGTTACCCAGTATCAAGATCGGCAGCTCTAGGCGGATAAGAAAGAAAAAACAAGGGATAATTTATGAAAACGGTTTGAGTGCTAAGGCCTTGACGAAACCCGATTCCTGATGCCCTTATCAAACTGTTGGGTTGGGCGGGGGAAAGTGTTGGGGGAGCAGAAAATTCCCCAAAACATCAGAGCCTCTGTGTGTCCTGCACAGCATCACTTACGCATTCCTGCCCCATCAGGGATTTGCACAGGAGTCTGAAAACACCGGCCGCCGCCTCGAAGTCGGAGCCAATAAGTGAACCTGACATGCGACTAACCCCGCCCCAGCCCTGCAGATACACCCCCTTGTCCGTACTTCTTCTTAATGTAGAGGGAAGTCTGCTTATGAGGTAAGTTTCCCAACTGCACCAGGAGGACACCTTCAAGCCCAAGGGCTAGGGAATGTAGGGAAGTTATGAGACTGCAAGTGCTCGACCGCGTACTGATAGGAAAGAAGGTCTTTTACCGCCATCTACAGGACTGGTGTGTAATGACCCTCCTACGCACAAGATCAGTTAGTGTCTGGCTGACAGCAAGAAGGTCTTTTACTGCCATCTACAGGACTAGAGTGTAATAACGTCCCTGCGCACAAGAAAATGATAGCGCCTCTCATCCAAGCCATGTGCTGCTGCCTGCACCGCTCAGCATAGTGCTCAGTTTTTAAAGTGAAACGACCGCTGCAGCCAACATTGAGCTGAATATAAAAAGAAATGCTATCTAAAGGATCACGAGGAAAATGACAAAGGAAAGAAATTGGCTCCATTGCAAAGAATTTTACAGCCCCAGGTAAAATGACATTTTGCCATTTGGTCATTACTCCTCCTCTGGCAGTTACGTTATATTTATGAAAGGGCGATAGGTCAGGGGCAGAGTCAGTCACACGCACACACGGACGGGACCAGAGGTCCAGCATCAGAGTACAGCTAATCACGCACATACACGCGTGTTTCTTAAAAGCTGGTGGAGCGGGAGCAGAGTCAGTCAAATTGGACTCCTCTGAAGGGTTACATGGGCCATTAGGTCGTATACATAAATACACTCTTTTTTTTAAAGCCCAGTAAATCGGGGGCAAACTGGGTGACAGACAGGTGGTGCCTCTGAAGTGCCAAACACCGACACCGAGAGACTGGCCAATGCCGCTGAAAGGCCAGTTTTTCTCAGTCAGGTGACATTCCTAAAGAGCCACTGCTTGCGATAAGAGGGGCTGGTGTAGAGAGCTGGTCAGTAGGGCTGGGGCAGAGTCAGTCACATGCATAGAAAGACTTTTGCCTCTGAGTGCCAGTACGGATGGTTACAACAGTCACTTATGTATTCTTTTAAAGGTCATTGTGCTCGAGGTAGAGCCAGTTTGCATGTATTGCCAGGCTGGTGTCTCTAACAGGCCAGGAGGGCAGGGGTAGAATCAGCAGAAGGACAGAAGGTGGTTTTTTGTATCTCATCCTATAGGTTGAATTAAATTTGAGTGTGCCAACTAACGTCCGTATTCCAAGAAAAGTTCCTCTAAATTGGTTTTGATCTGTGCGAAGCCTCGGAGCTATAACATGTCGCTGGGTTCCTTTTAAAAGAGAGACACCGTGTACATGTACCACACTTTGGGGCAGATTTACAAGCCCCTTGCGCCACCGGTGCATCACTTTTTGTGACTCACCAGCAGCGCATTTTGCTACCCCATATTTATAATGGCAGAAAAAGCCACCCTGCGTGACTTTTTTTGTCCTTGTATATTCGGCCCCTTGACACGCAGCACTTTGCGTGAAAGAGACGTTGCATGGGTGCTGCTGTGGGTGTTCCCACGCAACACCCATGGAACCAGACACATTTCCAGATTTACAAGAAATCGTAAATCTGGAAATGCGTCTGAATTCTACGCCTCCCCAGGGGAGGTGTAGGGAGGTGCAATGAGGAGAAATGTATTAATTTCTCCTCATTTTTTTCCTCTTTCTATGCATGCTGCATTCTGCAGCACACATAGAAAGAGGAAATCACCTCTGGTGATTGTTTATGTACAGGAAGGTGTCCCTTCCTGCACATAAACAATCAGTAAAACAATGACGTTTTGCAAGTTCTATGTGTGCTAATGCAGCACACATAGAAGTTGTAAAAAGCCATTTCTGATTGTTCATGTGCAGGAAGGGACTCCTGCACATGAACAATCATCCCCGTGACGCAGGCATCCTTGCACCATGGTGCAAGGGTGCCTGCGTCGGCGCATGGCAGCAGTTTGTGCGCCAGCGCAGGGGGAAGCACAGAGATGCGACATATTGTTGTAAATATGTTGCATCCCTATGGTTCGAAACTAACGCAGCGCGGTGCAGCAAAATGACTTGCTGCGCTGCGTTAGTTTATTGTAAATCTGCCCCTTGTGCATCACTTTTTCCCATATAAAAAGTGACGCACCGGTGGCACAAGGGGCTCGTAAATAAGCCCCTTGATTTGTAGAGGATAGACCTCCCTATGTGAGGCTGTCGACGTAGAGTCACACTGCCCATCCCCTATGAGAGACCCTCCCTACTCTGCAGTTAGCTTAGGTGCAGAGGCCTCAGCATCACTCAGCATAGTCTGAGACAAGACCTCTCAATATGTAATTATTACCAATAATGTAAAAAGGTGTACAGATTCCATTTGGGTGCGTCTCTATAACTGGTGGCAGGAGTTTACAGTTATTAGCGGAGGAGGACGGAAGGATGTTGTAATATAATGGAATACCTCGACAAGGGGACTTGACTCTGTACCACTGCTCTGTTCTAGCAGCCAGAAGAGGGGAGAGTGAGGAACTGCAAATCTTACTCCATCCTGCCCCCCAAGTAATGAAATCTGGAAGCACTGGACCATGCGTCAACCCTCCGTGAGTACACCATGAATGCAGCGTCCTGAGAGTTCAGTTACTATGACACGCCAATTATTCAGTGGTAGAAAGAGTAGGTGGTTCCATGTTACTTGGTCACTTCTGTTCCAGTACTGGCTACCTTCTTCTAATCAATGTTATCATCAGTTATAACTCCAGCTGAAGCTTACCAAGACTACAACTCCCATAATGCATTGCTTTGTTACATAAAAGCTTAAGACTTAAATCGTAGCGTCAAGCTGACATGGGGTTGCTGGTCTCTGTAGGGTTGGAGGGCCTCTTTTGCACACATTGCATGCATGCATACACACTTGCAGCTATGCCAGTAAACCCCTGTGGTACTTCAGAAGATTGTTTGCGCAAAAATAACTTATGACAAAACTATTGTGTTCTAAATATTGTTTCCAAAAATATTGTCCCAGTGGATGTCGACTGTTTATTATTAACTCAAATTGAGAGACATTTTTTTAAACAATATTTCTGTCAGACGATATTGTGGTTACAATATGTTGGTACAACACCAAATCGACGCAGAAGCACGGTATGAGATTATCTTACTGCAAATGTATGAATAACTTGCTTCATCATATGGTGCTTCGTATTGGCCTTTCTAAGGGGGATATTCACAAGGACTTATCTCCGATTTATCTCCACCTTAACTCATCAAAAGTGGAGATAGATTTAACACCCCATTCACAAGCGGGTGCAAACTGCAGACATCGCCAGTATTCCCGCGATAACTGCCCCAAAATTTAACACCACGGTGGACACCACCAACTAACCCTAATGAGATGCAGAGTAGGAGTTCCTGTGCAAAAACACACGAAAACACCACTACACCACTTTCACAACAAACTGCCAGAACTGCGATGCGAGTCAAAACCACGCGAAAAGCAGCGGCAGCAGCAGGTATTTAACACCTGCCTTCAGCTGGTGTAAAGCCGGACGACTACTTGCAGTAGGCAACGGAGCCCCGCACACAGCCAAACCCGAAGAACAAACGACGCCATGGAGCTACTCATCATGCAGCTCGGAGCCCCAATAGGGCCACAACACCCACCGCCACCACCCCCAGGACCGCACCCCCCCCAGGACCCGGACCCGCATCCCACCCCCCCCCCCCGGACCACCACAGAGGCAGCGCAGAGTAAGACAGTGGACCTACCGAAAACGCACCAGTCTCACAGACCTAACGCCCGAGGAAGTCCTCGCCCACTACAGGCTCAAAAGGACAACCATCATCCGCTTCATGACCCACATCGCCCACAGGTTGACGGTCCCAACACAGCGGAGAACCAACATCCCTCCGCAGATGAAGCTGCTGGCTGTGCTGCACCTGTTGGCCTCTGATACCTTCCAACCAACAACTGCCAGAGTCGGAGGAGTCTCACAGCCAGCCCTATCAAAGTTCATCACACCTGTCCTAGATGCCATCAGCAGCTTCATGCCCCAGTACCTTCACTTCCCCCACACTGCGCAGGATCAGCTGGAGACAAAGCAAGGCTTCTACGCCTTTGCTAGCTTCCCACACGTATTGGGGGCCATTGACTGCACACATGTCCCACTTGTGCCCCCTGCGGATACTGCACACCACTACCGCAACAGAAAGCACACGCATTCCATCAATGTGCAGGCAATAGTGGACCACCGGGGAATGTTCACCAATGTTGTCGCAAACTACCCAGGCAGTGTGCACGATTCATACATCTTCCGACAGTCCATCATCAACCAGCGCTTCCAGGATGGCATCTATGGAACTGGACTGCTCGTTGGTAAGTGGCAAATCAACACACCACACACCTCAAAGTCACCATCTCACAACGCACAACTGTGGGAATGCACACGTGACCAAACCACATACAACATGTCAATCAACATGTCCACCTACCAGACACGACAACACAACTCCATTGGGATCCTGGGCTTCCCCTGCACACAATACAGCTATATCATGGCACCACATCCACACAACAGCTGAACGTGTGGAGATGCGGAATGCAGCCATGTGCGAAGGATGCAAGTGACCCGTGAATGGGAATGTACACAACGACAAGTGAGGCGTGGATGTGCCGGACAGACATGGGTATGCAAACCACAGATATGTCCATGCAGACATCAACTGCTGGTGACTGGAGAGTAGTGAACAGTGGACGCAACCATGTCACCCCAGGCCGTGGGTCAGATCGCGGAAATGTCACTCGCTGCGTCCCCCCCTGTGTGCGTGAGCGTAGTGGGTGGGCCCGGAGTACGCCAGGCCTGCGCAGGGGTGTGGACAAAAACCCCATGGCGCAGAGCGTGGTTCAATCACGGAAAGGCCAACGTCACTGCCAGGGCGGCGCCTTGCAGCCTGCCACGACGCCGACGCCGTGAGCAGCAGGGCCTGCGAGCCTGTGCGCCTGCTGCACCCCTGGCCGCTGATACCCAGACCAGGCCTGCCCGCACCAGCGCTCCAAGGCCGCACTGCTCACCTGCCGACACCGTCATGTGTCAAAGAGGGCCCACCACGTGCCGGTGCTAGCTCCAAGACCCATGCCCGCGACCTTGGCGGCCTCCTCAGGCCATCGCTGTCCTCCATGACACAGGCCCCCAGGGGTCCCCATTCGTTGACATACCCCACCGCTGCAGCCCGGCTACACTGCAGTCCAGCATGTCCCACATCCTGGACTGAGTCATCATTGATCAATGGCAGGGTCCATGCCAGTGTATGCAGGGGGAGGACTGAGAGGGAGATGCGTCACAGTCCGGTGGTAACACGGATCACGGTTACGGAGGAGGTCAACCAGTAGCAAGGACTGACCTGGTGCCACTAACCCTGTGCGCCGTGAGTGACCGTCAGCCTCCGGCGGAACATTGATGGTGTCTGAGCCTGTGGCCTGGGGGTTGTCATCAGCAACAGGCAGGTACGGACTTGGTATCTGGCATGAGTCTGTGGCATTCATATCCGCCATGTTGCCGGTCACAGCTGGCATGTGCCCTCTACATCATGCCCTGGGGGTACACCTCCCATTCTCTCCCGTGACACTCCGTGGAAGGCACCTCTGAGACCCTGCTCTGCCCTCATGACCCTACCCCAGTCTCCCGCAGGTCAGCGTCCCGTGGCGGTAGGCCCGTGTCGGCCGCTGTGCATCCGGGGCCACTAACCCTGTGCGACTCAAGTCATGCTCCCTTGTTGTTCTGACATTGCATTTCTGAGTGCCTGATGACTGTTGGAGTTGTTGCCAGCACCAGCTACTCCCTGAGGGCTGGCTTACACTCACCCCACACACAGCCAGCACAGGCGTCACTGGATCAGTGGGCCTGCCATCACATCATGCCGAACCAAGTATTGACTCTTCTCTCTCTGCACTGTCACAGGTGATCAAGGATATGCACTCTGCCCTTGGATGATGACACCCCTCCGAGACCCGAACACACCTGCCCAGAGACAGTACAATGCGGCCCACATACGCACCAGGGGCATCGTTGAACGCACATTTGGCGTGTTGAAGTCACGTTTCAGGTGCCTGGACGTCACAGGTGGAAGGCTCCTGTACAGCCCAGACATCGTGTGCAAGATGATCGTTGCATGTTGTGTGTTGCACAACATCTGTGTACGCACCAATGCCCCATGGATCCCAGTTCCAGAAGTACCGGACGATGATGGGGACGATGGGGCAGGTGGCCCACATCCCACTGCTGCTGCGGCAGGATTGGCCCGCAGGAACACCATCATTAACAATTTCTTCTCATGAGAACGTCACATTGTGGCCGTCCCTGGCAATCACGGGACAGTACAAAATGTCCTCAAGCACAGCATGTGTGAATAAAACATATTTGCAGGTTACAGGTTGTATTTGTACATTGTCATGTCACAGTTTCCTGCTGTGCCAGATGTGATTTGCCATGTTGTGCACATTTGCTGCACCAGTTGTGCCCTGTGTTCTGTTGTGGAGGTGTTGCTGTTTGTACCGGGATGTTGTCAATGTCGAGGTGCACTTATACTTATGTGCGTATGCTGCACGGTGGGTGATTCGCTCCTGCGGGTCTGATTTGTCTGCCACTGATCCCTTTCATGCGGTGTGCCTGTCAGTTCTGTGCTTCCAGGGTGCTGAGATGTTGCAGACTTGGGTAACTTGTGCTCTTTGTTGAGTTGTGACTTTTGGGCCTGATTTGTCCGCAGATGTGTCGTTGACGTCAGGGGTTGTTTGTGCAGGTAGTTGTGTCCGAGTGTGACCTGCTCCTTTCGGGTGTTGTCCGCACTCAGCCACCTCAGTGTTGTGCCATGTACATTGCCATGTTGTTGGGACTGCAGCTAAGCTACTGGTCATGTGGTGTCTCTTGCATTGTCAGTGTGGCTGACGTATGTGCATATTCGCATGTTCGCACGTGGGCATGTGTTGGTTGTGTAACTGTTGATGTGTTGGGTGGGTGCCCCTTTAGGCACAGGCTGTTCGTGGGACTACTTGGTGTTTGTGTGTGTGCTGGAGTGTTCCCGTGGGATCAGGGACATGGACCAGGGTCATTGTGGGTGTGCAGTGTGCCCTGCTTGATTGTGCATGTGTGCCATTGTGCCCATCTCCAACAGTCCCCCCACTCCCAGGTCGCTACGCACCATGTTGATGTGATGTGGGATCATGTTGGGCAGTGTCCAGATCACCATCTCATGTCACTGTCTCCAGACTTGTGAATTTGGCCACCATCTTCTCCATGTCATTCAGCTCCTGGTGTTCTGCTGGCCTCCCTCCTCCGGGGTGCGTTGCTGCTTTCGTGTTGGCAGCGGGTTTCTGCTTGGTTTTGCCATTCACATCAGTCCAGCGTCTCTTGTGCTCTTCATTTGTCCTCCTCTGCCATGGGGCAGCATTCACATGGTCCGAGGTGGTGTGCCATCTTTGCCTCTTTGTTGCCAATGACACGTTGGAGGTGACGTACAGTTGGTGGTGGTGTTCTGTCTCATCCGTGGTGATCATGTGGTTTTCCTGTAGGCTGTAGCCCGTCTTCCTCTTCCTCTTCTCATTGCCCTACCACGTGCCCTGTATTCCTGGGTGTTCCTTGACCTTGCCAGGTAGGTCGCTCCCCCACCACACAGCTCCGCCTGTGCTGTCTGCCCGCTGCTCCTGTAGGTAAGATCGCCCTCCGCTTGTGGCCCCGGTGCCAGTTTTGTCTGCTTGTCTCCCCTTTTCCTTTCTGTGCCCCTCGCTGCCCCACTGTTGTTGTGCCCGTGATTTGCCTGCTCTCCCCCGTTTTTCCTTCTGTGCCCCTCGCTGCCCCACTGTTGTTGTGCCCGTGATTTGCCTGCTCTCCCCCCGTTTTTCCTTCTGTGCCCCTCGCTGCCCCACTGTTGTTGTGCCCGTGATTTGCCTGCTCTCCCCCGTTTTTCCTTCTGTGCCCCTCGCTGCCCCACTGTTGTTGTGCCCGTGATTTGCCTGCTCTCCCCCCGTTTTTCCTTCTGTGCCCCTCGCTGCCCCACTGTTGTTGTGCCCGTGATTTACCTGCTCTCCCCCCGTTTTTCCTTCTGTGCCCCTCGCTGCCCCACTGTTGTTGTGCCCGTGATTTGCCTGCTCTCCCCCCGTTTTTCCTTCTGTGCCCCTCGCTGCCCCACTGTTGTTGTGCCCGTGATTTGCCTGCTCTCCCCCGTTTTCCTTCTGTGCCCCTCGCTGCCCCACTGTTGTTGTGCCCGTGATTTGCCTGCTCTCCCCCGTTTTTCCTTCTGTGCCCCTCGCTGCCCCACTGTTGTTGTGCCCGTGATTTGCCTGCTCTCCCCCCGTTTTTCCTTCTGTGCCCCTCGCTGCCCCACTGTTGTTGTGCCCGTGATTTGCCTGCTCTCCCCCGTTTTTCCTTCTGTGCCCCTCGCTGCCCCACTGTTGTTGTGCCCGTGATTTGCCTGCTCTCCCCCGTTTTTCCTTCTGTGCCCCTCGCTGCCTATCGCCATTCCCGCCGCTGCGTCCCTGCGGCCCCGCCCCCTGACTGCCCATTCGCTGCCCCTGCCTCCCGCCTCCCAGCTGCTCCTCCCTCCCACCTCCCCATAAATGGCGGCCGCTGCACGGTGAGGAGAGCGACCCTTGACCTTGCCAGGTAGGTCGCTCCCCCACCACACAGCTCCGCCTGTGCTGTCTGCCCGCTGCTCCTGTAGGTAAGATCGCCCTCCGCTTGTGGCCCCGGTGCCAGTTTTGTCTGCTTGTCTCCCCTTTTCCTTTCTGTGCCCCTCGCTGCCCCACTGTTGTTGTGCCCGTGATTTGCCTGCTCTCCCCCGTTTTTCCTTCTGTGCCCCTCGCTGCCCCACTGTTGTTGTGCCCGTGATTTGCCTGCTCTCCCCCCCGTTTTTCCTTCTGTGCCCCTCGCTGCCCCACTGTTGTTGTGCCCGTGATTTGCCTGCTCTCCCCCCGTTTTTCCTTCTGTGCCCCTCGCTGCCCCACTGTTGTTGTGCCCGTGATTTGCCTGCTCTCCCCCGTTTTTCCTTCTGTGCCCCTCGCTGCCCCACTGTTGTTGTGCCCGTGATTTACCTGCTCTCCCCCCGTTTTTCCTTCTGTGCCCCTCGCTGCCCCACTGTTGTTGTGCCCGTGATTTGCCTGCTCTCCCCCCGTTTTTCCTTCTGTGCCCCTCGCTGCCCCACTGTTGTTGTGCCCGTGATTTGCCTGCTCTCCCCCGTTTTTCCTTCTGTGCCCCTCGCTGCCCCACTGTTGTTGTGCCCGTGATTTGCCTGCTCTCCCCCGTTTTTCCTTCTGTGCCCCTCGCTGCCCCACTGTTGTTGTGCCCGTGATTTGCCTGCTCTCCCCCCGTTTTTCCTTCTGTGCCCCTCGCTGCCCCACTGTTGTTGTGCCCGTGATTTGCCTGCTCTCCCCCGTTTTTCCTTCTGTGCCCCTCGCTGCCCCACTGTTGTTGTGCCCGTGATTTGCCTGCTCTCCCCCGTTTTTCCTTCTGTGCCCCTCGCTGCCTATCGCCATTCCCGCCGCTGCGTCCCTGCGGCCCCGCCCCCTGACTGCCCATTCGCTGCCCCTGCCTCCCGCCTCCCAGCTGCTCCTCCCTCCCACCTCCCCATAAATGGCGGCCGCTGCACGGTGAGGAGAGCGACCCTTGACCTTGCCAGGTAGGTCGCTCCCCCACCACACAGCTCCGCCTGTGCTGTCTGCCCGCTGCTCCTGTAGGTAAGATCGCCCTCCGCTTGTGGCCCCGGTGCCAGTTTTGTCTGCTTGTCTCCCCTTTTCCTTTCTGTGCCCCTCGCTGCCCCACTGTTGTTGTGCCCGTGATTTGCCTGCTCTCCCCCGTTTTTCCTTCTGTGCCCCTCGCTGCCCCACTGTTGTTGTGCCCGTGATTTGCCTGCTCTCCCCCGTTTTTCCTTCTGTGCCCCTCGCTGCCCCACTGTTGTTGTGCCCGTGATTTGCCTGCTCTCCCCCGTTTTTCCTTCTGTGCCCCTCGCTGCCCCACTGTTGTTGTGCCCGTGATTTGCCTGCTCTCCTCCCGTTTTCCTTCTGTGCCCCTCGCTGCCCCACTGTTGTTGTGCCCGTGATTTACCTGCTCTCCCCCCGTTTTTCCTTCTGTGCCCCTCGCTGCCCCACTGTTGTTGTGCCCGTGATTTGCCTGCTCTCCCCCCGTTTTTCCTTCTGTGCCCCTCGCTGCCCCACTGTTGTTGTGCCCGTGATTTGCCTGCTCTCCCCCGTTTTTCCTTCTGTGCCCCTCGCTGCCCCACTGTTGTTGTGCCCGTGATTTGCCTGCTCTCCCCCGTTTTCCTTCTGTGCCCCTCGCTGCCTATCGCCATTCCCGCCGCTGCGTCCCTGCGGCCCCGCCCCCTGACTGCCCATTCGCTGCCCCTGCCTCCCGCCTCCCAGCTGCTCCTCCCTCCCACCTCCCCATAAATGGCGGCCGCTGCACGGTGAGGAGAGCGACCCTTGACCTTGCCAGGTAGGTCGCTCCCCACCACACAGCTCCGCCTGTGCTGTCTGCCCGCTGCTCCTGTAGGTAAGATCGCCCTCCGCTTGTGGCCCCGGTGCCAGTTTTGTCTGCTTGTCTCCCCTTTTCCTTTCTGTGCCCCTCGCTGCCCCACTGTTGTTGTGCCCGTGATTTGCCTGCTCTCCCCCGTTTTTCCTTCTGTGCCCCTCGCTGCCCCACTGTTGTTGTGCCCGTGATTTGCCTGCTCTCCCCCCGTTTTTCCTTCTGTGCCCCTCGCTGCCCCACTGTTGTTGTGCCCGTGATTTGCCTGCTCTCCCCCCGTTTTCCTTCTGTGCCCCTCGCTGCCCCACTGTTGTTGTGCCCGTGATTTGCCTGCTCTCCCCCGTTTTTCCTTCTGTGCCCCTCGCTGCCCCACTGTTGTTGTGCCCGTGATTTACCTGCTCTCCCCCCGTTTTTCCTTCTGTGCCCCTCGCTGCCCCACTGTTGTTGTGCCCGTGATTTGCCTGCTCTCCCCCCCGTTTTTCCTTCTGTGCCCCTCGCTGCCCCACTGTTGTTGTGCCCGTGATTTGCCTGCTCTCCCCCGTTTTTCCTTCTGTGCCCCTCGCTGCCCCACTGTTGTTGTGCCCGTGATTTGCCTGCTCTCCCCCGTTTTCCTTCTGTGCCCCTCGCTGCCCCACTGTTGTTGTGCCCGTGATTTGCCTGCTCTCCCCCCGTTTTTCCTTCTGTGCCCCTCGCTGCCCCACTGTTGTTGTGCCCGTGATTTGCCTGCTCTCCCCCCGTTTTTCCTTCTGTGCCCCTCGCTGCCCCACTGTTGTTGTGCCCGTGATTTGCCTGCTCTCCCCCGTTTTTCCTTCTGTGCCCCTCGCTGCCTATCGCCATTCCCGCCGCTGCGTCCCTGCGGCCCCGCCCCCTGACTGCCCATTCGCTGCCCCTGCCTCCCGCCTCCCAGCTGCTCCTCCCTCCCACCTCCCCATAAATGGCGGCCGCTGCACGGTGAGGAGAGCGACCCTTGACCTTGCCAGGTAGGTCGCTCCCCACCACACAGCTCCGCCTGTGCTGTCTGCCCGCTGCTCCTGTAGGTAAGATCGCCCTCCGCTTGTGGCCCCGGTGCCAGTTTTGTCTGCTTGTCTCCCCTTTTCCTTTCTGTGCCCCTCGCTGCCCCACTGTTGTTGTGCCCGTGATTTGCCTGCTCTCCCCCGTTTTTCCTTCTGTGCCCCTCGCTGCCCCACTGTTGTTGTGCCCGTGATTTGCCTGCTCTCCCCCCGTTTTTCCTTCTGTGCCCCTCGCTGCCCCACTGTTGTTGTGCCCGTGATTTGCCTGCTCTCCCCCCGTTTTTCCTTCTGTGCCCCTCGCTGCCCCACTGTTGTTGTGCCCGTGATTTGCCTGCTCTCCCCCGTTTTTCCTTCTGTGCCCCTCGCTGCCCCACTGTTGTTGTGCCCGTGATTTACCTGCTCTCCCCCCGTTTTTCCTTCTGTGCCCCTCGCTGCCCCACTGTTGTTGTGCCCGTGATTTGCCTGCTCTCCCCCCGTTTTTCCTTCTGTGCCCCTCGCTGCCCCACTGTTGTTGTGCCCGTGATTTGCCTGCTCTCCCCCGTTTTTCCTTCTGTGCCCCTCGCTGCCCCACTGTTGTTGTGCCCGTGATTTGCCTGCTCTCCCCCGTTTTTCCTTCTGTGCCCCTCGCTGCCCCACTGTTGTTGTGCCCGTGATTTGCCTGCTCTCCCCCCGTTTTCCTTCTGTGCCCCTCGCTGCCCCACTGTTGTTGTGCCCGTGATTTGCCTGCTCTCCCCCGTTTTTCCTTCTGTGCCCCTCGCTGCCCCACTGTTGTTGTGCCCGTGATTTGCCTGCTCTCCCCCGTTTTTCCTTCTGTGCCCCTCGCTGCCTATCGCCATTCCCGCCGCTGCGTCCCTGCGGCCCTGCCCCCTGACTGCCCATTCGCTGCCCCTGCCTCCCGCCTCCCAGCTGCTCCTCCCTCCCACCTCCCCATAAATGGCGGCCGCTGCACGGCCGCGCAGCGGACGTGCGCAGCGGCGCGCCGCTGGCGCGCCGAAGGCGCGCCTAAGGCAAGCCCGTCTGCGCCCGTCCGCGACTGGACCGCGCCCAGCGCCAGAACCCCTGGATCCCACCGATGCAACACCACTCGACGGACCTACGACGCCGCCACACTCACCGCACTCAATGCCGGCCGGAACCCTGCCTGCTACCGAGCCTCACCGAGACGCACCCACGGACCCTTCACCTGCCAAACCTGCCGATTCACCTGCCCCCTGACGTGCACCACCTCCGCCAAGTCGAGCAACAGCAGCAACCACCTGAAATGCATCCTGCTGAACACCCGCTCCGTCCACAGGCACGCCGTGGAACTCTGGGACCTGCTCGACGCAACAGCACCGGACATCGCCTTCCTCACCGAAACCTGGATGAACGCCTCCTCAGCGCCTGACATCGCCATAGCCATCCCGGATGGATACAAGATCACCCGGAAGGACCGCGTCAACCAGACGGGAGGAGGCATCGCCATCGTACACAAGAACACCATCCGCATCTCGACTAACTCCGACGAGACCTTCACCGCCGCCCGAACACCTACACTTCCAGATACACACGGACCCCAAGACCACCCTCCGAGGCACCCTCATCTACAGACCCCGGGACCACGCACACTATTCAGCGAAGACATCGCAGACTTCATCAGCCCGCACGCCATGCCCTCCGCCGACTACATCCTCCTAGGGGACCTCAACTTCCACCTGGAGAACAACAACGACAGAAACACCACCGCCCTGCTGGACAACCTCGCCAACCTCGGACTCAAGCAACTGGTGAACACGCCCACCCACTACGCCGGCCACACGCTTGACCCCGTCTTCTCGTCCAGCAAGCACATCTCCTTCAGCCACGCCACCGGACTCCACTGGACCGACCACAGCTGCGTCCACTTCAGCTTCAGAAAGACTGCGACCCACCACCACCCGCAACAGGCTCCCCGCCGGAGCTGGAGCAAGATCACCGCCGAGCAGCTCACCGCCTCCCTCAGCCAGAACACACCCACCGACACAACGGACCCAAACGAAGCAGCCAGCAACCTCGCCAAGTGGCTGACCGCCTGCGCCGACGACCTCGCACCACTAAAAACCCTCCCAGCAGACCCGGAAGCAAGAAAACCCCTTGGTTCACCAACGAACTCAAGGAATCCAAGAAGAACTGCCGCACTCTCGAGAAAACCTGGCGACTCGACCAGACCACAGACAACAGGACCGCCCTCAAGCACGCCACCCGCAAACACCACCAGCTGATCCGTGCCACCAAGAAGTCGGCACTCAAAGAACGACTGGACAACAACGCCCATGACAGCAAGGAACTTTTCAGCATCGTCAAAGAGTTCTCCAACCCCAGCGCCGGAAACAACGACATCACCCCCTCGCAAGACCTCTGCAACTCACTCTCCGCGTTCTTCCACCGCAAGATCACCGACATACACAACAGCTTCGACGCACAAACAACGCACCCTACCGCCGAACCAATGCCCGCCACCACCACCCTCTGCAACTGGACCCCGATCAACACCGAAGACACCACCCGCACGATGAACTCCATCCACTCCGGATCACCAACCGACCCCTGCCCACACCACGTCTTCAACAAAGCCGACGCCACCATCGCACCCCATCTCCGGGACATCATCAACTCCTCCTTCCACACCGCCACCTTCCCGGAGAGCTGGAAGCACGCCGAGCTTACCGCCCTCCTGAAGAAACCAACGGCGGACCCCACCGACCTCAAGAACTACCGCCCCATCTCGCTCCTTCCGTTTCCGGCCAAAGTCATCGAGAAGACCGTCAACAGACAGCTTGCCGCCTTCCTCGAGACGAATGGATCCCTCGACCCCTCGCAGTCCGGGTTTCGGGCCAACCACAGCACCGAGACCGCCCTTATCGCAGCCACCGACGACATCAGAACCCTAACCGACAACGGGGAAACAGCTGCCCTCATCCTCCTGGACCTCTCCGCGGCGTTCGACACCGTCTGCCACCGCACCCTAGTGAAGCGCCTCAGCAACATCGGAATCCGAGAGAAAGCACTGGAATGGATCATCTCGTTCCTCGCCGGAAGAACCCAGAGAGTCCGCCTCTCCCCGTTCAGATCCGAAGCCACCGAAGTCATCTGCGGCGTTCCACAAGGATCCTCACTCAGCCCGACCCTCTTTAACGTCTACATGAGCCCCCTCGCAGCCATTGCACGCCGACACAACCTCAACATCATCTCCTACGCCGACGACACCCAGCTGATCCTCTCCCTCACCAACGACCCCACCACCGCCAGAGCCAACCTGCACGACGGGATGAGAGACGTCGCCGACTGGATGAGGAACAGCCGCCTTAAACTGAACTCAGACAAGACGGAAGTCCTCATCCTGGGCTCATCACCCTCCGCCTGGGACGACTCCTGGTGGCCCCCGGCCCTGGGCACCGCACCCAAGCCAACGGACCACGCACGCAACCTGGGCTTCATCCTGGACTCCTCCCTATCGATGACCAGACAAGTCAACGCCGTCTCATCTTCATGCTTCAACACCCTGCGCATGCTCCGCAAGATCTTCAGATGGATCCCCACTGAAACCAGGAAGACCGTCACCCAGGCACTCGTCACCAGCCGACTGGACTATGGGAACACCCTCTACGCCGGAACCACAGCCAAACTTCAAAAGAGACTCCAGCGCATCCAGAACGCCTCCGCACGACTCATCCTGGACATCCCCCGACACAGCCACATCACCGTACACCTGAAAGACCTGCACTGGCTCCCCGTCAGCAAGAGAATCACGTTCAGACTCCTCACCCACGCACACAAGGCCCTCCACGACCTGGGCCCAAAGTACCTCAACGACCGCATGTCCTTCTACACGCCCACACGCCAGCTACGATCAACCAGCCACGCCCTCGCCACCGTACCACGCATCCGCAGAACCACCGCCGGAGGAAGATCCTTCTCCTACCTGGCGGCCAAGACCTGGAACTCCCTCCCCACTCACCTTCGGCGAACCCAGGACCATCTCGCCTTCAGGAAGCAGCTCAAGACCTGGCTGTTCGAGCAGTAACTCACCCCTCCCCCAGCGCCTTGAGACCCTCCCGGGTGAGTAGCGCGCTCTATAAATGCCGTGATTGATTGATTGATTCCTCCGTGGAGATTGTGGAGTTCATGTTGTCCTCTGCAGTCGGTCAGGGTGCGTCCGTGGTACTCCGCAGTTGATTTGGTTTGCGGTGGCATTTTCCATATGCTGTTCTTGTGCTTTTTCCCGCATTACGTGTGGGTTTTGCTGGCCTCTCGCTGCTTATCGCTGATTTCCTCATCGCGCTTTGGCCCATCGCATGTTTTTTCGCGTTGAGGTTTGTGTTTTTATCACGCTCGCGGTGATTGTATCGCGGACATTGACCGCGTTTTCGGGGGACTATCGCATGGTACCGCCGTGTTGTGAATTGCATGTTAACACAGGGTTATTTTCCCGCGATCAGCTGCGATGTGTAAAGTTGCGTTAACATTTTTGGGTGATATTTAGCACACGTTCTTGTGAATATCCCCCTAAGTGTTGTAAATAACAGGTGTTACTATTACTTGATTTACCGACCTCAGAAGCATGGAAGTATGAGTTGGCTCTGCCGGCCAAGTGTTCAGCTCACTGAGCCACAATGCTGATTTATTGCTTTTCCCTTGGTGTTGGTAATGACAAAGCTGGGCTGAGTCATGTTGACACAGCAGTATTCACATTCTTTTTTAGTGAGAGTGAAGGATGTTAAACCCTTCCTCTGCTCCCGCCCTCCAATCAATTCCCTGTCTCTGTTGGCAAGAGTACAGAAAATCTCATGACATCACCCCAGGGGCCGGAGCATCAATTCTCCCATGACTAATGCCAATCCGTGCCAGGTGCTTTCACCCTTCAGGCAAAGATGTATTTTCTCATTTCGCAGTGATGTCATCGCGTTCCCAAACACGTTTATCTCCTTTGGCTTGGGGAGTATGAACCGTTTCCTGGCACTCCACTGCTTTCTGTTTGTGCAATGCTCATGTACTTACCTGGATACAAAGCCAACATGTTAGTAAATAGTTGACGATTTTCAATTTCTGTGTTTACAATATTTTACCACGTTTGGTCTTGAAAAGCGTACACAAATGGATTCACAAACACGTATAAAGTATCTGAATTCTCCCAGGCCAAGGGCACTTACCGAAAAGGTGGCTCTTAATTACCCCCAAAAATATTGTGCACTCGTTTTTTAGATGTCACACACTCTGTCTGTCATTGACAATCTATCATAGCTAATACTTTAACATATTATAGTGGACTTTGCGTGAGCCCACTTCAAGCTCTTGGCTTCGTGAGTTCCTCCTCTTGCAGCTATTGAATAGAGAGATTGTCAATCAAATCCTAGTCCACAAGTGATTACCTCTCTCACCTCATTCTATTGGCTGTTGCTGTGTGCTTCAGCCTGCTGTGGAATCTCTGAATTCCAGTTCACAGGTACTATTTTCTCTCCTGCCTCTTCTTTTTTCCTCTATTTTTTCTTCCCCATTCAGTTTTTTTCGCCCTTCCCGTCCTGCACCTGCGCTATATTTGTTTGTGTGTTTATACCCTGCAGTTGCTACTTAGCCACTCATTTCCATCTATGTGTGCGGCATCCTGCACATACTTTATTATTTACTTACTGTGCAAAAATGGCCCTCATCCATCTTGGGACAGTAAATCAATAATAAAGTATGACCAAAAATATGGTTGCCATGCGTGTGCATATGTGTGCATGCACAGCAGCCATCTCTCAGTGGTGTTTGTTATAGTTCATCACAAAACACTCCTGTGTGGTCGCATGGTGGTGGTCGTCGATTTTTTGGTAAAGTGTAACAAAGACCATTGGAAGATGCCTGCTGTGCATGCGTATGCATACGCAGTCATGGGTGGCCATCTTCGAAAGGTTTTACAGTAAACAATTGTAAAAACAAACAAGCATTGGTAAAGCCAATGAGACTACGCCCTTGTGTCATAGATGATGCTGACTGGCTTTTTCAATTCTTTGATTGAAAGGTCACATAGATCTCTTTGTTTTCCTTTTATGGGGGATTTTGCACTTCCCTTAAGTCCCCTTTCTCTTTCCTGTATACCATATTTTTGTATTGTTTATAGAAGGGGGCCGCCCACTTGACTTCCCTGGTTTCTGTCAGCATCGTCCTTCCTATACCACTACTTCCCCTTTATTTGGGAACTATCTTTTTTCATTTATTCTTGTTCTCGTTCCCTGCCTATACCCTGGCACCTTTACCGCTACTTATGTGCTAGTCGCCTCACCCCTCCCTATATTCCACTTCCTCTGCACCTTGCTATGCCCTAGTGCCTCTACTCATACCATAATAGCTGTACCCCACCTATAATTTTGTAATTCTACTCCTGTCTGTACCCCAGCACCTGTATACCTGTCTATGGCCCCTACCTATACCTTTGTGCTTCTACCTCTGCCCGTATCCTAGCACTTCTGTCTATACCCGACTATCTCTACCCAACTAAAACCTAGCTCTTCTATCCCACATCGACGCTAGCCCTTCTACCTCTGTCACACCCTACTGCTCCTCCCTATGCCACTATATCTAGTACAAAATACAGCTTAGTCCCTCTGTGCCGGGCTACTCTTTAGTATCTCTACCCCTACTAATTCCTATACTCTGTAGCTGTACCTATAACTTAATGCATTTACTGCTTACTATGACATCCTCCCTACTTCCTTATCTATAGCGTCAGTGCTACTGCACTTGTCTATACCCTGGTACCTCTACCGCTACTTACACACTAGTACTGTTAACCTCCCCCCCCCCATATCCTAGTGCCTCTGTTCCTTGATATACCTTAGTATCTCTACTTCCCCCGCCTATGCTCTAGTGCTGCTACTTCTATCCATAGCTAGAACCTCTCCCCTGAAATATACCTTAGTATTCCTCTGCGCCTTCCTACATCCTAGTATCTATATACCTATGTCCTTGAACCTCAACCCCAACCTATACCCGAGTACTTTTGCCTCTCCCTATATCCTAATACCTCTACCTGTACCCTAGTAGTCCGACCTCTCCCTATATCCTAGTACCTCCATCTATACCCTAGTACTCCTGCCTCTCCCCATATCCTACTACCTCTACCTGTACCCTAGTACTCCTGCCTCTCCCTATATCCTAGTACCTCTCCCTATATCCTAATACTCTCACCTCTCCCTATACCCTAGTACCTGTACCTGATAGTTCAACCTTTCCCTATATCCTAGTACCTCTCCCTATACCCTAGTACTCTCACCTCTCCTTATACCCTAGTACCTCTACCTGTACCCGATAGTTCAACCTTTCCCTATATTCTAGTACCTCTACCTGTACCCTAGCACCTCTATTCCACCTCTACTATAGCACCTTTTTCCGTGCCTGTACACTAGCGCTGCTACCTCTACTATACCTAGTACTACTACCTCTATACTTCTCACTAGTACTCCTGCCTCTCCCTATATCCTAGTACCTCTCCCTATATCCTAGTACTCTCACCTCTCCTTATACCCTAGTACCTGTACCCGATAGTTCAACCTTTCCCTATATCCCAGTACATCTCCCTATATCCTAGTACCTCTCCCTATACCCTAGTACTCTCACCTCTCCTTATACCCTATTACCTCTACCTGTACCCGATAGTTCAACCTTTCCCTATATTCTAGTACCTGTACCCTAGCACCTCTATTCCACCTCTACTATAGCACCTTTTTCCATGCCTGTACACTAGCGCTGCTACCTCTACTATACCTAGTACTACTACCTCTATACCTCTCACTAGTACTTCTGCCTCTCGCTATACCCTAGTCCCGCTATTTATAGTAGAGTGCCGGTACCCTCACATGCAGTGTAGCGCCTCTTCCCCACCTCTACCATAGTAAGCACTTTTATCCCTGCAGATACCCTAGTGCTGTTACCTCTACATACACCGGGAACCCCTGCCCCCTTTTGTACCGCTGTGCCTGCCTATACCCTAGCGCCTCTAGGCCTACCTGTACCCGATACAACACCTGCACCTTAGTAGCCCTTCTTCTTCCGGTGTCATCGGCTCTACTTCCTCATCTCTCATGTTAGTACCTCTGTACTTACTCCTAACCTATACCCAGTGCCTCTTACCAATCCCCTCTTCCATTATTGCAGTCCTCAAAAATGTAAAGGAAAATGTTTTTATTTATTTTGGAAATTCACGAGTGGAGTTTCACCAGCGGAGACCCTTCACCTGCTGGTCTCTATTTTCATTGTTCTCTGAAATAAGGCAGAACCGATTCTTTTCAACATTGAAGTGAAGCCATTGTTTTAAAGCGCTCTGCCAGCCTGTCGGGGCTTACAGCGCTATATCAAAAACTATTACATAAATAAAATGGACCCCAGACTTGGACTTCGATGGAAAATATAATAAAGATAATATTTATAAAAATGTTCTTTCAGGCCGTGTTTTCAAGCGAGGGTGGTGCTCGAAAAATGAAAATGTTTAAACATAAATGTGTGACTGTAGGACTTCAGCCCTGGAAGAGACAGACGGCGATAAATGTCAGACAGAGAGGAGACAGTTTTGGAAAGAGCTGCGGCGTAGAAAGGTCGCGTGCGGCTTTGAAATGACCTTGTCCGCCCCCAGAGGTCAGCGGGGGGGGGGGGGCTCAGATCAGAGCGGCGGCACCCCGCCCCCGCTGCCCGGCTCCCTGGCAGGGGCGAGCCGGCGAGGGCTTCCTGCTCACATCTGGGGCCTGCAGCCGAAGGCCGGGGCCCGTGTCCACCAGGGGGTGAGTGGGCTGAGCTGTGCACATACCACAACCAGAGCTGAAAGGGCACCCTTCACACCTTCCTCCGCTTTAGGCGGTGGGTGATCACGGGGCCACAGTGAACACAGAGTCAGAGAACACAGAGTCAGAGAACACAGGGCCAGTGAACACAGGGACAGTGAGCACAGGGACAGATAACACAGGGACCGATAACACAGAGCCAGAAGTGAACACAGGGCCAGAGAACACAGAGCCAGAGAACACAGGGCCAGTGACCACAGGGCCAGTGAACACAGGGACCGATAACACAGAGCCAGAAGTGAGCACAGGGTCAGTGAACTCAGAGTCAGTGAACTCAGAGTCAGTGAACACAGGGCCAGTGACCACAGGGCCAGTGACCACAGAGCCAGAGAACACAGGGCCAGTGACCACAGGGCCAGTGACCACAGAGTCAGAGAACACAAAGCCAGAGAACACAGGGCCAGTGACCACAGGGCCAGTGAACACAGGGACCGATAACACAGAGCCAGAAGTGAGCACAGGGTCAGTGAACTCAGAGTCAGTGAACTCAGAGTCAGTGAACTCAGAGTCAGTGAACACAGGGCCAGTGGCCACAGCGTCAGAGAACACAGAGCCAGAGAACACGGGGCCAGTGACCACAGGGACAGTGACCACAGGGACAGAGAACATAGGGCCAGTAGTGAACACAGGGCCAGAGAACACAGAGCCATTAGTGAACACAGGGCCAGAGAACACAGAGCCAGTGAACACAGGGTCAGTAGTGAACACAGAGCAAGTGACCACAGGGACAGTGACCACAGGGCCAGATAACACAGGGCCAGTAGTGAACACAGAGCCAGTGAACACAGAGCCAGTAGTGAACACAGGGCCAGAGAACACAGAGCCAGTAGTGAACACAGGGCCAGAGAACACAGAGCCAGTGAACACAGGGTCAGTAGTGAACACAGAACCAGTGAACACAGAGCTAGTAGTGAACACAGGGCCAGTGAACACAGAGCCAGTAGTGAACACAGAGTCAGTGAACAGAGGGCCAGAGAACACAGGGTCAGTGACCACAGAGCTAGAAAACACAGTGGGGCATATTCTCAAGGACTCATCGCCGAATTAGCTGCACTTTTCCGCCACGAAAGTGGCGATAGATTTATCGCCCTATTCACAAGCCTGCGCTAACAGCCGACATCGTCAGTTTACCTGCGATAGCTGCCGCTAAAAACATCGCCAAGGCTGACAGCGACAACTAACGCTAATCATATGCAGAGTAGGCGTTCCCGTGCAAAAACTCACAATAACACCACTTCGCGATATTCTCAGCGACCAGCCAGATCGGCGATGCGGTCCAAAAACAGGCGATAAGGCACGTTAGCAGCAGGGTCTTAAGACCTGCTTTTTTCTGGTCTTAAGTAGGACGAAAACCTGCAGTATAAAGGGAGCCCAGCCCAGAGCCACATCTGAAGACCAACAGATGCCATGGAGCTACTAATCATGCAGGTTGGAGACCCAAGAGGGCCACAACACCCACCACCACCACCACCAGGACCACCCCCACGACCACCCCCCCCAGACTACCACCGAGGCAGCGCAGAACAAGACAGCTGGTTCTCCGGGGGGTTTGTGGGGTTCAGGTTGGCCTCTGTAGTTGCTCCAGCTTCCTCCATGGTGCTTCTCAGTTGTTTGGGTTTTGTTTTTATTTTATTTTGGAAGCTTTTATGGTGATTTTTCCCGCCTGACGTGGGACTGGCAAGCCTGGCGCTGCTTATCGCTGATATTTTTATCGCTGTTGGGCCCATCGCCACTTTTTTCACGTTCGGGTTTCCTTTTTTATCGGCGTCCCGGTAATTTTAACGCGAACATTTGACGCGTTATCGGGAAACTATCGCCTGTTGCCGGCGTGTTGAGAATACGTCGTTAACACGGCGTTAGTTTCCCGCAATAGACGGCGTTACGTAAAATTGCATTAACCTAGGTTGGCGATAATTATCGCCCGTTCTTGAGAATATCCCCCAGAGCCTGTAAACACAGAGTCATTGAACACAGGGCCAGTGAACACAGTCAGTGAACACAGGGCCAGTGAAATGAAATGAAATTTGTACTTGTAAAGCGCACCCATACCCCCAAAGGGGTGTCCAGGCACTGTACGCATACCGCTGTGGAACCCTTCCTGGCTTTTCCCTGTGAAATGTCTACTCCTGGGCACCCCCAGGGTGAAGCCAGGCATCTCAGCGCTGTTGGGGCCGTTGTGGAGATTAAGCAAGCTATTGCCCAGAGTTGCAGAGTGGGACCCATGATTAGAATAGGCACCGAGGCGAGAATTATCAGGTCCGAGGAAATTGAGCCCAAGACCCGCCGAGGCGGGAATTGAACCCTGGTCCCGGGCCAGATCTCTGCATCAGGGTCTGCCGCTCTAACCATTGAGCCACACTTCTCCACACAGTGAACAGTCAGTGAACACAGAGCCAGTGAACACAGAGCCAGTAGTGAACAGAGGGCCAGAGAACACAGGGCCAGTGACCACAGGGCCAGTGAACAGTCAGTGAACACAGAGCTAGAAAACACAGAGCATGTGAACACAGAGTCAATGAACACAGGGCCAGTGAACACAGTCAATGAACACAGGGCCAGTGAACACAGGGCCAGTGAACACAGTCATGAACACAGGGCCAGTGAAAACAGAGCCAGTAGTAAACAAAAGGCCAGCAGTAAACACAGGGGCAGTGGACACAGAGCTAGTAGTGAACACAGGGCCAGAGAACACAGAGCCAGTGACCACAGGCCAGTGAACAGTCAGTGACCACAGGCCAGTGACCACAGGGCCTGTGAACACAGAGCCAGTAGTAAACACAGGGCCAGTAGTAAACACAGGGCCAGTGAACGCAGAGCTAGTAGTGAACACAGAGCCAGTGAACACAGGGCCAGTGAACAAAGGGCCAGTGAACACAGGGCCAGTGAACACAGAGCCAGTAGTAAACACAGGGCCAGTAAACACAGAGCCAGTGAACACAGAGCCAGTAGTGAACACAGAGTCAGTGAACAGAGGGCCAGAGAACACGGGGCCAGTGACCACAGGGCCAGTGAACACAGAGCCAGTGAACACAGAGCCAGAGACAGTGAACACAGAGCTAGTGAACACAGAGCTAGTGAACACAGGGCCAGCGAGCACAGAGCCAGTGAACACAGGGGACACCGAGCTAGTGAACATAGGGTCAGTGAACACAGGGAACACAGAGTCAATGAACTCGACCAGGGAACACAGAGAACATAGAGCCAGTGAAAACAGAGCCAGTGAACAGAGGGCCAGTGAACACAGGGAACATGAAGCCAGTAAACACACGGCCAGTGAACACAGCCACAGGGAGAGTGAACATGAGGAACACAGTGCCAGTGAACACAGGGATAATGAACACAGGTAAAACAGAACCAATGAACACAGGCCAATGAAAATGCCAGGGAAGACAGGACCAGTGAACACAGGGCGAGTGAACACAGGGAACACAGGGCCAGTGAACATAGGGAAGAACAGGGCCAGTGGACACAGGGACCACAGAGAACATGGTGCCAGTGACCACAGGGACAGTGAACACAAGAAACACAGAGCCAGTCAGTACAGGAAAAACAGAGCCAGTGAACACAGGATCAGTGAACACAAGAAACACAGATCCAGTGAATACAGGGAACACAGGGCCATGAACACAGGGTTAGTGCGGTTAGCTCCTGCCAGCTCAGTGAGCAAAAAGTACATTTTCGTGCCCCTTCAGTTCAGGTAGTGATATGGCCATAAGTAACCCCAGCCTCTTCTGTGAGGCCTCTTCTCTTGTCAGTTACCCAACCAGGTCCTTTCTTTTAGAGCTGTGGGCAGTGTTTAATTTGTAACAGAATGAGTGCCGGTCCCCAAAACTCTTCTCAGAAACACATGGCAGGTGCTATAAAAAATGTCAGCGCACCGAATACCAAGGCTGTGGAATCTTATATCCACCTCATGCCTCTTTAATCCACTACCATACAAACACTGCCCATTTATCTCACTCTTGCAGGTTCCTCCTTTTGTGATGGGTTTTTCATCATCCTCATTCTCCGTCGTTCTAATTTTTGGGTTTTTCCCTCTCTTTCTCCCAGTAAATGCCTGATGCAGACAAATATGTGCCTGTCCCCTAAAATGAGTGCTGGTGGCCCCCACCGGCATCCACCGGCTCAAATTAAGTACTGGGTGGGTCCTCTAGAGACAGGAAAACAGCTGGCGACCTCAATGCCCACCATGGGCAGTGATCCCCAGGCCGTGGCGTGTAAAGTTGTCAGTGCCCCCATACACAGAGATCCAAAGGGTGTACGTTGGATGGCACTTAGTGCAAACCAGTGGCAGACATACTGAGAGGCCTGGATTTACCAAGATTTCATGCAATGCAGCGCATTAAGGGAAGTTGCTGTGCTGTGTTGTGCAAAAGGAAGAGAACAGAACTGTGCCATATTTACAAAGATATGGCACAGTTCAGCTCTCTTCTAGCACTGGTGTACTTTGGGCTGCCTAGCACCAACGCAGGCACCATTGCATCATGGCGCAAGTTGCCTGCGTTAAGGTCAGGATACCTTCCTGCACAAAAAAACTATCCTTTCAGGCTTATTCCTAATTGCATGTGTGCTGCAGAATGCAATTTCATGGTTAACCCCACTTATTGCTTGGTGTCAGTGTGTTTTTGACCTAGTCTGCTGTAATTCTGCTAATCAGGACCCCAGCAACTGTGCTTTCTCCCCTAAATTGACATGGTAAGTACTTTGGTACCCCCACAATTGGCTACTGGTGTACCCTTGTAAGTCTCTAGTATATGGTACTAAGGTACCTAGGGAATAGGTACACGAGGGGTCTCCCATGGGCTACAGCATGTATTGTGCCACCCATGGAAGTCCACTTAAACTGTGACTACAGGCCTGCCATTGCAGCCTGTGTGAGTTGGTGCTTGCACCGCTCAAAACAGATATACGTTTCCTTATATCTAAGGTCACTGCACTTAAAACCTATAAGTCACCCCTATGGCAGACTCTTCAGTCCAGAGGGCAGGGTGCTTGGTTATAAGTTAGAGGGTGCCCCTGCATGAGCAGGACACCCCTACAACCCTCAGCGTTGATTCTCCAGGCTTTGTAAGTGCGGTCATCCAGTTTTTGACATATAGCGGACATCAGTCATTACGAGTTGTCTAACTATATAGTGGCTGCACCAAACCCGGTCATGTTTGGTATCAAACATTTTGGAATCATACCCCAACACCGATTCCAGTGTTGGAAATATGATCCCATGTACTGGGGGGCTCTTTTGGGTATGCCCCCTGTACTCCGGTAACAGGCTTCCAGGGTCTGTCAGCAAGCTAGTGCTGCTGCCGACCACAGACACAATTCTGACCCCCTGCTGCTAAGCTGAGCTCGAGCAGGGGTAGGTAGAACAATAAGTTTCCTGTCGCAGGGAGGTGTGACCACCTCCCAGACAAGACTTAGTGTATTGGGCTGGGGTGAGGACGCTTGCCAGTGCCACCAAACTGCTTGAAGGACACATTTTGGTTCCCTCCTTGCATACTCTAGTTTGAGCCAGTTCAGAGAGCCCTTGGCTCCCGCTCTGGTGTGAAACTGGACAAAGGACATGGGAGTATCCTCCCCTCTGTCCAGCACCTCCTCTGGGAGGGACCCTGGAGTCTTTCCAAACCTTTACTTAGGGTATTTAAGAGCGTACCTGTGGGTGGGTCCTCAGATTCGTAGTGGGGCAAGACTCAACCCTGAAACAACGTCACTCTTCAATTGTCTGGACACTTGGACTTCGTTGAACTTCGACTGGAACCGAGACTGCATCAAAGAAGACTCCTGCTGCTCCTGGTCTTGCTGTTCTGCAAGTCTTATGCATCATCTGTGTCTGTGTTTCATCCAGGTTCTTCAACAGACCTGTGGGCATCAAGGACACCCAACTAAATCTCCCTTGGAGTGAAGGAGTCACTCCCCTGCATCTGCAGGCACCGCAATGAAGCTGACCGGTCTGCTGCTCCTGTCGTCCTAGGGACTTCCTGGGGCTGAGCAATGCAGGTGGTAGTTCTGCAACTCTCTTGAGGTCTGACCTGTCCTCTCAGCAATTTTGAGGCCAGTATCCCTTATCGGAACGTCTGAGATCAAACCCCTGTCGCCCCAATTGTCTGCAGTGTTCCCTTTTTGCAATCACAAATAGATGGTTGATGGAGTTAAACTAGTGAGTTGGCTTAAGCATGACTTTTGAGGAAGTAAAAAGGAAAATTTGTCATAACAGTTGTTCCCAGTTTTTTTACCGATTGACATGTATAGAGTCGGTATCATGGAGCCACTTCTTAAGTGTTGTGACCATAAAATCCTGTGATCTTAATTGTATATTTTTAGCATGGAAAGCACTGTTCCATCTAATTGTTCTCTGGTTTGTTGAGATTAAAGGACCTTTTATTTGAGGGTTACTGGCACCCAAAGTGTTATGGCTGAAGTGCAATACACTTAATTAGGGATCTTGATCACTGTCCCCCCTTGGAGTGATCCAATAACTCTTACAAAGTGAGACAGCAGAAAAGTGCAATAGGGTATAATCAATTATGCTTTTTGAATTGAGTGAAATAAATGTTGGCTGTGCCGGATGATCAGCGGGGAACCTCCTGTTAAACATCCGAAATCCAAGTTTAAATAACAGTTTAAAAATGTACTTATTTTTTGGCTGCTCATTAGCCCACCAGTCATCTATTACAAGTGGAGGAACGCTAAAAGACGACTCTGGAAGATCCTTGGGTGATATTTAGCTCCAATAATTAGATAGAAAGTTACAGAAGTCCCCAGTAATCATAACCACACTTGTAGCAGTACGAGCAAAGATATCCTCAATTGCCTGAAGAGTGATATAAACTTTTGATTTTTTTTTCTATTAATGATGGTGGAAAGTACATATTCTATATTAATAATTGATTCTGTCCATTTAGGCCTAACAAAACTGGTCGTACATATTCCGCCTTTGATTTATGAACAGTGTTTTTTAATGCTAAACATTTGTTGGTTAGGACCAACAGGCCCCCGGCTGGGCTACCCATTGTTACTTGTTGGCATAAATCTCATACGTAGGGATATTGGGCAGGTTGAAGGGGTTGGTGTGCCAGGTTTCCTGTAAACAGATTACGTGATGTTTGGTTATAAAATAAACAAGACTAGTTTCACTCAACGTCAAATGTCGTTTAAAGTTAGACTAGAGCAGATCACCATCTCAAGATAAGACTTCATAAAATTTAGGTTAGGTATGCGCCAAGACCGCTGGGTTATTGTTAGAACAGATAATCATTGGAAGAGTCAAGACCTCTTGGCACCCCATGGCAAGATTTTTAAAGATACAGATGTTTAAATTTGTACTCCTTAAAAAATTACTAGGGCTGATGAAGTGACTCATTTTGTGTATTAATCCTGCGATTTGATCCTGATGTTTGCTTTGATCTTGTACCATATGTGGCTATTTCGATTTACTTGGTGTTGATATGAGAATACCCCAGTTAGCGAGCTCTTCTTTCTTGGACAGTATTATTTTCACTATTGCCTTTGAGGACCAGGTGGTGCGAGTGGTCTTTTTTAGCCGTGGGTTTACGCAGGAACTTTACGCCGCTTAAATCATGTGTGTTCATTATTTGCATTTCTGGAAAATAAGTTAAAAGTTGTAATATATTTTGCTGGTTTAAATTCTTATGTGGTCCTCGAAAAATATAATCGGGACTGTTACTGTTGCGGTCCACAATAGTCCATAAAGTTGGAACAAATGAAATGTTGTCCAAGTTAGGATGTTGGTGAGTTAGATGCACCCCAGACATAATTGACGTGTGGGTACAGTTGGTGGAGTCTACTATCGGAACCTCATTTGGATCCTTCTGTGAGCTTTTTTGACCCAACCTAACAGGCTGTGTGGTCGTTGTAACAGTGTTAGGCTAGGTTTTTAGAGAGTTCTTTGAGAAGAAGACCAAAGCCATCCGCTATTGTTTTTGTCAGGCTATGAGTCTGATTTTGAATGATTGGTGGAACATAATGGAATTCGGGGGTCAGATGTATTGTTTTGAGGGCTCAGGTTATGCACAATAGTATCATTACTTGTTTGGTTAATAAGACCTGGGTCCTCAAGATTGTTTGTGGCGGATGGAATTGGAGGATCCAATGGAGTTCTTGAGGGAGATGAGTCCTTCCCTTGGGTGTCATTGCTTCCCTTTAAAGAAATATCGGTCACTTTTTGAGGAAACACTAGTTGCATTGGGTGGGCTGCCTTGTCAGGTATGATCCCATTATCACAAGTGGGCTGCCGATATGTTTGACTCCTGTGGAGGAGTCAACTTTGTTGACTACTAGAAAAAGATTTGAAGATTTGAAGAGTTCTTGGAGGGATTGACTGTTTTGTGAGAAGGCTTAGACTCCTTAAGGGTAGACTTTTTATTTAACCTTCTTAACTTTTTTAAGCAGTGCTTACTAAAGTAAGGTTGGATTTCTTCAGTTGAGCCATTGATTGCGAAACAGTTAAAGGATCTCGGTTACACAATCCTTCGTTAAGGATTCAGTTTCATTTTCATCAGAGTGAGCCATTTTCTTTTTATCTTGGTTCATTTATGATATAGAAACTGATTGTTTGGCCTGAAATGTGATAGTCGTTCGAATTCTTTCTGTGTTGCTTTGCTATACTAAAAAAAGGTGTGGTCGTACTGGCTTTTACTGACAGGTCGTAACCAGAAAACGATGAGGTTTTGCTAGAGATAACGTTCCAGGCAAAAGTTGTCAGGGAATGACTATGTTGTCAAGTCTAGCCAAATTGGCTAAGCAAGATTACATCCTTTCTAAAATTAGATACATCTTCTGGAGGGATGCACAGATGGAACTGAGTAAGGGGAGTTTTTCTATCTCTCCTAATAAAAGTGTTTGTTCTGCAAGAGCAGATGATTGGCTCCCCATAGTGTCTGCCGGTTTCAAAAGTTACTGTGGCTGCTCCCATAGCTCGTAGTATGGGGTATACTGGTGGTGTAGTGGTATCGCTCTGATCAGCGCGGTCAGTTGGGTTACAAAGTCGCGGACTTGAGTGAAACTCAGTTAGTAGAGGGCCACTTAGACCTGGAAGCTCCTCCAGTAGGTCAGTATTATCCAGCGGCCCCATCTCCATTAGGGCGGAGAAGTGTCGCCTCACTGCTGGAAACACTGTGAACATCAAAAATAAAATGATAACAAAACAATTTTATTACCATTTTATTTTTCAACCTACCAGCAGAGCCGCTTCTAAGGGCAGGGCGGGGCCATTGCTGGTGACTGACAGCAGCATAGAGGAAGAGTAGTGGGCATTGCAAGTATTGCGACGGCCAGCCCGACATGTGCACTTTAGCTCTTTCCAACCTGAGCTGTGTTGAACAGCCTGGTGGAGAACAAGCATAGACTCCCAGTCCCTGAGTGAGTGCCAAACCAGCCCTCTCCAACCAATCATGGTGCTTCTTTCATGTTGGTTGATAGTATTACCAGCATGAGAGCATCGTCTGGATTGGTTAGGGGAGTTCACTAGACTCTGGCAGCCTGTGCTGGAGCTATGGACTGCTGGGACTGGAGTAGAGCACCGAGGCAGTGGGTAAGTATACTTTCCAACTTTTTTTGTTTTAAGTGCTGACTCACTGACAGGGACTGCAGGAAACTCGCAACTCCAGAGCTTTCAATCGTTGCCGTTTATAACTACTGAGTGGAATGGACCTCGTTTGAGAGCTTTGGCATTGAGCCCAAAGGCATTGCAGGTTTCTGGGGGAAAATATTCTCACCCAGGCTGCCTCACCACTTTAATTTGACAGTAGCCGCCACTGGTATTATCCAAGGAGCTAGCGAGTGATTTATGTAACGAAGGATGATTATTAATTTGCATTAATGGGTCTGCGTCAAATTCCACATGGTCCTTTTACTCTAAGTGAGAATCAACTCTGTATATTGAGTTGGTTATAAACTGACTAATGAAAGAACTTGCATTATTAGGAACATCACTAATTATGGCCGTTGTCGTTATTGTGCCCATGGAACTAATGGCCCAGTGGATTCGGGACAATCCCAACATCACCGGAGTCACATTTGGCATGGAACAACATATCATCAGCCTGTATGCAGATGATGTTCTGGTGGCACTAGATAATCCCATCACTGCCTTTCTGGCGGAACTGGAGACCTTCGGCCAGGTGGCGGGTTCCGTGTTAACGTTGGTAAATCCCAGGCTCTTTAACCTATAGGCATCGCTGGCAACGGTGGAACAACTCGCAACACAATATCCGATACAGTGGACACCCATGTCCATTCCATACTTGGTGATCCAACGAGCCTCCTTGATACAGGCGACCACCGCCTTAAACCACGTGTCCTTTTTCCGTCACCAAGACGACTTGTCCCAATAGAGGCACTATTCGTCGAAGAGCACAACATCCTCGACTCCTCCCAATCCGGCTTCAGAAAAAACCACAGCACAGAAACCGCCTTCCTCGCCGCAACAGACGACATCCGCTCCCTCCTGGACAGAGGAGAGACAGTAGCCCTCATCCTCCTCGACCTCTCAGCGGCCTTCGACACAGTCTCTCACCGCACCCTAACACGCAGACTTCACGACGCAGGGATCCGGGACAAGGCCCTCGACTGGATCCACTTTTTCCTCTCCGGCAGAACGCAGCGGGTCAGACTCCCTCCTTTCCTCTCGGACCCTATACCAACCACCTGCGGAGTCCCCCAGGGATCCTCCCTCAGCCCCACGCTGTTCAACGTCTACATGGCTCCGCTCGCCCCCATCGTCAGAACCCACGGACTCAACATTGTTTCATACGCAGACGACACCCAACTAATCCTCTCCCTATCCAACGAACCCAACGCAGCCAAACACAACTTTAAAGAAGGCATGGAAGCAGTCGCCAAATGGATGAAAAGCAGCTGCCTACAACTCAACACTGACAAAACAGAAGTACTCATCTTGGGCCCACACCCCGACGCCTGGAACGACACCTGGTGGCCCCCCGCCAGATCAACTCCGTCGCATCCTCCTGGTTCCACCCCCTCCGCCTCCTACGCAAGACCTTCAAATGTATCCCCCTCGAGCACAGAAAGACCGTCACTCACGCCCTCGTCACCAGCAGACTTGACTACGACAACGCACTCTACGCCGGAATAAACAAAAACCTCACCCGCAAGCTACAAAACATCCAGAACGCCGCCGCAAGACTGGTCCTCAACCTGCCAAGACACTGCCACATCTCCCAGCACCTGCGCACACTCCACTGGCTCCCCATCGAGGCTAGAATCACCTTCAAGATTCTCACCCACGCACACAAGGCCCTCCACAACACCGGACCAGCATACCTGGTAGAAATGGGATTTTTGGTAGGCTAGGGCATGTGCCAAAGCCAGGCAGAAACCACCACTCTAGTCAGGATAAGGGAGTTACACTCCTAAAATAACCCCTGCTCACCCCCTTGGTAGCTTGGCACGAGCAGTCAGGCTTATCTTAGAGGCAGTGTGTAAAGCATTTGCACATAACCAACAGTAATACAATGTAAGCACTACAAACGGACACCACACCAGTTTAGAAAAATATCCAATATTTTTATATACTTAAAACAAGACCAAATACGATAAAAATACACTATACAGTACTTCAAAAATAGTTACTTCTCAAACTGCCTTTAAGTTGCAAAATACGTTGAAAAACACAGTTCGTACGAGTCGGTAGCTCGGTCCGAGCCTACCGCGATGCTGAAAACAACAGAGTCTCGCAGTTCCCGCTTACCGCGTCGGTACGGGCCAGCAACAGCGGGACAGATTCGTTCACAGTACCTTTCTTAGTGCGGCTCACACAGGCGTGCGAGTCGGTCTTGGCATCCGTCGCGGTCGCGATGCAAAATGGAAGCGGTGCAAGGTGCGGTGTCCCTCGATGCGGTGCGAGCAGCGGCTCGGTGACGATCGTGCAGACGGCGTCGGTGAGACCAAGGCTGGCGGTGCAGGGCGAGTCTGTGCTCGATGCGGTGCTGGCAGGTTGCGGTGCGGGTGACAGAGCCGGTTGGCGGGAATTGGCGCTGGTCGAGCCGGACAGCTGTGCGTGACAAGTCGGTCACGGGTGTCGAGCCAGCAGCGACCGTGTCGGTGAGCCCAGGCCTGCGAGGTGAAGCGAGGCGATGCAGGTCGCGGTGTCTCTCGATGCGGTGCAGGCAGCGGCTCGATGACGGAGTTGGTGAGACCAAGGCTTACGGTGCAGGGCGAGTCGGTGCGGCTTGCGGTGCCTTCAGGACACAAGGCCAGCGACGGAGTCGGTTGACAGAGTCGGTCGCGGTTCCCTCTTCTCTTGGTGAAGTCTTTGCAGTCTCTGAGACTTCTTAACAGGAGGCCAGCTCGGTTCAGGCCCTTGGAGATACTCAGCACAAGTAGAGAAAGTTCAGTCCAGTCCTTTCACTGCCCAAGGCAGAAGCAGCAGCTGCAGGCCAACCCAACAAAGCAACAACACAGCAAAGGGGCAGTACTCCTCCTGGCAGCTCTTCCAGCTCTTCGTCTTGGCAGGCTCCTTGATTCCAGCGAGATCTAAAGTTCTGGGGTTTGGGTCCCCCTTTTTATCCTCAATTTCTCTTTGTTCTCTGAAGGCAGAGAGGCCTTTGCCTAGTCCAAACCAGTTCTGGTCAGTCCTGGAGCACTTTGTTGACAAGTCTCCTTCTTTCCTTTTGCAGTGTAGGCCAGGGACATCAGACACACCACAGGAGGTGGAGCCAGCATTGTGGAGGGAAGGCACTGTCCTATTCAGGTCCCAGGTGCAACTCCTCCCACCCATCTGCATGTAGATCTTGCTATTCAGCCCTGTGCTGGCTCACCCTGTCTCCTGGAATCCCCCAGCCCCTGTCACTCACACTCCAGACAAGGAATACACAATCTAGCAGAGGCAGGCTTGGATGGTTTAGACAAGAAAATACCTACTTTCTATAAGTGGTATTTTCAAACACAGAATGTTAAAACCAACTTCACTAAAAGATGCATTTTATCATTCTGAGTTCAGGCATACTAAACTCGAATTTCTACCATGTTCCCTGGGTCAGTTAGGATCATAGGATGTAATAATCAAAACTGCCCATTCTGGCCTATAGGGAACAGGTAGCCTTGCAATAGTGAAAAAACGAAGTAGGCTGTATTTCACTATCAGGACATGCCACACACACACCAGGGCATGTCCTACCTTTCACATACAATGCACCCTGCCCACCGGGGTACCTTGGGCCTACCTTAGGGGTGACTAACATGTCAAAAAGGGAAGGTTTAGGGACTTGCAAGTGTGTGCACTTGCCAAGTCGACATGGCAGCCCCAGGCTGCGCACAGGCTCTGCAATGGCAGGCCAGAGTTACACTTTACGGGCTGTTTGCGTGGGTGGCACAATCCAGTGCTGCAGCCCACCAACAGCATTTGATCTATAGGCCCTGGCACTCGCAGTGCACTTTACTAGGGACTGACACATAGATCAAATAGGCCAATCATGGAAATACCAATCCATACACATTTTATACAGGAGCACTTGCACTTTCCCACTGCACAGCAGTGAGGAAAGTGCGCAGAATCATTACACCAGCAAAAACAGAGTCAAAAACGGGAGGTCAGAAAGCAAAAAGTCAGGGGAAACACGCCAAAAGATGCCAAGTCTAACACATGTCCCCTCCAGCTGAAAGTAGGGAGAACTACCCAACCCCATTGGAGTTCTCTTCACTAAGGCGGAAGAACCTGGACAGACCATCTGCGTTGGCGTGTTCTGTATCAGGGCGGTGTTCCACCGTAAAGTCCATTCCCTGTAGGGAGATGGACCACCTCAGTAGTTTTGGATTCTCACCCCTCATTTGCATCAACCATCTGAGGGGCCTGTGGTCTGTCTGAACCCGGAAGTGAGTCCCAAACAGGTATGGTCTCAGCTTCTTCAGTGCCCAGACCACAGCAAAAGCTTCCCTTTCTATGGCACTCCACCTCTGTTCCCTGGGGAGTAGTCTCCTGCTAAGGAAGACTACAGGCTGATCCAGGCCCTCTTCATTCAGTTGTGAGAGCACCGCTCCCACACCATGCTCTGAAGCGTCAGTCTGCACGACGAATTCTTTGGAGAAGTCAGGTGCCTTGAGCACGGGCGCCGTGTACATGGCTGCCTTCAGGGCATCAAAAGCTTTCTGGCAGGACTCAGTCCAGATCACCTTCCTGGGCTGCTTCTTCGAAGTCAGCTCTGTTAAGGGGGCAACGATAGTGCCAAGGCCCTTAGCAAATCTCCTATAGTAGCCGGTGAGACCTAAGAAGGCTCTCACCTCTGTCTGGGTCTTGGGGGGCTCCCAAGCCAGAATGGTGTCAATCTTGGGTTGTAGGGGCGCCACCTGGCCGCTTCCTACCTGGTGTCCCAAGTACACCACAGAACCCTGCCCGATCTGGCACTTACTGGCCTTGATCGTGAGGCCTGCACCTTGCAGAGCCCTCAACACTTTCTCAAGGTGCTGTAAATGTTCTTCCCAGCTGGAACTGAACACAGCAATGTCATCCAGGTAGGCGGCACTGAAATCCTCCAGTCCAGCCAACACCTGATTGACCAACCTCTGAAAGGTGGCAGGGGCATTCTTCAACCCAAAGGGCATCACCCGAAATTGGTAATGACCTTCTGGGGTTGAGAATGCTGACCTCTCCTTGGCCCCATCGGTTAAGGCAATCTGCCAGTACCCAGACGTTAAATCAAACGTGCTGAGGAACCGGGCAGCTCCCAACCGATCAATGAGCTCATCAACTCTGGGGATGGGGTGCGCATCAGTCCTGGTGATGGCATTGAGCCCACGGTAGTCCACACAAAACCGGAGTTCTGGAGTGGCACCGGGCGCAGCAGCCTTTGGGACCAAGACCACTGAGCTGGCCCAAGGACTGTTGGAGGGCTCAATCACCCCTAACGTCAACATCTTAGAGACCTCCTCCTTGATGCTGGCCCTGACCCGGTCAGTCAACCTGTAAATCTTGTGCTTCACAGGAGGGCTGTCACCAGTGTCCACGTCATGGGTACACCAGTGAGTAACACCGGGGGTCAGAGAGAACAGTGGGGCGAACTGTCCCAACAACTGGTGACAGTCCCCCTGCTGCTCCTGAGTCAGAGTAGGGGAGAGGATCACACCCTCCACTGACCCATCATGCTCCTTGGTAGACAGGAGGTCAGGGAGAGGCTCACTCTCCTCTTCCACCCCATCATCTGTCGCCAAGAGCATACTCACTTCGGACCTCTCGAAGTGGGGCTCGCTTGATGCGGTTCACGTGAAGGACCCTCAAAGGATTCCTTGGAGCCTGCAAATCCACCAGGTAGGTGACGTCACTTTTGTGCTCCACCACCTCATATGGCCCAGTCCACTTGTCCTGCAAGGCACAAGGTTCCACTGGGGCCATGACCCACACTTTTTGCCCAGGTTGAAATTCGACCAGTGGCATTCTGGTCATACCACCTCTTCATTTCTTCCTGGCTTGCTTCTAGGTTCGCCTGAGCTAGTTTCCTGAAGCGGGCAGTTTGGTTTCTAAAGGCCAGCATGTAACTAAACACATCCTGGGGAGTTTTCCTGGGAGCTGCCTCCCAGCCTTCTTTTACCAAACTCAGAGGTCCTCTGACAGGGTGGCCATACAGGAGCTCAAAGGGGCTGTACCCAAGAGACTTCTGATGCACCTCCCTGTATGCAAAGAGTAGGCATGGCAAGAGGACGTCCCACTTACGCCTCATGGGTTCTGTTAGACCCTTGATCATGCCTTTCAGGGTCTGGTTGAATCTCTCCACCAGACCGTTTCCTTGTGGGTGGTAAGGCGTGGTGAACTTGTAGGTTACACCACACTCCTTCCACAGGGATGTCATATACTTGGATAGGAAATTGGTCCCCCTATCAGAAACCACCTCTCTGGGGAATCCCACACGGGAAAAGATCCCCATTAACGCCCGGCCCACCACTGGCGCCATCGTTGTCCTGAGAGGGATTGCCTCCGGGTACCGAGTGGCATGGTCCACCAAGACCAGGATGTACCTGTTGCCCATGGCTGTCTTGGGAATCAGTGGCCCCACAATATCCATCCCTACCCTTTCAAAGGGTGTTCCAACAACAGGAAAAGGTTGGAGAGGAGCTTTGACCTTCCTCCTACTCTTACCACTTGCCTGGCAAGTTTGGCAAGACCTACAGTGTGCATCTGACTGCCTTCGCATTTGGGGCCAAAAGAAGTGGGTGACAAGCCTGTCAAAGGTCTTGTCCTGCCCCAAATGTCCTGCCAAAGGCACGTCATGAGCCAGACCCAGTAGGAAGGTCCTGAAGCGCTGGGGTACCACCAGCACACGGGCTGACCCAGGCTCAGCAACCTTAGGCTCACTGTATAGGAGACCATTCTCCCAGTAGATCAGATGTGACCCGGACTGATTACCAGTTGCCTGGTCTGCAGCCTGCCACCGCAGACCCTCCAGAGTAGGGCACTCGTTCTGCTCCCTGCAGAACTCCTCCCTGGTGGGACCCCCTTCTTGCTGCCAATGGGTCAGCTCAGAGATGTCTCCCAGTTCGGCTACCTGCTCCCCTGTAGGCACCGGGGCGTCCCCCTCGAGGTCCGCCTCCTCCCGTTAGGTGGGAACTTCGGGGGCCGGTTTCCCGCGCCCCCTGCCCTTCCTCTTGGCAGGGACTTGGGCCATTGTTCCAGGCTCCAAATCCTCTATATCACCCTTTCTGGCTGCCATTGACCGAGTAGACACGCATGCCCACTCTGCCAACCCAAGCATCTCCAAGTGAGACCTGAGCTCAACATCCTTCCATAAGGACTGCTCCAGGCCGTTACCTAGCAGACAATCTACAGGCATGGTAGGGCTCACAACCACCCTCAAGGGACCTGAGACCCCCCCATTCAAAGGGAACCTGCGCCACCATACACTGGCGCTCAGAGTTGTCTACAGCCACTACTTGGTGGAATGCCCCTGGGACTACCTGCTTCTCAGAGACCAGGTGACACCGGACTGAGGTCACACTGGCTCCAGTATCTCTGAGAGCCTCTACCCTGTTCCCATTGATGGTCACCCAGGTGCTATATTTCTTTGTGTTAGGCGGCACCTGGTTTCCTGGGACCATCTCACTGTCCCCTAGTGAGACGAGGGTCATTTCTGCGGGATCCCCACCCTCCTGTGGGCAGCCCTCCTCCCCAAGCGCTACACTAGCCAACACTTTGGACTGTCCACCAGTGGGCGGCTGTGTCACCTTTGGGCACTTGGGGTCCCCCTTGAAGTGACCTACCTGGTCACATGCGTAACACTTGCGGGGGCCGGTCTCAACAGGCTTCCCTGTAGAGACCACTTTCTTCTTATCACCGGGGGGCTGGGAACCTTTACCCTGGGTACTAGTTTGGGGCCCTTTAGAGAACTCTTGTGCTTTACCCTTGTCCCCCCCACTTTTCTGCTGGGGACCCTGCCCACCTTTGGCTGAGTCTCCCCCAAACGCTTTCTTGTGGACCCGGGTACTCACCCAGCGGTCCGCCTCCATAGAAAGCTTCCTGGGGTCAGTTAGCTTACTATCAACTAGGTGCTGGCGCAGATCTGCAAAACATAGAGTAGACAAGTGCTCCCATGCAATCAAATTGTAGAGCCCCTGAAAATCTGTTACATTACTGCCCTTCACCCAAACATCCAGCGACCTACAGAACATATCCACACATTCCAACCAAGTGTTGGCCTCAGACTTTTACTGGACCTAAACTGATCCCTGAACTTTTCAGGAGTGAGCCCATACCTAGTGAGGAGAGCGTCTTTCATGTCAGCATAGGTGAGGTCCTGCCCCTTACCCAAAGCTATCAGAGTATCCCTAGCTTCCTCTGGAAAGAGAGGCCACAACCCCGCTCCCCAGTTCCTCTCAGGGACCCCATTCATATGAATGGACGACTCGTACCCTTGAAACCACCTTTGTATGTCATCACCCTTTTTGTACTCTTTACCTACATTCTTGGGGATGTGTACAATCCTGTCTGTGTGTGCTGAAGAATTGCTGCCACCATCTGAGCCGGTTCTACTTTTTAGCTCCAGCTCCTTAATCATTCTCTCATGATCTAGTACCATCTTCCTTTCCTCCATGGCTATTCTTTTTTCTTCCCTCTCACTTTCTATTCTGAGTTTCTCCAACTCAAACCTCCTTACTTCCCGCCTGTCCTCCAGCTCCTCTGGGGACAAGCTACTGCTGCCTGGCCTGGAGGGCTCCCCCCCTCCCAAAAGCACATCCACCCTAGGAACAGGCTCCTCCACCTCTCCAGTGAGATCACCAGATTGCCCACTGGCACCTCTGGCTGCTACCCAGGCCCTCAGCGCCTTTTGTAGCTCAGCCTTCCTGGTGAGGCCTCTGACCTGGACTTTTAGGTTCTTGCAAATCGATTTTAACTCCTTGACATTGTAGGCTTCCAATCGATCCTCCTCAAAGGCAATTTCTACTGATGCAATTGATGATACTATAGATTCAGGCATGTTGAAGTAGCAAGTTCAAACTGGCAAGATCAAAAATAGGCCAAAAAGAAAAAGACCCTGTATGTGGTACGTAATGGTCTGCGATATGGTAGTAGTGCACACCAATCACTGTAAGTCAAGTGCAAACACAAGTCCTATCCTCACCGCTGACAACCAATGTTAGAAATGGGATTTTTGGTAGGCTAGGGCATGTGCCAAAGCCAGGCAGAAACCACCACTCTAGTCAGGATAAGGGAGTTACACTCCTAAAATAACCCCTGCTCACCCCCTTGGTAGCTTGGCACGAGCAGTCAGGCTTATCTTAGAGGCAGTGTGTAAAGCATTTGCACATAACCAACAGTAATACAATGTAAGCACTACAAACGGACACCACACCAGTTTAGAAAAATATCCAATATTTTTATATACTTAAAACAAGACCAAATACGATAAAAATACACTATACAGTACTTCAAAAATAGTTACTTCTCAAACTGTCTTTAAGTTGCAAAATACGTTGAAAAACACAGTTCGTACGAGTCGGTAGCTCGGTCCGAGCCTACCACGAAGCTGAAAACAACAGAGTCTCGCAGTTCCCGCTGACCGCGTCGGTACGGGCCAGCAACAGCGGGACAGATTCGTTCACAGTACCTTTCTTAGTGCGGCTCACATAGGCGTGCGAGTCGGTCTTGGCATCCGTCGCGGTCGCAATGCAAAATGGAAGCGGTGCAAGGTGCGGTGTCCCTCGATGCGGTGCGAGCAGCGGCTCGGTGACGATCGTGCAGACGGCGTCGGTGAGACCAAGGCTGGCGGTGCAGGGCGAGTCGGTGCTCGATGCGGTGCTGGCAGGTTGCGGTGCGGGTGACAGAGCCGGTTGGCGGGAATTGGCGCTGGTCGAGCCGGACAGCTGTGCGTGACGAGTCGGTCACAGGTGTCGAGCCAGCAGCGACCGTGTCGGTGAGCCCAGGCCAGCGAGGTGAAGCGTGGTGATGCAGGTCGCGGTGTCTCTCGATGCGGTGCAGGCAGCGGCTCGGTGACGGAGTCGGTGAGACCAAGGCTTACGGTGCAGGGCGAGTCGGTGCGGCTTGCGGTGCCTTCAGGACACAAGGCCAGCGACGGAGTCGGTTGACAGAGTCGGTCGCGGTTCCCTCTTCTATGTGGCAACTGAAACAGCAGTTCCAGGAGCGGTACCCAGAGGTTGGTGAAGTCTTTGCAGTCCCTGAGACTTCTTAACAGGAGGCCAGCTCGGTTCAGGCCCTTGGAGATACTCAGCACAAGTAGAGAAAGTTCAGTCCAGTCCTTTCACTGCCCAAGGCAGAAGCAGCAGCTGCAGGCCAACCCAACAAAGCAACAACACAGCAAAGGGGCAGTACTCCTCCTGGCAGCTCTTCCAGCTCTTCGTCTTGGCAGGTTCCTTGATTCCAGCGAGATCTAAAGTTCTGGGGTTTGGGTCCCCCTTTTTATCCTCAATTTCTCTTTGTTCTCTGAAGGCAGAGAGGCCTTTGCCTAGTCCAAACCAGTTCTGGTCAGTCCTGGAGCACTTTGTTGACAAGTCTCCTTCTTTCCTTTTGCAGTGTAGGCCAGGGACATCAGACACACCACAGGAGGTGGAGCCAGCATTGTGGAGGGAAGGCATTGTCCTATTCAGGTCCCAGGTGCAACTCCTCCCACCCATCTGCATGTAGATCTTGCTATTCAGCCCTGGGCTGACTCACCCTGTCTCCTGGAATCCCCCAGCCCCTGTCACTCACACTCCAGACAAGGAATACACAACCTAGCAGAGGCAGGCTTGGATGGTTTAGACAAGAAAATACCTACTTTCTAAAAGTGGTATTTTCAAACACAGAATGTTAAAACCAACTTCACTAAAAGATGCATTTTATCATTCTGAGTTCAGGCATACTAAACTCGAATTTCTACCATGTTCCCTGGGTCAGTTAGGATCATAGGATGTAATAATCAAAACTGCCCATTCTGGCCTATGGGGAACAGGTAGCCTTGCAATAGTGAAAAAACAAAGTAGGCTGTAATTCACTATCAGGACATGCCACACACACCAGGGCATGTCCTACCTTTCACATACAATGCACCCTGCCCACCGGGGTACCTTGGGCCTACCTTAGGGGTGACTAACATGTCGAAAAGGGAAGGTTTAGGGACTTGCAAGTGTGTGCACTTGCCAAGTCGACATGGCAGCCCCAGGCTGCGCACAGGCTCTGCAATGGCAGGCCAGAGTTACACTTTACGGGCTGTTTGCGTGGGTGGCACAATCCAGTGCTGCAGCCCACCAACAGCATTTGATCTATAGGCCCTGGCACTCGCAGTGCACTTTACTAGGGACTGACACATAGATCAAATAGGCCAATCATGGAAATACCAATCCATACACATTTTATACAGGAGCACTTGCACTTTCCCACTGGACAGCAGTGAGGAAAGTGCGCAGAATCATTACACCAGCAAAAACAGAGTCAAAAACGGGAGGTCAGAAAGCAAAAAGTCAGGGGAAACACGCCAAAAGATGCTAAGTCTAACAATACCTAAACAGACGACTCGAATTCCACGCACCCCAAAGGACCCTACGATCAGCCCAGCTCTCCTACGCCATGGTCCCTCGCGCCAGGAAGTCCAGATCGGGAGGCCACTCCTTCTCCTTCCTCGCGGCCAGAGCCTGGAACGCCCTACCGCTCCACCTCAGACAGACGACATCACTCCCCATCTTCACGAGAAACCTCAAAACATGGCTCTTCGATAGACCTCCTCCTTGATGGACTGGAACCTGCACCTCCCCTCCTCCCCAGTGCCTTGAGACCCTTACGGGTGAGTAGTTGCGCTCAACAAACCCATGATTGATTGATTGAGTGGTTCTAAGGAGTTGTTGGGTAAAGAACTTTGAACAGATGATGTCTAAATCTGCCACATTTGAATGGGAGGGTAGACAAGCCTATGCCTGCAGGTATTAGGGGTGGGCTTAGTGTTTCCTGTACCTCCGACCTGTAGAGCCTCGGTTGAAAAACAGTCTCTGATGGAGGGTTGCTTTGTCAACCTGGATGTAATCGATCGCGAAGACTAATATAGAAGCTGAGAAGATTGATCCATTATGATTTGAATTTCTGGTGAAGGATGGTTCTCACAAATATCAAGACTTACTAAGGTTGGCATGACCTCGATATCAAGTTCGATGGGCTATCCAAATTGATATTCGTGTTGGTATGAATGTTCTCAACTTCCATAGTATGAAGACTTTTGTTAAATTTTTATTTGCTTTCTTGGGATCTTGTTTTCATGATAATTTAAGAAGTCAAAAGTTGTATTTACAAAACGTTTTGCGAAAGTTTTCCTGAAAATCTGCCACTGACAGGAAAATGGAGAAAATGGTAGGCGAATAAAAGCTGTATGCATAGATCTGGCCTGCTCTTAAGTCACAAGCAAGGCCGTGGCCAATGTGTGAGGTGGGACACACAAAAAGGAGCCAACCAGACTCCCAGTGTTAGAATTTACTGCCATTACCACATTTCCTCCACACCCTGCTCAATGCCTCGACTCGCCCCACGCCACTACCCCAGCTCCAGCCAGCCCCTCAATCCTTGCCCCATAAAGCCTCGCAGTGATTCGCGATGCACCCCATTGACCCCCCACTACACCTGAACTTGGGGTTCCAGAGCAGCAGGAATTTCGGTTGTCTCCACCTGAGTGAGGGGAGGATGGGGGGGGGGGTGTTACCTTGATGGTCAATGGCTCCGGGGGCCTCGGTGTGCCTCTTGGTCTCCTGTACTCTGGAGGCTGGCAGCAGGTCAGCTGGACTTGCTGGCAAGGGAGCAAGAGTGTTAAACTCGCTTACTCTGTTCTACTGCTACCCCCTACTCCGGGTGGGCGGGCAGCCACAACTGCAGCAGTGGTCAGCAGTCAAGGCCAAGTCTGGCCAAGTCCAGAGCCAGTGTCAACAGGACCGGGAAGCCCTAGCCGGCTGTCGGAGGCCAAGTTAAAGGTGGCCAAAGCTGCCAGGGGTGATAAGAGGGGGAGGAAGGGGGGTCGGTGGGTACAGAACAGTCGAGGAGCAACTGGACAGGCACAGTCACCATTTCCAGAGAGCTGGGATGCTCACTTGTTTACTGCTTCCCACGTGACACACAGTCATTAGCACGGCACAAAGTACTCTTGAAAAGGAGAGAGGAAGAGAGTGCCAAATTTACTTAAATATGGCCCTCTCCTCCCCTTTCCCTAGCGCCGATGCTGAAATCAGCAGCTGTGCGCCATGGAGAAGGGTGTCTTTGTGCGTCTAGCATAGGTTTTGTACTGGAAAGGTATCCTTCCAGTACAAAATACTATGCATAGACTGACTTAAACCATTTTCCCTCTTAAACCATTTTCCCGCTGGGTGGGGAGCAGGAGGCCTGTGCCTGCTCCCCACCCAGATGTCTGAGGCAGCTAGTTTGAGAGGTTTACACTGCGCAAGTCAGGCTGGCCATTGCAAAACGGCTGACCAAAGTGATTTGCACAGTGTAAACTGGTGGAGTGAGCACCACTCCCCTTCTGTCAGTCAGCAGTAGCCCCGCCCCCAAATACTGCTTGGACTGGGAGCAGTAAAAAATAAAACGGCAATGCATTTTATTACCATTTTATTTTTCACTTTTGCTGTACTGGCTGCGGAGGCGACGCTCCTCTGCCCTAATTGGAGGGGGGGGGGGAGTGCTGCTGCTGTAAAGTGCAGCACACATACAAAGTCGGAAAAGGAAGGAGAAATTAAAGCATTTTTCCTTCCTTGCGCCTACTTCAAAAAGGCGCAGTTTTCTGACGCTACACCCTATCTACTTTATTTAGTAAATTGGGTTTAGCGTCAGAAACCTTGGTTGGTTGCACGGGAACACCCATGCTCCCCCCATGGTACGCCCCCTTGGCACTAAGTAATGCAAAGCAGCGATATGCACTACTTTGCTTACTTTCACGTTATTTCAAGCGCAAAACAAGTTTAGCGCTGGAAGGTAAATGTGGAAAAAAAGATCTTGCGCCAATTTGTGTCACTTTTGTGATGCAAACACGGCGCCAAATCTTAGTAAATCTCCCCCTTGGTGTCATAGGAGGACTGCAGAACCTTCTTTTATTATAAAACCACTTACTCCCCCTTCCCGCTTACTCCCCTTTTTTTTTGTAAACCCTTACTACTCCGCTTTACTCCTATTAGTTTTTGCAACCCCCTTACTCCCATTCCCGCTTTAGTTTCTTTTATTTAATGAACCCTCCACTCTCTCTCTATGCTACCCCTGTTCTCTATATCCAACCCTTCACCTTCTTTCCTCTTTGGCACCCTCTTCTCTCTACACAATTTCTTTCAGCTCGTAAACATTATATTTTTGTGGAAACCTTTCCTTAAAATGACATTTTCTTGCACGTTTTCATCTGGCTGACTTTCTTCATTTTATGAATTAGTCAAAATGATGAATTACTGTACACATATGGGGACAGAGAGAATGTGGATGCATGAAGACAGAGGAAGAAAGACGCTAGAACGACATAGTGGAACAGACTAAACACGGGGGGCAGATTTACAAGCCCCTTGCGCCACTTTTGCGTCACTTTTAACATGGGAAAAATGACTCCCCGGGATGCGTAGGGACAGCGAATAGTGACAGAAGAGCAGAGAAGAAGAAACACTCTTGGGACGTTTACGCAGAGAAGGATATGGAGAACGGGGAGGGACTGCGACAGTGGGAGCGGCTGTAGAGTCAGGGAAGTGGTTGGACTTTAGTGAAAGAGTCAAGTGATGGAGCTACTAGATGTGATGCTCATGCTCCAGTTGCTCCACTGGGCCTGTCAGCAGAACTGCGCCCCTCTGAAGAAAAGAGCCGCAGTCGGCCGGTGGCGGTTCAAGCCCTGGGGTTTATTGATGCATATTTATATAGAGCGGACATTACCCAAAGGCGCTAGAGCGCTATACAAGAGAAATATTTTGTTACATGGAAGTTACAGAACAAATACTACTATAAAATATTAAAAAGGTTGAGAATACAAATTGGTAGATCATTACAAAAGAGAGAATGTACAGGAGGTACGTACAGCAGTAAAAAGGTTGCGGTAGTGCAGCTGCTGTGCCAAGAGTTGATTGGAGCGTTTTAGCTAAATTATCGTTGGAGGAGAAGGGTTTTCAGGTCCGTTTTGAAAGTCGCCAGAGAGGAGATTGTGCGTAGATAAGGAGGTAATGAGTTCCAAATTCTGGTTGTCCCATTAGTCGTTCCTTTTTAAAGGACGGGGGTTCAAGCAGCATTGCTTCTGCATTTCACGATGGTCTAGAGCCGCCTAATAGCTTGAGTTTGTTCGCGGGCTAACTGGGAGCGGACGTGTGCGGAGCCGGGAGTGCTGCCGGGAGTCTTGTAAATAGCCCTCACTTCCATTGGCAACCATCGCAGGGTGATCAGCATAAGTGTGATGCAGTCATTAATTTAGGCCCCATAGAGAAACCGTGCTTCTGGGTGTATCGATTTCAGGGGGTGTGAGATGGGTTTTGAGGCGACTAGTCAAGAGGGAGTTACAATAGACTATTCTGGAGAGCACCAGTGTATGAGCAAGAAATTTTAGATCTTGCTCTGGAATGTAACGGCAGATTCCACACCGAAGACATAGTTCATAGTGCACATTTTTAGCCGTGGTGCTGATTTGAGAATGTAGGTTGAGCCTTTTGTCTAGGATGACTCCTACAGATTTTGCACTGTCAACAATGGTGGGTTCACTGTTAAGGATGTTGTGTGTGTCCATCCAGGATTGTAGCAGAAGTGTTGATTTTGGAGGGGAGATAAGGAAAAATGAAGTTTTAGAAGAGTTTAGCTTTAGGTGATAAGAAGTCATCCAGTCGTGAACCGAGTTTAGGGTGGTGACGAGATGTGAGATATTGTTTAATGAGGAGACCTTAAGATACAGTTGTGCGTCATCTGTGTATTGATCATAGAGGATCCCTGCCTTCTTAAGGAGGACTTCAAGTAGCTTGATGTATAGATTGAAAAAGGTTGGGGCAAAGATGGACTCCTGAGAGCCCCCTTGTTCAACCGCATCTGTGAAGAAAGATAGTCATCAATTTTTACCATCTGAGACCTGCCCATGAGGAATGAAGTGAACCATTTAAGGACCATGCTATCAATGCCGATTCGATTTTTAAGTGTGTCTAGGACCGTGTGGTGGTTGACCGTTTCGAAGGCTGATGATAGGTTAAGGGGAATCAGGAGGCAGTGGTCGTCTGAGTCTAGAATACGAAAGACATCATCGACCGCATGTAATAGAGCAGTTTCTGTGCAGTAGCCCTGATTAAAACCAGATTGGAATTCATCTAGGAGGTGTTGGGTGAGTTGCTCCGCTGCACATCTTTCAATGATTTTTGAGAGGGAGGACAGGTTGGAGATCAGACGGTAGTCGTTGAGGTCATTAGTAGAAGGTTGTTTGAGGAGAGGGGTGACTTGTGCAGTTTTGAGCCAGTCAGGAAATGTTCTTTCCAGTGGGAAGCATGTGAGTATAAAGGTCTTTGGCAACGTCGGCTGTGATTCGGTCTGCAAAGGTGGTTGGAGGGTTTTGTTTTTATGATAATCTTGAGTACGTCTTCCTCTGTAATGGTATTAAAAAGTTGCCAAGTCTCTTTGGATTTGCACCCCAGGGAGATGAAGAATGTACGTCATGACATAGAAGTGATTAAACTTTGGAGTCAAAGATCTGTGGAAACTCCCCTGCTTGTGATGGTGGGTGCTTCAAATTTGATGGTTGTGGACGTGGAGTTGGCGGTTTTGACCAGATCTAAGAGATGCTTTGGCTACTTCTTGGCTGAGTCCAGGAGGGATCTGAAGTGTTGGATTTGTCCTAGAAATTAGTATTTTGTATTGAGATCTAGCATTTCTGAGGCAAGTGAGGCCGATGGTGGAGAGCGGCCGTCTCCAGTTCTTTTATAAGATTCTTAAGGCTTTCCTTTCCTCACAGAGGGCCTTGTTGACCCGTGGCACTGATGGATTTGCTTTGGAATGGAGCTGCAATATCAAGCACATCGGAGCAAGGCCGGTTTTAATGCTGGAGGCAACCAGTGCAACGGTCTTTTTTGGTGCTCCCCTCCCCCCCTTATGACTTCCATCTCCACGAATTCCCTCACTACCACTCTCCAACAGCGCACCTCACCTCTCCATAGCTCCTCTCTGACATACATTTAATTTTTAAAGCGCTACTCGTAGTTCACTCACACTCAGTTTTGTGATCAGCATGGTACATGTTCTTTGCCGCAGGCACATTATCCCTCTGTGCTACTTTATGATGAGTCAAAACCGCCACTAGACAAAATTCTGATCAAGTTCATGTGCTTTTAAAACCATAAGTTATTTTTAAACACAGTGCCCCCACCAAAGTCAGCGCCAGGTGCGGCGGCACCGGTTGCACTGCGCTCAAGTCGGCCCTGCATCATAGAGGCATGCAAAGTGTGGCTCAATGGTTAGAGCGGCAGACCCTGATGCAGAGATCTGGCCCGGGACCAGGGTTCAATTCCCGCCTCGGCGGGTCTTGGGCTCAATTTCCTCGGACCTGATAATTCTCGCCTCGGTGCCTATTCTAATCATGGGTCCCACTCTGCAACTCTGGGCAATAGCTTGCTTAATCTCCACAACGGCCCCAACAGCGCTGGGATGCCTGGCTTCACCCTGGGGGTGCCCAGGAGTGGACATTTTCACAGGGAAAAGCCAGGAAGGGTTCCACAGCGGTATGCGTACAGCGCCTGGACACCCCTTTGGGGGCATGGGTACGCTTTACACGTACAAATTTCATTTCATTCAAAGCTGTGGGAGTTGCTCGTCATTAACATTTGTGGTGGGGCCGATGGAGGGTAGAATCTTCTGAGCAGTGTTGATGTCTATGGGGCATATTAACAAGGGCCATATCGCCGCTTTTCTGGCTTTAAAAGCCAGAAAAGCGGCGAAAATGTCATCGCACTATCAACAATGCGGTGCTAACATGCTTTACCGCATGTTAGCAGCCGTTCTCCACACGCCTAGCCTCGCATCTCTAATGAGATGCAAAGGAGGCGTTCCCAAAGAAAACAACAGGGAAAACAGTCCGTAACCGCACATCGCAGTATTAACAAGCTGTGCCCTGACACCCATAGCGTTATTAAAAGCCGCGCTAACCGCGGTTATCGCCGGTATCTAACGTCTGATAAATTTCAGACTTGTCTATCTCTTCAATGGGAGGTGGATTGAATGGCTGAGTCCACATCTCCCTATCAACAACATTCGCTGGTTTTCACACGGTAATGTGGAATATCGCCGTCAATCGCCGGATTTCACATCGCCTGTTAGCCAAGCGTTGTTAATACGCCGCTAACACGGCGATGTGAACCGGCGATAGACGGCGATAATGACAAATGCGATAAACGCGTTCAGCGATTATTATTGCCTTTTGTTGTTGATATGCCCCTATGTTCCTAGTGTCTCGAAACAGGCAGTTGCTCTTTTCGGTTGACCCATTGCGCGCGGTATCAAGAGAGTCGCGGGGTGAACGGATTGAGGGAGTGGGTTGACTCTGCTGCTTTGCTCCCTAAGGGTTTTGAGGGCTGCAGTAAAACGGACGCGTTTCTAACCAATGTTACTGAGCCCGAAAGCTTTAAGACGTTCAATTAACCACTAACTTTTACAAAAATCCTGCCCCGATACTCCCCAAGCGAAAGGCTGAGATCCGCAATTGTGTCTCACCTTCTTTTGGGATCCCGGAACTATTTTCGGTGCCAGTAACCCCCTACTCCCATAATTGTCTGAAACTATCTACCACCACTCACCTTCATGACCTTTGCACTTTAACAATCCCCGCCTCCCTGTTTCCAAACCTCCCTGCGCACAGTCTGCAAGAAGAGGCTTCACCTGAAATAGACTTTATCGATAGGAACGGGTCAGGTGCCAGTGTAGGAACTGTTGCCACAGTGTGCAGTGCAATGCCGCCACCTCGTGGTCACTATGGGGTACCGCGCTTGAATCAATAGAGCGCGCTGTCTTAAAACACAGCAACCCTTCTAGGCTGCCCATGAACCACACAGAAAATCAAGATTAATTTCCTTTCTACAAAAGATCTTGACAGACCGGGCCAGTGCACATGGCACAGAAGTGCGAACTGAAGAGTATATTGATGAGGAGAAGCAGTAAATCTGGGGCGTTGTTGTCTCGAATCAGGTCTATTTATTAGAACCACTGTGAGAAAGTGCCATCTTTCGTGCATGGTATGCCCCCACTTTTTGCTGAATTGCTGATGTGCTTTGACTGAGTGTGCCCTGGGCTCCTGCCAACCAGGTACCCAGGGGCTGTGTTCCTTCCCTAAAACTGCATTGATACCAACACCCAATTGGTATCCCTGGCCACAGGTCAGCCCCTGGTAAATGGTACCATGGGTACCCAGGGCACTGTGACCAGGGAAGGCCCCTAAGGGCTGCAGCACTTGTTGTGCCACCCTTAGGGACCCTGTACCTTTACACACACACACTGTCTTTGCAGGCTGCGTGTCTTGGTGCAGAACAAAAGTGAAGAGTCGACATGGCACACATCCCTGTGTGCCATGCCTACAAGCCACTGCCCTGGCCTAGGTCAGCCACCCCTCTAGCTGGGTGCACTATGCCAGTGGTGAGGGCCTAGAGGCATGAGCCCTGTGCCCCTACAGTGCCCAAGTCCATTCTTGGGCATTGTAAGTGCAGTGCTGCCATTAAGAGTATATGGTGCTGGGAGTCTGTCATTACGAACTCCCCAGCCCCATAATGGCCCCACTGAAAACTAAGAAGTTTGGTATCAAACTTCTCAGCACATTAAACCCCCACTGATGCCAGTGTGGGATTTAATGTAAAACGCACTCCAGAGGGCATCTTAGAGATGCCCCCTGAAACCAACCCGACCTCCAGTGTCCGGACTGAGTGGCTGCCCAGGCTGCCACCACCAGACATGTTTCTGACCCCTGGGTCGAGAGCCTCTGCTCTCAGGGGCCTGAAAGAATGCGCATCCTGAGGCGAGGTGCCAAAGCCTCCTCCCCCAGGATGGGCAGGGGGAGCTTCAAAGGCCTGCCGCCTTTTGAGCTTCCCCAGACCACTTGCTGCTTCCAGCAAACTGGCCCCCACTGGTTCTACCCCCACTTCTGGCGGGAGAACCGGCGGGAAAACCAGAGGCAGGAAATGGGTTGTGCCCACCTCTGCCAACTCCACCCCTAAGGTGGGGGAGACGAGGTGAAGCCCAAACTCGAGTCCCCGCCATCTTGAGGATGGGGGACCCAGCCAACCAGGGACAGGCTCCTGCCCCCCTCCCACTGGAGAGGAGCAGAATAGGGGGTGTACCCACCCCAGGGAAGGGACCCATTGGCCCCTGCCCTTACCTACCTGTAACCACCCCTAAATTTAGTATTTAGGGGCTCCCTGAACCTTCCTTCCTCAGTTCCCGAATCCGAAAACAAGAAGAGAAGACGAAGCAAGAAGACCAGCCGTGCAGCTGCTAACAAGGAGGCGACGACAACTGACTTGGCCCCAGCCCTACCGGCCTGTCGACCTCTGAACCTGCTCCTGCGGAACCCCGGCCTCAGCAACCTCAAAAACCCCGGAGGACCTGACTTCTGTGCCACAGCCTTCAACCCAGGGACTCCCACGAGCAGTGGTACTGCTCAAAAGAACAAACTCCAAAGACCCAGCCCTGGCACGGAACCGCGAAACCTGCACCCTCTGCACCCGCCGAGCCCGGCCTGTGCCTGAGTGAACCAAGACTTTGAGGACGTCCCCCGGCGATTCTGACCTGGAATCCAGTGCCCAAGGACCCTCCTCGACGACCCAGACGACGCCTGCAGCCTCAGGACAAGGGACCCCTCCAACCGCGACCAGCAGGGGGTAAGATTTCCCCACCTCAAAAGACACCCCTGCACCCGGCGCCCCACGGCCCTCTGTGCCCAACTCCTGGGTGCCTACCTATCCTCCAAGACCCCAACTTACCTCCTGAAGTGTTGGTCGCCCCTGAAGAGTCACCGTCCCCGAGCCTGCAGCCTTTTTTCACCGTCCAAGATCTCCATTGGTTAACATTGAGCGCCCGACGGCTCAAAAGCACCCTGCACCCAGCCGACCGAGTGCCCCTGGAAGTGCAACCTCTACCCTAACCTATTTCCCCATTTGCCCTGAGCAAGTGACCAGGAGCCCAGCTCCCGCAGCCGCGTGGCCTGCTTGCCAGCAGCCATCAACCCGAGGCCCCTGCCTGCCATAGGATAACATTGGGCCTACTCACTCTGCACCCGGCCGCCCCTGTGCCGCTGAGGGTGTAACAACTGTACTTACCTGATACTGGGGGACCCCTGAGTCTATGCCCAGAACCTTAACTCTGCCAGTCGAGTACTTACCCAAAGACCGATAACTCACCTTTCTTCCATAGGGTAACACTGACTGGCTCGCACCTGGAATTTCTTCTAAGTGTGGAGTTTTGGAACTTTAAAATATTCACGTAAAATCAACCGAGTCACGAAAACGAAAATACTCACCTGGCATTAGAAGAGGCCCCAGTTCTGGACCGGGGTGCCCAACACTGGCCCTAAAAAGTAATCACAACGTTACTTACCGCTAACTCCATTTTCTTCCATAGGGATCCATTGACTGGTTTTCTGTGAAATTTCTTCTAAGTGTCTACTTTTGAAATACTAAAATATTGTTTAAAAATCACAACAGTAACGAATTCCGAACTACTCACCTGCTATCAGGAGAGACGTCAGTACTGCCTTTTTAGACTAGTACCAACCATGAAAAGTAATTTTTACCGTACTTACCAGTAACTCGAAATTCCTCTCATAGGATATCATTGCCTGCTTTTGTTGAAAAAGTTTCTAAGTGTCGATTTCTGCATTTTACAAATATTCTTTAAAAATCGTGCCAACGATACAATCGTAATTACTTGCCTGTTTTAGATAGATACCCCAGTGCTAAACCCGAGAACCCAGCACTGGATTACAAAAGTAACGTAAACCTGCTTTGCTTGCAAACTGCATTTCCTTCCATAGGATAACATTGGTAATTTACCCAGAAAAGTTTCTAAGTGTCGACTTTTGAAATACAGTAATATTCCTCAAAAATCACTACAATAACCAAAACGCTTTTTCTTACCTGTTTCCAGGAAGTGTCCCAGGACTGAATCCAGGATCCAGTCCTGTGGTTAGAAAAGTAACCTACAAAGTCATTAATTGTAATTAATCACAATTTTCCATTAAGCTCAATGTTGCATTGTATTTGACCCTGTGTTGCCTCTTGCACCAACTGTGACTATTACCATCAACAAGTCTATTGCCTATTTGTAAGGTGGTTAACTAAAGCATCTCATACTGAGAAAGTATATATTGACCCTATTGTTGGTCCTAAAAATAAAACAAGCATATATTTTTTTTATATACAAACCATTGGCCTAGAGTTCAGTTCTTGAGTGTGTGGCTTCATTTGCTGACTGAGTGTGTACAACAAATGCTTTACACTGTCCTCTGATACTGCCTTACTGCTCGACCAAGCTACCACTTTAGAGAGTAAGGTTATATCTAACTTTAGCCTCTGCCAAACCTCTGGGGACTGGGGACTCTGTGCACACTGAACCTTACTTTGGTGCAGTATATACAGAGCCACTTTCCTACAACCACTCAATAACAATTCTCATTGGGTATTCCCTTAACGTCAGCGACAGAATGAGTTTCTTCCTGGTGTTGGGGAGAGCTGGAAGTGCCACGTTAAAGACCAGAGCAAACGTATGTTTTGTGATTTATATATTTTTCATTGGGATGCAAAAGGCAAATTTTGGCTGGATGTAATGATGAAAAAACAGAAAGAAAAATTGAAAAATGACAGAGGAAGCGTTTCCTTGATCTGCCTTGACTTCTGGTGGCCTCGAACTTCGATGCTCGAAGATAAAGCTTTAGACGTTGGTTTCCATTCTCAAATCATTACACAGAACTAGTAGAACCCTTACATGAACCCTGAGGCGCCCCACCTGAGGCCAGCCACTTCCAGGGTCAATGGTGAGCCCAACTGTCCATGCAGGGGCTGAGGGGGGAAGGGCAGTCTCAGCTGCATCCTCTGCACTATAGAATGAACCCTCCCTATAGGATAAAAGTGGAACATACCTATCTCTAGCCACAAAAAAGAAAAACACTCTTCTTATAATGTATCACAACACCATAACTTAGAACGCAACACTATCAGGCAGTACCATAGCCCTCTAGGACCAGCAACCCAATGCAAATAAATACACAGCACATTTATTACCGCCACCAAAGCAAACGTCATGCAACAACATAATGTAACATCAAAATACAGTAATATTGTTTACTAGATAGAGGGACACAACAAGCTACAAGAGGCCTATTCCTGCAAATACCCAGCTGACCAGTGGCAACTGGACCTGGATAGGACCCTGCTGTTCTACCTCTGCTTGACACCCTGTGAGTCTCTCAGTGCCTCCCCTGATGTCCTGGGCGGCTTTAGAAGTGTACTCCTGTGATAGATTGGGGCGTAAAGGACTTATGGCAGAAGGTAAAGTCTTTGACCAGGACGAACCTGGTTGGTGTAGCCATCCATCGCAATCAGCATCAAATTACACCTAGTCCGATCTAACACGACCATAGACTATCATTGGCACTTTATGCTTCTTGGCACTATTTCTAGCAAAAGTTTAAAAAAATCATATCTCGGGTTCCCCTTATTGGATTTTTGTCCTTTTGGTGTCATTTTGTTAATTAAGCATTACTCAATTTTTTTAATTCGGTTTTGGAATTTTTATTGCTTGATGTTTTTACTTTATTACTCTTTTAGTGCTACATAAATACTTTACACATACCTTAAATTAATGCTGTCTGCGCTGTGCCATAGCTACCTGGGTGTTATGGTCAGGAAAATTAGCTGGCTTAAGAGTACACACTGACAAGGGTTGTGGCTATTCCTTGAGATGGGTAGACACCCACCACAAATATTATCCTCTTTTTACAGCAAATATGGTCAAAGAGAGGGAGAAGTCATTATTTCATCCAACCTTCCAATGCCGTAGTCCTTAATGGATTTCTGTAGCTTCCCGCACCAAACTTTGTGGTAGTGGAGACACAGATGAAGACTGTTCTCCGGGGGGTTCACGTACCCACATACTCAAAGTGAAGCTATAGTTCTTCAATAGGAGTCACAATTTCAGGTCAATGCTGTTGAAGGGTGCTGTCCCTTGTCCTTATGAACAGGTAGCACCCTACCTGTGAGAGCAAAGTCTTTAAATTGGCGATGCGTAGCCATCATAACACAAGCCTCCTTGCAGGGAACTCCTTGCATCTGATCCGGAGCTTTCTTGTATTTGTAGAGTGGATCTTTACAAATATTTGTTTTGGTGATATTTAGTAGCTTGTTTCTTCGTTATGTTACGCCTAATTCATGGTGGTATACTTTGCAGGCTCCCATGCCTTGAGCCTCTTTTTGTAATTCTTGTAATCTGTTGCCTACAGACTTTTCCACATGCACCATCTCTTTCCAACATCTGCTTATCACACCATAGAGCCTGTTGCTCTTTTCATGATATATTATATTGTCGATGCAAGACGGACCCAGTCTTCCAGGTTTGTATAAGACATATCTGTCATTAAGGTGGCGGATAGCCTTGGGGTGCTTCAACAATTTGTTGCAGATGTTTATACTGGATTCAGTCTGTCACCGCTGGGCTCGCACATAGTGCTGCTCTGTATGAGAACATACTGCCTTCTTTGGCAAGGATGGATTTTTTTATCTGTAGAGTCGTATTCTGCCTGAATGGTGGCAAAGATTATTTATGTTTGTTGCAGCAATTTCAACATGTTGTATTGTATTATATTGTTTTACAAGATGTATCATCCCTATACTTCATCCAAGAATCACAATTGACTCTTCTCAAGCCCTAGATGAGTAAGGTGAAACTACGTTCAGCCTTTTCTTGTTTAAAGTGCCTGGATACCCTCTCGGGTGATTAGTGTGCTATACAAATCAACATAACTTAACAGATAAAATGTGTGCTTTACTGCTCACCACCTTTTTTCTGTGCCATCACCATCCCTTTTGTTTTGTCTTCATTGATGCACTAATCATTTCTCCAACAGTAGTTCTCTGTCTCCTTTAAATCTTGACAGTAATGGTTACTCCTTAGAGAGTGAATGGTTCTGTGAGGGCCGTGACTAGGTCACGACTACGGATGTCTTTTATTGGGAGCTGAGCAAGGTCTGTGCGCATGCTCCTATTGAGAGCAATAGAGGGGAGTGTTACACAAGAAGTGATTGTATGGAAGTCATGAGCGGAGTCTTGCTGCCAGTGTGTACAGCAGAAGTATGCGATTGGCCAGGTAGGTGGAGGGCTGTTCCTGAAGTTTGCCTATAAGAGAGTCACATATGAAAGAGAACCTGAAAGGACAAGGGACCCTTGAAATGTGTCCTTGAAACCCTTGAAATATGTTTGTGCTTTCAGATCTTACTACACGTGTGCCCCTGAGTTGTACTGCCTTGGCAGTATTCCCCCATGAACCAGGATAGGATCCCTGCTCATTCTTTGAGCTGGATAGATGGGCCTCAGGCCCAGGGCTTTAAGTCAGGGAGCTCCTTCTGACTCTCAAAGCCGACAGTAGTTAAAAACAACATTTAACCAAGTCCCTATTGGGCTCAGAATAGATGTCCTTAACTTTAGTGACAAAAACACTAACCAATTTCTCAACAATAACTATAAAAAACCTTAAGGTAATCCATGTCAGCGATGCAGCCTCTATTTACATTTCACCTGTTTTCTTCATCCTGCATACCCTAAGGGTATTTCTTTCCCCAAAATGTTATGTTTCTGCATGTTTTTCCATGCATCATATGACTCTTGTATAGGTCATACTTTGAAGTCTCCTCCAGGTGGTTTGGGCAAATATAGCTGATCAGCTACTGTAAAGGCACAGACAGCTTAAAGCAATGGAATGGAATGCTACCCTGCTGGGAGGTGAAGCAGTGTGATCCCACATTGGTTTCCTGTTTAAAAGGCTCCCTCGAGCCGGCTGAGCTGACGAGCTCGTGGGGAGACACCTGCGCGCCTTGAGAGGTACTGTGACCTGAGAATACTTTGGCAGCCTGCTCAGCAACCCCAAATATTTGATGCCTAATCTGTACTGATGACAGATAATGATCCAGAAACACGTGTATAGAGATGGCCAGTACAACTTTGTAATTACTCGAGACAATTCTGCAAGCACACACGCTTGGTGAACTGCATTGACCACAATGCTCAGGGGCGAACCTGCTGGGAGGTGAAGCAGTGTGATCCCACATTGGTTTCCTGTTTAAAAGGCTCCCTCGAGCCGGCTGAGCTGACGAGCTCGTGGAGAGGCACCTGGGCGCCTTGAGAGGTACTGTGACCTGAGAATACTTTGGCAGCCTGCTCAGCAACCCCAAATATTTGATGCCTAATCTCTACTGACGACGGATAATGATCCAGAAACACGTGTATAGAGATGGCCAGTACAACTTTGTAATTACTCGAGACAATTCTGCAAGCACACACGCTTGGTGAACTGCATTGACCACAATGCTCAGGGGCGAACCTGCTGGGAGGTGAAGCAGTGTGATCCCACATTGGTTTCCTGTTTAAAAGGCTCCCTCGAGCCGGCTGAGCTGACGAGGTCGTGGAGAGGCACCTGCGCGCCTTGAGAGGTACTGTGACCTGAGAATACTTTGGCAGCCTGCTCAGCAACCCCAAATATTTGATGTCTAATCTCTACTGATGATGGATAATGATCCAGAAACACGTGTATAGAGATGGCCAGTACAACTTTGTAATTACTCGAGACAATTCTGCAAGCACACACGCTTGGTGAACTGCATTGACCACAATGCTCAGGGGCGAACCTGCTGGGAGGTGAAGCAGTGTGATCCCACATTGGTTTCCTGTTTAAAAGGCACCCTCGAGCCGGCTGAGCTGACGAGCTCGTGGAGAGGCACCTGCGCGCCTTGAGAGGTACTGTGACCTGAGAATACTTTGGCAGCCTGCTCAGCAACCCCAAATATTTGATGCCTAATCTCTACTGATGACGGATAATGATCCAGAAACACGTGTATAGAGATGGCCAGTACAACTTTGTAATTACTCGAGACAATTCTGCAAGCACACACGCTTGGTGAACTGCATTGACCACAATGCACAGGGGCGAACATGCTGGGAGGTGAAGCAGTGTGATCCCACATTGGTTTCCTGTTTAAAAGGCTCCCTCGAGCCGGCTGAGCTGACGAGCTCGTGGAGAGGCACCTGCGCGCCTTGAGAGGTACTGTGACCTGAGAATACTTTGGCAGCCTGCTCAGAAACCCCAAATATTTGATGCCTAATCTCTACTGACGACGGATAATGATCCAGAAACACGTGTATAGAGATGGCCAGTACAACTTTGTAATTACTCGAGACAATTCTGCAAGCACACATGCTTGGTGAACTGCATTGACCACAATGCTCAGGGGTGAACCTGCTGGGAGGTGAAGCAGTGTGATCCCACATTGGTTTCCTGTTTAAAAGGCTCCCTCAAGCCGGCTGAGCTGACAAGCTCGTGGAGAGGCACCTGCGCGCCTTGAGAGGTACTGTGACCTGAGAATACTTTGGCAGCCTGCTCAGCAACCCCAAATATTTGATGCCTAATCTCTATTGACGACGGATAATGATCCAGAAACACGTGTATAGAGATGGCCAGTACAGCTTTGTAATTACTCGAGACAATTCTGCAAGCACACACGCTTGGTGAACTGCATTGACCACAATGCTCAGGGGCGAACCTGCTGGGAGGTGAAGCAGTGTGATCCCACATTGGTTTCCTGTTTAACAGGCTCCCTCGAGCCGGCTGAGCTGACGAGCTCGTGGAGAGGCACCTGCGCGCCTTGAGAGGTACTGTGACCTGAGAATACTTTGGCAGTCTGCTCATCAACCCCAAATATTTGATGCCTAATCTCTACTGACGACGGATAATGATCCAGAAACACGTGTATAGAGATGGCCAGTACAACTTGGTATTTACTCGAGACAATTCTGCAAGCACACACGCTTGGTGAACTGCATTGACCACAATGCTCAGGGGCGAACCTGCTGGGAGGTGAAGCAGTGTGATCCCACATTGCTTTCCTGTTTAAAAGGCTCCCTCGAGCACGGCTGAGCTGACGAGCTCGTGGAGAGGCATCTGCGCGCCTTGAGAGGTACTGTGACCTGAGAATACTTTGGCAGCCTGCTCAGCAACCCCAAATATTTGATGCCTAATCTCTACTGATGACGGATAATGATCCAGAAACACGTGTATAGAGATGGCCAGTACAACTTTGTAATTACTCGAGACAATTCTGCAAGCACACACGCTTGGTGAACTGCATTGACCACAATGCTCAGGGGCGAACCTGCTGGGAGGTGAAGCAGTGTGATCCCACATTGGTTTCCTGTTTAAAAGGCTCCCTCGAGCCGGCTGAGCTGACGAGCTCGTGGAGAGGCACCTGCGCGCCTTGAGAGGTACTGTGACCTGAGAATACTTTGGCAGCCTGCTCAGCAACCCCAAATATTTGATGCCTAATCTCTACTGACGACGGATAATGATCCAGAAACACGTGTATAGAGATGGCCAGTACAACTTTGTAATTACTCAAGACAATTCTGCAAGCACACACGCTTGGTGAACTGCATTGACCACAATGCTCAGGGGCGAACCTGCTGGGAGGTGAAGCAGTGTGATCCCACATTGGTTTCCTGTTTAAAAGGCTCCCTCGAGCCAGCTGAGCTGACGAGCTCGTGGAGCGGCACCTGCGCGCCTTGAGAGGTACTGTGACCTGAGAATACTTTGGCAGCCTGCTCAGCAACCCCAAATATTTGATGCCTAATCTCTACTGACGACGGATAATGATCCAGAAACACGTGTATAGAGATGGCCAGTACAACTTTGTAATTACTCGAGACAATTCTGCAAGCACACACGCTTGGTGAACTGCATTGACCACAATGCTCAGGGGTGAACCTGCTGAGAGGTGAAGCAGTGTGATCCCACATTGGTTTCCTGTTTAAAAGGCTCCCTCGAGCCGGCTGAGCTGACGAACTCGTGGAGAGGCACCTGCGCGCCTTGAGAGGTACTGTGACCTGAGAATACTTTGGCAGCCTGCTCAGCAACCCCAAATATTTGATGCCTAATCTGTACTGATGACAGATAATGATCCAGAAACACGTGTATAGAGATGGCCAGTACAACTTTGTAATTACTCGAGACAATTCTGCAAGCACACACGCTTGGTGAACTGCATTGACCACAATGCTCAGGGGCGAACCTGCTGGGAGGTAAAGCAGTGTGATCCCACATTGGTTTCCTGTTTAAAAGGCTCCTTCGAGCCGGCTGAGCTGACGAGCTCGTGGAGAGGCACCTGCGCGCCTTGAGAGGTACTGTGACCTGAGAATACTTTGGCAGCCTGCTCAGCAACCCCAAATATTTGATGCCTAATCTCTACTGACGACGGATAATGATCCAGAAACACGTGTATAGAGATGGCCAGTACAACTTTGTAATTAGTCGAGACAATTCTGCAAGCACACACGCTTGGTGAACTGCATTGACCACAATGCTCAGGGGCGAACCTGCTGGGAGGTGAAGCAGTGTGATCCCACATTGGTTTCCTGTTTAAAAGGCTCCTCGAGCCGGCTGAGCTGACGAGCTCATGGAGAGGCACCTGCACGCCTTGAGAGGTACTGTGACCTGAGAATACTTTGGCAGCCTGCTCAGCAACCCCAAATATTTGATGCCTAATCTCTACAGACGACGGATAATGATCCAGAAACACGTGTATAGAGATGGCCAGTACAACTTTGTAATTACTCGAGACAATTCTGCAAGCACACACACTTGGTGAACTGCATTGACCACAATGCTCAGGGGCGAACCTGCTAGGAGGTGAAGCAGTGTTATCCCACATTGGTTTTCCTGTTTAAAAGGCTCCCTCGAGCTGGCTGAGCTGATGAGCTCGTGGAGAGGCACCTGCGCGCCTTGAGAGGTACTGTCACCTGAGAATACTTTGGCAGCCTGCTCAGCAACCCCAAATATTTGATGCCTAATCTCTACTGACGACGGATAATGATCCAGAAACACGTGTATAGAGATGGCCAGTACAACTTTGTAATTACTCGAGACAATTCTGCAAGCACACACGCTTGGTGAACTGCATTGACCACAATGCTCAGGGGCGAACCTGCTGGGAGGTGAAGCAGTGTGATCCCACATTGGTTTCCTGTTTAAAAGGCTCCCTCGAGCCGGCTGAGCTGACGAGCTCGTGGAGAGGCACCTGCGCGCCTTGAGAGGTACTGTGACCTGAGAATACTTTGGTAGCCTGCTCAGCAACCCCAAATATTTGATGCCTAATCTCTACTGACGACGGATAATGATCCAGAAACACGTGTATAGAGATGGCCAGTACAACTTTGTAATTACTCGAGACAATTCTTCAAGCACACACGCTTGGTGAACTGCATTGACCACAATGCTCAGGGGCGAACCTGCTGGGAGGTGAAGCAGTGTGATCCCACATTGGTTTCCTGTTTAAAAGGCTCCCTCGAGCCGGCTGAGCTGACGAGCTCGTGGAGAGGCACCTGCCCGCCTTGAGAGGTACTGTGACCTGAGAATACTTTGGCAGCCTGCTCAGAAACCCCAAATATTTGATGCCTAATCTCTACTGACGACGGATAATGATCCAGAAACACGTGTATAGAGATGGCCAGTACAACTTTGTAATTACTCGAGACAATTCTGCAAGCACACATGCTTGGTGAACTGCATTGACCACAATGCTCAGGGGTGAACCTGCTGGGAGGTGAAGCAGTGTGATCCCACATTGGTTTCCTGTTTAAAAGGCTCCCTCAAGCCGGCTGAGCTGACAAGCTCGTGGAGAGGCACCTGCGCGCCTTGAGAGGTACTGTGACCTGAGAATACTTTGGCAGCCTGCTCAGCAACCCCAAATATTTGATGCCTAATCTCTATTGACGACGGATAATGATCCAGAAACACGTGTATAGAGATGGCCAGTACAGCTTTGTAATTACTCGAGACAATTCTGCAAGCACACACGCTTGGTGAACTGCATTGACCACAATGCTCAGGGGCGAACCTGCTGGGAGGTGAAGCAGTGTGATCCCACATTGGTTTCCTGTTTAACAGGCTCCCTCGAGCCGGCTGAGCTGACGAGCTCGTGGAGAGGCACCTGCGCGCCTTGAGAGGTACTGTGACCTGAGAATACTTTGGCAGCCTGCTCAGCAACCCCAAATATTTGATGCCTAATCTCTACTGACGACGGATAATGATCCAGAAACACGTGTATAGAGATGGCCAGTACAACTTGGTATTTACTCGAGACAATTCTGCAAGCACACACGCTTGGTGAACTGCATTGACCACAATGCTCAGGGGCGAACCTGCTGGGAGGTGAAGCAGTGTGATCCCACATTGCTTTCCTGTTTAAAAGGCTCCCTCGAGCCGGCTGAGCTGACGAGCTCGTGGAGAGGCACCTGCGCGCCTTGAGAGGTACTGTGACTTGAGAATACTTTGGCAGCCTGCTCAGCAACCCCAAATATTTGATGCCTAATCTCTACTGACGACGGATAATGATCCAGAAACACGTGTATAGAGATGGCCAGCACAACTTTGTAACTACTCGAGACAATTCTGCAAGCACACACGCTTGGTGAACTGCATTGACCACAATGCTCAGGGGCGAACCTGCTGGGAGGTGAAGCAGTGTGATCCCACATTGGTTTCCTGTTTAAAAGGCTCCCTCGAGCCGGCTGAGCTGACGAGCTCGTGGAGAGGCATCTGCGCGCCTTGAGAGGTACTGTGACCTGAGAATACTTTGGCAGCCTGCTCAGCAACCCCAAATATTTGATGCCTAATCTCTACTGATGACGGATAATGATCCAGAAACACGTGTATAGAGATGGCCAGTACAACTTTGTAATTACTCGAGACAATTCTGCAAGCACACACGCTTGGTGAACTGCATTGACCACAATGCTCAGGGGCGAACCTGCTGGGAGGTGAAGCAGTGTGATCCCACATTGGTTTCCTGTTTAAAAGGCTCCCTCGAGCCGGCTGAGCTGACGAGCTCGTGGAGAGGCACCTGCGCGCCTTGAGAGGTACTGTGACCTGAGAATACTTTGGCAGCCTGCTCAGCAACCCCAAATATTTGATGCCTAATCTCTACTGACGACGGATAATGATCCAGAAACACGTGTATAGAGATGGCCAGTACAACTTTGTAATTACTCAAGACAATTCTGCAAGCACACACGCTTGGTGAACTGCATTGACCACAATGCTCAGGGGCGAACCTGCTGGGAGGTGAAGCAGTGTGATCCCACATTGGTTTCCTGTTTAAAAGGCTCCCTCGAGCCAGCTGAGCTGACGAGCTCGTGGAGCGGCACCTGCGCGCCTTGAGAGGTACTGTGACCTGAGAATACTTTGGCAGCCTGCTCAGCAACCCCAAATATTTGATGCCTAATCTCTACTGACGACGGATAATGATCCAGAAACACGTGTATAGAGATGGCCAGTACAACTTTGTAATTAGTCGAGACAATTCTGCAAGCACACACGCTTGGTGAACTGCATTGACCACAATGCTCAGGGGCGAACCTGCTGGGAGGTGAAGCAGTGTGATCCCACATTGGTTTCCTGTTTAAAAGGCTCCCTCGAGCCGGCTGAGCTGACGAGCTCATGGAGAGGCACCTGCACGCCTTGAGAGGTACTGTGACCTGAGAATACTTTGGCAGCCTGCTCAGCAACCCCAAATATTTGATGCCTAATCTCTACAGACGACGGATAATGATCCAGAAACACGTGTATAGAGATGGCCAGTACAACTTTGTAATTACTCGAGACAATTCTGCAAGCACACACACTTGGTGAACTGCATTGACCACAATGCTCAGGGGCGAACCTGCTAGGAGGTGAAGCAGTGTTATCCCACATTGGTTTTCCTGTTTAAAAGGCTCCCTCGAGCTGGCTGAGCTGATGAGCTCGTGGAGAGGCACCTGCGCGCCTTGAGAGGTACTGTCACCTGAGAATACTTTGGCAGCCTGCTCAGCAACCCCAAATATTTGATGCCTAATCTCTACTGACGACGGATAATGATCCAGAAACACGTGTATAGAGATGGCCAGTACAACTTTGTAATTACTCGAGACAATTCTGCAAGCACACACGCTTGGTGAACTGCATTGACCACAATGCTCAGGGGCGAACCTGCTGGGAGGTGAAGCAGTGTGATCCCACATTGGTTTCCTGTTTAAAAGGCTCCCTCGAGCCGGCTGAGCTGACGAACTCGTGGAGAGGCACCTGCGCGCCTTGAGAGGTACTGTGACCTGAGAATACTTTGGCAGCCTGCTCAGCAACCCCAAATATTTGATGCCTAATCTGTACTGATGACAGATAATGATCCAGAAACACGTGTATAGAGATGGCCAGTACAACTTTGTAATTACTCGAGACAATTCTGCAAGCACACACGCTTGGTGAACTGCATTGACCACAATGCTCAGGGGCGAACCTGCTGGGAGGTGAAGCAGTGTGATCCCACATTGGTTTCCTGTTTAAAAGGCTCCTTCGAGCCGGCTGAGCTGACGAGCTCGTGGAGAGGCACCTGCGCGCCTTGAGAGGTACTGTGACCTGAGAATACTTTGGCAGCCTGCTCAGCAACCCCAAATATTTGATGCCTAATCTCTACTGACGACGGATAATGATCCAGAAACACGTGTATAGAGATGGCCAGTACAACTTTGTAATTAGTCGAGACAATTCTGCAAGCACACACGCTTGGTGAACTGCATTGACCACAATGCTCAGGGGCGAACCTGCTGGGAGGTGAAGCAGTGTGATCCCACATTGGTTTCCTGTTTAAAAGGCTCCCTCGAGCCGGCTGAGCTGACGAGCTCATGGAGAGGCACCTGCACGCCTTGAGAGGTACTGTGACCTGAGAATACTTTGGCAGCCTGCTCAGCAACCCCAAATATTTGATGCCTAATCTCTAGAGACGACGGATAATGATCCAGAAACACGTGTATAGAGATGGCCAGTACAACTTTGTAATTACTCGAGACAATTCTGCAAGCACACACACTTGGTGAACTGCATTGACCACAATGCTCAGGGGCGAACCTGCTAGGAGGTGAAGCAGTGTTATCCCACATTGGTTTTCCTGTTTAAAAGGCTCCCTCGAGCTGGCTGAGCTGATGAGCTCGTGGAGAGGCACCTGCGCGCCTTGAGAGGTACTGTCACCTGAGAATACTTTGGCAGCCTGCTCAGCAACCCCAAATATTTGATGCCTAATCTCTACTGACGACGGATAATGATCCAGAAACACGTGTATAGAGATGGCCAGTACAACTTTGTAATTACTCAAGACAATTCTGCAAGCACACACGCTTGGTGAACTGCATTGACCACAATGCTCAGGGGCGAACCTGCTGGGAGGTGAAGCAGTGTGATCCCACATTGGTTTCCTGTTTAAAAGGCTCCCTCGAGCCGGCTGAGCTGACGAGCTCGTGGAGAGGCACCTGCGCGCCTTGAGAGGTACTGTGACCTGAGAATACTTTGGTAGCCTGCTCAGCAACCCCAAATATTTGATGCCTAATCTCTACTGACGACGGATAATGATCCAGAAACACGTGTATAGAGATGGCCAGTACAACTTTGTAATTACTCGAGACAATTCTTCAAGCACACACGCTTGGTGAACTGCATTGACCACAATGCTCAGGGGCGAACCTGCTGGGAGGTGAAGCAGTGTGATCCCACATTGGTTTCCTGTTTAAAAGGCTCCCTCGAGCCGGCTGAGCTGACCGAGCTCGTGGAGAGGCACCTGCCCGCCTTGAGAGGTACTGTGACCTGAGAATACTTTGGCAGCCTGCTCAGCAACCCCAAATATTTGATGCCTAATCTCTACTGACGACGGATAATGATCCAGAAACACGTGTATAGAGATGGCCAGTACAACTTTGTAATTAGTCGAGACAATTCTGCAAGCACACACGCTTGGTGAACTGCATTGACCACAATGCTCAGGGGCGAACCTGCTGGGAGGTGAAGCAGTGTGATCCCACATTGGTTTCCTGTTTAAAAGGCTCCGTCGAGCCGGCTGAGCTGACGAGCTCGTGGAGAGGCACCTGCGCGCCTTGAGAGGTACTGTGACCTGAGAATACTTTGGCAGCCTGCTCAGCAACCCCAAATATTTGATGCCTAATCTCTACTGACGACGGATAATGATCCAGAAACACGTGTATAGAGATGACCAGTACAACTTTGTAATTACTCGAGACAATTCTGCAAGCACACACGCTTGGTGAACTGCATTGACCACAATGCTCATAGGCGAACCTGCTGGGAGGTGAAGCAGTGTGATCCCGCATTGGTTTTCTGTTTAAAAGGCTCCCTCGAGCCGGCTGAGCTGACGAGCTCGTGGAGAGGCACCTGCGCGCCTTGAGAGGTACTGTGACCTGAGAATACTTTGGCAGCCTGCTCAGCAACCCCACATATTTGATGCCTAATCTCTACTGACGACGGATAATGATCCAGAAACACGTGTATAGAGATGGCCAGTACAACTTTGTAATTACTCGAGACAATTCTGCAAGCACACACGCTTGGTGAACTGCATTGACCACAATGCTCAGGGGCGAACCTGCTGGGAGGTGAAGCAGGGTGATCCCACATTGGTTTCCTGTTTAAAAGGCTCCCTCGAGCCGGCTGAGCTGACGAGCTCGTGGAGAGGCACCTGCGCGCCTTGAGAGGTGCTGTGACCTGAGAATACTTTGGCAGCCTGCTCAGCAACCCCAAATATTTGATGCCTAATCTCTACTGACGACGGATAATGATCCAGAAACACGTGTATAGAGATGGCCAGTACAACTTTGTAATTACTCGAGACAATTCTGCAAGCACACACGCTTGGTGAACTGCATTGACCACAATGCTCAGGGGCGAACCTGCTGGGAGGTGAAGCAGTGTGATCCCACATTGGTTTCCTGTTTAAAAGGCTCCCTCGAGCCGGCTGAGCTGACGAGCTCGTGGAGAGGCACCTGCGCGCCTTGAGAGGTACTGTGACCTGAGAATACTTTGGCAGCCTGCTCAGCAACCCCAAATATTTGATGCCTAATCTCTTCTGACGATGGATAATGATCCAGAAACACGTGTATAGAGATGGCCAGTACAACTTTGTAATTAGTCGAGACAATTCTGCAAGCACACACGCTTGGTGAACTGCATTGACCACAATGCTCAGGGGCGAACCTGCTGGGAGGTGAAGCAGTGGGATCCCACATTGGTTTCCTAAGACTGTGGGGATGGCAAACCCTCAAGCACTCAGTTTATCACGATCATGAATAGAATTAGATTTTTGTCTATTTGAAACTAAGGTCATGAATTTATCATTTCATACAAAATTTATTGCGTTGTCCCACAAACATTTCATTTATTGTTTTGTATTTATAGAGCACTTTTACCAAATAATTTCACAAAAAAATTCACCATACACATCACCATAGATAGTACAAGAAAGTGACCAAAGCTTGATAGGAAAGGTTTTTTAAGATGGAGTGGAAAGAGTGAAGAGAGGGCGTGAAGCATGTGGGAAGCAGAAGAGCGCTCCAGTGCCTGGGGTAAAAGAGAGAAAGCCCGGAAGCGGCGAGTGCAGCAAGAAGAAACTGAAAAGGCAATCCGGAAATAGCAGAGCATAGATGTGGGAGCCAGACCATGGCAGCATTTGAAGGTAACCCAAGAACAATTGAAAGAATTACAGCAGTAAAGGCTACACCCCACCACACCAGTACACGCTAACATATAGAATCAACTTAGATGCTTAAAACCTGAGGTTCAACTGCCAGAAAACCTCCTTAATAACACCAAATCCTAAACATACAACAAAGGGAAGCACTCAAAAACATTGTGTTATCTTTAGTTCTACTATCATAACTGGAAACGTTAGCGTCCCAAATGACCGTGGTATTGTAGTAGCTTCAAACTGATACTCCGTCCATCAAATACACTTGAATACGGTGAGTTGTAACAGCTATCACCAATGTTTATTCATCAATCTTCTTGATATAACAAACATCATATCAGCCCAGCCAACGCGTTTCTTCGGAACAAGGGGCTTCTTTAGGAATAGATTATGGCTGATAACTTGTATAGTAAGGGGAATATTTAACAAAATGTCACATTTGTGACAGAGAAAGGGCAGGAATGCGCATTATTTAACATAATACGGCGTATGACTGCCTTTTCCCAGCGCTGGCACACAATGTGCTGCCTAGCACTTTCGCAGGCACCCGTGCACTATGGTGCAAGGGTGCCTGCATTGTAAGCAGGATTGTTTTTGTGCAGGAAGCATTTTCCTCTTTCTATGTGTTTCTATTGGGAAATGTGGGAATGCTTCAGAATCCATGTGTGGATGGGCGGGAACACCCACGCTCCACCCATGGAACACCTTCCCTGGGCAGAGTAACGCAACGCAGCGATTATCTCTGCGATGCGTTACGTTACTCTGTATTTATCAAGCCACTCAGGGCCATGCAAAGTGGTCTTGCGTGGCTTGATAAATCAAACTTAAAGGTTGTATCGCTTTTGCACCCCATTGCATGGTGCAAAAGCAACGCAACCCTATGATAAATATTCCCCTTAATCATCAGCAAAATTCTTTTAGTAATGAATGTCCAGTGACGGGTTCTCTGTAGGGAGTTGGTGCAGCAGCTACCACCGCTATTCGATCCGGCAGTGTGACAATATAGATGTGGTGGTCAAGGTGGGCCAGGATTAGTGGACAGGGGAACATTTCTAGTTACTTTAAGAGAAGAATGAATTTTGCAGAGAGTGTACAGTTGGAATTGTCATGAAGATGCAGCAGAGTAGATGTGCTTGAAGAATAAGAGAAGGGGATAAAACTAATACGGGGGATGAGCGGAGATGGACAGCGGGAGAGATAATGATGAAAGGATATAGACAGAGGGTGAAGAGCAGAGGCACAGGGAAGGAGCAGGTAAAACAAGGAATCTCTGTTCTAGATGGGTTGAGATGGAGGCCTTGAGACGTCCTGGCCTGCATAGTTGAAAGACGGTTTGAAACAGAATTAATATGGGAAAGATAAAGCGAAGAAAAGGAAAAGAAGATCTTAGTGTCATCAGCGTAGAAATGACCGAAGAATGATATTACTGAAGCTAAGGGAGCAGTGTAAGCTGAAGTAGCAGACCCCTATTGTTTTTGCAGTTTTATATAAAACAAACTCGACGAGAATAATTTGGAGCACTCTACATGAGCACCAGTTGCGTTACACAAGGACACATTAATTGTTTGTAGGCACGGGGAGATTAAGTGATTTGTTGATAGGGTGGAATGCTCTAATAGCCTTTTAGCCTTCTGTTTGGGCTATTCCTGTTGTTAAAGGCCCTCTCCCTCATTATAGGCCCTTGCCTGCCGCTCGGGCCTTTACCAACCAGTATAGCCCTCAGCAGCAGGTTATAAGGCTATACTATAAACTGTGCATTCACTTATACATTGCACATTACAACCATGCTATCAAAGACAGCCCATTTTTCATCAGTATAGCGAGTGCACCTCTTGTTAATCCCATTATCAAAGTTCCTGTGTTACAAAAATCCCAAATATATGTTCAGCCTGGTGCCCCCGCTGTCCTTTGAAAAATGCAGCCACTACGGTGAACATTTAGTAAAGTGACCCCAGGTCTGTGTAAAGTGTGGTGTCATCAGATTGCACACACAACATGCTGGCCCCAGAGTGCATGGACCCAGAGTACTGGAGTGTACTGGGGTATCGGCATGGTCTGCAGCTTTCAGGGTGATAGACAGTACGACCCCGAAACACAAAGCTATTTAGCTCGTAAGCGGCTAGTAGTAGCAAATTTCACTTTGCTCAGGTCTGCATTAGACGAAATGAATCGTGTTCTTCAAATACCACTAGATGGCAGTGTTTCCTTGTGGCTCTTACTGAATTAAAAACATGCAGGCCGGGAAATATTAATGCATAGTACAAACCCATGATAGATGTATGTGTTGAACAAAAACATACACCTATTGAACTGTATTCATAATCATATGTGTGTGTACCGCTTTCATATTCCTAGGGAGGCCCAAATTCGTTTCTCTGGATGGTGGAGTAAGTAGCTACTCTGTATCAGGGCCGGACTGGGAACCAAAACCGGCCCTGGCAAAGTGCCCTGCTACCCCCCCCCCCTTCCCTGGGGGGTTCATGGGGGGACGGTTGGGGGTGCGGCTGAGCTGTTTGCCAGGGCCGGTTTTGGCCGATTTTGTTACAGGGGCCGATATTGCAGCTTTGCTGAAAAATGGCCCTGTAACAAAATCGGCCCCAGGGGCTGAAAACCGGCCCCCACCCTGGCGGCCCACCAGGGAAACGCCCGGTGCAAGCTACGGCCAGTCCGGCCCTGCTCTGTATCATTTATCGAGTGCTTCGAATCCATGATGAGGCCGCGTAGCGCTTCAATTTGCATTGGTCTCATGGACGCCCTTCAAAGTGCATGTTAGAGCTAAAGGTAGACGAGCCAACAAATGAACAGGGAGAGCCGAGCCAAGGGTCTGGCTAGGCTCTGAGAGCCCGTGTACGAGCCGAGCCCTGAACATGTTTGCTATGTAAATCATACAACAAACCACGTAAAACATGATAAGCCCTCGCCATGCACAACTATTACCTACCATAATACATCACTGATGACATGTTCTATGGCATCATTGATAACATCACTGCAACGTCTGAAATGACATCATTGATGACAATACTGTGCCATGGCGGTGGTGTGAGTTATAGTTACTTTAGGGCACGAGTTATAGATGCTTGAGATAACAATAATTGGTGAATTCCAGTGGCTGTGTTAGTTTAAAACTGTATGTTTTAACTGGCATTTTCACCTAACTATAACGTTCCTTTAAACTTTGGGGTTTTCAGTGAATTTCTAAGGTTTTTTATTGTAAAGTAAGATATTATTACAATTCCTAACTATAACGTCACTTTAACCTTTGTTTTTTTTCTTCTGCGGATTTCTATGTTTTTTTTAACATAAACTAAGTGTTCCATCGCTGTGCTTGCACCTAACCCGCACCTGCAAACGGCCTATGGCAGCGTGTGGCGTGGGGTTGGGCATAAGACCTGGCCTGTGGCCATGCCAAAGCCCCCATGAGCACGCACGGCTGACTATGTGATGTTACAATATTTAGGGTGTCATTTTAAATAAGGCAGCCCTAGTGACTTTGTCAAAGGGTCAAAACACCAAAATTTAACAAGCATTGACAAAGTCAATAGGTCTCGCCTATGCGATAGCTATTGGATTTGGCAAGGTGTTTTAGCCATGTTATACACCAGTGTGGCTGCTGTGCAGCATGGCTAAAAGTTAGTGGTGTGTAGTGGAGTTGGTTGGGGTGGGGTAGATAGGAGTTTGGTGGAATGGGGTAGAGTGGACTGGGGTAGATTGGGGTAGAGTGGAGTGGGATAGATTAGGGTAGAGTGGAGTGGGGTGGATTGGGATAGATTGGAGTGGAGTGGGGTAGATTGGAGTACAGTCGAGGAGTTTGGAGTGGAGTGGGGTAGATTGGGGTACTTTGGAGTTTGGTAGATTGGAGTGGGACGGATTGGATGGGGTAAATTGGAGTAGGGTAGTTTGGGGTAGAGTGGGGTAGATTAGAGTGAAGTGGAGTGGGGTAGATTGGGAAGAGTGGAATGGAGTGTGCTAGATTGGGGTGGAGAGGGGTAGATTGGGTGGACTGGAGTGGGTAGATTGGAGTGGTGTAGATTGGGGTAGAGTGGAGTTGGATAGATTGGAGTGGAGTCGAGAGTGGAGTGGAGTGAGATAGATTGGGGAGGAGTGGAGTGGGATAGATTAGGGTGGAGTGTGGTAGATTGGTTAGATTAGAGTAGGATAGATTGAATGGATTTTAGAGGGATGATTAGAGTGGGATAGTTTGGAGTGGGGTAGATTTGAGTGGAGTAGGGTAGATTGGAGTCAAGTCGGATGGATTGGAGTGGGGTATAGTGTGGTGGGGTAGATTGCAGTGAGATAGATTGGGGTAGAGTGGGGTAAATTGGAGTGGAGTAGATAGGGGTAGATTGGAGTGGGGTAGATTGGGGCAGGGTAGATTGGGGAGGGATAGATTGTAGTAGGGTAGATTGGAGTGGGGTGGATTGGGGTGAAATGGGTTAGATTGGAGTGGAGTGGGGTAGATTTGAGGAGTGTGGTAGATTGGAGCAGAGTGGAGTGGGGTAGATTGGAGTGAAGTGGAGTGAGATAGATTGGGTGGATTGGAGTGTGGTAGATTGGAGTGAGTGGGGTAGATTGTGGTAGATTGGAGTGGGGTAGATTGTGATAGCATGGGGTAGATTGGAATGGAGTGGGGTAGATCACAGTGGAGAGAAGCTGGATAGATTGCAGTGGAGTCTGGAGTATAGTGGGGTAAATTGGACTGGGGTAGATTGGAGTGGAGTAGAGTGGAGTGAGGTAGATAGGAGTGGAGTCAGGTAGATTGGAGTTGAGTGGTACATTGGAGTGGGGTGGTATGGAGTGGGGTGGGGTACACTGGGGTAGATTGGGGCAGGGTGGAGTAGATTTGAGTGGAGTGCAGTAGATTGGGGTGGAGTGGGGTAGATTGGAGTGGGGTGGAGTTGATTGGGTTAGATTGGGTGAATTTGGGTATATTGAAGTGGAGTGGAGTCAAATGGAGTCGAGTGGAATAGGGTAGAGTAGATTGAAGTACAGCGGAGTGGAATGGGGTAGATTAGAGTGCAGTAGATTGTAGTGCAGTGGGGTAGATTGGATTGTAGTGGAGTGAATTGAGGTAGATTGGTGTCGAGTGGGGTAGATTGGAGTTGGGTGGGGTAAATTGAGATCTGGTAGATTGGAGTAGGGTAGATTTGATTGGAGTGGGGTAGATTGGAGTGGAGTGGGTAAATTGTGTGGAGTGGAGTGGGGCAGATAGGAATTAATTAGATTGGGGAAGATTGTAGCGAAGTGGAGTGGGGTAGATTGGGGTACATTGGAGTGGAGTGGGATAGATTGAGTGGATGGGGTACATTGGAATGTGGTAGAGTGTGGTGGGGTAAGTGGTGTTGAGTGGAAGGAGTAGAGTGGAGTGGCATATTGTGTCGTGGTCGGAGTGAGTGCCGTAGATTGGAGTGGCATGGAGTTGAGTGGTGTGTCGTAGAGTGGACTGGAGTGTCATAGAATCAAGTGGCGTGGCACAGAGTGGAAGGGCGTAGAGTGGAGTGGCGTAGTGTAGTGCATGCATGGTGTGGCAGCGTACTGCCATTACAGACAACACATTTGAAATTGAAATGACCATTACATTTGCATCGAAATACGGTTTTACTGCACACAGACAATAATGTGTGAAAATCACCTAGTTCATTGGTGTGTTTTGATCTTCTTCAAATATTTGTTTCCACCACACTTCAGAATTACAAAAAAAGTGATTCATTTGTACTAAATCTGATACATTCTGAAATATCAGCACAGTTTGTTTTGTGTGCTAGAAAGAAAACATCCTACACCTTCTCCTTTTACATGGGTACTCAGCAGGATTGTCACATAAATTCTCTCTCTTTGAAGTCAGAGAAAGAAAAGTAAACACCAAGCTCCCTCGAAAGACAGCTTGCCATTGACCTCTATCTTTGAATGCACAGCAAATGTGACACGATAAGACCAAGATCTTAAAGGCCTGTTTACAGAAAGCTGGTTTGTGGAAGAATACAGTAAACAAGGTTTGGGCAATGGGAGGGACAAACTCAAGCTGGACAGCCTAAAACAAATAAAGCCAGCAAATAGAAAGCCAGAAACTGTGAGTTACAAACCACAAAGCCAATGGACAGAATGCTTTCCTAGGTCAGCTTTCTGAATGTCCCCAAGATGTCTTTAGCAAACCAAACAGCTGCGCTATCTGGTAGCCATTAACCTAAAAAGTGGGCCTATTGGCTTTATAAAGTAGTCAGCATAATAACATATATAAAGAAGACCTTTAATCTTTGTCAAAAAGTCACCAATAGTTATAATCAAGTGTATATTACATAAATTCACACATTGCAATTTTTTATAAAAGTGACTGTCAGTATTTTTTTAATAAAGACTTATTAGAAAAAAACATCAACTTGTCTTTGAGTCTTTCCTTTAACATTTTTCAGGCCATAAAGTGCAGCCAGGAACCCATAACAAGGGGGCCCTGCACTACAGTTGAAGAGCATACAGTTTCAGTGTGTAGTACTTTAAAAAAATATATGGTAAGCACTCCTGGGGTCATGGATTTAATGACCCAAGAGACTTATTGTCTTTTTTAATGTTTCTGGGGACTGCTGTGCTACCTGGTGCCCCCTACAACTTAAAAAAAAATGATTTCTGGTGCCCCTGTCCTTTCTAGGGACAGCAGCCAGCCCCAAAAGATATAATTAAAAAGCCCTTGCAGGGCATTCTGGGGCGCTCCTTCTCTGAAGCAGTGAAAAATAAATGAGCGACTCCTGTTGCTCATTTATCATTCCTTTTATTTATTTTTTATTATTTTTTATGTTTTTTGGGTGCCCCGGTGCCCCACCCACCCAGGGCATCCACACCTTTTTTTTAATGTTGGGAGGCAGCGGAAAAGCCCTTCTGCCCTGCCACCACCGTGGCATCATTGGGATCGCAGGGGTGGAAGCCCCAATGCTCCCATATGCCGCTCCCGGCCCCACAGCCAGCACGAGCTGGCTCCATTCGCCTTTGCTCCTGAATGGGGGAGAGCAGCTGCTTTCTGTGCTCCTGCCCAAGCAGCAGCAAAGCTGTGTTGATGCCTGCGAGAGTGTGAACAGAGTATGCCGTACTCTTGCGGGCAGAAAACAGCAATGTCCAGGCAGATGGGGCCCCCAGGATGCTGCTTGGAAGAGACCCTGGTGGATTGGGCCCCTGGGGCTGATCTACAGCTCAGGGGAGGAAGGCTGCATACCCCACTCCCCAAATTCTAGAAACAGCTCCAGGGGATGGGGTCCCCAGAACCTCATAGAAGCAAGGGGAGAAGCATTGTCCGCTAGTAACCTTTCAACCTTTGGAGTTCCCTACCCTTTTCTTCACGTGGCATCTACTCTCTCGCTCTGCGTATCACAGATAAGAGATATGTTTTTTTCACCTATGTCACTTTATTAATTTTATATTATATTTTTTATCATTTGGATTTTATTATGTTCAAGTACGCACTGTTGTGACATCTACCTATGTCACACACCTGTGTGACATAGACAATGCTGTTCAATATGATAGGACCACCATTATCATGTCCCCCTACATAGGGACCAGGTCATTAACCCACTTGGGGAGTAACAGATTATTTCAGAGACGTCCATCACAGACTAGTTTTTCAAAGTGATTTACACCTGGCATCTTGACACGTGTCGACTTCTAGCTTAAGTGTCATCAGTTTATCTGGGGAATTGAAGCAAGAGACATACACATGTGTACTAACTCGAGCACATTACAATGTGATAATGAGTGCGTCCATTACAGACAACAGTTGTTTGCATTTGGCATGATATCTTGTCATTCATGAAGTCACATTGTTTTTACAGCTGTGGCAGCCAATGGGCTGTAATATATCCAGTGTAAATATGAGATAGAACTGTACCGTACTGTCTTTCCATAATGTGCTTTGTAACATGTCTCCATTCCAAGATGGCAACCGTGATAACACTACGTTTGACAGTACTGCATTTGCGCAGTCCTACTACTATGTCCAGACATGACTTTCAGTCCTACTACAATGTTTGAAAACAACTATGTATTGATGTCTCTCACTACCATTCACTGTGTGATCAAGGCCGCTGGACAGCCGAAACGAGTTACTACAGATTTATGATGTTAAAAAACAGAGGTTATTCACTGAAAAAAAACAGAGGTTAAAGTGACGTTATAGTTAGGAATCGTAATAATATGTTAGTTTGTTTAAAACCTTAGAAAAGTACTGAAAACCCGAGAGGTTAAAGGGACGTTATAGTTAGGTGAAAATGTCAGTTAGGACATACCATTATAAACAAACAAAACCACTGGAATTCACCAGTTATAGTTATCTCAAGTAACTATAACTCGTGCTCTAAAGTAACTATAACTCGCGCCCCCACCAAGCACAGTGTTGTCATCAATGATGTCATTTCAGATGCTGCAGTGATGTTATCAATGATGCCACAGAACATGTCATGAGTGATGTAATATGTAAGGTAGTTAGCAGTGCGTGGTTATGGCGTAAGTTATGGTTACACTATCCAGTGCAAACTCACTGAAACATGGTGTTAGTCTGTGCTAGTATTTTGCTCCATTTTGTCCTGCAGCAAGCAGTGCAGTTGGCAAAATATGAACAGTCTTTTTGGGGATGTAAACAGCACTGACTTTCACATGAAGAAATGAAGTAAACAAAAGTACAGGACCAAGGACCCTTACAATAGTATGATGGGCAGTTAACGTAGTCATTCTCTGACATAGTGTTCTATGCAGGGTTTGTTGCTGTGAACCAAACAGTCATACTCCTGAGTGCTGTGAGAAGTCGTGTTGTTTTATTTATGTGGAGTACATGTAGTTCACTCAACAACTACGAGTAGCACGTACAGTTCACATAAATACTGTCCTTGCACAAAAGATTTAGCGTGCTACGTTTTGGTTGCAAAGTTTAAATTTTTACTGTTCACCACAAAAAGACTCGATTGACCTTCAAAATTCAAAACCTGATGTAAAAAATGTTGGGACTGTGACATTAACATCACAACCGTACTTTACACCACATGCCCACGATAGAATAAGCAAGACATACACTAGTCAAACCAAAAATTATGCAACTGATTAAGCACAGTTAATTGAAAAACTCCACGAATTACAGGTAAAGGGGCATATTTTTTTTTAAAAAGCACGTAGTACAGAACTGCAAGTCACCTTTCTGCGCTGCGTGATAGGGAAAGGGCAAGAATGCACCATATCTAACATTAAACTGTGCATTCCTTACTTTTCCCTACGCTGGACCACAATGTGCTGCCTAGCGCCAATGCAGGCATAAATCTAACTTAAGAGTTCCGTTGCTCTTTCGCCCCATTGAGTGGTGCAAGGGCGACGCAAGTCTTTGATAAATTTGGCCCATAATCCAAAAGGGGTTATATGTGAGATTAGCCTGCATAACAATGCAGAGCCCTAAATCTATTGCCTGCAGAAACAGTCTTATGGGACTGTGTGAAAGTTGTCTCTTACTGTGAAAGTGGAATCTTTGACTTGCAAAAGTGGTACAATTATCAGCCCCTGCAGGTTCCTGGTCATCCAGGCATGAAGAGCCTCCTGTGTATTGGAGAGTTGTGGGAGTCTGGGTGAGTGTCAGGGTGTGAGAGATGCATGCAAAGGATTCTGGGAATCAGGTGAGATACCATAGGAATAGTGGCGGCTGACAGGAAGGTATGTGAGGGGAAATGTGGGGCAAAATGGGGATAAATGCATGCATGGGGGAGAGAAGAAACTGGAATTAATGTGGAGGGAAGTTAGAGCAAAAGCTGATAAGTAAAAGATCAGAGAAAGGAGCAGCAATAAGATTTGAATGATTTAGAGAGAAAGCAGAACTAGATGGAAACAGTGAAGAGGTAGTAAGGAGAATGTAAGAAAGGGTAAGGTGAAATGGAGAGTAGAAAGAGAAAGGAGAGAAGACAGAAAGTGGGAGGAGTAGCAAAGAAGAGAAAACAAAGGGACGGAGAAGATGGTGGGGCAGGAGGACATAGCAGAAATAGCTGCAGGATTCCTAGCAGTATGTGACAGAATTGTCTCTCAACCCAATACATTTTGGGTAAATTTTTGGTGGTACGTTGTGGTGTAAAATGCACCATTGTGTCCCTTATTCTTCAAACTTTCCTTGGAGGGAGAAACTCTTACAAACTCCTTCCTACAGTAGGGCTTCTTTGTGCAGAGACATTTGGAACTAGTGTTTATGGCCCATGCCAGCTGCCACTCATCGTCACACAGCGATGTATAGATAAAAATAATCTGGACCCAACAGTTAGGAGAATCTGCATTTTATGGCAAGACTGAAGCCATCTTTCTCTTTGTTTAAATCATATTGGCAACTGTCGTAGAAGTTTGTGTTGTGGAGTCTTTGAACCAATCAGCTGATCTGAGAACGTCCTCCAATTGAGGGACATGTTTATCAAACTTTCACGCAGTGGAAAGCAGCAAGCCACCTTGCTGCGCTGCGTGAAAGGGAAAGGGGAGGAATGCTCCGTATTTACCATTGTACTGTGCATTCCTGTTCTTTCCTTGCGCTTGTGCACAATGTGCTGCCTAACGCCAACGCAGGCACCTTTGCATTATGGTGCAGGATTGTTTTTGTACAGCAAGGGACACCTTCCTGCACAAAACAATCCTGAGAGGCATTTTCCTCTTTCTGTGTGTGCTACAGAATGCAGCACATGTAGAAAACGGAAAGAATTAGGAGTTCTCCTTGTTACCCCTCACCTGGGGAGACATAGCATTTTGACGCATTCCCAGGTCCACCACTGATGGTAAATGTGGGAAAGCGCCAAAATCTGTGGGTGGATGCGTGGGAACACCCACGCTCCACTTACTCTAGAATTATCAAGCCACGCAGAGCCACGCAAGGTGGCTTGATAGATCTCACTTAGGTTTTGTGTCACCCTTATGCCCCCTTGTGTGGTCAAGGGCGACATAAAACCTTGAAAAATATGCCCTTTAGTTTCTACCTAGAAGTCTTTAGAAGCCGTCACACATCATACCGAACGAGCTCCAAAACAAGAGGTATCTATTGCTGTGAGACATATCCTCCCACCATGCCCATGTGGAAGAAAAGAAAGCACTGTGTAATTTACAGAACAAGATTAATAACTGGGTAGAAGAGGACGTTCTCAGAGATGCTATGCTGCAGTAATTGGCCTTTAAACATTTACCCACACGGCGATCCGGATAACCTGAAAAATATGGGCGTTCAACACTAAGGGGCTTATTTACAAGCCCCTTGCGCCGCCGTTACGCCACTTTTCCCCATATTAACAGTGATGCACCAGCAGCGCAAGGAGCTTGTAAATAAGCCCCTAACTGTGCCAGTTTTGGTCCTTCTCAAAACCTCCATCTGTCTGGCAGAAACAGAGGGCCTCATTTATGAGGTTTTGGCGTAGGGCAGCGCCACAAGGAATCTTGCTGCGCTGCCCTATGTCAAAACAAAAGGGCAGGAATTCGCTGTATCTATGTGACGAGGTGCATTTCTGTCCTATTCCCCACTGCCGGCGCACAATGGACTGCCATGCGCCAATGCAGGCAACCTTGCACCAAGGTGCAAGGGTGCCTGCATTGCGGGGCTGATTGATTTTGTGCAGGAAGGTACACCTTCCTGCACAAAATCAATAAATTCAGGTGATTTCCCATTACTATGTGTGCTGCAGAATGCAGCACACATAGTAAAAGGAAAAAACTAGGCGAAATTAAAACATTCCTCCTTGTTGCGCCTCCCTAACGCCGCCCCTGCGGTGGCGTTAGATTCTGAGGCATTCCCAGGTTTACAATTTCTCGTAAATCTGGGAATGCTTCAGATTCCATGGGTGTTGCGTGGGAATACCCACAGCAACACCCATGGAACGCCCCTTTCACGCAGTGGGGGCACATATTTACAGGGCCATGAAAAGCCACGTAAAGTGGCTTTACATGGCCTTGTAAATGTGCCGGCCACATTGCGCCACCGGAACGTCAAAAAAGTGACATTCCGGTGCCGGAAGGAGCCTCATAAATAAGGCCCAGAACTTCCAGAAGCCAAGCTCGGCTAAAGCTGAAAATGTCAGATTGAGAAAGTCTTCCTTTATGAAAGAGTCCTTTTCTTGAACTGGGTCCATGATCTAACATGCTATCGTCACACGTATCTGACGGGCAATGTCAACCTGCGCTTTAAAAGGGACCTTAATCAGCTGTTCCTAAAAGGGCTCTCATAATCAGTACTAACTTATCGTATCTGTCTCCTCAAACCCGCACTACAAAGATACCAATAACTTTCCAAAGACTTAAACTCTTTCTCTTATGTCATACTCTTTCCTACTGGTTCACTGTTGTTTCTATGCCATGCTCTGTAAAATGTTGTCCCACTCTGAGCTTAGATACTTATTGCGCTATAGCGAGAGCCTGAAGAAATAAATAAGATAGGGACGTCTTACACAATTCTGTACAATGCAAAGCACACATCCAACGAGTCAGAACCTTCTGTACTTGTGTATGCATAGGAATTTGTGGTGGAGGAGTATGCTTCCTGTACAACTCCTATGCTACACAGGCACACTGAACTCTGCAACCCTGTAGATTGAATGAGGCAGGCTGTATATATAAGTGTTGCACAATGCTGTACAATGCACAGCGCACATCCAACGGTTCAGACCCTTCTGTAGATGTGTATGCATAGGAATGTGTGATGAAAGAGTATGCTTCCTGTACAAATCCTATGCTAGACAGTGCACGGTGACCTCTGCAACCCTGTGCATTGAACGAGGCAGGCTGTATATGTATGTGTTGCACAATGCTGTACAATTCAAGGATGAGAGGTATAGAACCTGGGACATATATCAAAGTGAGGAGTTGGAGGAGACATTGCTGAAAGAGATGACACAAATAACATGTTTTTTTAAAATGTATTTAAGGGTCAGTGGAATATGAAATTCCATTTATATAGCACCTACTACTCCTGACGAGGCAGGCCTAAGGTAAAAGGAGGAGGAGAAGACACCTCAGGTACAGTGACTGTGTTTGGACTCATTTAGCTTTGGCATGAAGAAGATGGACCTCGTGGTTTGAGGCCATATAGGAGAAGGTGGTTCTTGCCTGAATGACTTTGTATTTGGTTAGTTTGTGTTCTTTGGGGATGGGTGTTTGTTGTTCGGTGTGTGGTTGTGCATGTTTGTGTGCTTTCTGTTGGTGTTGTAAAGGAGGAAGGTGTGTAATGGCCGGTTTTGTGTAGAATGTCTGAGAGTATGTGGATAATATGTCCATATGTACTGTGAGTGGTGTTCCACATTGATGTTGGAGGCTGAGAGCTGACACCAGTACTTGTGTTGCGGCTACTCCTGCAGTGTGTACTTCTCATAGTGTGCACATTTCTAACCTATGGGATAGTTTTTGATGTTCAAAGTCTTTGTCCATGAGATTTGTGCAGAGCTTAATTTGTAAAAAAAAAAAAAAGAGGCTGGAGCCCAACATTTGTCCTAGGAGGCTGCCACAGCTCCTCTTCTGCCACTGGCACAGCCGACTTCCACCACTGGTACGGCCCGCTTGCAGCCCTGGTGCAGGCCAGTATATCATAGGAGACCCCGCATATTGTGACCCAAGAAGCACTTTGCTTGTTGCTGATGCATGAAATGCCTTGAAGTGTTTACAGAACATGACTTGGCCCTTTTTAGGTCGAGCCTAGCGCAGCGCCCATGCGCTGCTCTATGGGAGGCTCCTTGTGAGCACTCCAAACTTCCCCGAGACTTCTCCGTGTGGGTATGGCAACTACCACACATTCCATTGGCCTTTGAGTGTGGCTTTCAATAATGAAAGCACGCAATTGGCCAAAGACGGGTGCATGTCCCGCCTTTTCACTAAACGTTCACTCCCATGGCGTTTGGGTCTCGGGAGCGAGCAGCGTCGCGCAGGGTGCCAGCTGCATTCCTCCCTTGGTGTTGTTTTTCATGTTACCAATTAACACAGCACGGTCGCTTTCACTTTCGCGGCCGTGCTTGTGTTAACACAGTCCTGACAACTGCTGATAATGCTCCCCCGTGCCCTCACCTAACTGTTTAGAAAGCAGTCTTCTTCACAGCTAGTCAGCAGATCAATAGTGCAGCCTGAGCTTATAATCGATTGTATTGATGGGGGCAATCGATTGTAAAATTATTTACTACATGCGGTCTTCTGGTGGTCCTTGTGTTTGTGGCGTGCCCTGCGTGTCCCAGGATGCTTTTTGCATCCTGTGCGTGCACCTGTAGGCATGTTGTGTGTGCCGCCTCCACACCCTCATCTGTGTGCTTGCACAACATGACCGCTCGCTTCTGCCACCGGGGAGATCTTTCACTCTCTCTGGGGGGGGTCTCTTATCTCTGGTAATTGATAATCAGCGTTCATAGATGCCCAGCTCAATGGTCATCATTTTATCGCCTAGAAAGGATAAAAAGTATGTGAATCTGCTGGGATTCGAACCCGTGACTGTAGCTTCCAGCCCAGAGGCCTGCGAAGGCTCAGCGGATGCATGCATCTGTAACTATGCAGCCGCTTGAAACTGGTTACCCCGTGGCATGCATTTCAGATGAATTTTCACTCATTAATGGCGGAGCCTCCTACCCGTTCAAGTAGGCAGGCATTACCGGCAGCGGTGATCTGTCTGGTGAATGGCCCGGAAGTATACCCCTTGACTTGCAGAGTTTCAGGAGCGCAGTGTCAGGTGTTAGTGGAGGTGATCCCAATGAACTCAGAGTGCCCCTGAACATGTAGTGTCTCACAGGAGGGTGAACTCTCATGTTAGTCATAATCTCAGCCACTGGCTATAGCTCGTGCGCATTTGAGACCATCCTTTTTTTTTGTCCCCTGTGTCATTCTAGACTCTGACCTGCCACATGCAGATGAGGCCGGTCCTGCCCAATAGGAGCTGCCTCCTCGAGACAGGAACAGAAGCAACCACAGAGCAGGTTTGGCTACTGAGGACTTGTGCCAGTACAGCGCGAGTCCGGTGTCACGTGAGCACGGTGCATTCCCATCCCACTCGGGCATAATGGAAGCAATGCTCGAATTCTTCTTAGCCACTTTTTTGTTTTCCTTAGTCCAGCGGCCAAAGTTTGATGGGTATTGCCAGAAGCGGACACTACTCAGTGTGCCATAGCACTCCATTCTTCTCTCACTCCCGTTTCCGTCGGCGGCTCTGGGCGGGCATCGACATGGGCACACGCATGGTGACTTCAAACCCAACCTGAGAGACTTTGGCCAGGTGAGACGGCTGCGTCCAAAATTCCTGGTGCTGACGCGCATTTGTTAAAATGTCTGTCATGAATCACGATTTGCACTACTCTCTTTCCACACTGACCAGTTTACCTCCCTTTTTTCTACCAATTCCATCCTAACACTATCAAACTAGTGGTAAATGTAAATTCTTATAGCTTCAGTTTTTTTTTTATTTTACTTAGAAGGTCCCAAAGGCGATACCTATTGGCTATGCCAATGCTTGTTCTTTTTAGTTTCATATAGAACAAACTCGACACGAAGGTATCAGAGCGCTTTACATGAGCACCAGTTGTGTTACAGATGGACACATTCATTTTGTTAGGCACGGGGAGATTAAGTGATTTGCCCAGAATCACGGGATGTTGAGCATCCCTGCCGAGACTCGAACCCGGTTCCCAAGCTTCGAGGTTGACCGCTCCAGCCTTTAGGCTGAGCTGACCCCTACGGTATGATTCTCTTACCCCGATTATTTGGCTATTGACTTTTTATCTATTTAACGTCTTTGTATCACATGTTTTTATTATGTAATCAACTATTTGCTGTTTTTAATTTTGTGCACAGATGATGCTCTGACAAATGTTTTAATTACGTTTTAATGTCTGAATTGTGCTTTTTATGGCTGTTTTTTGCCACCGAAATAAAGTATTATTTGATCTGATCTGATCTGACTTAGCATTAACCATGATAGCCCTGCATGTTCATGGCATGAAACTGAGGGGCATATTTACAAGAGAATATCGGAGCGCGGAGCAACGCCAAATTTGGCATGGCAAAAAGCAGGGATGCACCCTATTTCCAACAATACAGTGCACCCCTGTGGTTTCCACTGAGCTGGCGCTAAAATTAGCTGCCTAGCGCCAACGCAGGCACCCTTGTACAATAGTGCAAGGGTGCCTGCGTTGCAGGGAATGATTGTTTATGTGCAGGAAGGCGTCCCATCCTGCACATAAATAATCAATGATGGCGATTTCCTACTTCTATGTGTGCTGCAGAATGCAGCACGCATAGAAGTAGCAAATCGTCATTATTTAATGATTGTTTATGCACAGGAAGGGACACCTTCCTGCACATAAACAATCATTAATGGTGTTTTACTCTTTCTATGTGTGCTGGAGAATGAGGCACTCATAGAAAAAGAATAAATGAGGAGAAATAAAAGTATTTCTCCTTGTGCACCCCGAGTGGGACGGGTATGCCCAGACTTGGGTCCCGTGCTCTCCATGCCACTGGAATCAAGCTATCCTCGCTGAAGAGGGGTGAAACCCCGAAACCGGTCCTAGGATGCTTGTTTCCAGTCAGGAAGAGACCTGGCTTGGCAGTTCGGGCTGGACTGTTCCCATGAGGCACAGGGTCAAGACTGATTTGCATATGGCTGGGTTCAAACTGGAATGGCATGGTGAGCAAAAAAACGATGGATTTAGGCCCAGATCTCTGTACTGGGGTGAATGTATGACATTGTTCTGCATTCTGTCCATCAACTGTTGTTTTTGCATTTCTCCTTGTTGCGCCATTCTAATGCCTGCTATTGCATGGCATTCGTTTTTGGCGCTGCCTCAGATTTATACATCCTGGTAAATCTGGGGAAGTGTCAAAATGCAATGGGTGTTGCGGTGGAACGCCCACAGCAACACCCATTGCACGCTCCTTTCACTCAAAGTCATGCATGTAAAGGCAGGGACCGTATTTACAATGCAGCGTTAAGCCACGCCGCTAAGGGCTTCGCCTTATTCACAAGGCGGCGTTAAGCCACTTAACGTGGCTTAACGCCGCCTTGTGAATAAGGCACCCTTTCACGCTTTACTTAACGTGAAGGGGGTGGGCAATGGGTGTTGTCATGGGCGTTCCGCCGCAACACCCATTGATTTTGACTCTGCTCCATATTTACAAGGGTGGTGTAAATATTGGGCAGCGCCAGAATTAAGACCAGGGAAACTCTGGTCTTAAACAGGCTAAACTAGGAGAAATGCTTTATTTCTCCTCGTTTTTGCTGTTTCTATGTGTGCTGCATTGTGCAGCACACATTGAAACAGCAATCAATCAATCAATCAATCAGGGGAATTGTAAGCGCGCTACTCACCTGTGAGGGTCTCAAGGCGCATGGGGAGGGGGAGGGTATGCATCTCCGCTCAGTCGAAGAGCCAGGTCTTCAGTGTCTTCCTGAAGATGTTTCAGGAGGGGGCGCGTCTGATGTCGATCGGGACCTCGTTCCAGGTCTTAGCCGTGATGTAGGAGACGGCTCTGCCACCTGTTCTGGCTCTGCTGATGCATGGGGTTTCGGCGAGGGCGAGGTCGGAGAATCGAAGGTTTCTCTTGGGTCGGTGGAAGGAGATTCTTTCGTTGAGGTATTGGGGTCCGGTGTTGTGGAGGCATTTGTAGGTGTGAGTGAGTATCTTGAAAGTGACTCTCTTCTCAACGGGGAGCCAGTGGAGGTTCCGCAGGTGTTGGGTGATGTGTTTGTGTCGAGGGATGCTGAGGACGAGTCTGGCTGCGGTGTTCTGTATGGTCTGGAGCTTGCGGAGCAGCGACTTGTTGATCCCAGCATAGAGGGCGTTTCCGTTGTCCAGTCTGCTGGTTATGAGTGCGTGGGTGACTGCCTTTCTTGATGCGGAGGGTATCCATTTGAAGGTCTTTCGGAGGATGCGGAGGGTGTAGAAGCAGCTGGTGGCGACGGCGTTGACATGTCGAGTCATGGAGAGGGAGGAGTCGAGTACAATGCCGAGGTTCCAGGCGTGGTCCGTGGGTGTGGGAGGGCTGCTGAGGGCAGAGGGCCACCAGGTGTTGTCCCATGCAGAGGGGGAGGGTCCGAGGACGAGGACCTCTGTCTTCTCCGAGTTGAGCTTCAGGCAGCTGCTGTTCATCCAGGATGCAACGCCCTTCATTCCTTCCTGGAAGTTGAGTCTGGTGGTGATGGGGTCCTCGGTGAGGGAGAGGATGAGCTGGGTGTCGTCGTCGGCGTAGGATACTATGCTGAGTCCATGCTGTCTGACGATGGCTGCGAGGGGGCCATGTAGATGTTGAAGAGCGTGGGGCTGAGCGATGATCCTTGGGGTACTCCGCAGTTGATTTCCGTGGGTTCGGAGAGGGAGGGTGGTAGTCTGATTCTTTGGGTTCTGCCGGTGAGCAGGGTCGGACTGGGAACCGAAACCGGCCCTGGCAAATTGCTCAGCCAGCCCCCCTGGGGGAGGGTGGGGGTGCAGCTGAGCTATTTGCGAGGGCTGGTTTCGCCCGCTTTTTTACAGGGGGCCGATATTGCCGGCCCCCTGTAACAAAAACGGACCCCCAGGGGCCCAAAACTGGCCCCCAACCTGGCGGCCTACCGGGGAAATGCCCGGTGCCTGCTACGGCCAGTCCGGCCCTGCTGGTGAGGAACGAGCGGATCCAGTCGAGGGCAGTTCCTTGTATGCCGGCGTCGTGGAGTGTGGTGGTGAGTGTGCAGTGGGAGACGGTGTTGAATGCTGCCGAGAGGTCGAGTAGGATCAGGGCCGCAGTGTGTCCTTGGTCGAGGAGGGTGTGGATGTCGTCTGTGGCGGCGAGTCAGACGGTCTTGGTGCTGTGGTTGCTGCCGAATCCGGATTGGGAAGGGTCGAGGGTGGAGTTTCCTTCGATACATTTTGTCGGTTGTGCATTGACGGTCTTCTCTGTGACTTTGGCCGCGAAGGGGAGGAGGGAGATAGGACTGTAGTTCTTGAGATCCATGGGATCTGCTGAGGGCTTCTTGAGCAAGGGTCTGACTTCTGCGCGTTTCCAGTCGTCTGGAAAGATGCCGGTCTTGAAGGAGGCGTTGATGGTGTGTCGTAGTTCTGGAGCGATGGCGGTGGTGGCTCTGTGGAAGATGTGCGGTGGGCAGGGGTCCGTGGGGGCCCCTGAGTGGATGCCTCTCATGGTCAAGGTGGTGTCTTCGGTGGTGACTGGGGTCCAGGAGGAGATGGTGGATTGGCTGGTGTTGCTGGAGGGGGAAGTGGTTACAGAGTCAGGTGTCTGGTTGTTAAAGTTGTCATAGAGGTTCTTGATTTTCAGATGGAAGTAGGCTCCGAGCTTATTGCAGAGGTCTTGGGAGGGGGTGATGTCCTTGGTTTCGCTGGCGGGCTTGGTGAATTCCTGGATGACGTTGAACAGTTCCTTGGAGTTGCTGGAGTTGGCGAGGATCTTGTTTTGAATGAAGGCTCTTTTGGTGGATCTGATGCGTTGGTGGTATTCCGTCATGGCGTTTTTGTAGGTGGTGCGGGGTTCTGTCGTCTTGCTGTTTCTCCAGTTCTTCTCGAGATGCCTGCAGGTGCGTCTGGATTCTTGGAGGTCGGTGGTGAACCAGGTGGCCTTCCTGGGGCGCTGTATGTCGGGGTTGCGTAGGGGTGCGAGTTTGTCTGCGCAGTTGGAGATCCATCTGTGGAGCTCTTCGGCTGCGAGGTTGGCGTCGGTTCGAGGTGGTGGGGCGGGTCGTGGTTGAGGGTGGAGTTGAGTTGCTCCTCTGTGACTTTGCTCCAGCTTCTTTGTGGAGGACGTGGTGCAGGTTTGGGCGGCGTGGGTTTGTCTACATGGAAGTGTACGCAGTGGTGGTCCGTCCATGGAGGTTGCGTGGTATGGCTGAAGTGGATTTTGCTGCCTCCTGCGAAAATGAGCTCGAGGGTGTGTCCTGCCTTGTGGGTGGGCGTGGTGACGAGCTGTTTCAGTCCGATGTTGGCAGGGTTGTCCAGGAGGGTGGTGGACCTGGGGTCGCTGGGATTGTCGAGTTGGAAGTTCAGGTCTCCGACGAGTATGTAGTCCATGGAGGTGATGGCGTGGGGTGCGATGAGGTCGACGATGGCGGTGGCGAATGTGGTGAGAGTGCCGCGCAGTGCGGTTCTGGGGCTGGTGTGGACCTGGAAGTGAAGGTGTTCGGTGGTGGAGAAGGAGTCGCTCGTGGTGGAGGTTGAGAGTCGGAGGGAGCTCTTGTATGCGATGGCGAGTCCTCCTCTTGGGTGGTTGGGGTGGTCCTTCCTCTGGCTCTTCTATCCGTCAGGGATGGCGGTGGCAACGTCGGGGGCAGAGGAGGCGTTGGTCCAGGTTTCTGTAAAGAAGGCGACATCTGGCGAGAGGGTGTTGAGGAGGTCCCAGATCTCTATGGCGTGTCTGTGCAGGGAGTGCACGTTGAGGAGGATGCAGTTTAGGGCTCCGGAGGTGTTGGCGTTTGTCGTGGGGGCGGTGTCCGTGGGGGCATTGTCAGATGCGAAGGTCTGGCAACAGTGGCGGCAGGAGAACTGGCCGTGGGTGGTGTTTTGAGCAGACAGCTGGCAGTTGTTGTTCCTCCCTAGGTTGAGTGTGAGGAGGGCAGCTGTGTCGTAGCGGTGTGTGGCCGTAGAGCCAGGGTACCTGGCGCTGGTCGCGGTCGGGTCGTGGACTGGTGCAGACGGGCTTGCCTTTGGCACGCCAGAGGTGCGCCCGCTGCATGTGTCCACGCAGCGGCCGCCATTAAATAAGGGAAGGGGAAGGGAGGAGCAGCTGGGTGGCGGGAGCAGGAAGCTTGCGTGGGGAGGGGCCACGGGGGCAGCAGCGGCGAAGAACGGGCAGGAACTGGGCACGGGGATAAGATGGTAGGACAAGAAGGGCAAGAAGAGAGAATCAGGCAATGGCAATAAGGAAAAAAGGCAGTAAAGAACACGGAGTCAAGATAAGCACGGGGTCAAAAAGGCAGAAAATAGACACGGAATACGGTGAGTGTCACAGGGAAAGGATACCCTCAGTGGGACTCGAACCCCTGACAGGCGCATGCAGAGGTGGAGGCACAGCAGCAGGGAGGCTCAGACAGCGGAGCTTAACGGGTGGAGAGCTAGGCCTATGACCAGGAGGTCACAGGTCCATGTATGATTGTTTATGTGCAGGAAGGTGTGAAGGTGTCCCTTCCTGCACATAAACGATAATTTTAAAAATGATGATTTGCAACTTCTATGTGTGCTGCAAAAGCACACATAGAAGTTACAAATCGCCATTTATGATTGTTTATGTGAAGGAAGGGCCACCTTCCTGCACATAAACAATCATTTCCCACAACACAGGCACCCTTGCACTATGGTGCAAGGGTGCCTGCGTTGGCGCTAGGCTGCTAAATCCAGCACCAGCGCAGGGAGAAACGCAGGGCTGCACCGTATTGTTGTAAATTCTGTGCAGTCCTGCGTTTCTAAAGTGACGGAGCGCGGCATTAGCCTTCTTGGCCTAATGCCACGTTCCGCCACTTTAGTTGCAAATATGCCCCACAGTTTCTCACCAGTGGTACCTCTCCACTCTTTCCACTGTCAGCTCCCACCATCAGCTTGGAGCATTCTAGTAATTCCAGCCAGTCCTCCATCCTCAGAAATACAAACGGAAAACAAGAGGCCAGGCTAGAGGACTGCCCAGGCTGATCTCATAATCTGTAAATCTATCTGACTCCTGTATACCATTTCCACCGACTGACCTGACACCATGCCCCCCATACTCCTCAATGTAAATACACATAATATGTAAAAATGTCCTTCTATGCCATTGTTTTGTCTCATTCACCATCCACCGTGGCCCAGCACCCGCCCTCAATGTATTAACTCCAAGTGCTAATGTTGTTACAGATTTTCTGTTAAAAAAGTCCATGCTTAACTAAACTAAAAGCTCCAGATGCTTGTGGCGTCCTGCACGTTCTTTGTTCTCCTGCACTATATGTTTTCGATTTGCTAATATGCAGTTTGTAATTCTGCCACTAGGTGGTGTAAGATAGTCACATGTCGGGTAGACAATAAAGACTGTGGAATAACAGTCCCACATCTACAGACCTGCTTGCTTTCAAGCTTTGATAATTGAGAACATTGATAGTGGGCCGGATAATAAATGCTGGCAACCACAAAAACAAATTAAGGATTTAGGAGCATATTCACAAGGAAAAGGTGGCGCGCGGAACTGCGCAAAATTTTGCAGCGCCCCCCTCCACCATTTCCAAAACGCAGCGTTGCGCCGTATTTACAATAATGCGCACCCCAGTGTTTTCCCTAGCGCTGGCGCTAAAAATAACTGCCTAGCATCAACACATAGTGCAAGGGAGCCTGCAATGCAGGGAATGATTCGTACTTCTCCTCGTTGCGCCATTCTAATGCCTGCTCTTGCTTGACGTTAGTTTTTGGCGCTGCCTCAGATTTACTTGTATATCTGTGGCAGCGTCTAAAGCAATGGGGGTTGCGGTAGAACGCCAACAGCAACACCCATTACACGCCCTTTTCACGCTAAGTGATGCGTGTAAAGGGGCTGTATTTACAAAGCAGCGTTAAGCCACAAAAAGTGGGTTAACGCTGCTTTGTAAATATGGACTAGGGCAGAGCACCACCAGAATGTCGCTATAAGTGACATTCTGGTGGCACTATCCCCTTGGAAATATATCCCATAATTTGTGTAATATGTCGGAGAGATCTGCAGTCTGAGCCTGTATGGTGTATGTAACCTGATAGGATAGGGGATAGGTGCCTGAGTCTATAAAACGTATCATCCATCGGGTCCTTTAATGCTTGATGCCTGATCCTATATTCAGACCTGTGTAACGCAAAGGATTGCAGGCTGCCCACGACGTAATTAACTGTGACGTGTAGCACCTGAGCAACCGCTTTTTTTTTGGGGTACCTCTGCCGAACTCTAATTGTTCTCCCCGAATAAAAGTTTAGAGAATCGTTTGTTTGTGAAATGTATTCAAATAACATAAAATGTCTCTCACAAAGGCAAAATATAATATTTTTCTAACGTGAATTAGATTAAACTCTATTTGCCTGGCATTATTTCAGAATTAGTCAAAAACTTCCACCCTATCACAGTACCTGCAGGAGAAAACTAACAGGTTCTGAAGGCGTGTGCCGGTTTTTGAAATGTAAATGTTTTAAAAGGGAAGGCTTGAAGCATGCCTGCCACCAGTGCGCCCAATTTTATTTAACACTGTCCTGCATTCAATTCAGACATTTTATACATTGGTGTTTTGATAGCACTTGATTATCAAACTCTCAAAGCACTACAAAACTGGTGCTGTTTTCACTGATCGCGATGCTATCGACATGTGAAAGTTGAAAGGCCGAGCAGTCCTATTGGCTGTCAGGTGACATATAGGGGCATATTCTCAAGGACCCATCGCCGAATTAGCGGCACATTACCGCCACGAAAGTGGCGATAGACCCATCGCCCCATTCACAAGCCTGCGCTAACAGCCCACATCGTCAGTTTTCCTGCGATAGCTGCCGCCAAAAACATCGCCAAGGCTGACAGCGACAACTAACGCTAATCATATGCAGAGTAGGCGTTCCCGTGCAAAAACCCACGATAAGACCACTTCGCGATATTCCCAACGACCAGCCAGATCGGCGATGCGGTCCGAAAACAGCCAATAAGGCACGTTAGCAGCAGGGACTTAAGACCTGCTTCTACCTGGTCTTAAGTAGGACGAAAACCTGCAGCACAAAGGGAGCCCAGCCCAGAGCCACATCTGAAGACCAACAGATGCCATGGAGCTACCAATCATGCAGCCTGGAGACCCAAGAGGGCCACAACACCCACCGCCACCATCCCCAGGACCACCCCCACCCCCAGGACCAACCCCCTCCCCCCCCCCGGACTGCCACCGAGGCAGCGCAGAACAAGACAGCGGACCTTCCGAAAACGCACCAGCCCCAGAGACTCAACGCCAGAGGATGTCATTGCCCACCACAGGCTCAAAAGGACCACCATCCACCGCATCCTGACCCACATTGCCCACAGGCGGACGGCACCAACACAGCGGACAACCAACATCCCTCCGCAGACAGAGCTGCTGGCTGTGCTGCACTTGTTGGCCTCTGGTACCTCCCAACCAACAACTGCCAGAGTCAGAGGAGCCTCACAGCCAGCCCTATCAAAGTTCCTCACACCTGTCTTGGATGCCATCATCAGCTTGTAACCCCAGCACCTTCACTACCCCCACACTGTGCAGGAACAGCTGGAGACCAAGCAAGGCATCTACGCCATAGCTGGCTTCCCGCACCTGTTGGGGGCAATTCACTGCACACATGTCCTACTCGTGCCCCCTGCCGACACTGCACACAATTACCGCTACAGAAAGCACACGCATCCCATCAATGTGCAGGCAAAAGTGGACCACCCGGGACTATTCACCAATGCCGTCGCCAACTTCCCAGGCAGTGTGCATGACTCCCACATCCTCCGACAGTCCATCACCAACCAGCGCTTCCAGGATGGCACCTATGGAAATGCACTGCTCGTTGGCAAGCACCAACGGAACACACCACACACCTCAACTCCACAATCATACAACTCACAACTGTGGGAATGCACACGTAACTAAATCACATACAACATGCCAACAAACATGCCCACCTACCAGACACGACAACACAAGTAACTGTGACAACAGGGGCCAGACATGTAGACAAACCATCCACAAAGGCATAGCCCCTCTGCCACACGACTGCAGAAGGTGGGGAGAGGTGGGAACCAAGAATGTGCGAAAGAGGCAATGGACCCATGAATGAGAATGTACACAATGCCAAGTGTGGCAGTGATGTGCCGGACAGTCTTGAGTATGCAGACCACAGACATGTCCATGTGGACATATACTGCTGGTGCCTGTAGTGATGTGGACAGTGGACGCAACCATGTCACCTCAGGCAGTGGGGAAGACCTTGGACATGTAGCCATGTCGCCACACCTGTAAGCGTAGTGGGCTGGTCCGGCGTACGCCAGTCCAGCGCAGGAGTGTGAATTAACAGCCCGGGGCCCTGTTGTGGTGTCGGCGCCACCCCGCTCTCAATCGACAATGTTGCAATGTAGTGTTGTAGGGATTCTGCACATACACAGAACAATGCACAGCAATGCGGGACTACGGTATATAGGGGCTACGCCTCCTACAGCCTTAGTACCCACGAGCCCACGACCGGCTAGCTATGGTGTCGTACCTGCACTCCTATACACAGATTGAGAAATTGACGTTTAGACAACCCAGAACACAACACTCCCCTAATCACTCAGGGATCGTGGTAACGGGTCATTCCCCATCGCTCAGACTCTCGTACTCATCCACAACAAGAGATTGACAGCGCCACTGAGTCAGTCCAAAATGTTTATATCAACTAACGTGCCCTGAAATGCAGCATACGAGCCACTACTAAAATTAGAATGCATAATACAAACATTGCCAGCATTGTAGCAAATCCATACCAAATAATAGGAGAAATCATTGTACATTGATCCTGGAGACAGGACTATTAAACCTACACTCCCTCCCCATGGACGGGAAAACCAAGATGACAACATAGCAGATCCCTGGGTCTGTATAGCAGACCCCATACCCCTAAGACATAGATCGTGTCTCTACATCACAGCTCCATACAGCTCCTCATTCTTGAAAAGTCACTCCTCAAGTGTGTCTGCGTGTAACATGCATTCTCCTAACGTCAAGAAAAAGGTGCGTGTCCCACAAAGAGCAGCTGCAGGGTATGTTTTGTCAACGTGCCAGGGCCTGACCAGATCAAAATCACAGGGGACGGTGTCGTCTGACCTTGCTCACGATGCACAGACTAAACTCCAGGAACAAGCAGGGAGCCAGCGCAGCCAGCGGCTCGCATGTGGCCAGCGAACACGTTCTTGCATTAGAAGAAGCCTGTAGTGTCGTGTGCTAAAGCAGCATCATGGCCTCCGGACCCCTTCTACCTAAAGATGCCAAAGGGGTCCCTTAAAGACACATGAGATCCTTCCCCTGGCCAGGTTGCAGAAGAATAGAAAAAACCAGGTCCAAGTTGCAAGCAGAGTCAAAGCACTGAGCCTAGCAGGGGCAAAGTTCAATAAAATCAAAATCATAATAAGGTTGATCAGCGGTAAAATACGAGAAGAAGAAAAAAAATAAAAATGTCTTGTTGAACATTAATCATCGGAATCATATGAGATCCGTTGAACCTTGGAAGGCAAGGTGTTCCAAAAGACGGTCCCCCTCCTCATAGACAAGGAGGGACAACACCCAATTCAACAACTCGAAGGAGCATACGTGCTCATCATAATCCATAGCTTCAAAAAGCATGGTCGGACAACCTGTATCGTACTCAATGTAGCTGTGGTGCAGCAGGCGCGACGCCCCCTCACAGATGTCCCATTGTGCCAGCACTCCATTCACGGCCGCCATCAGCATGCGGGTACCAGTTGCACATGATTGATCATGACGCAATAGGGGCCACAGCAACCGGTCGTAATCAGGGCAAGGCCGTATGGCATTTGAGAGGCACAAATCCAAAGTCCAGGAGAAAGGACAGTCGCTGCACCAAAAAACTGGATGGACGCATGTAAAGTATGCGTATCTGTAAGTCACATTGTAGGCAGCACCCACAACAGCCATAGGCAGGCAACCAAGGAATTCCTGCAATCGGCTACGGTACCGCTCCAGCTGGACCTTGATGATCGAGTACCACATGAGTGTCAGCCATTACGAAGTAGTAAAACAAGTACCAGGACAGCACCAGCGAGCAACAGGATCAACGGCAACCCAGCCAAAAACTCTGGAAATAATGGAATGAATAAAAGCCGGAATTACACCAAATATCCTTCGAAACGAGGACACAAGACCTGAGCCCAACAAATTAAAAAAAGGTGCAAGGCCTCCTGTGTCAGAAACATTGGATAATTGGTGTATCAACTCCCAAAATGTGGGAGGCGATTGCTATTTAATTGGGGTTGTATTTCACTTGATGTCCGAGCCACATGTAGCTCGAATGTTTCACTGGCCGAGGTCAAGGCACCTCATGTTGGAATAACAGTGCTCTGAGCCTACTTAATTTGTTGAAGCTTGCTTTCATAGTGGGAACAGAAGGCCACAGAGAACTATCAGCAATGCCATGCGGGGGCGGAAACAGGACGTTGCTGCAAGAGGGACACCGTTGCGGATACACCTGCGTGAACCTAAGCCTTGCCCTCATGTGCAGCTGTGATCAACGCATGTCTGCGGTCCTCGTTGGGAATCAGCGGATCCCCAACGGAAGGAATTGTTACTATCGGAACTTGTTCCGGGGACAATTGGTGTTCATATCTGGACGGAAAGCCCTGTGGGTATTACGTCCCATCTCTGGTAGCCGCTACGGCTGCCAGTATGTCGGTATTGACTTTTGTCACAGACCTTGTGACTGCTGCTACTGAACAAGTGGCTACTGCATTTCTGGCTGCCTCGTCAGCCAGAGTGTTGCCTACAGCGTGGGGTCTCACGCGCTGATGGCCAAGAGTATGAATTACATGTGTAAGTGGCAAGCCCTCTATGAGAGCCGCCACTCGTACCCAAAGCGTTTCATGCTTGATCGTGTTACCCACATGACATGACAGTAGCATGCACCCAGAGGGGGGGTTCGCCCGAATAGGAAAATGAAGGGGCGCTCGGGGTCTTGGCTCATACATGCCAACTGTTGTGTGTGTATCTTCATTGCCGCAGCATGAGCCAAAGGCCTAGCCCCAATCGCTGCGTGAGTTCAGCCAGGCCTGAACTCCACATCTGTGTCCGCCCTATCCTTACCAAGGCCTACACACACGTGGCCGCCCACCTTCACCGGGCAACATTGCAGTGTTGTTGTCAGGCTTGCGGACATGCGCAGACAGGCATGACAAAGGTGTGCCGTAGGAGTGCAAGTGATGCAACAGCGCAGCGCTCACAGGTAAATAGGCCCGGGGGGAGGGAGGAGCAGCTGTGAGGCTACGTAACACACATTGTCCCCGTACATTTGCCAGAAGCAAAACATGGCAAACAAAACTTGTGAGTCTGCCAACACAGCATGCAGTACCACCAGTTTACACTGGTCTCACTTACCTCTCACAGGTGGTCAGGGATATGCACTCTGCCCGTGGATGATGACACCCCTCCGAGCCCCGAACACCCCGGCCCAGGGGCAGTACAATGTGGCCCACAAACGCACCAGGGGCATTGCTGAGCGCACATTTGGCGTGTCTAAGTCACGTTTCAGGTGCTTGGATGTCACAGGTGGTAGACTCCTGTACAGCCTAGGAATAGTGTGCAAGATGATCATTGCATGTTGTGTATTGCACAACATATGTGTACGCAGCAATGCCCCATGGATCCAAGTGCCAGATGCACCGGACGATGATGAGGAAGATGAGGCAGGTGGACCACACCCCACTGCAGCTGCAGCAGGAATGGCCCGAAGGAACACAATCATTGACAATTTCTTCGCATGAGCACGTCACATTGTGACAGTCCTTAGAAATCATGGCACAGTACAAAATGACCACATGACCAGCATGTGCAGATAAATTCATTGCAACACACATTCCCTGTGTGCATGTCAGTCCTCTGCATTAGCACTTCACTCGGACAAGTGTAAGTGCAACATTGAGTGCTAACAATCTCACATATGGCAAACAGATGGTGGGTATGTCGCCTCTGTACAGAGAGGCTGTTCAGGGTGTCACATATTCGGAATGCCATTTCAGGGTGTCAGATGTAGTACGTATTCCCACTCATCAGCGTATCACATGTGTACACATACATGACATGTAGGCTGTCATTGGTGTTCCAAATCAGACAACAGGGTGCCATTTGGGGTCAAATATGAAGTAGCGGGTGTCATTTGGGGTCAAATATGAAATAGCGGGTGTCATTTGGGGTCAAATATGAAATAGCGGGTGTCATTTGGGGTCAAATATAAAATAGCGGGTGTCATTTGGGGTCAAATATGAAATAGCGGGTGTCATTTGGGGTCAAATATGAAATAGTGGGTGTCATTTGGGGTCAGATATGACCCACCCTGATGCAGAGATGCACCCTGTGACTCAAGTCCCACTACATGAGCAACATGGACGTAAGGGGGATGGGGGCACAGTGAACACCTCAGCAACATGGGAGATGCACACCAGCTAAATAGGCAGCAGGAATACCGTGCCGGAAGGCGAAGCAGTGACACCCCCCCACCCCCAACCACATCACTCTTCCAGAATGCTAGCAGATGCCAAACTAATATTAGGGAGGAGAGCTCCTTTGTCTGTACTGGAGGCGGTAGCACATCTGCACCTCCGACCTTGGAGTTGCATGCGCCCGCCCGGCTCCCCCTGAGAGATACCATAGCAGCTGATGGCGACTCCCACACTACGCACAGCGCTAAACAGGGACCAACGTATACACAGTCACCCCACACACAGAGGTCCTTGCTCGCAGTTCTCTTGCATGGAATGACCTTCACACTTACGCACACACCATCCCAGGAGTCCAGCAGCTGCTGCACACTCAAAAAAATCATTGCTCCGAGCTGTGGCATCCACATAACTTAGACTTAGGCATTTTTACACACAGCCCTATTTCCTACATTGACGTGGGGCTAAGTTGGGAAATTGTGAGATTGTTGTTTAGGAGCAATGAGGCCACAGCTAGTTCACACATTCCCAGTCATCTCACTGCCTGTCTGGGTCACGGTCAGACATGCACATTGATATCAGTTCCCAGGGAGTACCTTTTTCTGATATCACTGCCCCTACATCCATCCATGATTTCATACTTGCTTGCTAATAGACATGACACATCTGTGTGAATTAGTATGTTTTGGTCCCATTCGGTGGAGTGTTGAAGCTGGACCAGTACATGGCCATGCATACCCCACTTTACATTGTTGCCCCGTGGAGGGCCAGCCTTGTGCATGTGCATGGGTTTGCACATGCATGGGGTTGTTGTGAGATTGGGGATGTGTGGGGAGGGCCCCCTCGGGGCACATTGTCGACAGGGGCCTACTTGCTGTTTCTATGTGTGCTGCAGTGTGCCAAGGGGATCAGGGACATGATCCAGAGTCATTGTGGGTGTGCACTGTGCTATGCTTAATTGTGCATGTGTGCCGTTGTGCCCATCTCCCCCCGTCCCCCAAGTCCCTGGTCGTTACTCACCCTGTTGCTGTTGGGTCAGGTCATGTTGTGCAGTGTCCGGTCCCCCAACTCCTGCCACCGTCTCCCCACTGATGACTGTGGACACCATTTCCTCCATCTCATCCAGCTCCTGCTGTGGCGCTGGACTCCCACCTCCAGTCTGCATTGCTGCTTTCCGGTTGTTAGCGGGATTCTGCTTGGTTTTGCGCTTCACATCATTCCAGCGCTTCTTGCAGTCGTCCACTTCCCTTCTCTCCGACTGCATTCAGCTTGGCCAAGATGGACTGCCATGTTGCATTTTTAGTTGCCAATGACACAGTGGAGGTGATGAACAGTTGTTAGTGGTGTTCTATCACCTCCGTAATCAGGATCTTGTTTTCCTGCGGACTGAATCGCGGGTTCCTCTTCTTCTTCTCCTTGCCCTTCTCCTTCCCCGAGGTCCCTGTCTGGTCCTCCGGGGGGTTTGTGGGGTTCTGGTTGGGCTCTGTAGTTGCTCCAGCTTCCTCCATGGTGCTTCTCAGTTGTTTGGGTTTGGGTTTTGATTTCTCTTTTTTTTGCAGCTTTTATGCAGATTTTTCCCGCCTGACGTGGGTATTGCAGGCCTGGCGCTGCTTATCGCTGATGTTTTTATGGCTGTTGGGCCCATCGCCACTTTTTTCACGTTCGGGTTTCCTTTTTTATCGGCGTCACGGTAATTTTATTGCGGACATTTGACGCGTTATCGGGGCACTATCGCCTGTTGCCGGCGTGTTGGGAATACGCCGTTGACGCGGTGTTGGTTTCCCGCGATGAACGGCGTTATGTGAAATTGCGTTGGCCTCGGTTGGCGATGTTTATCGCATGTTCTTGTGAATATCCCCCACAGGCCTCAACCGGAGATGCTTTATTGATCTGTGTTAACAGCACACGTGGAATGTTTTGTTTTTCACCTTGATTATTTTAGAAAAATAACCCTCGGTCTTTTGCCCACCTTGCCACCTCAGCTTACACCCAGCCATAATAATATTATCCTTTATTTAAAACTAAATTCATAAACTGAAAATTAAACATGTGATTACCAAAGTGCAAAGAAAAGAACGTGGATGAACGAAAAGCTCACAAGACACCACACAATGTAAGATCTATGTGCACACAACAAGATGATTAATAACAGCCGAGTGCCGGATGTGGGGCGAGCTGGCTGGCTCTGAATTCATCTATCTGAGAACGTCGAATGATGAAATGCGAGGAAGTGGTTTGGATGATAACAACACCGAATATAAAAGCGAATCACGTAGTGGTCTGTTCAGTACATGTACAGAAGCTATTATTCAAGCGCCTAAAGAGACTTTCCGTAGTGGTGCGTGCGCTACATGTGAGCTCAGAATAGAAGCTATCATTCAAGCGCCTACAAGAGACTTCTAGTAGTGGTGCGTGCGGTACATGTGTGCTCAGTATAGAACCTATTATTGAAGCGCCTAAAGAAACTTCTAGTAATGGTGCGTGCGGAACGTGTGCTTAGTATAGAAGCTATTATTCAAGCGCCTACAAGAGACTTCTAGTAATGGTGCGTGCGGTACATGTGTGCTCAGTATAGAACCTATTATTGAAGCGCCTAAAGAAACTTCTAGTAATGGTGCGTGCGGAACGTGTGCTTAGTATAGAAGCTATTATTCAAGCGCCTAGATAGACTTCAGGTACTGGTATGTGCGCTACATGCATGCTCAGCATTGAAGCCAGAAGATTCAGGGGCGGGAGGTGAGCCTATGCGGGGCAGAGACACCGCATCAGCACCACAGGCCCCGCACTCCTGCTCTGCACCAGCCCCTCCCCCATGGATAGATAGGCGAAGCGCTGGCTGCTGATGAAACTGCGGCTGTGCCGGGCCCGCATTGCTTTGTTTCAATTACCTGCCTGACAGAGCGGGGCGATAAGCCGCAGTATTGATGGAGGCGGCCAGAGGTGCCCTTGCAGCCGGCGGGCCCTACCTTGGGGCTCCCCCGTGCTGTCCCTGCGGGACAGGAGTGATGGACGAGGGGTGAGGAGAGGGTGGGAGACAAGGGCACAGACGCCGCGGAAACAGATTTAAAGACGGCGACGGCACCCTAGCCCACAGCGCTACATCACCAGGGTGGAGAGGGGTCCACGGCACATGACTGGCGCCAGGCCTGGTGTGACTAGCAGGGCCGGACTGGGAACTTAAAACAGCCCTGGCAAAAAATTATAAATTCAGCCCCCCATCTGCACCAAGTGAGTGACCCCCGACGCATTACTCAGTATGATTCTCCCTAGGATAATTTTGGAAAAAATAAAATCGAAAGGTGCATGTTACCTGCTCAATTGGTCAATTATATGTGCTAATTTTACTGGTTGTTCTGAAAGGGATTTAGATAAATATTCCAGTACATAAGAGTTTAGCACAGTACCTCGTAGCGCTATTTCTACACAGCTTCTAATCATGCATGCACTTGTGCAAAAATAGTGTGCCTGACGAGAAAAAGAGCATGTTGGTAGGGTTATGAGAGGTTTTCTTCTCATTCATTCACTCATTCTTTACTCTTTCAAACGGGCCTAAGAATGTTATGCAGGCCGCCGCGATCGCGTGACGTGCACCACAACAGGCCTCATAATGTCAAAACTGGCCTCCTGGGGCTCCAGTCCCCTGGGGGTTTGCCCGCTTGCCCGGCTGGCCAGTCCGGCCATGACTAGGGCCCAGCCTGGGTGCGACATCCGAACATAGTGTAAGATCACGCCATCAGGGACTCCGTTTTCCAGTTCTGGGCTTTCCTTTAAGACCCTAAAGCTCACATGCCAACGGTCGACCGCAGGAAGAGGGACATTTTGAACAATAAACTGGGGGAATATGTTTGCCCCACTGAGTGACATTCACTGTTGAGGCAATTTTGTACTTGGGCGAAAGGTAAAATGAACCCTCAAAGCACCCTAACCTATATAAATGGGTTCAGCTCCTGAGAGTTATAAAGATAAACTGAATTAAGAGGAGCCAAGGTCTGTGGTTCCTCTTAATTCAATTTATCTTTATAAATCTCAGGAGTTATACCCTATTATATTGCTTAGGGAGATTTGAGGGTTCTTTTTTGTACTTGTGATTGCTTCCCCTGGTTTTCTCTCTCCCTTATTCTCCCCAGGGGCCCTCTGTTTATAATTATCTAGAAAGGTAAAATGAAGCCATTTTGGCTCTAAAACTGCCTGAAATGCATGTTCTGGCATCTATACTAAAGTATTCTGGGACTTGTAGTCCTATTTCATTTGCAAAGCAATAATTGGAAAATCACGCCTGAAAACAATGAAAGAAAGACTGTAACCTGGTACCCCTAAGAGCACAGCATCCTTCCAGTGCTCTGGCTGCATCCTCTTGCCTGGGCATGACTGAGCCTCACTGGAGGAGGTTTCCTCGATAGGAATGACATGAGTGTGCTACTGGCAATGGGCAGCTCTGCCACTGGCAAACTACAGCCAATGTCTGCGTGGGAGCCTGTCGAATGGCTTCTACCTCTCAGTAGGAACTGTGCGTATGTTGGACAATATAAGCTCTGGGATGGTGCCAGACTGATTCCATGCACCCCCTCAGGATGTGTTGGCCCATAGCCCCGCTAGCTCACAGTGCAACCATAAGTGCCCCTAAACCTAGCAGGATAACAAATGGATTGTGCAACCTCAGAACATGACAACTGCGACTCCCCAAGGAATTGTGGTAACAGATCTAGATCCCTTTCGCTCAGTCACGCGTGCATACCCAAAGAGATATACACGAAATCCACAAGTAAGCGTTTCAATATTTATTCAAGCATTGCGAGTCTTGTATTAAATATAAGCACTGCAACGCTTGATAGACAGAGACAAATAAGAGGTATTAGCATCACGAGAACAGTGAAAAGGATAAACATTGTCCACCGTTGTGCTAAAGCAGTGTATATATGCTGGCATATAAGTATTGTGTATAGTGTACTCCTACTATGCGCTCCCTAACTTAGTTGCCTAGGGTGGGGTGATCTGCCCAAAATCCCCTACTGGATGATCTGACTCCCCATTACCTGAGGCTAAGTGTCTTCAGGGGTCTGTCTTGGTCGCAAGTTGGACACCCCTCCTCGCAGAGGGAAACAGGAACAGCTGGACTGGAATTTCAACAAGCAGCAACCTCGCAGTGACAGCAGAGTGCTCCTCTCATTTGAACACGGAAGTGCTCATGTATTTATAATAAACAGATCCATGCCATTGTGCTGAGACCTCAGTCAGGCTGGCGTTGTTTATCCTCTTATGATAGCTAAGTCACCTAACGGACGATCAACAAACAACAACATTTGTGCAGCGAACTTTGTCCCTTGTACTAAATGTTCAAGGTGTCATAATAATGTTTCGATGAAGCTGAAATGTAAGCAAATGTGGTTTTTAAGAACCATATCCTGCACATTCACACAAGCAAATGTGTGTCAAAAGTCAACGTGTCGAAAAGAAGGCAACTTAAGAAACGTGTATGTAAAAAGGCAGCTTTTCTCCCCGGGCCTAACGCAGCCATGTGACAAGCCGAACCCCAATATTTCACTGTACCCCAATATTTCGATCACCCCAATATTTACCTTCAGCAGCTCGGCTCCAGCACCCTTGATCTAGCGATAAGAGTCACCACCCTTCTTGACCCTCAGGCCCAACAAAAATAGCAGAGTAATCAAGGAATGATTGGGACTACTCAATGACTGCGTTCTAGATCAATAAAAGTTATAAGATTTTATTTCAAAATCTCAAAATCGGCAATACAGAGAAATGCAGTAAACGCCATGACGACTCAGATACAGAGTACATAGAAATCTAAAATTATTCTAGTTCCCAATAAGCAGAAGAAATCATAAAGGCAGCATCTCTAATGGTAAAGGAAATCTCTAGATAAATGGACAGCGTCCTCAGTAGAAAGAGACATCATCATTTGGCTCACCCCCAAAACCAGGGGTTTTGTACACATTTCCGCATAAGGAATAAGCAAAAACTGCAAATTCAGCGTGGCATGAGTAGTGATAACTATTCGGCAAATCAGAATCACACTCGTTATTAAAATTATTAAAACACTAACACATTTCTAAGGTAGGGGAAATCTCGCATCAGCTTCCACAGCAACAGCAGTCCGGAGACATGCAATACAATATGAAACATTCTCAAACAAAGGACCATATTGACAAGAAAATGTCAATTTTCTAGTCAAATTTGTAAGCGCCGCGCTCCAACACTTTTAAAATGCAGGGAAGTGCCGTAATTACTACAATATGGTGCACCCCTGTGTTTTCGCTGGCGCTAAATTTAGCTGCCTAGCGCCAACGCAGGCACCCTTGCACCATAGTGCAAGGGTGCCTGTGTTGCAGGGAATGATTATTTATGTGCAGGAAGATATCCCTTCCTGCACATAAACAATCCATAATGGCGATTTGTTACTTCTATGTGTGCTGCATTGTGCAGCACTCATAGAAGTAGCAAATCACCATTATTTAATGATTGTTTATGTGCAGGAAGGGACACCTTCCTGCATATAAACAATCATAAATGGCTTTTTGCTCTTTCTATGTGTGCTGCAGAATGCAGCACACATAGAATGAGTAAAAACGAGGAGAAATAAAAGCATTTCTCCTTATGCACCATTCTAATGCCTGCTCTTGCACGGCATTAGTTTTTGGCGCTCCTTGTAAATCTGGGGCTGCGTCAAAAAGCAATGTTTGTTGTGGTGGACGCCCACAGCAACACCCATTGCACGCCCCCTTTACGCAGATACCTGCGTGAAAGGGTAGCATATTTACTAAGCGGCATTAACCCACAAAAAGTGGCTTAACTCCACTTTGTAAATATGGTGCAGGGCATACGGCCATCGGAGCGTCAAAAAAGTGACGCTCCAGGTGGCAGTGAGGACTTGCACATATGCCCCAGAGACTCATATATTAGTGTGCTAGCAAGCCTGCATCGGAAGTTCCAGCAGAAGTGTCCTTCAGAAAGTTACATTAGGAACACAATAGAAAAGTTTCATTCACAATCCATGCCCTCGAAAGAAAATAACCAATTACGTCACAGCGCCCTGTGCTCTGCAAAAACAGTGAGGAAAGAAGACACACAGGGAGACATTGATTGGGAGGGGTGTTGAGCATGAGAAAGATGAACAAAACACCAGAACAAGTACGAATTTTAATTAAATGGTGTCTCTGTGAAAACGTGGCATAACTAAATTTCATTAATAAATAGACTTCTAAAAATCCCCCAATTGTTTTTAAGTGCAACATTATCAATTAATCGGTAGCGACTATATTCATTATAAAAATTATTAATATTCACAAATTATTTGTCACCCAACATTTGCACATTTAGAAAAAACTTTAAAGCCTGTGACACAGTGCTAACCGGAGAGTGAGATGCTTCATGTCGCTGAAGCCTATTGGGCAGGCCTCTGTGTCTCGATGTCACAGGGATAAAACTTTTCCAGTCCTGTACTTTACTTTAAAAAATAATTTATTTTTTGGCGTGTCTGTTCAGTTGGGCCGACTCAAGGGAATAAAGACTACAAAGCCCAGAATGCAATTGTCTGTTTAAGTGTACACATGGTGCTTCTCCCACCCTGGTCACATGAAGGTCATCTGGTACTCTAAGAAAAGAGGGAGTCAAAAAGGCTTGGCGTTGGAGATGTTGATCTGCCGCAGTGTTAATAGATGCACATTTGAAAGCAAAGTGTACACTACTATGTGTAACACATTCAGTCATGCTGGCTTTTCAGCCATCAGCGCTCTGCCCGCTTGAAATATATGATCTGCAAGAAATAAACACCCCAGCTCTGGATGTTGTTGGATATGTCCAAGCTCTGGCGTGTAATGCATGGACACCCACTCCACCGGTATCATAAAGATTTGTACCCCCTCCTATTGTATACAATGCTCCGTTGTTTGGTAACTGGGTCTACCCACTACAAATACTCCTACACACATACATAGGCTTTAGTCCATACTTAAATGTTATAAGGAAAACTACATGTCCCAGAAAGCAACATGCTGCTGTCCAAAAAATCAGGGCTGCCTGAAGGTGCCACACAGGACCTGGGCCTCATGGAATCTATGTGGCAGTGGACATGTTAGGTAACAAGCATTGGCAAAACCGATAGGGCTTGCCTTTGAGGCCTTTTGGCTTTGCCAATGTTTTTTAGCTATGCTGTACAGCATCTCGATGCTGTGCAGCATGGCAGATGAAAACAAAAAAAACTAATTAAAAAAAACTAAAACAAAAGGTACTCTGATGCAGCGTCCACATAATTTTGTAAGCACATGCGTACAAAATAGCTCAATCGATTTTCTTTTACCAAGTTGGATCGTTAATCAAAAAAGACTAGTGCAAAACCATTTTTTTTTAAGTGCATGTGGTGGAAAGCAACATGGAGGGCATGGGTCGGGGGAGTAACACTGAGGGATGAGGTGGGGGAAGCAACAAAGAGGGCGCAGGTCCGAAGGACCGAAGAAACATAGATGGCAGGTGTGGGGTGGTGAAGCAACGATCGAGAGAGCAACATGTGAAGGGCGGGTGAGACGAATCCGGGTAAGAAAGAAACTGGGCAGCAGCGGCCCGTGCAGGTAAGAGCAATGGGGCGTTGTGGCGGGGACTTGACAGACGACAACGAGGGAAAATTAATTATTTATTTAATTTTCCCTCATCATCGTCTGTCGAGTCCCCTCTCACCCCGCCTCACCGCCCAATTGCTCTTACCTGCACAGGCTGTTCCTGCAACTGGGGGAGTACACATGAGCGAGTGCTACATGGAGGGTGTTGGGGAAACTCTTACGGAGGTCAGAGGAAGAGAAATACACAAGGGAGACAGCTGGAAAACACATGCACTCTAATGGAATGCTTAACCCAAAAGAAAAAAGAAAGTTGTGCTTGAAAAGCAAGCAGTGGAAACATAGAAGCCAGCCAATCAAAAGAGATGGTAAGGAGACTCTGCTACATTGGAGGGACAAACACAAGATTGACCAGCTGGAACACGAATAAGAAGCAGACAAATGAGAGTGACAGGAAAGGCTATCAATGGTAAACAATGGATGTTCTCCAAGCCCCTGTATGTACTTAGTAAGCCCACAATGTGTCTTGCAATAGACAGCCCATGCACTGTCTGGTATTCAAGACCTAAAAACAGAATTTGAGATCAGACACCATCTTTCACCAATTCAGAAGGAGAGTCCAGATTTTATTCCCATTAAAATATTGAGATTTTACATCTTTTTTCACGTTTATCTCTTAAAATATAATAAGCAAATGAACTACTACATTACTCCCTCTTTCTCTCTCATGCTCTCCGACTTGCGTTTAATTCCAAAATATTGCAAAGTATGTGCCCATGCCCTCAAGGTCATGATGGACACAGTTTTGATTACTGGAATTTTGTGCAACAGCCTAATGCATTTTGGGCTCTGTAGTGTTGTTTTGTTTCCATTGAACCAACTAGATTAACAGACTTGAAATCAATGATTTGTAGGTAAAAAGCTCAGGAGTGGAGCCAGTGTCCATAATGACTTGGAGTGAGGCAGTGACCCTAAACACAATAACCATCCATTGTATCAGTTGTTGATGACCTGGAGTGAGGTAGATTCTCTAAATGCAATAATCATCCTTTGTATCTGTTGTGAATGACCTGGAGTGAGGTAGGTACCCTAGACGCAATAACCATCCATTGTATCGGTTGTTGATGACCTGGAGTGAGGCAGGTACCCTAAACTCAATGTAATCACCTGGAGTGAGGTAGGTTCCCTAAACACACAAATTATCCTTTGTATCTGTTGTTAATGACCTGGAGTGACGCAGGTTCCCTAAACACACTAATCATCCTTTGTATCTGTTGTTAATGACCTGGAGTGAGGCAGGTTCCCTAAACACACTAATCATCCTTTGTATCTGTTGTTAATGACCTGGAGTGAGGCAGGTTCCCTAAACACACTAATCATCCATTGTATCTGTTGTTAATGACCTGGAGTGAGGCAAGAACCCTAAACACACTAATCATCCTTTGTATCTGTTGTTAATGACCTGGAGTGAGGTAGGAACCCTAAACTCAATGTAATCACTTGGAGTGAGGTAGGTACCCTAGACGCAATAACCATCCTTTGTATCTGTTGTTAATGACCTGGAGTGAGGCAGGTTCCCTAAACACACTAATCATCCTTTGTATCTGTTGTTAATGACCTGGAGTGAGGTAGGAACCCTAAACTCAATGTAATCACCTGGAGTGAGGTAGGTACCCTAGACGCAATGTAATCACCTGGAGTGAGGTAGGTACCCTAGACGCAATAACCATCCATTGTATCCGTTGTTAATGACCTGGAGTGAGGTAGGTACCCTAGACGCAATAATAACCATCCGTTGTGTCTGTTGTTCCAACAGATACAATTGGATAATAATCCATTGTGTCTGTTACACAAAATCCCATGGAATGCTCTATCATTATGCTTGCACATGGCATGATATAATGCCCACTAATACTATGAAGTGAAGATGTTCAGTTACGAAAAATCTATCACCTGTTTTGGGGGATGCCTTCTTTATATAATGGATATTTAGTAAACGTGCCAAATCGATTAATAGTGGAGCAATTCACAGTAACATCACTGTTCATTTATGAAAAGCCTCCATTTTGGATTGGGAGGGCGGCCGCCATTTTGTTGTTCAATCAGACAATGTGAATCCACTACACTTGTATAAGGCTGTTTCCACACTTGTACAAAGGATCTTGAAAAATAAAAAGACTTGCAATAGAAACCAACAACGCCTGCTAAATGAATTTTTCTTTTTGTGTACTGTACTATTGTTGATCTTTTTGTATTGCCTCTCATCAGCCTTTTTCTTCTGTATTCATTTGTGGTCATGTGGTAGCTGGCCATATGAGGTGGGCAATACGAGTCTAAATCACTCTTGTGACTAGCCTAGGTGATGCAGTGGCCGTTTACCCTGCTGCCTTTGCCTTTGTTGATACCAGTTCAGACTGGATTGGAAAGTGACAGTTGGTAGCGTGCAGTCGACATAATCAGCTAGAACCGTGCGAGGAAGATGCAGTTTCTCGTGAGTTCCACGCAGAGACAGTGCAGCTTCCAACCAAAAGCGATTTTGGCGGAGGCAGATTAGGCTGGCGTACATGGGTCCTTTGTCAGGCTACAGTAGGAACTGATGAACGGCTGCTGTCAGTGGGCCCAAGCAGGGATCAGAGTTACTGATTGGGGTTCATTACTTCCATTATCAAGCCCGCTCATCAGCACGACCTTTCCAAGACAGCTTTACCACCTGCTGTGATAACGGTGACTGAGTTTTATGGTACCCGTGCAACCACACTTCTCGGGTTGGAACCTGGCCCTTTTTCTACCGGCATGAGCAGTATTTTAATGCCCCAGCTGGTACAAAAATTAGGAAAATCACACGAAGCCAGTCGTTTCCCCCCTTATCAATACATTCAATATAAGAAGAAAGCACTTTAAAATGTGTTACAGAGCAGACTTAATGATCCCTGACTGATAATTAAAATAAAGAAAGGCCAGGTTAAAAATCATACAGCTCCTTTGCAGGCCCACACATGTAAATTGTCCTTCAAAATAGATGTGTGAGGCCTCACAAACCGTGAAAGAGGAAGAAAATGAAACATTCTTATCTGAACGAGGAGTGACGTCGTCTCTGTTGTGGAAGCAAGGGCGAGTGGAATGCTGATGGAGTATTATATAAAAGAACACCCAGAAAACAACAAATTACACTTTGATAGACCAATTTTTAGCAGATCAGTAGACAAAACAAGCCATACACCTCCTCTATGACCACAGTGGTCATCTACACAGTGACAAAACGTAGCTATGGTATCTTGCACAGTGCAAGTTATGATCAAATAAGTATCTCTGTCTTTATATGCTAAAATACCTAAAGTCATTTCACACAAGTGAAAACAATAAATTAACAAGCAGTGAGAGAGGTGATGATTTTGGGATCCTCCCTAACCTAGGGAAAGAACCAAGCAGATGCCTTGAAAACAAAAAGCACATCTTGTTGAACGATTCAGTGGTGGTACCATCCTCTTAGGACCACCCCAAGCACAGTTATTGGCAAAAATACAATCCCAACCAAAGGCCCTGCAAAGCATTATGGGACGAGATTAGCAGTGGGCAGTGAATATTATAGTATCCAATATCAAAATAATTCTACAAAGAGCTGCAGTTCAACTAGTCGTTACTAGATGTCCCACACAAAGAGCATGATATGCTCTTTGTGTTCAAGGCATCTGCTTGGTCCTCCCCCTAGGTTAGGGCCGGGGGGACCCCAAAATCATCACCTCTCTCATTGCCTCATATTTTCATTCTCAAAGTTCACTTTTGTGAATTGGATATATGCTTTTCAGCATGTTAAATTGCTTTAGCAAAGCATTTGTAGGTGTTGATGATTTTGCTGCTAGTGTTTTAGCTCACGTTTTGCACCGTGCAATTGGCGTAGTAGCGCAAGCTACGCGTGCTCTGTGAGTGTAGCGTAGTACTACGCCCAGAACCTTCAAGGTGCTCCGAAGCAGTTCTAATGGCCACATCTAGTCCAGGAGGATGAGACATTTTTGCAAAAAATCTGCTTAATAAAGCTCACCTGATGTGTCCCCACCTGACCAGCAAAAGAGTAAATGCAAATCAGCTGCTGCGTTATTGCGGGGGATGTATGTTATGTATTATAGGTGGCCCAACAGAAAACACTTCATCAAGAAGACTGATTTGACACTAAGGGGCATATCAACAACAATAATTATCGCTAAACTAGCTTAGCGCGTTTTACAATATCGCCGTGTATCGCTGGTTGACATCACCGTGTCAGCGGCATATTAGCAACGCTTAGCGCACAGGCATTGTAATTTCCAGCAATACACTGCGAGAATCGGCATTAGCGTGTGAAATCCAGAGAAGATTTCACAGCGCTACTGAAATGCTTGCTGATAGGGGAGTGTGGACCTAACCAGGCAATCCACCTCCCATTATCAGTATAGCTAAGTCGATTTGAAAGGAGACGTTAAATTACAGCGATAACCGCGGTTAGCGCAGTTTTTTATATCGCTTCGCGGATCTGCTGCAGGGTTGTAAATATGGCGAAACCGTGGACGTGAGTATTTACATGGAGTTGTGGGCAGGAACACCCACTTTGCATGTCATTAGCGATCTTCATCGCTGACATGCAAAGTGGGGAAAAAAAAGCAGCTAACTCAAGGAAACTCGCGTTAGCGAGTCCTTGTAAATAGTGATTTACTGAAACCGCCGCTTTTCCGGCACTATGTGCCGGAAAAGCGGCGATATGTTTGTTGATAATATGCCCCACAATCTGATTAAATAAACATTGGAAATTGCAGGAATAAAGATTTGCACCTCCTGACCCTCAAGAGTCAACAAAGCTCTTGTAAGCTTGCTTCGCACACCACATCCCGTACAGAGGTAAGTCAGCATTTCCGTACATTTGTACATGCCAGCAATGTCACAGTGAATGAATCCAGAATGTATTCACCCTAATACGTACTACGAGATGTGCGTCTGCCTTGACCGGTGTCTTGGAGGGGCCTTTCCTGGTCACATCCCAGAAGATGATGGAAGTACCTGCAGCAGTTGATGCCACTAAAGTATCCAGGCTCACAGTCAGCCACAGTGGAAGCAGCAAAGAAAAACCACCTGGAACAAGGGCCTGATTTGAGAGTAAGAGACTCTGGTTTATTGTCTATTCACCAGGTACTGACCAGAAGCTCTAGTTCTCGAGTAAGAAACAAACTCATAGACCCATGGAAGACTAAGCCCTCTGTTTTAGGGAGACACCTGACTGATCTGTCTATGTATGCAATCCAACCAGAGTTTGGAGGAGGATGCCGTTTAAGAACAGTGCACTCGAATGATCGCATGTCTATCAGAGACGTGCAGTTGCCTAAAAACGTTCCCTCCAGTAATGTGCAGCAGAAAATGATGATTCTGTGGTATTTTTTGAGAGTTAAAGAACTGACACCCAAAGAGCCAGACTGCTGCAACACCACCTGCTAGTGGTCAAACACAACCACAAAGCTGTTGACATCCAACTATTAGTGATGCTGCAATGATGGTCAAGCGACTCAGACCGTAGGCTTATAAACAGCATCACTGATGCTGCTTAAGTCACGGTACGTGCGTACTCTCATGAACGATGTGTACTCTCATGAATGATGTGTACTCTCATGAATGATGTGTACTCTCATGAATGATGCGTACTCTCATAAATGTGTACTCTCATGAACCATGTGTACTCTCATGAATGATGTGTACTCTCATGAATGTGTACTCTCATGAATGTGTACTCTCGAGAACAATGTGTAGTCTCATGAACGATGTGTACTCTCATAAATGATGCGTACTCATGAATGGTGTGTATTCATGAACGATGTGTACTCTCATGAACGATATGTACTCTCATGAATGATGTGTACTCTTATGAATGTGTACTGTCAAGAAGGATGTTTACTCTCATGAACGAAATGTACTCTCGTGAGTGTGTACTCTCACGAATTATGTGTACTCTCATGAACGATGTGTACTCATGAATGATGTGTACTCTCATGAACGATGTGTACTCTCATTAACGATGTGTACTCTCATGAATGGGTACTCTCATGAACGATGTATACTCTCATGAATGATGTGTACTCTCATGAACGATGTGTACTCTCATGAATGGGTACTCTCATGAATGTGTACTCTCATGAACGATGTGTACACTCATGAATGTTGTGTACTCTCATGAACGATGTGTACTCTCATGAATGATGTGTACTCTCATGAACGATGCATACTCATGAATGATGTGTACTCTCATGAGCGATGTGTACTCTCATGAATGTGTACTCTCATGAATGATGTGTACTCTCACGAACGATGTGTACTCATGTATGATGTGTACTCTCATGAGCGATGTGTACTCATGAATGATGTGTACTCTCATGAACGATGTGTACTCATGAATGCTGTGTACTCTCATGAACGATGTGTACGCTCATGAATGGGTACTCTCATGAATGTGTACTCTCATGAACGATGTGTACACTCATGAATGTTGTGTACTCTCATGAACAATGTGTACTCTCATGAATGATGTGTACCCTCATGAACGATGCAAAGCATCATGAATGATGTGTACTCTCATGAGCGATGTGTACTCTCATGAATGTGTACTCTCATGAATGATGTGTACTCTCATGAACAATGTGTACTCTCATGAATGATGTGTACTCTCACAAACGATGTGTACTCATGAATGATGTGTACTCTCATGAGCGATGTGTACTCATGAATGATGTGTACTCTCATGAACGATGTGTATTCTCATGAATGTGTACTCTCATGAACGATGTGTACTCTCATGAACGATGTGTACTCTCATGAATGTGTACTCTCATGAATGTGTACTCTCATGAACGATGTGTACTCATGAATGCTGTGTACTTTCATGAACGATGTGTACTCTCATGAATGTGTACTCTCATGAACGATGTGTACTCTCATGAATGATGTGTACTCTCATGAATGTGTACTCTCAGGAATGTGTACTCTAATGAATGATGTGTACTCATGAATGATGTGTACTTTCATGAACGATGCATACTCTCATGAATGTGTACTCTCATGAACGATGTGTACTCTCATGAATGATGTGTACTCTCATGAATATGTACTGTCAAGAAGGATGTGTCCTCTCATGAACGATGTGTAGTCTTATGAGTGAGTACTCTCATGAATGATGTGTACTCATGAATGATGTGTACTCTCATGAACGATAGTGTACTCTCATGAATGATGTGTACTCTCATGAATGTGTACTGTCATGAAGGATGTGTACTCTCACGAACGATGTGTACTCTCATGAATGTGTACTCTCATGAACGATGTGTACTCTCATGAATGATGTGTACTCTCATGAATGTGTACTCTCAGGAATGTGTACTCTAATGAATGATGTGTACTCATGAATGATGTGTACTCTCATGAACGATGTGTACTCTCATGAATGTGTACTCTCATGAACGATGTGTACTCTCATGAATGATGTGTACTCTCATTAACGAAGCTTACTCATTAATGATGTGTACTCTCATGAACAATGTGTACTCTCATGAATGTGTACTCTCATGAATGATGTGTACTCTCATGAACGATGTGTACTACTCATGAATGATGTGTACTCATGAACGATGTGTACTCTCATGAATGATGTGTACTCTCATGAATGTGTACTGTCAAGAAGGATGTGTACTCTCATGAACGATGTGTACTCTCATGAATGATGCGTACTCTCATGAATGGTGTGTATTCATGAACGATGTGTACTCTCATGAATGTGTACTCTCATGAACGATGTGTACTCATGAATGATGTGTACTCTCGTGAACGATGTGTACTCATGAAAAATGTGTACTCTCATGAATGTGTACTCTCATGAACAATTTGTACTCTCATGAATGATGTGTACTCTCATGAACGATGTGTACTCTCATTAACGATGCTTACTCAATGATGTGTACTCTCATGAACGATGTGTACTCTCATGAATGTGTACTCTCATGAATGATGTGTACTCTCATGAACGATTTGTACTCATGAATGATGTGTACTCTCATGAACGATATGTACTCTCATGAATGATGTGTACTCTTATGACTGTGTACTGTCAAGAAGGATGTGTACTCTCATGAACGAAATGTACTCTCATGAGTGTGTATTCTCATGAATTATGTGTACTCTCATTAACGATGTGTACTCATGAATGTGTACTCTCATGAACGATGTGTACTCTCATTAACGATGTGTACTCTCATGAATGGGTACTCTCATGAACGATGTGTACTCTCATGAATGTGTACTCTCATGAATGATGTGTACTCTCATGAACGATGTGTACACTCATGAATGTTGTGTTCTCTCATGAACGATGTGTACTCTCATGAATGATGTGTACTCTCATGAACGATGCAGACTCATGAATGATGTGTACTCTCATGAGCGATGTGTACTCTCATGAATGTGTACTCTCATGAATGATGTGTACTCTCACGAACGATGTGTACTCATGAATGATGTGTACTCTCATGAGCGATGTGTACTCATGAATGATGTGTACTCTCATGAATGATGTGTACTCATGAATGATGTGTACTCTCATGAACGATAGTGTACTCTCATGAATGATGTGTACTCTCATGAATGTGTACTGTCATGAAGGATGTGTACTCTCATGAACGATGTGTACTCTCATGAATGTGTACTCTCATGAACGATGTGTACTCTCATGAATGATGTGTACTCTCATGAATGTGTACTCTAATGAATGATGTGTACTCATGAAGGATGTGTACTCTTGTGAACGATGTGTACTCTCATGAATGTGTACTCATGAACGATTTGTACTCTCATGAATGATGTGTACTCTCATGAGTGTGTATTCTCATTAACGATGCTTACTCATTAATGTGTACTCTCATGAACAATGTGTACTCATGAATGTGTACTCTCATGAATGATGTGTACTCTCATGAACGATGTGTACTACTCATGAATGATGTGTACTCATGAACGATGTGTACTCTCATGAATGATGTGTACTCTCATGAATGTGTACTGTCAAGAAGGATGTGTACTCTCATGAACGATGTGTACTCTCATGAGTGTGTACTCTCACGAATGATGTGTACTGTCATGAACGATGTGAGCCTTGAGAAAGCCCCAGGCAACATGGCTAATAGTGGGCGAAACACGTGTCGGCTGTTAAAAACTATCACCTTAATGTTGATATTATGAACATGATGAAAATCATGATCTTGAGAATTAAGAAGCAATACCACAAATAAAATAACGTGTCTCTCTGTATACTACAATTGAAAATGAGTAAAATTGATCAAGAATAATTAAAAAAATATAATAAGAGGACGTACTCAGCCATCTCTACAATAAATTATGTTTATTCTGATTCCACCCCCTAAACTGAGAGAGTGGAGACATGTAAGTCTATACTTTTGTAGTAAATTTACACTTACTACTAAGTGTAAGAGTAAATGAACATGTGCTCTTGTGTAAGTTTACCATTGTGAATAGTCTCCATAATGTATGCAGAAATAATGAGGAATATAGAAGTATACAATATATACTTACAATTCCTGTACAACTGGCAATTCATCCAAATGCCATTGGCAGCGGAAATAACATCACACTCCAATGACTGTGGTGACATCACAAGGTTGACCATATGTACCACCGTTATCTGCCAACACCCTCTTTTTTGCCGCTTAGGGACTGCTCAGAACGTAAACACGGCTCTGGGAGCCCCGTTTACTTTCTGTTCTCTCACCGTCACCATTTGCCCTGGAAGAAAGGAGGGCAAGGCCAGTGACAGGAGTCCCAAAAGGCAAGCCTGTGGTGGCAAGTTTTACCCCAGCTACCAGTGACTGACGTCCATGAGTTCCTATACCTTTAGATCCTAGTGGCGGCACCAAGGGACTTATTTACAAGCCCCTTGAACCACCGGTACGTCACTTTTTCCCATATTATAAGTGACGCACCGGCGGCACAAGGGGCTTGTAAATAAGCCCCTAAGAGTATTTCGTCCAGTAACAATCACTCAGACTCAGGCGGTGAGACCCCGACTGGTAAAGGCTATATCTTGGACCCTTAGAAGCACGCTGCTTATAGGACGGCAGCCACCTCGGTGGGGTGGGTGCTGTGCATGTGGATGGTCGGCTACTTTGCGATGGAAATTCCATTTGTGTTCCATTTGTCCATGACAGCAGTTCCTTAATTTGTGTGTGTTTGTGTAATCCTCATAATATCTGGATTAAGAGAGAGAGAGATTGCACTGGGGATTTCCTCTCTCCGAGTTGGATCTCTTCTAGGTGAGGCTAACCTTGCCTTCCCCTCTTCAGAGCCACCACTCGGAGTGTGATTAATCAGCCTGGGACCCTGGGACGCGACAGTCATGGACCGCTTCCTCGCTTCACGCCTCGTTTTCCCATCCTTGATGGCTTTTCACTGTCCCAGGGGAGGGAAGGTGTTAATGCTGCCTATTACGACACCTCTGAGGACGAGATGTATTTTAGTTAAGAGGAAAGAGAGTGGGTTTAAACCAGTCTGAACCCAGCTGCAAACACATGTCCTAATACATGTTGAAATGAACGATCCTTGTATTCAGATTTTACCGAATTTTTCACATAACAACAGAAAATGACTTATTTCCCTTCCTGTATTTAACCATAAAAACAGAAAACATTTATTTTGATCAGCTCCTAGTGACGTGACTGTCTTTTCCAGACCAATTGCGTTGCAGATTCGCAGCATGGAGCCTCCTAAAAACAAGTATTGGCAAAGCCAACAGGTCTCACATTTTGGATCTACTGGCGTTGCCAATGCAGTTTTGGGATGCTGTGCAGCTTCTGCAATGCCACGCTGCCTTAGCAAAAGCAGAAAAAAGAAAGCTCCAACGGCACGGCCGCTGTTGCTGAGTTCATCAGCCTGAAGTCGCGCCAACTCATCACAGCGCATATGCGTGCCTACAGAATGACGCAGGTGTCATTTTATTTTTTTATTTACTGATCCAAGATGGCGGACACCACTTAGATCAGTAAAAAAAAATACATTTCAAGCATGAAAGTGCAAAATAAAGATAAGAAGGGGCCAATGGGGTGGGAGAGCAATGGAGGAACAGGTGGGGAAGAGGTTGAGAGGAGAAGGGGAAAAACAGCACATGATGTAGAGAGCAACACGGAGCTGGTGCAGGGGCATTTGATGGGAGAAGCACATGAGAACGAACACAAGCAGCACAAAGCATGGTGGTGGTGGAGAACTGCATGAGGGAGAGAGGAACGCTGGGTGAGGTGGTGGCGGAATTTGGGGGAGAGAAGCATATACCGAGAGAGGGAGCAACACAGACATGTGGGTGGAGGAGAAGCACAGGAGGGAGAGAGCTGGAAAACACATGTACTCTAATGAAGTGCTTAACCAAAAAACACTTTGGGGCAGACTATTCATAGTTTTGTGTCACCCATGCGCCTGCAAGCAAAGCAAAACCTATAATCAGATTTACCAACCCACTCATTGCCATCCCCGCATGGCCCTGCGTGGCTTGGTAAATCTGGTCGCAAGGCAGTGATAGGCACTGCCTTGCGTTACACTGTGTGGTGGAGGCATTACATGGCTGGAGCATGGCTGTTCCCTCGCATCCACCCATGTATTCTGCACATTCCCAGATTTGTCAACACTGGTTGACCTGGGAATGCATCAAAATTGTACGCGTTCCCATCAGAGGTGCAACAAGGAGAAATATCTTTATTTCTTCTCATTGTTTCCTCTTTCTGTGTGTGCTACACTTACCGTGTCCGTTCCTGCACAAGAACAATGCTGCCTGCAACGCACGCACCCATGCACAATGACGCAAGAGTTCCTGCTTTGGCGCTAGGCTGCACTGAGTGCTCCAGTGCAAGGAGAGGACAGGAACGTGCCATATAATGGTAAATATGGCGAATTCATGACTTCTTCCTTTCAGGCAGCGCAACGCAGCAAGTTGTCTTGCTGTGTTGCGTTACGTGAATAAATAATAAGTATGGGTCCTAGTTCCCTAAAAATGAGCAGTGGAAGGATACAAGACAGCCAATCAAAAGGATGGTAAGGAGGCTGTGTTCTGAGTAAAGGACAACTACAAGAAGAGGAAAGCAAACTGACACAAACAAATAAGAAGCAAATAAGACTGACACTTAAACCAACCAATGGTAAGCAATGGGTGGCCTGAAAGTTCATGGTAAGCCCCCAATAGATTTTTTGCAACCATTCTGGTAGGCGGGAACAAAAAAATTAGGAGATGCCCTGACATGTAGCCTGCCTGACTCTACACTTATTCCCAACTCTTTACTTTTCAATCCAACTAACACTGGGGCATATTATCAACAACCGGCGATAAATATCGCTAAGCGCACTTAGCGCTAGGATATTTATCGCCGGCGATCGATGAATTTTATCGCTGAGATAGCGTGCTATTAGCAACGCTTATCTCAGAATCGATGAAATTCCTGGCATAAGTCGCCAGAATGTCCGATTATCGCTGGAAATCCAGCGATAATCGCACGACATTTGGCGATAGCTTGTTGATAGGGCTGGGCATACTTAACCATGATATCCACCTTCCATTGGATATCATGGCTAAGTCAAACTAAAAGCATGCGTAAGGAAAGTAGCGTTAACCAAGGTTAGCGCTACTTTTCTCATCGCTATGCTTGTTGGGGATTCCCTTGATAATTGGAGAAATGTCGGTTAACGACATTTCTCCAGTTATTTTGGGACGGAACGCCCACTTTGCATCTCATTAGAGATGCAAAGGTGGCGTTATGGAAAAGGGCGATAGGGCAAGGATTTACGCGATAGCGTGGCCTTGCTAATACAGCGATAAAATTATCGCCGCTTTTCGTCTGAAAACAGACGCTAAAGCGGCGATAATTTCTTATCGCCGGCTTGATGATATGCCCCACTGTCTTTCTCCTGTAAGGACACATTATATGTTTGTGTTTGCAAATGAGAGTAGCTGGAGAGCTATCTACAGGGTGTACAACTACAATATCGTGGGTGAAGTATCGTCATACAGAAATATTGTGGCCAAAATATTGTGACAACAAGTATCTGTAGGCAAGTATATGCTTACTAAACTCCTCTCCCCCATATGTACCTTGATGATATATGTATCTTCAAGATGCATGGTTGTGGAGTTATGAATAGTAAATCTTTACTTATTTTACTTATTTATACATACCGAACTTCACAATATGTTGGTACTCAATACTTGTGCCACAATATTTTTGCATGAAAATCATTCGGTCCTTGATATTCTGACACACAACCACTGCAGGGCCTGCTCTACTTTAAGGACATTGTCATCAGCTGCCTTACTACACAACCACAAATAGCCAAACGAGGGCACCAGAGTGCAATCAATGTCATAAAAAGAGCTCTCTTGCACCAGAGTTGGGTATTTGTTAACGGAAAAATTAACATTCTGGATTCTGGCTGCTTGTGGTCTGGAGTTGTTCATGGATTAGTGTAACTACTTTCTACCCCCTTTGAGCAGGGCCTCTGCGTACTCACAAGCAGTGTGACAGTTTCCTACTGCTATAGAGGGCTCAGGATTCCAGAGCTCTGAATCTGGTAACTTTCATTTGAGCACTAACCTTTGCTGGACATTGAAGTCTTTGAGCATATATGATAAAGAAATCTTATAAACATCAGGAAAAAAGAGAAAAAACAATTGCTGTTTTGCACAATGTTGCTTAAAGTAGAACTCAAATCCTGCAGACATTCAAGCGTGTGCATACATTTCTTTTATAAAAATGAATGTAGAAAAAGGCTAGCTGCAAGTTTATTCTTTCACAAAACAATAAATGTAGATAGAAGATGAAAAAATAAAACAATGGCCAAACACAGACATATATTAGTATGTATGTATGTGTTCTTTATATAGCGTAAACGTATCCAAAATGCAGTGGGCATAAATACAGCACCATAACTGGTAGCCTTCTTCCACTAACAGGGGGACATTTTTATATCCTTTTGATATCAACAGAATACGCAGGAAGTAGGAAAGCTCGGTGGCAAACTTGGCTACTTAGGTGTAGCAGTAAAAATACTTTATGCCAATTTTGCTAGTTTATTTATTTATTTATTTATTTTGAGAGTTTTATATAGCGCTGGCTAGACCCGGAGGTATCAGAGCGCTTTACATAAGATTCCACAGAAATTACAAAATTACATCAGTTACACGTTACATCAGTTACTAGAAAAACATTTCAAGAGAGTAGACAAAATAAATGGAGCTTAGAAGGGTAAGGGGGTATAGATAAATATATGCGACACATTAAGGAGCGAGAAGGGGAGACAAATAGAGCGGATAGGGGAGAGGGGGAGTGAGAAGGGAGAGGAAGAGGGGTAGATGGTATGAGAGACGAAGTGAAAGCCTGCCCAATGACCGACTGGGTAGGTGACGGCTGAAGAGGGAATCCACAGCCAGTCTCCCTTTAGCTCTCAAGGTAGCTCCATCGGGCATCGGTCAGATAGCTAGGTCTCTAGGTTACATCAGTTACAGGTTACATTGGTAGCTCGAAACATTTAAATAGCATATAAGACAAGATTAATGGCGCGAGGAAGGGTAAGGGGGTAAGGGTAAAAGGGAAACGAGGAGGGAGATGCGGCGGGGAGACGAAGGAAAAATGTCTGCCCAATGTCCGGCTGGGTAGGTGACGGCTGAGGGGAAGTCCACAGCTCATCTCCTCTGTAGCTATCAAGGTAGCTCCAACGGGCATCGGTCAGAGTGCTAGGTCTCCGCTGTCGGTGGCAAGTTTACAGATTCAATGTCCAGAAGGGTGAGCCGGATAGGGGTGGAGGGTGGGGGAAATGCGTGAGGTCTGGTTGATGACCACTCCATGTGCTGTCGTATTTATACCCTCTGTGTGGCTTGGCCATCGACCATCACTACTCATCTCTCCTGCAAACCTGAAGCTGATGTCTCCCCCTTGGAGAACGGGCTCGTCGATTTGCTGGGCTTGAGTTAATTCAGCATTAGGCGCCATCCTAGGGTCAGGCAGGCTTGGGCACTCCCTACGGCCTAAACAGCAGTGAGAGACCGGCTTCCAAAGGCTTGGCTCAAGTTCTGAGGTTCCTTTACACAGCTGTGATTTTAATCCGGGTAAAACATCTGTACCCCTCGACTTATGGGACATCCTACCTCTCCGGTGGAATAACCTAGGCCGGCACCATTTTGGGGTCAGGCTCGGTGGATCCCGGCATAAAAGTATTGGCAAAGTTTATTGTAGGGGATTAATTTGGGCGCTAGCAGGTCCTTTAAACCCCCATTGGGATCGCTGGTGGATGTTTTCCGCTCCCCACTCACCGCCTCTGAAGAGCGACCGCTGTTTAACTCGGGGGACGTTGCAGGTCGTGCTCGAGTGTCTCACCCTCTTCAGCCGCAGCCATACCATAAATGAGCAGTGCGGCGAAATCACCCCTGTGGGGTCAGCCGGCATAAAGAGGTGAGGGCCGAGGGCTGGGGGCGTTGGATTGCAGATTGGAACAGGACAGTGGCATCACGGAGCATTACGTTGCTGGAGTTGTCGGTTATTATTGTTCAAAGCGGGCGCCATGTTGGAGTGAGGCTACCTGCTCCGGTGAGGTTTCTTTCTGTGGGACACGATGGGGTAGAGGTGCCCCGTTTTGTTGGCTGATGTCACCCCCTCCTTGCCACTTCTCGTCTGGGACAGTGATGCTGCTCCCTGCGACGCGCCCAAGCCCCCGTCGCTCACCTAGGCGAGGGTTGAGGCGTTCGCCGTATCCCGTCGAACGGCCGCCATCTTAAAGTCAGGCTGCATCGATAATTTCCCTCGCAACTTCAAGCATCATTCAAACTGCCTCAAAAGGAGATTTTACCTTATCAAAGGTAAGTTTTACCACGAAGAACCCAATTTAAACGGGATCGCCCGCCCTGAGGGCCCAAGCACGGACTCGGCGTCAGGGATTTGGGTGTTCAGAGTGCAGTAGGAGCGGGAGCAGCGCTGTAAGGGTCGGGGTCCAGGAGTCCAGGATGTTGGATTTTCGTCGCGGCAGCAGAAGGTCGATTGCCACACGGTCCGGAGTAGTTTCCTGGGGACCCGCTCCCGATGTCGCGGCCCCCGCTCAGCTACGACCAAGCGCGAGTCCGCTCAAACCCAGGCACCATCTTGAGGCGCAATCGCCTGGCGAGAATAAAAGCCGATATCTCGGCAATGCAGCAGCCAGGTGGAACGGCGGCCACAGCGGCAGACTCTCCCAATCTTCCGATGTCGGGAGTTAGCCCTTTCTGCTGGTTTTGTGGGGATTGAAGCACCGCGCTAGTTACCTAAAAATACCAACAAAAATACATTGTCATTTACAAGGCCAATAGCTCTAACTCTTCCAAAAGCGAGACCTATTGGCTCTTGGCACCTGTGCTGTCTCTTCGAGACATGTTGTATCTAGGATATGGGCTTGAAAAAACACCCATCTTTTTCATTGATTCCTTGTACCAGACTGGGACAGATGTATAAGTGAGCAGGCTTCATTTTTTTCACAATGATTTATTTATTTTGATTTGTATTGTGATTGAAATATATACATATGGATGATAGGGTTTTCCTGAGACGATGTAGAGCCTTTCTTTCTCTTCTTCTTTTCTCTTCCTCTAGGTCTTCAGACGTGGACGGACTCCCTGGATTCGTAGACAAAAGAAAGGAGCGGTAAGTAACTAGTCACAGAATAACTCAGTGATTTTCCTCCACCATCTCGTTTTTATGTGCAAGTGGGAAAAGGGCATGTCAAAGTAGAATCAAAACAAAAGAAGAAGATAGATAAAGCTACATAAGACTGTAAGAGTAGGAGATATCTCTGTTTATTTGGGACCCATTGTGTCATGAGATTTTTCAGGCAATCTCAAGGGAGTTTCAAAAAGGGTGCATCTATTTTCTTTGCCCAATCTTTTTAAAGATAAGGAATCCGTTCTCAATTTATAGGTGTGACCCCAGTGCCTCCTGGGACATGTAGTGCTGTTGCATGCAAGGTTGGCTTTGGCAAACAAAAATGGAAACATAATAATAGTGTGTCCAAGTAGCCCGTCACCAACACCTCCCGTGCTCAGCGCTTCCTCCTGCACCCTCCTCCCGTTTCACACCGAACTCAGCAATTTTTGTTCCTGTGTATTCACTCGCTACGCCGCAACTCTCCAGAGTTGCAGCAGCTGGCCAGCGTCCTCCAGGGCGATCCACCACTCCTCAGGACCGGACTTGTCTTCTTCTTCTTGAGGACCGGGCCCTTCGTATTCCTCCCGCTCCACGGCTTCTCTGGCGGCTGCCTGGATAGTCGGGCTCTTCCTCCACTCTGCGGTACCCCGAGCAGCGGTTTCTTCTCCTTCTGCAGCTTCTGCCGGCGTCTTCCTTCTTCTTTCTCCCTTACGGCTTTGGAAATTCCGTTTTTTCCATCCTTCTTCCATAGGATTGGATCTCCTCTCCCGACAACCCTCCTTCCTGTTTAAGGAGACAGTCACCTCTTATTGTCTGTGTGACTGTGGTGAGAGGCTGTATAACCTCTTTTTCTTTTATCTTCCAGGTCTCGTGATGCAGAGGGAGTTCATGTGGAGGACGACATGGTGCGGTGCAGGTAAGTGCATTATCCCAGGGACACAACCTCTCACATTCCTGTTGCTGTCATTTATAAATGCTGGCTTTTCATTGGTAAATACACTGAGTAGTCCCTCCTTTTGGAATTTTGTATCCTCCCATGAGGACTGACCCTCTTACATGTGTCCTTACTGTTCAGGTTATTTATACTTAGAAAGCACTCTTTTTGTAGTTGGCATGCCTCTTTGCTCGCTAACTGTTCTGTTTACATGTGCAATGAAACTTCGGTCGCATCATTTGCTTGCCATTGCTTTATCTCCCTGTGCCTTTCCCTCCGCGCTCCCACAACACTGCTTTGGTTGCTTCATGTCCCTTAATCATTCCATGCCTCCCACTCACCCCTCCCACAACACTGCTCACAGGCCCCCACCACCCCTCAGAGACCACTTCTGTTTAGCTCGTTTTTTTTTTATAGTTACTTTACAAATAATTTGCAATGCAGTGCCCTTGTTTAATATCCCTTTGCCGTCTACCCCACCCCCCTGCACGACACTGCTTGCCCGCCCCCAAAATCGCTGCATTTAATTCTTATGTTATTTTACATTAAACACTTTTATTTATATAGCGCACCTAGCCATGGGCACGAGGACAATCAGCCCATTATTACAGGATATTGAGCTGACACCATACTCGAACACGGATCACCAGCTCACCAGTCACTAGCTCTCACCGCTGCGCCATATCCTTTGCCTAGCCATGTTGCAGGGTGAAGTCCAATCTGCGGCCAAAAAAGGTCCCAAGGGACACCTAGTGACAGCCTGTGGTACTGCACGCTCACAACACTGCTTGTTTTAACGTGGAGTCGTAACTGACATTTTCAATCCCAGCGCTATGGCACCATTACATGTGTACTACATAAAAAAAAACACAACAGAGTTCTTTATTTTATTAAGGTGGGGACGGCATATCTATTGCATAGGTAAACAAGCATTGGCATAGCCAATAGGTCTCGCCTTTGGGACCTTATAAGTATTTAATTATGCAGCACAAGATCCTTGGTGCAACATCAACTGTTGCATGGCTAAACACTTATAATGTCCCAAAGGCGAGACCTATTGGCTATGCCAATGCTTGTTGGATATTGGTGGCCCCACGATGACACTAAAGTTGGTGTCCTCTACGTCTTTCAACTTGTTCCAAGATAACTACATGTCGCGATATTGCGCTAAGTAACTTGAGGTTCTTTACTTTTAGACTTGGAAAAACAGGTGTGAGTCATTCTCTCCAGGCACGAGCTGCTAAGGAAGGAGGAGGGGTCAGTGAACAGGAAGAACAGGATGAAGGGAGGGCGGTCGCTGAAAGCAGAGACAACCGAGAAAAAGCTGAGGGAAAGTAGACAGCATATGTTCCACACAGAGAACAGGCAAGAGTGGAATTAAAATAGGTGAAACACTACGGGAGAGAAGGGCTAGAGAGGCAGAGAAGTTAACAATTCTGAAATAGAGAGACAGAAAGAATCAAGGGATAGGAGAGGAGAAATAGAAGAAAGATAGAAAAGAAAGTGATAAGAAGGAATAGATGAAAAGAAGAGCGTGACGGAAAGACAAGTGCCTAAAAAACGGAACGGGACCCTAAAGACGAAGGAAAAAGAAGAGTCGGAAAAAGGGACCGGAGAGAAGCTAGAAGGGCAAGAAAGAAACGAGAAAGAGAAGCTGAAAAAAGAGAGACAGGAAGAAGAGAGAGACAGAGAGAACTGAAGACTGACATCGGAAACACAGAGAGGGAAATGGTGATGTAAGAAAGGTGAACATAATCGTAATTAAAGTGAGAAAAGAAAATTAAAAACGAAGAAAAAAGAAAAGTAAGGGAGGGGAACGAGACACATGGAACTTAGTAAAGTAATGGCAAAGGAATAAAGGGAACGAGAGAAGAGAGTGCAGCAAAAAGTGAGCGGCAGAGAGAAGCAGGAGGGGAGAGACAGAGAAGAAGGGCTGATACAAGATAGACTAGGACATAGGAGAAGAAAAGTGAAAGCTGGAAAGTATCAAAGAAAGAAAGACAGAAGAGGAGAAAACAGAGTGAAAAGAAAGGTGGGCAGCGAGGAGCGGCTCAGAAAATAGAGCTTGAGATCAAGTAAGAGAGTAAAAAGGAGGATGACGAAGTATTGCGGAGAAAGAAGAGTCTAACAGAGAGAGCGAAAGATCCCCGGCAGAGTGATGTTGAAGCCTTAATTACAGTCGCATTCTCGATTTATCTCCAGTGTGCCCTGCCAGTGCTGTCAGCATGCTAAGGCGCCTGAGTACATCCTGCTGCAGGTAAGTCAGACGTGGACATGATTCTAATCACCAAGCTTTGCTGTACTTTTTTTTAAACAAAGTAGATTCTTATTTGTCATTTATAATGCTTCCGTTTTCAGAGGATGAAGAGAGACAGGCGAATATGTATAAAGTGACTGTTAAATGCTTGTACTGGGCTAATATGTAGGAACGGTATTCACAAGGAAGAAGTACAAAAAAACGACAAAGACCAAATAATGGAAAATAAATAAGTAAAAATAGAGATAAGGTAATAGTTAAAATCAAGCAAGGAGATAAGACAATGCAAACAATAAAATAAGAACGAGAGAGAAAAAGGAAGAATAAACAAGTCACCAACATGCGAGCTGCGTGGTGCGCGCGAGCTCGTGTGACAGCAGCTATTTTCAAGCACACTCGTGCTTGTGGCACCATCCGCCATGCGGGAGCGAGCAACAGCCAATTAGCATGCGCGCCGCTGCTCGCTCCCGCAAGGTGGATGCCGCCACAAGCACAAGTGTGTGCTTGAAAATGAGCAGAGCGACGGCTAAAGGCCCTCCTATACGCGCTGCATAGGCGAGACCTAAAAACATTGGCATTTATAATGCCAATAGCTCCAACTCCAACAAAAGCGAGACCTATTGCATTCCCAATTCTTGTTTGCTCTTTCTATGTGTGCTGCATTCTGCAGCACACATAAAAGGAGGAAAACGCCATCAATTATTGTTTTTGTGCCGGAAGGTGTCCCATCCTGCACAAAAACAATCATCTTTGAACACAGGCACCCTTACACCATGTTGCAAGGGTGCCTGCGTTGGTGCTAAGCAGCCAATTGTGCACTAGCGCTGAAGAAAGACAGGGATGCATCGTATTGCTGTAAATACGACGCATCCCTGTACTTTCCTAATGACGCAGCTCGGCACAGCAAGATGGCTTGCTGCGCTGCGGAATTTTTTAGTAAATATGCCCTCTAGTGTCCAAGACTGTTGCAATGTGAGGCTTTCTGAAGAAAGGTTTAGATTTTGTTTCAGGAAGTGAAGAGGGATGTAAATTGCATTCCTGGGATACAAAGCTTTGATCTTGTTTCGAGTCGACATTATGACATTGACTTTAATACGCCACCCTCCTGACTCAAGGGGAAGCGCACATGGAGATGTGTAACTGTTGTGTCCGCTCTCACCCAAGGGGAAAACGGTGATAGGGAGGAGAAGGAAAAAACAATGCAGTTGATTTAACCAGTCTGGATTATGTCGGTGCACATCCAATCTCTGGCTTCTCATGAGCGTGACTCTTAAATAAAGCACACAAATCATATGTTTAGATATCACCACAATATTCAAACTTGTCCACGAATCATTCAGTAGCAATGCACGCTTGCCCCAAATATTGTAATTGTTCCTGTAATTGGAAATGCATTTATATAGCGCTTACGACCCCTCAAGAGGCATTGAAGCGCTTTGGTTTAGTTATTTCTTGTGCGTTAATGTGATTGCGAGAGGTGCCGTTGGCTTTGCTAGAATAGAGGCTTTTTGACATGGTGCGTGAGGGTCCGCAGGGCATGCACAAGGCCAAGAGAGGTTCTGATTGGAGTATTGGTGGCCTGGGATCGACAACCAAATTGAAAGACTCATAAGGAAGTGTCTGGATTGTTGCATAAGTGATAAAATTAGAAAAATCATGACATCTGTTACGTGTAGGATGTTACCGAAGAGGCCATGAGAGGATTCAGCTCTGGCCGTAATCTGACCCATGCAGGGTGAGCGAACAAAATTGTACATAATGGATATTTTTTCGAGGTGGCTTGAAATCAAAGATTTTCCAGTAGCGTTGAATTTCAGTGTACTTTCCTTACATACAATAGCCCACAATTGATCTTATGTAACATGGAGGAATTTTTTTAATGTAAAGGTAGCCTACACAAAAAGGCGTGCTACTTACCAACCTGAGGGTATTGGACATGTTGAAAGACTAAACCGAACAATAAAAGAAGCCATACACTTGGCGAAAACCACAGGCAAATCCTTGCGAAAAGAAATATGGAAATGGTTAGTGACTTATATAATGACTCATGTGGCTACAGGGGAGATCCCTTTTGAGGTAGTGAGAGGGAGGAAAGAAGAGAAAGAAAATATATGTGGTAGGCCACAGGTGAGTTATCCATCAACGAATTGGTGAAAATGTCTTATAGAAAAGTATTACACGATTTATGCAAAGCTGTACGGGAACCATGAGTGGAAGTGGGAGACATAGTGGTTGTGAAATTGCCGGCCGCACAAGGGGGTTCTAGATTTCCACACCCAAGAGGGTGGTTAAATGTTTAAAAGCGCTGTCAAGAATGATGATGGTCACAGTTGGAACATGTCTCCCTTGAAGTGATGCATGGCCATCGTTCCTTGGGCTTTACATGATGTTCTGATGAATTTGCTTCTATTCTGTTTGTTCCTTTTATTTATTTTTTTCTCGTCCTTGGTGGAAGGGGTGGTTTGCTTGCTGCTGTTTGCTGAAGGGGGAGGTGTGGGGCATCCTGTTTGTCCTACTTCAGCTGAAAGCAGTGGAATCCTGCAGTGAGATACATCACAAGGCACAGTTTAGAGGATGTTCCATAGTCCATGGTTTAGAAAATTGGACCATTTACCTGTGAAGGCCGAGGATGTCGCGCTTAATTAAAGGGCAACTGAACCTACCCCTTGTACTTTCGCAAAATTCCAATTGTAACAATCTGGGAATGACCACATTACCCCAAGTTCCACAATGCATGTGTAAATCATTAATTTCTTGACTTTATTTAGCACCAACCAGTGCCAGACACGTGTCTGCCCTTCCCTGAGTCCAAAACACATGGGCCAAGCTGCAAAGGAAGGGTGGGGATGCATCAGTACAGACAATGTGTAATGATATCGCATCATCAGAGGAAGATATGTCACCAGCCTGTCAGTCATTTCACTCGGATAGTAATGGGTTCCAGTCAAAGGCGAATGTACACATTTCAATAGATATATACACAAGACTAATCAATTCAACAATATTCATGAACGAGCCGTTCGCTATTAAAAAAATAAATACTAGACCATCCGCATAACACAACGACTAAGCTAAAAAGAGACACAAGAATCAAGATAAAAAACATATAATAAATTTATGTATGAATCTCAGTACTTTTTGAATGAGTGTCTCAGACCTGCAGATATCACTCTTGTCTAGGACTTGTACAGGAGGCATACCCTTCCGGTACAAATTCCTGTGGCCAAGCAAATCCAAAAGGATCCTACATATCGAGGGCCTCATTTACAAGGCCATTGCGCCGCCGGTGCGGCACTTTTTTTGGCACACATGCAGCGCAGTATGCCTGCCCATATTTACAGGACCACGTAAAGTCCCCCTACTTGACTTTTCATGGCCTTGTACTTATGGTCCCCTTTCACGCATTACCCTAAATGAAAGGGGCATTCCATGGGTGTTGCTGTGGGTGTTCCCACGCCACATCCATGGAACTTGACACATTCCCAGATTTACAAAGTTTTGTAACACTGGGAATGCGCCAGAATCCCAGGCTCACCAGGGGAGCAGTAATAGTGGCGCATCGTAGAGAAATACTTTTATTTCTCCTCGTTTTTGAAATGCTATTAATGATTGTTTTTGTGCAGGAAGGGACACCTTCCTGCACAAAAACAATCATCCCCGCAACGCAGGCACCCTTGTAACATGATGCACTGGCGCATGGCAGCCAATTGTGCGCCAGCACAGGAGAAAGCGCACGGATGTGTCGTATTGTTGTTAATATGACGCACCCCTGTGCTTTTAAAATGACGCAGCTCGACGCCGCAAAATGGCTTGCGGCGCTGCATTATTTTGTTGTAAATGAGGCCCTGAATGTGTGCTGTGCACATCCAATGCAGTTTTTTTAGCAATTAACATATTTTTCTTTATTTGCACCTGCTTCAAGTAGGCCGGAGTTTTTTACGCAAAGCTCAGTCTGGCATTCTTAGTAGACCGAGCTTTGCTTTAAAACCTACTGGTGTTTGCTTTGATTCGGCCCAGTAATGCCCACATGACTCAAAGCGATACAAGTGGCACAAAGTGGCAGAAAAAAGCCAAAGAAGCATGCTACTTCACACAAGACTTTGCTTCGTAGAATGACAAAAGGCCTCTGTTTGTCCTGTCTACTGAAGGGGCCTCAGACAGATAAGCTTGGACAGCTTCTGTCCTTACAAGCCTTTCAGAGCTCGAGCATGAAACCCAGATAGCAACAGGTATTGGCGATGCTTAGAGCTCTGGCTTTAGACTGCTGCAGCCTGCACTCTGACAGGCCCACCACTCACCCTGCCCTCCGACAGGCCCACCGCTCACCCTGCACTCCGACAGTCCCACCGCTCACCCTGCCCTCCTACAGGCCCACCACTCACCCTGCCCCCAACAGGCCCACCGCTCACCTGCACTCCGACAGGCCTACCGCTCACCCTGCCCTCCGACAGGCCCACCGCTCACCTGCACTCGGACAGGCCCACCCCTCACCCTGCCCTCCGACAGGTCCACCGCTCACCTTGCACTCCGACAGGCCCACCACTCACCCTGCCCTCCGACAGGCCCACCGCTCACCTGCACTCCGACAGGCCCACCCCTCACCCTGCCCTCCGACAGGTCCACCGCTCACCCTGCACTCCGACAGGCCCACCGCTCACCCTGCCCTCCGACAGGCCCACCACTCACCTGCACTCCGACAGGCCCACCCCTCACCCTGCCCTCCGACAGGTCCACCGCTCACCTTGCACTCCGACAGGCCCACCGCTCACCCTGCACTCCGACAGGCCCACCGCTCACCCTGCACTTACATGGGCAGACTCTTCCACCTCACATGTGCTGGGAATAGGAGTCAGAATGAGCGCCTGCCTCCTCTAATGTGATGGAACGTCGGGCACAACCAAGAGGGCATGAGAAGAGGAACAAAGCATGCGAGAAACCAGGGCTGAAGCTTTCGCTGAGATACTCAGGAGAAGACACCACGGCTGAAGCTGAAGCTGAGATACTCAGGGAATGTATGACAGAATATCGACGGACAGAAAATCGACCTACAAAAATATCGACACAGAAATATAGAAGTCAAAAACATCGAAGTCCAATCTACATAAAGGTAAGTACAAAATATCGAGAGAAAAATATAGTTGTCAAAAATATCGAATTTAAAAATATCGTTTTTAAAATGTTTTAATAATAATGTAAAATTAAGTAAATAATACATATAATTAAAAGAAATATAGTTAAAAATATTAAAAGATATTTAAAAATAATAATTAATACATTAAATGTTAAAATAAATTAAACATATACATATAAATTAATATATATACTTACTCCACATAGTGCAACAGTAGAGAAAGCGTTGGATAGCGTAGGGGTAAAAATTACTATTCCCACTCCAGTGAGTGCAACAGTAAGGAAAGTGTTGGATAGCGGAGGGGTAAATATTACTATTCCCACTCCAAAGAGTGCAACAGTAGGGAAAGTGTTGGATAGCGTAGGGGTAAAAATTACTATTCCCACTCCAGTGAGTGCAACAGTAGGGAAAACGCTGGATAGCGTAGGGGTAAAAATTACTATTCCCACTCCAGAGAGTGCAACAGTAGGGAAAGCGCTGGTTAGCGTAGGGGTAAAAATTACTATTCCCACTCCAGTGAGTGCAACAGTAGGGAAAGCGCTGGATAGCGTAGGGGTAAAAATTACTATTCCCACTCCAGTGAGTGCAACAGTAGGGAAAGCGCTGGATAGCGTAGGGGTAAAAATTACTATTCCCACTCCAGTGAGTGCAACAGTAGGGAAAGCGCTGGATAGCGTAGGGGTAAAAATTACTATTCCCCTCCAGAGAGTGCAACAGTAGGGAAAGCGCTGGATAGGGTAGGGGTAAAAATTACTATTCCCACTCCAGTGAGTGCAACAGTAGGGAAAGGGTTGGACAACGTAGATGTTAAAAATAACATACATATAAATGAAATAAATATTGTAATTAAATAATGATTTATTAATAAATTTAGAAGAAAAAAAAAACTACAAATATATCAAAAATAATAATTACTTTAATAATATTAAATACTTCCCACCCTATTCCCCAATAAACACACAACAAACTCCACATAAAACTTCACACAATTAAATTATTTTTCAATTAATCAATTAATAAAAATTAATAACCAATTAATAATTACATTTAAAAAAATGTCAATAACAATAAATAATATGTAATAAAATTAATAATCAATTAATAATTGATTAACAAAAAAAGTAATTACCAATACCAATAAATAATATTTAATAAAAAATATAGCCAATTAATAATTAATTAACAGAAAAATTAATCGTCAATACCAATAAATAATATTTAATAAAAAGAATAGCAAATTAATAATTAATTAACAAAATAATAATTATCAATACCAATAAATAATATTCAATAAAAATTAAGAGCCAATTAATAATTAATTAACAAAAAATATTAATTATCAATACCAATAAATATTTAATAAAAGTTAATAACCAATTAATAATTAATTAGCAAAAAACTATCAATACCAATAAATAATATTTAATAAGAATTAATGGCCAATTAAAAATTAATTAGCAAAAAAATTAATTATCAATACTCAATTTTTCTTAATTGATTACTTAATTACAAATAATTTACTTACCACCCTATTCCCCTAAAAACACACAACCCACTCCAATAATAAATTAATACAAATAAAATAATTATCAATTAATAATAATTAATTACCAATCAATAATTAATTAACAATAAATTTATTATTAATAACAATAATAAAATTTAATAATTATTTAATTAAAATTAAATTACTTCCCACCCTATTCCCCTATAAACCCACAACTCGCTACAGAAATAAAACACAAAATTTAATTAAAATACATTAATAATTCCTAAAAATTATTATTTATTTACTATAATTAAAATACTTCCCACCCTATTCCCCTATAAACCCACAACCCGCTACAGTACTAAAACGCAAAATTTACTTTTAAAAAAATTACTAATTTCTAAAAAATGTATACATATATTTAAAAACAGTACAATACTTAACAAAAAATATAGAACACATACATATTAAATACATACTAAAATACATAACACTCATATAAATATCGATATTATTAACATCGATAATTTAACTATCGATATTACTAACATCGATATTTGCAACATCGATATTTCTTACCTTAACTTCTGATATTCTGGTTGTAGATATTCTTGACTTCGATATTTTGTCCCTACAATATTTAAAACTAGATATAACTGTGCTTCGATATTTAAAAATCGATATTTTGACTGTCCTCCATACTCAGGAGAAGCTCCAGCAAGTGGCTTGTGCACCGTGCAAAGTGTCTTAATTAAACATGAGGGGGCAGATTTACAAGCCCCTTGCGCCACTTTTGCGTCACTTTTCCCATGTTAAAAGTGACGCAAAAGTGGCGCAAGGGGCTTGTAAATCTGCCCCGAGCTGTTTACTCACTGGGAGACCTTGGAAAAAGTCCACCTGGGATTTAACAGAAGTGCTCTCTTGGTGTTAAACAGCGTGTAGCTCTTCTCTATGGTGTATGTCAAGGTAGATAGACAAACAGACAGACAGACAGACAGACAGACAGATAGATAGATAGATAGATAGATAGATAGATAGATAGATAGATAGATAGATAGAAAGAGTGAGCAGCACATGAAGCACATGCACTTGATAGGCCACAACACAGGCCCTGCCCTGGCAGCAGCACATGAAGTGTTGGCCTTGGGCTGGGACATTGTTCCTGGCGCCAGAGTCACAGACGGGGAAGGAGGAGGAGGAGGGGGCGAGCGTTATATAAGCTTTTCATTTAATACTCCAACTTTTTCTCTCTTTTTGCCATCATGTTTTATGCAAGCTGTTCTGTGGCCAATTAGTGCTAATTAGCTCTGCCTTCCTGTTTGCATATGAGTGCAGGCCATGGCAGACCTGGCAAATCCGCGTAGACAGGCAGATGTAGTCACAGTGTCTCTGGCAGAGCACCCTTCCCTCTGAGAGCTATGTTAGATGGGTGTGAACCCTGAACCCTGTGCTGTATATGTACTTCAAGAGCAATAGCCTTCTCTCTCATAGCTCTGTTAGATGGGCACTGGCGTAGCAAGGGGGGGGCGGAGGGGGCGGTACGCCCCGGGCGGCACGAGATTTGGGGGCGGCAGGTAACTTATCGCCAGCACCCCCCACGCTCTTAGGCGCTGGCGGCGGCAGCAAAGGCAGGGGATCGCCACGGGCGGCAGAGTGCCTAGCTACGCCACTGTAGATGGGTGTGATCCCTGTGCACTATATGTACATCGAGAGCAGCAGCCCTCCCTCTACAGCTCTGGTACTCAGATATGATCCCTGTGCTGTGTATGTACATCAAGAGCAACAACCTTCCCTCTACAGCACTGTTAGATAGGTGTGATACCTGTGCTGTGTATGTACATCAGGAGCAACAGCCTCCCCTCTACAGCTCTGGTACTCAGATATGATCCCTGTGCTGTGTATGTACATCAAGAGCAACAACCTTCCCTCTACAGCACTGTTAGATAGGTGTGATACCTGTGCTGTGTTTGTACATCAGGAGTAATAGCCTTCACGCTACAGCTCTGGTACTTAGGTATGATGATCCCTGTGCTGTATGTGAACATCAAGAGCAACATCCCTTTCTCTACAGCTCTGGTACTTAGGTATGATCTCTGTGCTGTGTATGTACATCAAGAGCAACACCCTTCCCTCTACAGCTCTGGTACTTAGGTATGATCCCTGTGCTGTGTATGTACATCAAGAGCAACACCCTTCCCTCTACAGCTCTGGTACTTAGGTATGATCCCTGTGCTATATTTGTACATCAAGAGAGAGCAACAATATCCTCCCTCTACAGCTCTGGTAATTAGGTATGATCCTTGATCTCTGTGCTGTATATGTACATCAAGAGCAACATCCTTCCCTCTAAAGCCCCGGTACATAGGTATGATCCCTGTGCTGTGTATGTACATCAAGAGCAACATCCTCCCTCTACCGCTCTGGTACTTAGATATGATCTCTGTGCTGTGTATGTACATCAAGAGCAACATCCTCCCTCTACCGCTCTGGTGCTTAGATATGATCCCTGTGCTGTGTATGTACATCAAGAGCAACATCCTCCCCTCTACAGCTCTGGTACTTAGGTATGATCCCTGTGCTGTGTATGTACATCAAGAGCAACATCCTCCCCTCTACAGCTCTGGTACATAGGTATGATCTCTGTGCTGTATATGTACATCAAGAGTAACATCCTCCCCTCTACAGCTCTGGTACTTAGGTATGATCTCTGTGCTGTATATGTACATCAAGAGTAACATCCTCCCTCTACCGCTCTGGTACTTAGGTATGATCTCTGTGCTATGTATGTACATCAAGAGCAGCATCCTCCCCTCTACAGCTCTGGTACATAGGTATGATCTCTGTGCTGTGTATGTACATCAAAAGCAACATCCCTCTCTCTACAGCTCTGGTACTTGGGTATGATCTCTGTGCTGTGTATGTACATCAAGAGCAACATCCTCCCTCTACAGCTCTGGTACATAGGTATGATCTCTGTGCTGTATATGTACATCAAAAGCAACATCCTCTCCTCTACCGCTCTGGTACTTAGGTATGATCTCTGTGCTGTATATGTACATCAAGAGTAACATCCTCCCCTCTACAGCTCTGGTACATAGGTATGATCTCTGTGCTGTATATGTACATCAAGAGCAACATCCCTCTCTCTACAGCTCTGGTACTTGGATATGATCTCTGTGCTGTATATGTACATCAAGAGCAACATCCCTCTCTCTACAGCTCTGGTACTTGGATATGATCTCTGTGCTGTGTATGTACATCAAGAGCAACATCCTCTCCTCTACCGCTCTGGTACTTAGATATGATCTCTGTGCTGTGTATGTACATCAAGAGCAACATCCTCCCTCTACCGCTCTGGTACTTAGATATGATCTCTGTGCTGTATATGTACATCAGGAGCAACAGCCTTCCCGCTACAGCACTGTTAGATAGGTGTGATACCTGTGCTGTGTTTGTACATCAGGAGTAATAGCCTCCCCGCTACAGCTCTGGTACTTCGGTATGATGATCCCTGTGCTGTATGTGAACATCAAGAGCAGCATCCCTCTCGCTACAGCTCTGGCACTTAGGTATGATCCCTTTGCTGTGTATGTACATCACGAGAAACAGGCCTCCCGCTACAGCTCTGGTACTTAGGTATGATCCCTGTGCTGTGTATGTACATCAAGAGCAACATCCTCCCCTCTAAAGCTCCGGTACATAGGTATGATCCCTGTGCTGTGTATGTACATCAAGAGCAACATCCTCCCCTCTACAGCTCTGGTACTTAGATATGATGTCTGTGCTGTATATGTACATCAAGAGCAACATCCTCCCTCTACCGCTCTGGTACTTAGATATGATCTCTGTGCTGTATATGTACATCAAGAGCAACATCCTCCCTCTACCGCTCTGGTGCTTAGATATGATCTCTGTGCTGTATATGTACATCAGGAGCAACATCCTCTCCTCTACCGCTCTGGTACTTAGGTATGATCTCTGTGCTGTGTATGTACATCAAGAGCAACAGCCTTCCCTCTACAGCTCTGGTACTTAGGTATGATCCCTGTGCTGTGTATGTACATCAAGAGCAACATCCCTCTCTCTACTGCTCTGGTACTTGGATATGATCTCTGTGCTGTGTATGTACATCAAGAGCAACACCCTCCCTCTACCGCTCTGGTACTTAGATATGATCTCTGTGCTGTGTATGTACATCAAGAGCAACAGCCTTCCCTCTACAGCTCTGGTACTTAGGTATGATCCCTGTGCTGTGTATGTACATCAAGAGCAACATCCTCCCCTCTACAGCTCTGGTACTTAGGTATGATCTCTGTGCTGTATATGTACATCAAGAGTAACATCCTCCCTCTACCGCTCTGGTACTTAGGTATGATCTCTGTGCTATGTATGTACATCAAGAGCAGCATCCTCCCCTCTACAGCTCTGGTACATAGGTATGATCTCTGTGCTCTATATGTACATCAAGAGTAACATCCTCCCTCTACCGCTCTGGTACTTAGGTATGATCCCTGTGCTATATTTGTACATCAAGAGAGAGCAACAACAGCCTCCCCTCTACAGCTCTGGTACTTAGATATGATCCCTGTGCTGTGTATGTACATCAGGAGCAACATCCCTCTCTCTACAGCTCTGGTACTTAGGTATGATCCCTGTGCTGTGTATGTACATCAGGAGCAACATCCCTCTCTCTACAGCTCTGGTACTTGGGTATGATCTCTGTGCTGTGTATGTACATCAAGAGCAACATCCTCCCCTCTACAGCTCTGGTACATAGGTATGATCTCTGTGCTGTATATGTACATCAAAAGCAACATCCTCTCCTCTACCGCTCTGGTACTTAGATATGATGTCTGTGCTGTATATGTACATCAAGAGCAACATCCTCCCCTCTACAGCTCTGGTACTTAGATATGATCTCTGTGCTGTGTATGTACATCAAGAGCAACAGCCTTCCCTCTACAGCTCTGGTACTTAGGTATGATCCCTGTGCTGTGTATGTACATCAAGAGCAGCATCCTCCCCTCTACAGCTCTGGTACTTAGGTATGATCTCTGTGCTGTATATGTACATCAAGAGTAACATCCTCCCTCTACCGCTCTGGTACTTAGGTATGATCTCTGTGCTATGTATGTACATCAAGAGCAGCATCCTCCCCTCTACAGCTCTGGTACATAGGTATGATCTCTGTGCTGTATATGTACATCAAGAGTAACATCCTCCCCTCTACAGCTCTGGTACTTAGGTATGATCCCTGTGCTATATTTGTACATCAAGAGAGAGCAACAACAGCCTCCCCTCTACAGCTCTGGTACTTAGATATGATCCCTGTGCTGTGTATGTACATCAGGAGCAACATCCCTCTCTCTACAGCTCTGGTACTTAGGTATGATCCCTGTGCTGTGTATGTACATCAGGAGCAACATCCCTCTCTCTACAGCTCTGGTACTTGGGTATGATCTCTGTGCTGTGTATGTACATCAAGAGCAACATCCTCCCCTCTACAGCTCTGGTACTTAGATATGATCTCTGTGCTGTATATGTACATCAAGAGCAACATCCTCCCCTCTACAGCTCTGGTACTTAGATATGATCTCTGTGCTGTATATGTACATCAAGATCAACATCCTCCCCTCTACAGCTCTGGTACTTAGATATGATCTCTGTGCTGTATATGTACATCAGGAGCAACATCCTCCCCTCTACAGCTCTGGTACTTAGATATGATGTCTGTGCTGTATATGTACATCAAGAGCAACATCCTCCCCTCTACAGCTCTGATACTTAGATATGATCTCTGTGCTGTATATGTACATCAGGAGCAACATCCTCCCCTCTACAGCTCTGGTACTTAGGTATGATCTCTGATCCCTGTGCTGTGTATGTACATCAAGAGAGAGCAATATCCTTTCTCTACAGCTCTGGTGCTTAGGTATGATCTCTGTGCTGTATATGTACATCAGGAGCAACATCCTCCCCTCTACAGCTCTGTTAGATAGGTATGATCTCTGATCCCTGTGCTGTGTATGTACATCAAGAGAGAGCAATATCCTTTCTCTACAGCTCTGGTGCTTAGGTATGATCTCTGTGCTGTATATGCCATCATATGGCATGGGCTGAACAGCTAGAGGTGCCCTATAATATAGGAGCTGTCAGGTGTTGGCAGGGTATTCAAACATTTGCAGATGGGTTTTCTCTCAGCAGATGTAAACATTATACCGATGGACATAACTAGGCATGGTTAGTTGCAAGCCCTGGCTTAGAGCATGAGGGTACTGCTGAACACCTAGGGTATGAGATATACCCACATATGCAGTAAAATTGTTGTAAAACCAGTGCTTAATTTGAGCCGGTGATTTCCGGTGCTCGGCATCGGAACTTAAATGCCAACACCGGTGCCTATGACAGCCTGGTTAAATTAAAGAAGGCCACAACAACAGTTAATTATTAATTCAATATACATTAAAATTGACTATTACCTGCCGCCCAAGCCATTTTTATAGCTTTGGGGGCCTGGAACTGGAATAGTCAGAATTGTCACACCCGTAGGAGTGTGACGGTTAGTAGCTGTATTTTTACTATCGTTGGCAGCATAGCAGGGGCAATGTGTGCTGCAAGCTGCAGTGGCCTCCTGACGAGAGCCCTGGCACTTCTTTTTTCCCCACAAATTGAGCGCTGTGTAAAACGGCAAGAGATAAAATCACAAGCAGGTATACACCTATAGAGAAATTATTGAATACAATAAAATACCCACATTCCAACTGAGAAAGTGAAGTTACCTGCATGTGTGAGTTAATACTTAAATGTTACTACAAAAATGCAAATGCCCATGTATGCCTTGACGTGTGCCGTTTTCAGTAATCAATTGCAATTTCATTTTGGTAGCTGCTTGAAGACCACCAAAGCCTTAGTCTTGTTGCACATTTACACACGTGCTAAATGTAAATTCGGTTTGCTCTTCCATGTTGCACACTGCACATTTCTGCTGAGTCATTGAAGCAAGCATAGCATTGTTCTGAAGTTGGCACAATGAAGCGAGGATTTTAGAAATGAACAGTCAGCTCTTCAGTTCTTGTTGGTAAATGTATCAGTTTTCCAAGGCCTTCTCACATTCTTCCCACAAGAAGATCCTGGCACCTGCTCATTGGCGCATGCCTACACACTTCACTTCTATCCTGTGTTCTCGATTCCATTCACTTGAATTGTGAAAAAGTGTATAAATAAAGCACCAAAATGTATGGCCTTTAACTTTAGATGCTCCAATTGATGAGGGTGAATCTCTGGTCCAGTGAAATGGCAGCTACCTTGCTTATTTTGAATGCTTGCTGGCAATTTTTTTCTTAAATGCATATTAGACTTCTATGCGCTATCCCAAGTGTTGTGTTTTCTTTTTACAGCACGTGGTGCATTGTGTGCTGGAAATCGTCTATGCCAGGCAAACAGGGAAACCAGATTTCTCCAGGGGGACTTTGGTGGAACACAGCGCAGCGCGGGACATGAGAATTTGACCAGACAGCATAAACATCTCAAAACAAATTTAGGCGAAGCCTATCTCCACTTACCAAATTTCGCTTGTTTGCTTGTTTGCATTGCGTTTATTGTCTTTGCATTGTCTGTAGTGTGATAAAGGTACACAAAGGTTGTCATTTGGGTAGGAGACGATGGGATAATAGATTGTGTGATGAGTACGTAGCTAGAGATTGTGTGTGTGTAAATGCAGAGTTTAGATCAAGTGGGCTCTAGAAATAGTGCAGAGACAATGAAGAAAGGCTGGAGCACCAAGACATGATGCACAGACCATTTAAGCATGAATATGTGAGAGAAAGAGGCCCTCTGATCCATTCGCCCCATCTCCATCTCTATCCCCTCCAGGCACATAACCGAAGGTAGGCCGAACGCAAGGGGATCTTTGGGTGTGAGTGTACAAAACCTTTCCTAACCACCCCCCCTTCGCGAGATCAGTTCGAGAAATAACTGAGGGAACCTCTGCCCTGTTTTCCCTCCAGCCCGCCTTCACGGGATGAGCTGTGGGCGCAAGGCCGGCAGACCCTTTTTCCTGTATCCTGTGTGTATGTGAGCAATATTGAGCTCCCACCGAAAGGTACCCCTGGCCACACTACCATGATGGTGTCTACCTCAATATACCCCAGCATCGCAAGAATGAGGGACTTGTTTACTTTTTGAGAATACCAATTGTCCAACTTCTGTGAATAACACTGAACTGCCTCCTGTTCTGATTTGCTCTCCCAGGTGCCTTCCACATGTTGATGCACAGGGACCAGTGATGTGGGATTTATAGCCTCCATGAAACCTGTAAAGATCAAGATCAACCCATTAAAGAAATTGCCCCAGGTCCCTCAGTATCCTGTGAAAACACTGTCAGAGGAACAAATTTGCTCTGTAACCGCAGACCTTATCAACAAGGAGTTTTAGTACCAATTGTTAGTAGATGCAATACCCTCATTTTAACCATCGAAGAGCAGGAAAGACCAACATGTACAGATTTGTGGGCCATTAATAGTGTGGTTATCCTCAGGTTTCCAGTGGTTCTTACCCAGTCAGCATCCTTTCTTGCATCCTTGCATGAGCCAAATGGTTTATTGTGGCAACTCGGCGATGCAGCGAGCGCAAGGTAAATAGTTTTATTTATTTAATTACTTACCTTACTCGCGTCCGTCGTATGTCGGACTCCACTACCCCCCCCTCCACCCTGCCCCTCCCCCGCCCACCCCACCGCCCCGCAGCACTCCCTCGGCGAGCCGCCACTGACCCAGATCTTGATCTTCCGCTCTCCAAGGTAAGGGCAACTGTCTCCGGAAGCCACAATGTCACCACACAGGAGTATGTGGTAGGCAAGTGTCCTCAAAAAGCTGCCTCCTTCTCAAGAAGAAAAAGCCAAAGGCATAAAAACCTTCCTTGCTGATGAAGTCTTCACGGGGCTAGAGAAAACCAGGAGTCCAGGAAGGAAGTCCAGAGAGTGAAGGGTTAGAATCAGCACGTCAAGGTAGTGAGGAATTAAGCAAGAAACACAGCTTTGTTGTGTTACAACTTCCATTCAGACCTTTATTTAACAAAAGAACAGGAAACGGAAGTGACAGCAAACACCACATGATGGAAGACATAATGGATTAGGAAAATCAAAACGAAACCAAGGGAGAAACAGCCATCATGAAAAGGGTAAAAAGAAAAAGAACGAAAACCTGAAGTGGACTAGCCGAAGAGTCGTCTTAAAAAGAAGCAGCAAACCCTCAGTTAGGTGATTGCCATTTTGGAGTTGAAGAGAGGAGGAGAAGCAGCAGCCAGGAGGCCAGGCACATGAGAGGAAGCAGACCTACGTGAGAAACTCTTCCAGGCCACAGCTCTGGGCTTCGTACCGTGTCTTCCAAGCCCCAAGAACTGAGGGATCCCATTCCAGTTCCATGGTTCTCAGGCACCCAGGTGGCCAAGAAGTCACGGATGCAACAGTTTAACCCTTCCCCCAAAGGCTCCAGGTTTGTTAGGTAAAGTTAGAAAAAAAATGATGAACCAGTCTTGGGCTGTGGACTGAAGAGGCAGGAATCCACATATGCTCACTAGCAGGATAGCCATTCCAGTGAATTGAGAACTGCAACTGGCCTCTGAAAATTTGAGAATCATAATTCCCACTGATCTTGTATTCGGGTTCCCAATCTACGATGACAGGAGGAGGAGAGATCTGATGAAAAGGATCAGGCCCCAAAGGCTTTAACTGGGTGACATAAAAGGTAGGATGAATCTTCCAAAAGTTAGGAAGATGGAGCTTGACGGTGACTGGATTAATTTGTTTGGTTATAACAAAAGGGTCAAAGAATCATGGGTGAAACTGGACTGGCAACTTTTGAGTGGGCAAGAATCTGGAAGACAACCAAACCTTCTCTCCCACCTTAAAGTGTGGAGCCGATCTTCTTAACTGGTCACTCTGAGCCTTCGTAGTCATCTTAGAATCCTGAAGATTCTGAGCAATTACTCCCCTGTCAGAGCCACGTTTCTCTAGATAATCAGTGACTGCAGGCACAAGAGGCGCAGACAGCAGGGAAGAGGGAACGGAACAAGGATGGAATCCCTGGATGCAATACAATGGGGAGACTTTAGTAGCCAAGTAAACAGAGGTATTATACAAGAGCTCTGCTAAGGATAGGTGTTCTGCCCAGTTGTGAGTGGCATTACAGAATCACCTCAAATATTGCTCTAGGCTCTGATTGACACTTTCCAACAATTTGACTGTGGCTAGTAACCTGAGGACAGAGCTTGATGGAGACCCATGGTAGAGAAGATTGAGCGCAAGAACCTAGAAATGTATTGAGAGGCCCTGCCAGAGGTTATGGTGTCGAGAGCCCATGTGGACGAAATATATCCATCAGGAATTTTCGAACCATGGTGTTGGCAGTTGTAATCCTCTGAAATAGGGAAAAGTGAGCCATCTTGGAAAAATGGTCTACAGTGACTATGATTACTCTGTTTTCATCTGACGGGGGTAAGTCCACAATAACGTTAGTGGAAATTGTGTGCCAAGACAGTACAGGCAGAGGCTGAAGAAAACAAAAGGGCTTATCATGGACTGCACGGGACAGTGCACAGATTGGATAGGACTTGACATAGAGGTCTACATTCTGATGAATAGGAGACCGCCAGAAAGAACACATGTCAATTTCTAAGGATGATTTCACTCCACGATGGCCCGTTACTGCTGAGACGTGACGCATTTTCAGAACCTCGGTTTGAAGACTCCTATTTGGAATCAACAAGACCTACTAGAAAAAAAATAGATTCTGGCAATAAACCAAGGGCACTTGAGTCTGCAGAGCATCAAGTTCTTCTGGATAGATTTCAGTGTGAACTTGTTCACACTCTGTAAGAAGGACCTTGCCAGACTGAAACCTTGTCAGGAAGCAAAAGGGCAAGAGTCGTCGACCACAGTTCTTTACCCCAGTATACCATCTGGACAAAGCGTCAGCAAGAAAGTTCTGAATGCCGAGAATGTGGGTTATAAAAAATAATTCATATTGATAATATAAATAGGCTCAGCAAGGTTGCCTGCTATTTCTACACTGCATGACTTGCATATACTAGACTGTCCGAACCTCAAAGGGTTCAACTGCTATCATTAAAAATGCCACCCACATACAGGCATGTTTAAGGGCCAAGAGTTCACGTTGCAGAATGGAATGCCTTTGCTCACAAGGGTTCAAAACATAGGAGTGAAAAAAGATGGAATGCTCCAGATTGTCCTCCTCCTGGAGCTGAAGCAGAACTGCTCCCACAGCAAAATTAGAGGCACCAGTTACCACAATAAATTTCTTGGACATATCTGGGTGCCTGAGAATAGAGGCTTGAGTGAAAACCTTCTTGAACTTGATAAAAGCCTCTTAAGTATTTGGATTCCAAGTAAAACCTTTAGTTAGGTTCTCCTTCTTCAGAGTGGCAGAAATGTGACAGGTTATTTAGTAAATTTTATAATAAACTGTCTATAAAGGTTTGCCTGTCCCACAAAAGTTGTCCCACAAAAAATTCCTTGATGGATTTTGGTGTTGGGCAGGCCAAAATGGCAGCGATATTGAGAAGGTCCATAGACAATCCACTCTTTTAGAGACGAAACCTCAGATACTCCACTTCTGTCCTCTCCAACTGAAACTTCTCAGCCTCACAGGATAGATGGTTTTCCCTGAGATGAAGAAGGACTGAACAAACATGGACTTGTTGCTCTAGAAAGGAAGCAGAAAAATGATCAGAATATCATCCAGGTATACCAGAAGAACTGGTTCCGAATATGCTATTGATGAACCTCTGAAAAACATCTAGAGAATTAGTAGGACTAATGGGCATACTCGATGCTCGTAGTGTCCGATGGGTTTCAAAAGGCTGTCTTTTACTTATCACCTTCCTTAATAAAGAGCAGATGGTAAGCGCCATGGAGATCTAATTTCTTGAAATATTTTGTGCCCCGAATGGACTCAAGTATGCCTTTGATGAGTGGAAGCCGGTAAGAGTCCTTAATGGTGATTTTCTCTACAATAATCAATGCAAGCTCTCAGTTCTTCTGACTTCTCAGGGATGAGGGAAAGTGGGGCACCAGCAGGTGGAAGAAAAGTAGGGGTCCAGCAGGTTATGTAGACCAGACAATCAGGCCAGCCTGAAGATTCCTGGTCAAGTATTCCTCAATCAATTAATCAATCAGTCAGGGTTTTTTAAAGCGCGCTACTCACCCATGAGGGTCTCAAGGCGCTGGGGGGGAGAGGGGGGTGCAGCTCCGGATCAGTCGAAGAGCCAGGTCTTGAGGCTCTTCCTGAAGGTGTGCAGAGTGGGGGAGCGTCTGATGTTGACTGGGAGCTTGTTCCAGGCCTTTGCTGCGATGTAGAAGGCTCTTTCACCTGCTCTGGTTCTGAGGATGCGTGGGGTCTCTGCCAGGGCGAGGTCGACAGAGCGGAGGTTCCTTTTGGGTACGTGGAAGGAGACTCTTTCGTTGAGGTATTTGGGTCCGATGTTGTGGAGGAATTTGTAGGCGTGGGTGAGTAGCTTGAAGGTTACTCTCTTCTCGATGAGGAGCCAGTGAAGGTCTCATAGGTGCTGGGTCATGTGCTCATGTCGTGGGGTTCCAAGGACGAGTCTGGCTGCGGTGTTCTGGATGGTTTGGAGCCTGTGTAGCAGGGATTTGTTGATTCCGGCGTAGAGGGCGTTAGCGTAGTCCAGTCTGCTGGTTATGAGTGCGTGGGTGACGGTCTTTCTGCATTCGGGGGGGATCCACTTGAAGGTCTTGCGGAGGATGCGGAGGGAGTTGAAGCAGGTGGAGGCGACGGCGTTGATCTGGCGGGTCATGGTGATGGAGGAGTCTAGAATGATGCCGAGGTTTCGGGCATGGTCTGTCGGAGTGGGTGGATTTCTGAGGGGGGAGGGCCACCAGGTGTTGTCCCAGGTGGTGGAGGAGGGTCCAAGGACGAGGACCTCTGTCTTCTCTGAGTTGAGCTTTAGGCAGCTGTTGCTCATCCAGGCCGCGACGTCTTTCATTCCTTCCTGGAAGCTGAGTCTGGTGTCTTCGGGGTTCTTCGTGAGGGAGAGGATGAGCTGGGTGTCGTCGGCGTAGGATACTATGTTGAGCCCATGCTGTCTAACGATGGCGGCGAGGGGGGCCATGTAGATGTTGAAGAGCGTGAGGCTGAGCGAGAATCCTTGGGGTACTCCGCAGTTAATCTCTGTGGGTTCGGAGAGGAAGGGTGGGAGTCTGATCCTTTGGGTTCTGCCGGCAAGAAAGGAGTGGATTCAGTTGAGGGCAGCTCCCCGTATTCCGGCGTCGTGGAGTCTGGCGGCGAGAGTGCGGTGGGATACGGTGTCGAAGGCTGAGGAGAGGTCTAGTAGGATGAGGGCTGCGGTGTGTCCCTGGTCGAGTAGCATGCAGATGTCATCGGTGGCAGCGAGGCCGGCGGTCTCGGTGCTGTGGTTGCTGCGGAATCCGGACTGGGAGGAGTCGAGGATGGCGTTCTCTTCGATGAAGGTGGTCAGCTGGGCGTTGACGAATCTCTCGGTGACTTTGGCTGCGAAGGGAAGGAGAGAGATGGTAGTTTTTCAGGTCCGTCGGGTCCGCCGAGGGTTTCTTGAGGAGGGGCTTGACCTCTGCCTGCTTCCAGTCGTCGGGGAAGATGCCGGATTCGAAGGAGGCGTTAATGGTCCGGCATAGTTCGGGTGCTATGGCGGTGGCGGCTCTGTGGTAGATGTGCGGTGGGCAAGGGTCCGTGGGGGCTCCTGAGTGGGTGTTCATCATGGTCGTGGTGGTATCTTCGGTGGTAGCCGGTTTCCAGGTGGTGATGATGGTGGGCTGGTTGTCGATGGCGGCGAGGAGGTGGTGTCCGGAGTCTGTTCGCTGAAGTTGTCGTAGAGGGCCTTGATTTTCAGGTGGAAGTAGGAGCTGAGTTTGTTGCAGAGGTCCTGGGATGGTGTGACGTCCGTGGCTTTGCTGGGGGGTTTGGTGAACTGCTGTATGACGTTGAAGAGTTCCTTTGCGTTACTGGTGTTGGTGTGGACTTTGTTCCAGATAAAGGTCCTTTTGGTGGCTCTTATGCGCTGGTGGTATTCAGTCATGGCGTTCCTGTAGGTGTTCTGGTCTTCGGTGGTTTTCCTGTTTCTCCAGAGATTCTCGAGGCGTCTGCAGGAGCGCCTGGCTTCTTGGAGGTCGGTGGTGAACCAGGCGGCCTTTAGGGGGCGTTGTCTGATGGGGTGGCGGAGGGGTGCGAGCTTGTCTGCACTGCTGGCGATCCAGCGGTGTAGTTCATTGGCTGCAGAGGTGGCGTCAGTCGTGGCGGAGGGGAAGTCGTGGCAGAGGGTGGTGTTGAGGTGTTCCTTTGTGACCTGGCTCCAGTTCCTTCGTGGCGGGCGCGGGCGGGCTTGGGTGCGGTGGAAGTGTTGAAGGTAAAGTGTACACAGTGGTGGTCTGTCCAGAGGGGCTGCGAGGTGTGGCTGAAGTGGATGTTTGTCCCTCCTGCGAAAATGGGGTCGAGGATGTGTCCGGCTTTGTGGGTGGGGGTGGTGACGAGCTGCTTTAGTCCGAGGTTGGCGAGGTTGTCCAGGAGGGTGGTGGAGTCGGGGTCACTGCGGTTGTCGAGGTGGAAGTTCAGGTCTCCGATGAGAATGTAGTCCGTGGATGCGATGGCGTAGGGTGCGATGAGGTCGGTAATGGTGGTGGTGGAGGAGGCGCGAGGCCCAGGGGGTCTGTAGGCGAGGGTCCTGCGCAGCGTGGTTCTGGGGCTGGTCTGGATCTGGAAGTGGAGGTGCTCTGTGTTGGAGAGGGGGTCGCTCGTGCTGGAGGTGGAGAGTCGGAGGGAGCTCTTGTGCGCAATGGCGAGTCCTCCTCCTGGGCGGTGGGGGCGGTACTTTCTCTGGATCTTGTATCTGTCGGGATGGCGGTGGCGAGGTCGGGGCAGAGGTGGCGTTGGTCCATGTTTCCGTGAAGAAGGCGACGTCTGGCGAGAGGGTGTCGAGCAGGTCCCAGATCTCTACGGCGTGTCTGTGTAGGGAGCGCACGTTGAGGAGGATGCACCTCAGGGCTTCAGTGATACGGGTGTCCGGCGTGGATTCGGCGGCCGTGGGGGGGCTGTCGATGGTGAAGGATTGTCGGCAGAGTCGACAGGAGAACTGGCCGTGGGTGGTGTTCGGCATCGATCGCTGGCAGCTGTTGTTCCTTCCGGGGTTGAGTGCGAGGAGGGCAGCGGAGTTGTAGTGGTGGGAGGTCGTAGATCCAGGGTTCCTGGCGCTGGCCGCGGTCGGGTCACGGACGGGCGTGGACGGGCTTGCCTTTGGTGCGCCGGCAGCGCGGCCGCACAGTGGCCGACATTAAGTAGGAGAGGGGGGAGGGAAGCGCAGCTGGGAGGCGGGAAGCGGGAACCAGCAGGGGGGGAGGAGCCGCATGGGCAGCAGCGGCAAGAAGGGCACGGAGGGCAAACGCGCACGGAGACAGAAAACAGCTAAATAACACAGAGGACACAGGTACAATTACTGGCACAATAAAGACAGGCACAATAGAGGTACAGTGAGGAGGCTAGAAGGAAGACAGAAAACGGGCACAGAAAGACAGAAAAACAGCACAAAGACAGACACAGACAACAGCGGCCAGTAGAAGAGCAAGGCTCTCCCACTGGACCACCAGGGATGAGGCGCAGGCAGGAGCCTGCGGGTGGAGGAGGGCCTCGAACACCTACCTGAGCAAGCAGAGCACAGTGCCGGAGCGGTGGCACTTAACAGCGGCGCTGCGGGGGGAGAGCAGGTCCCTGACCAGGAGGTCAGAGGTCTTCCTTCAGAACCTGTTACTCGTGCTTATACAGAGAGTACATTCTAAAATAGGGAATTATGGCTCCAGGTATCGTCATGATGGCACCATCTAAATCTTTGTCAGTAAGGACAGACACAGAGCTAGGCACCTGAAAGACCTCATAAAAGTCCTGGAAAGGAGAAGGTTTGACCAATTGAAGCATGAGCCTGACTTCAAAAAATTCTTGCACCACAGGATCCCAATCTCTTCCATCCAAGTAACAGTTATGCCTCAGAACTGTGATGATACAGATATGACTCTGATCTTCCAATTGACATATGCATTGTGTTTTTCAAGCCAGCGTATCCAAAACACTATGGCATAGTTAAGAAATGTGATTAGATCAAAAGCAACCATCTCCTTATGATTGCCTAACGGCACTAAAAGCAGAAGCTTGATGGAGGTCAAAGGACCTGATGTCAAAGTTTTTACGTGATCCAGCTATGACCTCTTCCTAATTTGGAGTCTTGGGCAGAACTCAAGTCACCTTCGAACCCACTGAGCCCTGATCACAGCTAGTTGCACACCTTCATACCCACTGAGACCAGATGACAGCCAGGTAGACAACTTCGATCCCACTGAATCCTGATAACAGCTGAGTGGACACCTTCTAACCCACTTAGCCCTGATAACAGGCAGTTAGACACCTTCCTACCCACTGAGCCCTGATGACAACCAGGTGACACCTCCGAACCCACTGATCCTTGATGACAGCCAGATGGACACCTTCAAACCCACTGAGCCCTGTTGACAGCTAGGTGGGCACCTTCAAAACCACTGAGCCCTGATGACAGCCAGGTGGACAACTTTGAGCCCACTGAGCCCTGATTATAGCTAGGTGGACACCTCGAACCCACTGAACCCTGATGACAACTGAGTGTACACCTTTGAACCCACTTAGCCCTGATAATAGGCAGGTAGACAACTTACTATCCACTGAGCTCTGTTGACAACCAGGTGATACCTCCGAACCCACCGAGCCCTGATAACAGCCAGGTGGACACCTTCGAACCCATTGGGCCCTGATGACAGCCAGGTGGACACCTTTGAACCCACTGAGCCCTGATGACAGCCAGGTGGACACCTTTGAATCCACTGAGCCCTGATGACAGCAAGGTGGGCACCTTCGAACCCACTGAGTCCTGATGAAAGCTAGGTGGGCACCTTCGAACCCACTGAGCCCTAATAAAAGCAAGGTGGACACCTTCGGAACCCACTGAGCCCTGATAACTGCCAGGTGAACACCTTCGAACCCACTGAGCCCGGATGACAGCTGAGTGAACACCTTCGAACCCACTCAGCCCTGATGACAGCTAGGTGGGCACCTTCAAACCCACTGAGCCCTGATGACAGCCAGGTGGACACCTTCAAATCCACTGAGCCCTGTTGACAGCTAGGTGGGCACCTTCAAACCCACTGAGCCCTGATGATAGCTAGGTGGACACCTCGAACCCACTGAACCCTGATGACAACTGAGTGGACACCTTTGAACCCACTTAGCCCTGATAACAGGCAGGTAGACACCTTACTATCCACTGAGCTCTGTTGACAACCAGGTGACACCTCCGAACCCACCGAGCCCTGATAACAGCCAGGTGGACACCTTCGAACCCACTGGGCCCTGATGACAGCTAGGTGGACACCTTCGGAACCCACTGTGCCCTGATGACAGCCAGGTGGACACCTTCGAACCCACTGAGCCCTGATGAAAGCTAGGTGGGCACCTTCGAACCCACTGAGCCCTGATAAAAGCAAGGTGGACACCTTCGGAACCCACTGAGCCCTGATAACTGCCAGATGAACACCTTCAAACCCACTGAGCCCGGATGACAGCTGAGTGAACACCTTCGAACCCACTCAGCCCTTATAACAGGCAGGTAGACACCTTACTACCCATTGAGCCTTGATGACAACAGGTGACACCTTCGAACCCACTTAGCCCAGATGACAGCTGAGTGAATACCTTCGAACTCACTTAGCCCTGATAACAGGCAGGCAATAATAATAATATTAATAATAGTTCATTTATAGAGCGCCTGGCTACCCCCGAAGGTGTGTCCCCACGCTAGAAACACGTCAAGCAAGATGATTGAACTGCAGGACTATTGTTTATATAGCCAGGTTTTCAATCCTCTGCGGAAGATGGGTTCCGATTTCTCTGCACGCAGCCATAAAGGGAGCGTATTCCAATTTTTGGCTGCTAAGTAGCCAAAGGATCGGGCGCCCATCCTGGCTTTCTTTATCCTGGGAATCTTGAGTAAGTGTGCGCCAGTTGATCTTAGCTGGCGGCTGGGATTATGCGGGACAACAAAATCATGTATGTAACTAGGACCTTTCCCCTGTAAGCTCTTATGGCAGAAGCACATGGCTTTAAAGAGAACTCTTTTCTCGACCGGCAGCCAATGTAGTGCGTCGAGAGCTTTGGTCGTAGAAGCACGGCTAGGGAGGTTGAGAACCAGGCGTGCCGCTGCTTTTTGAATGCGTTGGAGGCGTAGCATGCAGTCTGTTGGTGCACCCAAATATAAGACATTCCCGTAATCGAGTTGTGAGGTCACCAGCGTATGTACTATGGTTTTCCTTGCTGATTCAGGAAGAAAGTCTAAGGTTTTCTTTAGCATCTTCAGAGTGCCAAAACATCTCCCTGCCACTTTTCTGGATTGAGACTCGAAAGAGAGTTTAGGATCGAGCCAGACACCCAGGTTATTAACCTCGGCTTTGGGTTCAGGAATAGGCCCTAGTGTTTTTGGCCACCAAGCTGTATCCCAGATGGAAGGGGATTTCCCGACGATCATGACCTCTGTCTTGCTACCGTTCAGCTTAAGACAGTTGTTAGACATCCATACGGCCAGGTCATTAAGGCAGGACGAGAACTGGTGTGCTGATTCGCCAGAGTCTTGTGCCAGGGTCACCACCAGCTGTGTGTCGTCAGCATACGACACCATAGAGATCTTGTGTTGATCCATAATCTTAGCCAAAGGTCCGATGTATAAGTTGAAAAGGGTGGGGCTCAGACTTGATCCCTGTGGGACCCCTTGCAGAAGTGGCAGGATTTTGGAACAATTGGGATTTTGTGCAATTTGGAAACTCTGATACGCCAAAAAGGACCGCATCCACTGTAGTGCTGCCCCCTTCAAACCGCACACCCTTAGACGTTGAATGAGGAGCTTGTGGGATACCGTGTCGAACGCGGCACTTAGGTCCAACAGGACCAAGGCCACCGTTTGGCCGGCATCCGCCCTTCTCCGTAGAGTCTCTGTTGCAAAAAGGAGAGCGGATTCGGTTGAGAAGGATGCTCTAAAGCCTGACTGCGTCGGATGTAAAAGATTATGTGTATTGATGTGTTCTACTAATTGTCTGTTTACAATTTTTTCCGCGGGTTTGGATATGTAAGGGAGCAGGGAAATGGGACGCAGGTTATCCAGTTGCTCTGGATTGCCTGAGGGCTTTTTCTTTAGAGGAATGACAATCGCATGTTTCCATACTGTCGGAACCACTCCGCATTTGAAAGATGCATCTATTAGTTGCTGTATTTTAGGGATTATCAATTCAATGCCCTCCTTTATTCTGGTCGGTGCGGCTGGATCATTGGGGGAGCCAGATTTAATTTGTAGAGCCATTTCCTTGAGCACCAATACGGAAGGGGTGAGAAACTCGTATAAGGGTGGCGAGCTCATCCCAGTAGATTCCTCAGTAGGTACCCTAAGGCAGTTACGAGCTTCCTCAGGGAAGGCATTGTATATGGTGGATACTTTTTGGAGAAAGTAGTCTGCAATAACGTTACAACGCTCTTCAGAACTGCTAGGTGCTTTGAGAGTTCTAACCAGAGACGAGAGCTCTTTCAGTGTGGCGTACACCTCCTTAGAAGAATTTTCCGACCCAGTCAATTCTCTCTGTGTAATACATGGAGCGCCTCTTTTTGAGGAGGGAGTGGTATTTGTTCTGTGCTGTTTTGTAAGCGTCTTTTGATTCTTTGGAGAAAGCTATTCTCCATTTCGGTTCTAGGCGCTTACATCCCTGTTTAGCATTTCTGAGCTCTTCATTAAACCAGGGCGCTGATTTTGATCCTCGCTTAGGGGTCTTTGTGGTCCAGGGGGCTACTTCATCAAGTGCCTCTGTTATCCACTTATTTATTGATGTATTTGCCATATTGACATTGTTATTCAGGAGGGGTGGGGTTTTCTGCAACGCTTTGGAAAAGCTCTCGTTATTGAACTTGGAGCAGTTCCTATGTGGATGGATGGGGTTAGTGTTTTCCATAGCGCGTTTAAGTACAGGTATATAGAAATCTATGAGGTGGTGATCGGACCACGGGACGGGACTTGGTTGTTCCACCTTCAGACCCAAGTGGTTCGAGAAAATAGGGTCTAGCAGGTGGCCTGCGCGGTGTGTAGGTGCTAGGGATTTGAGTTCAAGGTGAATGGTGGCAAGTTCTTTGCATATGCTCTGTGCCTCGGTTTTAAGGCGATCCTCCATATGGAGATTAAGATCACCCAAAACCGTGAAATTGTTATATTTAAGAGCCAGCTGGGTTGCAAGATCCATAAGATTGCTTGTGAAATCATTCAGTGACTCAGGTGGGCGATAGATTAAGAGACCATTCATTGCAGGCTCATTGGCTCTCTTTAGGCTAAACAGGGCTGCCTCTGAATTACCTATTTGAGCTTTTTCTAGCGTGCACTTGAGAGATAGGTGGAAGATTATAGCTATTCCACCTCCGCGTTTTAAAGTGCGGTCTTGTCTGAGCATACCATAATTATTAGGGAGCGCCTCAAGTATATCGGGGGCAGAGTCTTCGCTAAGCCAGGTTTCTGTAAGAAACATGGCCTCAGGCTGGTGGTCAGTGAGGAAGTCACGGATTTCTATCTTGTGTTTAACAAGGGATCTGCAATTGATGAGGGTGAGTTTCATGTGAGCTTGTTGAGGGGTGGTATTGTTAGGAATAAAACTAAAACGGCAATTGGAACAGCGTATAGCCCCCTCTCCTATCTGCAACTGGTGAAGGCATGCTCCTGCCAGAGGTTGTTCCAGCTTCCGCAGGGCGATGCCCGTATATCTCAAGGGCTGTGTGGATTTAAAATGGGCATGGTGGGTGGCACCTGGCCCCGGACGTCCGCGGACGGGTGCAGACGGGCTTGCCTTTGGCGCGCCGGCTGCGCGTCCGCTCACACATGCCACTTAAGTATTGTGGCTGTGTCAGGTGATCACGGAAGCCGGGAAGTCAGATGGGAGGAGTCACGTCCCTCCGCACAATCGGTAAACCGTGGCGGACCGGGGATCGTGGGGAGCAGAGTGCAGGTACAAGAATTAAAACATGATTAAAAGCACAAATTAAACGTTTAAGAGCCTAGCATGGCAGCAGCAATTGTATCAGCTAAAGCGCGGATTATGTCACTGCAAAAACAGAATCTGAGTAATAAATTAGAGATGTAAAGCAGCTAGAGAAAGTGAAAGCGCGAGAGGGTTTAAACTCACTGCTTGCGGTTTCCGCGCGTCCACTCACAAATGCCACTTAAGTATTGTGGCTGTGTCAGGTGATCACGGAAGCCGGGAAGTCAGATGGGAGGAGTCACGTCCCTCCGCACAATCGGTAAACCGTGGCGGACCGGGCATCGTGAGGAGCAGTGTGCAGGTACAAGATAGACACCTTCGAACAAACTGAGCCTTGATGGCAGCCAGGTGGACACCTTCGAACCCACTGAGCCCTGATGACAGCCAGGTGGACACCTTCGACCCAATGAGCCCTAATAACAGCCAGGTGGACACCTTCGACCCAATGAGCCCTAATAACAGCCAGGTGGACACCTTTGAATCAACTAAGCCCTGATAACAGCCAGGTGGACACCTTCGAGTCCACTGAGGCCTTATGACAGATGGGTGGACACCTTCGAGTCCACTGAGGCCTTATGACAGATGGGTGGACACCTTCAAACCCACTTAGTCCTGATAACAGCCAGGTAGACACCACTGAGCCCAGATGACAGCCAGGTGGACACCTTCGACCCACTGAGCCCTGATGACAGCCAGGTGGACACCTTCGACCCACTGAGCCCTGATGACAGCCAGGTGGACTCCTTCGAACCCACTGAGCCCTGATGACAGCCAGGTGGACTCCTTCGAACCCACTGAGCCCTGATGACAGCTAAGTGGACACCTTCGACCCACTGAGCCCTAATAACAGCCAGGTGGACACCTTCGAATCCACTGAAGCCTGATGACAGATGGGTGGACACCTTCGAACCCACTCAGCCCTGATGACAGCTAGGTGGGCACCTTCAAACCCACTGAGCCCTGATGACAGCCAGGTGGACACCTTCAAATCCACTGAGCCCTGTTGACAGCTAGGTGGGCACCTTCAAACCCACTGAGCCCTGATGATAGCTAGGTAGACAACTCGAACCCACTGAACCCTGATGACAACTGAGTGGACACCTTTGAACCCACTTAGCCCTGATAACAGGCAGGCAGACACCTTACTATCCACTGAGCTCTGTTGACAACCAGGTGACACCTCCGAACCCACCGAGCCCTGATAACAGCCAGGTGGACACCTTCGAACCCACTGGGCCCTGATGACAGCTAGGTGGACACCTTCGGAACCCACTGTGCCCTGATAAAAGCAAGGTGGACACCTACGAACCCACTGAGCCCTGATAACTGCCAGGTGAACACCTTCGAACCCACTGAGCCCGGATGACAGCTGAGTGAACACCTTCGAACCCACTCAGCCCTTATAACAGGCAGGTAGACACCTTACTACCCACTGAGCCTTGATGACAACAGGTGACACCTTCGAACCCACTTAGCCCAGAAGACAGCTGAGTGAATACCTTCGAACCCACTTAGCCCTGATAACAGGCAGGTAGACACCTTCCTACCCACTGAACCCTGATAACAGCCAGGTGGACACCTTCGAACCCACTGAGCCCTGATGACAGCCAGGTGGACACCTTCGAACCCACTGAGCCCTGATGACAGCCAGGTGGACACCTTCGACCCACTGAGCCCTGATGACAGCCAGGTGGACACCTTCGAACCCACTGAGCCCTGATGACAGCCAGGTGGACATCTTCGAACCCACTGAGCCCTGATGACAGCCAGGTGGACACCTTCGACCCACTGAGCCCTAATAACAGCCAGGTGGACACCTTCGAATCAACTAAGCCCTGATAACAGCCAGCTGGACACCTTCAAGTCCACTGAGGCCTTATGACAGATGAGTGGACATGTTCGAGTCCACTGAGTCCTTATGACAGATGGGTGGACACCTTCGAGTCCACTGAGGCCTTATGACAGATGGGTGGACACCTTCGAACCCACTTAGTCCTGATAACAGCCAGGTAGACACCACTGAGCCCAGATGACAGCCAGGTGGACACCTTCGACCCACTGAGCCCTGATGACAGCCAGGTGGCCGACCCACTGAGCCCCCCTGATGACAGCCAGGTGGACTCCTTCGAACCCACTGAGCCCTGATGACAGGTAGGTGGACACCTTCGAACCCACTGAGCCCTGATGACAGCCAAGGGGCCACCTTCGAACCCACTGAGTCCTGATGACAACCAGGTGGACACCTTCAAACCCAATGAGCGCTTATAGGTGAAGTTTCATGCCTTCTTCTCAGAGGTCATCTTGGCACAGATACCAGAGGTTGCTAGACTAGAGCAAGACTCCCGGCCCAATTTGCTTGTCACCGCAACACCCCCGCGCCCCTCCACAGACACTAGTTCTACATATTTGTAGGTGCGTGATGTCATTTCATGTCACGTAATTTATTCATTTAGGTGTTTTGTAGTGTACTATGTGCAACCTTTAGGGTACTTCATAGTGCAGAATGGAATATGCACATTATCCAGTCTCATTAAAGATCGCCGTTCAGGTGAGAAAGTGTATTTTGGGTCTGGTAGAGCCCAGGGCATTTACAGAGAGTCCGGACAGTTAATTTTAAAAGTGAGTTTGGATAGTTCCGTTTTCATGGGTTTCCGAAAGCAAGAGGGATTGGGTTCTGACTGCAGGGAGCTGGGGAGGGCAGTTCACCGTTTCAGACTTTGAACTCCCAGGGACCTACTTCATTCCTTTGGAGAAAAAAAACATATCTGGGTCACCTTAGCATCTGATGAGCCTAGGTTTCTGGCAGGGTGTAGCGTCGAGATGGGTTTTACAAGTACTTTGGCCCTTGTTCCTAATAGGGTTTGTGGGCCATATGAAGAACCCTTCATTTGCTCCAAGCTTTCAGTGTGGATTTGAAGTGGTCCTGCTTGCTTACATTAAGGCTCATTCTGGCTGCCTGGTTGTGTAGCCATTGCAGCCTGATGGGAATATTGTTACAGCAGTCCAGGCCGCTTATGACGTGGGCTCTGATTAGTTCCATCCAATGGTCATTTTGGAGTAATGGGAGTGTTGTTCAAAGATGTAACTCTGGAAGAGAGGCGAGTAGTGGGAGGGGTTAATCAGAATTGGTTACACAATGTCAATGAGGACAGAATGGTCAAGTTAGGTGTTTTCAATTTACAAATCACTGCAAACTGTGCTAATTGACGTAGCTAGCAACAGTATAATAAACACCTACAAATGCTTTGATAAAGCAATTTTCTATGCTAAAATGCATATAACCAATTCACAAAAGTGAACTTTGACGATAAAATATCAAGCAATGAGAGAGGTGATGATTTTGGGGTCCCCCTAACCTAGGGGAGGACCAAGCAGATGCCTTGAACACAAAAAGCATATCATGTGAACGATTCAGTGGTTATCCCTTCCTCCTAGGACCACTCCAATGCACAGTTATGGGCAAAAGTACAATCCCAATGTCCCTGCAAAGCATTATGGGACGAGATTAGCAATGGGCAGTGAATATTATAGTGTCCAATATCAAAATAATTCTACAAAGAGCTGCAGTTCAACTAGTCGTTACTAGATGTCGCTCACGAGTCAAATGCAAAAGCATTGAAATTATTAATACATCAAGCTGTAGTTCCACTAGTCGTTACTAGATGTCCCTCACGAGTCAAATGCAAAAGCATTGAAACCCTTTCATGAAGCTTTTGCATTTGACTCGTGAGGGACATCTAGTAACGACTAGTGGAACTGCAGCTCTTTGTAGAATTATTTTGATATTGGATACTATAATATTCACTGCCCACTGCTAATCTTGTCCCATAATGCTTTGCAGGGCCTTTGGTTGGGATTGTATTTTTGCCAATAACTGTGCTAGGGGTGGTCCTAAGAGGATGGGACCACCACCGAATCGTTCAAAAGATGTGCTTTTTGTTTTCAAGGCATCTGCTTGGTTCTCTCCCTAGGTTAGGGAGGATCCCAAAATCATCACCTCTCTCACTGCTTGTTAATTTATGGTTTTCACTTTTGTGAAATGACTATATGTATTTTTAGCATATAAAGACAGAGATATTTATTTTATCTTGACTTACACTGTGCAAGATGTCTTTGGCAATTATTGTACAGTGCAGTCAAGCACACAGCTACGCACTATGCAATTTGCATAGCTAGCTACATGTATTTCAAAATGTACTTCGCGTAGCTATGTGTAGTGCTGCTAGCAAACTACGCCCAGGGTTAGTCAGGAGGCCACTAACACTCCTACAAGTGTGAGAGTTCGGACTAGTTCAGGCCCCCAAAGCTATAAGAATGGCTTGGGTGGCAAGTAATAATAATTTTTAATGTATATTGAGTTAATAATTAACTGTTGTTGTGGTCTTCTCTAAATTAGCCAGACAGTGCCACCTTGTGGCAGACTGTCACAGGCCCCGGTGCTGACAGTTAAGTGCCGGTGCCGAGCACTGGAAACCACCGGCTCAAATTAAGCACTGCGTGTCTGCATGGATATACCGAAGAGGATTATTTGAATGAGGATGGCCACCTCATTCTGTGTCATCACGTTCACTACCCAGGGCCTCTTTGAGGGCACCAGTGCCTTCTGAGTATTATAGTCTGAGTTGACTCCCATTGAACTCACTACACTAACACAAGTGATGGAAGTTATCTGTAGGTGAAAACAAAACAACGGAACCAAGTGTCTCTGATGACATGGAGTGAGGCTCCTACATTCAGGAGTGCAGTCTGTAGTCTCACTCTCCCTTTTGAATGGTGCAGACCAGACTGGTGCAGAGTACAGATACCCAAAAAGTGTTCCACCCTGGTTCAGGACCAGGCAGCGGACATGAAAAACCTGATGACTCCATATGACTGGAACAACTTGTTTCCAGTTGTGCAGAGCTGCCAAGTTTCCCAAGTCCACCGGTGATGTGCCAGTCCAGTCCAGGTTTTCTCTCTGAATTCTGACTTATGATATATCTTGGACTACACAAGACTACAATTCCCAGAATTCACAGAAAAACCCTGGAGCAGCAGATCTGGGACTCATGATAGGGCTGGACGTGGACTTCCGGGCTCCCATCTAATAGATAAATGCTGTGCATGCTGAGGTTGTGATCTTGGTTCGTTTCACTTGAACCAAGGAGACGAAGATACCTGAAAGCAAGGGCTTGGGAAAGGGAAGTCCTCAACTTCAAAAGTTGTGTCCTGATGAAATTTAGCAGAGCTGTTAAGTTTCCCTAGTAGTCCGGGCATGAGTAGCTCATCCAATCCACTTTTTTTCTTTGCATTCTGGGACTTGTAGTCCTGGCTTTATAATCTGATTAAAAAGACAAAAAATCCAAAGATGTACCTTCAATGGATAAGCTACAGACGCATGGAGCTGGGAGACTTGAGAGCTCTGATAGAACCACCTGGTGACCCTGCTTAGCGAAAGTGTGCCATGCTTTGAGCTTACAAATCAGCTGCCGAGTGATTGTAAAACCTGACAGCCAGGCAGGACCATCTCACCATACGAAACGGTAGGGATGAACATCAGCCAACCCAACAGTCCTGGTGGACTTTTTATGGTTTCACTTTGTAGCTATGTATTACTATTGTTTTTGTCATATATATTGCATTACACCTTATTACAGCCTTCTTTTTGGAAATGCAGCCATTACCCCCCCACACTGTGTGGTGCCTTCCACATGCACACTAGTATTCAGAAGATGTCATGGAGTAAGTGTGGGGTGAACATTTCCTAATTAGGAAGCCAGCAGTGTGAAAAAAAAGAACTCTATGGGTGACTGTATCAAAGGCTGTTGGTGTGACCACCTTTCTCCAGACCATGAAAGACACTGTCACCATCCTGCACTTTTGGGCGATAGCCTACTGCATTCTGGGTGTTGTAGTTTTGTTTTGTTAATTAGACTAATACACCTTAAATCAATTATTACAGTCAGTGCCTGTAATGACTGGGAGTGAGGTGGTCAACCTAAAGGCTGCTGACTAATCTCACAGAATCTGAGCCCTATCGCTGTTACCCCCAACCGTCATCTCATGTCATCCTCGACAGCTGTCACAATTGATGCGTTCCTCGTGCATGGCTCACACCTGCCTGTCTGGGTTCCAGGAAGCTGGAAGTCTCAATAAAAACCAGTACTTAGTCAGACACAGCACTTGTGCTGGACATTGAAGTCTGGATCCAGGTCAAAGGTTGTCATTATCTGTGTAGGAGAGTAGGATCTGCTTCTTATGGTTACCCCCACTTTTTGCTGATGTTTCACTGTTTTTCGACTTTAGTCTGGCTGGGGCCCTGCTATCCAGGACCCCAGCCTAGCTGCTTCCTCTCTAAAATGGATTCCATGTGCCTTAGGTACACTTCAGATTGGATTCTGGGGTGCCCTTATAAGTCCCTAGTATATGGTCTACTATGTACCCAGGGCATAGGTACCCCAGAGGCCTACCAGGGGCTGCACCATGTATTATACCACCCCTGGGAGGCCCTCCAAAATGACACCACAGGACTGCTACAGCAGCCTGAGTGAGGTGGTGCATGCACCCCTTACTGAGATATAGGTTCACTATATCTCACCCTATCACTGCACATATAAACCTATCAGTCACCCCTACGGCAGGCCTTATCAATCCTGAAGGCAGGGTGCCTGGTTTTATGTGAGAGGGTGCCCATGCATGAGCAGAGCCCCTCTGCAGCCTTCGGAATCTATCCTCCGGGGTTGTCTGTGAGGGCAGCCTGACCATATACTCTTAAGTGCATTATATCTCAACGGTAAATGCTAACTTTGGGATGGCTGCACGGAAACATGTCGTGTTTGGTGTCAAACACCTTGGAATCATACCCCCACACCAGTAACCGGTGTGGGAGTATGATCCAACCCTTCTAGAGGGAGAGACATGACAGCACCGGTATACCCGGTACCAGCTAAACAGAGCCCTGGCATCACAAAATGGATGCTGCAGCCACAGACACGAGTCTGGCCTCCTACTGCTGACCGAAACTCCGGCAGGGGAGGCCTGGACAATAGGTTTCCTGTCACAGGGAGGTGTTACCACCTCCCAGACAGGCTTTAGTGTATTGGGGCTGGGTGGGTGCACTCTCTGAGTGCTTTGAAGTCCTGCACTGGGGGCACATTTGGTGTCCCTGTGCATACTCCTATTTATCAAAAAGAGAGGGGGGGACGGTGGGAGCTGATTGTTAGGTCCAGTGACCCTTGCTCCCGATTGGTAACTGGTATATAAAGGGGGGTCACTGTTCCTTAAGAGGAGAGTTCAAAGTGGAGAAAGAAAAATGAAAAGGTGTCCTGTGCTACTCTATGTGTGGGAACAGTGTGTCCTCATCATGATGCCCTCACACACTCCGAAGGATGTCATGCTTCATCATTGGGCTTTTTGCTCCTTGTCGGGCCGGCGCTGCAATGCCCTACGGGTCCCCCGAAGGGTCTCTTTTTCGGAGATCTTTTGATGAAACAAGCCGTTAGGTGTGTGCATGTGAGTGGAAGTGAGGTCTCAACCAGTGTGTTAAAAAAATGACTGAAGGGAAAGTGGCTATTATTTATTAAAGTGGTCCCTCTGTCATTAGTAAAAGGTGTGTGGTGCTGCTAGTGGGATATTATGTCCCTCAGTAGCTAGATATGAGTCCTTAGTGGGTGTCTCTAGTGGTCGACATGTTTCGCGCTATCTGCGGCCTCTGGAGGAGATCCAAAGCGCTTCTTCAGGACCAAGGTGAGTTTAAATAAAGTATCACTAGCGGCCTAAATGTTTCAGTGCCGCCAGGTTGATGGAAAGGAGTAGCGTCTCCCTTGTTTCTATAATTATGGCCTCATGAGATCAGTGAGGGCCGATGGGAAGGTTCTCCCATTCAGCTGTGCTGCTCCACCTGCATGCCTCTCTCTGTCTCCGCCGGTGTCAATTCCCTTATCCCTCTTCCCTCTCTCCCCCCCCCCCCATTTTTAGTAATAGCGACATAGGCGCTTGGCACTGTCTTAGCGCGTTCGCCACCACGATGTATAGTTAGTCTCACTATTATCATCGTTTTTCTTATTGTTAAGCACATCATTCCCCTCCAGAATGAGTGCCTGTATCGCTAGCGATGTTTCTCCCAGTGCTAGATACCTTGTGTTTATGGCGACAAACATGCAGCTTGTTGACATAACTACTAGACATATTTCATTCACCGTATATATTTTTTCGAATGGGTAGCTCCACATTTTTGGCTAGGCTATCCCTACCAGTTTTTTCTGGGTAAGACTTACGTATGCCTTTTTACCTCAACTCAGTGCATTGCTATATTGATGTCTGTTCGCTGTATCCTGTTTTCTGAGCTACTCTCAGATTCGCATTATGCGTAACTCGGGGATTGATTTCTTCTGTCCCATTGAACAACGGGGAATACTGGCATTATTGTTTCCCCCCCTACCTTGTATCTCTTTCTGTACTTTCTTATCACCGCCATTACTCTTTTCTCTAGGTTGGTGTCTGTACCATGTGCTAAATTAGCACCGGACAGTTGTGGCCTTTGCTCCTCACCAATTGGGTAAGTGCCACATTTCTCACTACTGACTTTGGTGCAGTATTGTGTTTGGAGCCTGACAATATTTGTTTGGGGCTTATGTTTGTCAAAGATGTGTGTGACTTGGTAATCCAACACGACATTTCTGTCTGTCTCTATTACAGATACAATTGGCAGGACCAGAATGAACAAATCACCATCTGGTTCAGTATAAACACGTTGCTGTTGTAATTTTATATGTTCCAACACTTTGCACCTTTTTGCTTAGCAGTAGCTGCATCACACAAGATCCTGATGAAAGCCGAGATACTTAGATAGATCATTACGGCTGAAACATGTCGATCTAATTAATGAAGCCTTTTCTAGGTTCAAAAGGCTCATTTACAGCTTTTTAATCCTGCCACAGGCTAGCCCAATAAAGTTTATTGCTTACCTTGTAGGCAGTTTTATTCACTCACATACACAGCACTGCACTATCTTTTTCACACACCACGCTCACATAGGGTTTTTAGGATAACCCATGTGCCACGAAACAAAAACATCCCTGAGCTCCCTTCTCGCAGAGAGGAGGTTGTAGCCCGTGCCGTGACTAGGTCCCGGCACGAGGAGGCACCCCTATGATGAAGCATGACACCCTCAGGTGTGTGAGGGGAGTCGTCCTTTAAAAGGGATATTCCCAGCTTTTATTGTTGGTTATTGTGGTTTACATCATCTTCTGACTGCGCTTTTGGACACGTGGCTTTTTTGTGTATTCACCCCCCTTTACATACCAGTCCCTGTGCATACCCCAGTTCAAACCAGTTGCAGGGGCTGCCAGCCCCTGCTCTGGCGTGAAACTGGACAAAGGAAATGGGTGTAGCCACCCCTCTTTCCAAACCCTCCCATAGGTGGGTCCCCTGAGTTAGTTCAACCCCTTCCTTGGGTATAAGAAAGGAACCCCTGGCAACAGGACTTTAGATATCCCTGGACGAAACTCTGAAACTGCATCCTGGACCTTCGACGATCTGTTAAACGCCAGATGACTGAAGAATCTCCCTTGGAGTAAAGGAGTTACTCCCCTGCTTGGCAGGCACCAAAGACGCATCTGTCCGGTCTGCATCTCCAAAGCTCCCGCCGGACGCTGACAACCCTGCAACCCAGAGGGTAGATTTCCAGACTTCCCAGAGGCTGACCCGAGTCCCCGGCAAAGCTGAGATCTGTAGCCCTTGTGGGTACTGTGGAACCGGAATCCCTGGACACCGTGCACATTTGCAAGTGCATAAGCTTCTGGTCAATCCATGAGGCTGTGCTTTGGGTTATTTGTAGCCCTGACCCCGAGCAGTAAATCCACTGAAGATTGCCGGCCTGGCCACTCCGAGTGACCCGTGGGCCGCCATTTCGTGATTCTGCTTGAGGTCCCTTCGCGATCCCTTGGCCGTTGACTTGTGGGTCCCTCAGAAGGACATCTTTGATTTCAACGGGCCTCCTTGGGTGCTCCAGGCCTGCCCTGACTCTCCCTTGATTGGGGAGTCCCTCGGACCTCGCTGCTCCGCTCCGAAGCCATTGTTCCTTTCCTGCGTGGGTTGCTGTTACCAAGGCTTGTTGGGTCCAATCCGGGCACCGACACTGCAGTCAGCTACTACCTTTGTGGGACAGCTCGATTCCAGCTCCTGGTTGTCGTAGACACCTCCTGGTCCTCGTGGCTGCAGAGACAATCTTCACCTCTTCGAACTTGAAGCACCCGACATCGGTGGGCATTCGACTATCGTGCCCCTGGTCACTGGCTAGTGACCTAGACTCTGTCCCCTCTGCTTTCAGGTTCCTCTCATCCTCGATCCAGGCTTGGATCTCTTCGGACACTTCGCAGCTTCTCGGCAGCAGCACTTTTCAGTCAGCGGCCATTGAAAATGACGGCGCGGCCCGACACCATTTGACACCTGTGCACCCGGCTTCTCTGGGTGAGGTAACACGAGTACTACGGTGCTCCCATAAGTGTTGGCCCTAGAACCCTCTAAGTCCAAAAGGGTTTGTTCCTAGTCCACTTCGAAGTGTCCCTAAACTTTAAAACTCTAACCGCGATTTTCCCCATAGACGCTAACGGAGCTCGCGGCTGTGTTCACACACTGCGCACGTCCCCCGTGGGTCCCCTGTGTCACTACCTTGGGTGGTTCCTTGGGGTCCCAGCGATTCTACAGGCTCTAGGCCTTGTGTCTAGTCAAGTCGTGGTTCTTATACCACTTTCTTAATATATGGTGTGGTACGCCCCTAGGGCTAATCGTATATTGTGCTAATTTACTGTGTTATTTGACTTGTAACTTGTGTATTTCGACCTCTAGCCTCATAAAGAGACTAGTGGGTAGTATTTAGTAATAAATGCATATATTTTATATATATACCTGGTGTGGTTCTCCTTTCATTTGGTCATTCATGAGATTATAGACTGGTAAAACAAACAGCTTAACACTCCTTCAAGACTTAGCCTGAAGGCTGCTCTCCATAGCTACCACTAGGATAGCTTTCAATAAATGTTGTCTTTTAACCTACCATCAATAAAGGTCGTTTGGACTGGTGCAAGGTGCCCACTATAACTAGTGGACAGCATATGCCAGGCTAACTTCTCACATTGGTGTGCAGCGGTTGGATTCAAGCTTGCCTTTGTTTTACCAGATAATCTCAAGTGAGTGACTAACTGAAAACCACTAAAAGGTACCTGAGGTACATATAATTCAAGCTTAAGGTTACAGTAAGTTCTACTGAACTTAGAGTTGTGTGTCAAGGGCTTAGCACACCCTTTCTACAACTCAAGAGAGTTTAGTAGGCCACACTAGAGTAGGTAGTGCATACTCCACACCTCACTAGTGATGTCTTCAAAGCCAGGAGCCAGTGGGTCCCTGCCAGAAGCCCAAGGGCTTCCACCACCCAAGTATGACAACCTCCAATTCTTTTGAATTGAGAGCATTGTGTAATGCTAGGAAATTGAAGACAGGAAAAACTGCAAACACCCAACGCCTCATAGAGGTACTGCTGTTGGATGATCTCCAGAAGGCCTCAGGGTCTGAAGGGGTAGGCAGAGAGGGTGGGGCAGCAAATGAGAAAGGGCCAATGGGTGAAGAATCCCATGACCTGACCTCTGAAGCTGGCCAGGAAGATGACAATGATCTTACCCTGGAAAATCCAGCTCCTCCTGCAGATGAGGAAGAGGACCAGAATGACCTCCTCTTTGTCCCACCAGGAAGAGTTGAGAGTGTGCCTAGAAGGTCAAGGTCTCCTTCTCAGGAGTCTAACCATTCTGACACCTCAATAGGGACCTCTGTTTCCTCTCAGAGGAGGGAACCCTCTCATGAAAGGAAAGAGAGACTGCTCAAGTATGAAGAAGCTCAGCTTAGAATCAGAAGAGAGCAGGTAGCTTTAGATAGGGAGTCCCTAGAGCTTCACAGAGCAAGAAGAAAGATGGGACTAGAGTCCCATGGTAGCAGCAACTTCCCTAGTGGTAGGGAAAGGTCTCATGACCATAGAAACCTAAGCAAGATTGTCCCTCCCTACCAGAGTGGGGATGACATCCACAAATGGATTACTGCACTGGAAAGGGCCTGTAAAGTTCAGAGGGTCCCCCAGGAGCAGTGGGCAGCAATCTTGTGGCTCTCCTTTGCAGACAAAGGTAGAGACAAGCTCCTCACTGTAAGAGAAGAGGATGCTGATGATTACCAGATCCTGAAGAGTGCACTGATAGATGGGTTTGGCCTAACCACTGAACAATACAGGTTAAAGTTCAGAGATACCCAAAAGGCACAGACACAGGACTGGGTGGACTTTGTAGATTGTGCTACTAAGGCTCTGGAAGGCTGGTTGCTTGGCAGCAAGGTGTGTGATTTCAAAGGATTGTACAACTTAATTATGAGGGAGCAGATCCTTAATAATTGCCAAAATCAGCTGTTGAATCAGTACCTGGTGGACTCTGATCTGACCTCTCCCCAAGAATTGGGAAAGAAGGCAGACAAATGGGTCAGAACCAGGGTGAAGCAGAAGGTTCAGAACCAAGGTGGTGACCCCAAGAAGCAAGATTCTAAGAACTCTGACAAGGGTGGGGAAAAGGGTAAAGACCAGAAGTCTTCTCAAGGTCCCCAAAAATCTTCATCTGGGGGGGAGTCCCAATCTAACAAAGGTAAAGGCCAGAAGAAACTATGGTGTAAAATCTGTAAGCAGAAAACCCATTGGACAAGTGACTGTACAAAGTCCAAAGACTCAACTCCAGCCACCATCGCCCCTAAGGCAACTGTTCCCCTTAGTGCAGCTACAAATGGTGGTGTCCCAAGTAAGGGTGTAGTAGGGTTAACCCTGGGGGCCTAGTCAGAGTGCCAACTCTGGCTATGCTGATCTGTGATGGAGGCATGGATATGGCCTCCTTATTTGTGAGTCCCAGTAATCTGGGCAAATACAGACAGCAGCCTTTAATCAATGGAAGAGAGGCTTTGGCATTCAGGGACACAGGAGCAAGTGTCACAATGGTGACAAAAGATCTTGTGGCTCCTGAGAAGATTATACTTGGTGAGATGTACCAAGTGACCGATGCTAGCAATGTCAGGACAGACCATTCCTTGGCGGTTGTTAATTTCTCCTGGGGAGGGGTAACTGGCCTCAAGAAAGTTGTGGTAAGTGCAGACCTCCCTGTTGAATGCTTGCTTGGCAATGATCTAGAAACTTCAGCTTGGGCAGAAGTGGAGCTCAGGACCCATTCATAAATGCTGGGGATCCCTGCACATGTTTTTGCTGTGACCAGGTCACAGGCCAAAATGTCAAACACTGAACAGGCCCTGGATTCTGGAATAATGGGCCAGGTGCCTCCCAAGAGGAGGAGCAGCAGTGTTAAGGCAGTGCCTTCCCCCCTGACTCAGAGTTCAGATCAGTCTCCTGAGGGAGATGATCTTAGTCCTGAAGAAGGAACTGTCCCAGAGGAGCTTGAACCTGATCAGGTTGAGTTCTTGGGGACAGCGGGCCCTTCCAGGGCAGATCTGAGCCAGGAGCAGCTGAGCTGCCCCTCTCTTGAACCCCTCAGACAGCAGGCTGCTGCTGAGGCTGCTGGGAATGCTAGTGGATCCCATAGAGTCTATTGGGATGATGGACTCCTATACTCAGAGAGTAGAGACCCCAAGCCTGGTGCCACCAGGAGGTTGGTAATACCTCTGAAGTTTAGGGGCTTCCTATTAACACTAGCCCATGATATTCCCCTAGCAGGTCACCTGGGCCAAAGCAAGACCTGGGACAGAATTGTCCCTCACTTTCATTGGCCCCACATGTCTGAAGACACCAAGGAGTTTTGTCGCTCCTGTGTCACCTGTTAAGCCAGTGGGAAGGCAGGTGGAACCACAAAGGCCCCCCTGATACCACTACCTGTGGTGGGGGTTCCCTTTGAAAGAGTGGGGATTGACATAGTTGGTCCTATGGATCCTCAGACAGCCTCTGGGCACAGATTTATCCTGGTGGTGGTGGACCATGCCACTAGGTACCCAGAAGCTATACCACTTAGGACCTCCACAGCTCCTGTGGTGGCAAGGGCCCTCTTGGGAGTATTCTCAAGGGTGGGTTTTCCTAAGGAGGTAGTATCAGACAGAGAAGCAAACTTCATGTCTGGTTACTTGACTGCAATGTGGAAGGAGTGTGGAGTGAATTATAAATTCACCACACCCTATCACCCACAATGCAATGGTTTAGTTGAGAGATTCAGCAAAACCTTGAAGGGCATGATCAAAGGTCTCCCAGAGAAGCTTAGGCGGAGATGGGACGTCCTTTTGCCCTGCCTTTTATTTGCCTACAGGGAGGTGCCTCAAAAGGGGTTGGTTACAGCCCTTTTGAACTTTTGTTTGGCCATCCTGTTAGGGGCCCATTGTGTCTGGTGAAGGAGGGATGGGAGTTACCTCTCAAACCCCCTAAACAGGACATAGTGGACTATGTACTTGGTCTCCGCTCCAGGATGGCAGAGTACATGAAAAAGGCAACTAAAAACCTTGAGGCTAGCCAGGAATTACAAAAGACATGGCATGACCAAAAGGCTGTACTGACTGTGTACCAGCCAGGACAGAAGGTGTGGGTGTTGGAGCCAGTGGCCACAGCAGCTCTCCAAGATAAGTGGAGTGGCCCCCATACAATTGTTGAACAGAAGGGAGAGGTTACCTACTTGGTGGACCTTGGAACTCCCAGGAGTCCCCACAGGGTACTTCATGTCAACAGATTGAAACCATATCTCGACAGGGCAGACATGGGCTTGCTCATGGCTACTGATGAGGGACAGGAGGAAGAGAGTGATCCACTCCCTGACCTGCTCTCTCAGAACCCTGAGGATGGATCAGTAGATGGTGTAGCCTTGGCAGGCAGCCTCACTATCCAGCAACAAACTGACTGCAGAAAAGTTCTCAGCCAGTTCAGGCATATGTTCTCCCTGACACCTAGTCAGACTACCTGGTGCACTCATGAAGTGGACACTGGGGACAGTCTGCCTGTCAAGAATAAAATCTACAGGCGGCCTGATCATGTCAGGGATTGTATCAGGACAGAGGTCCAAAAGATGTTGGATTTGGGAGTCATTGAACCCTCAGATAGCCCTTGGGCTAGTCCAGTAGTCTTGGTGCCCAAACCTCACACCCAGGGTGGTAAGAGAGAGATGAGGTTTTGTGTAGACTACAGGGGTCTCAATGCAGTCACTAGGACTGATGCCCATCCCATCCCAAGGGCAGATGAGCTTATAGATACTTTGACCTCAGCCAAGTTTCTGAGCACATTTGACTTGACGGCTGGCTACTGGCAGATCAGACTAGCTGATGATGCAAAGCCAAAAACAGCATTTTCTACCCCTAGTGGGCATTCTCAATTTGTGGTGATGCCCTTTGGTTGAAGAATGCACCTGCCACTTTTCAGAGGTTAGTGAATACAGTCCTTACAGGCCTGGAAGCCTATAGTGAAGCATATCTAGATGATATTGCTGTCTTTAGCTCCACCTGGGAGGATCACCTGGTCCACCTCAGAAATGTTTTGGAGGCCCTGCAAAAAGCAGGCCTAACTATCAAAGCTACTAAGTGCCAGATAGGGCAGAGTCAGGTTGTGTACCTGGGCCACCTTGTGGGTGGAGGCCAGGTTCAACCATTGCAGAGCAAAATTCAGACCATCATGGACTGGGTTGCTCCAACTACCCAGACTCAGGTGAAAGCCTTCTTAGGCCTTACTGGGTATTACAGAAGATTTGTCAAGGGGTATGGATCTATAGTGACACCCCTGAATGACTTAACCTCTAAGAGAATGCCAAAAAAGGTTCAGTGGACAGTCAGCTGTCAAAAGGCATTTGATGACCTGAAGCAGGCCATGTGCACTGCTCCCATTCTACAAAGTCCTGATTACTCCAAAAAGTTCATTGTCCAAACAGATGCATCTGAGTTGGGGTAGGGGCTGTACTGTCACAGTTGAATGATGAAGGTCAGGATCAGCCAGTAGCTTTTATTAGCAGAAGGCTGACCCCCAGAGAGAAACGTTGGTCAGCCATTGAGAGGGAGGCCTTTGCTGTGGTTTGGGCTCTGAAGAAGCTGAGGCCATACTTGTTTGGCACTCACTTCCTAGTTCAGACAGACCATAAGCCCCTCTTATGGCTAAAACAGATGAAGGGTGAAAACCCCAAACTTTTGAGGTGGTCCATTTCCCTACAGGGGATGGACTATACAGTGGAACATAGACCTGGGAGTAGCCATGCCAATGCAGATGGACTCTCCAGATATTTCCACTTAGAACATGAAGTCTCAACTGGTCAAGGCTAGTTTAATGTCCCTGCGTTTGGGGGGGGTTGTGTAGGAGAGTAGGATCTGCTTCTTATGGTTACCCCCACTTTTTACTGATGTATCACTGTTTTTCGACTTTAGTCTGGCTGGGGCCCTGCTATCCAGGACCCCAGCCTAGCTGCTTCCTCTCTAAAATGGATTCCATGTGCCTTAGGTACACTTCAGATTGGATTCTGGGGTGCCCTTATAAGTCCCTAGTATATGGTATACTATGTACCCCGGGCATAGGTACCCCAGAGGCCTACCAGGGGCTGCAGCATGTATTATGCCACCCCTGGGAGGCCCTCCAAAATGACACCACAGGACTGCGACAGCAGCCTGAGTGAGGTGGTGCATGCATCCCTTACTGAGATATAGGTTCACTATATCTCACCCTATCACTGCACATATAAACCTATCAGTCACCCCTATGGCAGGCCTTATCAATCCTGAAGGCAGGGTGCCTGGTTTTATGTGAGAGGGTGCCCATGCATAAGCAGAGCCCCTCTGCAGCCTTCGGAATCTATCCTCCGGGGTTGTCTGTGAGTGCAGCCTGACCATATACTCTTAAGTGCATTATATCTCAACGGTAAATGCTAACTTTGGGATGGCTGCACGGAAACATGTCGTGTTTGGTGTCAAACACCTTGGAATCATACCCCCACACCAGTAACTGGTGTGGGAGTATGATCCCACCCTTCTAGAGGGAGAGACATGACAGCACTGGTATACCCGGTACCAGCTAAACAGAGCCCTGGCATCACAAAATGGATGCTGCAGCCACAGACACGAGTCTGGCCTCCTACTGCTGACCGAAACTCCGGCAGGGGAGGCCTGGACAATAGGTTTCCTGTCACAGGGAGGTGTTACCACCTCCCAGACAGGATTTAGTGTATTGGGGCTGGGTGGGTGCACTCTGAGTGCTTTGAAGTCCTGCACTGGGGGCACATTTGGTGTCCCTGTGCATACCCCAGTTCAAACCGGTTGCAGGGGCTGCTAGCCCCTGCTCTGGCGCGAAACTGGACAAAGGAAATGGGTGTAGCCACCCCTCTTTCCAAACCCTCCCATAGGTGGGTCCCCTGAGTTAGTCCAACCCCTTCCTTGGGTATAAGAAAGGAACCCCTGGCAACAGGACTTTAGATATCCCTGGACGAAACTCTGAAAGTGAATCCTAGACCTTCGACGATCTGTTAAACGCCGGATGACTGAAGAATCTCCCTTGGAGTAAAGGAGTTACTCCCCTGCTTGGCAGGCACCAAAGACGCATCTGTCCGGTCTGCATCTCTGAAGCTCCCGCCGGACGCCGACAACCCTGCAACCCAGAGGGTGGATTTCCAGACTTCCCAGAGGCTGACCCGAGTCCCCAGCAAAGCTGAGACCTGTAGCCCTCGTGGGTACCGTGGAACCGGAACCCCTGGACACAGTGCACATTTGCAAGTGCATAAGCTTCTGGTCAATCCAAGAGGCTGTGCTTTGGGTTATTTGTAGCCCTGACCCCGAGCAGTGAATCCACTGAAGATTGCTGGCCTGGCCACTCCGAGTGACCCGTGGGCCGCCATTTCGTGATTCCGCTTGAGGTCCCTTCGCGATCCCTTGTCTGTCAACTTGTGGGTTCCTCAGAAGGACATCTTTGATTTCAACGGGCCTCCCTGGGTGCTCCAGGCCTGCCCTGACTCTCCCTCACTTGGGGAGTCCCTCTAACCTCGCTGGTCCGCTCCAAAGCCATTGTTCCTTTCCTGCATGGGTTGCTGTTACCAAGGCTTGTTGGGTCCAATCCGGGCACCGACACCGCAGTCAGCTACTACCTTCGTGGGACAGCTCGATTCCAGCTCCTGGTTGTCGTCGACACCTCCTGGTCCTCGTGGCTGCAGAGACAATCTTCACCTCTTCGAACTTGAAGCACCCGACATCGGTGGGCATTCGACTAACGTGCCCCTGGTCACTGGCAAGTGACCTAGACTCTGTCCCCTCTGCTTTCAGGTTCTTCTCATCCTCGATCCAGGCTTGGATCTCTTTGGACACTTCGCAGCTTCTCGGCAGCAGCACTTTTCAGTCAGCGGCCATTGAAAATGACGGCGCGGCCCGACACCATTTGACACCTGTGCACCCGGCTTCCCTGGGTGAGGTAACACGAGTACTACGGTGCTCCCGTGGGTGTTGGCCCTAGAACTCTCTAAGTCCAAAAGAGTTTGTTCCTAGTCCACTCCAAAGTGTCCCTAAACTTTAAAACTCTAACCGCGACTTTCCCCATAGACGCTAACGGAGCTCGCGGCTGTGTTCACACACTGCGCACGTCCCCCTTGGGTCCCCTGTGTCACTACCTTGGGTGGTTCCTTGGGGTCCCAGCGATTCTACAGGCTCTAGGCCTTGTGTCTAGTCAAGTCGTGGTTCTTATACCACTTTCTTAATATATGGTTTGGTACGCCCCTAGGGCTAATCGTATATTGTGCTAATTTACTGTGTTATTTCACTTGTAACTTGTGTATTTCGACCTCTAGCCTCATAAAGAGACTAGTGGGTAGTATTTAGTAATAAATACATATATTTTATATATATACCTGGTGTGGTTCTCCTTTCATTTGGTCATTCATGAGATTATAGATTGGTAAAACAAACAGCTTAACACTCCTTCAAGACTTAGCCTGAAGGCTGCTCTCCATAGCTACCACTAGGATAGTTTTCAATAAAGGTTGTCTTTTAACCTACCATCAATAAAGGTCGTTTGGACTGGTGCAAGGTGCCCACTATAACTAGTGGACAGCATATGCCAGGCCAACTTCTCACAATCTACAAGACCGGTGAGTGTATTTTAGGGTTCAGTGATAAGTTCTGATTTCAGTGCTGTGGGGTCTTTCTCCGATACAGTAGGGGGTTCATCAGGCATCTAAGTGGGTCGGCGAGGGCAGCGCGAGCAGCAAGGTCCTTGAAGACCCTGGCAGGGAATCGATCTGCTGGTCAACCTGGACCTGACTAGGTTCTCCAATGGTTCAGCGAAGAACAAGCATAAGGTACGGAGACCGTTTTTGGAGGGATTCGTCAGTTTTTGTCACGGTTTCTTGTTATTCTTGTTTTGAGGGATTAGTAAGGTTCTATAGGCACATGTGGTTGTTCCAAAGGTTACCACACATTATCTTTCTGTCACAACATGGGGCCATATTATCAAGAACGGCGATAACATTGTCGCCGCTTTAGCGGCAGGAAACTGCTGCTAAAGCGGCGATAAGGGGCTTGATAATATGCCCTATAGAATTCCAATAGAATCCCAGGTTTGATGTCCTTCACACCAGCACCTGGGCTTCTTTTGGAATTCTATAGGGCATATTATCAAGCCCCTTATCGCCGCTTTAGCGCCAGTTTCCTGCCGCTAAAGCGGTGATAATGTTATCGCCCATTCTTGATAATATGGCCCATAGTTTGATATTGATTGCATAAAGGACAGTATCTTACCATCTTGGTACAGGGCATGATTACTACGTTCATCTACGATTTTAGGGAACTGTCTTTGTGGAGTTTTAGAACTGAGGGTGCCTTTGGCACAAGATATCGGATGAGCCACCACCCCCCACCCCTCACCCCAAACAGTCCAAGTGGTAAAGAAACTATTAATGCAAAAAAAAGCAGAAGTGACTGTAAATGAGGTTCTTCCAACTCTGCCACTTCCAGTCATTTCACTTAATGTCCAACCACGAACAGTCCTGGTGCCATTACATTTAGATTCTGCTGACCTTGCCCATCGAGATATTTCACAGTGCTCAATACATAGTCTGAGGTGCCCTAATCCAGTAACTCCAGCACAAAGATCTCTCCTCCAATTCCATATGTCTGGAGTCTCTACAGGTGCACCATGAGTGTTATGGCAGAGGTCCTGCTTCTCTGTTTGCAAACGCCATAGGCTGCACTTCATCATGGCCCTCAAAATCAGCCTCTTCGTCTTTCCATGTGTCTCCAGCAATAAAAGATGGTGTTGCTTTCTCAGGGTCAGGTGCGGCCTCCAAGATGTTGGAATAATCTTCCCCTAGACAACAGAGAAGTCAGCATATTACATTAAACGTTAATTCACTGACTCTATGGCCAGTCAATAATCAGCAATAGCCAATAATTTTCTGCAAGCCTGGGTAGTGCAGGAAATTCAATGCCAGGAGGCCACTCAGTTCAAACGCAATTAATTATGGAGCCCTACCCAAAATGAAGGTTTGCTGCTTAGAGCTCTCCCTTCACCTAGCAACAGGGACATTTCTAAACCAGTTGTTGAGATCTGGTGCCCTCTTGTGGGTATTTGTGGTGGTGCCATAAGGCAGTTGCCTTGCCTACAGTGGCATACTACAGCGCCACCCCTGCGAGATAGCTGCATTCTACAAACACTACAACATGTGACCAGCACACTATGCACAGTTGAGGCGTTTACCTGCGTTCAGATTGTTTCACTGGGATTTCCAGACTGTTTCACCCAACTTTTTAATAGCATTCAAGGACTACATATATCAAGACACAAACAGGGGCATATATACAAGCCTCACCGCCACTGGAGCGTCACTTTTTTTGGCGCAGCACCATTTTCCATATTTAGAAGGAGGCGCTAAGCCACTTTGCTTGGCTTAACGCCACCTTGTAAATACGCCCCTATCCGCCACAGACCTCTGCGTCAAAGGGGCGTGCAATGGGTGTTGCTGTGGACGTTCCACGGAACACCCATTGGTTTTTGACGCTGTCCCAGATTTACAAGGCTGAGGCACCACCAAAAACTAACGCCATGAAATACTAGGCGTTAGAATGGCGCAACGAGGAGAAATTATTAATTTATGCTCGTTATTTGCTCTTTCCACGTGTGCTGCATTCTGCAGCACACACAGAAGGTGCAAATCGCCATTATTGATTGTTTATGTGCAGAAAGGTGTCCCTTCCTGCACATAAACAATCGCCCCTGCAGCGCAGGAACCCTTGCAAGATGTCGGCAGGGTGCCTGCGCTGGCACTAGGCAGCTTTTTTTGCGCCAGCACTAGGGGAAACACAGGTGTGCACCGTATTCTTGTGAATACAGCGCATCCTTACATTTTTAAAATGTCGAAGCGCGGCACTGCCAAATTTGGAGCAGCTCTACGCTCCGACATTTTCTTGTAAATATGCCCCACTATTTGCAACACAATGCAAAGTTCACCACATCCTTTGCAGGCCAAAGCAGACTGCACAGCTATTCCTTTTTATTGTGCTATTTTAATACTTTGTAACGGTTCGTCCGGGAGTCATCTACTTCACGTTCTCCGATTTACTTTACAGTACTGGTTTACTAGAAATGACAAATTATGGGAAAAGTAGGCCTCGAAGATTGAAAATGTGGCCCCAGCGGCCACAGCTAGATGAAGCCCTGTAATAGCCTGCTGCGACCCATGTGGGTAAGTGACTATTTCTGAAAATTCTCGTAACGCTTCGTGCCTTTTTACTGCAGCCTCTGGTCCCCCTGCCCCGCCAGGGGAGTCACCGGGCAGCAGCCGCCCTCCTACGAGACCCTCCAGACATAGGCGGAACGGCTGAAGCGCATCATGATTTCCTGGAAGTGGTTATCTTGCGCAGATGAACACACATATCACAGGCACGCAGCTCAATAATAAAAATATAATATTTGCGTCCTAACTGGTCGTCTCCTGGCGCTTTAATAACAATAACTCTTAAAGCTAGGGATACAATGCTCCTTGTGTCGTGGTTTTCGTTTATAATCTCAAAATGCTTTAGAAACATGTTACGCATTATTACCCAATTTTAATTGCCAATTGTGATTTGCACTTGGGTGGTAAATTAGTTCTCGGCCTGATGAACTGCACGCGGAGGGCTGGCGCGTGGCTATTTATTACCGACAGGGACAGGAGACAATGCCCAAAATGGCCGCCTCGAAGCTGTGATTGGCTGTGCGACAAGGCCCAGATTGGCTGGAGAGGGTGGGATGGCCCATGGCGTGGCTGGCCTCGGCTCTAGAATGGCTGGCATCTGGACACCCTTATGTAAAAGTAATGAGGGCTCCCTGGGGGTGAAAGATGTCAGCGCAGCTGAAGCAGCACACCGCAGATCAGAATGCAGCGCTTCCTAGATAGGGCCAGGGGTGTTCCCCCATTTTAGGTTTCTTGGTTTGGATTCCTGTGACTGACTCACAGAGGGAGGGTAGATGATAACAACATTTTATTGGACTAAGACACCCATTGGAGGCGTATGCGCACGACCTGACGGTCACCGATTTGAAACTAGGCGAATCTTCTCAGCCTTTCATCCTTTTCAGTTCAGTAAAATCACGAAGTAGCAAGTGAGTTTGTGACTAACAAGCATATTCAGAAAAATAAAATAATAATATACACTTTATAAATCTAATTTCTGAAAATAAAAGCCCCCTTCCATTACAAAAACTATTCCTTACAGAAAGCACACACCTTTGCACTATGGCACAAGATGTGTTCGTTGGGGCATGGTGATAAGAGTGTGCAAGTGCAGAGAGAGGGGAAAACAGCGCCACATCTTAGTAGATATTGCATTGCGCTGCTTTCTTCCTTTCATGCAACACAGCGCAGCGTTGGGTTACTTTTTAGTAAATCTAGGCCTTCGTGTTAATGGTGACGTGGTCTCCCGTGAAATTCATGCAAAGATTTCCTCCCATTACCCAGGACCTCTTATATAAACATCAAGTGTTAAGTAGCGAAACTTGTTCTATCCTGCCATAATAATTCTCTAGGTATATTTACTAGCAGCAAGCGGCCTGTGTAGGTAAGAGTGGTGGGGCCGGGGGAGGAGGGGGGAGGGGTGGATTTCAACAGACAATGAGGGCAATTTTTTTAAAAGTTTTCCCTCGTGGTCGTCTGTCGAATCCCCACCCAACCCGGCCCCACCGCTCTTACGTGCACGGGCCGCTCCTGATATTTACCCAACGCTACACCTGATAAGGGTGCTATAGGTAAATGTGTTACATGAATACCAGTGATGCATTCAGAGAAAATGGATTCCTACTAGATCACTCTCATATACGCTTATTGTGAGTTGGCACCTTTATGTAAACAAAATACTTGCAATTATAACTGTGTCTGCCTGCATACCTGTGTCACGGGGAACTTACGCACATTTTGTGTGGCACTGGCTCATGTGCACAAGATCACTTGGTTGCAGATAATTGGGGCACAAACCAGGCCAGGCCCACCCTCGTTCCCCCCCATTACCATGTAAAATTATGAGGGGTGGTAAACCGAATATCATTGTGTGCCTGAGTTCGGTTAGTATGTGTAGGCACAGTGTACACTGAAGACGTGGCAATGACCGAAAAGGTAAAGCTACGCCGAGTGCGATCTAAAGAAATCTGCACCAATATAAAGTAGTTATAGTACTGACAGGAAGGGAAGATGATTTTGTGCACATGATGGGGTATATTTACTAGGAAATGGCGCAGCCACGCGCCAATTAAAAAAACGTAGGGATACACCATATTTACAAGAATATGGCACACCCCTGTGTTTTCCCTTGCGCTGGCGCTAAAAAAAGCTGCCCAGCGCCAACACAGACACCCTTGCGCCGTAGCGCAAGTGGGCCTGTGTTGCAGGGAATCATCCCTGCAACGCATGCACTCTTGCACCATGCTGCAAGGGTGTCTGTATTGCAGGAATTACTGTTTATGTGCAGGAAGGGACACCTTCCTGCACATAAAAATTCTTTAAAGGCGATTTGCTCTTTTCTATGTGTCCTGCAGAATTCAGCACACATAGAAAGAGCAAAAATGAGGAGAAATAAAAGAATTTCTCCTCGTTGGGCCAATCTAACGCCTGCTATTCAGTGGTGTTAGTTTTTGGCGCAGCCTCAGATGTACAGGTCCATGTAAATCTGGGGCAGTGTCAAAAAGCAATGGGTGTTGCGGTGGAACGCCCACAGCAATGCAAATTGCACGCCCCTTTCATGCAGATACCTGCGTGAAAGAGGACCATATTTACAAAGTGACGTTAAGCCACAAAAAGTGGCGTAACGCTGCTTTGTAAATATGGAGCAGGGCATTGCGCCACAGGAATGTCAGAAAAAGTGACTTTCCGGTGGCACAATGCCCTTGTAAATATGTCCCAATGTTTCCTGGTGTAGTGAAATACTCACCTCTACAGTTGTGTGCTTGTGAAAAGCGGCATGATTGACAGATGCAGTGCTTTACATGGGCAGGTGCTGTCAGGTACTTCTTCAATTGTGAAAGGGAGAATACCAGTAATTAGTTGCAAGGGCACAACACCTCTAACGGTATGGTACAAACAGGTACTCTAGGGGAGTGAATATGTGCACTCATGTCAAGCAGTGAACAGACAGGAGAGTATGGAACCTCAGTAGGCTTTAAATATGGCTCACCATTCTCTGGAACTGAGAAGGAAGATTAATGCCCTGTGCATTCATATCTGAAAAGGCCAAATCAGGCGGAAACCAGTCTTGGATTGCTTGTGTTCCGGTTTGGAGAGGACCAGGCTTGTTAGTTTGGGCTGGATTGTTCTTATTGGTGCAGGACCAAGACTGATTGGATATGGCTGGTTCTAATCTGAGGTGGCATGGTGGGCAAATGAATGATAGGTTGGAATGCTACCCCGAATGATTGCCAATGGTTAGATTTATTGCAAGCACTCATCGCATCAACCTTTGTGTGTTTGATTTAATGTCGTCAGTGGCAAAGGATGTGCCAGACATGGGTCTCTTGCACACTGGGCCACTGGAGTCAAGCTGCACCTTACTTACAAGCCCCAATCAGGACTAAACCAGTCTTGATTACTTGTGTTCTGGTTCGGAGAGGACTTGACTTGGCAGTTCGGGCTGGACTGTTTCTATTGGAGCAGGTATCAAAACACAAATGGGGAAAGTAGAGGTAGGTAAAGCAGGGACCTGTCCTCCACGGCACTATATAGATAATCAAGAGAGGTCCCCTCCGTAGGAAGAAGGGAAAAAAGGGGGGGGTATTTTATTTGCATGCAGGAACACAATGAAAAGAAACAGATTTTTTCTTTTCATAAAACCCTCACCCACCCGGGTTTCCCCTTGGTGGCATGCTTCATCATTGGGTCCATCCCTGCCCTCTACGGACAGGGGCGTGCTACTACCAACGGATACGCGGGAGCACTTAGTTGTAAAATACAGGGGTGTCCCTATACACCTAACCACCTATGTTAAATCAGAAGGGAGTGGGTTTTGCAAAAATGAAGAACAAGGTTTAAAAATACCAAATTAGTCGGTCCAAAAACAATATTTCCTACCCCCAAAATGGTATGCTAAAATCTGGGGACGTGTGGGAAAACCCTAGGCGTGAATACCTATTGTTTCCCTTATTGGTCAACTAGTTTCATGCCTTTCCCCAAGGCATTTCGTCAGGACCTAGAAAGGAGAAATGATGTTCCCGCTCCAGGTGTCACAATAAACACAATAATAATGAAAAATGCAAAATAAACATACAGCACCTAATTGGCCTGTGTTAAATATAAAAAAAGACCTGCAAGGATATGAAGAAAAAAGAGATTAAAAAATACACGACCCTAAGGTCCATATTGTATTTCATAAGTCGTGATAATACCGTGATTGTGGTGGTGAAGTATAATTTTCAAACCATGACAAAAGGCGTGCGTGAATCTATGGAATGCAGACACACAAGACAATACAAACATAAAACATATAACGTGATGTCACCGGCATAGACGTGCTTAGGATAATTACATACTTAAAATGCAACCATCATTGGGCCCCATGAGTCCTTTGAGGAGTTAAAGGAGGGACACCTGTAGTCAAACCCTACACATGTGGCCAAATAGAGAAATCCGAAAATTAAGATCAAGTAAGCAGAATCTAGTTGCAGCGAAATTAGCGTGTGTCCTGAGCAGGGCAGGACGCCCCTACTTACTCCGTCAAGGCTACTCCCTCTCCGTAGACCTGTCCGCACTCGCTCGAGGCTCCGATGTTACTGGTGCCGCGGGCCGAGTAGCTATTTGAACACATGAGTGTTACGCGTGCCTCCCAATGGGAGAAAAAGGCTAGACCGCGTACCGCGTTTCTCGGTATTATTTCCGGGTTGGAAAATCATTTTTAATCAGCGCAAAATGATATTATTACCAAAAACCGAAGTTTGTAAGGGGTTCTTTATTCCGAAACAGTCTTGTCTTGGGGCAAAAGTAATATTAAATCAAGTCATCGTCAAAACAGGGTTTACAAGGTGAAAACGTTTTTGACCCAAGTGACGGACACAGGATCACATCCTAGTGACTTCCCTTAGCTTTCCATAAACGTAAGTTCTGAACTGATGTAAAATTGTTAAAACTGGTTAATTTTGCAAAGGGATGTTAAGAGTTTATTACTAGGTCAAAAAACTTTATTGACAAGCGAGGTGGACACAGGATCCCACCCTCGTGTCATCACTTGGCTAATCATATGTATGTGCTCGGAGCCAATATGAAAGAAAAATAGTTAAAAAAACCTCATTACTAGCGTTATGAGGAAAACACTTGCCGCCGTGGTCCATGGAAAAGTTTAGAAACTATATTGACAGAGGTAACGCGGTGGATAAAAAACACATGCACCTTAGTGTCATCGTTGTTAGTTTATATGTGTGCTATGAGTTGACAAATTACTGTGGTATTAAAGAAAACCTAGGTGTAATCAATCATGAGTACATGGTCGGGGTTCTTAGTGCAGCTGGCTGGAATATACCCTCTTTTGCTGTGATCTGATGTTCCCAAAAATTTGAAACCAGTTTGCCTCATCCATTAGTTGAACAAGGATGGTGTCAGAAGACATACATTATTACGTGAGCATTGGTGGTTTCAAAATCATAGTATCTCAAAAACCCCGTAGGTGTATTTGAAGGGAGTCCACACTATTATAAACAAACTCCCTGTGATACAGTATGCTACCATAAATACGGAAGGGGAGAGAAACGAGTAGTATCAGGGGCTACTTGGTAGATGTATGGGTTCTATGTTTAGGTAAACTGACCACATGGTATATTTTCATTCAGTCCGTTTTCATGTGATTTGAGTCTATAGACCTATCTTTGTTCTTTTTCGTGAAGGCCAGCTTCGTTGTTAATCAGTTCGATCACAGTCCATCTCAAATCCTTCAGAGTGTGTTTCTGTTCCAAAAAATGAGAGGTCATTTTGGTTGTTACTCGTTGGCATCTCAGATTACTCCGATGCTCGCATATACGTGTTCTTATTTTCCTTGATGTCATTCCCACATGACCTAGTAATAAACTCTTAACATCCCTTTGCGACATTAACCAGTTTTAACAATTTTACATCAGCTCAGAACTTACGTTTATGGAAAGCTAAGGGAGACACGAGGATGTGATCCTGTGTCCGTCACTTGGGTCAAAAACGTTTTTACCTTGTAAACCCTGTTTTGACGATGACTTGATTTAATTTTACTTTTGCCCCAAGACAAGACTGTTTCAGAATAAAGAACCCCTTACAAACTTCGGATTTGGAAATAATATCGTTTTGTGCTGATTTAGCGTGATTTATTTCCAACCCGGAAATTATATCGAGAACCGTGGTACGCGGTCTAGCCTTTTTCTCCCATTGGGAGGCACGCGTAACACTCACGTGTTCAAATAGCTACTCCGCCCACGGCTCCAGTAACATCGGAGCCTCGAGCGAGTGCGGACAGGTCTACGGAGAGGGAGTAGCCTTGACGGAGTAAGTAGGGGCGTCCTGCCCTGCTCAGGACACACGCTAGTTTCGCTGCAACTAGATTCTGCGTCCTTGATCTTAATTTTTGGATTTCTCTGTTTGGCCACATGTGTAGGGTTTGACTCCTTTAACTCCTCGAAGGACTCCTGGGGCCCAATGATGGTTGCATTTTAAGTATGTAATTATCGTAAGCATGTCTATGCCGGTGACATCATGTTATATGTTTTATGTTTGTATTGTCTTGTGAGTCTTCATTCCACAGATTCACACACGTCTTTTGGCATGGTTTGAAAAATATACTTCACCACCACAACCACGGTATTATCACGACTTATGAAATACAATATGGACCTTAGGGTCGTGTATTTTTTAATCTCTTTTTCTTTATATCCTTGCAGGTCTTTTTTGATATTTAACACAGGCCAATTAGGTGCTGTATGTTTATTTTGCATTTTTCATTATTATTGTGTTTATTGTGACACCTGGAGTGGGAACATCATTTCTCCTTTCTAGGTCCTGACGAAATGCCTTGGGAAAGGCATGAAACTAGTTGACCAATAAGGGAAACAATAGGTATTCACGCCTAGGGTTTTCCCACACGTCCCCAGATTTTAGCAAACCATTTTGGGGGTAGGAAATAAAATTGTTTTTGGACCGACTAATTTGGTATTTTTAAACCTTTTTCTTTTTTTTTTCACAACATAATTTTATTGTTGACAGCTGAGGCGGAAAGAGTGCCTCACAGGGCACCCAAAGTATGCATACAAGATGACATATATGTATATCAACATTTTCAACAATGATATAGTATTGATCATACAAAGGATAAATTGCAAAGAAAAAGAATAACAAAAAAAGAATAAACAACTGCGCCACATTGCCTCTGTCTGACAAGTAGAATAGTCTTAGATATAGGGAGAGTCTCTGCCACCCGTAGTCCCATCCAGTATGTATACTACACCAATGCCAGTCCACTAGAATCATAGCAATGATTCTTCAGTATCTGACGGGGTGGATAGGAGGCTCCAGATAAAGTCCCCTATAATCAGCTGACCTTTTCCAAATTTTGTAGTGTTTCCGAGGGCACCCCCTTGCTTCGAAGACCGGGATTTCCAGGCCCATACAAAAATCTAGACCCTTCTTCCTTAAACCTTTTTCTTCATTTTTGCAAAACCCACTCCCTTCTGATTTAACATAGGTGGTTAGGTGTATAGGGACACCCCTGTATTTTACAACTAAGTGCTCCCGCGTATCTGTGGGTAGTAGCACGCCCCTCTCCGTAGAAGGCAGGGATGGACCCAATGATGAAGCATGCCACCAAGGGGAAACCCGGGTGGGTGAGGGTTTTATGAAAAGAAAAAATCTCTTTCTTTTCATTGTGCTCTTGCAAGCAAATAAAATACCCCCTCTATTGGAGCAGGACCAAGGCTGATTTTCATATGGCTGGGTCTAAATGTGAAGTGGCATGGTGGACAAAAGAGCGATAGGTTGCAATGCTACCCCAAGCATTTGCTAGTGGCTAGACGTATTGCAAGTATTCCTTCCATTGCCTTTTGTGTGTTTGACGCATACTTAAGATACTCATCTCTTGTATGTATAGTTTTCAGAAATAACAAGTTCCACATCAAGGTACACAGAGATATCACTGAGGTATATTTATTTACTGTGGAAGTTAAATGCAGGACTGTTCAGGCTAGTTCCTTTCTTTGCCATTCTGCAATCCACTACGTCTTGCAGATCTCAGTGTCCAGCAGAAGTGATGAATCGGAGTAGTGGGATCCTATTGCCCTGTTATTTCTCTTATCCCATGCCCCTCTCCCCACCACTGGCTCTCGCAGTCTTGTGTATGTCGTCGTTGGTGGTGATGGTGGGAGATGGACAAGTGCAGCACTTTTATTGGATCTCAAGTACAAAGTGAAGGCTTTCTAACTTCCTTGCATTAATGATACTTTTCCTGTGACTTCGCCATATTAGTTTTATTAGTTCCTTCCCATTACTTGATCTTAATTCCCTATATCAAAATCAAAAGTACCAACTCATGCCTTCATTCCATACATTGCAAATTATTTACCAGATTTGTCCAGAATGTTTTTCTTTGTGTAAGCATTTAATCACAATCTCATTCTTTTTTCATAGCTAACTCCAATACTTAAAATTTCTGTTGATTAATTTCATGTTTCTCCTTGAACAATGGGGTTTTCATATTTCTTGTCTTGATCATGCTTTTTTGTTCTGATATATTAACCTTGCTTTTCCTAGTTGTTTTCCTTACATACAATGCCACAAGAACATTCAATTAGATATATGCAGAATTCAATCTGACAAGCAGGAAGATTGACTTGACATCTCACTTTCATTTGTTTTCTTGTAATAGGATGTTGAATATAATGCCCTCCTACTACATTCTAACATCATACACAATTTAAACAAGGGCTAGTACAATTTCTCATAGGTTTCAAAATAGTTTGTGCTTACTTATTTTTATCAGTTTAAATGAAAAATCCTTTAAGATTTATGATTCACTTATCAGTAAGAGTTACGGGGCATATTTACAAGCCCCTTGCGCCACTTTTGCGCCGCCGTTGCGTCACGCATGTGACGCAGCGGCGACGCAAACCATGCACCGCGTTGCGCTATATTTACAACGTGATGCATCTAGGGAGATGCGTCACGTAGTAAACCCCTGCGCCACATGAAACCTGCGTCAGGTTTCATGTGGGCGTACCGGCGCAGGGGGGGGCGTTCCGGCGCAGGAACGCCTCGGCAAAGTGACGTAGTGAAATCTACAAGATTTCACGCAGTCACTTTTCTGACGCTGGTGCGTCAAATCCTTACGCCTGCTTCAAGCAGGCGTAAGGATTGACGCACCATGTTAGGGATAGGGAAGGTTGGAACAGTGCTGGAGTTGCGTCGCGCTTGCGATACAACTTCAGCACTGCGCCAACCTTCCGCCGGCAGATGCGTCACGCATCTGCTTATCCGTGCGCCAGGATGCGCCGCATTGTAAATGCGGCGCATCGGACGTGGCGCAAGGGTAAACTTGCGTGACGCATTTTCCCTGGCGCATCCCTGCTGATATGCAGGGATGCGCCAGGGAACGTAAATATGCCCCTACTTCTTTAGCAAACACTTTCTTCAGTTCATCACTCTTACTCCATTAACTTAATTTTGTCATTCATTATATATTATTTTAAAAGAAATACTGTTTTTCTTTGTTCAATTTTACTTGGTTTTGTAATTATTCTTTTCTTTGAATTTTGTCTGCTTTTTCTTTAGCTTTAAGGAAAATGTATGGGGAACCCTGAGTTTCCTAGGAGCCTGGTCATTACATAGAGAAGAACAATGGTTCCTTTGGAGATGATGATCTAAACTTTCAAATACACTCAAGGGGATCAATCAGTGTATATTCCCTTACAACATCAATGTTTGAAAAACACACAGTCTCAAAACACGAAAATGATGATATGGAATGATTTTATCACAGAACTGTATACGTTCTATTCAAAGTTTCTATATTGCAAAGTTTCTGTGCATCCATGGTTCTTTGGCTGACCCAGCGCCAGACCCTGTTACCAACTTCCATGCACCCTCACCCACCCGACCCGAGCAGTAAGCCCCATTGCCAGCTTCCATGCACCCTCACCCACCCGACCCGAGCAGTAAGCCCCATTGCCAGCTTCCATGCACCCTCACCCACCCGACCCGAGCAGTAAGCCCCATTGCCAGCTTCCATGCACCCTCACCCACCCGACCCGAGCAGTAAGCCCCATTGCCAGCTTCCATGCACCCTCACCCACCCGACCCGAGCAGTAAGCCCCATTGCCAGCTTCCATGCACCCTCACCCACCCGACCCGAGCAGTAAGCCCCATTGCCAGCTTCCATGCACCCTCACCCACCCGACCCGAGCAGTAAGCCCCATTGCCAGCTTCCATGCACCCTCACCCACCCGACCCGAGCAGTAAGCCCCATTGCCAGCTTCCATGCACCCTCACCCACCCGACCCGAGCAGTAAGCCCCATTGCCAGCTTCCATGCACCTTCACCTACACATAACTGTCTTCGTTACCGACTTCTATGCATATCCGGCTCCCTTCAGTATCAGTCAAATTACCCCCGCCATGTACCAGGAAAATCTAGAAGAAGATGCCTCCATTACAAACATATGTGTATACTTTACCACAGCGCAGGACGCCCCCCTGAACAGACCACTACAGCCTAGTCAACAAGGTAGTGTGTGAATTAATGGCAACAGAGTGTAGGACAATGATGGCCCAGGTAGTATTTGTGGTACTGGCAATGCTTTATTTTTTCTGCTTCTGTTTACATAAACATATCTTTTGCCCAATACATTCAAGCAGGAGCAGGGAATCATAATATATTCCACTTTCTATCTCTAGAATGTCTTGTTTAAACATTCTTATGCTGGAAGGCTTGTAGAAAGTATATGGCAAATGTTTATCCAGACTTTCCTTTGTTGCAATAAAGTTAGCTACTTGTGCTCCTTATTAGTAAGATGATTTTAGCATGAAAGTCCTTTACAAGGCTTGGAAAATCTGTCCCACCCTGCCCTGTATATTCTTTTCTGCTATTTCATACATTGAAGTCAGCAAACTACGAGTATACTTGGGGGGTATACTGGAAGGCTGCTGCATCTTCCTCCCAGGTTATGAGCAGAATGGTGACAGCATGATTTTATTACAAAGAAACCGCACTTTTTACCTGTATCCCTTTTGGGAGATTGCTTACCGGCTCTTCCCTATGGCAATCTGTCTAGTCCCCGTAACGGGGGTCCCATGCCTATCCACTTGTGTGGTACCTATGGACAGTATATGAATATTATTTATGTATTTTTCATAATAACAAGGTGGTGATGGTGCTCACTGGGACACAGTGGCCCAGATTTACAAAGCCCTTGCATTGCATCACACAAGGTGGCACAAGGCAACACAAGGGATTCAGTGAGATTTACTAAGCCACACAAAGCCACCTGGCCTGGCAATGCAAGGCTTAGTAATTATGGAGTAACGCAAGGCGGAGCGCTACCTAAAAAGAGTTTTTGAAGCACCAATTAGATGAAGGCAGAGCTGCTGCACTGATCTTGTCAGATCTCAGTGCAGCATTTGATACTGTTAATCACTCTATGCTCATACAAAGGCCAGAGGGAATGGGAATACAGAATACTGCCTTATCTTGGATAAAATCTTTCCTGCATGATCGCACCTTCCAGGGACACACTAACCAAAATTGGTCAAAACCACATTGTTTAACTTCTGTTGTGCATCAAAGGTCCACCTTGAGTCCTCTGCTATTCAAGCTGTATGTTAGGCCATTGGCAGAGATAGTGGACAACTGTGTCCTTAGAACCTTCTCATATGCAGACGATACACAAATTGTGGTATCTCTGTCTTCAAAGCATAACCAGAATGCAATGACTTTGCACTTGTGTCTCACCCAAGTTTCATCTTGGATGAATATCAACTTTTTAAAGTTGAATGGAGACAAGACGAAAGTATTGCTGGTGGGTAACTCCTCCACCCCCTCGGGGCTCCCACCTGTGGCCTGAGATTATGGGTACTCCTCCTAGCCCAGTGCCAGTTGTAAAGAACCTAGATGTTTTGTTGGACGACAAACTTACTATGAGCCAGCAGATTAGGAGGGTGGCAGCCACCTGCAATGGCATATTGAAGTGGCTCAGAAACATCATGTACTGCCTCCACACTCTGCACAGAGAACCGTAGACCAGGCCTTAGTTCTCTCTAGGCTGGACTGCAGAAATGTCCTATATCTGGGAGGTGCAAAATTTCTACTTAAGCGCCAACAAATCATTAAAAATTCTGCAGCACGCCTTTTGCTATGACCCCCCCAAGTTTTCCTCAACAGCCAGTTTGCTAAGGACTCTTCACTGGCTACCCATAGAGCAGCACATGAAATTTAAAGCACTGTGCTATATGCACAAATGCCTAACAAACAACGGACCTCTCTACTTGAGATCGCTGGTGTCTCGGTACCCACCTGCACGTTCACTATGCTCCAGCCAACTGAGACTGGCCGTAGTTCCTAGAATCAGTAAATCCCGCCAGGGAGACCATGCTTTTTCTTATCTCGGACCAAGACTTTGGAACAATCTGCCTACAACATTGAAAGAACGTGATTCATTCCCGGTGTTCATGAAACTCTTAAACTCCTGGTTGTTTCCTTCCTCTAATTTCGCTTTTGGTGATTACACGCTGGAGTGACCCCCTTACCGTGCGAGCTTAGCGCTGGAAAACTGTTTTTAGGTTGCCATGCGCTTTACAAAATACATATAATAATAGCGCAAGTCGCTGCCTTGCGTTACTCTCCCCTGGGAAGACGCTCCACCCATGGAACGCCTCCCTGGGGCAGAGTAACGCAAGGCAGCGACTTGTGCTGCCTTGCGTTACTCCAGGTTTACTACGCCACGCATCCACCCATGGTTGTTGACGCATTCCCAGATTTACTAACACTAGTAAACCTGGGAATGTGTCAAAATGCTACGCCTTCCCAGGTGAGGCGTAAAAGAAGAAATATGTTTATTTCTCATTGTTTTTCCTCTTCCTACATGTGCTGCATTTTGTAGCACATATAGAAAGATGAAAAAGCCTCAGGGGATTGTTTTTGTGCAGGAAGGTGTTCCTTTCTGCACAAAAACATTCCGGTCTGTAATGCAGGTACCCTTGCACCATGGCACCAGGGTGCCTGCATTCGCACTAGGCTGCACTCAGTGTGCCAGCTCATGGAGAGGGCAAGAATGCATTAGTAGATATGGCACATTCCTGCTCTCTCCCTGTCACGCAACGCAGCACAGCAAGTTATCTTGCCGTGTTGCTTTGTGTGACTTGTTAGTAAAGCTGCCCCAGTGTTTGTTAGTGCACAAGATGGTGGTTCCCCTGCAGGTTTCCTTGGTCACCCTTTCCCTGAAAATGGCTCTACCTGTGAGGTGGAGGAGGCCCCCATGACATTCTGTTTGCACACAGTTGGATTCCCCTACTGGATCTACCACTGTCACACAGGAAGGGGCTAGAGTTGTTGTGGCCTAATAATGACGCGTTGTACACAAAAACAGGAGTCTAAGTGTAATGTGATAATAATGTATGCGAAAGGTGATGAGTGTCTCAGTTAGAAGGAAAAACCCATAAACAAGAGAAAGAAATGCCTTTGTCAATCTTCTAATTCTTGACTGAAGACGGATGTAGCACTGGTAAAAGCGGCAATGCACCAAATTCATCCTGACATCAGGAAGGAAAAAAAAGCCAGGCTATGCCAAGAGAAAATTCTAGAAGGAAAACAATCCAACCTACCTCAATAAAAAAATCACAAACAAATAGTATCAAGAGGTAAAAATCACATTAAAAATCCAGAGAATAAAATGTGTTACAACACATTTTCTTCTCACAAAGCCCCCTTTATATATGCTTTAAACAGGAACATATTGAACAGGGAAACGGAGACATCTTCCAATGGATCTCCCAACATCTTTGAAATGGCCTTTTATACATTTGCTTCCGCTTTCTAGGAGCTCATGAAGAAGAAGCCCAAGTTGGACTACTTGACGCCATGCAGAATCCCGAAGTACCGCTCATGCAGAATAAAGTGAGACGGAGCGAAAACTCTAAGATAAACCAACAGGCAAGTGCAAGCCATGAGGTGCACAGCTAATGAACAGGCTGAAAGAGCAAACAAAAGGGCCGGTGGGGTCTCAAATGCAATCAACGTTGGATCATCCAAACCTCCATGGCCATGGGACAGCCACTCTGGGGCCCTGAAGATATTATTGGGTGTCACTCAGATACTGAGAGCATTGGTCTCCTTCACTGGTGTTTAAACCAGAGAAATAAGGCTTAATTTGGCATTGCTAAAGGCTGCACTGGGGCAGACTATGCCTGCACTGGAACAAGTTAGGTGTGAACTGGTGTAGATTAAGCTTGCACAGGATCAGTTTCGGCTTTTACTGTAGTAGATTAGGCTTGCAGTGGTGCAGCTTACGTCTGACTAGAGTAGATAAACAGTATGTGATGCAGAGAAGCCTTGAACTGATTTATAATGATGCTGTACTGGTGCAGAATAGGCAGCACTGGTGTAGATTGTATCTGTACCAGGCAGTGCTTAATTTGTAAAATCATAAGTCCAGGGCCCTGACCAGGAGGCCACTGCAGCTTGCAGCACCCATCACCCCTGCACTGGTGTAGATTGTGTCCGTACTAGGGTAGATTATCCAGCACTGATGTAGAGTAACCCTTTAGCGGTGCAGATGAACCATGCACTGGTGTAGATTGTGTCCGTACTAGGGTAGATTATCCAGCGCTGATGTTGAGTAACCCTGTAGCTGTGCAGATGAACCCTGCACTGGTGTAGATTGTGTCTGTACTAGGGTAGATTATCCAGCGCTGATGTCGACTAAACCTGTAGCGGTGCAGATGAACCGTGCACTGGTGTAGATTGTGTCCGTACTAGGGTAGATTATCCAGTGCTGATGTTGAGTAAACCTGTAGCGGTGCAGATGAACCCTGTAGTTCTGTAGATTGTGTCCGTACTAGGGTGAATTACCCAGCTCTGATGTAGAGTAAATTTGTAGTGGTGCAGATGAACCTTGCACTGGTGTAGATTGTGTCCGTACTAGGGTGAATTACCCAGCTCTGATGTAGAGTAAATTTGTAGTGCTGCAGATGAACCTTGCACTGGTGTAGATTGTGTCCGTACTAGGGTAGATTATCCAGCGCTGATGTTGAGTAAACCTGTAGCGGTGCAGATGAACCCTGCACTGGTGTAGATTGTGTCCGTACCCGGGTAGATTACCCAATGCGATGTAGAGTAAACCTGCAGCGGTGCGATGAACCCTGCACTGGTGTAGATTGTGTCCGTACTAGGGTAGATTATCCAGCGCTGATGTTGAGTAAACCTGTAGCGGTGCAGATGAACCCTGCACTGGTGTAGATTGTGTCCGTACCCGGGTAGATTACCCAATGCGATGTAGAGTAAACCTGCAGCGGTGCGATGAACCCTGCACTGGTGTAGATTGTGTCCGTACTAGGGTAGATTATCCAGCACTGATGTTGAGTAAACCTGTAGTGGTGCAGATGAACCCTGCAGTTCTGTAGATTGTGTCCGTACTCGGGTAGATTACCCAATGCGATGTAGAGTAAACCTGTAGCGGTGCGATGAACCCTGCACTGGTGTAGATTGTGTCCGTACTAGGGTAGATTATCCAGCGCTGATGTTGAGTAAACCTGTAGCGGTGCAGATGAACCCTGCAGTTCTGTAGATTGTTTCCGTACTCGGGTAGATTACCCAATGCGATGTAGAGTAAACCTGTAGCGGTGCGATGAACCCTGCACTGGTGTAGATTGTGTCCGTACTAGGGTAGATTATCCACCGCTGATGTAGTTTAAACTTGTAGCGGTGTAGATGAACCCTGCACTAGTGTAGATTGTGTCCGTACTAGGGTAGATTACCCAGCGGTGATGTCGACTAAACCTGTAGCGGTGCAGATGAATCCTGCACTGGTGTAGATTGTGTCTGTACTAGGGTAGATTACCCAGTGCGATGTAGAGTAAATTTGTAGCGGTGCGATGAACCCTGCACTGGTGTAGATTGTGTCCGTACTAGGGTAGATTACCCAGCGGTGATGTCGAGTAACCCTGTAGCGGTGCAGATGAACCCTGCACTGGTGTAGATTGTGTCCGAACTAGGGTAGATTACCCTGCGCTGATGTTGAGTAAACCTGTAGCGGTGCAGATGAACCCTGCAGTTCTGTAGATTGTGTCCGTACTCGGGTAGATTACCCAATGCGATGTAGAGTAAACCTGTAGTGGTGCGATGAACCCTGCACTGGTGTAGATTGTGTCCGTACTAGGGTAGATTATCCACCGCTGATGTAGTTTAAACTTGTAGCGGTGCAGATGAATCCTGCACTGGTGTAGATTGTGTCTGTACTAGGGTAGATTACCCAGTGCGATGTAGAGTAAATTTGTAGCGGTGCGATGAACCCTGCACTGGTGTAGATTGTGTCCGTACTAGGGTAGATTATCCACCGCTGATGTAGAGTAAACCTGTAGCGGTGCAGATGAACCCTGCACTGGTGTAGATTGTGTCCATACTCGGGTAGATTACCCAATGCGATGTAGAGTAAACCTGTAGCGGTGCGATGAACCCTGCACTGGTGTAGATTGTGTCCGTACTAGGGTAGATTACCCACCGCTGATGTCGAGTAAACCTGTAGCGGTGCAGATGAACCCTGCCCTGGTGTAGATTGTGTCCGTACTAGGGTAGATTATCCAGCGCTGATGTTGAGTAAACCTGTAGCGGTGCAGATGAACCCTGCACTGGTGTGGATTGTGTCCGTACTAGGGTGAATTACCCAGCACTGATGTAGAGTAAATTTGTAGCAGTGCAGATGAACCCTGCACTGATGTAGATTGTGTCCGTACTAGGGTAGATTATCCAGCGCTGATGTTGAGTAACGCTGTAGCGGTGCAGATGAACCCTGCACTGGTGTAGATTGTGTCCGTACTCGGGTAGATTATCCAGCGCTGATGTTGAGTAAACCTGTAGCGGTGCAGATGAACCCTGCACTGGTGTAGATTGTGCCCGTACTAGGGTAGATTATCCAGCGCTGATGTTGAGTAAACCTGTAGCGGTGCAGATGAACCCTGCACTGGTGTAGATTGTGTCCGTACTAGGGTAATTACCCAGCGGTGATGTCGAGTAAACCTGTAGCGGTGCAGATGAACCCTGCACTGGTGTAGATTGTGTCTGTACTCGGGTAGATTACCCAATGCGATGTAGAGTAAACCTGTAGCGGTGCAGATGAACCCTGCACTGGTGTAGATTGTGTCCTTCCACAGATTTGGCCAGAACTGGTGCAGAGTAAGCCAGTCCCATACAGGTGACGGCTGAAATGGTGTAGATTAAACCTGATGAGATGCAGATTGGGCCAGTGCTGGTGCAGATCAGCCTGTCACTGATGCAGACATTGTGATACTTTAACAGTATAGCAAAAATATTGAGGGCCAAAATATTGTGAGGTAAGCGCATGTCGGGAAGTATAGACTTACTATTCTTTCATCCACATCTACATACCCTGAAGATATATATTGTAACGGTACATATACGTGGAGTTAGGTATCGAAGATGTATACATACTTACCTATGGAGATTTTTGTCCTGTATATTTTGTCAGTGATATTAAGGTATAATGAAGCTTCCCACTCGTTATTCAGGACCCACGCCACATGAAGCGGTGCAGATCAAGCCTTTCCTTATGCAGGTTGGCATTGAATCTGTGCAGATCAAGCCTTTCCTTATGCAGGTGAGCAGTGAGCAGTGCATTGGTGCAGATCAAGCCTTTCCTTATGCAGGTTGGCAGTGCATCTGTGCAGATCAAGCCTTTCCTTATGCAGGTGATCAGTGAGCAGTGCATCTGTGCAGATCAAGCCTTTCTTTATGGAGGTTGGCAGTGCATCTGTGCAGATCAAGCCTTTCCTTATGCAGGTTAGCAGTGAGCAGTGCATCTGTGCAGATCAAGCCTTTCCTTATGCAGGTGAGCAGTGCATCTGTGCAGATCAAGCCTTTCCTTATGCAGGTGAGCAGTGCATCTGTGCAGGTCAAGCCTTTCCTTATGCAGGTTGGCAGTGCGTCGGTGCAGATCAAGCCTTTCCTTATGCAGGTGAGCAGTGCATCTGTGCAGATCAAGCCTTTCCTTATGCAGGTTGGCAGTGCATCTGTGCAGATCAAGCCTTTCCTTATGCAGGTGAGCAGTGCATCGGTGCAGGTCAAGCCTTTCCTTATGCAGGTTGGCAGTGCATCTGTGCAGATCAAGCCTTTCCTTATGCTGGTGAGCAGCGCATCGGTGCAGATCAAGCCTTTCCTTATGCAGGTTGGCAGTGCAGATCAAGCCTTTCCTTATGCAGGTGAGCAGTGAGCAGTGCATCTGTGCAGATCAAGCCTTTCCTTATGCAGGTTGGCAGTGATCAGTGCATCTGTGCAGATCAAGCCTTTCCTTGTGCAGGTTGGCAGTGAGCAGTGCATCTGTGCAGATCAAGCCTTTCCTTATGCAGGTTGGCAGTGAGCAGTGCATCTGTGCAGATCAAGCCTTTCCTTATGCAGGTTGGCAGTGAGCAGTGCATCTGTGCAGATCAAGCCTTTCCTTATGCAGGTGAGCAGTGCATCGGTGCAGATCAAGCCTTTCCTTATGCAGGTGAGCAGTGCATCGGTGCAGATTAAGCCTTTCCTTATGCAGGTTGGCAGTGCATCTGTGCAGATCAAGCCTTTCCTTATGCAGGTGAGCAGTGCATCGGTGCAGATCAAGCCTTTCCTTATGCAGGTTGGCAGTGCATCTGTGCAGATCAAGCCTTTCCTTATGCAGGTGAGCAGTGAGCAGTGCATCTGTGCAGATCAAGCCTTTCCTTATGCAGGTTGGCAGTGAGCAGTGCATCTGTGCAGATCAAGCCTTTCCTTATGCAGGTTGGCAGTGAGCAGTGCATCTGTACAGATCAAGCCTTTCCTTATGCAGGTTGGCATTGAGCAGTGCATCTGTGCAGATCAAGCCTTTACTTATGCAGGTTGGCAGTGCATCTGTGCAGATCAAGCCTTTCCTTATGCAGGTGAGCAGTGAGCAGTGCATTGGTGCAGATCAAGCCTTTCCTTATGCAGGTTGGCATTGAGCAGTGCATGTGTGCAGATCAAGCCTTTCCTTATGCAGGTTGGCAGTGCATCTGTGCAGATCAAGCCTTTCCTTATGCAGGTGAGCAGTGAGCAGTGCATCTGTGCAGATCAAGCCTTTCCTTATGCAGGTTGGCAGTGCATCTGTGCAGATCAAGCCTTTCCTTATGCAGGTGAGCA